>CP053130.2:2500000-5000000 GCA_022674325.2 Grapholita molesta
TTTTTGTTTTTGAGAAAACTTACTGTGTAAAATCTTCTTAAACTGGGAATTAGAAAAGTTTAAGTACTTCACATGTTTACTGCGTCATTAGGTCAATCACCCCACAAATGTGGTTAACTGTGATGCTAACTAACAGCCGCAGCAAAGGTGCTAACATGTTTATTGTGTTAAAATGTCAATAAACCTATTCATCTTGTCATGTCAGCGGAAAAACGTCCAGTGCTGGATGTAGGCCTCCCCCAAAATGACCTAAAAAGACTGGTCCTGTGCCTTCCACATCCAGTGACCTTCATGGTGTGACCGGGGTACCAGGGTCCGCTGGGAACTTGGGGCCATGGTTTCCATGGTTAACATAGGTTAACCTGCTAAGCCTATGCTGGAATTGTTCTAGTATTTGATACAGCTTATTCTGCATTTAAGAGGGTATTTTGAAGATTTGCATCTGGTTGCGTCTAAGATTGCTGTGGGACCTGTGAGCTTCTATCTTTGAAGATAGAAGCTCACAGGTCCCATAGCAATCCTCCTAGACGCTTCCTGAGCAACCAAGTAGTGAGGGCCTGGAACGAACTCCCGGAGGATGTTGTTGCAGCTCCCAATGTCAACTTCAAGAATAAATTAGACAAGCACACAAAAACCTCAAACCACAGCTCAGCAATGACATTATATTAGTGAGCACTCAATACAGGCATCATTAGTTGTCATAACTGCCTGCCTGCTTATTAAATAATAATAATTACTTTGTCTCACAATTGTTGTGGTATCCCCAGACGTCCATACAGCTGGTGGAGCGCAACATAAATGACATCCTGCAGTACCAGTACCACTCCCGCGCGCGCGAGTCCCGCGACTACAACCTGCTGCAGGACAACAACACTTATGTGCTCAGGTAGGTTCTCTACTTATCTAGCCCACAGTTTTTCATATGTCATATACAGCTGCTGCTACGACACTGACGGACTGTGTATATATACAGTCCCTTTTTGTTACCAGGTACAAAAACAAACATCTTCTCTTTTCTCATAACCAGTTACAGAACAGTAAATTTTTTTAATTATCTTTAATTGCAAAACACTAGGTATATTGATTGTAACTGGTTTTGTATGAGGATAAAACGTTATTTTTATTTATTTATTTATTTTATTATAGCCTTATTTGACTTGGCTCCCAAGTGCTGTTTGTTTCCTCTTCCTGTCTCCTTGCTGATTAATTTTTAAATGTTTTGGGTGCCCGCTTTCCGGTCGGCATAGGCCACCTCCAGTCTTCTCCATTCATTGCTATCTCGGGCATAGAGAGGATAAAAAGTTAACCTATAGTAACTCATTACAAAATTCAGTTACATAAATGCTGCCTAAAGGTTCATTAAGTTAGTAGCAGTGTATGTGGTCAAATATGTCATGACATTCTCTTAATTCTATATGAATGAAGATCTGTACCTTTATTTTTGGTTACTATGACTGTTACAAACTATTTAACACTTAAATTAGGGTTAATCAATGAATTTTATTTTGTTGAACGGAATTTTATTTTATCTCCGATCACTATAATTATTTGTTATGTATGTGTAGTATTTCCCATATATTCAATTTAAATATCCTTCTTTTCAGGTGGTCATTCATTCAGATTCTGGCCATTACAGCCACGGGAACACTACAAGTTTACTTTTTAAGGAAACTCTTTGAAGTGAAGGACAATTCTTCAAAAACGAGAATATAGGTTAGAGAATACAGAGTGCAAAAGAATCAGCTCAGATAACACAATCTATCATTTGAGAACACAATCATTAGGTGAATTAAATAACCACTCAGTCAATTTTATATGAGGATTCAATATAAGAGGCCTATTTTACATGACATGTTGTATATTATGGGTTTGTAAATGTTTTAAGCAATAGGTGTAATATGGGTAGAGTGTTTTCTGAGTTATTTATATTTTATAAAAATGCATTTGTTATTACTGTTTTTACATTTTCAATTTATTGACTGACTCTAACATTCCTTCTTTATTCATTTATGATCTCTCAACTGAACGCAAAATTACTCGACATATTATGTTATTGGCTTATCTTTAATTATATGTTTACAATCTGTACGAAAATTAACTAAACAGCCTGTGTATAGTTGAACGCACAAGGCGTGTGTAGATCATATCGAAAGCGTGGCCCAATTAGCTATTCTGCTGACTGTACCTAAATCTAAAAAGCTTTATTCTCGTGATTGTCTAATTAATGTTTTTATTAGTCTCGAAATATGACTGTATGCCTTTATAATATACTTTACTTTCATGTAATTCCAATGTTATGTAACGCGATTTGGTCATTCAACCAATGAGGGGTATCTTTTGTCAATGGAATTATGTCATTGGCCTAACGGCTGTCAAATGTTTTTTTTTTACATTATTTTAACTGTATATGACATTACTTTAGGGACTGCCAAGAAATAACGAATCTAGTATTACAATCAGGGTGTTTTTATGATATGTCTAATTAATTCTAATCTAACTGTCTCAAATTAATATAATTCTTGCTACTCTATAGTTTTTAACATTTTTTACTGAAGGCACAATGCATAACATTAAGATCTGCTTTTTTACTTTTGTAATTTAAGGACAATATTTACAATTTCTGTTGTTTTTTTTAGTACATTATTTTGTAAGGTTCACAAAAACTGTTTCTTTGGTTTCTATGAGTCCTTTCTAAGTTTATGACTCGTTATGGTTTTGCATCACATAATATTTGTTGTCTAAATGGATCTGAATAAAAAAATAGCATTTTATAGAAAGGAAAATACATAATTTTTATTTAACTTGCTTTGTGATGTCTTGTAAATATGACTATTAAATTTTATTATATGACAGATTAAGTTGAGATTTTTTTAAAATTACGACTGCGTATTTGAGATTTATAGCTATGATAACAATGGTAGAAATACCTTTTATAGTATGTGATGTACTTACAGAATCGAATATTTAATTAAATTATATAATTATTCACGGCTGTTTTATTGAATCATTCATATCAAATGGCTACGATAAGCGTGCAGAGTCAAAGCTATAAGGAAAGTATGAAATAAAAAACTTTTAGATATGTAAGAAGTTATATTTGACAACACTATAAATAAGCCCTATAAAGAATGTGGACCCTAAGTCATATACACATGTATAATAATAATTTACTTAAGTACATAAATTCAAATCATGTTAATTGTAAAATAGTAAAAATTACACGGTAAACATCGGAATGTTCTAGAATTTAAATCGATTATTATAATTTCAGTAAGAAATCGTCTCGTCCGCCTATATGACTAGTAAACGAAACAGCGGGCAAGACTACAGGCCGCGGCCATAATGTTACGGGCCTTGTACCTTGTCATAATGTCAAGCAGGTGATGTTGATTGGTTTTACACTATTACGCGCTTTGCTAGCAGGTAATGTCCAGTTTATCCACCACAGCCACCAATAGCTATTAAATATACCTATTCATCACATTATTTTGCATCAATAACTGACCGAAGGCAAAATATTGCAGATATTAATTCTCATTACAACAAGGTACTACAGCGATCATAAGTAAATTAGTAATACGTTACTTACATCTTACAACTAATCAGCAGTTTCATAAACATCTGTACAATAAACTCTCGAGAATCTCATGCGTAACTGTACACTCCTCCCACATTATAGCACTATATTACGTTAAGAACGCTCTTTGAGCGCGAAACATCGATATAAAACAAGCACCACTATCTTAATAACATAATTCAAAAATGCATTATAACTAAGTATATGGAAATACGTTTTAATGCATTCCGCATTTATAAGTAATGACTCGCGCTACACATGATCGTGAAATATAACCCCATTAGCAATCTAATGATACTTGCATATTTCGCAGCTATATGTGTTTCCATGGTGACTATGAAAGATATGTGTAGCGTAAGCCAAAACGTTGGTGCAGTAACATTGTTGGTTAAAATGCTTTGAAATACTAAGATCTATGTAGTCTACTAAAATAAGGCAGTGTCTGGACGGACATTGGTCTTTTCACCGCGTGGGTCTTCTATTCAGATCACATGACATTAGGAAAAAAAACTCATTTGGCTTTATGCAGAAGTACTTAAGTTCTTTGATATTTGAACTTAAAGTATGCTTTTTATATTGTAAAATTGCACCAAGACTTTTTTTTCTCGTATCAAAACATTGACAGTCCTCTATGGGATGACAGCTGACAGCTGCGCCGCCATATTTAAGCATAATCAGTTCGTTGAACCCGCCGCCGCTCGTAGCTACCCGATGCGTTTAGACCGTGGCTTGGAGCGGACGTAGATCCTCGTAGCCCTGACGGCTACCCTGCCGTCCGTGGCGGGCGGTCAGGGTTTCTTCCGCTGGCCGAGGTAGGTGCCGGACAGCGCCAGCAGACGGTAGCGCTGGCGCAGGTTGCGCGCTCGCGCGTGCGCGGACGCCACCTCCGTGGTGTACGAGCCGGGGAACCAACCCGCCTCGCCGTCGCGCGTGCGCTCGCCGTAGTACCAACCTACGAATTAAAAGATACAACATTAAGATTTCATTTTTCACGTTAATGTGCGCCTTCGATGTTAGTTAAACGAAAATTTGTTTTACATGTTGGTCGGTGGGGTCCGGGTGTCAAGTGCGGGGTCACAAATTGGGTCACACGGACCTGATTTCACCCAAGACCTGCAAACGATATCCGCGGGGCCAACGCAAACTTCAACACAAAGCCTTCTTGAGCTTATCGTGGGGCTCAGTCAATTTGTGTAAGGATGTCCTGTATAGCAATCAATAACCAATGTTTCCCAATGTCGTCATGCCCGATTTGCATCACATGGACTAGAAGGAATAATGACTGGAAAACGCATCTGCGAGCGCCAGTAAGGGACAATGATATTTTGGCTTTTGCAGCCCAAAATGTAACAATTTACTATAGTTTTGCTTCATAGGACACTCTTTATAACAAAAATATTAGTTTGTTCTGTATTAATTAGCGCAACTTTGGTTGAAAACACAAGAAAACTCCAATTGTATTTGTTTGTATCCCTCCAACATTGACAGTTCTGAAGGGGATAAAAATATGTGAGACTATGACAAGAACGGACGAAAGTAGCGCCGTCTCTGCCATACCTATAGAAAGTTATGTACATAAGACCATCCCTTCCTTTCGTGGTATTATTAATACCAAGCTCCGTCTAGTTAAACGGTATGTCCGTGCACGGCAAGGTTACGACCATAACAATCCCTGCAGACACTCGTGTAGGAGACTCACCCTCGCTGGTCTTGCGCGTGACGTTGAGCACGTCGCCCTCGGCCAGCGCCAGCTCGTCGGGCTGCGCGGCGGCGTAGGCGTACAGCGCCACGGCCTGCGGGCAGTCCCAGCCCGCGTACACCGCCTCGCCGCCGTCCGCCGCCGGCGGCGCCAGCGCCTCGCTCCAGCGCGACGCGTCCGTCTCGCTCGGGCACGAGATCAGCTGCGGAACGAACTCTCCGTAAGGCTTTGGTCTCCTACTTTATGCTACACGCGACGTCTGACGTCAGCGTCAACGTTTCTGAACAAAAACGACGCCAACGTCGACGTGTAAGCGAGAACACGGCAGTACATTTCTGTAGTAAACATTGTGACGTAGACGCTGTAAGTCGGCCGCTTACAGCGTCACAATGCTGCCTAAAATATATATATTTTTTTATAATCATTCGAAGTGTGTTATTTGCATTTTTATAAAGTATGTGAACTATTATGATGATATACTGAATATACAGAATCAATTGTGAATTATAGAAACCTAGGCGGTGCATCATTCAATGAGACATGCGTTCATGCTCGTGACAATTTACGTACGAAAGTTGAAGTCGGTCTGGTCAGTCCGTATGTTCGTCAAGTCATCTGAAAATATACTTAATTATCATTAAATATAAGAAGCTCTTTTATTTTGATGTTAAAGTTACAGTTAAAACTATATTTGTAAAACTAAACACAAATACAGTCAGTTAGAGTGTTTACTAAGGTTTCGATAAGTACAGTCTGCATCAAGTGGATGCGTAAAAAGTTTAATCACATAAAATCTCTGGCCTGGCTCACCAGTGGCGCCACAGGTAACACAAGTTTATTAGCGCGAAGCGCTTAAGTTATGATAAAGTCTATGGGCAAGAGTTGTAGGGCATTTACTATTGGCACTAGGCAGCTTAAGTTAACAATATGGATTACAAAGTGCCAAACAATCTTTCACAGTGCTTTAAGATTTCGTCTTGTTGCGGTTTATGATATCTATGACCCTAGTGAAAAAGTATAAGTCAAATTGGCTCAGTAGAAAAGGCAACTAGTCCTATAAAACGGACGGCACTTGTACCCTTTTTCATCAGGGCCACAGAAACCGGGGAGAGTGTTGGACGCCTCACCATCTCCAGCGTGCGGCCCTCGTGGTTCTCGAGCAGCGTGAGCAGCAGCGCGTGCTTGGCGGCGGGGCCGGCGGGGCCCGCGTCGCCGGCGCACACCTCCAGCAGCGAGCGCGGGCAGAACTCCACCGCCGTGTGGCTGCTCTCTCTGCGGGCGGCAAGAGTTACGACATGCTACTTTAACTGGCTATTGAATTGCGACTCCATGCAAGTTGCAATAGGATTCAAAACTGACAGCAGATCGAAACTTTTTTATGCTTTTCTGCGCCATGACCCAAGTTAAGTAATTCTAGCCCTATTCTATTTTACTGGACTATTCACCATATGCCGTTCTCGTCATCAGGTGTGACAAAAACATAACTTACTCACAAATGTTAACTAAATGTATATATTGCGTATTAACCATAGGGTCCATAGGAGAAACAAAAATAAAGGAATTAAATGTTTTGTCCCATAGCGACAAAGGGAAAACCCTAGGGGCGGGCAGCAGCGTCCGTCGAAACCCAATCTACAGGTACTGCGGTCGCCAACCCGCCATCGCCAGCGTGGCGACTATGGCAAGTACTCCCAAGATGATACAAGTCATATTTGTGGGAGGCCTATGTCCAGCAGTGGACTGAACACGGCCTAGTTATATTAGAACCATAGTGCTCTCTCGGTTACTTTCAAACTAAGTCTCACTCACCCCTTCTTCTTGGTGATGACGAGCAGGTCGTTGAACAAGAACAGGTGCAGCGGCGTCTTGTGGAACTTACGTCCGAACGTCAGTTTGGACTCGTCCGCCTTCCAGACTAGTTGTGTGGCCTCGCCTGAGCGGACTAGCCACCGCACCGGCCTGCAATATCAAACAATATGTACCTATTAATAAGTGAAAAAAAAAATGTTTCTTCCCGCCATTTTTTCAAACTTTTCGATACTAAAAACATGCGACCTGTGACCAATAAGACCTGGACAAAATAAGTAAGTATATGATTTGTTTAAAGATATTATTATTACATACTACGAGTATTTAAAACAGGCTATATATAAATAAAACATATATTTATTTTATCGATTTAAAAAATTGGGTTATCTTAACAGAGTAACTAAAATTACAAGTTCACATTAAAATGAAAGTCCGTTGTAAATATATCGATGTTGTACTAAGTATAAGGACCATGAGACATGAAGATGGACACTTATAATATTATCCATATTAATAAAATATCGAAGGCTCGTAGTAATCTCGTAGTTTAACACATTGAGCGTCAGGAACCCACCAGTCGGTCGTCGGTCGAATAGAGAATTCGTAGCGGCTTTTCGCAAGATACGAAGACACACGGGTTTCGACTAAGTACGTAAGTTTTGTGGCACTCAGTGTGTTAACCCTTTACTGCATATGAAACCATTTATGGCAGTTATAATTTTCAACTCTATTGGAGTGAATTAAAGTTCATATTATAACAAACATTTTTTTATGTCATCCAGTAGAGGGTGAAATTGTTTATTTTTTTTTTTTTTTTATGATATAGGAGGCAAACGAGCAGACGGATTGCCTGATGGTAAGCAACTACCGCCGCCCATGGACACTCGCAACACCAGAGGAGTCACAAGTACGTTGCCGGCCTTTAAGATCCCTATACGCTCTTTTCTTGAAGGTTTGGATGTCATATCGGTCCGGAAATACTGCACACGACAATTTATTCCAGAGTTTTGCTGTGCGAGGCAGGAAGTTTCTAGAAAAACGCACAGTTGAGGACTGCCAACCATCTATGTGGTGAAGATGGAAATGTTGTCGTGTAGAGCGCTGGCGGAAGGAAGCAGCTGGGATTAACCCGAACAATTCCTCGGAGCACTCTCCGTAATAGATGCGGTAGAAAATGCAGAGTTGGGCCACATCTCTACGCAGTGCCAAGGAGTCAAGCCGGTCCGAGATATCCTGGCTGCCGACAATTCTAGTCGCTCTCCGCTGGATGCGGTCCAAATGGAGAAGCTGGTATTGGGGTGCCCCTGACCAGAGATGAGAACAGTATTCCATATGTGGCCGTACTTGCGCCTTGTACAGTTGTAGGCGGTGGGCCGAACTGAAATACTGCCTCGATCTGTTGAGCACACCAAGCTTCTTCAAGGCCAACTTGGCCTTTCCCTCTAAATGACCGCGGAACTGGACTGAGCTAGAGATGTCGACACCCAGAATTCCGATACTGGCTGTGGCTGTTAGGAGAAAAAATCTTCGATCTATAGGCCATAAGGAGCGAAGACTATAGGCATATCTTGAGGGCACACAAGTCTATATATCCGTCGAATGTCCGTGGTACCCCGGTGAGCATACCTCCTGTCCCGGCGCGAGCAGGCCGGGCCCAGGTTGGGCGGGTTGCGCATGGACGGCGGGAACTCGATGCTCTGCGAGATCCGGAACATCTCTTCGATGCGCTCCGTGTTGCGCGCGCCCTCGTTGCATTGTGACACGAACTGTAAAAAAAAATCGTTTATTCAAAAAAGTTACCCGATAGTACAAACATTTCCTGTCTGCCAAACTTCAAAACAGTTTGTTGGCAGAGAGACTCCCTTAACTTATAAATGGGTAGATTAAAGTAGTTGGTTACATTTAATTTTTAAATACCCACATTTTTTCTATCTAAGGTGGTAATTTCAACTTAAAATTTGTTTAAAAGAAACATTTTCATCTTATACTTAAATATACTAAATGACAAACAAGTGTGGCTTGAAGATCACTACACTAAAGTTGGAAATGTTGTAACCCTTTGTGGATGGAAGAATAGTGCGAAAAATGTTGGAGTTTGAATTATAAAATACAGTTGAACATTGTGATTGGTCAAATTATAACGTCTTCTTCAATATTGGTGATACTAGAGTCAAGTATGACGTCAAAGTCTATACATGTATGTCTATATCAAGAATAGGTACTCGGTAATAATAATACGTCGCTTATATTTTCTCATAGACTCTTGACTTCACGACATGTACCTACGCCGAATTTCTCACGGAGCGCGATCTTTAAAAAACTTGAATTTCTTTGAAAATTTAAAGAAAAATTATGTATTCTTTATTGAAGATGTCAGTCCACCAAGGCAGGTATTCTGTACAATTTACATAAGACATTAATAAGAGCACTGACGTGGTTGAGCGTGGCCAGAGCCAGCATGCAGCCCTCGCGCTCGTCGTCGCCCTCGCTGAGGTGCTTCAGCACGGCGTCCAGCAGCAGCGGCAGCCGCGTCACGCGCTGCATGGGCAGCATCAGGAACGAGTGCAGGGACAGCGACTGGCACGCTGGGTGGCTCTCCAGTCTGGAAACAATGGGAACATGATGACTTTTTTTTTAATAAATTTATATTTTCAGGACAATCTTACACAAATCGACCTATCGCTACGGTAAGCGCAGTAAGGCTTGTGTTGTAGGTACTAGGCGACGATATATAAAATAGATAGATAAATGTAAATACTTAAATACATTGAAAATACCCATGACTCAGGAACATGAATCTGTGCTCATCACACAAATAAATGCCCCGACTGGGAATCGAACCCAGGCCCATCGGTTTCATAGGCAGAGTCAATACCCACTATTAGGCCAGAGCGGTTGTCAACGGTTTACTTTTCTGTATTTATTATTCAGAACACAAACAGTTACATAGAAAAATCATTACCATTTACAGTACTGTGTACCAACGACTATGTATCCATCCAATAAAAAAAGACCTGCGGGCCTACCATGGTTATATCACATATCGTTAGGTTAGGTTAATTATTAAGTGGAAAAGTTAACTAATAAAAGAGAAAACAACCGAAAACTTAGCACAGTAGGAGAAAATAAGAAAAACACCAAAAACATGAGCCATATGAAAAACTGTTTTCGATGCCACAACACCACGTACCTATCAGATGAATTATTTTAGTATTGTTATAAATATTTTGGTTGAAACACTTTTTTTCTCCGTTTGTTAAACTTTACCTAATCTTTGCACTTTGTCACGTAGAACGACTGTATCTCACGTCAAGTGTAGATATTTACTAGATAGGTTACCCTACTTTTCACGTTCTTGTGACTTGCAACTACACTTGGGCTTTTGCGGACTTATGGGAGTCCTTCGACTCTCCTCACTAGGTCCCAGAGAAGTCCTCAAGATATGTTACCTTCTCAGCGCGGCCGCGAAGGAAGGCCTCTCCCTCAGGCGCTGCAGCGCGCGCACCATGAGCGCCTGGTGCGAGCAGTACTTTACGTAGCTGTGGAAGTGCTGCTCCGCGTGGCGCCGCACGAGGTCGCAGATGCCGGTCAGTAGGATGTTCTCCTGCCAGCAGCGCTCCAGCTCCACCATGAGGAGTTGGGAGCACTTTCGAACTGGAAGACATTTTAGTACAAGAATTTAATAACTACTCAAGATAATGAATTTAACTTTAGCTTATTCATTTTTGGAATCTCTTAAAATAACATTGTCCGCCATGTCCCGGAGAATGACTAGCTATGTTTTTCAATCTTTTTATTTCCGTCGTCTTTGGATTATCACAAAATAGATTCATTTTTTTTTTGGAAAACGAACAAAAAATACAAACAAAGCGCGGTAGGTTAGTAATTTATTGTCGTCGTGAGACGTTATAAGTCGAGGCGAATCGGTAGAAATGAGTGTAAAAAAGTAGTCTGAACACTTTGAAACCACCGAATAATCCAATTGAAATACGATCAGAACAGCATGCCTTACCAGGTAATATGGTGGAGAAGAGCGCCTCCCACTCCTCCCGCGGTAGGACCTGAGGGTCGCGGAAGGCGGGGTGCGCGATGAAGTGGGACTCCAGCACGTTCAGGGAGTTGAGATAAGACGCCTCGGACGTGAGCAGCTCGAACTTGGCCTCCTGGAGACGCTTCTGAGCTGGCGCTAGGGAACCTGACGAGGTAAAGGATACCTAAGTATATTTCAACTGGCGATATGGCTTTGTAGTTGAATTTAAACTCAAATGTTTATTCAGTAAGTAGGCCACAAGGGCACTTTTACACGTCGAGTATATAAAAAGTAAAAGAGAAAAATAAAAACTACACCGGTTCTAAACCTACACTTTGACTTGAGAAGCATTTTGACTTTTATGACCGGCAAGAAGTTTGCAGAGAATTGCTATTGTTACACATGAATTAATTTTAGAGTGATTGTGGACACTTCTATAACGTTATTGGCTGTTAATGGCCAGATTTCGTGAGCTTATAAAATGAACTATAAACACAAGTGCGACGGACTCTGGCGCCATAGAGCATGGCCACATGTCCACGTCACGGCGCCGTAAACGTAAAATACACGTTGACGCGCAACGTGTGCTTTCACGACGCGCCAACGTGTATTCGCACGGTGGATAACGTGCCGCGCTCCGACGCGACACTGCGTCGTTTTACGCTTACGGCGTCGTGTCGTGGACATGTGGCCACGTTCATAATCGCATATTTCAGCTGACTACGCTAACGGTGCCAACATAGTTGAAACTTAGTGAGACTCACTGAGCACAGTAGACTGCAGAACTTCAGGCACTTCGCACCAGAGCGTGCGCGCGGGCCCGCGTGGCGCCACTAGTGCCATGGCGGAGGGCCGCGCTGGCGCAGCCGCCGCACCGCCCGAACCTGCGCCCGCGCTTGCGTCGTACGCGTCCGAGTCTGAGTCCGTGCCGCGGCACACTGACTGGAAAATAAAAAAAAGGAACGATAAGATATTTATTCCGCATACAGGAGTAGGACTGCAAAAAAATAGCAAAGAAATAATCAATGAATCCATCATTTATTTCTTATAAGACCATCTGGCGTGTGCAGTTATCATACGTAAGCAACAAATTGGTATAATATTTTTTTAATGAATAATTATAGCGGCAACCGAAGACAATATTAACTAGAATCAAATTATAAGCAGTCTGGGAATAAAGGCCAAAGGTTGTAATGGCAAGTCTTAACTACTTGAACCGTATTGCGTAAAACGGAAGGCAAATATTTAAGCGGGTAAGGTTTTATATATGATATTTCGTTCTAAAAAAATAATACTTATACTTCGTTCCTTTTTACTAAATTGTATTTAGGTTGAGACAATATATTGTCGGATTAACTAACTATAATGCAGCAATATGCAATAACAATTGAAATACCGAAAAATTACACGTTATTTTGGAAATAATAATAACTTTTTAAGACTCGCCACAAGTTTCCATTGTGTTACGAAAGTTAAAAATATTATGTATGACTATTATTCATGACGCAAATAATAAAATTGTGTTGTTATCAAAATAGGTCTCAATTAAAGCATTAATTATGATTTAGAAATAATTGTCCTATTCGTGAAATAAAAATACAATACTAATCGTTTCAAATCTAACCTTAACTGCCATATACTTTGATTGCATCAAAAAGTAATTTATACCATCAATATTATCTTTAAATCTATATAGACTATTCCAACAATAAAAAATCGAGTTCGTTGTTAATCACTTTCACTGGCGACTGGCGACCTACCGATTCTCCGTTAGGCACTGAACTCTCTAAAGTCTCTAATATCTTGAACGATTGAGCGCACAGCACGCTTAAAGGACGATGCACACTATTCCTCCGCGATAACCCTTTATTTCGCAGTTTATTCATTTTAAAATGCATTCGGCATCACAAACACTACTGACATGTAAACAAGTCTACATAATTGTTAATTAACTCTCTCGTTTAGTTCAAACGAGGCGTCGGAGGTCACACTCGGATAATTCACCGCAGCGGAGGTCGATGCAATTATAAAGAGAATTATATGTGCAATTTCGTTACTTTAACGATAAATTGCGTGAGAATTTTGATCAATAACTGTGCTGTGCGCCTAGTTTTTGCCGATTTGCAACGCAATAACTTCTCATACAGGTATAATAGGGTATTGATTGGTATCAATTAGGAATTAGCATTTAGGAATAAGAAATGCGTAACTCTCCCTAAGTATTTTTACAGTAACACTAAGTATAAGTGTTAGGTATATATAAAGTAAACATAGTTCTTATGGGTGGTATATAGCATATGGCCAAAAATTTATAATACAACATACAGTTGAGATATACCTATAATTTTTATATTGAACCCGAAATTGTTCTTCATAACTCATAGCATAGTTATTTTCTATGATATTCTCTAACATTTAAAGATACATATCGATAACAATATGTCTACTTAGAATTACGTAAGCAACATACGCAAGATACTTGCCCTTTTGTCCTAAACAAGTCTTAGAGTTAAGTCGGACGCAAAGACGCATATATTAGTCGAGAGAATGGTTTCAGCTACGCCTATTGAGGTATTGTTGGCTGTCGACACCTTGTTGAGCAAACATAAATAACAATGACGGTTTTTGGGTCTTCCAACATTTCGTTGTCGTCAAGGACTCACAAATATCCTGACGTAGCATGCTCGGTACAACGGTCAACAATAAAATAACGATAGTCCTAATGTACGAATAACATACCTACATTACCTACACTAAATGTTTTTTTAAGCTGAAACGTCTGCTAAGGAAATCATAATTATTAGAAATAAACCTACACATAATTAAATTGTTATGGACCATTTTTTTCATGAATACTATTTTATACCTTTTTAATCAATTTCCGTTATGCAAAGGAAATTATTCCATTGCCGGCATTATTAGGCCCAGTGCGTTTAGAAACATATTAGTTATATTACACAATAAATGAAAACTATGTTAGAAGTATTATTGTGATATTGCAAAACACTACTGAGTTATAAACCTGCAATTACTTTTAAAATAATAATTTCATTTGTGTTACAATAATGAAGCAGTTGCTATTAAGTTACATGTATGAGTACTAAACACAATAAAATTACATCATTAACTTTCGTAACACAAATGAAATTATTAATTTAAAAGCTTCTTAACAGGTACAATGTTTTTGCAATTCATCAATTATCACGTGCAAAAATAAGAAGACAGTAATTTTGAATGTTTCTAAGATATATTCTGCAGCTTACCTCTACTTTAGCCGCGTTGTAGAACTGGTAAAGCGGCTCATGAGTGAACAGTGAGTGGGGAAGAGGGGAGGCAGGGTGCGAGCCTGAGGACGCGCCCGATGAAGATGAGATGTTCCCGGCCTGGTACAATCCGGCTTCCGCGTACCTGTAGCAAAGTCACTTATTTATATTATAAAGATACTAGAAACAAGTCATGTCAAATACAGAGTATTATATCGGGTTGTAGCAGCTGTACCTTGGAATTAATAGCTGACAGAATTGGCGCCACATGGTTATTAAAAGTAATAAATGTTTCATGAAATCATAAACCACATGTTACCAATGCAGTGTTATCTAATTAAACGAATATACACAGCGTTATTAACGGTTAGGCATTATTACATGTCTCTTTTAATACCATAAGATTTTAAATTTGGTTGATCTAGGCCTACATATTAAGTATAAAACTATTCAAATCAATATTGTAACAAAATCGTATTGTTAGTACACGTTGAAGAGACAAACAGACGCCATTTACGACGGCCTACTGACCTAATACGACAATGTTAGCAATTAAGTTATTTTCAGCTTAAAACGATCGCTGGTATCAGAACATCGATTCTATCGCAAAAGGATAGAAGGTCTACTTAATTAATTATTAATCTTCAATCGTAAACTGTGTCAATGCTACGACAGGCAATTATATGGTGTTATTTTTATATAATTAAAAGGTTTGTAGTTTGTAGTACCCAAGAGATCAATATATAGCTCGTTTTTTAGGATTAGAAAAATCGTGCTTTATGATCTCGTTTAAGAATCGTACAAATCGTGCGATTTTTAGGAAAACAATTAAAAAGCTGTCCCAATTGCTTCTTATTATCTTCATTATAACGGTAACAATGGAATGTTAGCTCTTACTTACGAGATTATATGAAAATAATTGATGAAATGAGAAGGCAAATACGACCGTTATTTATCTATTCTTTAAAAAAACGAGGAAAGCAGCGCGCTCAGAGCTTGTACTACAAGCCGTATCCCACCGGATTAACCAACCTTTCACCAGTCTTCTTGGGCTGACGAAAGTCACGAAGAAAAGGCAATGGACTACTGGTTCCGTCTAGCCAAAGAAAAAACTGCATCGCCGCCACTGATACGTAGTTATATATTACGACTCAATGTTTTGAATAATCACATCACACGTGTCATGTTGAGGCTTAACGGCGCTGAGCTAAGTTCTTAATTACTTACATTTTGAATACATAGTACCTTACATTTATATTGATATTTGTGTGCGTAAACCATTTGTCAAATGTGTACTGAACGGTTTTATTTACTGATTAGATTTGACAACCATAGCAAACGGAATTCATAATATGGACTTATTAAAATAAAAACCTATTTAACAAGTTCCACATACGGGTAAATGAAAAAAAGTGTAAATAACACAGTGGAGTTTTCACTTCATGTTAAATTATTATTGATTTGTAATGCAAAGGAAATAATTATGTATATAAAATTGTTGTGTCACGTACATACGTAACATAAATACTATTTCAGTTATACTGATATGAAACTGTGGGCAATATAAATTTCGGTTTTAATTTAAATCGTCTTTCCTGTTTCTGTGTCCTTAGAGGAAACGAATTAAATAAACATGGTTTGGTATTAACCTAAGTAGGTACATCTGCTTTTATAAGTATTATAAATCCATAATGTACAATGAAAGTTATCAAGATGACTCGTGTACTTATTTAAAAATTATATTGTAAGCATGCTCATTATTGAAAGCAATTATATTGCCATCTAATAATAATTTTCCTAAACCTATATTTAAAAGCAATAAAATCAAACTCAACCTATCAGTTACACAGACGTAAAAACGCGTCAATTGCTAAACAGTTCATAAAACATCCGCACTCACGATAACACCCTTCTAACCAGCTCAATTACCATAAACACGCCACAATTCTATTGTTATCCAAGATACACTTACAGCGTGGGAAACAGCGCGTCGCTACAATTTCTGATCAACCAGCGCGGACAATCTAGCATCACAACTTCACAACCACTAATCGAAAACAATTGAAAATCGGCCAAAACAAAAAAAAGTATTCGACGCCGATTGTTCTTTTTTCAAACGTAACCGAAATCGACGTGCGCTCCGAAGGCAGCGGCGGCAAAGAATCGTCGAATACTACTTTGTTCTTCAGCGGTGGCGTAAGTTAGGCGATATAGTTTGGATATAAAATGTATTAGTACTTTTATTTTCGTGGAATCTGCCTTCAGTGACAACAATATAGTATCGTCGATTATAAAAAAAAATGTTTTTACATGTTATATGAGCGGTATAGTATATAAACTATGTAAGGCAGAATTTCGCTTTCCTGTAGGGTGTTATGGAGTCATAGTTTTATATACTACATAGTATATTCTTACTCTTATTATGAACTACTATACCTATTCATTAGTGTCACACAAATTATCAAGTAAATTGTAGCCGAATTAAAGTTCAACAATATATATTTTAACCCCATACGATAACCATAGGAATCGTTCTTACAAGTCGCTTGTGCCTTGCACCAACACCTAACGGTGAAGGAACTGGCTAGTGAGTCATCGCGCTGGCGCATCTTTGAGCCAACTAATTCAAAGGCACTAAGTAACTATGACGCCTGAATCCACATACGTCGTTTTAGTTTAACCAGGTATCGTTACTGAGTAATCGATGACCCGATCATTGAAAAGCACTATGTAGCTATGACAGTCGACTGGACTTACGTCGTTTTAGTTTTGCTAGGTATCATTCCTGAGTAACGACCGCTTACGCGCCGATCCAGTCATACCGGCGGGATCGGGATTCTCCTAGTTTGCATTGACATAGGTGAGTTCAAAAATGTCTAATATGAACTTTGACTTCAAGTTTAGTAACAAAAATTTTATTTGGGAACTGATAAGCCAATAGACAATTATAGCTAACTGCATCTTTCAGAATGGGGTGAATATTTTTTGGGGTTTTTTAAAAAAACGTCTGTAGATAAGCTGTGTGACGTGAAGGCAAATAAACTGTATGTCATGATCATGGTAATTAAAAAAAAGATCATGAAATGTAATTTTATTCGCAAATCAGCCATATCAGTACTACTTTAAATATAATTTAACTAGTGAATATTCCTTTTCATATCTGTTAGTGTATCTGTTATGGACCAAGTAATAAGGACGGGAACGTTATGAAAAACGCCCAATATCAGAGGGCAATTTGATTATAAATATTCAAATATCCGTGTCCGATGTTTCGATGATCAAAACACTATTAAGTAGAATAAACATGCTAAAGAGGCTTGATTTCGAAATGAACAAATTTATAAATAATAATATGTAGACTAAATAATTTTGTAGCCAACCGTTAGGTCATTAAGCTAATCCTAATGAATTAGGTTATGTCAAATGTCGCCTAAAGTAGGTGATGTTAAAAAACATCGTGGCCGAGTGTCTTCGGATTTGCGAACGGGTTTTGGATAACGGTCACCGTGAGTCTCTGGGTTCGCATAAGTTTTACGTTTCGTAGAGAAAGTTACATTCCCTGGGGTAGTAAAAGGTCATTCTGACTTTCATTAACATATATAATAAAGGATATATATAAATAATAAAGATTTTAAAAATAACATACGTATCCCCTTGCATAAATTCAATGGAATTTATCCCTTTGTGTAACGAAAGTTAACCTATTAAATACATGAAATAATAATTTTCGTTACATAGGGGAATCAATTGAATACTTATAAAACTGTAAGCGTATTATGAGCTACAGTGTGAGGAAAAAAAAATACTAGAGCTATAACCCTGTTTCTAAACAGGTACACATAGCAAATTTAATGGGAAAATTCTGAATAATCTTAGCTTTTTGTAAAATTTAACTTAAATAGCCTTCACTATTAAAGTTAAATTTTACAAAAAAAAAAAATTACTCTATGACGCGTTTATGAGTTCGTGACTATGAAGTGATAGAGGAAAAGTGTATATATAAAATGGCGGAAGTAGTGTTCGCGGAAAACCGTTACGCAGCGCTATCGCGCGTGTAATTGTGTTTGGACCGATAACAGAGGTAAGGGAAATTAAATTACTGACAATGTGAGGTGAAAACTGGGTACCTCCTTCGACGTAAGTACTACAAGTACAAGTATATTTATGTATGCGTCGGTCACACGTGTGTGTTTATATAGCCACCTGGACACCAGAGGCTGTATTATTCATGTTATTATATGGACAAATAAAAAAAAGACATGCAATGTTCCAATATTAAAAATGAATCAGAGTAGAAAAACAACGCAGATAACTAGATACTACTGGCTACTATATGTATGATATGTATTTAAGTATCGGCTGAGAGCTAAAAACACAAGCCTTCTTGAGCTTATCGTGGGGCTCAGTCAATTTGTGTAAGAATGTCCTGTCATATTTATTTATGTATTTACTAAACTGGCCTGAATATGCTTGAACCTTTTTGGTATTTGAGAAATAAGCATTCCTACGCTAAGATACTCGTATAAAAAATACACTCAGCAGCTGTATTATCTCTGCCTATTGGATCAATGTGCATACGAGTAAAAAAAAAGTATGTAAAAGAAATAATCATACAAAGCGTGAATAAATATAAGAGTAGTTTTAATCTACACAGAATATAAAAACAGACGGATTGGCAGCAGCGTCCGTCGAAACCTAATCTAACACTACAGCGGGCGTCGGCGTCAAGCCGGTTGCCACGCGTGGCGCCTTTTCAACAGCCCTCCAAGATGATACAAGTCATATAGGTATGGGGAATGTCCAGCTGTGGACGACTATGATAGAAGATTTTAACTAGATGTCTGCCATACACTAGTACTCACCAAGAGGTGTTGGAGGTGTGTGTAGAGGTATCGGATCCGCACTCAGCGTACCAGGAGGTCCGCGCGCGGGGCGCCTTCTCCTTCCGCGTGAGCGTCGGCAGGAGGCGTTTTAGTTCTAAATTCAAACAGTAATAGGTTAGTTTTCTATTTAAACTATAAGTTTACTTACGTAAGTAAGGACGCAGCTATAGATCAGAATGAGCGATAAATAAATAAATACTTAAATAAATATTTTGAGACAATCTTACCTACACAAATCATGATATATTATATATATACATCATCAGTCATCACAATACATAGCGATGAATATCAATAGCAAATAGCTTCGTCCTTACTTAAAACTTACAGGTAAACCAAACTTAGGTTAACAGTGGTTACTTCTGTTAACCTAAGATGTTCAGGATTTTAAGGAATCTATGGAAATCAAGAATATACAAATGCAAAAATAACTTATGACGCCATAGGCTACATAATGGCAACTATATGTTTTGGTGTGAATAATAAAAATATTGAAATAACTTTAGATATTGCAATAGTGACGAAGTAAAGCACGCAAAGCTCGACTCAGATGGCGTTGCAGTATAAATTTCAGTGACTGTTACTCGTTAGTTAGAAAGACATGTTTGAAAGAAAAAAACAAATTATGACTTGTTTGGTTTGTTTACGAAATTGTATTTGAAAAGTGAATAGCCAAAGTGAATCGAATCGAAAATAATATAGGTACCTTGCTTATAAAAAAGGTTACGTGTTTTTTCTTTCAATCTGTCGACATTTACTTTCGTTTAGATTGCGTATTCTATAAACGTTGTTTGATTGTCGGTTTGACTATAGTTCCCGTTACAATAATCTCGTAGCTACATTTGCTCTTTTTGATCTTACTTAAAACAGTTAAAACCTACGACAGACAGCGTCGAACTGAAGCGTCCTCTACGATATAAAATTGCTAGTTTTCAACACTGTAAATTAAATGCTTTTCCCTCAATCAAGGTATGCAAAGGCTACCAATTGATTCGTATTGTAAAATAGCAATCAGCATAGGTGCTCGAGCGACGCGGATATTTGCGTATGCAATTATTAGCTGCACGCGATCGCTTGAAGGATTTATAGTTTCTAAGCAAATGCCATTATGAGATCGCAACCGCAAGAATAAACGAGGCGGCAAGTGGTTCCGACTTCTGTAGTCATCTGTTATTTTTATAAGTAATAACATAATTGTAAAGCAATAATGGAGTAGTGACAGGCGTAATGTCGGAGACATAGTCGTGCTCCGATATTGACAGCTTTATAGGATTGACTTTACAAATTTTGGTATAACATTCATAACTTTGAGTTGTGATAATCATAATAGCACCTCTTGTTCTGCTCTTGATCTCGAGGCACTATTTTTCTTCTCTACACATCTTACTGTATAAACTGTCGTGAAAACGGGATTTCGAATTTAGAACTATACGTGAGTTACGTTAGGTTGTTACTTCAATTAAACATTATATCGATTTATCTAGTATGACCACGCAACCCTCGATATACCCTCGTCATAGAGTAAATATTCACACTTCTCGTCACTTTGCAAGTTTGTGTACTCCAGCTACCACTTTACAAAACGCAGGGCCTGAATCCTAATATCATACTCTGGCATATGCTTTTAGAGCCAACTTGTTATACGTATTATTCGCTATACAATCACTTGGACATTGGCGAAATCATTAAAATTGACGAAAGCAGTATATTTTTGAACTATCTATCTATCTCGCAACTGTATGTGTTAGCAATTAAATTTTGAACATAAAGTATACAAAACAAAACAAGATATGTTATAACATGAAGTACTCTAATATTGAAATGTTATTTTTTATGTTCGGTACCTATTTATAACTTGAAAATATCACTTTTCACACATGTCGTCACTTTGCGTGCATTAGCCATTCGTCACGTCATAAAAACGAAACAACACTGTTTATACGGCTATTACTATATTAGCTACCATGCAACAAACGTGGGAGTTAGACATATGGACAAAAACAAAAACTATTACTCATGCTATTTACAGTTCACGGCATTAGATCCAACACACAATGATACCGGTTAACCTTCATAATATTGCATTTTGCATTACGATACAAAGTGCACAAACAGTTAACGTCACAACACAAAACATAAGACTAAGCGGACTTAATAAGTTTTATAAACTCGCTACCCATAACACAACACAAGATATAAACAAACTGAGTAAGCATAGAGACGTGCTCGAGCTTGGAGCGGCGGTGGTTCACTAAACGGTACACAGTCGCTGCTGGATGTAATGATATATAATTGGTATGCAGCGGGAAGGTCGCTGATGTCATAGAGCATCATGGTGTGATAACGTTTGGAAAAAAGTCTGATGTGGAACTGTTCATCACATTTGCTATCAGATGATGTTATGGTAGACAGGTTACTTGTAGTTGATGTAGCCGACTACAGCTATCTGGTGACCAACTACTTATTAGACAAAAATATGTATAAGTATTTAAAGTATTTTTATTTATGTTTTGTAGATAATTTAACAAAATGACATTTATTCATTGATAATTCATTTGTGTAACGAACGTTACACTTAAATTAAACATTTAAACTAGAATACATTTTCTTATTTATACCTACTTATTTTCAGTTTAAATTAATAAACTTGGGAGTTTAAAAATGGATTGTCATAGTTTTAATTAATAAATCAAATAAAAACTACAAGTTCTTTGTCTGTCAAGTAAACATAGCTCCATATATGAGTCATGTTTTTAACGTAGAACTAAAGGTTGTGACGAGCATTTTGAATAAAGTTTATGAAAGTAACTACGTGACTATTGCATAGACTTGCCATAAAAAAACTGCAAACAATTGAACGATAACTTTTGTAATATTACAATTACATATTATGGTACTACTGGTATCAGAGGTAAGCACTTGATCTTAAACGTAACTTGATAAACCTAAAATGTAGATAACTAGATCTTTATTTGCATTACATTTAATTTTCTTAATATTATATTAAAGTAGATAGGTACATTGGCTCTGGTAGGGTATAGCAAAGTTGTAACATTATTATTCAAACCTAATTTACAAAAAATCTCTAGCAAGAAATACCAATATAATAAGAAAAAATCTACCGTATAAATATATAAAAGTAATTTTAAATACTATAAGGCACGACTGACCAGCGTAATCAAGCGTATGACCTCAGTCACATCTGATGGTGTCCACGAGGTCGAGGGTATAGGTAGCAAGCTGGTTTAGTAACAGCCTATTTACTTTTGCCTTAAAAAGACCCAAATTATATCTTTCCGGGAATACAGACGAATATATTATATAATTATAAAACATATGTTATTCCTTTATCCCGTCAGATATATACCAAGTCACAACCAAGAATTCTTTACTACCTAAGTATGTTAATTTTTTTGTGAATTCTTTACTTCATGTTGCCACTGTTACCAGGCATGACGCAAAAAGTTTTTCAAACACAATTACTCACTGTATCAATACAGGATTCATAGAGGATTAATGAGCATCAATAAGTCTTAATTGCAAGTCTAAGGTCGGATTATGAATTCATTGTCATCTGGCAGGAAAAACTAAGCGAAGTAAACATACTTTGTAAGAATTGCTTTAGCCTCTATCAGGGAAGCTTTATCTAGTTTTTAGTATAGCAATTCTTCATTGATCAACAGTTATCTAAGTAATTTTTATTTAGATAATTATGTCCCTAACACAACCATAATGATTAACTTCTTTGATTAATATTCATTAATAGTAGTATCAGGTACAACTGAATAATTTTTCATTAATACAATTTGAACGCAGTTATAGTTTTCGGTTTATGATACCACGGCCATATTTTGGATATCAACATATTACATTGTTACATGTTGGCGGAACTTTTTTTTTTTTTTTATGACATAGGCGGCAAACGAGCAGACGGATTGCCTGATGGTAAGCAATTACCGTCGCCCATGGGCACCCGCAACACCAGGGGAGTCACAAGCGCGTTGCCGGCCTTTAAGGGGGGTTGGAGCTCTGGTAACCTTACTCACCATCAGGAACACAACACTACATACCTGAAAGGTAGCAGTGCTATTATGGCTGTGGTCTTCTGTAAGGAGGAGGTACTTCCCCAGTTGGGCTGCCCCAGATTCAAGCGTGATGGTCATCGCTGTGCCCTACCTCTCATTGTTGGACGTAGTTTAAGGACATACCCGGGTAATTCAGAATACCTTCGTTCAAGTGGCCTCCAGACAAGGAAAATATTCATAATATACTACAATATTAGGTTTTATGACGTACGCATGTGTTTGCAAAACGAAGTGGGTTTGAATATACAAAAAGAGCTTGCTTGAAACTCAACAATGACTCAAAGTCACTCCTACAAAATTTTTTTGTTTTATTCATATGGCACCTAACTCCTAAACGTGATTGCATCATTTTTATATAAATGTGTGCACGTCTTTATTTATGCAACAAACATCAAAAATAAAACAAAATAAAATTAAAAATTAAAGTGCAATTACTGTATACATGATACGAAAAGTTTGCATGCTTAAAATACCGATGCACATATGTTACGTTTTAGTACGAAAAATGGCAGTGTGAGTGTATGAAACAAAAATGTGGGTAAGAACAAAGACAGTGCAAACATAGAGCATTCGTGAACAATTTTATTTAACATCGACCTCACCCATCCCTAGCTCACTGGAAATTACTACACTGTTTCTGTCATATTCTCGTATGATACCCGAGACATTTCATTCGAATAGTATGAGCTTTCTCATCAAAATGCAAAATAAAAAGTATTTGTTTCCTCTATACATCTTTTATCAATATGTTTCCATAAAACTTCTATTTACGGGGGATGAATTAAAAAATATGGATTTTTGACTATGTTTTGGTAAATCGATTCCTTTGTGTCCATAAAGTCCATATGATAATTGTAACAAGTTTCAGAATTAATGAATATTTTACTGGAAAAAACTATTGGTAAGAAAAAAACATCTGAAAGTAAAAAGTAAGGCGAGAAGAAAAAATAATCGGATGCCTATGTTCCTACAAATATACTGTGTGGAAGTCTAATACGGGCGAAGAATTAAACTAGACATATGATTTACCTGTATAATCATTAACCAAATGGTATTTCTTTAATTATACCTATTATACACATTTAATTAGTTTTTGTAAAATTTCTGAGCAGTAATGTACCTACTGCGAACATTACGCGATATAAGCTTTTGAAACTAACTGTCAACGAGTGTTTAACTCAAGTGTGTTGCATTACATTGCGGGCCGAATTTTTTATATGGATTAAATTTTAATTGCACTTCTAAGTAAAAGTTATATTTCTTATGTCCTATTCTACTCTCCGTTAAAGAGATTCGCCCGTATAAGACTTCCACATTGTATACATATACAGTTTTTGCCTATACTGAAACTAAAGTTGTCAACATAGATAATGAGACTTAGGTTAGTAAGTATACTTCTAAGTATTTATGATGTAGTTTTTGTTAGAATTTTGTTTATTATATAACCCTTTTGGTTCTAAAATAAAAATACATAGACAAACAAATCAATAATATCTTGTACACGTGAATTTGCTTGCTCTCTTCAAATTCAGAACGGAATAAGAAACTGTGGATTAGAATTGTACGAAATATAAACTCGTATTCTTATCTATTTATATTTGTTAGGACAGATGCGACTTATAATTATTTGAATTACTAATGTTTATGGTATCATTTGGTAGCAGTGGCGGTGCGTTTACACAAGTTTATTCAACGGTTTTCCTTGGGCTCAAGAACAAAAGGCATATATATATATATATATATATGCACATATCGGCTCCGTCTTGCCTAAGCAAAAATTGGCGCGACGCCATTGGTAGATATAGTTATTCGATGGCGGGTATCAACTCTATCTTAGACTGAGAGTGGTAGCAGTTTCCAGCTAGCTCGGGCACTGACCTCTGTTTAGCGCTGCCTTCGTCTACAAACGTCCAACTTGGGATGGACGTCAACTGGAATTACTTTTGCCCACTTTTATAACTTTTTACTTATGTCACTGACAGTGTTTGTAATAGAAAAATACTAAATACGTTTAATAAGAATAGACAGTCCATTTTACAAATTAATACAGTAAATTATGGATGTTCGTTGTTAGCAACTTTTAATAGAAATCTCCCGTGAGACTCAGACATACTAAAATATAGATAAAAACGGGTCACTCACGTATCTTAAAGTCTAAAAACGCTCGATATATGTTTCGGTCCAGTTCCCGACCGAAACATACATTTTGTCTTTTTGTAGGTCCAAAATACTTAATATCAATTTTAAACAGCTTATTATTTGTTATATTTCGAACTTCTATTCCTCTACACTGACACACGATGCTACTACACTCACTATTAGGTATGTTATGGCAACACTATGCGTTCATTCAGATTCAGACAAACATCATTCTATTGTTCAAGTCATCACAATTTTAAACAAATCTAGCGTTAGTAATCTAAAAATATTTCAACACAATCTAATCCCAAATCTAAATAAGTCAATGTCTAGCAATAATCATTATTCAAATGAGTTAGTTAAGCAAAACAGTTGACGTCCGTACCTTCGTTGACAGCGCTAATGTCAGTGGGGCGGCCGGGCGGCGGCGGCGGCGGCACGCTCGGGCGCTCGAGCGCGGCCTGAGTGGCCTGAGCCTGGGCGGCCTGTGCCTGACCGGCCTGAGCCTGCGTGGCGTGTGCCTGAGCGGCCTGAGCCAGGCAGGGGGTGGAGGCGGAGATGAGCGCGCGCGTACCGTCGCGGTGGTGCCGCGCGGGCGCAGTCGGCGAGAGAGTCTCCACGCTGCCTTGCCCGTTGTCGCTGCTGAAAAAGACCAAGTCTTTAGTGTATTGACAACACAAAAATATTTTTCATATACGCAGTAGAAGATATATGTAGATACGCGTTTAATAACATTTTTTTACTATGGTCAAGTTTAATAAAATAAGTACCTTGGTATTACCTATAAATACTTAATTAAATAAATATGATAAATATGTCACTGGTTTAGTGCAAAAGAACTAGGTGGAGTAGGTATATTACACTTGAATATTTCATTTGCAATAACCAAATTATTCTTGCTACTTAGTTACACGGATAAACTCATTAGGCGACATGTTTCGGGTAAGCTCATGTTCTGGGTATCACTTTCAAGCTGAGTCTGGACACACCGCTCGGGGCCATGGTACATGAGTCATGTACCATGGCCCCGATGATACCTAGATATTTTTCTAGCAGGAACGGCATTTGTTTTGTGCTTGCCACAATAAAAATATCGACAATCCTGCTATCGATAAGTACATACTACTTCAACTTCAAGATGTACACACAGTCTTATATCGGCTACCTACCTAGACGCCGCGTGTCACCGATCTTGAACAAATTAAACGTAATCCGTATACTTTTGATCCAATTTACGTTTATAATTTGCAATGAATAGTTCCAAATTGTTTTCTGAAGTAGGTATTTAAATATAAATAAATTGACTTTTATTATTGTTAGTTATTTTTAACCCTATTACCCCATATTTGTCTTTGTATTACCTGTATGGAAATTGAAGGGGTACTTATCGATAACAGGACTGTCGATGTTTTTATTTTGTCAATCACTTACAAGAAATCGTTCGTGCTAGAAAAATATCTAGGTATACATGACTCAAGTATACGTGAGTTTGTTTGTTCTAATTGAGTACTAATAGCATGACTCAAAACAATTTTAATTATATTCGACTCTGCTATTGTTGGTTCAAATCCCAGTCAGGGCATTGATTTGTGTGATAAGCACAGATATTTGTTCCATGAGTCATGTGTGTTTTCTATGTATGTAAGTATTTATATGTCTCTATATATTATATATATCGTCGTCTAGTACCTACAACACAAGCCTTACTGAGCTTACCGTAGGACTAGGTCGATTTGTGTAAGATTGTCCCGAAATATTTAATTATTTATTATTTATTCAAATCCTCCTTTTAGGGCAGTCCACAAAATTGGGTCTTTTGCACATAGTGTATAAAAAATTCAAAGCTTTATAATAAATAAGAAAAATTCTTACCAGTTGCTAAACCCGGAGTCTCCATCCATCGAGTCAGTCAGGTAGAAAGTCGAATTCGTGATTTTCAACGCACTAGGCACGTCCGAGTTGATGTCCACCGCCATCGACGTCGCTCGTCTGAACCGCGATTTGAACGAGAAATACGTTTTCCTGGATAACGTTCCGCTGTCCTTCTTAGTCTCACTCGTAGGGGTCGATGGTTTCTCTACTTTCTCTTTCTCCGGCAACGATGGCGCCACCTCGCCATTACTAAATCTCTTCTCATTAATAACTGTCTTCAGTTCATCTTTGAACACTTTCACGGGATTTTCAGTCTTATTGAGTGCGGGCCGCGTGTCTTGAAAGTTGATATTGCTGTAGCTGTGCTCGGGGCGCTCGCAGTTGGCGTAAATGGGAGATTTCTTCGGCTCGTTGTAAGGATCGGGTTTCGGTGTCGATACTTTAGTGAAGGGATTACCGTCCATTGCCACTGGAAAGATACAAATAGTTTTAATTCACTTATTTCGATATTATATACAAAAGTATCTTAGATTATGGTTTATCTTGACGGCAATAAATAAAGTGTTTAATAATTTTATATCGGGAGATTGAAACATCAGAATATTTTTAGTACTAGTGATAAGATGTGAAATTTCGTTCGTGTTTACAACATCCGATATGGTCTAGTGGCTAGGATACCTGGCTCTCACCCAGGAGGCTCGGGTTCGATTCCCGGTATCGGAATATTTTTTTGGCAGGGGTGTAGAAAATATAATAACGGCTCGTTTCTTCTAATCTAGTTTAAGTAGTGTTAGAACACTTCTCTACTGTTACATTATACTTAGTATGAAGTTAAAATAATATTTCGGAAATTTAATTTAGCCAGTTTAATAAATTATTTAAACCCACTCTGTAGAAAAACAAAAAAATATAACTAGGTATTGAGAATCATCGTTTTTGTTTAAATTATTGTCGCAGCGCTTTTATCAATGATAACAGAGCTAGAGCTAAAATTAGCATTTACTCTAAATAATATTATTAGGTAGGGAACTGGACAGAAATATAACATGTATTTTTAACCAATAACAATTATTTCTACCAGTCACTAAATTTCGCACAGCTCTGCAATATCCGATATGGTCTAGTGGCTAGGATACCTGGCTCTCACCCAGGAGGCTCGGGTTCGATTCCCGGTATCGGAAATATCTTTTTGTATTTTTTTTTAAAGCGCAAACCGATCAGTATATTTGACGAAAATGTTATCGATTTAGATAGCAGCAGTGATTTTTACACATTCGTTTTCCACGATTCGTTCATTTTCTGAGGTTAAGTTAACGAATAGAGTCCAGCAAGGATCCAGATTTATACAAGATCTTGTTCCTCTCAAAAGTTCAGGCTATTCCTTTGTTTTCTGTATTAGTTGGCGCAAAACCATTTATTGATCTTAACGCTAGTTATCTAACAAAAGAGATGGCGCTACTGGCTCAAAACCTAATTTGTTTTAGCATCTCTCTTGTAAGAATAACCAAAGCTAAGGGATTTCAGCCCTATTATCTTTAATGAACTCTATCTTAATACATAACGTATTTTTTACTGTACATATACACAGCAGAGAACCAAAGTCATCGACATAGCCCACCGTATTAGCAAGTTGAAGTGGCATTGGGCTGGCCATATTAGCCGTAGAACCGATAACTGTTGGGGTAAACGAGTTCTTGAGTAGAGACCGCGTCTCGGCAAGCGTAGTATAGGGCGCCCTCAGGCAAGATGGAGTGATGACTTGCGCAAGATGGCTGGCAGGAGCTGGATGCGAACAGCCGAAAATCGAACACGATGGCGTGAAATTGGGGAGGCCTATGTCCAGCAGGACTGCGATAGGCTGATGACGATGATACACAACAGACAAAATCAAGGTAATAAAGAGTTTTTGACTTATTTTGTTAATTGATCGCTTACCAGAACACCGCTTTGTGAAGTTACGTTTCAGCTGACGCATCTTCTTATGAGCCACGCTGGCTATCTTAGTAAGCGTGTAGCCCGCGCTGGGTGGGGCGGGGAGCCGCGACGCCGGCAGCGGTGGCGCCTCGTGGGTGGCAGACTGGAATGTTCAAAATATAAATAAATATTTCGGCACAATCTTACACAAATCAACCTAGTCCTATAAGCTCAGTAAGACTTGTGTTGTACTAGACGACGATATATATAACAGATAGATGCATATAAATACTTAAATACCTACATAGAAAACACCTATGACTCAGGAACAAATATATGTGCTCATCACACAAATAAATGCCCTGACTGGGATTTGAATCCAGTACCATCGACTTAATATAGGCAGGCTCACTACCCACTAGCCCAGACCGGTCGTCAAATATAGTTTAGCAAACCTGCTGTGATAGTACAAGCGCATGCTAGAGTAAGGAGGTCATAGTATCAATGCATACTAAAGAAAGGGAGACAAAATGATTTTCGCAGTCTATGCTGTGAGTAACGGGCACATTCTAGCAGAATTCTTTAAATTTGTATTTGTAATGCCATCATTGTTCCTTATCTCTTTCTGATCATTATGAGTACCGATTTTTAGACATTGGGTTTACATTGGGTGAAATCTGGGTTAAATAAAATCCCTTTTGAACCAGCCCAGAAACGAAGAGTGGTAAGGACGTTGGTCTTCGCACCGTTAGTATATACTACATTAGTATTAGTATAATATAGAGTCAAGTTGGAATCATTTTATTTCCACCTCTATCTGGTCTGAGATGTTTCCTCAAACTATCTGAGGTAGTATCATCAATTACTGGTTTTATTATTTATTCTTAACTTGATAGTTAGGGCCGCTTACGCAAAACATGGAATGTCGAAAATGACAAAATTGCACTGCCATATGTAATATTGATCATCCGATAGTGGCATTACACATGGCATGGTTGGCATTTTATCGTCTATCGTGCTAGCCTTTTTTTCGCACTCACATGTTTCTTGGACAGACATTGTGATAAATGATAAAAACACAACCAGTGGCAACCCACTATTAATCAGGGGATATAGCTAGACGCTTATATACATTTCATATTTACCTCGTGTTCGTCGTCGGTGTCGCTGTCAAACGAGTCGAAGTCGTCGTCAAGCGCGTGCGTCCGTGCGTCGTGCGTGAACCGCGCGTCGTGCGCGTGCGCAGGCGGCACCGGCGTCTCTAGCGACTCGTACAGGTGGCCGGAGTCGCCGCTGTCGCATTCTGAGGACAGGACAGATTAAACTTTATATATTTGTTCTGCAATTGGTAAAAAATAATACAGCTAAATGGGTCTCACGTTTTATAAATCAAATAAGTATTGATTGCTGTTCGCGTTAGCTCACCGACGAAGATTTCTTCTCTTCTTCGTCGGTCACCTAACGTTATTGGAAAAACTCCTCATTACAAAACATTTCAAGTAATATTCGAGTTAAAAAACGTAAAATACGCGTTTTTATGTCTGATTCTCACGAGTTTTGTTTAAAAAACAGTCGTAAAAATTCTAACTATGTCACTAATTCCACACGTCAAGCGAAATCTAGTGTCTCGTATGCTAGCTTTTGTTACTCAACTCTTCAACTTAATATAGAAGTAGCATTGACATTTAATACTACCGTCACGATAAAGATGTGTATCGACGCTATTACAAATGAAACAGACCGGCCTTCGCATGTATGTACCGTAGATTTAAATGGTACCCTGAGGCGCGACCGCGAAACACGATATTTGTAAATTTCTGACGATTGTCTCTGTCACTCTCATGATGCCTTAACTGGAGTAAAAGAGAAATTTGCTCGAAATATACGAACTTCGATGTTCGCGGTACCGGGCCAGTCTGTCTTGGCTCTAATAGTCTTTAATAATCAATACCATATACTATAATATACTATTGGTATATTATAATATTATTTACTATATTATTTTATATTGCGAAAGTAACTATATCTGTCTGTTACCTCTTCACACTTAAAACCGCTGAACCATTTGGGACGAAATTCGGTATGGAGAGAGTTTGAGCTACGAGAAAGGACATACCTACTTCAAAGACGGGCTTGGCTGGCCGACGAAGTCGCGAGAAAAAGCGCGAGGTAAATAATTGAAAACAGTTGCTGACATTATTCAAAGGTTAACTCAAACGTTGCCTTTTTTCTAGTAACACATATATGTAGGTACTTACATACATGTGTTAGATAGCTAAGTAGGTAGCTATCTATGTGTGCATACAAAACAAAATGTCAAGGTCCGTATGACCGGCATGACCCATCGCTTACATAACCACCTGCCCGTAACATGTGGTAACCGGCACCGCAACGACTTGCAAAATAAACTCTATTGTTATACACATAAGAATCACCATTTCCAATTTCACTTACGACTACTGTATTAATTTGCTTATGTTCAAATTTTAACCGTTTCGCCTATTGAATAAGTCTTAGTTTTGTTTGCCAAAGAGTGAATATGAAAGTAAAATGGAGTCAGGTAACCGGGCGGGTTTGTGATGAAAGGGTTAGGTATGAGCATGGACTTGTAATGTCGCCATGTCAATTTTATAAATGAGAGATGGTTATAACTCAGCTTTTAGCTAACAAGGTATCTTAAGAACTTCCGTTTTTTCCACAGAAAAATGTAAGACACGTGTAATGGTACACGTAGTTTGTATGAGAACATAATATGATCTTGTCTTGACATTCTATAATTACTTAAAATAAGTTTGAGCTAAAACCAAACCCGTTCCCTATCCATCTGATAAGATTTTCAGTCTAATTATGTAAGTACTTCTTGTAACATATTATGATACAAACTATGACAGTTTTCTGCCAATTTCTGCATTTTTTTCTAACGTGCGTTTTGTTTTGTTTTGTTTCTTATTACAAGTATAGTCACCCAATTTGATTTCAAGGCGACTTCGAACCTTATCACAGTGACTTTAATACGAGATCTTTTGCGTCTGTCATATAGATTTTCTTTGTGATAAGCTGATAAAAACGAAGGGGCCCATAAATAAAATTGGTTGATTGTGATACTATGTATTTAAAAAAAATTGCTTTATTTATATGAGCCTAGATTGTCTTTTTAGACCTTTACCGAGCAAATGTCTTACTGTCCTTCCAGGTATCCTGGCTTTGGCAGTATCCACCTATTTTTTTAATTAGAAAAGAACAGCATATTAGCATGCTATCGGCATTTAGCGTTATGTTTTGCATGCGGTTTTTCATGCCGCTGCGCTGATGTAGCGCGCATTTTATAATGCATCATAATGTGTGCTGCAGATGATATAATATATTCTTTCGTTGAGCTATAAAATGTCTATGAGTAAAATACTGTAACTATTATTCAGCCATAGCTGACACAGGTGTGGCTAGTTTCATTTTTCACAACTGAAGATACAAATTGTATTGATGTGTAATATCAATCTTTTACCCATCAATAGGACACAAATTAAACGTCAAATAGCGAATTCGTATAGTTAGTAGCAGAAAATATCCAATGGTTAGTATACTTAAACCTAGCTAATATACCTACCTACTTTATTTTTATCCAACTATCTATAGGTATAAGTATTAACAATGAACGAATATCGTACCAGCGGCGCTACCGGGAAAAACGATATTCGTAAATTTCGGACGATTGTCTCTGTCACCCTCATGACGCCGTAATTGGAGAGTAAAAGAGAAATCCTCGAAATATACGAACTTCGACGGCGCATGTTGGTAGACAAATTAACAGGGTAACTATTTACAATTTTATATCAACATCATCTCTATCAGTATAATCTATTCGTTTTCACTTCGAGTTTTCTACAATCATCAATCATAATCTAGTTAGTAAATTATCGGAGCATGCCATATTAGATTACACATGATGAGCAGGTTTGTTGAAGGCAATTAAATGTTACTTACGTATAGACATTAACGTCGATTAATTATAAGTAGTATTGTTAAATATATTGACTTGCTTTTGTCTTAGCTTGTAAAATAAATAATACTGGGGCGAATCAACTATTATAACCGATATTTATTTCTCGTATTTTGTTAAAAATGCCTCTGCGGCGCTACCGCGAACAACGATTATCGTAAATTTCGGGCGATTGTCTCTGTTACTCTCATGACACCTTAATTGGAGTAAAACAGAAAGATGCCCGAATTATACGAACTTCGATGTTCGCGGTACCGCTCCTGGAGTTACCAAGAATTTCCAAGAAACCAGGTATTCAAATTACTATTTCTCTAAATTTCTAGTCTAACAATAACCGACAGATATATTTTAATGTATAAAATAAAATAAAGATATTATTAAAAATCCCAGCAGATGCATTGTGGGTAGATCTCCCACAAGGTGGACCGACGACATGGGAATCCAGTGAACGAGGGTGGCGCAAAACCGGTCACTTTCGCGTAGGCCATGTCCAGCAGTGGACGTCCTTCAGCTGATATGATGATGATTGTTAATAACTTAAATTTTGAATTTAAGTTTCAAGGTCGGAGATAAGATTAGTGTCGGTGAAAATTTTGATTAAACCATTGAAGACTTTTAGAAATGAAAATGATTAAGTACAGGAAAACATGTATATATGTATATTACGAACAAACGTAATTGATTTGATTGCATGAAGAATATTGACGATGACGAAGTAACTCTGCTGGATGAATGACTGATCGTCCGTCTGTCAGATTTAATGGACTATCAATGTGATATTGATTAGCTTGAGCGGTCGGCAAGTTATTTTTATATACCAATTTAACACACACACACACTCTGAAACCTTTTTTTATAAAAAAGTTTTATAGTACTGTACTAAAACATGTCTACAATACAATGTCAATCATATTTGTATTAATTGTTGCTATAAACGATATAAAGTTTTCTGTTGTTAGAAGTTAACTACATAAAATAGTGTTGTTTTTTACAGAAGTACCTAATTTATTGTTTGTCTGCTGAACATAAGCTCCGATCAAAAAGTAATTACCTAATTATTGTAATTATACTTACAATGATTAAGATTTATGAATGATTACACAAGGATCGTGAGTTAAGGAATTGATTCATTACACGTCTAAGTACCTCTACACTACTGTAGTAAAAATTTGATTATGTGTTTGCTTGCTTGTAATAAATAGATTCTGAAACTACTTGATCAATTAGAACTAAAATTTAAATTATCCCTAACTATAATATCATCATCAACATAGGCGATATTACTTTTTGTTAAATAAATATTTAATTAAAGCTAACCGTGCGAAACCCGGGTGGTTAGCGTTTTACCCAGCTATTAGTGTTCTATAAATTGACAACACAGTAAAGTAGGCACTGGTTGGTAGAAGATCCTGTCGGTAAGGAGATATAGACAGTATGTGTAAATTGTGTGATGCAACTGGCCAGAATCGAACCCGCGTAAAATTAGGCTTAACTTAAAACACGTTTCAGACAAGCACGAAATGGCAATTTTAACATGTTGCATAAACAAAATCGCTTTCAAACACTCAATAAATACGAGTGTGCAATAAAGACTAACAACAGTCTATAAAATATCGAGAAAGCGCTCAAACCGCCATTTTAGTTATGATCAAGTTGTCCATAACAGTGTTATCAAGCAAGCTGTCGAGAGAAATTGACGGCTCGCCGACAGCTTCCGATTGGAGCAAAAAACGGGAATTCTAATCATATTCCTTAAGGTCAGAGTAGTTGTAAGCGAGTGAAGGAATGTTACCAAACATAGTGCCGTGACTTTTATGTATGTCTGAGAAAAAAATTACAAGAAACATGTTACATTTATTTATGTAGCACCTAGCTGCCCTTAGCCAGAAGACGCGCGGTTTAGGTAAGGATCCCATTCGTGTAAGTCAAGACTGACACTGTAGCAATTTGTAAAAGTTTTGATGTTAATCATTTTCGGCCGGTCGTGTGTGAAGTTTTCTTATATTTTCAATTTCTCACCGTCCTAATGAGGTTGGCGTCCGGGTACCCGACAGCGTCCCAATGAATGCCACTTTTAATGTTAATTCATTATCAATAGAGAAGTAAGGGTTTCATCTATTGGGTATTGCGGGTATTCGCATGTCGAACACTGGTTATTAATTCGACATTTATGTTTCAGCACGTCGAAGATCAAAATATACATCATTATTTTCCTATGCGACATTCTACGAGACAATAACAAACTATGAACCACATACCAACAACCACAACTACTGACTCGAAAACAACGTGTATAGGTTAAAAACTTAGCTAAAGCAACTGTCTGATGTAGTATAGTAACGTACCAGTACACGCATGTCGGCGTTCTATATTCAAATTTTGACGTAAGTTCCATATTCATTTTCTATACAACTACATAGACATGGTCCTTCAGTTAAGTTTTTCGCCTATACCGATTCAAGATAATCAAACAAAAATATGAGCAACTGAAATTACCAATAAAGGCTATAAGGTCCTGTATCTCGAACTCTCCATCCCGCAGCACAGTCCTAATGCTGAGCCAGCATTGCTGCTCCAGCACATCGATAACCCTAACTTCAGCATCATCGGCCACATCTCTTGCGACCTCATCGTTTTTGCTGTAGTACGGCGACTTAACACTCGTGTCGAGGTACACGGTCGTCGGCGACGATATGAAAACTAGAATGGCGTATCAAGATGACTGTTGTGTTATAAGCCTTCTAACTTAGCTGTGAGATCACGCCAGATAACGACAAAGCAAATACAGACTTAACGCTTGTTAGCTTCGTGCACAAGAAACAATGCCTCGGCCTAGTTCATTAATTAATAGCTTATAGTTTGATACTTAATATTATAAGGAATTGTATCGGACATTTTGTGTCGGTAAATGTTGGATCATTTCACCGAATGGTCTAGCTTCGGTGTTTTAGGTAACAAATGTACTAAGCATCTTATTTGATGTCCATTGCAAGCAGACTGCTATAAATGATTTATTTTTAAGGTGTGATTTATCATTTATGTTTCCTCACAGGTCTCGTGGTCAAGGCAAAGGCAAATTTCTACGGCCTCGTACAGATGCTAATTTAGACCGCAGAATGAAACCTATTTTGGCTGGAGCCAGTTGCTACATAATTGAGTCATGATCTGTCGTCATCGTCATACGTGTCTCCGCTATATCACAACAGCACCAACGATTGAACTGGTTCCTTGATGGCACATAGCATTCATCACTTTCAGGACGAGTTGTTCCTTGGTAAAAACTCAACAGAGAACACAACGCGAAAATTTCGGGCATCTTTATCTCCTCTTTTACGCTAATTAAGGCGTAATTAGAGTGACAGACATAGAGACTGTTCGATTTTCGCAGTAGACCCGTTAGATTTTCGTCTTTTTAATTTCCGAAGACAAGTTTTATTTTGAAATGTTAAAGAGAAATGTCATTTCACTAAGAAAACGTTTCCCTTGGGAAAGGAAAACAACGAAAGATGGATAATCTTGTTCTTAATCCTGATAAAATTCATTAGACATATTTAACATGTAAAATAGAACGTTGGACATCAGTAGTCTATTTACAATTACATTAAACCACAATACTACATCAAATACACCATAAGCAAAATTTTTTATGCAATGTGAACAACTCGCTCTGTTTATATTTGGAATGAATGCTAAGTATGTGTAAGCTTGGAGCCAGCCATACGTTGGCCCCCTCGAAACCCTCGGGGCACCTTGATCACCGCAGTTCCTCCGAAACGTCCGAGGCCTCACCGGAGGCCCTATCGCCGGGGGCCTCTCGGCGACCATTTTACATTTTCACTATACTTCACTTAATTCCGCACATGTCACTGTGTTACCACTGACAAATCACTTGCATTCACATAGTCTTTTCAACTGTCATAAGTTGAATTAATGTGAGATTTCCATCGTTACGAGAAGCCGGTTGCGTTGCACTGTTTCCGATACTATTAAATGGTCAAGTTTCAATAAAAAAACAAAGTAAGGCAGCTGCGTTGCTCGAAGCCTCAGGGTCAACTGGTAGATACAAGCGGCTTATTTCCAACGCCACTAGAATCGAGAGTTGTTTTTTGCCAGTTTCAATGTTGCAGTAATTGTAAACTAACCAAAAAATATCTTTTATTGGATTGACATTGGTCACTTTAGAGCTAATACAATGATTTTCCGGACCAATGACGTACTAATTCAGCAAAGAAATCAGTTATATTGAGATGATAATATGAGGGTCACAAAATAAGGCAGTTTACAGAAGAATACGTCCCAAAACTTCCCTAAAGAATTTGCTGGGTTTATCTACTTGAAATAACTGTAGTATTAGATTGCGATATGATAGTGTAAACAGAAGCGGTTATGGTACAGTTGCAAAACTAGAAGATATGTGTATGGCGTTGCAATCAGAGCATTGCACGTTGCAAAACAATGAAGGCCTAACATAATCAGTTCCGCGGAAGGGAACCGCACGATCAATACCGAGTATTCGAGTGGTTCTTGTGATATTTACAAAGCAGCAGCTTTAATATCAACCGATGAGACATTCTTTGTGCTGTGCGTCAATACAGTATAGATACTTACTACTGAGAATATACCTACATATTTAATATTTTTCTTTCGTTTTAAATATCTTTGACATGCTAGCAGACGTTTCTGCTTAATATAAAAACAATTTTAGAAAGGGGTAGCACATTGTTATCGATGAATTCTCAATCTAAAGAGACTTCGATGCCGTTCAATTCAAAAGGGTTCAATACTCTTCGGTAGATGTCGCTACACGTCACCCGTAATGACGTATACCAGGAAGGATAAGATAGAAAATTTTGACACGTCTAAGCGGTACTCGTATAGCACAATTGGTAGTGCACTGGGCTAGTGATCCAGTGGTTGTGTGTTCGAGTCCCGCTGCGAGTCAAATTTTTCTATTTTTCTTTCGTTTTAAATATATTCTTAACATTCGAACAAGGGTTCTAATGTTAAGAAGTGTTATGTTTGAAGGGCTAAGTTATATAGGAGGGAATATCATTTCAGCCTTAAAACGTCGACTGCTGGACATAGGCTTCCAGTTTCGAAGGACGCTGCTGCCCTTTCGTCGGTTTTTCCTTTTGTCATATCATAAAAAGCTTTTTTAGACACTTTGATGTAGATGACATTGATTAGCAATCCGTATGGTTCAAGACTGATACAAAAGCAAAAGTTACTATCGAGAAATCAACTGGAGATCGGCATAAAGTTAAGTTATTAGCAAACAATGTGGATAAAGATGAGTTAAGTAAACACATGCACTGGCTTTTTATCTCTATTCCATATCGGGCACGCGACACTTTCTAACACACGGCGATAGAAAACGTCAACGCGTATGTTTTGTCTACGCGACCGTAAATAAAGTGAAAAACGGTTGCAGTTGCAAGAAGCGAGGCACGCAACGGTGATGCAATTTGAATGGTTTCAAAATTTAACTACAACACGACCGAAATGTGTCTTGAAGTTCTTAATGCAGAACGCCGACTAGATTTTGGTGTAGCCTGGCCAGTGCCATTACAGATAATTGATAGGAATAAAAGGGTCTACAATTTTGTCCTGTTGTTTGTATCATGTATAATGTTTATGTAACTTACTACACTTTTAGCCTAGCATAAAACGATATATGCGCTTGTTTGATTGAAGAATAAAGATACAGAAGCATTAAAATTTTTATACTGAAACAATGTCATGATCATTATCAAATCCGGCTCCGTTTGCTGTAACCGTTTGAACTTGAAAACGGACAATTTATTAGGCTATTAATGGCAGATCTACTTTCCATAGCTTTAGGGTATTTCGTCAACATCATTATACTAATTGCGAACAGTAATCATAGTTTCGCGCATGTCCCTGTTCCGGCTTCAATGCGGATGCTTCATAAATACAAGCTGCATTGTGCTTAAACCATTAACTCAGTCCCCTATTGACCCAACAACATAGGAAACAATAACACCACTATTTGTAATGACCGAAATTTACTTAATGCTATTGTGTTATGAGAAATACGCAATATCTAGGTTGGGGAATCCAAATGATGTATCATTAATTTGGCAAAGAAAAAGACAATAAAGTGTTGTCATAAAAGTAATTGAATTAATAAACTTTAGTGTTCATTTATGTGAGTTGTAAAATTAAGACAATACACACAAATTGTGTTGACAAATATGTAGAGAAGTATAAGAGAAAATTATAAAAATATACCTATATAGCTTTAGATTTAAACTTAAGATGGATCGAATCGTGGCGTGACGAAAGATAACATACGAATTATAGTGCAAACACCGTAGAAAGTAAACTACAAAGCGTTGAACGTTAACCGCCCATTAAATATTTGGTAATTGTTCGTAGGTTTTCGCGTCTTCTTGTAACGGAGCAACGCAACCGGCCGGCACTTGCAACACAACAACTAGTATGACACTTGTAAAACGTGTAATTAAGGTTCGTCTATGATAGAACACACGGTCGTTCCGATTCGAAAGCTCAGGCGATCCAGTATAAATGTGTTCTCCGATTTGGAATTACAGCTAGGAACCAGGAGCTCACATTAACACTGGTTTTCTTCACATTCGCTTTCTGTTAGCAACGCACGATCTCACAGGCTGCGCGGGCGCGTCCGTCCGCGGGCCGGCGCAGGGCTGACTCGCGCCGCGCGCCTCCCCCCACGCGGTCCCAAAGCGGTAATTGTACCAGCGTTGGCGTACCGGAATGTCCATTTTGGTAACACCCCGATGTCCATGCGTTAAGGAGACACAAAGAAATGTCAAGTTAGCTTGTTGACGCAAGCACCGGTTAAAATGATTTAACGACATCAGTAGTCAGGCTAAAAATAATGAGGAAGTTGTCAATAGTTCAGTCGCATAATCTATATCGGATTCCATGTGTTGATTGCGAGTATAATATGTGTAGATTTTTGTAGCAAAATGTCATTAGAAACTTTTAAATGCACTCCCGTTATGTAAATTACTTCAGCATTCGATTTGGCTATACCAGAGTATACAGCAGAGTTTGTCTCGTCTAAAACTGGATTGGAGACAATAGAAAACAAATTGCAACTAGAGCAACATTTCAGACTGGTCCAGTTAGACCGGCGGGAAACTAGGGCGAAACGATATCAATTAAATGAAGCTATAAATTTTCAAGCTATCAAAGACAAAATACCGATAATTACTTGACTAGTCAAAATAGTAGCGTTCGACTGATAGAGATAAAGTCACTAAGCAAGATGTTGAAACCTTCTTGAGTCGGAATATTTAGAAGGTGACGTTAGTGTTTAGTTAGCTAAATGCCTGCACTATAGATAACAGGTTCGCCTAATTGTAATGCGCAAGAAATCTAGCGCATTGCTCTCGTCTAAAGTGACATAACGTCGACAAGTCGCCCCCAACTGGATCAGGTAAATAATTGATCCCACGTTCGACTTCATTGCCGATTTTGACTGTGTGTTGAGAAACTGGTTGCACAACTGAGTCGCGATTTAGTGTATTTACTCCCTTTGCCTTGGAATTGTTGGATTTGGCTGGATTGGCGAGTTTTGTTGAAGGTTGTACGTGACAATCTCCCCGTAAGTTTGATGAACGTTGAGTCTGGCAGGTTAATCATACGGCAGGCATGTGCACGGCAGCCAGGGCACAGGCGTAAAGTTGACGTAATCCGACCATTGTTATCGAATTCTAAACGTTTCTCACCATTATATATTTAATAGCAAATTGCTTAGCGAAAGTCATAAATTATAATTCAGCAGTGTTAACTAGTATTTTGAAATCGTCGGACATATTTGTTTTAGAAGCAGGTTTCACCTTAATTGTTTTCTGTTGATACGAAAACTGTCGTGCGCGGATTGCATTAAGTGATTATTGGAATCAGCTTTTTCCTTCGAGAGATCTGATACAGTTTCCCGCGATCAAGTCGCTTAGCGGTTTTTGCTGCGACATTGTGTCGTGGAGACAATTTCATATGGCGTATTGTCTTCGGCATTTTATGTGTTTAACGCACTTTCTGATATGATAGATAGACGTGTGGTGTCATACACACGACGTCAATGTTCTTGTCAGACGATTCTTCCTGCTTGACCGCTTGCTTAAATGATTTACAAGTTGTTAAGTCATTACATGCGAGGCTATATTCAATGTCATTACAATCTTATAAACTGTTAGATAACTGCTCAATTTACTCCAATGGATTGTACATTATCTTCTAAAACGCATATCGGCATGAAACTCAAGTCATCATGTACGCAATCTCCAGGTTACGGTGACCTGCCTTTAGAGTCATTGCCAAACAAGAGTGGTCTTTGGCAAGAGACCTGGTTTCGCTGGGCAGATTTAATATTGCAGTAAAGACCATACTCTTTTCGGTCAAGGTTGAGCGATATAGGTTCAGCGCCGTGAGAAGATTCTACCTTAATCACAATAGTTTGCATGGAATTCTTTTGTTCTGGGACTTTAGATATCGTTTCGATGCTTGATTTGCCTAAACGATGACTACTCGTATAGGATGTGAACATTAACAAATTAACTATTTATTAAACTCTCTTCCTCTCGTCTTATTTCGAATCCTTAAATCTATTTGCCTGCACGGATTTGAAGAGGGCTAATTTTTAAACGGTCAATTATAATGTGTAATTGGAATACGTGAGAACATTTTTAACTACCGGCACTTTTTACACTGAGACCTTGGTAAAACCCAGGTCGAATATACCTTGGATCTCAGCCAAGGCTCACAAACCTTTTGATTCTAAAGGCATGACACATCAACCGATACGTTACGTGTCCACACCTAAATCGGACTAGTATTTATGAAAGTTAACAAGCAGAATCGTGTACAACGAAATTGCTTTAAAAACTGTTTAGGTAAACTCGCTTCACCAAATACGCTATCAAGCAAGACCAAACTGTTGAATAGAATATCGGAAACACAACTTTCACCAGAAAACTAGGAACCGGTCCTGATGGTAATGGTTTTCCTGCCGAACTAAGCCGGAAGACTGAACTAGTGCATAATGACACGAAACTGTGTACTTAAGAATGCCGTAAGTATAATACCAAAGAAAATCAACTTCAGCAACTGTTTTGAACTTTATCGTAATGGCATAAGGTATATTTATAGTCACGTATGCGTGTTTTAGTTTATGTCGCTTGCAGTAACTTAATGCATTCTTAACTCAAACGATAGTCATATTTTGGCATTGAATATAAAATATGGTTCAGTCGAGGTCGGTGGTCTACAATTTGACATCACGCTTAGAAATTCAAAGTGATTTATTAAAACTGTTTTAAACATGGCGATTCGAGCATGAAATGAGTCACAAATAGTAATGATATCATTAGAAGATAATTATTAAAGTGACTTGTGACCGTCTACCGACATGGCAAGACCAGTTGTATGTGGAATTAATTGCATAGGTCATCTTTGATTTATTTAAAGCTATATAAAACCCAACTAACATTTTAAATTAAGAAATCGTTATTGAGTTCCATAAAGACAGAGAGACATATCATTTTACAACGTTGATAACCTTAATTGAAGTCGATGGAGATACTGGATAAGTATTTAATTAGTAAAATTTATAATTATATACAAATGACATAACTCTTTAGGTATCCCCTGTTTAATAAATTAATAATGTTCTATCTATTATTCGTCTATTGTTGTATAATACATAGGTACGATTATTATTCAATTTTTTAAATTGTACTACCTAAACAGTAGAATTATTCAAAACAAAAACTATTTTCAAATACTTTTCCATCCCACGCTCGATGTCGACCTTTATTAGTTCCAGATAACACATTTTAAATAAACGTTTAGGTTAAAAACCTCAAATAAATATAAATCGGAGCCGTTACGTAGCGAAATGGAATCCACGAAGTCCTCAAACGTACCAACGTCTAAAGGGTGAACACTATTAAATTGTCGCAGGTCGAACATGCTACAGACGACAAAATAAAAATCCAAAGTGCTCAAAATTCTTTATATGACTAATTTTATACAGCGTAAAATCATTTTAAAAAATATTAGGGCTATTTCATCGAACGACGAGAAAATTTCCGGACATTACTTTTGACGTGATTCATTGAATTTCGCACGGAATCATCGCTTAACAATTTTGTGCATTTAATCCATTTTCGTTGAAAATCTGGTAATGAAGTGGCAGGTTGGCAAGTTTTTCGCAGTTTAGTTTTTATATTAGCCCAATATTTTTCGATGGGGCGAAGTTCAGGACAGTTAGGTGGGTTACTCTCCTTAGGCACTACCTCGACTGAATTCGCCTTATACCATTCCAAAGTTCGAGACGAATAATGGCAACTTGCTAAATCTGGCCAAAACAATGTTGAGGAAGTGTGTTTCTTTATGAATGGTAACAGTTTCTTTTTCAAGCATTCTGATATATAAATATCGGTGTTAATTGTCCCGGTAGTGATAAATGGTGAGCTCCTCATGCCGCACAGGTATATAGCTTGCCAAACAAGGTAATCTTTTGCAAGGTTGTCAAGCGGGAACACCTTTTCCGATTCGTGAAGATTGGAGATGTCAGGAGAGGAATAGTACTGGTTGCCTAGTAAAGACTTGAAATCTGCCTTGACGTAGGTTTCATCGTCAATAATTAGGCAACATTTTTCTCAATCAACAAGGTATACAATAACCTAGAACGTCTAACCGCACGATTATATTGATCCACAGTTCTCTTGGGAGCCTTTTGCTTCTTATATGTTGTAATGCCGCATTCTTTTTAATTTTTGGACATTTGCTTGACTAGTGCCTACTTTTTTCGCCACATCCCGGGAAGAGATACTCGGATTCTTATCAAATAGCTTGCACACCTTTGATTGTAACTTAACATTAGATTTTCTGGTGGGTTGACCTTCACGCCGCTTCCTATCTATAGTTTCACCTTGTTTAATTTTTTTAGGGTTCGTTGAACCGTCCTCCGAGTTGTTTGACAAGATTTTGCCAGATCTAAAGTTGATAAATGAGGATTTTTACTGAATTCTTGCAAAATTAATTCGCGAACATTTTTTTCGTGTAACGCCATTTTCATAAATAAAAAACAAATGAACATTTTATGGTTGTCTAATATATTACGAGCCTTCTAAATTTAAAATTTTAAAAGAATATTCAAAAAAGGTTCGATGCAACACGCTAGCAAAGTAAAAATGTAGGCGACAATTTAATAGTGTTCACCCTTTACACGACATTTAACTAACCTATTGTCAACCTTAGCGCAACGAAATAAGGTATACTGATAATATGAACAACAGACGTCTTAAACATAGGCACTATTCGTCAGACTGACTATTATTAATCCTTATTACCAAGGAATAAAGCCGATCAATGTACAGTGTTCAGTCGGTATCATTACCGCTTGTTGACAAACCACTGGTCCGAGAATGATTGGAGCATTTTTCTCGTCAGTTTAACGTGGAGCAAAGCAATGACTCGAAAGCCGCAGCCCAGACCTACATGATCAAATGCGATGATTTTTCAAGAGCAAATAACTACATGTATCGAGACAAGGTTTGGTGTTTAGTGACCGTTGGAACTAGATTTTATATCACCAATTTTATATGTCTATTTATTTATACAAGTTGTACCACAACTCCAGTGGAATCAAGGTTTGAAACGATTTAAAATTCAATGAATTAAAATCTTGTTCCACGCAATTAATGTTAGCTATATGATATCATAGAGCCATATTTAATATTATTATGCACGACCAGGCAAGCAAAAATATGTAAGACATGCATTTATATTCATTATTTAAAGAGCATTTCTTTTATTGACCTAAGTAAAAATCCAATCAAATCCTGACACGCTTCATTGGCTATGAACAAAGAAAAGTGTATATGTCTTTTAACTTACACACCCATTCCGTTAGAAACAAATTGCCCTAATTTGCCTACTATAAGTACAGTTATCACTAGATATCTCTACGGTAAATAAAATATTATAAGACATCCTTACACTAATTTACTGAGCCCCATGGTAAGCTCAAGACCGCTTGTGTCATGGGTACTCAGGCAACGATATATAAGTATTATATACAAATACTTAAATACATAAAACACTCAAAACTCGAAAACAAATACCTGTGCTCATCACACAAATATATATGCTCTTACTGGAATTTGAATCTAGGAACGTCGGATTTATAGGCAGTTAGTAGTAGACAGCACTGGTAGCCTAGCGGAGAGAGCGCCGGTACGCCGGTAGCCTAGCGATAAGAGCGTGCGACTTTCAAACCCCGGCTTGTACAGAGTTTTTCGGAACTTATATGTACGAAATATCATTTTATATTTACCAGTCGCTTTTCGATGGCGGAAATCAGCGTGAGTCGGATTAATCCCAATGAGGCCTAGTTTACCCTCTGGGTTGGAAGGTCAGATGGCAGTCGATTAAAACTATTGCCTACGCCAAATCCTGGGATTAGTTGCCAAGCGGACTCCAGGCTCCCATGAGCCTACCTACTAGGCCAGACCTGTCGTCATACACTACACGTTCTTACAAAGTTTTGTTCTAAGGATTTCTTCTCAAGATAATAAAGGTTGTTTCCAAGCTGGTCATAGACTCATCTGTTGCTCTCTGTACTATACGTAATTCTTGTACAATAGTTAAACTCTTTTAATGCGCGAATGCTCGCGTCTCCCAATAAGGAAGTCCACTCGACTACCGCTGCACAATCGCTAATGCACATAATGCTGCCATTGTCTAAATAATTAGGTACAATAGGCCCTAATTAATTTGCGGCACGCTACCTTTTCAGTATAATGTTTGTACAGTTGCATAAATAGCATTTTGTTGCACAAATAACGTTTTATTATCAGGACTATTTCGTGTACAATATGCACAAGCTTTGTAAGGTTTTGTAATAGAGATTAGTGTGGGAAGTTGGATTTGGCAGGTATCTGTTACATATGTATACCAATTAATTCAATTATAGATGCTCTAGTTTAAAAATCTTTGTAAATTGCCACTCAAATTTATGTGTAAGGTCAAAGTTAATATAGTGAGCGAGAATTTTTTTGTATGAATTTAAAATAAAAGCTACAGTTTCAATTTACGTCACATTATTTCTGAGCCTAATACTATACTATTATTATAATTGTAAAAGTTTGGGAAGATGTTTGGGTGATTATTACTCAGTCATGCAATAGCGGCTGAACATACATGCAATTTGGCGTATGTACAAATAGAGATAGGATACTTGATATCCAGGTAAGGCGTTCCTGTGGGATCTTACGCAGACAAAGTCGCAGGCAGAACTAAGCGAATTGGTAAATTGGAACTTGGAAAAATCCCCTTATAATAAAATATAGGAACGACGCATAAGGGGAATTAAAAAGTGAATTGACTATCTGTAATTAACAACAGTAAAATTGTTATTCATAAATAACTAGGAAGGTGTACAATAACAGTAAGATGTTTGCATATGTCGTTATTGCGGATATAAGTAAATACATAATGTACGCATGCATGTTTCTACAACATAAACATTAAGAGCGTACGCGCATAATAACAGTTGTTTATTGTTTCAACTTTTACTTTCGTCCACTAACCATATGCCTCTTCGCTTCCTTGCATACCAATGAAACATTAATTACACATTTGTATAGTTCTGGTACTTATCGATTTCCCTCAATCAAACATATATTTTTTTGATGGGGAAAAGCTTCATCTAACAAGATGTACAAAAGGCCTTGTAAATAGGGAAATACTTATGATAAATTAACGAAACCATTCTTCAATTTTTTTTAAATGGAATTGTCTTTTTGTATTTTATCATATATTGTTACGTATAAACTACTTAACTTTTTATTTAATGCCCTTTGAACCTTTTGAACGCCAAGAATCCTTAAAGTGGTCGAGTGTTGTCTTACCTACCACCAGTAAAAGCAATTTTCCTGCTGACAGATAAGGTTTAAATTCGCTCTTCACTTGTCGAGACGTTGGCGACCACATCACATTTGACGCAAGAGGAAGGGCGCTTCAAAAGGCTTCTTGAGCTCAAGGAAATTGATATTAAAAAACACATTTATTTTGACCTTATAGATAAAATAAGAAGCAGGCAGGTACTGTACTTACATTTTTCTGCTACATGCTTATGTAGATGTTAGATGTCTGATTTAACCATGCCGTATATTTACCGCAAAACATACAATTAAAATTAGAATTGAGATGTCGCTGTCTCTGCGCAAATGTAAGTATTTAGTTTTATGATTTTGTTACACTTTCCGGCAAAACGACATTTTGCTCAACTGTTTTCGAACGAGTATGCACTGAGGAATACAATGTGCGCCGTATCGAAGTGGGTCAGCGGCTATCAGATCGATAGTTCAGCCACAAAAGTTATCAATATAACAGTTTAAGGGGGAGATTAGAAGAGTTATTGCAAATATATTTCTCTTGTCTCTTGATTAATATAATGTGGGGGAGAAGTGGTTTTAACGTGGATTGGTAACAAAGGCAGATTCCCGATGACCGTTTCGGCACTAGAGCGATCGGACTGTGTGGGGGGAAGGTAGCCTGGGGAAAATCCAGGACCCTTCCGCACCAGACTTGCTTGTACTACTGGAATACTTCTACTGAGTTTTCGGTTCTAGTGAGATAAGTTGAGACGGTTTCAACCGAATCTGAGTGGTAGGACATCAAAAGGCCAAGCTATCTTAGTTCCATCTTGCCAACAAAATAATTGATACATCGCCACTGGTATTTACCTAACTTAGGTTAGTAGAGAGTACCATAACTCAACTGTAAATTAAACTAAACTTGTAGTCATTCTGCGCACATTAATCCTTATCAATTTCGGAATTAGATAAAAATGGAAAGGTTGTGGGTGAACTAATTCTGACTATGTAACGTGTATGATTTCCGTCAACAAACCCTAATAGTAAATAGTACAGTAGATTTTTTTACTGAATACTGGTCTAAACTTTATCTGACAATATGTAATGATGTACGTAGTTATCGCAACAACTTTCATCGAGTTACAAACAAAGCATTTGATTTAATTTCCTTCCTAAATGCCTCGTATGAAACAATTGCAATGCGATGTAGACCGTAACTTACATTACTGTAGGCGGAACACAGAGGCTAATACAGATAGTCCTTTTTCTTATGATGTAACTGTCTCCGTTTACCGCAATAATTATTTATTATTAAACATACATACCATAGACATACCATTTAAATACACGAGGTGGTAATAATAACACCATGATCGAAAGGGATGGTCTTTTACTTTCCATAGGTATGGCAGAATCTATTTTCTCCGTCCTTGTCATAGTCTCGCATATTTTTGTTCCCCTTCAAACTGAAACTTTCAGAACTGTCAAAGTTGGAAGGATACAAACAAATACAATTGGAGTTTTCTTGTGTTTTGAACCTAAGTCGCGATAATTAATACAGAATAAGCTTATATTTTTGTTATAAAGAGTGTCCTGTAAAGCAAAACTATAGTAAACTGTTACATTTTGGGTTGCAAAATCGAAAGTATCTTTGTTCCTTACTGGCGTACGCGGATGCATGCTCCAGTCATTATTCGTCCTAGATACATACAGTTGAACATAATTATTTCCTCCTGCTTTAAATTTCATTCTACTTTTCGACCACTTTAGTAGCGTTCATCACAAACGGCGTTGGCCACGACTACATTAAAACTTTAAAAGGGTTCGAAACGTTGGGATGAAATTTACATTCAATGTGTTGTTTTTATTTATTTTTTTAGGGCAGATTTTAGGGCTTGCCAATCGCCTAAAGGTAAATGATCTGTCAGGATTGTCAAGCTTGATTGAACGTGTGCGCACCACTTAACATACATACAAAAGGAAAGCAGCAGAGCCGATCGAAAGTGATATGACTATTGCACTTGTTAAAACAAAATAAAAGTAATATTATTTAAGAGTTTACCCAACTATCGGCTGTTATATTAATATTAATAAAGTTTGCAATACTTATATCCGAAGTTGTGAAGTCCAGCAGAGTTAACTAGTAAGTATAAAAATAATTGAGATAAGCTAACTATTTCAACTGTAAAACTTAATTACTAGAAAACCTAACTATCAAAAGCAATGAAATAGTTAGCGATATATGATTTAGACATATCAGCGTGAGCTGTCTAAAACATTATAACATAGATAAAAATATATTGACATTTATTATGCCGTGTGATACCGGCTGACGATGATACAAACCATATTTGTGGGAGGCCTATGTCCGCAGTGGACTGCATACGGCTGAAATGTATATATGTATGTATGTACTGACATTTATGCCCTTGCGCTATACTTGCATTTATAGAATAAATGTTTTGAATTCGGTATTTACGGGGACTAGTTAGATTTGCATTGGTGTGTTGTCTGTTGTGCGCTGTTGGGCGCGCGCGCAGGAATCCGGTAACAATTAGCGGCGCCCACGGCGGACCCTGAACTTGTTGCGTAAGTCAGATTTCGCAGTGACAGGCTGATTTTTGACTATGATATTATTATTGGTGGGCTGTAGTCTGGCAAACCAAATTAAAAGGGAAAACTGTAGCGATCATTACCCTTTTTTATGACAAAGCTGGCAAACGAGCAGACGGATTGCTTGATAAGCAATTATCGTCGCCCATGAGCACCCGCAACACCAGGGGAGTTACAAGCGTGTTGCCGGCCTTTAAGATAGGAGTACGCTCTTTTCTTGAAGGTATGAGTGTCGTATCAGTCCGGAAATACCGGAGGCAAGTCATTCCTTTTTTGGGGGTGAGATACTGTTTTAACACAATGTCAGTATGATTGCTTCTCTGAGAAAATCCTGGATTAAACTTTCTACATATATTATATAAGTATGTGAAATGCATGAAAATGAAAATAAAGAAAGACAATTTTGCCTTTCGTAGTGTTTAGTACTCATACATTTTAACATACTCATTTGTCTACCCAAAATTACTTGAAGTATCTCACAATACAGTTAGCAATGTTGATGGTCCTTGCACTATAGATACCAAATTAGGATTGGCTAGAATTTATGGTGGTCATTTCATCACTTTCCATCATACGACTTTTTCAGACTTACTCGTATGTCAGAACGTGATACCTAATGATACAAGGCGATAAAAAATAAACCATCATCTAGCAAGTATCTAAATGAGCAGTTAGCAGTAGGTAAAACGAGTGTAGTCGTAAAATCTATGTTAATTTCTTGACCCCGAAGTCGACCGGAAAATTTTCATATAGTCCGGACATGTTTCTGTCTTTGTGGTTCACACCATGGCAATATGGTGAGAATATAACACCAAACCCAATTGTAATCACAAACCGTTCACGCCATAAAACATCCCCACAATAAGGCGCTAAATGTTACATTGTAAACTGGTTATCTCTAATTAGATTTTTATAGCATATCCGACCCTAAAACGTAATTAGATGTAAACGGTTTGAGAAACGGAATAATGTCTAGCAATTTCTATGCCGCGACAATGCGAGCGTAGGATGCCTGTCACAGAAGCTTGTGCAACTTGCGCCTAAACCGTAAAAGCATTCCATTGTGAAATCGTACCAGGTGGCTTTAGGAGTCAGGAATCTAGACCCAGTTGATCAAAAACCTGCCGTAATCCTACACTGAGAACCCTACAACGCAGATATATTTGGTTCAGGTGAAATCGATTGGTGATTTGGTCACCGTAGCGCCACCAAGCGGTTATCGTGAATAACGCATCGATTAGTAAGCGTGCAGCGACGTCCTAGTGCGGCAATATGCTAGCAGATGGCGCTGCTTGTTCGAAATAGTTGCGACGGTTTTTGTTAATGTCAGAGTGCTAGCATAGAGCGCTTGCAGAATTAAATAGAGGGCATACCTAAACATGTTTAATTCGTACATTTTCACCGACAGGTAGGTTAAATATTGAAAAAGGTAGTATTTATAGTTTTAAATATGGGTTAAATTATGAATTAGAGTAGATCTAGTTTTCGTGAAATGTACAAATTATACGTTATTTAATTTATCAAGTGTCTTACCTTGGTCGTTTTCAGCCTCTTTAGGCGTCTTCTGCCACTGATGCCGCACCTTCTGCGACCAGCTGATTGGGCTCTTTCTGCCTCGACTCCTCTCCCGCACACTGGAATAATAATTCATTTAATTACATCGGGAATTAATAATTATGATCAGCCTATATCGCCGGATTTATCCGGCTGTAGAGGGGCAGTATCTTACATAGAAAGCAACGTTATCGCGTAAAACTATTGTTACACTGAGCCAGTCGTCGTGCGTATATCGGTCTGATAACAATGTTTACATTTCTCTTTAGTATTTGCAATTTTTGGTAAACGTCATATACGGCCCAGAGCATAGACTAACTAGGATACTGTTTTATGGTGGTCTGGCGATTATTTTATAAGATGTTTCTTTCGGACTGGTGGTCAACTTTTTGCAGTGGATGTCAGCACTGATAATTTTTTTTTTATATAAGATGAGCATCGAGGAACTAGTTGAACTGATAATACTTACACAATTATTTTCTGCTGATCAGTTTTCTCCTCGTCTGATACGTCGACCCAGTCATCGCTGCGATCGCTTCTATCACTAGTCTCGCTGCTCGGCACTTGGAAAGCTACTTCTTGGCCATTGAAACTCATCACAGACCTCTGCCCGTAAATACTATTAGTCTTCTGCTCGCTTGAAATCGTCGACTGGCTTATATTGGACATGTTATCGAACGACAAGCGCTTATGAACAGTAGAAGCTAATTGTTTCCTGAGATTGTTTCTCAGTTTCACCATACTCGGGCTGTTCGGGATGCTTTCGTAGCAATGCGATAGGGAATTTGTATCGGCGTGTTTAATTGTATCGTAGATGTTCTCAGAATCGTTGTAGGTCGTGTAGTCGGAGGCGTAGGAATGTCTTTTCCTGTCCGTGGGACTGCTTTCTTTAGACTTTGGTCTCGCAGGGATTCGCTCGTATATTCTGTCGGAGCCTATCTTTTCGTAGCTTACGGTGGAGGTGCCGCTGACAGATTTAGAAACTTCGTAGTTTTTGCTAGCTGTAGGTTGATAGGGCTGGTATTTCTCGGCTATTTGTATGCCGGAGCTGGAGGTAACACAGTAGGGTTTGATTGGAGACTTGCAGTATTCATAGCCGTCATCGCTGTCGCCATCACCCCTAGTTCTTTCTTCTAACCGCGAATCGCACAGCTCGTAACTATGCAAACTACTTTCATCGCCCTCGGGATGCGATCTCATTTCTAAAAGGCACTGATAAATATTTTCACCCGTGTCACCTTTTTTCTTTTCTGCTGGCTCTGCTTTAGGGATTTCAGGCAGAGGACAATTTATTTTTGAAACTCTATCTAGTGTTCTAACAGGTATTACCACTACGTTTTCAGTGTCTCTTGGTTCCAAGATTTCATAGTCGTCTTCCACCACAGCCTCCTTTTTGGGTTTTGACGTAAATCCGACTAGAACCTCTTTGTTATAAGCCTCAACTAAGTTGCTCTCAAAGTCTGAGTTAGACTCATTGTTAGTATTAGTTGCAGTCTCTTCGTTTGTTTGCGAAATAGTTATTTCACTACTAGGAGATTCTTCAGTAGATATAAAAACTTCTGGGCATGACTCCGCAGATTCATTAAGACTGCAGCTATATAAACTGTACGGGCTTTCTGACACAGACTTTTCGGAATCTGAATAAAGTATGCTACTTTTTCGCCGCCAAAGAAATGATTCATTAGGAGTTATACTATTATTAACATCTTGCACTTTTTCTTCTAATTTACCATCAGGCGACAATACACTCTCTACTTCTGGATTAATTGATGTCGTTGAACTTTCGCTGACATCCTCTTGAATTATTTCGACAATTTTTAAAGGCAGTTTTTCGGAATGTATGTAATTTGTTTTATATTTATTTTTATCATAAAGAGATTCTTTTCTTTTGAGATTTTCAGCAACACCCGTTTTAACGTTACCTGGTTTAAGAGGTAGTTCAGAAAGTGCAGGTTTTATAGTTTTGATTTTAGGAACACCGTCTTTCACCACTATGTTTTTCGTTAAAACTAATGTTGATTTCTTTTCAGGTACTTTTGGTTTCTCTTTAGGTATTGGTTTTTGGGGGTTCGGGGGTGGTCTTCTTAACGTGCTATTAGTAGAATTGGTTTGCGCAATGATTTCGTATTCAAATTTCTTAATAACATTTTTGACAACGTTCTCCGTTGGTTTTCTTTCTTTGGGAGGTTCGACATCTTTGCTGCTTGTTTTTTTGGGAGATCCATCAACGGAATCAGAACCACTCTGTTCACTAGAATTAGAGTGCTTTAGCCTTTTTTTGGGTGTTTTTGGAATTTTACTATTATCGGATTTTGATCGTATTACACGCAGTCTGGCTGACGAATTGTCGGAGACTTGTTTGTCAATTGAATCCATACTTGAGCACCTTCGTCTGCTATTTCGTTTTCTTGAGCCTCGTCGCTGACGCACTACTATTTTTATATTGGGGCTTGAAAGTGTTGAGGACGGCGTCGAGCTGTTACTGGCCGAACACCGGGCCGCTTGCGTATCTATTGATATAGCCAGTGGCTCTTTCGACCCTCTAACCGGTTCATTAACCACAAGATCATTAAATTTCTTTGTTAGTTCTGTCACTTTACTGCTTGGAATAGTCATCGTCTTCGCGAGGGGCGCTTTTCGGTAAGAGGATCCGGCGTTCTTAATTTTAAAGCTGACTTTTCTTTGCTGTTGTTGTTCCACGAGTTTCTTGATATTCGGTGATATATCTTTTGGTACAACAGTTTCCCTCATTTTGAAGTGATCGACAGTTTGCTTGAAGTTTTTGCCTCCGCCGGTGCTCCTCGAGTCCTCGCTTTCTGTTGTGATTGCAATCTGAGCATAATGCAATGTAACTTCTTCTTGCTTGATTTCTTTTCTAGGCGGCATCGCTTGTGAGTTTACTGTGGAGTTGAGGAACGCCTGCTTAGCGTCGTTGATAGACTTCATTCTCTCGGATATAGGCGGCTGGAGGGGCACAGAGTACACGCATTTGTTGGTGTTTTGGTTATCCTTTATCGCCATGCTTGCATCCGGTAGGATGAAATTCATCAATTCACTGATGGTCCTGTGTCCTTTTTCGTCTTTGAATGTTATTGACGATATCAAGTTCTTCTTGGGTAAAGGTTCCCCGTCCATGAGACCGTTAAATAACATTTGTGATGGATATCTCTAACTGCTTTTCTACGCCATCTGTAACAACAAAAATGAGCATTTGAGTAATAGTAGCCTCTATTATTTTATTACGAATGAAGTAAACCGCTCATAAATATAACATGTGATTGTTGAAAGATAATTGACGCCAATAAACCTAGTTTACGTGTGGAAACAGATCGTTGATTGTAGAACGAAAGTACGCGTTCTTAAGTAGATAAGTTTCCACAGTAGCGGACAGCCTGACGTTGGGATTGCTGGTATATTGTCTCTGTCGTTCCCACGAGATCGTGATTACGATAGAGTTCGTACCACATTATGTTGGCACTTTTTATGGGGTTTGCAAAATTGTCGTTTGGAAAATTCCAATCCTTTGATTGTGCACTATCCTCCATTGTTATTTAACTACAGCGATTTACGACTTCAAGTTTAATTATAATAAGTGGTGTGTAGCGTGACATATCATAAAAAATATGCAGTGTAGAGAAGCTGGATGTCTTACATAACGATGGCACTGATATTCATAACATTTTATCGTATGTTTTGATACTTTTGATTAATATAACTTTCAATCTTGTGTCGATTTATTACATCAGAAGTTTATTCATAAATAGCAAATGAGTTGGTTATTAATGAACGCTAAAAGCGTGTTTTGAATATTTTCGCTAATAATAATTCACTATTCGTAGCAAACTAAAATATATTCCATCTTTTTATAGCTATCAAGAACAACACCTAAATTCATATTAGATGTAGGAGTATATCTGAAAATTATTATAATATTTAATTGAATGTAATCATAGTTAAGTGGGCGAAAGAGATAGTAATCAAATGAAAGATAAAATGTCTATTAGGATTTCAGAATATTAAGCCTTTATATTAAACCTACATAAGTAGGTACAGCCGCGTGGATTTTAATTGATGATTGAGTGTTGATTTCAAGTTGAAAGTATGGTTTTTACACGGGGACAATGTATAAGCAAGTTCCTGGTAAGGCCGGGACACCATTTTTAAACAAGGACAATAATACTTATAAAAATTGTATAAAAGGGGGTAGGTGTTACACTCCACATGACATGACACACGACATGAGCCAACCCGAATGATTATGCTCCTGGTTACGGATTGAAACATGTCGAGCCGTATATTGCTCGTACTTATAAATTAAATTAATATATAAATTAATATTTCTGGACAATCTTACACAAATCGACCTAGTCCTACGGTAAGCTCAGTAAGGCTTGTATTATAGGTACTAGACGATGATATATATAATAGATAGATACATATAAATACTTAAATACATAGATATATAAAACGTGAGTTACTCGCTTTTATACAATTTTAATGTTTCAATCTCACGATAGTTTAAAATATGGACAAGACTTATAGCAATAACCGTGTGCTACTATTACTATATCCATAGTTATAGATCAGTCATAGCAGGTAAGCGTTTGAGGGTGTTCAAATGAGGTCAACACATCTCTATTGTCAAGAGAATAAGAGCGCGTGTAGGTCATTTTGAACACTTCAAACGCTTAGCCACTTTTGCTGCTGACTGTACATACAACATGAGCCCACGAGACAAATTCAACAACACATTTTTTTAAAGATTTTCCTTTATATTAATATAATTCATAGCGCGCCGACTACAAGCATTTAAGGCACCTCATACTTCTTAATAATAACGTTTTTATTTCCTCCTTTTATGTTGTATTGTATACAGCCCAGTATATGTTGGTCATTCTGCAAGTTATAACGTCTTTATACCAACGTAACATAATAATGCAATCTTGTGCACCAGAGCACCACACTTTAGATGTGAATAAATCATTTAGTGAGACATAGTTTTGCACGCAAAAATACATGATACAAAAAAAAAAGATAAAAGATCTTTATTTTTCAATTTAGGCACATTACATGCACTTATGAACGTCAAAATCTACACCGGTTCAAACCCTACACCTCTGACCCGTGAAGATACCGGCAAGAAACTACGGCGGAACTTATTTTTTCAAGACAGTGATACATCAAATCTTAAAGTACTTACATAATTATGTGTAGCCTGGTTAGATAATACAATTAATAAATTGATGAACGAAATAAATTAGTAGAAAATAAATGATTACTGCAACAACATATGTTGTATGACAATTAAATAAGTGTATAAAAGGAGATGAAAAACGTCTCCCATCCCTATGTAAGATTTGGAGTCATAAAGTTATAGGAAAGTGTTCTATCTAGTCCATCTCCATTTCCCAAGAATGCATCCAGCATAGAGATACCCTGTTCATATAATTATATGTATACAATTATAAACCTTATGTCAACGGAACAAGGTTTAGATATGTATACGTAATTATGATCTCGATTCTAGATGCGCAGGAGTGTAACTGGGGTCAACCGAGTCGTGATCAGCTTTCACTGGGACTGCAATAGGTGTCTTTTGTAGGGAACATTTTAATTGTTATGGAATTGTATTTTTTTAAAAGAAATTGTAGTGCACAAGTTCCATAAAGCTTAAGAGCTATTATTTTATTTATTAGAAACAAACTGTTCCATTTGTTTACATTTAACTCAACATAATGTTCTTTTAATGTAGACTTTTATTTTCCTTAATATAGGTATACAAAGCAAAATCAATTCATCTTCCTCGCGTTGTCCCGGTATTTGCCACGGCTCATGGGAGGCCTGCAACCGCTTGGCAACTAATCCCAGGATTTGGCGTAGGCACTAGTTTTACGAAAGCGACTGCCATCTGACCTTCCAACCCAGAGGGTAAACTAGGCCTTATTGGGATTAGTCAGGTTTCACGATGTTTTCCTTCACCGAAAAGCGACAGGTAAATATCAAAATGATATTTCGTACATAAGTTCCGAAAAACTTATTGGCACAAGCCGGGGTTTGAACCAGCGACCTCCGGATTGCAAGTCGCACGCTCTTACCGCTAGGCCAACCAGCGCTTTTCACAAAGCAAAATTAATTATTATGAACATATTTGCTCTACTAACGTGTCTTAGTTTTAATATTCGAACATTGTTTATTTCTTGATATTTAGGTATGCGAGGGTTAACTAGTAAATTCCAACCACACATATATGTGCCAATGACTTTTACTTTTGCTGTCAACCTTCGGGGAGTTTACCAAAATATAAACTCAATCAAAAATATGTTGATTATATATAAATAAATAAATATTTCGGGACAATCTTACACAATTCGATCTAGTCTTAAGGTAAGCTCAGTAAGGCTTGTGTTGTAGGTACTAGACGACGATATATATAATTGATAGATACATACATTACTTAAATACATAGAAAACACCCACTCGGGAAAAAATACATTCAGGAATAAATATCTGTGCTCATCGCACAAATAAATGCCCTGACTAGGATTTGCACCCAGGACCATTTCATAGGCAGGGTCACAACCGATAGTCGTATATATTATCTTATACTATATATAGGTTCTTTATCATATATATTATACAATAAAGAAAGTTTTTGTCATTCTGATTTTTTTTCTTTCCAATAATAATACACAACAATATACGTAATAGCAAATAAAATAAACATTACTATACAAATATCGTACCAAATATGTGCCCAGAGTTTAATGTAACACCGTTGCACAACGAAAGTCAACAGAATAAACAGCCACAGAATGATCACTCGACAAATAAACAGAACTCAGTTTGCCCTGATCGATATTATGTGTGTTATATGTATGACATTTGTCTGATTGAATATCTTAATGTAACTAAAGTTTACTCAAAATGAAAAATGCCATAAACACTAAAAAATAAACGTTACATAAAATAATTGCAAGTATAATCGACTCGATCAATCTTTCATAATTCATAATTTATTTCAATTAGTTTTTAGTTAAACATTATTTAAAATAGTCTACCTAATATCATTACATTGTTATTTCGTCATTACTGGGTTATTTCGTTATAAAACATGACTGAAGTAAATGGTAACAAAGTATTAAACAACTTAAACAAGTAACATTACTTAAGATTACCTACCAACCTCGAAAATAGTTTACCCCAATTGCTTGATTTTTTGTACTTTCAATTAACTGCACATATGTTACGTTATTTTAGTGCTGTCACTGTCAAATGTAGGTTTTTGTGATCCGACTATATGCTAGAGGTTCGTTCATTTGCTTCTCTATGACTGGATTATCTGCGACTGATTGTTCTGTTTCAAATGCGCGTGCGCCGGTTTCCGCTCGACATTACGCGGAATGGGCGCCGGCGTCGCTCCGGGCTCACGCAAAACTGTAGAAAGTCCGTACGTGACAAAAAGAACAACATAACAACTACAATACAACATGTAATGACTTTGAACACTTACGTCTGACCGATTTGTACTTTATAGGCTATTCTCTAATACATACAGTGCACTAAATCTATAATCTAGACTGAGATCGTGTTAAAATAACCTAATAATATTATTAGGTAAAGTAAATACTTTACATAGTCATGGACAAGGCTCTCAGAAGTTTCCGAGAAATGTAACGATTTAAAATAAGTTTCCATACATAAAGTCATCAAGTATAAACATATTTGTATGTGACTGTTTGTTTCCTAAAAAAAAGTTCCATGTGATTACTTTATTGTACTTAGGTACTATTCTAATGTTAAAAAACTGATAACAGTACCTAGGCTCCACATATATCATCTTTATTACTCAGATTCGGTTGAGACCGCCTCGACCAATCTCGCTGGAAGCGTAAACTCAATAGGAGTACATCTTTTGGGTGCATTGTGCATTGCTCGATGCGATTGCTCTTGCTTGCGCTAAAATACGTTTGATAATTTTCGTACGATATTTCAAATATAAATGCCAAAATAACATCAATATTTGAATGACTTTTAAACTTATATTTCAATAATTATGCATGAAATAGAAAAGGTAACATACCTACGTATTTGATCTGCATGTAAAAAACATAAACACCAAATATGGTTCTAGGAAATCCTCTAACAACACAATCAAGGTTTTATTTACATTAACGTATCACAAAGGTAATTATATAGTTATATTAACATCGTAAAACTAACAAGTTTAACCCCGACACGCTTTGGAGTGAGTATTTAGTTATTTCCGAATATGCCAGTCGGAAGACGATGTAAAAGATAACTTACTTCGAGGAAATAAATAAGTATAAAAACAATTTGTTGAAAGAACTATTTTGTGTTATAATTGAGATCCATCAGCCAGAGGAGAACAGAAGCATAATTGGTTAGAAGGAATCTTGCACCACGTTCTGCTACCACGCTTGGTAGGTGACCAATTATGGAAAGGGAATATAACTACCATATACAGTTATCATTTGACAGAGGGAATGCCACCTAAGACATACTGTGACTGCAATGGCGGATGGTTTGAAAGTCTGCGTGTAGACGGGAGATGACATGGGTCATGTAGCACAAAGTCTCCCAATGGTGAAATCTATATATATGTCGTACAGACAGCAACACTCATAGCTGTACCTCCGTGGACCTTATGCCTTATATTATAAGGTCTACTAGTGTACAGCTAAGAGTGTTGCTGTGTGTACGCGAAAGTCCTGACTGACTGATCCAACGCCCAGCCCAAATCGCTTAACCTAGATAGCTGATTTTTTCCCAATAGATAGTTTATATACGGTAAGCACTAAGGACTCACTAAGAAGATTTTTTTTTAAAAATCAATGAAATGTGGTTGATAGTTTATGTATGGGGATTGTGTAAAATTTAAAGCGAGAGACTTAATATATTGTGTAAACACTCCTTATTGGAATACAAGATAAGTACCGTATTAATCGTTAATTACAAAATTAGTAATTTCAGCGTTTTTTGAAATTCATCCCCTAAGCTACACAATTACAGCGATGTTAATTTGGAAAACGTTTCGTAGCAAATAGTTTCATTTCTCGAGCGTTTTTTATCCAGCAGTTTACTGTACACATGATTTACAATGTTCCACTTTTAACTGTGAACAGTTTTGGGCATTTTATCCTATCATTAAAATTATTGCCAGTGCAAAACATTAGTTTCAATACAATTCCGCAACATGGCGCTTGCTCATAATTCCTGGTCAAGCGTTACTTCGAAAACAAATTAAATAAATAAGAGATAACCTACGAACTGGCACACAAACCCATATAGCCAAGCAAACAAAAGAACATTCTAAATTCAAACAGCGTTTTCCGAAGGCCGCGAAATTCCCTAAACGTGTAAAACGAAGCTTGGTCCGTCCGTAACTGTGCCGATAACGGTACTGACCGTTGGACTGATGAGAGAAGAATTATTAGAAGTAATTGATGACCAAACTACGGTCTGATTGAACGGGTTAATTGAAGCGGTTAATGATTTGGGTCCGATGATTGAGACGTTCCAATGTCAAAGGTTGAGAAAGTACTGATGTAAGATGCGTTGTGTTCAAATGTTTTTATTTGTTGAGTTAGATTTAGTTGTCATATGTTCTGTTAGATGTCGCTGTACGCTGTCGCTGTAGTTTTTTCCTTGAAAAATAGCAGAATGATGTTACTATTAAGTACATCGGTCATATTTTATGAAAAATGTATTTTTTTTTCTAAAAGAATAATACCTTATATATTGTTTTTGACAATATAAAGACAAGAGTGATATGATTAATAAAAATACGGAAATATTTAAGTCGAAAGAAAAATAGAAAAATTTGACTCGCAGCGGGACTCGAACCCACAACCACTGGATCACTAGCCCAGTGCACTACCAGTTGTGCTATACGAGCGCCGCTTAGACGTGTCAAATTTTTCTACCTTATCCTTCTTGGTATATACGTCATTACGGGTGACGTGTAGCGACATCTACCGAAGAGTATTGAACCCTTTTTCGGCATCGATGTCTCAAATTTAGATTGAGAATTCATCGATAACAATGTGCTACCCCTTTCTAAATTATTTTTATATTAAGCAGAAACGTCTGCTAGCATATCAAAGATATTTTATCCTTCTTGGTATATACGTCATTACGGGTGACGTGTAGCGACATCTACCGAAGAGTATTGAACCCTTTTTCACATTTTAGACGTTTCTGCTTAATATAAAAATAAAAAAATACGGAACATTAAATATGTATAAATAAATAAATTATATTATCCCTACAATGGACAACACTATCTGTCAAATATAGATTGACATTTATAGTTACATGTATGTCCAAAAAAATCACTTTCACCCTTGACTACTATTATACGCTCACAAAAAAAGAATTAATAATCCTTTGTGTATGCAAATAATTCTTTTGTGTACAGCTCTTTAAGGCAGTGAAAAGAGAATGACCACTTAGTATGCAGCATGTGTGTGGAATTACTAATAGGTAACAATAATACAAGCTGTTTGACAGTTCGACTTAGAAAATGACCCTAATTACAGCTGCAAACAGTCGTGAGACGGCAATAAGTACCAGTAAGTGTCAATATTTTTACCAGTTCACACACACACACACACACACACACCTTGGGTTACTGACAGATATACGAGGAAGGGTATATATGTAGTTAAATAAGTTTCTGTCACAAACGACATTTGTGACATTATCTATGATAAAGGACCTTATTGTCGATGGCGCCATCCCATCTTCAGGTCCCTTTTGCTAGATAATGTCACATTTTTGGTACATGCTTTAGTTGCCGACTGTACTTTTTGGCACAATCATCAACTCATCGAGAGGATTCTAACGAGCCTAAACACCACGGGTTTATCTTGTGTATTTTTGCATTAGCTACCTTCTGACTCCTGAATCAGATCAGTACAGTGGTACCATAATATTGCATTATCACCGAACTTACATAAGTATGCTAAATTCCAGCTCAATTGGTTAAAGATATCTGTCTGTATCATATCTGTGTATATCAATATACATTATATATAAATTAAAACCTATTAAACCTCTATTTCAAATAAACAAATGGAGATTGTTCGTGTCCCAAAAACTCGTATGAATGAATGCGACCAGTGTTTAAAGCTGTGCTCTCGATCACAGGACGAGATTAAAAGATAATTCGAAAGTTAATGAACTAGGCTTATGAAAGTGAAAATAAACGGATCTGAAGAATCGAAAGCAAGTATGGCTAGTACACATAAATGAATAGAACAAACGAACAAAAATATACGAGTACAATAGGCAATTGCTTAGCACGATCGGCAAATCACAATCTTTGTGATTGCGAGTCTTCTACGCTAATAGCATGAATTAAACAACAATTTAGTAAAGTATTAAGAGAGTAGTCGAATAACAATAGTCACTCTGAGGAATCAATACATGCGGCTGTGGGCGGGGCACATTGCACGCAGAACTAATGGTCGTGGGGCGTAAAGGTTCTTGAGTGGCAATCATGTACCGGAAGCGTGAGGAGATCCCCCACAAGGTGGACCGACAACCTGGTAAAGATCGCGGGAATCCATTGGATGCGGGTGGGCGCAATACCGGTCAATATATGTTTTTTTATGACAAAGGTGGCAAAAGAGCAGACGGATTGCCTGATGGTAAGCAATTACCGTAGCCCATGGGCACCAACACCAGGAAAGTCACAAGCGCGTTGCCAGCCTTTAAGGGGGATCGTAGCTCTGGGAACCTTACTCACCACCTTACACAACACTACATACCTGAAAGGTAGCAGTGCTATTATTTCTGTGGTCTTCTGTAAGGAGGAGGTACTTCCTCAGTTGGGCTGTTCCAGATTCAAGCGTGATGGTACTTCGCTGCGCCCTACGTCTCATTGTTGGACGTAGTTTAAGGACATACCTGGGTCTAGATATGTGTTTAATTTCATATTAAAGTGATATAACAGATCGGTTACGGGAGAGGAATACAATAGTTATTGCTGCATTCTAGATTCTCGACACATACCACGGTAATCTTGTAACAATAATGACATTACGTGTGCCAAGCCTAGAGCATAGTGACGTATGTAATAACGTAAGCCGTGTAAGTAAATGATAGGCAATTATGGAGCAGTTACCTACTTCCCTTATGTTTTATGACTTGCATGTAACAGTGCGACTGTGAGTTACACTGAAGTTAAGGTTTTAGAAATAATGTGTCACAAACAAGCATGTAACATCATTTTGTTCGGAAAAGTATAGAAACAAATTATTTGTTTACACCAAAGATACAAATTAAACGGGAATGTACCAACCATCGCCTACGTCCATATTAGGAATACTGTATCGCCCTAAATGTGGCACCCCGCGAGCACAGGCGACTTTACCTACTTTGTAACATCTTCTGAGCCTTACCGAGTTACTTATATCACGGTATAGGAAGATGAAAGGTAAAACTAATCTTTAAAAATTTCCAATTTGGAGAAACACAAAAAATACAAAGGGCCGTAACGGATAACGTAACCCATCAACTTCGAACTTCCAATATGCAAATACTGTCAATTCACTGACGCTACTTTCACTTATAATAAACATAATGTTAATCATGTATTCCTAATATGGTAAACTCTAATAGTCAATCAGACCCTTCCAATCAAGTGGGCAGCGTGCAGCGGAGCTACCGAGAAAAACGATATTCCTTTTCCGACGATTGTCACTGTAACTCTATGACGCCTTAATTTGATTAATAGGCGCTCGAAATATGTATACGAACTTCGACGTTCGCGGTACCAGGCCAGTTACCTAGTGAAAAAAAATGAAAGCGTAATGTTGTCGTTGTGTAAATACATAATTTATGGTCAACCTCAGAATTTGTGAATTTATTAGTAAGGCCACAGATTCGGGTCGATTGTAAGTGGATGTACCCTTGGCATGAAAAAACATGATTACTGGATCAATACTGATATTAACTATGTAGTTTTGAAAGAACCAATTAAGTAGAATGCGTTTATCAATATTCGAATGGAAAAACAACTAAATTAAATGCATTATTTTCTGAATAATCATCTAGTTAGCCTTGGAGAGGAATGCGAGACGGAATATCCTTTTACCACGATCTTGATTGCTTGCATTCACAAATCCATATTTAACATTTTTTTAAACAACTAAGTATATTTTGTTGTTTTTTATAGGTACTTCTTTCGATTTGTGATGATATTATAATCGAATATAATGATAATCGGGTTTTACCGTTTGTCGCCAGTTTTCACTTAAAATTTATATTTATTCTTTCACCTATAACAAACGTCTACATGGATACCATCCTATTCCTTCAAGTCGTTGTCTTGGTAGACGAATACTAATGTGTTAAAGAAAATTATAATAATATAATACCTGTGGTACGAGGATAATTTCAAACTAAACTCAATGTCAATGTTTCGTCATTGATCACTTGTAAACTGTAATAACCAAGGGCCGAGACGTCACGAACTAAGACCAATTAAATAAATGACGTAAAATCTTTTTAAACATGTAACGATTTAATCGTTTCATGCCTTACACCATTAATCCTTTAGCTATCGACCGTCAACAAGTACAGCACCCATTGTTCCAAAGCATTATCTATCATTTCGACATAACGAATGAGACTAAGTTCTGAGAACTGATAATGGTAGGCAATATGTAAAGATAAGATAATTTATTTTAAATGAAAGTAACATCACGATCATATGCCTATCTGAAGCTGGTTTGACCACGTCGTTAAGGTCAAAGGGAGGCAGGAAATTACTAAACCGCAGTTACGAAACGAACTTCTTCATGCTACTATATACTTGATTAGAAAAGGTTCTTTGGATAAATAATTATACCCTTTTTATCACAGACTATAAAAATTTGGTCTTAATGTATCGCATGTTGTCATAGACGTCTGTTTGAACAGTTTTTCTAAACAGAGTCACAGTCCTTGACATTAAATAAACGAAAACCGTGTTCATTGTTTAATATGGTAAATATGAAAATAGCTGTATGATATATTTATGGTCTATACATAACAAAGGTTAGCGAAGAAAATAATTACATTTTTAAACAAAAAGGAAGAACCGAAATACCTACTACAACGATCAATACCACAGATCAATACAATAAACAAAGAAGTAAAGATAGTCTTAAGTTAATGTTTGGCCTAATTGTTTACTGGTATATTACTACCGAGTGAAGATATTAATATATATTAGATATCTACACTAATATAAAGGCGAAAGTTTGTGAGTGTGTATGTTTGTTACTTCTTCACGTCTAAACGACTGGAGCGATTTTACTAAAATTTGGTACGGAGTTAGCTGACACCCTGGATTAACACATAGGCTAAGTTTTTTCCCTAATAAACCGCGGGGCAAAGCTAGTATATAATATAGCGATATACAAATAAAATAGACGAATATGATATACCAAACATTTAATAATAATCGCGTAAAAAGTTTATACGCATACAAAGAAGGGAAGTCCGAAAACAATGCTCAATCCGATTTACATAGAAGTGGCACCTCAAGTCGCCACCTTCGTAAGCCTTGTTCGTCAACATCCTTATACCGGGGGACTGTCTCATTGTCTCCATTGTTCTACCATTAAGGATCACCGGTTTGGCCAGGTGCGATACTAGGCCTTATATGCTTTAATTAACTGCCGTGCATCTGCTGCTGTCTAATGCAGATCTATAATTGTAACTATTTAGTACCTACTACAGGGTTCAGTGAAGAAGATACATACTTTATTCCAGTACTGCGTTTGTTTAGAATATGAGAAACATTGTTTTGTTGCATGCGTGCCATGTCTTGAAATCTTAGACTCTAAGGCCAGGTTGACGACTTCTTTATTATTGACGTAATCTGTAATACTAAAATAAACGACGTGTATAAATAAGTAAGCTTCTTGAAAAATTGAAAGCCACTTAACTATTATAAATTACGTTCGAGACTAGTTGAAAATATTTTTTTTTTTAAACGGAAATGGCGGACAATCACATGTCCTAGAAATCCATGTGAGTTATTGTGTCACTAATGTCACTATAATAAAATATATGTTACACCCATATAGTTGAAACACAATGGTCGGTTTACATACATGAAGCTACAATAAGGAAATGTTTGAAAATATAAGTGAAGACGATAATTTGCAAACATGGTCATTGATTTTTGCAAACATACGTCCCTATTTACCTATTACATATACACACTGGAATTACCAGTTTGACTCATATTGACATCCCTTAAATATCCTCCTGAGTCCCAAATAGCTTTAAAAAGGACAAAATGGCGTTCATGGTTAAGTCCGGAGTTTTGAAAAAAAAAGATGTCACTACGACCGAAAGAACTTTTAAAAGGCCTAAAGCAATATAGTCATTGGGTCCTGAACTTTTAGCGGCAATTTAATCTAATTTATACGCAACTATACCATTTTACCTAGAACAAACATTATTCAGTAATAAAGAAACTTTATTTTGTTCTAAGTCAGTTAATCCATACTTTTGTTCTTTTTATAGGACTCTCGTTCTTAGTGTGTAGCAGGAAACATAACAATAATAGGTAAATAAACAAGGACGTTGGTTACAACCTTTAGTTTTATTCAATCTAATTACAACTAAAACAAGAAATCAAAAAGTTAAAGTTATCAAAAATATTTACCAGAATACATGTACTCAAAAATAACAACAATTATTTTTAATTCCCCAACATTATGCAACCGTGTGATGCCGGCTGACTAGAATAGCACCACCCATCTCCTCCCCCGGGTCGTAAGAGGCAACAAGGAAAAATCCTACGGACGGCAGCAGTGTCTTTCGAAAACCACTTACAGCTATCTGCGGTAGCCATACCCGCCAACCCAATACAGCTGCCTGCCAAGCGTGTACTATGGCAACTACCCCCAATATGATACAAGTCATATTTGCGGGAGGCCTGTCCAGCAGTACGAGACTGCATACGGTTGAAATATGTATTATGCAACTTTAAAACGTTGCAAATGGCGGAGAATCACATCCCGCCCGACGTTAAGTGGTAACTGTAGCCTATGGACGCCTGAAAAGCCAGTAATGGACACTTTTCACAATTGTCGCAGTGTCCACAACACGTGTCGTTACTTTATATTTAACTATTCTAACATAGTTGTAATATTTTCAAATTAACTTAATAAGAATATTATTAAATTCAAGCCAAAAAGATAACTAATAACAAAACCTTATACAATTTTACTTTAGGCACTAAGACCGAACACACTTTTAAAAGGACAAATTATTTTACCTTGAAAAATCACCGTTCACGCCGCTTGATCATCAAAAATACTACAATGTAGGTATACTGTATGAATTTATAAGTGCAAACACAGTTTTGAAGAAAGTAAATGTCAATATTTGGCTAAAATATGCATGGATTTACTTACGTTGTTTCTGACCTGCTGCCATTATGACCTATTGCTGGCTACTGCAAATAAATATGGCATCTTGCTATGGTTCCATTCTATGCGTGCGAAAGGGATGACCTTATAAACCTTAAGATAATGACTTTATGGTCTTAAATATCGCGGTAAATTTCTAAAAATGATAATTGTACCTTTGAAAGGCATCTCGTGCTTAATGACAACTCTTGCTTTTGAATCGTCAGGACTTAACAGTGATTGCCATTTTAGCCTTTTAAAAGCTATCTCGGTCTTTATAACAACTATTTTTTAAAAAGGTCAGGTCTTAGGAGGATATATATAACAGTCACGCTATATATAAACTAATTGACAACCTACAGCCTAAATTTTTTAAAGTAGAATCTGTACTTCTGGTTGAACCTTAAAATGGCGAAGTCGTCTTGAGAATATATTTATGTTCGTTAACGTTCTTTAATATTAATTGCTTATTAAGCTGTGCAGATAATGAAGAATTGAGCTCAAACGTGTTTCACCACTATTTGGTCAACACCCGGCAGTCCCAGGGCCGAGGACGCCTCGTGGCTTTCAGTAAAGTCCAGCTACCACTTTACAAAACGTAACCGAACAATGACTTGTTATGTTATTCGATTTAGTTGACGTAGGCGAAATCATCATAATTGATGGAAGGGAATATTTAAAAAATGAAGACGAACTAAGAAAGAACCAATAAATTAAGAAATATCTTGTTCCCTAAGTAGAACCTTGCGGTATTCCACAAGCCTAGCGAACAAGATATTTCTCAATTAAAGGTAGGTAAATAATTTTAAGCCAAGATGGTCACTGACATAACTACTAATATAATGAATGTTACATAAATCCACCATTAGTTACTCCATGATGATGGTAACACAAATAAACATGTTAGATACTCCGTTAACATTATTAAAATTAAAGTAATAATACTCTTTAAATGTTGTGAAGCTCCATTAAAAAAGGTTATTTACCTATTTCATCTCTAATGGGGTAAAATTACGTTTGAAAATTTCAACAACTGGCGATTATGTAGCAATAGTGTACACATAAAAGAAGGAATTTTGACGAAACTCAAACCTGTACCAATAGATAACTAATGAGTTTACAGAATTAAAAAAAAAAAATGTACAAAATACCCAATGCTATTAGTAAAGTGAAAGTGATACAAAGGGTAAACGAAGCAGGTATAATCTTTAATCCTTCTAATGAGTTCGGAATGGAAGGGAATCCCAAGGCCAGTGGAAACGACCGGAAGACTGGCATAATGGGTATTGTCAAGTATTGTGTTGAAGACAATGGGACAGAACCTGTAGTAGTTGTATGTTTTACGATTCCTCAAAACGTATTACTAAAAAGCCTTAGATACAGTTTTAAGATCAGTATAGAACCTATTGTGTGGCAGCCGCTTTTGTCGGTAGCAGTTAGATGTCAGAATTAACCAAAAATATGCCATCAATTCTGTATTTTTTAGGATAAGAGCAATACATGAATTACATGATACAGGTGAAAGATGGTCAATTGATGGAATTTCTCTTTATCAGTTTCGATAAACTGGCACATAATAATATATATTATCTTATGTGCAGGCAATAACTACTTACATAACTCGACAAAGAAAACGTCAGACTCTATTTAGGTAAATGCGCATTATTAAGGATATTTCAAAAACTACTTATCAGATCTTGATCAAATTCAGATGGAACCACACTAGAACCATCACCTATTAAGTAAATAAAAAAACCATGAAAATCGGCTCATGTGGAAAAAAGTGCCGATGGAATATAAAATAAAAAAAAATTTAAATTCAGTACCTCCTTATTTTTTCGAATTGTGTAGAAAACTATGCTGATGGATGATTAGTTTCTAGAAACAATCAGATGCTCGATCAACTTGAAGACTTGATCTACACTCGCAACTACATGTGCAACGCGTATTAAGGTCAGCTATCCGCGCCACTGGCTGCAATTAAATTACCTACAGTTGTTAATCATATGAAGTAACGCGCCGCAGTAACGCAGGCGCATCATGGACGGAGTTATCCACGTGATGAAGCGGACGTCATTTTTTAACACAGCACAAATGATAGAGACAGACACTGTCATAATCTCGCTGTCGCTTGATAAGCTGCACCATATCCGTGCAGCAGATGCAACTACGTCATGGGGTGCACGAACTGTTTGTGTTGTTTTACTTTGTTGTACATGAATAACTTCGGCATTGAAGCGTTGGAATCAAAAAAGTTGCCAGATGTACTTTTCAAGTTAAAGTATTAAATGTTATCAAGTTTTATTTTGTCCAAGGAATATGCACAACCCCGAGCGACGGCTGTACTGAAGTAATTAGAGTTGTGTGTGCTTCGGTGTGTGAACGATACATATGAATGGTCAACAATTTGATCGAGTTGAATAGGATAATGTTAATTATTATTTTGAATGTTACAAAATACCTTATTGGGCGTTTTCACGAAACGTTGTTGAATCAATTTTGAGAGAAACCACGCAATCTCTAATCAAAATCGAAAGGAGAATCAATTTAAAAAGGACGCGAAGTGTCCCAATGTAGTTTTTCAAAATTTCATTACGCTACTTCTCTACAATGTCTATGGAATAGTAGCGTAACTACATTTTAGCATATTTGTACACTTTTTGTGTCCTAATAAGATGGATTCTGCTGGTTTCTTTCGAAATGCGACCAACATTTGATTCAACAAAGTTTCGTGAACACGCCTGTTTCGTGAACTTAGCTACTGAACCCTGGTATTATGCTATGGCGCTTACTATATCAGGGGTATTGCTATCTACTGCCTAACTTCACGTCTAGACAAAATCACAACTCGTTGACTTACACCCAATATCAATGAAACACGTTTGAACCATTCCCTCACAAAATGGCCCATTTCAATCACTCTAGACTGTAAGGTAATTTAACACGAAGAATCATAGCGTGTGTTTAATCGACTGATAGATAAATAATACAGCTCATTTGGTGCTCGACTGTGAAATCAATAATTATACTCATACCATACACAGATAGACAGCCAAAATACTTGTTGATAGAAAATGTTACATGGACATATATGTTGAGATAAGTTTTTGCTACGTTACCAAACCTTTTATTGGTTTTTGTATTACCTAACTGTGCCATTTAATCAAGACTGGGCTTTAATCAAGATGGCGTAGGGTATTCCTATCTGTTCCCGACTTGTATTAGGTACAGAAGGCGTAATGCGAAAATTGATTATTTACCTCTCTATCGTTCTTGTTAATTTTGCTTATACGAGTCGTACGAGCGTAAAAGAGGCAAATAGACTAACTAATGAATGAAGTGGCGCGGGAGGGAATAAAGTTTGATTTAATCTTAACTTTAAAAATAATTATATTGTCCAAAGAAGGAAGTTGACGCCATATCCATTTTGACTTTTAAGAAATATATAAAAATAGATAGCATCATTAAAAAACAAAATACAAATGCTTTCATTTAAAAATAACTTCACAAAAGATTTAAATGGATTGTTGAAGTAATAAAAATGTTACAAGTATTCTTACTGCAGGTTAAAAGTACATACGGCAAATTAACTTAAGTAATTAGGTAACACTGAGATGAGGTAAATTGTATTTAATACCTTAGACTATATAATATTATTAGACTCCACGCTGCCAACAACAAATTGTGACTACAAATGGCGTCGGTCGACTCGTACTGACGGGCTTCACACACATACGCAAGGCATTGATGCGCGGGACTCCCAACAGTCGCCTCCGAACGTCAAAGCACGCCGCAGTGGACCAAAAAATATTAAAATATGCCGTCATATGCTGTAATATCAAGTAAAAATGCTACTGATCGACACAAAAAAACTCCCCCAATCACTTTTCATCAGTAAATAAACAATTAACCACGTAATTACATTAAAAATTAGTAAATTCGCTAGCTATTTACTTCACGCCATCTGTGTTGCCAGACAATCGGGTCAATCAAAATCGGAGAAATTTCCCGAACGTAGGGTAATTGATGTTCCATTTTGTTAACTATTATGTATGAGCGCGGAGCGGGTTTGGTGTAGGTACAGGTTTTTAAGTTTAGTTTTAATTAATTTAATTTTTGTTTTGTAATTTATTTCTATGTTCTTTTATTTATCACAACTGTAAACGAATCGATACCAATAATGTTGATTAAAATTTTATAATTTTATTAAGTAACGTTCTTTACCAAAAAAAAGTACACAGTGTTCTTTTGCAAATTATAACCCTATTTGTATCACCTATGTAATTGCAACCATCTTTTCATGTTAATAAGTTTTTTAAAGATACGGTAAACCCCTATACACTACCACCATAAATTGTCACGACAAATCGTCATAATTTAACTATGCGACCTGTTGTTTTGCAATCTTAGTTATGATATTGCTAATAAAGGCTATGGATATGTTTAAGTAGTTTAGGATATTACTTCTTGGTTGAAAAATTATGGCTTGGCTGTTTCATACTAAGTAGGTAAGTCAGAACATTCAATCGCGTCTCGCGTCAATTCACGTCTATGGCCAACTCGTTGTGTTTTAAGTAAATACCTACATTAAAATTTAAAATTTGAGAGTTTAGTCAAACAATAAAAGTGTATTTGTTTTTTTGTACGTGATATTCCCGTACTGATCACATTTTCTCTGGGATAAACCTATGAGGATTTGAAATTCATTAGTTTTTTTTGTCTTGGCGGGGCCATTGCTGTGCCTCATAATTAATAAATGTGTATAGTAAAAGTGCTTGAAATTATAGTATAGGGTCGAATTATAGTATAGGGTGAGAAAACACACACATTTACATCGTGTACTTTTATCAATTTAATATTAGTGAGTTATTCTGTTTTTCGTTAAATTCGCCGCTTCTGAAATATATTTTACTATATTTATTAAATCATACGCATATCGTCGTTTTTTTAACAAATATGTTTTATTTAACAAATATGTGTATTCATAACACATTTTTTATACTAAAATATTTAATCTGAAATTGGGATTTTTTTTTTAACTGGCACCACACGGAAATACGCACACATGTAAAACGGCCGCCATTACGCGTCACAACTCGTTGTATCGGTGGATTCCTTCTGTAGGTTTACTACTTCTATGTTTAATACCGATGTATTTGTCATGCCGGGAGCAACTCCAAAGTCCCAGTGACGATGTCAATTATACAGGCACCAACAACCACTGTGGAGTCATCTATAAAGCTTTCCTACTACCTATTTATTTGTTATTATGGAAACATTCCGATGAAAACAATGCAGACTAAACAGCTGTTGGCGAGGTTTTTATACTATACATACTGTCTCTGGTTTTATATTCTTTATTTTTGATATTCTTTTTAACTAGTTGTCATTATATTTTTGCTCAACATAGTCGGCCTTTTAGTTTTCAGCCCATTTCTCTATTTTAGCTATCGAATTACCCACAACAGTGGTAGGGGGGGGATTTGAATCAATAATAACAATAAATTCCGTCAATGAAGCTGCTGTCCAATATCGCCCACATCGGCATGTGTTTAAAAAATTCCGTATCTCAAATTCCTGTTTGAAGTTGAAACACAAAAGATTTATATTATGTATGCACCCCAAAAGTAGTTCGGTATTTACTACCTTTTTCTTTCGATTATACTTGTATTTTTTTTTATTTGTCTGGCCAGTGGCTACAGTTGGAGTTGCTGCTGGAGGTTCAAATCCTGTCTCGGATGCCGGTGGCCCAGGTCATTTTTACTTAAGTATGACATATAAATACTTAAGACTTAAGTAAAGTACGTAAAAAAATATTTCTATTATTTATAGATCTGACTGTTATTTAATTTCCGTTTTGTAGAAAGATAATAAGAAATATGCTGATTAACAAAGGTCTCGTTGTTATAAAATAACTGAACTGATTTATATATCTAAAAACCATCGCTAGAAAATCTGCTTTCAAATTAAAAAACGGCACCCTAATCAGTTTAAGAGCTAGGTTGAAACATAGAAATTAGAAACGGACTAACACACAGACACGTAACTGACGTACCTAACTGTCAAACTTAGAACAGCCTTTATTTCCATCGGGGATGAAAAATAACATTTTAGCTACTAACGCAAAAAAATGTTATGAAGACGGTATCCCGAACTCAGTTTTTGGCACTAGAAAAACACACCACCATGGGCACGGCACCATGTTTAACAGATTATTATAATACCAATTATGCTTTCAAAGAGATTGTAACTTGGATGTATGTATTTTTTCCTTCGTCAGTCTAATCTTAGTTGGCAAATTTAAAAAGTTAGAGCCGCGGACAATAATGTGCTTTTCATACTAACTCCATACATTCATTCACGGCCTAGTCCATAAATGTACAACTTCTTGGCATCATTTCGTGCCATTAACGCATACATTTCGTAGTATGTTTGAGAAAAATATATTTCAGCATACTCTATATCCGCCAGAATAAACTATAAACTGGTATGCACTAAAAGAGCCAATTATACTCTCCGACCACACACAAACCGAACAAGTATTCCTCAATACAATCAATAACAGCATTCAAAACAATAATAATCCACTTTCCCCGGCATTTTAAGTTAATTTAAAACATTTTAATAGTTAATTAGCGTACCAATTTACCTGTATATCGGCTGAGAAATCCAAAATCACTGCACTACAACTCACTTCACTCAACGGCCATTATATTACACACTCACTGATGATTAATAGTGTTATTATTAGGTTATAAAAGCGTTGTCTCTGCGGGTGGGACACAATATAAATAAACTGATTTTGAATATGCGCGAGGCGTGCTCGCTCCCCGGCGGTCGCATCGGGTCTGACGTACCGTCCGACCGGTAGTCGGTACGACGAACGAGACTCCGTAGTCGCTGACCCAGTGGGTGGAATGCGAAGGGCTACCTGCTTAAGCACTTAATCTCCTATTGAAAGAAAGTTAATAACATAAATCGCATTATTTAAGGGTTATTCAACCAAGTGTAGGCTGCGGCTGTCAAAATTGAATCAAACATATGAAGATGAAATCGATTATGTGCTGGTTCAGTAGTTTTTTGGTTTTATTTTGTAGCAGTATGTACAGCAGGTGAAATATTCAAAATGACCTACACGCGCTCTTATTCTCTTGACAATAGAGATGTATTTTGACCATTTTGAACATCTCATCCGCTTAGCCACTTCTGCTGCTGACTGTACTCGTAGCAACTAAAATAGTTAAATATGTCGATAGGTACAGGTCTTTATTTGTATCATTAATTAAAACAAAAACAATAAGTATTGCAAGGACGTGTTCCGAATTCCGACATCTTTGGCCACTTTGCCTACTAACTTTTACTTCTCAGGCATATGCTCTTGGCAGAGCAGTCGTGGTCAGTCATGCGGTTTGCCGGTAGCACGTTGCACAATCGTCTTCCAATTTCCTCTGGCCTGAGCTTTGTGAGCACACGCAATGACGGGAACACTTCTCAGTAACTAGATTGGGTCGTCCATTGCATTGGCGAACGACCCTCGAACCATTGACTCTACACTGTACTACCAGTCTCTCCACAGAATCAGGACCTCTGCAGGAAACATGTCCGAAGTAAGAGAGGATTATTCTTTACACAACGGCAGATAGCCTTTCCATAATCTGAAGCTCTTGAAGATTGAATTCTTGAAGATTGCATTATTTACTGCGATGTTGTGTCCAAGATATTCGGAGCATTTTTCACTAACACCACATTTCTGAAGTATTAATGGACGGTTATCAATCGACACTAAAGTGTCCGTCAATGTCAAACACCGTACATTTTATCACGAAAGTCACGAAATTGTCAGTGAGATGTATCTGAAACACAACTTTCGTGTTACAAAGTACAAGTTAGGAGTGGCCCCTCAGAAATTTAAACAAACTAAGCATTTAGGATTATGTAATTATAGTTTGGACAGGCCAATTCTTACTTTTGTAGCTTTCTGAGAATCATACCATATTTTTAGTACGTTCACAATAAAGGGACATTTGTCCCTTGTAGTTATTTCTTCGTGTTCTTTTCTAAATAAATACAAACAATAAGAAACTTAATTTCGTATAATCATGAGAAAATTTCGATCATCCCTAATGTGTAAATCGGCGGATAATTTCGAAAACGTACTATTAATGTAATAGAATACAAGTGATTTTTGCCTAATTTTCGGAATAATCCGAAGCTTTTAGACATACGGCATTACCAGAATAAACTTTACCTTCTTGATGCTTTACGTTAGCCCCTAGGTAACCTAGGTTAGGTAATTTCGATGCGAGTAGCAAGCAAGAACTAAATTTTTAAAGTACACTCTCAATGAGGCGAAGGTCTACACGACATGATCGATGTCTCGTTACTACACCTCGTCCGACGCCCACAGTCGACCTCAACATTTCTCAAGACTGTCCAATAGATTCTAGGGCAAACGTACAGTATGAGCATAATTATGTATACACATATTCTTCCTACGCCACTGCTATAACGTGCAAAAGGGTATATCTTTATGCTCCTAACTGGACCTACTGGGCCTATGTATTCACTTGTTTAGATGTTAGAATGCCCGCCATGTAGCTAAGGCTTTAAGACGACTTGATAATTGTTTCCGGAATTTATGAAACAAAATTTGACGACTTTCAAACAGTGTTCACAAGGAGTGGAGAGGGACCAGCGTTTTTTAAAATCCTGTAGTTATTCTTTCAATTCGAATTATCGAGAAAGGTCTTAATTCTCACTGCATATACATTCATTTTGTTTATTTTTAATTTTGCAAAATCCTTTTGTACGGCACGGTCAGTTTTTGAAAATGTATATATGTATAAACCGGCACCATAGGTAATAGCGTTCCTATAAGTCCATGTTTGTCTTTCGGCAACCAAAGATAACATTACCAAGTCGTTTGAATAAAAATATTAACTTAGTTTATTTAGTTTTAATATTTAGGGCTAGTGTGTCGACGCAGGTTGCATCCCAAACTAGCACCCGCCCCATACTCCAAGGGACTAAGGACATTCCGTCGGGTCTCTTGCCGTCGCTTCTGCATATCCCTGTTGGCTCCAATAGGGCGGGCACATTGATCGAGGCAAGAGACCGACGGATGATGTCATTAATTGCGGCGTATCTGGAGAATCGACCTGCACTCCTCTGGCAGGACAGACCAAGGTGCCCTAATCGGTCTACTACAGAACCACACGGGCAACAATGAGGGGCGCAGACCGGAATACCCAGACTAAGACAAACCGAGAGCCGGAAGGTGTTGGGATCCAAAAAAGTCCCAATTTTGGGAGAAGGAAGCACGTAGAGCCAGTGCCCAGCCTCTTTGGTACCTGCTGCCAAAAGTCTAGAAGCTCTTTCTGCACCAGCGCATTGGCCGAGAAGGGAAACCGAAGTCAATTTACACACCGGGTCGTCCCAGTTCTTTTGTGTATTTGTTTCTTTTATTTCATACATTCATTCATGGCGTACACATAGCATAGAAATATAAACAAACACAAAAATGGTGTTCCAATCAATCCTAACGAAACTGACTCCCCTCAGCAAAATGCTAGCTTGTATGCTAGTGCTGGGCCCAGTTTATTTTAATTTCTGCTTACAATTATATATCAAATGGAATACTGGTACTGACAAACTCAATACGGCAATAAAGGTGTAACAAATAACATTCGTGATCAAACATGGTGCCGAGCCGCGTCAGGCGGGTTATGTGGGTCACAGTGACTATTAACGTGCCTACAGCCATTGTTAACACTGGTTATTACTTTTATAAGAATAACATATTACAATTAAGATAATAATACGTAATTAGGTCGAAATGTGCATTCATCGGAAGGTTTTATGGTGTCACTGTCAACTCATATAAAGCCAGCGCATTGGCCGAGAAGGGAAACCGAAGTCAATTTACACACCGGGTCGTCCCAGTTCTTTTGTGTATTTGTTTCTTTTATTTCATACATTCATTCATGGCGTACACATAGCATAGAAATATAAACAAACAAACACAAATGAAACGATGTTCCAATCAATCCTAACGAAACGGTCTTCCTTCAGCAAAATGCTATAGCTTGTATGCTAGTGCTGGGCCCAATTTATTTTAATTTCTGCTTACAATTATATCAAATGGAATACTGACAAACTCAATACAGCAATAAAGGTGTAACAAATAACATTCGTGATCAAACATGGTGCCGAGCCGCGTCAGGCGGGTTATGTGGGTCACAGTGACTATTAACGTGCCTACAGCCATTGTTAACACTGGTTATTACTTTTATAAGAATAACATATTACAATTAAGATAATAATACGTAATTAGGTCGAAATGTGCATTCATCGGAAGGTTTTATGGTGTCACTGTCAACTCATATAAACAATGTGTTAATGAGAGTTGCGAATTAGTTTATAAAAGAAGTTTAGAATGATGAAAACTAAGACGTGCAATGTAAGTATTTTTTAAGGAAATAACCCGATTTTATAAGAGAATAAGCCATGAGTCAAACACAGAACGTCTTAGAAAATAGAGACTGCTGTCAGAGTTGAAATTACTAACTCTTCTCCGATTAATTGAAGACGATATAGAAATAAGCATAACAATCTTTATTGTTATTTCTTATATTTAAAACTAATGGTTGCTATAGATCAGCTTGTTTGTGTGTAACGGATAGCTAGTCTAGCTACTTATTTATTTTATTACAAATGGAGGAACTATACATCCCTACAATTACGTTATCTCTCAAGGCCAGTCGTTACTGGCCTGCGAACGTAATTCTATAAAACATTTATCATTTCAAAGCATGCAATCAGCTGTGCTATTGTTCTTAATACTTACCAACCATTGGATAGTCAGACCAGTCTATAGCTCTTGCATATTCGAACATTATTGTGTGGAAGGAAGAGACCTACGCAAATATCGTAAGTTCGCAAATTTCGAATGAACATGTCACTCTAGTTACGCGTTGCTTGAAGTGAATGAGAGAGATGCCCGACATTTTTGAACTTCGATTTTTGCGATAAGTCTGAAGTAGGTTTAAGTTGGATAGAAAGATTCTACAGTTCACATATTACTTTAACGGATTGTCTTCTTAACTTGAGATAGCAGACGATGACTTTAGCCATAATACTACTTTTATAGCATCAAGTCAATCTCTCGAAACCGATGTTTCTAGATATGATTTCGATGACAAAAGAATATTATATTGATAACAATACTTTTTAAATAGAATACATACCGCTCCTAGTTTCTCGTAAGCAATAAAAGAAGCAGTACAGCAAAAGTATTATCTACATATAAGCATTCACAATACACATTCCTTGATGGTGAAGTAATATTTGAACAAGCCTTGTTGTTATTGGTATGTTTAAAATATTTTTATAACGTGTTTCGTGATCATGATCAAAGTTATTGTACATACCTAAATATTATAATTCGTTTTTTTGGGGAATCCGATTGTAATACCATACCATAAAGCATAATTAAGCCCGCGTATGCTATGGTGGGCCTTTGATAAATTTTGATGAGCTCATGTATTAAGATAAAATAAAAGGAAGAAAGAAGTACTTCCTTCTGATATTTTTTACCTTTCCTTAAAAGTACTTGTAAGTTTTTGATGACTTTACTTATAAACATTTTAGACGGTTGTTTTTTTTTTATCAAAACGTCAGAACATCATTAACTTTGATAGAAATAACATTAATAACATTATCTCAAGAGGCTGCCATTAATTTTATAACTGAAAATGCAATTTAGCAGAAAGTCCACGACATATCATCAATCTTATTTCACATGCAAATTGACATCTCGACAGCTGTCTTCTTCAAGCAATAAGTGGATGAGAGAGACAGGTGTCCATGCGATTAACACAGTCATTGATTCAATCAATAGATATGATAGAGAGGACTGAAGTATCATTAGTTTTCTCTAATACATCGTGTCGGTTTATCAATTGGCTTTAATTTGTCATTGTGCTCTTACGATAAAAATAAACTATCAAGTTATTATTTTTGACTGTGAACAGCATTTAATGTTTAAGAAATATTTCAAACAGGATACAATTTTGTTTATTAGTGTTTTAATATTAACTTGGCTATTTTTTAGTTAGGTAGGTACAGTCATAATGAGGTGTTCATAATGATTTTGACAAAAATGTATTGATAAGGTAACAATATGCCCGCTATGCAACTTCTGCTGCTGACTGAACTTCTTCTTTCGCTATATTGGAAAATGTATCATTAGTATTGCAAAAAATTTAAAAGTTTTGACACTTTCCTTGACTTTTAGAGTTTCCAGTGACCTTAAGCAGGACGGTTCAGATATTAGCAGAAACATGAAAAATCAACTTTACCTGAGTCAAGGCGATTGGCTTTGCTACTGATTGTTGAACAACTCATTCGATCGCCACTATAAAACCCCGTGAAACTCTAGCTGTTAATATTAGATTACTGACTATTTAGGAAGCTCGCAAGGCCCGTATAAGGTTTCCTTCCGTGTCTCAGTAATCGATTATACGGATTCCATATCCGATGTCGAATCGATTCGATATCGATTGCGAGATGTAAACGAGATGAGAAAGTGGTATTCGATGAAGTAAGAGTTAAATAACACGTGTAGGTACATGTAATTGCAGACGAGTTTCTTGTTCAAGATCGGATGTTGTGATACGGGGAATGTTTTCCGATAAACATTTAATATGCGAGGGGCGGGTAAGGAAGATATTGTAAATATGACATCAGGCACTTAGTTGTTGGATGAAGAATGCACAAAGAAAATATTTATTATTATGAATAGAACAATAACAAATATGAGTCTTTTCAGTTCATTGTCATTGGCTCTGTCATCTTTTGTAGTCACTAAGAAGAATAATAAATAAGTTATACGTAAAGAAGGATTGATTCTGCTAACCGCCTCCGAGGGCTGACGTGGTCTTGGAGTCTGATTGAATCTACGAAGCTGGAGGTACCGTGATATTATTCTGGGTATGGACATTTATTTGTTATTTATTTTTTGTGTTGGCTGTTCGTATATTTCGATAAATATAATTAAAACTGTTGTGTTGTGAACCATGTAATTATACTAGACTTGACTGATTTGACGGACTCGGTTTTTAAATGGGTACCAGAGCTTACCCGAAACATGTAGTCTAGTGTGATATAATTACACGTGAGTTTATTCGATTGTATATAAGTAGTAATTTGATAAATCATGAAAATTTCAGACTTGCCTTAGAGTTGTCTAGACAACGTTACTCATATGACTAGTCAGATTATGAAATGTTTGGGCAGTTAAGCCCAACTAATCAAATGATCTGCGTCATTTATACAGAGGCGCTACCGCCAAAAACGATATTCGTAAATTTCGGGCATCTTTCTCTTTTACCCCAATTAAAACTTCATGAGAGTGACAGAGACAATCGTCCGAAATATACGAATATCGTGTGTCGCGGTAGCGCCGCAGACATCTGCAAATAAACATATTATCGCAGTGTCAAAGTCGCAGTAAGAGGAACGCAGGGATCATGCGCGTAGTATCCAGGATTACCGCCATCTGATCCTGATCCTTGATCCAACCGCAACTACTTTTTAAAATTAAGTACAGGAAAAAGGGCCAAGTGTTAATGGGGCACTGCACCCAGAGAGCTTAGCTGCACTTTATCTGGATGTCTGGGCGGAGTTTATTACATCTGAGTTGAGAACTATTAGTACGTCTGGTTGCCGTTTGTCACGCAATATTGTAACACCTCTGTAACTTGTACTTAATGAGAGTAAATAGATACATTCTAACCTCCACGTAGAAGCCGGTAAAGACTTTTTTACCCATTTTCCAAAAGATATTTTCTTAGTGGGTTTCTACAACAGTTGAAGTTTTATATTTAAGGTTGTGGGTTACGGTGCTCTTTTTTCTGAAGGTGTCTTGATATCACTAATGACTTGCTTATTTTGACTCTCGAACAGCTTCAATCTCGGTTTAACTTGACGAATAATGTAATGACCAGGAACATTATCAATAAAACTCCAAATTTCCTCCTGTTGATGACACATCAAGACCACTTTCGTAATTATTTGGAAGATTGAAAAAACTACGAATCGAGCGTCTCTTCTTGTTAAAACCGTGACGTCACGTCGAATCGCCGGCGACTGGTGTCCGACGGTGCCCTGGTACCAACATGAAGTTAGTATTACTTATTCTAGTTTTAAAGTAAAAATATTGGTTATATTAGAGAAGGTACCTACAGGTAATGCTACAGGTCAAGACGGAAGGACATATTAACATGCCTAAGAATATTTTACCGCGTGGCAGCTATCCTGTGTATGTCCAGTATGTGGTTATTCCTCTGTCATATCCTTTATAATCATACAAAAGATAATGATATATCATAACTAATCCCTGCTCTCCCGCTGGCGGGTCAGTCGAAACATTCAGTGATATCAAGATGAGTTGCCAGTTTTTGCTTCTCAGTGGCTTTCCTATAGTACCTATTATTAACTCTGTGGCTCCGTGTACAGTCAGCAGCAGAAGTAACTAAGCAGATCAAGTGTTAAATCAGATCAACACGTCTTTATTGCCAAGAGAATAAGAGCGCGTTTGATTGAACACTTTATCTAAGCCATTGTGTTGCTGACTGTACAATGCGTGGGAAAGAAAGTGTTACCTTTAAAGTTGAGCAGTCAATCAATCCTGCATGACCTTTGGCAAGTGCACTGTGAAAGTTGTTCAATAAATTGGAGTTGCAGTCGTATAGGTAACTTTATGGTTAAATCTCAATTATAACGTCTCTCGGAATTTATATAGGTACTTCAGTTAATTAAGGTATCTATAGGTACCTTAAAATACTTAAAATTTCGTGATATAATGTCATATCAAAACTTTAGCCAAAGGACTCGCGAATTCGCATCTGCATGGCAACCTAAAATAATTTAACCTCAGAGGCTCTAGTGTAAGTTTCTTTTGACGTAAAAAAACGTTTACGAACGCGTAAGTGATAATGTTATTTATATGGGAAACGCAAACGCGTTCGTGACGTAAAGTTATGTTAAAAACTTACACTCAGGGCTCAGAGTGTAGGGGAGTAAAGTGATTTTTATTTAAGCTTTCACTCAATTTCCTTTTCTTAATTAAGAACAGTGTATCATAAGATTCATAAGTTCTAAAAAATAGTCACTGACACGGACGGGGATTGAAAAGTGACCGACTGCTTCCACCTGAAGCAACTCCTAAGTAGGTACCGATAACTTAGGCTATGTACGCACTGTCCGGTTAGCCGCTTACGGTCGCGGCTGACCGCATAGTGCGTTGGGTGATTATCGCGGTTTCATATATTTTTAGCCATTTTGCGGTTGACCGCATGCGGTTAACCGGACAGTGCGTACATAGCCTTAGCCTAATTTTAACGAAAACAGAATCTAAGTAAAGTAAAAGTAGTAGAGTCTGGCTAACCAATTATTACTCGATTGTTACTCTTAAAGTTGAAAAAATAAACTATACTCATCCCTTTTTTGGGGTCGTAGTGCAAGCGAAAGAAAGAGACGGTATGATTCAATCGTCTATGCTTTAAGTGAGTAAACCAATTTTTTTCACTGGCAAACTCTAAATGGTATATCTTACAATATACTATTAATATAAATCGCTATTATATGACGGTTTTCGCCATTACATTGTCACCCTTGTTACATTATAGCATGGAACCCTAGAAATATAAATTAAGTACCTATAATAGATTCATAGATTTATTTCTATTAAACATACACTGTCAAATGGTAAATAATTAAACATTAAAATTAAGAACAAAATCATACAGTATAATAACAATATAGACATAATATATATAAAAATAAAATAAAGTGCTACAATTTCAACTTACTCAATACGAGTATTAAAGTTCCCAGAGACTATTAAAGCCGCCCATACATCAGGCTCAGGCCTCCAAAATGACATGTTACGTATACCTACCTGTCCAGGGAAAGTGTTGTTAAATAATATTATTCTGATTTTAATTTTATGGTGACATGACATGCGAAATATTTTATTGACTTCAGAATGACTCAAAACTACATATTCGAACAAGATTCTGGTTTAATTAATGATGATTAATATAGAACTTTACGCAGCAAGGTGACAGAAAAAAAGGCAATTTTTAAATATATGACCAGTGATCGCATCATGGGTGCAAATCTTTGACAAAACTCGTTAAGCTGACATAAAATAGTGGATAGAGACATGAAAACAATTATATTCTTACACCCAAATATTGGCATACAGAGATTCCGATATACAATTAAATTGAACACTAATTTGCCAAAGTTATTCGTGTTTTTCTTGGTGGTAAATATTACTGTACTTCAGTTCAACAAGTTTTGTTAAAGTTTTGCACCGTTAGTGCCGATCACTGTATATATCATAACATATAGCAAATAATAACTTTAAAACCTGCGGATATTTATTTTTTTGCATTTGTTTGAAGTTCGGGTAAAAGTAATAGAAGCCTTATGAAAAAAATACATACTTAGACTTCATATATACTTAAATTTGTGTTTTTAAACAGAAACGTCTGCTAACAAAGTCTTTATTTCTAAGAATACTTAAGTTTGGCCAAGAGGTTACTTATAAAGGGTATATTTTGTATCTTAACCCTTTCAGGAGAACAATCTCAATTAAGTTGCAGTCAAGAAGTATAAGAGGACATCAATAGACCTTGCTCACCCGAAAGAGTTAACGCAAGAATTTTGTGGTTAGAGCACAATTTTCTGTGTAGTCAGAGAGAACCAATACTGTACTTTTCATTTGCTAATACTGTCACCCCATAAAATAGGTAGAAAATAGGTTTGCTAGACTATAACATAGTATAACATAACCCACCTTGTTCGTATGGCCCTATGGTCTATGGCTATAGCTAGTCTATCCTATCACAAATCTTTGAAGTTCCTCTAGCATCAGCCAGTGCAAAACAATTGATGAAATCTAGTTCAAGTAAGATACGGAAAATCTTTAATCATTTTCTATGCAATGTGACATACTTTACTGTGATTACTTATTAGCCTAATGATGCAGAAAGGCCTCCAGTATGTGGTTGCAGCGCAATGCTCTGAGATCAATCTTGGAGATAGAAAAACACCGGTCGTCGCAATATTACTAGAAATGTGGGTTACTCTAATCTTGCAATGTTTGTCTTTGTGAGGCATGATAGCTTTGTATGGGAATTCTTAACAGAATGAGACGTTTGTTAAGATAGGACGGCAATCATAAACTTGTATACATTATGAAGAAACCTTAAATTTGGCGACAGAGTAAGTCAGTACCCTAAGAATCCGAAGGTTCTTCATTCAAATTCCAGTACGGGCATTTATTTGTATGATGAGCTTGATGAGGACAAGTATTTGTTCCTGAGTCATGGGTGTTTTCTATGTATTTGTTTATTATAAATATCGTTGCCTGTATGCTCACAACATAAGCCTTCTTGAGCTTACCGTGGGGCTCGGTCAATTTTTGTAAGGATGTCCTGTAATATTATTAATCTGTGACAAAAGGGGCAATCGTGATTTTTTTTATTATACATTTTCAATGTTAACGAACTGCGCTCCACAACTTCAACTCGTGCGAAGTTCTACGCTCTAATGGAATGTATTATATTGATTCGGACAAAAGAGAAATTTCATTACTTTCGCCAGAAATCTCTATACTAACATTTATTTTAATTGAAGATATAAATCTGATCTTTCTTTTATTTCAAAGATGTTATATAAGGTAGCCAATTAATAATTTCTATCATTGTTTTTTAGTTTTTATAGTACTCTCATTCCTTTACTATAAAAATGTGTTCAACTTCATTTGTGCATTAACTTGCTTGATTGTATTTCTTTCTTATCAACACCAAAGTAATCGACAAAAATATATAAAACACGTCCTCGATCTGTATAAAACAAATATTTTTATCAATAGAACGTGATTCAAGGGAAATATGATGAGTATAAACTCGTATGGATACTCAATTATAGAAAACTGCGGTGGATCGGTTTGTCTTATAAATAAGAAAATAGGAAAACCATCGCCCTAAGTTGGCATAGAATAAGTTCCCAACAAGAGATCTTTTACCTTCTTCAGGCATAGGTACGTATTCGTACCTAGCCAAAGAGGCGACTAATACTATACTTCTATATTATAATTACAATCATGTAAAATAAATAAATCAATGTAATTTAAATATAAGATTATACGAAAGGAAATTAAATTATGAAAATTGTGGGATTAGAATGTATTTATTAATTTTTTTTATTCAATGTTACCTAAACGTACTGCACCAGTAGGTACGTACGTAATGTAGAAACATGTAAATGTAGGGTATTTAAATTATATAAGAAATAAAGGCATTTTTTTATATATGTACCTATTCGTACATTAACTAATAAATATCCAATACATCTAGAAATATATTTGAGATTTAAAGGAAACCCATTTGAATTGATACAGAGGCGCTACCGCGAAAGACGATATTCGTAAATTTCGGACGATTGTCTCTGTCACTCTCGTGACGCCTTGATTAGAGTAAAAGAGACAGATGCCCGAAATATACGAACTTCGATGTTCGCGGTACCGCTCCAGGCAAGAAAAGATAAACATATGGTGCTCTATCAATTTACGTAAGAATCACGAGGAAAGCGCAGTTCTTCTTACAGTCATATAGCGGTACGAAAAAACGCAAATCGCGTTAAGTTTCCCCCAAAACGCGGTAATTAGTAAGACAAACAGGTTAATTAGTGGTTTCTACGCGGTGACGACACGTACAAGCCCACTCCAACTTGTAAATTTCATTTTAAACTGATATTGATATCTGTATCTCTCGCTCGCACTTTTATTATAAAGCGAAAAGCACGGATATCCGAAGAATGTTTTAAAAGTTGGAATTGGGTCCCGAATTACCGCTCCGGTGGCATTTCGCGCCAAGCGGTCACATTGATGTCCACTTCCCCACCTTTAAGGGTCATGATGGCCAATTTTGCCAGTCGACTTGGTGATATAAGTAATGTTTAAATGCAGACGAGTTTCATTATATGAGTCTACTGACATTGCTCCGTTATCGCTTACGCTATGGACAGCGTCTGTCTCTCATACATAGCGTTTTTCGAACGTCGACGTCTCTTTAACGCCCGCGCAGCGTCGTGTGGTTCATCCGTCGCAGTGACGCTGCGTGGGCGCTGACATGACGTTTCGACGTTCGGGAAACGCTAAATGTGAGGGAGCCCAAAAGTCGCAATCATAACTATGTTTAATCTGTGTATTTTCTTTAGATAGCAGTGATTTCATTTTGACTGAACGACGATTTTCTTCAATGCGTTTGGCAGCACGATTTGTACTAAGTTACTAATCAATTTTCTGGCTCCTAAGATTTTATTGACCCGCCGTCATCCAAGATGGTGGCGGGTCTTCCCCTTCTAAGCTTCTTAGTTGGCATGTAAAAGTGATATTCATCTAGGTGTACTCGTATACTTATTTTAGATTTACTGGAGAGATTGAACACGTAATACAACTATAAGGACATCTTTCCATTTTGGCCTCGGAGCGGAGTCCTAAGACTATTAACAGAAACTAAACTCAAAAATAAACGTTCTGTATACGTAAGTTTACCAACAACGCTTTATCTATCCATATTTATCCTTCAGCCAAGGATGTCCACTGTTGGACAAAGGACATCCCTAGAGACAGTCCCATAGGGAGCCACAGGGAGATCTCAAGCACACAACTGCAGCCACCAATTCTCAGGCCTGGTACCGCAAAATTCGAAGTTCTAATATTTCGAGTTCATTTCTCTTTTACGCCAATTAAGGCGTCATGAGAGTAACAGAGCCAATGGTCCGATATTTACGAATAACATTTTCTGCAGTAGCTCCGCAGCGACCAGTACGAGTCCACCTCGATTTTGGACGTACGAACGGACACTACGCTTTTCTATCTGTGGTCACCACGTTTACAACAGCGTATAATTATGTAGGTATACTCAAAAACATTCACTTACAGTTACAAAAAAGTCCCCCGTGTAAACAATCATTCGAACGAAATTACGCAGAGCTAAATTTATGCCTTAAAAATCCCCGGCGGAAGACTAAACTTGCCCAGCAACATGTGTTTAGGTTAGGTTATCGGATATAGGTCGTCATCAGATATTTCGGAGCTGTAGAGGTGGTCATAAATATTGGAAAATACACTTTATACCGCCTTAGCAATGGAGGCGTTGTTCCGATATTTCTGACCACCTCCACAGCTCCGAAATATCTGATGGCGACTGTATTTAATTCGATGTGTGACGTATCTAGTAAGATATATCACGAAGAATCATCGTTCATTACTCATTACTCACTACATTAATTACTCGTATGTATAATTTTAACGATTAGATAGACATTAGCAGACACTGTTTTGTTCTTCCAAAAAGTTGGGAAAAGTTATAGTACAGTCAAATAACTTTTGCCTTTTTCTGCAAATAAATTATTGTTTGTTTTGTTTGTTTAGAATTAATACCGTAAAATTAAGAAGGACAACTAATTAAATTTTAAACATGTAGTATCCAATATAAAATGTACATTACATATTTAAAATCAAATTTTAAATATGTAATGTCCATACAAATGGCTAGTTTTGGCCATAACCTTCTGCGAATGGGGCAAAAACTGGTCCAACAGGTTTCACCAATTTGGAAGACGCCTTCTAAACTCGGATGTTGCGTTATAAATCAGAGATAATCCAACAGTGTTATATAGTATTGTTTAATACAAGTGTTTCTGCCTGTGTAGGTAGGCCAACCTTAGCTTATCTGGCATATTTAGTAATTCAGTAACAGATGTAGCTATAAGGAAATGCAAGCTATAAAATTACTTGTAATCGGGTTGATATAGGTGAAAAACTTAGCTAAAGCACCTGGCCTAAGTAGTAGTAATGTGTGTGTAGTGTGTACACGCATGTCGGCGTTCTATATTCAAATTTTGACGTACTCATATTAATTCACTGCACAACTACATAGACGTGGTTCTTTAGTTAACTATGTCACCTAATGGGAGATATCATGAAAAAGTGCCTCCAGTTAACGTGACGTGAAAATCGTTAATTTATGTCAGTTTTGTGACGACAATTAAGCATGAACTCTGTATGGAATTGTTTATTTTTTTTTTACTTTTTTCGCATTGTTAGCTATACTGATTAAAGCTTATGTAACGAGCAGAAATTTAATACTTAATTATCGTCACAAAACTGACACAATTAACTTTTTAAAAGTCACGCTAAATTGGGGCGTTTTTTGCTTGCGATTTATCATTGTGACCTCAATGTAAGATGATAAAGGTGTATCACCGAATTATCATCTATCACCGATATACCAAAGTTTGTTCCATAGACGGAGGGCAGTCGATTTCTGTAATATATTAAAAAAAGCTTAGGTACCTGAAGTTCACGTGCATAAAATGCTGACTGCAGATTCTGAAACAATGCAAATTACAATTAATTAATTAAATCTTATCCATGAACAGGTTTTGCAAGACTAAGTTCTAAATAATATATATGTTAATCTTATCAATTAACCTATTTATAATTAAAATATGTCAACTTATTTATATCGTGACCGAAATCGAAAAATCATATTTTGTGGCGTCTGATTATTCGAGAGTAATTTAACTTTATTTATTAATTTTAGATATTCGCGTGCCCTCTAAATCCGATCAAGAGTCTATTGCTATAAAAATATAATTTACTTATTAATATCGCTAATGGCAAAATTACATATCATATCACAAAGACTAGGAAGATTCTAATCAGGAAGTGAACCTAATACGCAAAGAACTGTTCCTCACGTACATTAACGTGTGCAATCTGTGGCATGTTTTATAGGCAAAGGAAGCGCGCGAACAGCCATTGTTTGGCGTCGATTGTTATCTGTCACAAATCGAACATGGCGGATCAATGCATAACAAATATATGCCGTTTATAATTTGTCGCATATTTCCGCGGTGTAATGTCAAATGAATAGGCCATTTGGAAACTGTTTGACTGTTTTCACCTTGCGTAATTTTAGTTTTATAATAACAGTGTAATTGTAAGTAGGTAATTTAAATGTGTATGAGAACATAATGGCTGTATATGCTTACTTCCGCTGCGTATTACGTACGTATCTTACTGTGCTACTTGTAACAATTGTGTGTGACAATACCCTGAAGCACATTGTTTGCAAAATGGTGGAAATTTGTTAAAAATACTCATAATATTTAGTTACATCTATTACGTATACCTTTGTTGTTTTTCAAGCTCAACAGTTTAGGAACTCAATTGTTAAAGATTTAGACTAATAGTCTTAGCCTTAAATATCAATATACCTAAAGATATCAAATATCAATATCTCCGATATTCGAACAAAAAAAAATCAAAGGAAAATTGCAAATAAAAAATGCCTTCCAGATAGCTACTAATGGACAGTGTGCCCAGAAGGCTGGCCGCTATCTGTGGTACATAGTTGATAAATTAAGTATTTAAGAAACATTTACTGTGGATGTAGCAATTGCTAAAATAGTCAAAACACGACAGCCTCTTTTCAGGACACACGCTGGGCTTCCTTACACAAATTGCCTGAGCCCCACGGCAAGCTCAAGAAGGCTTGAATTGTGGGTACACAGCCAACGACATGTACGTACAATACAAAGACACTTAAACATAGAAAACACCCATGCCTCAGGAATAAATATTTGCTCATCACACAAATGAATCACCTTACTGGGATTTAAACTCAAGACTGTCGGCTTCATAGGCAAGGTCACTAAACACTAGGCCACACCTGTCGTCACCAGACTGTGTGACCAGAAAATTCGCCAAGACATTAAATACGTACCTCTTTTGTATTCCTACTTTATTAGTGAAATTATGCTTAAATAATAAAAGTAGAAATAGATGACATATACCCGGAATCCCGTCTCGAACGGCGGAGATCCTCGTCGCTTTTTCTTAAGTTTATGTCATCTATTTCTACTTTTAATTTATATAGTAGTTTTACTACTTAAAAATCAAAGCAAATCAAAATATTTTTAGGTTTCAAACAAAATGTTTCTAACGCAGTTCACCGCACCGGTGTAGTTTTTGCTTATTGGCGATGCAGTCTGATAAAAAGTCAATTATAAATTATTATTTGCATAAACTGCAGTTTTTGCTCATCTTAAACGATTCGCTCATTATTTATTATTCGTCGCTCTGGTGCTGCTTAACATATGATCACAGCTTGGTATTAACAAACGAACAATCAACGCGACCAGGAATTTAATATGCATCAATTATTTAAAATAAATATATTTTTGTAAGGAAAATTCCGCGAGACTCTGGACAGTTACATACCTTACTATACTTATAACAATATAATACAACACACGGTCATTATTTTTGGTGAATAATATACACACTACAGGGTGGTATCAGGGTCGTGGACCAAGAAAACAAGGAATTAATAGGTGAAGCTAATTATGTGGCACATTCATTTTTTATCACCAAAAATTATACATTAAATTTGGTCACCCTACTCAACTCTTTGCTCTATAAGTCTTGTCGCTTTACTGCGTATGTTAAAATACATAGGGTGGCCATGATTTGGTTAGTTTAAGAGTATTTTAATTGAAAAATAAGAAAAATAATTAAAATTGTTTTGATCAAATACTACCGTAAGATAATATTGACCAGTAGCAAAAAATTGATTCTGGCTTACGACCCAGAAGTCACCTGTAGGTATATAGTTTAGGTCGAAATATCGATATCCTTCCCAAAGTGCCAAAATGAAATACATAAACCTTATTATCTCAATATGTCTATATAGATACGAGTACCCACTCGGGTAAATATTTTGGTTAAGATGACATTTGTATTTGACCAAGAAACACTACAAGTTTTTAAAAGATACGAAGTACAGGGTAAAAGGTACGCGGAACAACCAAATCTGGGCCAATTAGTAATAATTTATGATCATAACGCATTTATTAAATAATAACATAATATTACACAATGTTACAGAAATATTCTATTCTAATATCGTAGATACAAAATTACTGGCGTTTTAACGGTCTGGCACTTAATTAAAACTCAGACTACTGCAACTGATTACCATGTAAAGAATCGATAAATTACTTTCTACACTAAATATCAGGCTATTCTCTCAATCTGAAAATAATCTTAATTCTAACGGAGCAAGATACAAATCTATTTGTAAAGTTAAATGAGATAGGAACTCGCGAAAGTAACGCTACATATGTTGCAGAATAACGATTTAATACCAAAAAGGCATATAATTTTACTGGCGTCAATGCTTAAATGTCATTCATATTTTGTACTAAGCAAGTTCTAACAAAAGAACATGTGGGAGAACGGACTCCGTCGCCAGTTTCATAATAAATATGAAGTTAAAATTAACAAACGTATTTCTTGAGTTATGGTTGGTTTTTATAGGGTTCTTGGAGAGCTCTAAGTGAACGTATTAAGGTTGGTATTTGCTTAACAGCTTTTTTGCAAATACATCATCAACAGTGTTAGGTATTGTTTCTCAGGAACGTATTATAAACGGGTTAAGGTTGATTTTGGCGTGAGTTTTTTTGCAAGCGTGAGTTGGTCACGGGCGCATGCGCGGTCAGTGGCAGCGATAACGCTGCAATGCCAGAGGATGCTTGATAAGTTTTACTTAGAACCAGTTTTGCAAATAATGGCAGGCATTGTGTGATATAATGCCATTCTGGCACATGGTTTTGTAAAACAAAGTTATTTACAAAGTTCAACATCAGTAACATTTCAGACAAGACATTTCTCTTTTTATTCAAAGAAAACTAATGGAGTCTCAGGAAGCGGTGGTGACGCGGTGAAATGCTCTGCGAGCCCGTGACACCACCGCTCAGGACCGGTACCGTGAACATCGAAGTTCGTATATTTCGAGTATTTCTCTCTTTTACTCCAAATAAGGCATCATAAGAGTGACAAAGACAACCATCCGAAATTTACGAATATTGTGTTTCGCGGTAGCGCCGCAGGCATGGTGACGGCAGCATCCCAGTGTTTTAGTGGGTAGGCCGGTGCGGTCGGCGAGTCCAACATAAGTCACATAACTAATACGTAATAACTGACTCCACCCCGGGGGTCTCTTGTTACGTGGTGCTATGCGTAACGCATAAAAAAAGGCATATATTTTGCGCGTGGTTTCATACTTCACACTATGCTAAAAATAATTATGTTTATAAGTCAACAGAATAAATATATTAAGATAGTCAAACGAAACTCATTTTATTATAAACTAAAGAAAAATATAATAAAAAGACTATATTTGCGCCTGCAGCCTGCCAGCAGAAATATGTCAAACTGAAGCAGAGTAGTTTGTTGGCGATAAAACAAATGCTAGAAGAAAAAAAACCCCTAAGATCTGTTGATTATCACCGTGTGCCGCTAAAAAAAACGTTAATTATTTATTGGCTGCACATACAAAAACGGTACACAGTTAATCCTGAAAACATACAAGTTACGGTGTTGTGTGCTGTACCGTGGAGATTAAGTAGGTACAGTCAGCAGCAAAAGTTCCTAAGCGGGCGAGGTGTTCAGGTGAACTTGACACGACCTTTATTGTAAAGAGAATAAAAGTGTGTCAAAATCATTTTGAACACCAGGGTCTGGTAGCAACTTCTGATGCTGATTGTACTAGAGTGGTGTCTGCCGACAGAACATAGGTGTTAAGTGTTTATTTAAATGTATAAGTGTTTTAGTCTGGCATTCTGTACTAATCGTAAGACTCTATTTTTTGTTTAGTTGGTAACTTAGTTTTAAAAATTGTAGTGCCCTTGCAGGGTTCATAGCTGAACTTCTTTGTGATATAATATCTTGTGTACCTATGAATGCAATAAATAACTGATAACTGATAACTAATCGTTAGAATGAGTAAAACAACGTTTCCGCCGTTTCCGGTCAGTTAGTTATGATGACCTTAGAAGTTGAATATCGTCAGATAGAGATCAAATCACAAGATGATTATTATAATCGGGTTTGTAAAAGAACATCCGTAACACCTATTTACTATTTTTTTTAATAATCAAGTGTGAGCTAAAAACTATTTTTGTGAACTCAGTGCTAAAGAATAAGATAATTTGTACTAATAAGGCGTAAGGTTGCGGTACTTTGACCTAACGAGGTTACTTCGTCCACCCATGAAAAACTATTTCATTGAATAAATTCTTAAAAACGATATTAAACACTTAAACTAAAACAGAATGTCTGTGTAAACAAAAAAAAACAATAATGAAATAAAACAACTGAAACAGATTATATAGCGTATACTAATTTAAACTTCATCCCGACATTTTGAACAATTTCACATTATTTTAAATTTAACTTTCGTGAGTTATTCTAAAGCACCGGCGACGATAATGACAACCCGAACGGAAGTTCAGCACTTTTAGTGCTTGAAATAGGAGACCTATGCTCCCCTAACCATGTCCCGCGTGTGACTGTTTAAACGGGAGTGAAGCCGTATCATTCGTAACATATAAAAATGACGCTTGTGACTCCCCTGGTGTTACGGGTGCCCATGGGCGACGGTAATTGCTTACCACTAGGAGATCCGTCTGCTCGTTTGCCGCCTATGTCATAAAAAAAAACATTTTAACAAAAAAATAACCGGCGAAATATATATATATTTAGTAGGGTATTTTTAAATTTTTATGGGACCAACTTTGAGGTATACCAACCCTATCGATTTAAAAAAAATAATCAAAATCGAACTGTAAAAATCTTTGATCTGTAAAAAATTTGTGGTCATACGTTAAAAAAAAATACGTGTCGACTTGAGAACCTCCTTCCTTTTTTTCGTCGATTAAAAATAAGAGCATAAAATATATAAGTGACATATAGTAAATATTAAGTTATCGTGGCTTTGTAAGTTTCTTATTGTGGATTTCTCGAACACCGAAAGCCACAAATGTGTGTTTAAATAGTGTGTATGTTTACGATAAATATACCCGTTAAGCAGTCAATGACTCGAGTCTCCAGTTTAACTTCACTTAGCGCAAATTGGACAGACGTAGCTTGGTTCTTGTCTGACAACGAACCTTGTTTACTTCGACGATCCATATATTTATAACGTAAAGTTCATCGTTTAGAAATATTTCGCAATGGATTCAAGGAGTGAGCGAAAATATTCTAGATAAAATCTAAGTTTATTACATATGGTTTATGGAACAGTCTGAATTGGGCACGTTAGAGGACCTGAAAGGGTGAGTTCACCTACCACCATATTTCTTTATAGGTACAACTTTAGTAACCTATAAAGAAATATTTTAATAATATTTTATTGATTTATTGTTACTATACTTAGGTATAAATTTCGTGGGGGATAGTGCAATACCGCGTAACTACAAAAATATCGATAGAGTTCGAAATTCAAACAATGTACAAAGAAATTGTATTTTATTGCATTTGTCGGTTACGCGGTTTTCAGATCTTTACTTTATACACTTATCTATTTAAAACACAGATTCAACCTTTGTTTGGTATTAAACACGAACAAAATATTTAATAAAAATAAATATCAAAGTTCATAGACACTTACTTTTTATTTCATTTCTTACAGGACTTGTTAAATAATTTGAAATGATTTCTAAATAATATAAATCAGAAAAAAGTAGTGTAAGAGAAACACTTGCACGGAATATCCATACTGTTTCTTTTTTCGGGCAAAATATTTCTTTTATCCTACTTGACCTTGGTAAGAAATGAAGTCCATGGCTATAAAGGTTAGATCATCAACTAATAAGAGTTTGATTCTTATAACTACCTACCTACTACCTACTACCTTATACAGAGTATTTTAATAACACGTCACAAATACAACATCCGACCCCGATCTCTGGCGGACAGTTCAAGTTTGTAGTTGCACACAACAATGATTCATTCATTTCTCCAAGTTTCGTATGAATGGGCTGACACGGCCGCAAACCATTTTAAATCGCAGCACCTTGTTAATAAGACATTATTTGCACTGGCAGCTTTCTCTCAAATTGCTGACCTGTGTGCATGAGTCAGTGAAGAAAACGTAGTGGGTCAGTGTGACGTCAAAGATTTACTTCGTAGATCCGTTTGTGACGTAAGGATGCATATAATTGCGATACCATTGATGAGTTTCGACATGTCAAGTTATTTGACAATAATGACGCATGGTTCAATGTGTATTTTTTTTTAATTATCTAGTGTTTGATGTTAAGATTGATACTCGTAAATGCAGAATCAAAACAAATGAGGTAGAATCAAAACATTTATTGAAATGTTCGTCAATTACAAGCTATTTTTATAAAAATTTGAGCGAGATTACTGACAAATACCTACTGACTGTGCCATATATTTCTGTGATCTCACACACAACCCTAGTGTGAAGTTATTATTAAGATGTTATACCAAGTAGAAAAATGTATATATTCGTCTGTCAGCCGACAAAAAAACAATTTGTAATTCTATATTCCTTTCCGAATTTTCCATAGGAGATCCAGCATAGGAAATCTCGAGCTCTACAACAATTCGTTTTAATTGTGTCCTGTAGAACATCGCATTGCAGAAAACCCGCAAAGGTAATGCGTGTAAGATGGTGGTTAATACAATATTTTAAGTAGGCTGAAAAAATGTACAGGTTATTATATGTTGATTGACTGTATAATGTTAATATATGACTGTTTGGTTCAAAAAAAAGTCTTAACATCCTTGCGAACTTCCTTGCGAAATATAATATCGCTGTACAAATCATTGATAGGAATAGAATATCATGTTGAGTTGAACATTCAAAACGTAATATGGATCGAGGATAATGTCACTTCACATTTCTGCTTTTAAGACGTTCGCCTCAGGTACTGTTTTACTAAACGGTTACAATATGCCATGCCGGTAGAACTTATCTCGTTCACTCAAAGCATGCCACAAACATTAGGTATACGAAATTTTTATTCCTATGCCACTGTCATAAGTTAAGTTCTCCTGTGCTAGTGGTATAGGAATGTTTTTAACACAACTGTTGTGTCGCCGGCATTGGTGAGTTAATTTATCTGAATTCACTTTTAAGTGTACCCATAGTAGAACTATAATTGTAAAAACAAATACGTGTCACTGGTATTGAATAATTTTTGAACACATACGTTGTGTCACTGGCATTGGAGTAGGTTTAATAAAGCCCCATTTAGACCATGCAAGCACTTGTATACGATTTTCATTACATTGCGGGGTTATGTAAAGCGACCGAATTCGCCGTACGCCCACAACCCGCAATGTAATGAAAATCGTATACAAGTTCTTGCCTGGTCTAAATGGGGCTTTGGATCACAGACGTTGTGTCGTCGGAGCTTAACGAACGAACGTGTTAAGCTCGAAAATCCCTCAGAACTATTCTCCAGAACCAGTTCGAAACTCATTACTTTCTCTGTTTATGCATAATCTAGATAAATTCGTCAAGAATTACCTAATTGAATATTAATACCAGATCGACGGCCATGATTAAAGATGGCGGTGTTATCTGAGCATGAGCGCGTGCAGGTTATCAATCACATTATTTCGCAATGAAAGTGAATGTGCTCCCGCCGATGAGAAAATATGCAAATAATGCGAGTTACTCTTGTAATCATGGCATTCCATGTTTTAATGGCTTTATGTCTTAAAATTTATAAATCCCCAATGATAAAGTTATTCGTATGTTATGACACCTTTCTTAAAGTAAAAAAGAAATACTCTCAAAATTTACGAACCTCGATGTTTGCGGTACCAGGCCCGGTACCGCGAACATCGAAGTTTATATATTTTGAGCATCTTTCTCTTTTACTCCAATTAAGGCGTCATGAAACTGTCAGAGACAATCGTTCAAAATTTAAGAATATCGTTTTTCGCGGTAGAGGTATCAATCTGGCCTAGGATACGACTCAAAGAGAAGACATTACATTTTTATTAATAATGGTTATAAAAACCCTGAAAAGGTAGGTACCTTATATTAATAGTTAATCAGGTCTACATTTGTTTTTTATTTCGCCCTTCTCTTTGCAACTTAATATTTAGTGGTACTATTTAAATATTTACTGTATTGAAACTAGGGCTCGCGGTCGTGTCCGTGATTCGTGAACCCGTAGCCGTGCGCCCGGTTTCGTGAATCACGGCAACGGTTTTCTGGTCCGTTCCGCACGTGACATTCGGTTACGTGAAATTAGGGTACGTGAATCCGTGTAGATTCGTGTAGGCGTGATCACGCCTTCACGTATCTTAAGAATAAAACTTAGTCCTTATTTATTATATTCCCGGGCGTGGCGAAATTACGAAACGTGCGATAAGTATCCAACGGAATCGAGCCCGAAGCTCCACACACGGACGCAGGTACGGGCTACGTGTCACGGCGTGTCACGGCGTGTCACGTGAATCTGGATGCGAACGTAGGTACGTGACACGTACCTGGCCGTGTTCGTGAAATTCGTGATCTTAGTACCGGCGGTGTTAAGAACACGTAGCTACGGGTCGGCGTACATCACGGATACCAGGAGCCCTAATTGAAACTGGCATGGTTGAGACTCACGAGTTTTTTTTACGCTTAGCTAAATACCGTATTTTTTACGGTATATAATTTCTAAAGACTGAAATGATATTTATAGCAAAAAATAACTAACACAACTAATTGAAACACCAACTAGTTGCCAACTTGCCACGCGTCAGAAAATCGATTAGTGATACGTGGCAATAAAAACTTAACCTAATAGAGAAAGGAATGTTCCATACTTCCATAGAATGTTGTTTGTTACGGGGAATTAGTAAATAGACAGTTGCAATATCTTGAGGTGGAAGTCTTAAAGCACTTTCTAACGGGTGTCATTGATCCGCCACACCTAGGAACAGGGCCTTGTTAGGAACACAATAATACTAAGTACTTGTTATGGTCAATGAACTGAGAGCTTGCCGCGAACCCGGGTGTGTCCTTAAACTACGTCCAAGAATGAGAGGTAGGGCACAGCGATGACCATCACGCTTGAATCTGGGGCAGCCCAACTGGGGAAGTACCTCCTCCTTACAGAAGACCACAGCCATAATAGCACTGCTACCTTTTAGGTATGTAGTGCTGTATTCCTGATGGTGAGTAAGGTTCCCAGAGCTCCAATCCCCCCTTAAAGGCCGGCAACGCGCTTGTGACTCCCCTGGTGTTGCGGGTACCCATGGGCGACGGTAATTACTTTCCACCAGGCAATCCGTCTGCTCGTTTCCCACCTATGTCATAAAAAAAAAGAACATCTATCGTAGAAAATTTCGCGCATCTTAATTTTTTACTCCAATTAAGGCTTAATTAGCGTGACAGAGACAATCGATCAAAAGGCCTTCTGTGTCCAGCCGATTGGATTCTGGGCTACTCCGAAAATTTATATATAACTTGACGTTTCAGCCCAGAAAAGATCCAGCGTCTTTAAAACTGTAAGGTGAACGTCCGAGTTCTCGACACTGTCCCGATATACGTCATCTCCAACTTAAGCGATTTGCAAAAAGGCTGCGTGTCCACTATTGGGCATTAGCGTGTCCAGCAATAGAAACTTTACTTAGGAAAGTCAGCGCCAACCCCCCTTAAAGGCCGGCAACGCGCTTGTGACGCCTCTGGTGTTGCGGGTGCCCATGGGCGACGGTAATTGCTTACCATCAGGCAATCCGTCTGCTCGTTTGCCGCCTATGTCATAAAAAAAAAAGTCGGTGCAGATAGTCCACGCTTAATAGTCCTAATTCGGATACCATATAATGTTAAAGAAAACTGCATTACTGGCGCAAAGCGGTCGTCCGTACGATAAAAAAAATGCTATTAGCACTTTAATTCGGCATTTCTGACGCGACACAAATCAAACGCGTAGCCAACCTAACAGGTTTATCGATTTTTAATAAGGCAACACTGGCACATTTTTATCTTTCTCTCGGTGAAATGGAGAAAATACAGAAAAACTCCGTTTATGAAGTAAATATACATATTTGATTCATATTTACGATCACGCAGCGTTTAAGGACCGACAACCATAGAAGGCTAGAATTTTTTATTACGAGTGCCTTCTTTACTAAACTGTCTTCTCTTAGGGCAAGATTGTGTTCTGAGACTGTGTGGTGCAGTTCAGATAGATCTGAAGATTCGCGTCTTTTCTTCTACGAGTGACTATCTAAACTATTTTCTCTTTGGGTACGACCAAACATTTATCCTAGTTAACCGATTCAGTGCGAATGACACGACATGCGAGTCATCAATGTTTTAACGTGTGCCGTATGACACGAGAGGAGTGTCATCACATTATATGGCATAAGGCACGCAGACAATTTTTTTTTAAATGGAAGTCGCAACGAATCGGTTAATTGTGACGCTGCTAACTAAGCCGGAGGTCTCGTTTTTGAATCCTGACAGCGAGGACATTTACTCGTGTGTTTATCACGAATTCCTGGGTCCCCTTCTTTTTATCCCTATTCCAGGTTATGTGGGAGCACAACATGTTCTCTTCCATTCTCCTCTATTCTTCACCTCAGCACTCTCTACTTTCTTTATCTGATCTCCGCGAATTCCTGGGTTATGAACGTTATATGTGTATATGTGAACACATGACATTTTTCACTTTCACATTTGACAAAAAATAATAAAGTTCCATATATAGAATATATATGATATTGATATGAAAATGACACTCATTAATACGGTTCGGGTGTCATCGTATTCCGATACAGATCCGAGTTTTCCCGAAGGAAAGTAATTTCTCACTATATCTATATTTATATATATCGTCTATTAAGTATGTCATCGTACATATAGTTACCATGTTGAGCTTACTTTAGGGATAGGTTGGTTGGGGGTTTTTTTATGACAAAGGTGGCAAACGAGCAGACGGATTGCCTGATAGTAAGCAATTACAGTCGCACATGGGCACCCTTATAACCAGGGGAAAGGGGCTTGGAGCTCTGGGAACCTTACTCACCATCAGGAATACACCACTACAATACAACACTACATACCTGAAAGGTAGCAGTGCTATTATGGCTGTGGTCTTCTGTAAGGAGGAGGTACTTCCCCAGTTAGGCTTCTCCAGACTCAAGTGTGATGATACTTCGCTGTGCCCTACCTCTCATTGTTGGGCGTAGTTTAATGACATACCCGGGTCCAAGGTTATTCAAAAACTATTTATATGTTTTTACTTTTTGCTGTTGTATATCTTACTTGTAGTCTAGCCCTACTCCTATATATTTATGAATAGCATATAATTTATTTAAGTATGAGAAGTACACTAACAGTAACTTGTATAAGGATAGAGTAACCAGCAAACAGTTACTTTAAATGTCATTAGGTAAAGGAATAGAATATGAATGGTTCTTCGATTAGGCCGTTCATTCCCGCATCGCGAAACAGCTAATATATCGTTCAATCTTTGCAGTAATTGGAAGTAGAAGTACAAATATAAAATGCAAATCAATTACTGGAAAGTAGATACAATTGGCTTTACGTAAACTTTAGTCAATTATGTCTGCAATTAGTCGATTTGCGAGTTATTTTGCCAATCGAGCGGATCATTGCAATGCCAAATTCCTTGCGTTTATGTGAGTAAAAAAAAGTAATCAAAATTTAACTCACCCGTCATGGTTTGTGCAATTTAAAGTATACCAGACAGGTGTTACATGTGTTTATGATGTGGTATGGTAGATTAGAGATCCTCAGTAAGTGTTAATTATTTGTATAATTAAGTCTTAAATTAAGACTATCGTATTGAGTTACTTATTACTTAAGTAAAAGGTATTAAATACATTTACTTACAGAAATTACAATCGTATTATGATAACTACAAGTACTTAACTAGTTACAGTATAAAATCTAATAAAGGCTCTTGAGGCATTGTACCAAGGATACTGGCAGCATTTCCTCGTTGTATCGCAATGCTGATACGTTGTGCGAGGAAGCCGCCAGCTCTTCGGTCACCAGTTACATCAACCAGACAATTCGCGATTTCTGCAAAAAGTAAAATAATTCAAATATCTAGAATAATTGAAACAGCTAGAAAACGTTGAAAAACAACCTTACCTTCATTAGCAATTAACAAGATTAGTGAAGCCTGAGTCTGCTCGGCAACCTAATCCCACGATTTTGCGTAGTTACTGCAATACATCTCTTCTCATCTAGAGGGAAATCTAGGTCTTAGTAGAATATGAAAGGCGACTTGTAAATATTAAACGATATTTCATATATGTATGTACATATGTTTCGAGAAACACAGTAGTTCGAGCCGGCTTTGAAATCGAGACCTTTTAACTTGAAAATATTACTTCTACTGCTGGGCCAACGCTTAGCAACTAAAAACTATTTTAAATGTTTCATTATTCAATTAGTCGCATACCTACTGGTATAAAACAAAACACGAGCGAATTCTAATCGTGAATCGATTCGCTGTGAACTCGATTACACGCATTCAAAGATGTCGTATCGATGGAAACTCGAGCCAGAGGCATTCAGCGGCAATGTCCTCTGAGCTCACTTGAAGTGCGCTTGCGTCGCCTCCGGATTCTTTTTTTTTTCTTTTTTAATTTTTTTAGAACACATACAGTCATATAAGTACATAAGTTCAAAAGTGCATACTTGCATAGTACGCACAACAATTAAATTGTTGTAACAAAAAGACCTGGAGGTTCATAAAGTATAATTCAATGAATAGGTGAAACAAGCATAAGCATAAGTATTAGGCCCAGAGTAGAAACATACAGTAAATATTATTGTAGCACTATGATTTGAACATAAAAAGTAAAATAATAGGTACCTACTCAAATAACAATGCAAACAAAAGAAGAAAAACACACTTGTTAACCGACTTCAAAAAAAAAAGGGAGGAGGTTATCAATTCGGTTTTTTTTTTGTTTTTTTGATATGACTATTCCTGGAAACTAATTATGCACTGGAAGAGACATATGTAGTTATAATAAAATATTTTTTAAATTATATTTAAGATTATTCAGTGAACTATTATTCTGTTGTCTTAGCGCGTTCCTGATTACCTACTAAACCAGCCTGAGATACATTTTTGGTCAATCCACTTTTAGGAAATGCACGGGTTTTTTTCCATATAGTGTTTATCGAGAATATAATATAAGAATGTATGATTGTCCAATTATTTAACATCTAGTGTGAGTCTGAGTGTGTATGTTTCTTTTTCACATCTAAACGGCTGGAGCGATTTTAGTAAAATTTGGTATGGAGTTAGCTGATAACCTGGATTAACACATAGGCTAAGTTTTTTCCCTAATAAAACGGGGGGCACAGCTAGTAAGTTATAAAAAAATATCTAATCTAATGAAATATAACGGTAAAAAGGAAATCGCCTGCAAAATCGTTCTTAAATCTTTTTATTGTGAATAAGATTTAGATGTGGCAACGGATATTTTTTCCTACGTCATTCAGGTTTTCACGGAATTTTTCGCAATTTGGGTCTCTTTAAATTAAATACTTCTTCTATTTTTTTTCCGCTGAAACGTTTCTATTAAACATTTAAAATCATTTACGTTACCCGGAGCAAGCGCATACATATTAAAAGTTAGAGTTCACAGACAAATATCACTGTAAATAGTTTTGTCATAAGTATTTCTTAGTCCAACCGGCTCCTAAACTTCGGAGGCTGCGCACGAGCATTTGATGTCTGCGGTTTCACGCTCGTGACTCGAGTACAGAGCAAATTCTGCTAGTTGGCTCTCGCGTCTCCTTGCGCGAATTCGCATCTTTAAGTCTACCATTTTTTATGTGATACAGATAAAGATAATGAATATAAAAGACGAGCGAAAGAAGACCACAGATATCGAAATTTTCGATTGTCGATGTGCCAAAAAATGCACTGAGTCATGATAACTATGTCAAGGTCAAAGATAAACCTTTGAACGCTTTTCCTCTCGCGTCAAAATATGACGTACGAGTATCTACTAGTGAAAAGCAAACATAAACCTTATCTGCCAGCAGGACAATTGCTTTGACAGCGTCTGCTATAGCGACTTTAGTGGTCGGAGGCGTGGCAGGTACGAAAAGAATAACTATAAGTAATAGTAATAGTTTTGTAGCTGTTCTAGCTTAAAGGGTCCATAATAAACTAGAAAGGGACAACCTTCATACTTAGAAGCAATGTAACATCGCAAATCGAAAATAACTTAACTGTGCCTAATGATAATGAAAAGTACCTATAATAGGGCCGCATACGGATAAGGCGCGCATAGTCCGATGGTTCATCTCTCTGCAGACGCCAGCGGCACCCTAGGTTATGATTTTTATAAAAGAAATCATTTATATATAAAGGCACTGATAATATACACAATTATACTAACAAAAAACCTAATTATAAAATAAAACATAAATTAACTATTTAAACTTATACACCAAACACGCTCCGCGTCCCTCCAGACGCAAAGGTGCCCATTACGCTCGCCGCGTTGCCACGTTGAACCGCAATGGACAACCTCTGCAACAGGAAAGACCCAGAGCGAAGATCGTGACCAGCCTCCCTCAGCCGCCTCCCCACCTCCCTAATGAAAACCAGGGCTTCGACGCACCAGCACCCAGTGGTCTCCACCGCGAGAGGGACAAACAAGTAGTTCGTTAGGATTTTTATAATATATTTATTGTTTTGATATGTTTTAGATGTACAATATTTTACTTTTATAAAAATACTATGTAAAACATATCCTAAGATTTAAAATTAATAAAGAGAAGAAATAAGTACTGCTAGTAACTTAAGTATCCCCATACGTTAAAAGTAAAAGTAACAATGTCAATGAAGTGGTTTGGAAACCACTTAAAATAGACATCATGTCACACGCCACGCACCACGCACAATGGCATCACTTGTATACGAATGAGATGCAAATCACAAGGCTAGGTCATTCATTTCTTTAAACCTCAGTTGAGAATATTCATCGATACCTTGGGGAAAACTTGAGGTATGAATTCTTCCCTTTGCAATATACATTATATGACCTCAGAGTTACGTATATATAATTACTAGCTATTGCCCGCGTCTTCGCACGCGCAGAAGAACCTCCTTTTTGACCCTTTAAAGGATGAATTTCAAAAAACGCAGAAATTACTTTTCTTGTATTCAAATAAGGAGTGTTTACACAGAATTTCAAGTCTCTAGCTTAAAATTTTACACTTACCCCATACACACTTTCAACCCCTTTTTTACCCCCTTAATGGTAGAATTTTAAAAATCCCTTCCTAGTGGGTGCTTACTGTATATAAACTACCTATTGTGAAAAAATCAGCCATCTAGGTTAAGTGGTTTGGGCTGGGCGTTGATCAGTCAGTCAGTCAGGACTTTCACGTTTATATATATAGATATATATTTTTATACAAGATTGACCACCGTTTGACCTCAGTCACACCTGATGGGAAGTGTCGTCGAGGTCGAGGTTCAGTTTTACATCAGCCTATTCACTCTTGCCTTGAATAGACCCAAATTCTATCTTTCCAGGAATATAGACGAAGGGAAGGAACTCCATTAGCAGTCCGCATTAGGTTAGGTATTGTAAAGGTTCTTTAGGTCATACCTTGGTGAGTCTCAGGCGATGTGCCGATATGCAGTTGGAATATTGACAGAGACAGCCTTCGTGTAGGAGTGCAAAGAATTTTAATGCAATCGCTGCAAACGCTCGGTATTTTAGCTATAAAATAAAATGAAAACCGTATTTACGGGAAATCCATGCGAGGGACCGCGAACCTCGAAGTTCTTATATTTCGAGTATCCAGTTTCCAGTTAAGTAAGGCGTCATGAGAGTGACAAAGACAATCGTCCGTACGAATATCATTTCAATCATATCAATGCTTAGTTAGTTCACATAATTATTATATATAGGTACGCACTTTTTAGTCATTTTGAATATATTGGAAAAATGGATGTTGCCTGAACAATCCATACTAACATTATAACGAAAGTAACTCTGTATGTCTGTCTGTTACCTCTTCACGTTTAAACCGCTGAACCAATTGGGATGAAATTTGGTATGGAGAGTTTGCGCTACGAGAAAGGACATAGGATAATTTTTATCCCGCAACCATACTATAAAGACGGGCCTTATGAAATTTGGTATGGAGAGTTTGCGCTACGAGAAAGGACATAGGATAATTTTTATCCCGCAACCATACTATAAAGACGGGCCTTATGAAATTTGGTATGGAGAGTTTGCGCTACGAGAAAGGACATAGGATAATTTTTATCCCGCAACCATACTATAAAGACGGGCCTTATAAAAGCGACTGCCACCTGACCTTCCAACCCACAGTGTAAACTAGACCTTATTGGGATAATTCCGGTTTCCTCACGATATTTTCCTTCACCGAAATGCGACTGGTAAATATCAAATGATATTTCGTACATAAGTTCCGAAAAACTCATTGGTACAAGCCGGTGTGCGAACCTGTGACCTCCGGATTTAACGTCGCACGCTTTTACCCCTAGGCCACCAGCGCTACCAAACACAAATTAAACCATATCAAATATATATCTAACGCAATATAAAATTTATTAAACATTAATGGTTATTCGAAGAAATCGCCAGTCAACAGAATCATATGACTGTTATTGCTTAGAAAACGATATCCATCCTTCTCTTTTCTCTTTCAAACGGAGGAAGTTGCGATCTCTCTTAACCATACATTTTAAGTAAATACGTACGCGCACGGCGAAAGGTGTCCGAAAGTCTGCGAAATGAGTGTTATTAACTTTATTACTAGTAATATAAGAGTCGTATTTGAATGACTAGTGTATTGCGTGTATATGCCACACTCTTTACTCCCTTTGCACCCTATATGTGAAAAGTAGCGTGATGTATATTGCATAATTTTAGTCGTAACTATTATATAACGATACCTGATGTATGGTTTCCATTAAAACTTTAGGGCCGATTAAGTTATCACTGTTAATTATAAAGCGAGAACTGTCAAGATAAGCAAATATAAATTATATTTCAGCTGCGTAATATGAATAATTGAGGTTATTAATTATTTGCCATTTTACTTTTAAAAACCTGTCCCTGACGAATCGCAAGTGTCATTACGATTTATCAACTTATAAATAAATAAATATTTCGGGACATTCTTACACAAATCGACCTAGTCCTACGGTAAGCTCAGTAAGGCTTGTGTTGTAGGTACTAGACGACGATATATATAATAGATACATATAAATACTTAAATACATAGATTAAAGTATGGGGTTCAAAAACCGAGTGTACAGATTTATAAAGGGTCGGCAACGCGCACGTGACACCTCTGGAGTTACAGGCGTCCATAGACAGCGGTAACTGCTTACCATCAGGCAGGCCGTATGCTAGTTTGCCACCAACGTCGTATAAAAAAAAACACCCATGACTTAGGAACAAATATCTGTGCTCATCACACAAATAAATGCCCTGATTGGGATTTGAACCCCACTAGGCCAGACCGGTGGCCAAGTTGGTACTTTTTACCATTTCTTGTCAACAGAACGGATAGCATGGTTGCTATTTTATCGTATATCACGCCATCCGTCACTTTCGCACTCACTAGTTGGAGCGTGACAAATATTATGACAAATGATAAAAACCCGACCATATTAGGCTAGCAGTGCTGCAGTGGCAGCGGGCCAGTTTTTTTCTTAGCCAAAACAATATAGCTGTTGAACTGTGGGCAAGTTGGATAATTCGGTGGAAATCGGCTTTTACGAGCTATGAACGTACTGCTGTTACTTGCTATAGTATTTTCGGACATAAGATTTCACAATAAACCTGAGCAGATAGTAAAATTAAATCATTAGAGCCAGCAAATACTCTAAAGCTTCATAAATCACGTCCGTACATATGTATTGATATGATACGAATTACTCGTAAAAAGGCAGAGATTAGTCTTAAATTGAGAAACTATGATAAGACGTAACTTTTCCCCAGAAATAGGCCTATCTGATGCAGAGATGTGATAACGAAAGATCACCCGTTGATATGTAGGTACAGTCACCGACTTTAATCGTTGAGCCACTGATGGTTCATGCTACTTTCTTTTGTTTAATACTTACTCTATGAAATGCCCAATGTAAAGTGAACCCTAAATGGCTCAACAATTAAAGTCCCTGACCGTACAAGTAATATATTGTAACAAAATAACCTCCTAGCCCCGTCAGCCTACTGCCCAAGAAGCCTCAGAATATGACTCGGAAAATCCCGAATCAGGATTCCCGAGGGTCAAATTCTGATTAAAAGCAATTATTTGTGTGTTATATAGAACTAGGTGGAGGGACAATCTGGTCAAAGTCGCGGGAAATCATTGAACCAGGCCCGTCAGAAACTGCGAACATCGAAGTTCGTTAATTTCCATCTCTCTCTTCTCTCGCTCTCTAATCTTTTTCTTTTACTCCAATTAAGGCGTTATGAGAGCGACAGGGACAATAGTCCGTTTACGAATATCTATGTTCGCGTATTCAGGAAAGCATTAAGCCTATAAATCCAGCAGTGGACGTCATGGGTAATGATGTAATATGCTTTGAAGTCATATGTAAATTAACCTATCTGTTCTAATAAATGATTCAATAAAATGTTAGTCAACTAAACTCAAATTATTTTAAAACAAAACAACACTAGTATAATAATAAACAATCGTTGTCATGATAATAAACATTGAGTAAACAAACAGTCATTAATAGAAAACTAAACAATTATGTTTAGAGGTGACTAAATAAAATGACAGTGATAATGATAACATAATCTATTTATATGACGAGGAACCCTACCTACCCAGATAATGAATACAATAATAAAATGATTACGGCGCAAACGCGTAGTGTATCATTCATGTGTGCAGATGTATTAAACCGAACTGGCCTGGTACAACCAACCTCGAAGTTCGTATATTCGAGCATCTTTCTCTTCTACTGCAATGAACGCGTCGCAAGAGTGCCAGAGACAACCGTCCGAAATTTACGAAAACAGGGGCGCTACCGCGAACAACGATATTCGTAAATTTCGGACGATTGTCTCTGTCACTCTCATGACACCTTAATTGGAGTAAAAGAGAAAGATGCCCGAAATATGCGAACTTCGATGTTCGCGGTACCGCTCCAGTTTTCTTGGTAGAGCCGCTGGTCTGATAGACATATGTGTACCGGGCTTTAACTGCCACCTTCACTTGTTTCTAATAAAACAAATAAGATAAATTTGCGAGACCGTGGAATTGCAGTTGTAGTGGTTGTTTTTTTTTTTATGACAGGCGGCAAACGAGCTGACGGATTGACTGGTGGTAAGCAATTACCGTCGCCCATGGGCACCCGCAACACCAGGGGAGTCACAAGTGCGTTGTCGGCCTTTAAGGGGGGTTGGAGCTCTGGGAACCTTACTCACCATCAGGAACGCAGCACTACATACCTGAAAGGTAGCAGTGCTATTGTGGCTGTGGTCTTCTGTAAGGAGGAGGTACTTCCCCAGTTGGGCTGCCCCAGATTCAAGCGTGATGGTCATCGCTGTGCCCTACCTCTCATTGTTGGACGTAGTTTAAGGACATACCCGGGTCCAAAAGGAAATTCCGGGTTGTAAGGGAAAAAGGAAATTTCAAATATAGAATGCCTATAAACACACAATACCACTACATAGAATGCCTATAAACACAATACCACTACAGATGCAATTCCATTCTCGCGAATTTATCTATACAAACTTTAATGTATTAACGTGTGAGTGAACTTTTCTGTCATCACGTCATTAGCAGCGGTCATCAACAGCTGTCTATTGAAACTCGATGTCCTCGTTAATGTGTTTTAAGTTGCTCGCGACTATGATACCCGTGAGAATGTTTAGTAACACTTTGCTGTATTTATGCATGTCAAATACTAACTTGTCACAAGAATTTCCCTTATTATGTGTTTAAGTTAGCAAACCATAGTTATATTTTGTCTCTTTCTAAAACACTCCGATATCAAACTGGCTGACAGGGATGTAATTTTTTTCCCTTATTTTTTTATGGCATTTCAGAATTGACACAAGACGATTTAACGCTGCAGCCTCAAACATAAAACCTGCAACTCTGGAGTTGCAATAAGAATAAATAAAGAAATATTTCGGGACAATCTGACACAAATCGAGCTAGCCTACGGTAAGCTCAATAGGCTTGTGTTGTATGTACTAGACGACGATATATATAATAGATAGATACATATTAATACTTATATACATAGAAAACACCCATGACTCAGGAACAGATGTGTGTTCATCACACAAATAAATGCCCGACTGGGATTCGATCCCAGGACCATCGGCTTCATAGGCAGGGTCACTACCCACTAGGCCAGCCCGGTCGTCAAAATAACTATACGTGACTCTATAGTACCGCCTAATTCTATGAGGATGAGGAATGTTAAAGTAGTAGTAAACATTTTACTGTACACAAAACAGCAGATGTGTTCAAGTGATATGAGGAAACGTCAAGTACACTTCCAATTACAAGTAAATTGTAACCAATTGTCACCAATGTTGTATCTTATCGCCTTTCTCAAATTACCTACAAACCTACTTCATGTACCATTTACATGGAGTTATTTAAAACGGTCGACTCTTGCGACCTTTCGCGCAGAAACCAGCGCGTACGCAATTACCGTGCGGTATGTGGCGCGGTGCCTCGTGTACGGCCAGGAATGTTGATATTACGGATACGCCGGGAGCAGGATGGTTTGCCAACCTAGCCTGTACAGTCAGCGTTATATAGTAAGTAGCAGTTAGAGAAGCCAAATATATCTTCCTTACTGCTACAACGATCTGTACCGATGTATTTGGCTATATCTCCTGATCTATTGTCATTAGAAATATGACCCGAAAGCCCAAAGCGTATACGTAAGCGTATTCTTTGAACAGCTTCCAGGCCAATAACGTTATCCATTTCTTCTTAGATATATCATTTGAAGTGTTTGACCGTTTTAGTTACACACCTAAACATAATAATATAATGATCAAGAAAGATACAAAAAGCGAACGAGAGGCAGCAGTCCTGTGCAGTGAACAAATCAGATCAAGTCAAGGAAACATTGTCGAACCGGAAAAATTAGAAAATGATTAAAATGTTATTAGTGAGGGATAGAAGATAATAGATTCTTAACAAGATAGAATACTCGTAGAGGGAGATATATTGCCGTTATAGAACGGTAAAACATGCTATTTGGTTGGATAAATCTGCACTGAATGATTTCATTTCATTTATTCAAATAAGTTAATATGACATTACAGTAAGACTAATGCGTCATATAAATTAAATATACAATATGCAACGCAGCAGTGGGACTTCGTTGCACAGATAACACTGGAGTAGGATTTGGCAGATCGCCCCGGTACCTCCGAAATAGTCCCTTCGGCCAGAAGTCCGCGCCTCCAATGGTGTCAAGCAGGCACACATTATAAACACTCTCAGCCTGATATGGAATGGCTATAGGAATAAGAAAAATCCAGCCATTTTCGTGAAATATGGGTATACGTGCCATTAGCATGAAAGGGAACGGACATACGAGACAAACTGTAACTGTATCAAATAATTTCCATTTCTGCTGTGAGCCAATTTTGTCAAAGTTGAGCCAAAGACAATTGTGGTTAATGACCTAAAGCCAATTATTACAACATAATAGTAAGGAGTGCAACGTTGAATGAGGATGATTCGCACGTACTGGAATTTCTGTATTTGTTCAGTTGGTGCTGAATACAGTTAAAATCTAGTTTATCTGCAGTTCTTTTTAATTTCGCCTAATTCTGCCGCAGTCGACTGCTGCAAAAGCCGTTGGAATACTAATTCAATTGTTTCTCGTAGGGTGATGGCACCAATGTTGGACACTTTAAGTTGAAAGGCACCAATAATGGACACTTAATCTTAATTCAAAAACCATAACCCCAAAAAATAATAATCTGCACAACACTTGACTCCTTTTAAATAAACACTAATGTTCAGGATTGGTTCCTTGTCCATTACTTGTGCCGTCACCCTATTCTAATTCAATAAATTCCTTTAAACTAGATTTTTACGTACATACGGATTTTATAATGGTATTTTGTGTTTATCGTTTCTTAAATGTAAAAAGTTCGTAGGTATTTGCTATGAAATCAATCCTTTTGCTGGAATTGTTCCGTTCCGTGTATTACCTAGATATTTTGTAAATACTGAATCCACTGCAAAATTGTTATCGTAAAATATAATGGCTACAAAATTTCCTCATTAACGGAGACACAAATGTCAAAACGTCATAGGATACGTCATATAATTACAATTAGGTATGCTAACAATAGTTTCGTTTCACTAACAATAGTTTTAGGTTAGAATAAATTTTACTAACAATATATGGACCAATTTCCGAAATAAATGCTTTCAGTTCAATTCAATTCAATATGACATGCAGTTTCGATATTTGACAGTAGGTACTATCTACATTAATTCACCTAATTGATAAAATCCGACCTCCGTTACAGATGTGTCTCGCGTATGTATGAGGATGATCCCGCCTGTGAACGAAAGGAATAAGACAATTGTGTCTGTCAGAAATCTGCACATTGTTCATAGAAATACGCCTAACTCCCTCTATAAGTACATTGATATACTTATTTGTCAGCCGGACACAAGTCATAATCTTCCGTCAGATCTCTACATGAGTTTCTATAGGTGAAAAACTTAACTTGGCCTATGTAGCAGTAACGCGTGTGTACATGCATGTCATGTTCTATATTCAAATTTTAACGTAGGTAAGTTTCATATTATTCAACTGCATAGACATGGTTCTTCAGTTAAGTTTGTCACCTATACATCCTTAGATGTTTTTAGTTTTATTGCAAATTGCAACTATTCATATATTCAGTGTACCAGTTACTGCGCAACGACGTGTGCCCGTTTATGCTGAAACAATGTTTACTGAACGAATGTGTTGACAGCTGATACGTTATCAAGTCATTTGTGGCTTTAGTTGACAGGCCTAACGGCCAGACAAATGAAAAACGTGACAAAACACGCCGTACCAGCATCCTTGTCTTAACGAATTCATAAATATGAATTCAAACTGCCGCATTAACGGTCCACACCTTAAACATGAACTCACCACAAAAAGCTGAATCCTAAATCCATTGTCGGAGAATCCAAAACAAAACTAACCATCACTCCCTCTATCGTTTAAAATAGAAAGAAGACAGTAACACAATCACCAACTGTCACTTCACTTTATTTTTGAAATCTGATTTTAGAACGCGTCGCGCGCGAGTGCGCAGGCGCGCTGTCAACGCAGGACTGGAGACAGGCTTCGAAGGCTGTGTACAGATGTGGGTTTGCGTAATCGATACCGGCTCGATTATATCGATAGTAATTAAAATTGATAACGATAATGTAACGATTTTGTTTATGGTTAACGACTTTGGTGTAGGTTTTATGCTTACGATATTGTCAAGGTCCTGAAGCACGCGAAGAAGAAATCAAGAAGGAAAAAATACACCAATAATGCTACTAATTCCATGACACATTTCAAGATGGCTGATAGCATACGGTTGCTAAGTTCCTTTCCCTTCAATATGGAGGGTGACAAATGTTTATACTGTACTTAGGGCCTTTTAGTAGTAAGCAAAGTGGAAATTGGGGTCATATAGCACGAAAGACTGATTCGTAAACATAACGTAAACACCCGCAACATCAGGGAAGTGACAAGCGCGTTGCTGGTCTTTGATAGGAGTTCGCTCTTTTCTTGAAGGTATGAGGGTCGTATCGGTTCGGAAATATCGCTGACGGCAAATCATTCCACAATTTTGATGTGCGAGGCTGGAAGTTTCTAGAGAAACGCAGAGTAAAGGATATCCAACTATCCAGGTGGTGGGGGTGGAAATGTTTCCGCGTGGAACGATACGAGGCTGGATTAATTCGAACAATTTCTCAGAACATGTAATGTGATAGAAGATGCAGAGCGAGGCTATATCTCTACGGTCATTCGCAGTTATCATGACCTAAGATAGGTGTAAATATTTGACATGCTGTTCTTAAAGATATCTGTTCAACCCTACGTAAGCCAAACAAAACGGACTGCGCCACATACTTAACGAGGACATCTTTTGTTCACAAACACGTCAAACTCAACTGGGACCGTATTCCTTACACCTTCCTACGTAGATCGGGGTCTTGGGAAATTGGAGAACCACCGCTTAATTAGAGGTTCCGTTAAGCGGTTAATTTAATTTGTTACGTAATACTTTTGCTAAAATATCGCGCGGAACGTCAATGTATTATTGTAACAAAATTATTTTCTAACTTATATTGTTTAATCTTTATTGCACAGATGGTACAAATCGCGGACTTAATGCCATAAGGCATTCTCTACGAGTCAACGAACGAGCTAAACGGAAAAATTTAATAGGTGCATGGTCTTTACTTAGTTATGAAGAGCTAGCAAAACTTCGTAATGTAGACTTTCAGTTTTTTATTTATATATATAGTTACGTACCCAAGATGTATTATAAGCAATTACGAACTTGTTCTCAGTAAGAACCCAAGATTTAGGGTCCCAAGATACAGGCTCCGCCTAGTTTGGGGTCAGCCAGACATTTCTTTTCGTTCTGTATTTTATTTCAATGTGTTTAAATTTGTAATTGTAACGAATTTTTTTTTGTAAGAACTTGTTGCAAGCTTGTAAATAGTAAAATACGTTTTACCCCACTGCTGAAATATAAAAGGGTAAGATAAAAAAGTGTAATATTACCTCTAGATCAGATTTAAAAAAAATACATGGCCTGATAGGCACTGGTCCCACCGCGAGCTAGTAAGCTATGAGCTATCTGCTATTTTAAGAGACAAAAGATAATCGCTCCCGTATAAATAAAAGAGAGAGACATATATTTACATCTCATCGCCCGGCGATGAACTACGATCGCCCGGCTATGATATATATGTCTCTTTTATTGACACGGGATCGATTATTTTTTGTACCTTGAAATAGCTGTTAGCTCATAGCTTACTAGCTCGCGGTGGGACCAGTGCCATAGAGAAGAAAAATCGGCAAATATATAATAATGAAGTCCGCATACGTATTTCTGATACGAATTCAAAATGTGTATTTTGTGCTAAACGTGTGTATACCAACTCAAAGGGTTCAGAGTACCTACATTGGCGTAGCGTATGACAGACAGACATATCTGTGATTTGTGATCCTACAAGGTTTAATTATTTTGTTCTAATAGTAACCATAACATCTGTCAGAATACTAATATGATTCACAAAAGTCTATCTCCAGCTTTTACAACAATTTTCTCACATATCATTTCATCACCCTATAAGGAAATAGGTATACCTATGGCAGTTAGTTATAAAACCCCGTCATGTGGAGAGAGTTTAGTGTTATTAGTAGGTATATAGCCACTCAAACATTTAATTGCCAAGTGGCCAAAGCGTCAATAAGTCTATAAAATAATCCACATCGACGTAATCCAATCGATAGCTAATTGAACAACCATAAACAATTTAACCCATCAGACCTCTACCAAGAGTCACATACGTCACTTTTTTCAGGTTATTATAAAAAAAGATAAAATATGTTTATTTATAATTATGAATGAATAAATTATCAACGCCTACAATTCTACCACCGGTTCTAACACACACGTCTGAGCCGAGAAGATTATTACCGGCATAAAACTCGGCGGAACTTATTTTTTAAAGTACGTAATTATGCGTAGTCCATCAAGAAAACATGTCAAACAGTTTAATAAAATACAAGATATAACAGAAAAAATGAACATATAAACAAAGACTACGCGAAGTAAACACACTTTGATATGTTTTCTAACCTGGACTGTGTCATTTAAATAATCTGGCAGTACTTATGGTATTTGTATCAATCGATTTTGTTTGTAACGATCAAATCTCTATATAGGATCAATTGTCATAAAGCTACCTACTCGTACACAAAAATCAGAAATGAGAATTCTGACACTCGCACTAATAGGGCTTCCAATCCCGCACCCTATCTCTGATCTCGGTATCTGCGGAATTTCACCTCTTCAATCCCGCGGGATCCCGGTATTTGCGGGATCCCGCATATAAATTCATGCAATCAATTAAATGGTAAATAAAACAACAAGTTAATCAACGTATTACAACAGTTTACTATTATTAGAGTGTAACAGGACACATTAATTAATACACTGAAAAAAAAATTGCACACCCAAAAATTTCTAATGAGATCAAAATATCTTAAAATAATTGTATTTGTTTATTATTTTATTTGTTAAGATAGTGCGGCACTATCTTCTCGAAATGCTCCTTAGTGCTATTTTAGTATTAGAAAAATCGTGAGTGTCGTCGTGCGATTTATTGGAAAACAATTTAAAATAAGCTATCATATTTTATTCACCATAACATTGGCATCTTAAATCTTATTTACGAGATTACTGAAATAATGAATGTAGCTGCCCCTTAAAGTATGGAAATTTTGTGAAAATTCTGATTCAGAAATAGTATTGCGTATATAGTTTATAGGTATAGTTATTTAATTAGATTTATATTAATATACATATACATATATTATATCCGCTGGTTCAAAACTGTTTACTACTAATTTCATTTGAAATCAACTTTGAATTATTTTTTTACTTTTTTACCTACTTTACTACTGTTAGCCAGTTTTTGCAAGTTTTTGTAATATCTTCCGCCCGTCTTTCTCGTAGATCTCATATGGAAACTACAACTACCCTAACCCTATTCTACCTTACAATATTTTACGCAGTAGCTAGCGAGTTCGTTCTGCCATTTCGTGGTAGAGGAGGTTACGTGGTAACAGGTGGCCCTTCGATGATCAAATCGATGGGCAATCGATTTTATTGAGACACCCACTCGGCGGAGAAAGCGCTGAATACAAACAATGGTTGCGTCTGGTCTAGTCAAGTGGCAAATGGAATATAAATAAACGACTTTCGCCATTTGAGGCATGAGGTGCGATTACGAGTTTTTATACATGACGACAGGTCTGGCCTGTCTATGAGGCCGATCGTCCTGGGTTCAAATACTAGTAAGGGCATTTATTTGTGTGATGAGAACAGATATTTATTCCTGAGTTATTGGAGTTTTTCTTTGTATTTAAGTATTTGTATATTATATTTTAGCTGAGTACCCAAAACACTAAACTTCTTGAGTTTACCGTGGGACTCAGTCGATTTGTGTAAGAATGTCGTGTAAGATTTATTTATTTAAATGTTCTCTATAGTTTTGCTTTACATTAGGCTCTTTATAGCAAAAATATAAGCTTATTCTATATTAATTACCGCAACTTCAGTTTGGAGGGGAACAAAATTATAAAATACTTATGTGAAACTACGACAAGGACGGACGAATAGCGCCGTGTCTGCCATACCTAATGCACTATGGAAAGTTACATAAGACCATCCCTTTCAATCGCAAGGTTCGGAACCGGTTTAAAAAATAGCGGTTAAAACCGGTTTATTTCGGTTTTACTCGAACTATTTTGAGAACGCGAACGTTTTAAGAACTTTATTAAAACCTAAATAAACCGGTTTATTCGACGATTGACGATGGCCGGCATGCCGCGTGTACCGCGTAAATACAGACACGTAGCTAATTGCTACTAGCAACTTATGCTTTTTTGGAATAAACCGGTTTTAAAAGTTCGAAACCGGTTAAATTGACAAGAACTTTATGAAAATTTCCCCTGAAAACCGGTTCAAAAATAACGGTTTCGCGAGTGAAACCGAAATGAAAAGGTTTGCGCCAACGTCAAGTACATGATAACGGTTTGGAAATTTAACCGGTATCCGAGCCTTGTTCAATCGTGGTATGTATTATGATTAGCACGCCTTGTATATTTAAATGTTATGAATTCAGTGCATTGACAGTCAAAAATAAACAAACAAATGACGAAACGCTTAGATGCATAGTTTGATTGCAATGACTAAATATTAATAAATCAATTCTGTATTATATAACATTGCAATCATTTAAATCTATTCTGACTATACTGAATCAACAACATACTAGCAATTCCACTTTCGCCGTTCCAGCGTAATATATAATTAAGCCACATCTTAAAGCATCATCTGATATAATGTGCGGCATACTTTTATTGTTAAGGTAACAAATGGCAAAGTAAAAACGCGTGAACAAACTCATTTTTTGTTCATTTGTTCAACATGTAATTTGTAAATCAGTGTTACCAGCAAAAAAATGTGTTACTAGCGTAAATGACGTATAGTCCTGCAATTATTTGTAACCTATTTCGCAAACAAATCCTTTGTACTGTAATATAGTTAGACGACTGTGAACCTAATGTGGGTCACAAATAAATGCGATCGTACCTACAATCGCCTGGACCTCCTAGCCTATAGCTGGTAGCGTAGAGTCCTTACAAAGAAGCAAAAAAGTTACCAAATTCGAGTCCTAGCATAACATTATGTTTATCGTGAATATTTGGTCTGGATTATGGAACATATTTAAGTATTACAATACATATTGGAACGTATTTAAGTAATTATATGTAGTTATATATTCTATTGTGTTTGGCTAAGCTAAATAACTAAAAATAAAGGAGGTTTAAATAGTACCTGCGCCAAAGATGGCCCGGTTACTAAGATAGCCCACATTATTATTTTCTTTGGTGCATTTTCGTGTCTAGTATATATCTTCTCTCTTCATAAATATCATTTAAACTGTTGTGAGTCATATAACTACAACTTAGTTTCAAACGTTTCCAGAGCTCCAACAACATTTAGGGTAGGCAACACGCATGTGAATGCGCTGGAGTTGCAGGCGTCCATAGGCTACGGTAACTGCTTACCATCAGGCGGGCCGTATGCTTGTTTGGCAACGTCGTTGTATTAAAAAAAATGGGTGAACTCACGTATACTTATGTCATTCTAGGCCAAATGGCTAAATAATGTGTAACTACTAGAACTAAACATGTCGGCGATAAAGTACACGCTGTAAATTCATCCGTTCTCTCTTCAGCTCTGAATTTAACTTCATCATCATCATGTCAGCCGAAAGACGCCCACTGCTGGACATAGGCCTCCCCCAAAATAGGCCAACCGCCAACTTATTCTAAGTTAATTTACTCCTATATCATTTTTTGCGGTATTATACAAAGAGGCGTAATAATACGTAATTTGATAACAAATAGGCAGTACCTACAAAAGCATTACGCCGCATCTTGTTACAAAAAAAATCTATTAAAGATGGAAAGTTCTCAGTCGTGACAAATGAAATGTTATCTCATTTTGGGGATACAGGTAAAACAATGAGGTTGCGTAAGCGACGCTGTAATGTCGTGGGAGCGCGGTAAGTAGAATAAGTGGAGTAGACTGACACCCGAGATGAAAAGGTGATTAGGATAATTATTCGATATAGATGGCGGGAGATATTTCGACATATATGACATGGGTGTTTGATAGAAACAATTTTCTTTTTTATAAAGGCAATGGTCTCCTATAAATGTCGTCGGCCGCTTACAGCGTCTGCGTCACAATGCTGCCTATAGATGTACTGTTTTGGTCTCTCTCACACGTCGATGTTGGCGTCTTTTTTTATGACAAAGGTGGCAAACGAGCAGACGAATTGCCTGATGGTAAGCAACACCAAGGTAGTCAAAAGCGCGTTGCCGGCCTTTAAGAGGGTTGGAGTTCTGGGTACGTTACTCACCATCAGGAACACAACACCTGAAAGATAGCAGTGTTATTATGGCTGTGGTCTTCTGTAAAAAGGAGGTAGGAGCGTGATGGTACTTCGAACTCGAGAGTCTGCAGAAGCCCAACTGGGAAGTACCTTCGTTGTGCCGTACCTACCTCTCATTGTTGGACTTAGTTTAAGGACATACCCGGGTCCAAACCGGGTACTTACAAAGACTCAGCTGCTCTGCAAAAAATCAAATGACGTTACATGAAAACAATTTCCTGACTATATTAAAGGGTACCTTAGTACCTAATTATAATTAACTAAACGCTAAATAGACTAATAGTTGTACCTTCGCAGTACCTATTCTAAAAATCGTGATTTCCTTGTTATAGTTTAGTTAAAAATCATGTTAATTACTCTACCCGTTAGCCTTCAACTGTTGCAAATTTTTCTACAAATTAGTAACACTACGTAATAACTACGCGTTCCTATGACAACACATGTTACTTTTTTACAACAATATAAAAACATATAAAACAAGTACTATAAGGAAGAAAATAAAAGATCTAATGAAAAGATTAAAAAATACCGGATTCCGAAATTTAAAGATTAAGGTGACGGCACCAGTAATGGACAAGGAACCAATCATGAACATTAGTGCTTATTTCAAAGGAGTTAAGTGTTGTGCATTTGTTGGGACATATTCAATTTATAACTTTATGATTTTTGAAATAAGAACTAAGTGTCCATCATTGGTGCCTGTCAGCTGAAAGTGCCCGACATTAGTGCCATTACCTTAACGCGATATAAAATTGACAATTGCACAATTCACATATTACAGAAAAATAAATTGTATACCAACTATACACATAAACGCATAATTTTATGGCCAAGACAATAATTTCATCATTTTTCCATAATTTAAAGAGTCCGAATATACACATATAAGTGAAGTCACACTTATGTATAGGTGAAAAACTTAACTGAAGGACCATGTATATGTAGGGTTATGGCACCAATGCTGGACACTGTAAGCTGACAGGCACCAATGATGGACACTTAGTTCTTGATTCAAAAACCATAACATTATAAATTAAATATGTACCAACAAACGCACAACACTTGACTCCTTTGATATAGGCACTAATGTCCATTACAGGCACCCTCACCCTAGTTGTGCGGAGAATTAATATGGAATTTACGTCAAAATTTGAATATAGAACTCCGACATGTGTACACACACGTTACTACTACGTAGACGCTGTATTAGCTAAGTTTTCACTTATATCACTTTGAAACTTTTCGTGCCGTGCAAATTTTAGACTTTACTCACATTTCCGACTTTTACTCAATTCAGTTCCACAGTCATTTGATCCTCTTAAATAAAGGCATCGATAAAAGCCATAGGTAGATAAAATAAAATTTTCTAGCCCATGATATTTTATTCTACTTATTGCACTCACACTTTCTGTTCGTATTGGGTTTTCACTTTCATCTGCCGCATCGAGTAAAGACAAATTGAACCGCTACTCTTTTGTTTGTTAATGAAGGACTCAGTTCTCATCCAGTACCACATTCAAGTTCACTTTCTGATACTTTCCAATGACTTGGGAATGCGATATCGTTACAGGTTGTAGATAATATGACTGGTATTAGAAGTTTCTCGTTAACAACGTGGTAAAACTGATTTTATGTGCCTTTCGAACGGAGAACTGTAAATCTAACGACAGTTTAATAGGCTTTCATTAATTCAGCTTTTATTCGCAATTAAAATATGTATATGTTTATTAGCTCTATGTACCTATATATCCTCTTATTTAGCGCCGAGAAATAATTAACGCCCGTAAGAAGTTATATCGCCTATAATGCGAGTATGACTCAAAGTGAAATATTTACCGAGAGAAATCTTTAGTGTTTTATTGGATAAAAACCCAGTACTATAATTATGTATGACTGAGATGATGTACAATCCTGGTTAGCCGAAGGCCACGTCGGCACTTGCCCAAATGTCAACGATCGCCGGAACAGGTTTCATGAGGAAAATGCGCGTACGCATCGCACAGGAGTAAAATTCAAACAATAAAGATCTCAAATTGATTTGATATTACTGTCAGATGACTCGCACTTATATACAAGTACGAGCAAGATGAAGGTAACGCCTAAACTTTAAGATTATGATATGTACACCTAGATACTTTTCTAGCACGAACGGTTTCTTGTAAGTGATTGACAAAATAAAAACATCGACAGTCCTGTTATCGATAAGTACCACTTCAACGTCATACAGGTAATACAAACACTAATATAAAGATTATTTTTATATTAAGCAGAAACGTCTGCTAGCATATCAAAGATATTTAAGTCGAAAGAAAAATAGAAAAATTTTACTCGCATCGGGACTCGAACCCACAACCACTGGATTCTCACTTCACTTGGTCAATTTTTTCTATTTTTCTTTCGACTTAAATATCACTAATATAAGGAAATAGGGTTAAAAGTAAATAAAAATAACAAAACTATTTATTTAAGTATATTTTACATACTTCAGAAAACAATTTTGAACTATTAATTGCAAATAATAAAATAATTAGGATCAAAAGTGTACTAATTACGTTCAATTTGTTCAAGATCGATGGCACGCGGCGTCTAGGTAGGCAGACTGTGTGTATGATGTGTGTGTTGAAGTAGTGTGTACTTATCGATAACAGGATTGTCGATATTTTGATTGTGGCAGCACAAAGCAAATGTCGTTCCTGCTACAAAAATATCTAGGTATAATGATATGAGAAAGTCCAATGTTCAAATTGACATTTGTCCAACTGTCATTTTAGAATTAGCCTTTGCTGCCTAGCCTATAGTCGGTATAGAGTAGGAGTCCCAGGCTTCTTGGCAAGTGTCTTTATTTTTATTTATTACAGACAGATATAGACGTCATTAGTGTAATTAATTATATATATACAACGACATACTTCGTCGTTGCAGGGTTGGGTAGGACGACAGGTCCTCTTTTTTCATTGCCATTCCGCATATTGTCACAGCATTGGTAATTTGCCAATACAAAAATTGCCTACTACGCCTATTAAAAACAATAATCAATTTTCGGTACATTTTTCATCTACATATACTCGGCCGGCAATCCTTTATTTCCCGGCGTCTTATGTACATCACAACTTATAGGTACATTAAAATAAGGCAAGATTGAATAAGCTCTTCCTGAACAAGCGTGTACCCTCGACCTCGTCGACACTTACCATCAGGTGTGACTGAGGTCAAACGCTGGTCAGTTTTGTATGAAAAAAAAATGGTTAGACGTATAATTAAATAGGTACATCGATATATTACACGTTTTGTTACCCAAACATATTATGTCGGTGACCGCAACATAAAACAATAGGCGAAAACATAGACACTTACGTCACAGGTGAACCTTATGTACACATTGGGTGCCATCGTTGACAATAATTATTTTGCGCATGCAGTATGACGCAACCACGATAAGTATAGCGAGTCAACATGCCCATGTCCGTTTAGGTTTTACGGGATTTTCTTGAGAGGTAAGTAATTTGGCAAACAACATTTTATTGGTGCTTCAGAGTATAAGTATACATTCTTTTCACTAAGAACAAAATCAAATTGGTTTTAATTAAATATTTTGATTAGCTTTGATTTTTAAGTAAAAACTAAAAACACTGGTCTGTATAGTATTACAAAATTCGCAGTCAAGGATAGCTCAGTTAGCTGAGCGGCAGCCTGGTATCCCGGAGTCGCCAGTTCGAATTTTACCCGAGGCTGTATTTTCCATTTTTATTTAATTTTGTCAATTCACTTTCTTAATTCTTACATATACATACGGTAGTTTTCAAAAAATAGTGCACCCGATTAGTGAAAGTTGTTAAGAAAAGTTTAATCACGGTCAGTTTCGTTGTAAGATGATACAAGTCATATATCATGGAGGCCTATATCCAGCAGTGGACGACCTAATGGCCTACGGCTTAAGTGATGATGATGACTTTGATAATAAAGCAATGACATCGCTTTTGTGTTACTGAACTCCAAAAACACGGAGGCGGGTTATGCATCAAGGTCAAAATCACGGCGTTGTACCGTTAGCCAAAACCAAACATGCAAAAACAGGTCTTAACACTTTGACATAGCGTATATGCGAGTTTAAGGTTGTTTTGAAGTTTCTCGACTTCGCGCCCCAGTTATGGTCATCAGATAGTTGTTAAAGTATGATTGGGCAGTGGGCAGATGATGCAGCAACCTTCGATATGGTTTTTGCTTTTGCCCTCGATTAAATGTTTAGTTGGTTCTGTCAGTTGGAAAGGGGTCAATAGAGTTCACCAGTACCCTTACCATGAGTTGTGACATTGAGGTTTTCGATAACAAATATCGGGTTTTGTTTTTTTTTTACATATGACATAGGCGGCAAACGAGCAGACGGATTGCCTGGTGGTAAGCAATTACCGTCGCCCATGGGCACCCGTAACACCAGAGGAGTCACAAGCGCGTTGCCGGCCCTTGGGTTGGAGCTCTGGGAACCTTACTCACCATCAGGAACACAACACTGCATACCTGAAAGGTAGCAGTGCTATTATGGCTGTGGTCTTCTGTAAGGAGGAGGTACTTCCCCAGTTGGGCTGCCCCAGATTCAAGCGTGATGGTCATCGCTGTGCCCTACCTCTCATTGTTGGACGTAGTTTAAGGACATACCCGGGTCCAAAACTCACTATGGCAAACTCAGTAAGGCTATGAAGTAGGAACAAATATTCGTTATAAATACAAATATATGAAATTCAAAGGATTCAAGTCTCGGACCTCCTGCTTGGTAGGCAGGGTTACTACCGAAACTACCGATACCGACTAGACAAGGAGGCCTTCAAAATACTACTAAACAATCTAACCATAGCAAAGGCCTATGTAGTAAGACAGGATGCATGGCAATGGCATTGGTACATACCGGTTCATAAGCCGGTTTAGTTTGTCGCCCTCGGGGGACAGATTTAGGCCTACTCTGCTGAAGGTCGTACCGAGTAGTTACTTATCTGATGTCTCGCAACTGTACTTCGCAACTTGCCCAGTCGCCTTACCTAGACACTGACAGATACTTAATACACGACAAGGTAGTGCCGTAAAGCCCTATAAGGCCTATAATTCACCGGGACACCATCGCGGCGCATCCAGTCGCCCGCCAACAACAAATTGTATGCAGCTATATGAAGGGTATTTCACCTGGTGTCCACTTGGTTACGCAAACCTGCATACAATTTGCGACTTCCGCCGCCATGGTGTCCCGGTGAAATGTAAGCCTAAGGGTCTAAAAGAAGTTGAAAATGGTAATGGGGAGGAAGTTTCTCACTCAGAGCATATACAGAGACAGTCATCAAATTGTATATTTAGGTCTTTCCATATGACCATTCGACTTTTCGCAAGCAATTTGTATGAAGACTGGGAAGAACTTTGGATTTACGAGTATACTATCCGTAAGACTATTGACTTGTAATTTAGTTTTCTTTTTTGTTAAATACTTGTTTTTATGAAATATCGTTTAAGAGAGACAAAGACGGGACTTGCTGCATCCAATTAGTAAATGCGGAAACCAAACCGGTGCCATTATAATAAGTGTGAACATCAAAAATAAATTAAAGCTAAATCATCATAAACCAAGTCTTTCACTCATGTTATAATTACGGTTAAGTATATCCTGGCTGACAGTAAAATATTAGCCGAAACTTTCCTTTTCCTAACTAGTGCGTAAAAAGTGCACTTTTCGTGCGTAAATTTCACTTTTTAAGGCACTTGCTATGAAATAGTACATTTCGATACTAGTGAAAAAAAAATATTTCGACGAGGGTGAAAGTTGGAGCCCGAGTGAAACGAGGGTGACGGGTTTTTACACGTGTATCGCGGAGCGTGCGCAAAGTGCACTTTTTCGCACTAGTTAGGAAACATTAGGTTCGATACTCGTGTAAAAACTTCTTTAAGACTCGGGTGATTGTCACCCTCGTTTCACTCGGGCTCCAACGTTCACCTTCGTCGAAAAAAATTTTATTTATATGAAAACTCGATATTTTAGTGTAGGTAGTTTACATCTTTCCTGACGACATATTATGAATTAATTTAAATTGATTAGGTATTGGTCGTGGCGGTGACTGGTGACTGCATAGAAATAAGTCATTTCTTTGTAGATCCGAATTATTGGTGCTTTTTGTTTTCTTATTGAATACCTACGTACGTTTTAATTATTATTAACAAATGTTTTCTTGTTGTGTACATCAAGGGTCGAAATATGAGAAAATTGATAAAATGCATTTAGAAAGACATGGTTTTTTTGAGTTAGAAGAAAAAAATTGTGTGCTTAATACTTTTGGCCAAGGCTCTATGATATTCTTTAATCACCAAAAGCTGTAGATCGCTGGAGATATCAAAAAGTTTTCTCATCCAAAATCTGTTAAATGCTGTTGTTGTGTTAACAGTTTAAAGTTTAAAAAAATGGGCAGGACTGAATTACTTATATTTTGGGCCTCCTCTATATAATTCAGTCCTACCCTTAATATATTTTTTTTTAACACGAAAATGCCGATATTATCGGGAATATTAAATCTATATAGAAATCTGACAATCAGATGCTTATCGTAAACATAGACCAACATTTTGTTCAAAGTAAAAGTGACAAAAAAACTAGGTTCAACTATTCAACTTGAATGAGAAAGAATGAATCGTTCACGAATGGGATATAGTTCAGTTCATTTAGCACGGTACGTGAGACGAAACGAAACGTACGTTTTTTACACATTCAGCTTAACGAGGTAACTGTGTCACTGTCTTGTAAAGGTTTTCACGAACAGAGAAAAGCATTTTGCACTCCGAAATATTTAGTTTAGTTAATTGTTCGACTTTACCGTGGGTATAGGTGAAAAACTTAGCTAAAGCACCTGGTCTGCGTAGTAGTAACGTGTGTGTTACAGGCGTGTCGGCGTTCTATATTCAAATTTTGACGTAAGTTCCATATTAATTCTCAGCACAACTACATAGATAGGTAGGGCATGGACTTACAGTTAAGTTTGCCACCTATATGGAAGTTTGGTTATGATTTTTTATTATAATTATGTATAGATTCACATAATTAATAATAGTACATTACTGCAGAGCGGCATTTCGGTAGACGGTAAATTGAGTCCTTTGATCCCAGGCCGAAGCCTGTATAGTGCTTTTCTTAAACATTTCAAGAAAGTAATAAAATTAAAATAACAACAAAGCAATCAAGTAAGAAATATAACTATCTATGGTTCATAGATTTCGTTTTTTTTTAATGAATTGACATTGGAAAAAGCTATTCCAGCACCATGTTAACCGATTATTATAATACCAATTATGCTTTCAAAGAGATTGTAACTTGGATGTATGTATTTTTTCCTTCGTCAGTCTAATCTTAGTTGGCAAATTTAAAAAGTTAGAGCTGCGGACAATAATGTGCTTTTCATACTAACTCCATACATTTATTCACGGCCTAGTCCATAAATGTGCAACTTCTTGGCATCATTTCGTGCCATTAATGCATACACTTCGTAGTATGTTTGAGAAAAATTTACTTTAAGGACATTATCGTTCAATGTGCAGGTAATGTCTGGGAGGGACATGTTCTAATGCAAGGATCTGCACGATGGCATACAATTAGATACATATTACATATGCATAGGTACATATACCTAATCATCATCATTTCAGACGTCCACTTCTGGACATAGGCCTCCCTCCAAATATATATATTTTTTATAACAAAGGTGGCAAACGAGCAGACGGATTGCCTGATGGTAAGCAATTACCGTCGCCCATAGGCACCCGTAACACCAGGGGAGTCACAAGCGCGTTGCCGACCTTTAAGGGGGGTTGGAGCTCTGGGAACCTTACTCACCGTCAGGAAGACAACACTACATACCTAAAAGGTAGCAGTGCTATTATGGTTGTTGTCTTCTGTAGGGAGGAGGTACTTCCCCGGTTGGGCTGCCCCAGATTCAAGCGTGATGGTCATCGCTGTGCCCTACCTCTCATTGTTGGCCGTAGTTTAAGGACATACCCGGGTCCAAAATATGACTTGTATCATCTTGGGGGCGCTGCCATAATCGCCACACTTGATTAGATTTTGACGGACGCTACTGTCAAGCCGTCAGGCTCGGTACCGCGAACGTCGAAGTTCGTATATTACGGGATCTTTCTCTTTTACTCCAATTAAGGGTGTCATGAGAGTGACAGAGACAATCTTCCGAAATTTACGAATATCGGTGTTCGCGGTAGCGACGCAGTTATTTCCCTTTGCGGTCTCTTCAAATATACTAACAATGTTGTTTAACAATTAACAATGTTGTTTAAAAATGTTAAACAATAAGACAATTGTCGACAAAGTTGATATTATTAAAAATAATAAATGTCTATTGACACGACTAACTGACTACGGCGGTAGGTATGTAACGTGCAGTCAAAATGAATATGAGTTCATACGGTAAGTAAACGAGTAAACAAACTAGTCCCGTTACTCTTATGTTGTTGGTGAAATAAAGTCCAAGTATGTATATGTAGATATTTATTACGATGCAGTAGCAGTGGGCGGGGCACATTGTACCCAGAACCAATGGCCGTTGGGGCGTAAAGGTTCTCAAGTCACGCACCGGAAGGCAAATTGTGGGCAGACCCCCCGCAAGGTGAACCGATGCGCTGGTGAAGATGGTGCGAATGTACTGGCTGCGGATGGGGCAAAACCGGTCGTTGTGGGTCGCTTTGTTGGAGGCCTATGTCCAGCAGTGGACGTTTTTCGGCTGATATGATGATATTTATTACCAAGGTAGGAGAGCAATTTGTTTTTTTTTTCTTTATGATGACATTAAGAGAGAGTAGAGAATGCATTACATTACTAAAGTAATACTAACTTATAACAGCGTTCTCAATTTATACATGGACAACAGCGGCGGTGCAGGCATACAAGCCGATTTCCGCCGGCTTTACTAACTTTCCCGCAGTCAGAAGAAAAGACAATACCACCGTATTGGCCCCGTCTTGCCAAAAAAATTTACCTGACCTACTGATGGACACATTGTAAAGCGATGCTAAAACCATCAACTGCATAATGTTATATCTGCCCTACTGAATAATTTTGAAAACAATTCGAGCACGCTATCCGATAATAAAAACCAATGTGTGCTCTATGTGTTATCCTTAGGCTTACACAATATTGCGCGACGAACATGATTATCTACTAAAGGGGCTTAGATTGACACGTTGGCCACTCGCGATACCTAACCTGTTATACAAACCGTTTTACCACTAACACGTAAACAAACAGACATACACCCACATAACACCCCGAATACGGTATGCGCAGGGCATCGGCCGTTACGACTCTGCCGGCTAAATTACAACTTAAGCGCCATTTAAAACTCATTTGATTTTACACCTTGTTACAATGTGATAAAGTACAATTTGGAGCTGGTTTTAAAAAGCACATAACGGTTTATGCTAAGCGGTAGATGGTTGCAAAAGCCGGTAAACATTAGCTTTCGTGCCGCGCAAGGACATTCTTATTTCAAACGCGTTTGGGATTCGATACGCGTCCTGTTCGCGAACAGAAGTGTAGGGTTGCCATTAAATACTGGAGTGTAAGGATATGTCAGATATTCTTTAAACAAAGAGACATTAACATAACATGATGGTTCTAGCCTCAAATATAAATTTATTTATTGTCTAGACAAACGACGTTCGTTGGTACGTAGTAGACGTTACTCGAAGTACCTAATTATAATTATAACGGACATTTATTATTGTATCTTCGTTTGAGGTAGGATCTTAACAATTTGAAATAGATGACATATACCTTACTTAAGAAAAAGTGACGAGGACCTCCAGCATCCAAGACAGGATTTGAACCCGCATCTCCAGCTATCGCGGCTGACGCCTTAACAAATTGGCCCAATTGGGCCATCAATAAAGATGATATTCTACCCATCGTTTACTTCGTTCATCATCATCATTTCAGCCCTATATATGACTCGTGTATCATCTTGGGGGGTAGTTGCCAAAATTGTCACGCATCCATCGGTTTTTCCCTTTGTCGCCTCTTACGACACCCGCGGGTAGAATGAAAATGGCGTCATTGCTCAGGGAAAACATATAACACCCTCGACCTCGTCGTCACTTTCCATCAGGTGCGACTGAGGTCAAACGCTGGTCAGTCTTTTATAAAAAAAAAAAAAAAAGTACGACTATTAACAATTTAAAAATCATCTTCACAGCTTGAGACTTGACCTCCGAAAGACTGTCATGTAATCTTAGTAACAATATCGATGTTGCATGGTAACCCTACACCCACGCGACGTGTCCCAACTCTATTAGATGATGTATTAATTAACACCTTTCCAGCTTCGTCAACCGTTGCCAATACTTCGGCAACGCCTCCGCTTTCTTTCTTTGACATCTATGACAGGCGAAGGGGTGCAAGTGAAAGCAGTTGACATAACAATTGCGTAAGTCCTTATAACCTGCACGGCATGAATGCGGAAGAATTTTAATCTGCAATGGACACTTCCTTACTACGTTCACAATGAAGACATGAATAATACACAATATTGCTTTAACAGCCTACTGTTAACCTTGGTAACCTAAATATCAAAGGCGATTAGTAACTGCATTTAGAGAGCGAATCTACGGATGTAACTGAATATTAATTAACAACAATGATATTTCTTTGATATTGCTGTTTGATAACGTGTTAATCGATTAGTCATCATTATCAACCTGTATTTGTCCACTGCTTCACATAGACCTCCTCAAATGTACGCCACTCAGCGCGGTCCGTGGCCATCTCTCTCTTGCCACTCTTGCCAGCCACCCTACGAAAATTGTCGCTCCACCTAGTCTGAGCGCGACCCACACAACTCTTGCCGATACGTGGTCTCCACTCCAGAACTCGTTTACCCCAAGGGTACTCCAACCGATTAGTGCCAAACCTTTAAAGTTTCTTGCATATTTTTGAATAGTTTTTAATATTTCAATGGTGGGATGATTAGGGGATGCTGGAGACGTTGTCGTTGTTTCCAGTGCCGGACATCACCGGAATACCGGAATATTAATTTTAATACTATGGACTTTCCCAAAGTTGAAGTACTCTGATTCAATAAATTGCTGAACACCAATTTCTTGATCTTTAGTACATATTTCACTTGCTCACTTCAACAACAGCATTTACGCATGTTGAAGACAAGTCCATACTATAAATAGGTCACTCGATGAATAGAACATTATTTGATATTAGCGTTTAACGGACGTAAAGTAAAACATACAACAGAATTCAATAGATAGATAAAGTAAAGTAAAATAAAATATACAATAGATAGAATGCAGTACGTCTAGAACCTAAAAGCAACATAAATGATTTTCTCATAATTTCAGTGGGAATCGTTCTCTCCATCGGAACAGCAACGTGCAGAGATCGTCTTATCTTATCGCGGAGCTAAATCCACACTACAGCCGTTAAAATCTCATTTTGCACAGTTTTTGCTCTTGAACTCAAATTAAATGGAACCAATGATTTAATGGTATGTTCTTATCAGATGGTTTGACATTCTGGCTTTAGGAACAATCTACATGTTACAGTCTTTAATATTCTTATTTACCAAAATATCATGAATTCCTAATTATAAAGTATTCTGATTAAATAACCTAACGAATTGAGTAGGTATAATCTATGTAATCTATCTATGTATGTGAGATACCCATCATACCCATTTTTCAGATCATGTTCAGTGAACTGTAAATACCCAATAATGTTTAGTCTAAACACATCAAGTACAAGGATCAAGGTCAATGTGGGTAAGACCGTCTATCAGGAAAGACCAACCAATTACATACATTATCAGATCGGTGTTTATCATATGACGGACTTCCCTTAAAAATAAAGTATGCCGGTCTTACTCACATTAAACGGTAACCTAAAAAACTAATTTCGTATGGGAGTGGACCTCATGTTTCATTTACGTTCACTTTTACTAATAGAACTCGTGTATTAAAACATTTAAATAGGAAGTTTAGAGATTAACCCCTGCTTTATAATTGGTACATGATGGCGTAGGATAACTGCATCTTACAGTGCTCTAGACATAGTATTTTACAAGTGTTGTTGTACGGTCTACCAATTTAATTTCTAGGCCACTTCGAACCATGTCACAGTGACGTTAATAACAGATCTTTTGCGTCTTTCTTCGACAAGGAACTAAGTGGCCCATAAATCAAATTGGTTGACTGTACGTATATGCAGTGATCTAGTGCTTCTTGTACTGCAAAAGCTAACACCGTACCATTAGGCATTAAAACAATACAAAAAAACACGAGAGAAAGAGATCTTTGGAAAATCTTCCTATGTCTTAAATAGAGTAGAGAGAGATGTACGTAGACGCCGGGATACTTGTTTTAAAGTTCCCGGATTTCAAAACTCAAGCGTTCATTTGAAGTAAAATAAAACAACTAAAACGGATTAAATCGCGTATACTAATTTAAACTTCATCCCGAATGACCCGATGACCCGAAGACCACGAACGCTGCTAAAGGGTTCGAAACGTCGGGATCAAGTTTAAATTAGTATACGCGATTTAATCCGTTTTAGTTGTTTTATTTCATGAGTAATTATCGCGGCAACCGAAGACAATATTACGTTCATTTGAAGCTTGTAATTCACTGAATTCCAACTAACTATACTAACTCCATTTAACACGAATACTTTCCGTTATGAACTTCCATATACGAATGATCATATACTCATCAAAACTTAGTCCACGTACAAAGTAAACTATATTTAGTTCCGCGTAGGCGCAGTCAACAAACCTCCAGGTGTACGACCTTTAATGCTTTTCGCAGGCACGTACGAGTACCTACTAGCATCAGCTGAATAGAAAAATGTACTAAGCGTGTATGAAACATACGCGCATTTACTACGTATTAATAAGGAAGCAGAATACAACACGTAGTAGTCGCAGAACCTTTGTCCTGAGATTTAATCAGCCTTTCCCTTTTTAACGGCAGCTTCCTTCGGCTTGAAACAATAACTTGCAAGAGAAAACGAAGTAAGAATAAGAACAACTAAATACTTAAATAGTTGGCAATGCGGAAGGCTAAAACTACGTCCAACAATGAGAGGTAGGGCACAGCGAAGTACCATCACGCTTGAATCTGGAGAAGCCCAACTGGGGAAGTACCTCCTCCTTACAGAAGACCACAGCCATAATAGCACTGCTACCTTTTAGGTATGTAGTGTTGTGTTCCTGATGGTGAATAAGGTTCCCAGAGCTCCAACCCACTTATAGGTCGGCAACGCGCTTGTGACTCCCTTGGTGTTGCGAGTGCCCATGGGCGACGGTAATTGCTTACCATCAGGCAATCCGTCTGCTCGTTTGCCACCTTTGTCATAAAAAAAAAGTAAACAAAATATTGAATGAATAGTTAAGTAGTTGAGATAGTTCAGAAAACTGTAGCTTGTTCCTGTCACAATAGTACTGGCACTGATGAATAAGATAGATATTATAGAAGATGAATAAGATGCAAAATGACTCAAATCAATCCGGAATGGTTTTATGAAAACAAATACATGACATGGAGATATACGTTTCTTATCTTTCTTTAACATGATTCCTGCTCGTGCGCCTTGAATGATGGGTCATGACGTCAGGGATTCATGCTTCCACTATCCTCCTGAGGCACACCATACAATATCCTACTCGAATTTGTTCTTTATGGTGTAGGAAATAAAGTAGAATCTTTTTTGTGTCAAAATCGGAGGAAACAAATTAAATGAAATTCAACTCTGTTCCAATTGTATATAATTAAAATTTCATTATAATAATTAGTTACTACAGGTAGCCCCGTGGGCCTTAAGAGGCTATAAAGTCACATCTCCATGCAAAGATGTAAAATACCGTTCATATTTTCAAAAGAGTTTATATCGAAAACAAGTCACATAATGAATAAATTTACAATGCTTGGCAATCCTTCAAAGCAGCCTTTATGTGTTTGTATGTTACGGAGTATTTGCATTGGAGTCGCTGACTTCAGGTGATAGGAATGTCTAAAGATAATCTAGAAACTGAAAGTAGGTATTAGAAACACAAATGTGCCTAATTGCGTTGACAGATCTGAATATACTTTATGCAAGTTCCAGAAACCTCGATATCTTTCACCTAATTCCTGAGTAGGTACTGTTAACTAGTGAGACTAGGTTTTGAGCTTTAAATCCCTTTCCAACAACATACGAGTATTAGGCTGTTTTCACCATATTACGAGGGTGCGTGAAGACGACTTAATTTACCTATGTTTAGTTAGCGCAGCGCATTCTATAGGTTTTTATTTTAACAAGCACCAAATTTAATCACCCCTCTTTGGTGGAACCGCAGTCTTACGAATGACTTAGTGCGAAAAGACATGAGCCAAGAGGAATACAGAAAAGGGTTCGAGCTGTACATACAAAAATATACTTCACAGCACTATCTATTCCGTAAACTTTGAATATTGTATCAATTAGTAACTCTCAGCAATCATCAAAGTAATACTTGGAAAATATCTGAACGCTTCATCAGGAACACCGCAAAAGCGCAGACATCCGGCGCACGCGTTCAATTTGCCGCACGATCGAGTGCTGATCGCATCACATGTATTAGATATGAATCCATCACAAAAATATTAAAAGCCTATGTAACTTTCAAGTGATATTAAACCTTACCTTAACTGCACAAAGTCTATTTCAGATTTTAATGATCTCTCTGCCTTGCCATGTGTAAATTCTTCTTGGTCGTCCGAGTTCTTTGATGTTCGGATAGGCTAGAAGTGACTGTTTGTGTTTTCACTTGCTTTAATGTTTGAGTGACAGTAAGCGCTTAGTAATTAGCGTCTTGTTAGCTCGTTAATATGTCTGATAGTGATAAGTGATGACATAAGGTAGATTAAGATGGTGACTGCTAAAATTAATTAGAACGAGTACGGCCATCATTTATACCTACAGCAACATGTGTAAACAAATTCATTCATAACTATAAAACTTTTTAGAATGAATGGTAGAATAATTTCCCAAAATATTTGACAGAGATTAACATCAAAACTAATGAAGTTTATCGTATGTAGTACCTACAGGTTAAGGGGAGGAGTATTGGGGACTTACTTACCTAGACTACATATTGATATTAAATAATCCAGTTAATTGAGGGTGTTGTAATGTTTTTATTATCATTTCAGCCATAAGCTATTCACTACTGGACATATGCTTCCTAATTATGACTTAGTATTCTCTTTGGGGGTAGTTGTCATAGTCGCCTCGTTCGGCAGGCGGGCTGGCGACTGCAGTAGCTTTCAATTAAGTTCCGTCGGACACTGTTGGGCGTTGTCATAGCATAAAGTACGATAATACTGACTTGCTTGAAAGTTGCACGGTTTTTACAGATTGTTTTGAAGTTATTATACGCGGATAAATCTCGTTTATCTTGTAATAAGGTACGATAATGTCCACAATTTACTGCAATCTCTAAAGTATTTTAAGAAGGTGAAATGTAAGTTATCCAATCCTCCCAACTGCGTCTCCTATCCATGATTCCACGGTTCATAAGTCTTCAGATATTATTAAAACAGTCCCGACCAGACTTAAGTTTTGTGTGACACTAGATATTATTTACTCCATAATATCTTTATCGTTGACATCACTAGCAATTTTACCCACCGAGATCGGATACGCGAGATAATATCATGTCCACAGCGATAGTTTCCTACGATTAGTGTTGGAATACAGTTTCTAATCTGATGTCTTTGTCTTCACATCAGATTAGCCTCAACTTAACCGTTGATTAAATAAGGAAAACTAAAATTGACGACAGGCTAGGTTGTTAACAGAGATACCGAGTACGACGGTTAACATAACGTGTAAGATTTTTAACCTTTTCCACGCCAAAGACAAAATGCACATGCATAAAGTTCAACTTAAGTTTTGATAATTCGATGACGTGGCGTCTGAGCGACAGCTTTTGCGTTTGAGTTAAAGCCTAGTCATAGATTAACAATAGTTAAAGCCTGGTAAAAAGAAGATATATTATATAAGTAATCAGGTAATTTCATGATGTGTCAAAATTCCAAAAGTAAATACGTTTAGGTACTCTCTGTTCTCGCCATTGGTGTTGTAAAATCGTCACCATAAAATAATGCAATATTTTTTTATCGCAACTTAATTGGCTCTATATTTCAGTTCAGAATGTTAGATGTAATGCTGCAGTATGAAGGACCCACCAGGGAACACAGGTCACCACCTCATCACAAATAATCATCTTATCAAATGAGTTCACAATACGATGAGCAATAAATTAAAAATATATGATTATTAGTCCAATTAATGATCTGCTTGATGATCTTCCTTGGCCGTAAATATCTTTTATGTGAAGTTCATAAGAGGACTACATCATTAATATCATCATACAGTCAGCTTTTTAATTATTTAAATTATGTATAACTTTTTTTTTTTAATAATAATGTATGGAAAAGATCACGTGACTTGTCGTTCCGACCAGGATCCTAGGTCAGAATGAACCTTAGAAAATAATAATCACATAATGCGTTAGCAGGCCAAGGTTGGCAGGTTTCACATAAATACTTCTGAATAAAATAACTAGGTACCTACTGGAAGTAGAAGATCCATTCGAATACAATTTTATGATTATTGCGAGTTTTCAACAGGGGATATGAGAATCTAAATTAATGTCTATAGGACATAAAACATATGACGAAAGAATATTTTCACAATGCGACTCGGAAAGGCGCCCTCTCTGAAAAAAAGTTGTGTAGAGAGATACCAAGATCGAAACGATACATTAAGTCATACTTTTTTGTGTCTCATGTATTTAATTGCTTAACAAGTAAGGAAGGCGGTACCCAACTACATAATATATATTGCACCATCACCACGCACTTCGCCAAGTAGGTACGGACCGCCATGAAGCGTGTAAAAAGATAAGACACTAACCTACGCGCTTCTATACCTATGTAATATACTATATGTATATATTTAATTATTTATATATAGCTATGTATATATTCTTGTATGTATAAATTTAATGTATTGTATTATATATATGTATATATATTTATTTATTGTGTATGTATGTAACCTATATATTTAGAATCATATTATATGTTAGTGATTTTTTTTTTTTTGTTATTATCTCGATATTGGTATAATTTCTCGCACCTATTACCTTGTGTTTTTCTATTTGGCCTGACGGTTAACTGGTAGAGAATGCCATTTGGCATTAAGTTCGCCTTTGTACTTTTTGTTGTGCATTAAGATTAAATAAATAAATAAATATTGTTGGTTCTAGTGTCTGCACCATTACGAATTTATGCAACTACTACACTACTAGTTTCAGAGGACATTGTCTTGTAGGTAAACGATCGGACTGAAGACGTTCCGCCGGCTGACCAGCCAAGTTCAATGTCACCGTATCTGATGCGTGAAACGAAACGCTTTAGGGTACATTTTTCAAAGGACGTAATAGTTTTAAATTCCACTAGATGGCGTTAAAAGCAAACACACTCTATATAAAGGAAGAATTTGGAATAACTTAAAGTTTGTAAGTGAGCCCTGTGCTAACGACGGATAATATTACCACCCCATCTCCTGCTGGTGTCGTAAAAGGCGACAAAGGGGAAAAAAACAGACGGATGAACAGAAGCGTCTGCCGAAACCGAACGAACACCTATTGCGGTAGCCTACTTGCCAAGCATGGCGAATATGGCAACAGAGATGATAAAAGTCATATTGTACATCTTACTGATGAAGTGATAATTTGTAAAGGACAAGAGAAGGAGCGGAAATGCGTCAGTAAAACTCAATACTGATAAGGCAATGCTACGTCATCAACAGATATAATCCCACACAAACGCGCGGGTATAGTCAAGTTCAACGTAACCGTATCTGATGCAAATGCAAAACGGTATAACTTCTAAGTTTTCATTTGTCTTCGGAGGACGTGAGTGGCGAATGGCTGAGCCGTGACTGGCAGAACGGATAGTGGAGCAGTATTTGCTACAGCAATTATAGGGCAATTAAGTAAACAATACAATATTTTATTCTGAATCTGATGAGTTTTTTTTTTATGACATAAGGTGGCAAACGAGCAGACGGACTGCCTGATGGTAAGCAACTACCGTCGCCCATGGGCACCCGCAACACCAGGGGAGTCACAAGCGCGTTGCCGACCTTTAAGGGGGGTTAGGGCTCTGGGAACCTTACTCACCATCAGGAACACAACACTACATACCTGAAAGGTAGCAGTGCTATTATGGCTGTGGTCTTCTGTAAGGAGGAGGTACTTCCCCAGTTGGGCTTCTCCAGACTCGAGGGTGATGGTACTTCGCTGTGCCCTACCTCTCATTGTCGGACGTAGTTTAAGGACATACCCGGGTCCAAAAGAGTTGTGTTGTGTCCTATCTTAACGGTACTTTTATTAGTCCTAGTCAATTCTATGACATGTGACCTTCCAACTTTAGGGACAACTAGGTCTTATTGTTGCTTACGATGTCTTCAATTGTAAATTGTGTTTCGTAACAGAAGATTAGTGGTATCAAGGATTAACAACGCTTAGGTCATCATACTTAAGTATAAGTAAATATTTATTATACATCTTTTGGTGCAATAAAGACGATGAACTTTGTTAGTCTGGTGGTAGTAATTTTAAACACATAATATATTTAATTTCGGTACTTTAAAATCTAACTAATCCTGTGACCGTAGAGTTAACGGCTTCCTCGCACAACGTATCAGCATCTCGATACAACGAGAAAATTGCGCCATGCCTCAAGAGCCTTTTTAAGATTTAATGTAGTAAGTAGTTAAGAAGTTATTATAATTTTGTAATTATTGGATATTTATTTGAAAATAAAGGTTATTTTATTTACATTCTGATATACATCAGACGGATAAACGGATATTACAATTCCTGTACAAACACTAGAAAAAGTAAGAGCAAGATACCTTCACTGTACATAATTTAACGCTAATGCATGACGGATAAACACTATCACTCTTTATGTCAGAACTCACTATACCATCGCATTGCAAATTAAACCGTATCTTCTTCGCAGTAACATACTTTTTACAATACAACTATGGGCCTAGATAAGAGGAATCTACGATAATTGTTGTGTTTCACATCCCGATACATCGTAGGAATGCGATGATCGCTCAGTTGCGGATGGCTTCCTGTCGAACGCCGAGATTACTGCAAAAACCCGACACTTTTTACTCTCAACCATTCAAACAGTTACCTACTTCAAATTTAAATTAACTCGGTTCACTGCCATCGGAGAATTAACTATTTAATTTATGCTGAAGAATCTAGTTTCTCCGTTATTGTTTCAGCATCACAATTCTCTGCACACAATTTAAACCTTGTCTCTGTAAATCCATTCATAAGTAAGTTTGAAGCTCTGTGAAGAATTGAATACGGTAAGGTACTAGAGCTTGTAGATAATTATGAACTGATTTAACTTTCTTGGTGTAATTAACCTATGCCTGAAACAATTTCTCTCATTATGCAGTCATTTGTATGTATGGTTGTACGAGACATGATTGAATCTTGTCTGACCCTCTGCTCGGTGTACATCCGTACTCAATCGTACCGATCTTTTATTTATTTAGTTTAATATTTGCAGTGTTACAATGTTCTCTGAGTACTCAGTCAAGGATGGCTACTTCGTTAATTAAATATGGTCTGTCATACTTTCGCAGACGAATATGAATAACCGAAACTTCTAGGGGAATTACCCCATATTATGAGCCTTAGAAGCCTCACCAGAAAAATCTAGCGTACTAGGGTGAGGAGAGGTAGCGTACAAGGATCCAATCGATCGTTTTTTTTTTTTGGTAGGTACATATTCAATTTATTACGTTATGGTTTTTGAATTAAGAACTCAGTGTCCATCATTGGTGCCTGTCAGCTTAAAGTGTCCAACATTGGTGCCATCACCCTATGTTCTTTATTCAAGCTTACGAGCAAAGCAGATACCTACATAATAAGCAAGTAATAACATTTTTTCCTTCCTAAGTTCAAACCGTGTCAATATACACTGAACGGAAGTTGCTCTACTTGCGCTCGCGCAGACAAAAAGTAACAATAATTACATAATGTGCAGCAGATGTCATTTCCGTCGCCGCGGGCGCATGCCATTGCGGACATTTGCAACCAATTTGCCGGTGTATTGATTTCATTTTGCAGTCGTGCTTTTCTTTTTGTAGCGATTCAGTTAAAATGGTCTTGGAACAATTTATACATCGGCTTTCGAAATCGCGTAGCGACGACAACAGCTATTACTTACATAAATTCATCTTCAAAACTTACTTTAAAATATATTATATATTATTAATTAATCTCTAAAACCTGTGTTTAAAACGGCAATTTCTCTTTAAGGCATATAAAAGTTAGGGTTTCAATTAATCTAGGCATTCGTAAAGGTCGATATTTGTATGCTTCTTCGCAAGTGACTGAGCTAATATATGCTATAATTAAATTGATATTATAAATGATCCGGTTTTTGCAAAGCCGGACATCTGAAAATGTCTTAAAATTATAATCCATAACTGAACAGTAACGGGCCTATTGCATTTAAATCGCTTCCAGATTCAGCAGCAACTTACACGATCCGCAGATTATTTGCAAATCACTGATCAGATCAATGTCCAGTTACTGCTGAATGGTAACAGTTGAGCGAGCATAAAACGCTGGGAATGGCGGTGGACCAAGACGGACAGCGACATGATCTTATCTATTCTATGGTCCTACCCGGTTCTACTAGCAGGAGCCATTCGCAATATACCTACAACAGTTCGCACCAACCTCCGTCCAAGCAGAACCATCGACATTCTATTATTGGCTATTGCAGACTCGTCATCGCCAAAAGCTATACGATATACACCAGACCAAATAAGTCTCCTGATAACCTAGTACCTATTATAGGATGACAGGGCATGGAAGCCATCTTAGGTACCCTAGAGAGTACATAAAGTACTATAATAGAAACTGTATACAATATGCATAAAGACGCTGCAAAAGAAATTGGTCAAGAGACTTAGTTTGACATCATCATTATGTGCTATAATTCCGATAAAAAGTAAGCGATTTTACAGCCGGTCCACATGGAGGAGTATTTTAGAGGTTATTGATGAAGCTTCTTCTTCTCCTTGGCCTTATCCCGTTATTTGGGGTCGGTTCTCGTCATTCTCATGAGCCAGGCCGGTCTGTCCTGGGTTGTATCTTTTGTTAGTTGGGCTTGTTCCAAGTCTTCCAAGGTTACTGATGAAGCGGACAGTAATTATATATACTTTTAATATCCTCTTTCCTTGTACCTTGAATTGAATACTGCCTTCCAGACTGTATTATTACATGGCCTTTTGATAGTTTTGAGAATATATCTGCTCCAGCAGTCGCATCAACAATTTCACAGATCACAGCTTTGCTTGCAACTGTAAGAATTATCTATGAATTATTTTAGGCGGATGAAAACAAAACCTTGAAATATAAAATGCATGATCAGAGAATTCATAGATCAACTAAACTGGTCCGCCAAGCGTGCAGTTTTGTGATTTGTGAATAGAAAAGTTAAGTTCTTCAATAAAGTCACAGGGCCCGAGATCCTATTTAGGGATTAGAAAATAGCTTTCACCTGAAATCGTCAATGTGAGGAAAGCGTATTTATTAGCACAGGAAGTTCGCTAGCGTGCATTATGTTTTCGCTTATTTCACGCCTTATTGATGTCAGTGCTAGAGTTATTTGAAATGGGTATGGTTTGAATTTACTGGCATATTTTAATAAACAAATAAGTGAATAACCATAGGATAATAACATCACCATCTCCTCTCGCGAGAGTTGTAAGACGCGACAAAGGGAAATACCGATGGATGGTCAGTCCGTCAAGCTCGACTCCAGATCAGCTAATGCGGTCGCCAACCCGCTCGTCAAGCGTGACGACTGTGGCAACTCGCCCCCAAGATGATACTCGTACAAGTCATATTTAGGGAAGGTCCAGCAGCAGCAGACCTCTTACAGCTGAAATGGTGAGGAATTGAATGCATTCGGAATCTTGATCATATTGTAAGCATTTGATACAATCATTGTGGCGATCCCTGTGGCATTATACCTATAAAAGATGGATAAACTACTAGATCGATGATAGACTACTGTAATATAGATATAGATGGTTCATACATACATAAAAACATTAACAGAACAAGTTATCAATGGACGCAACGTTACCATTGTTAATTTACAGTTTAAACTAAAACCATCAGTATTGAGATCAAAGGCCTACATTTCTGTGGCCCTCGTGAAAAACGATATAAATAGTTATAGTAATAAATCAACAGATCTGTTTTTGCATAAAGAAAATGAGAATGTCTTAATACTTATCAAAACAAAACATACTTACTCATACTTGCGTAAATTAGGAGTCTTGCCGATTAGGAAATGGGTCAAAGTCGACGCGCTTAGTAATGTTTATATTAATGAAATTTAGTCTCTAATTATAAGACACCAAAGCGTCTGATATAAATCAAACAAGACTCATTAAAAATTCATGTTACAGAGCAATTATAATAAAATCATTGCCATCTTTTGTCACCTAAATTCAAATCATGCAAACATCTGAATCTGAAAATAAACAGTAGCAAGGCCGTTGTGCAACCGACGGATATCGAGGCCGGAGGCCGCTTTCCCATTGTCTCGCCTTGGGTACTCTGATACCATCTCACATGTATACCTAATTTAATATTTAGTCTACAATTGTGAAGCCAAATACGCCTCTAGAACTCATTCAATAACGTAAACATTTGAAAATAGCATATAAATGAGGGGCCTATCGCGAATATCGAAAATCTTATAATCGAAAAGCGCTACCGTGAAAATTGATATTCGTACATTTTGAAGGATTGTCTATATGCCAGTTTGTCATTCCCATGACGCTAATTAAGGACTTGGTGTAAAAGTTTTTAAATTTTCGCAGTACGCCCCTTGGAAACGCGGTATATTTAATGAATCTTAATTAGGTGTTTTAGGTTTTTAAGAAGTACGTTCAACCGATTTGATTTCTGTGTCACTTCGTACCTTGTTAATAGGCTAATAATGACGAAATTTGACTCTTGTTATAATGGGAGAGAGGTGATATTTACTTTTATGCACTTGGGAATTGCCAGAGCAGAATACTCTTCGACTAAAAGCCACTAGAAATTTAATTTTAATGTCATTGTGAAAAGATAATAAAAAGAATGTTTATCTTTTTTTTTTCATCAAATTCAATTTCATTATAATGGAGGAATAGGAACCCGAGTTAATATTAAGCGAATCCATAATTAGGTCCATTTAAAAATCTACTAAAAATGACTATTGACCAGTCCTATTTATAAAACACCTGCTGTCTCCGTTGATAGGTACTCAAACATGGGTAACCGCAAACGCAGACTCAGACTGGTTGGTGACTCAGCGGACGCCATTTCCTCTAGACACGAATAAAATAAAACCGGACATAACTATCAATACCAAAATGCCATAAAATATCCTTTAACTTGCATAAGTTAAGACCATTTGGCATCAGGGCTTGCGCAATTCAGCCATGCTAACTCTAAAATAGCCTATGAGTATATTGAATGTCAATAGTCAATGACGTATAAGACTTGATAGATTTGCAACTACAGTGCAACTCTTGCAAATAGTTAGTGATACCAATGAAAACCTTATTTGCTTGAGATAAGGTCTATTATTACTAAAATACACTGCTCCAGTGATTATAATCACTTAGTTCAAGATACTGCAGGTACAGGTTCCTAGGGTATGCCGTTAGGACGTTGAGTCATCCAGAAGGTATGACCAGGTGTTTATATCCAAGATTGAACATCGAACGTGTAGCTAAATAGGGCTTAATATTTGTTCTTTGGTAACTTTTTAATGATTGGTAAGTAATCAGTAAGCTTACCGCGACCATCGATTTTAGTTTGGAGCATCTTTATCTTTTATCCGATTAAGGCGTCACGAGAATGACAGATGACAGAGACAAACGATCGAAATTTAGGAATACCGATTTTCACGGTAGCTCTCCAGATTAATCAAGTTAATTATTCGTTTTACGAAACTCGTGCTTTTCCTAGTTTGATTTTTTTAGAATAAGTAATTAGGACCGGGTATGAAGGCCGCCAAGCTAAAATGGGAATGGGCAGGTCAGGCCTCGTCGGCGGACGTTCGGGCTGCCGAATGCACCCACACCACTGGACGAAACCTTACACTTAGGTAGGTGTCTGGGGAACCTGGTCATTTATTTGGGTTTTCTAAAGTAGGCATATATCATCTATTTTAATGTATATTTACTAAAATAAAGAAACAACAATATAAACTACATCCCGACGTTACGAATACTTTGTGATGTGAAGGGACCAACTGATGCAGGATATGCTGATTGATAGGTACTAAAGTGGAGGGACCAATGATCGACGGTTTAAGTTGACAGGTACCAGTGATTGACACTTCATTATTCGTATGCTTGTTTGCCACCGTCGTTGTATAAAAAAAAGTCAAGTATAGTTGACAGTTGATAGACATAACATTTATGTATGGACCTTATTTCTTTATAATAAAAGTGAACATCCATAATGGGTCCTTGTCCATTATAGGTGCCGTTTCCTTATTTTTGATTGTTTTATTTCGGAATGATTATTGCAGCACAAAGGTTTTCGACCAGTGTGTGTAGCCAGTCATGACTTCTGGTGCAGAAACCTGGTTGCTTCTATGGGCCTCATAAGAAGGCTCAAAGTCACCCAAAGGGCAATGGATGGTTGTTCTCTTTTATACATAAATTTTGATATTCCAACTTATGATACCTATAATTAATAATACACCTATGAATAAACAAGTCTTGTAATTAAAATTAATTGCCTAATTAGTAGTAATCAAGATAGAATATCTAAAAATCTGATCTATCAAGGTCCAACTAGTTCTCTTGAATATTTTGTTTAATAATCATGGGATAATATACACCATATGTTTTGACCTCTGTTAATTTTGAGAAAAAATCTTTACATTTAAGTAGCCAAGTTTGATTCCCTGAGAGACTTGTATTTTAATTAATATACTGAGTTGGTATGAAAGATTCTTTACTATAGTAATGTCATTATAATTAACACTAACTTAGGAGGAATTCTAAATACAAGTAACTTTTAAGAACTGTGTCTGGACCTTCTAATATGTGGAGGGAGCATTCTACCATACCTAACTCCAAGTAATAAATATGTCCCCATTAAAACAAGTGACAGACATGATCATAATTGCGGCCTACTAATAGCCATAATGGAAGGCTATTAGGGAGAAGTAATAAAAAATAAAATGTTTATGAGATCTCTCTTATATATATTTTAAAAGGTTGCCTAAAAATATTAAATGAAACTGGGTAAGTACCTAATCTTATTTAGAACAGGTCGATTTAGTCAAATCTAGTATGTGATGGAAAATTTGTTACTAAACAACTATGTTACATAAGTAAATAAATATTTTGCAAATGCAAAATACATCTCTTATTTTATCTTATCTGTTATCCCTAATTGAATATTTTTTTTTTTTTTAAGTCTATAGTCTCCAGTCATAAAGGCAGACACTTACCAAATAACATGAGTATAGCATATAAGTAACACCTGGTTATTAGACCACAATAAACCAAAATTTATATTCAAGTCTGGTTTTAAGTCATTCCACATAATAAACTTTATAAATTGGATTTGTTGGTTACTAAACTCTAGTTTTATTCAATTACTCACACCGCAGTCAAATAACTAAAACTTAAAACAATAAATAATTTTGTATTTACGTTCAATACGGACCGAATTCGCTGTCACTGTGACAGCTGGTGGGTTGCCAGGATTATAAGATTTCGCAGATTCAGAGGGAATGTTTTGTAGCAATATTTATTAAGCTAGCCTAGTCTGAGTATTTGAGAATGTTAGCACACCCCACCTCCATCGTGGAACTGAAGTAGTGAAACCGTTACGGTTGGGTTATATTTTCGTTTTAAAACGAGCGAAACTGCTTGTTTTAACGTTTTGAATAGACTATATTTGCTTCTATCTCTTTCACGTGGAATATCAGTGACCTACTCAGATCTCTGCGTTCGATTAAGCGTGCCATAAAAGTGTGTTATCTTAGGAACAGGGCTATTTTTTGGGCATGTCGACTTAAACTACGTCCAACAATGAGAGGTAGGGCACAGCGATGACCATCACGCTTGATTCTGGGGCAGCCCAACTGGGGAAGTACCTCCTCCTTACAGAAGACCACAGCCATAATAGCACTGCTACCTTTCAGGTATGCAGTGTTGTGTTCCTGATGGTGAGTAAGGTTCCCAGAGCTCCAACCCCCCTTAAAGGCCGGCAACGCGCTTATGACTCCTCTGGTGTTACGGGTGCCCATGGGCGACGGTAATTGCTTACCACCAGGCAATCCGTCTGCTCGTTTGCCGCCTATGTCATAAAAAAAAATGTTCCTTAAATTTAGCTAAAATCGTGGTTTGTAATGTGTACCAATATGACAAAGTTGTTGTTTATTTTTCTGTCAGCGTCTGTAATAAAAATGAATGTTTAATTAAGTTGTATAGTCTGGAATTTCAAAAATAGTCCATGGCAACTCACAGAATTAGACGTCAATGTCAGTGTCACTGTCACATTCTCCATGGTAACGGCATGTAAACATCACAGTCACAACATTCACAACTTCAGTTGCGTATCTTTGGTTCGTATAGTAACTAGTACTTAGTTCATTACGTTTTGAAATGGGCAGCATGACCCGCTGGCTAGACGTGGAAGTGGGCACGGACGATGTGGACCTCAACGTGTAACAAACGAGTAAGGTTCCCAGAGCTCCAACCCCCCTTAAAGGCCGGCAACGCGCTTATGACTCCTCTGGTGTTACGGGTGCCCATGGGCGACGGTAATTGCTTACCACCAGGCAATCCGTCTGCTCGTTTGCCGCCTATGTCATAAAAAAAAATGTTCCTTAAATTTAGCTAAAATCGTGGTTTGTAATGTGTACCAATATGACAAAGTTGTTGTTTATTTTTCTGTCAGCGTCTGTAATAAAAATGAATGTTTAATTAGGTTGCAAAGTCTGGGATTTCAAAAATAGTCCATGGCAACTCACAGAATAAGACGTCAATGTCAGTGTCACTGTCACATTCTCCATGGTAACGGCATGTAAACATCACAGTCACAACATTCACAACTTAGTGGAGTATCTTTGGTTCGTATAGTAACTTAGTTAATTACGTTTTGAAATGGGCAGCATGACCCGCTGGCTAGACGTGGAAGTGGGCACGGACGATGTGGACCTCAACGCGTTACCTTCTAACTTGTGCTTGGCGGATTTGCACAACGACAACGAGTATAGGTTGCTGATGGGTGACTTGGGGAGAGGGGAAGAAGGACCCAAATTGAGGGTAAGTCACAACAAGCCACGAAGAAGGTAAGAAACGTTACTCAAGTACGTGTTGATTAATGTAATTCTGAATTCTCAGAATGAAGATATTTTTTTTCTTGTTTTATACAAGACTGAGCGATTGACCTCAGTCGCACCCGACGGTAAGTGACGACGAATACAATGCAATGTCTATTTACTGGACTCTGGGTGGCAAAAGATTAAGTAATGTATGTATATGTATATATAGGATATGTATATGATAGGATTCATAGGTTCCAATGTTCCAATCATAATATTTGTGAGTATTATGTACTATTTAAGTAAGTACAGAATAAAATACTTTTAGGACTATAAACTACATTAATACTGTATTAGAATAAAATTTTGCTTGTTTTAAATTGGTATTGAACAGTTGAGATTCTTAAACTAGTACTTACAATACTTGTAACATGTATGTATTGTCATGAAAAAATAAATCCTGCCAAATGGACTTGCCAGTCATAATCCTTTTTAAGTGTTGCCAGTAAACTGCCTAATCAACATTTTTAGTTTTATTTTTTCCTTTACCATGCTACTGATTAAATATTAACATAGAAATATATTTTGTAGTTATATTATTTGTGTTAGACTATCTACAATAAAAGATTAAGGTAGTAAGTAAGTAAATAACTATATATTTTACTCCATTTTTCTTTACAAAACCTCCTCTTTTCCTCTGTCCTCGAACTAACTGCCCGTCAACATATTTTTTTTTTTATCTTTTTTTTTCCAACCGCCCAAGTCTAACTTCGAGTAGATACATCCCATTATTACTAGGTTCAAAAATAACTTTAAACCTGTAAAAATAAGAACAATGTGTTTAAAATAAATCAAACCTTAAATTTGTATATTTTTAACACTAGATTTTCTGTATCCATGTGTACATTTCAAATAGATACCATTATTATCTAATACATATTCATAACAAAATTTCAGATATTTCAAGGAGTAACCCAAGTATCAGACATGGTGCTCCCAGACTTGCCGCTAGCAGTTGTCAGCCTCTACACCAACGACAACATGCCTCGCAGCCTCCCGGTCATCGCTGTGGCCTTCAGCTCCTGCGTCTACATTTACAGGAATATGAAGCTTTTCTATAAGTACTACCTGCCCAGTGTTGAGCTTAATGCTAGTGAGATTGAAATCTGGAAACAGGTCAGTCTTTTTATAGTTTTATGAATATTTATCAATATAAGACATTTGAATCTTTGATGCAAAAGAATAAGATAAAATCCTTTGTATTTAAACTTTCGTGAGACATAATATAATTATTAACGATTAACACGGTTCTACTTACGTTTATTTCGTTTTTTTCACTTTCACTCGGGCCGGCGACGCGATCGGCAAACCGAACGGACACACAGCACACTTAGTGCTTGAAAATGGAGGCCTATGTTATCCGAAAAATGTCGCACGAGTGGCTAAATAGACGTGAGTAGAACCGTGTTAATTGTTAATAAAAAAAATCCTATTAGAAAAGTACAAAAATAAAAAGAGTACATAATAGTTTTTAATAACCTTTGTTATTTTCTGTGCATAAAAGCATTAATTGTGGACTACATACAATGTCTTTTCCCAGAACAGAGTATATTTGTAACTTCAGCAGTTTAAACATGATGAGGTAACAAGACAGATTTCTGAATTAGCAATATCTGAATTAGGCAAGTTACCTAGAAGCTAACAGGTTACGCACTGTGACTATAGTTTTTATATTGTTGTAAATATTTATTAAATTTAAACTGTTGTGAGTCATAACACAATTCAAGTCAGAATGGGAAAACTCTTTTATATTTATATCGCAACAGACGACATGTTTCGGGTAAGCCCATTTTCAAGTCGAATCAGGGCACACCGTTACTCGTAAGTGCGTCACTCCTACGTGCGGTATGGCGTTCAGCCGGCATCGCTTGTTGAGACATTGCTATAGCTGTTTGGGCAGGCGCTTCCTATATGGGCATATTAAATTTTCATCTTCAGTTGTCGCGACTTACATGATGTCTGAGTCCTGTCTCACTGATTTGTGACAAAGTGTATGGTGTTTGACATTAACTGTCGCATTTGTGACGATTGTTAACCGGGCGTTAATGGTACACAGTTAAACGGCAATATCGATATGATTTTGACGTCAGGCCTGGCCGTGTGGATACTATGCCTATGAAGGCGATGGTCTTGGATTCAATTCCCAGTAAGGGCTTTTATTTGTGTGATGACTTGATGAGCACAGGTATTTGCTCCGGAGTCATGGGTGTTTTCTTTGTATTTACATCAAGTAACTGTCTCTCCGTCTGTTACCTCTTCATGCTTAAACCGCTGAACCGATTGTGATGAAATTTGATATGGAGAGAGCACTCACTCTCGAGCTACGATATAGAACATAGAATATTTTTTATCCCGCAACCATAGTTTAAAGACGGGCATGGCTGGCCGACGAAGTCGCGAGGGAAAGTTAGTATTATATATATCGTTGCTTCGGTACCCCTTAAGCCTTTTTGAACTTACCGTAGCAATTTGTGTAAGTTGTGTAAGGGTGTCCTGTTATATTTAATAATATGATTGCCGAAACCGACAACTGATAACTACTTCACTATTATAAAACAAAACACGATACAGTTTTTTTAAACGTATGTATGCAGTTTTTCTTGTCCCTAAAATGGGCCCTAGGAACAGATCTTTGTATGTCTTATAGTTTCGGATTTCCCCGTACTGACCGATCTAAGTACGCCCCTCGAGACTCGGTATAACTGTCTTCGTTAGGCCTATAGTGAAAACATGTCTTCAACAGAAGGACATGACGTCACGATCCTCAGTATTGATGGAACGACTGATGATGATGATGGGGATGATGCAAGAAAATTTACAAAACACGTTAATTTTTTTCAGCTCCTAACTCCATCTAATCAAAACGCTGACTCCATCAGATCCTACACGGACAGCCTCAAGCACTTCCCAGAACAGACCCTCAGCCAGCAGTCACAAAACTTTCTCAACATGAGCTCGGACCGACAGCTGGAATTTCTAGAACAGTCTCCGGAGTTACCGGCAGTGGTGCTTCCGGAGATCACCTGTGTGATCAGTATGAAGGTACTTTCTATAAATACATACATTTACATACACTTCAGCCGTATCCAGTCCACTGCTGGACATAGGCCTCTCACAAATATGACTTGTATCATCTTGGGGGGTAGTTGTCATAGTCGCCACGCTTGGCAGGCGGGTTGGCGACCGCAGTAGCTGTAGATTGGGTTTCGACGGATGCTGCAGCCCGTTCGTAGGATTTTTCCCTTTGTCGCCTCTTACGACACCCGCGGGAGGAGATGGGGTGGTGCTTTTCTAGTCAGCCGGCGTCATACGGCTAAACACCGTTCGGCAACAAAACCACTTGCCATTTTGAATTCTGTGATTCACGACGTGCCATTTGCTTGTCGCTTTGTCGTAGGCGACGTTGGCATTTAAACCATTAACCCTTTAACGCCCAAAAGTCACTGTGGTCGTGCGTTCAAGCCTCTTCGCGGCTCCATTGTCCTAATAATTCTTATATTAAGAAAAAAATACAAAAAGACGATGTTGTTGGGTGGTCATTTTTGCATTGCAATTTTGAACTTGCCCTATAAAGGCATTTTGTGTTAGTTATACCAGGTATTTGTGCCTGAGTCATGGTTGTTTTCTATGTATTTAAGTATTTGTATAATTATATAATCGACGGTGGAAATTTCAAATGTCGTAAGGGACGTGCTTTTATATGCGACTTACGACATTTGAAATTTCCACTGTCGATAAATATCGTTGGCTGAATACCCACAACACAAGCCTTCTTAAGCTTACTGTAGGGCTTAGTTAATTTGCGTAAGAATGTCCTGTAATATGTACTTTTTTTTATAGACTTCTGTAATGAACCTACTAATCGTCATATTTGGGAGTGACCTATTTCCAGCAGTGGACGATTTATGGCTGAAATGATGATGATGATGATTACATGGTAGGCACTGAGTATTTAATTATGTCTAAATTTGACTAGATGGCGTCGGTGGACAAGCATGCAGCCTCCTGCCTGGTTGTCGGGACGGAGGAGGGAGATGTGTTTATACTGGAATCTCAGATGTTTAACCAGTTGTCACAAGTAAGATTTTTTAAACTGTATAAGTTGGAACATATTTATTACAAGGTGATACGGTTCAGTTTTGCGTAATTTTATAGGCTTTTATTTAACTTGCAACGTAACTTTAGGTAAAAAACTTAGCTTATGCATCTACTATGTAGTAGTAACGTGTGTGTACACGCATTTCGACGTTGCGTTCTATATTCAAATTTTGACGTAGGTAAGTTCCATATTAATTCTCTGCACAATTACATAGATATGGTGTTTCAGTTAAGTTTTTCACCTATATGTAAGTATGTTCGGTGAAATTATGCAACTTAACTTTGAAGCAGATAACTTTAACTAATTGAGCTGAAATTCAGCACACTGAGTGTTTGATGAGTAATTTGTGGACATGTACTTACTTTTTACTTCACAATTAGCGATTAGTCATGTCAAAGTCGTCATTTATTTCATACTGATATTCTAACTGGTTGTATTCATAAGACCGTTAGTGCACTGTTAAACGAAATTAGCATTAAAGAAAATATGGCGTTTGGCGCTTATCATCTCATCAGGCGTCTCATGTGTCATAACAGAATAAAATAAGGCCCAGTTTGTTACACACTAGGTCTCTTTCTGTCGGGGAGTGTCACCGTCGAGTGCGATCGTGATCCAGTGGCACTCCCCCAAACGGCAATGCGGACGTCGCCGCTGGGTTTTTAGAGGGTATTCTCCTCCCCTCCTCTTGGCTAACAAGAGGAGCAGCGAGGAGAGAGTCCCACATACCCCCTCACTACCATCATGGCCCTACCCCAGGCCCGGGGGGGATGCGCAAACGCATTTTCCCAGCGACAAAAATAAAAGAGGTCTCTTTCTGTACTGTTAAAAAAGACAAGGACTGAATTGAGTTGTTGTCAGTTTCTTAATCGAGTTTCTCAATGCAGGCGAAGGTGTGTAATATCAGGAAAACACCCTACCAAATGGTAGCGACGGGACTGTATAGCGTAGACTTTAGGATTACAGTGGCTACGAGGTGATATGTCACTTTATGAGGCACCAAGGCACCGTGCACATGTTACATAATGCATGCTCACTGAACAGTCAGCATCATGCCGGGTGTTTCCTGTAATAAGAGCAAATATGGCCTCATCGGAAGACTAGCGCTGGCAACATGCTAGCAATATGCTGAGATGGGGCCATTTCGTGGCACTTCCTGTAATGTTTCTCATCGTCTGTTTCATGTTTTGTGTAAATAGTATGTATACGAATAAATATTTTTTATTTATATTTCTATTTCAATAACTTTAGGGTTCGCTTCTACATATACAACACGAACGTAGCAACATTTGTTCTACATATTAAAAAATATGTGTAATTAATTACTTGTGATTTTTCCGAACAAACTAAATAGTACTTTTAATGAATAGTATCCAATAGTTTAGTTAACGTTTACTGTCAGCATACAAATATTATTCTCCTCATAGTTTTCACAATACATTACCTACTTGCTTGGAAATATATTTATTTTCAAAAGTAGAACAAATATTGCTACGTTTGTGATGTAGAAACGATGCTTCAAAGTATTGCTCTTATTATAGGAAACCACCCTATATATAGCTAGTTGCAGTCAGTCTGGATAAATATATCGTAAAACACCCTTACTGCTATATAAATAAAGATCTGTATCGATATATTTGGCCACTTTTCCACTAACTATATGACGCTGACTGAACACAGCACAATCTATAGATACCTATGAGTAATTTAACATTCACCGGCTTCTTCAGACACTTATTTTTTCAATAGCCTAATTAATTGTAAATTTCAAATAGGTGACATATACTTAAGAAAAAGTGACCAGGTCTTCCAGCTTCGAGGCAGAATTTAAACCGGGTATCTGCAGCTTTTCCGGCTGGCCCCCTAACCAATTGGATCACTCGGACACAGCGGAATCCGACGAAATTTCTCTAGTATATGTAATCTTGCTTTTGGGTTCCATTTACTATTAGTACGGCGAAACACTACACGTAGTGTTTCGCCGCTTGCACCTCCTATATGAATCACTTTCGCAATTCTGATGAACGAGTAGCTAGAGAAATGTAGTGTTACAACAAAATCAATCGAAACAAAACATTTGATAAAAAAATATTTGTTTTTTTTTTTTACTTATTTAAACTTCATCCCGACGTTTCGAACCATTTAGCAGCGTTCGTGGTCATCGGGTGGAGTAATCCGTTTTAGTTGTTTTATTTCATGAGTAATTATCGCGGCAACCGAAGACGATATTTTTTTTTTGTATTTTGAATAAAGAAGATTAATCATAAAAAAATGTTCTGATGAAGTTCTCGGTTTCATATAAAGATTTTTTACCGGTACAGTATGCATCAAAAGTATCTGCCATCCTGTGTACCTATATTCATTTTACAAATGAAATATTTTCTACAGTTCGCCTTTCAAAGTTTCTATCGCCTTTAAATTGTTCGCGTTTAAATCACGCAGAAATTTGCCTCTTTGTGAAGTAACTATAAAACGGTAAATACTTTTTGTGTGTTTCATACTCTAATATTGATGCTGACTAAGATAAACCGTGACTCAACTTAATATCAAACTTTTTTTGGTTTTAATTACATCCATAGTCTTCGGGATTCTGAGTAGAAATGATGCAATAAAAATTAACCTTCACATTTTTATACAAACCTTCTTATCCTACAATTAGCCGACCTGGTGCAAAAAAATAAATACTAATTGGCACATGTGTTGCAAACTTAGTCCTTTATACAGGTGAAATAGGGTTGTAAATTAACTGATCGTTTTCAGAGAGAAATCAGTGTGTCTACTCAAAAGAGGTTGGAATGAAGGCAGAGTTTTGTTCAATACGGAGGAGCATATTATTGCCGTTGAAGTGATGCCGGCAGACAACAGCGTCATGGTCATTTGCGCTGATAATACTCTTACCTGCCATAGCAAGAAGGTATGTGAAGATGAGTTATTTTACTCGCTTACCTACCGAGTTACTCTACTACCCTACTCAGCAGTGTGTTCCTGACGGTGAGTAACATCGCCAGCGAGCTCAAACCCCTGACTGTAAGTTTCTAACATATCAAATATTACTTTACCATCGCGTTATTGCTTCCAATATAAATAACATTATCACTTACGTGACGTTTTTTTACGTCAAAAGAAACTTACACTAGAACCTCAGTGCTTCTTAAAGAGCAGGTAAGGCGGGCGTGAATCATTTGGAGTTACAGGCGTCTATGGGCTCCGGTGACTTCCTAGTAACCGACAGGCCCGCGGGTCGTATGCTTGTTTGCCACCGTCATACTTTAAAAAAAACTTTATAAAGAGGGGATAGTTTGTACATTCTTATTCTGGGGTCACCTATTTTTATATAGGTACCTATATCTTCCTAAAGCCCGCCATACAAGTAAAATGCTACTTAAAATGATTTCGTTCTTTATAGTGTAGGAAATAAAGTATAATTTCTTTTGTGTCAAACTCTAAGAAAACAAATGAAATTAAACTCTGTTCCAATTTCAAAAAATTCAAATTTCTTTAAAGTACCTAATTAGTACTAGGGGAAAGTGGGGTAAAATCGGGACGTTAAGGAAAGTATTCAATATTTTATTGGTTTTTAGTAAAATCAACGATCTATATTATTCTCTTTTTAATTTACCTCATTAACAACATATTTATTAGGCGCGATCACTAATTTCATTAACACAAGAAGAAAAAACAATCAACTTTTAAATGTTTATTTTTTACGGTATTGCCCCATGGTCAGTCCAAAGCCGGGTGTACCCGGTTTTGGACAACCATCCATACCCGGTTTTGTCTCTTAGCAATGATAACTGTCCTCGATTTGTTGTTATTTTATAATTTCGAGCCATTTTCTTTAGAATCTTTAAAAATAATTTAAATAAAATTAAGATGTAAAAACGCATTACACAAAAAAAGACACTTGTACAAAACCGGGTACTACCGTGTACTTACCCCGTACGGTTTTGACCCAAACGGACATACGAGAGATTTAAAAATCTACTAACCTAAAGTCATGATGCAGTAACAATCGAAACATTGTTTATTAAACCTTAATACATGCCTAATAGCATAAAAAATACTAATTGTACTTACCTCAAGATACAAGTCATTGGTATGATTACGATTTTTATGGAATATTATATCAAATACCCTTAAAAACTATTTTCTGGATTTATTTTAATATGCCCGGCACGCACGCCTTTTAACTTTTGTTGACAAACTAACCAAGATGGCTGAAAGCAGTGACTCGAGAGCGGATAAATTTGAAACTGTACAAGTAACTAAACAGCCATGTCCCGGTTTTACCCCCATACCCGGTTTTGGACTAATCTCCCCTACTAGTAGGCCCGTGGGCCTTACGAGGATAAAGGTACGTAACAATCAAAACTTGTACTCGTAACATTAACGGCACCATTTTTAATTCCATTTACGAGAAAAAGGGTTTCATTGATTTAGCTACAAATGTTTACTTATGGTGTTACAAGAACAATGCGTTTGAGTTTAAGTTTGAGTATGCTCAATTGTGTTTGAGTTTGAGTATGCTTAATACAATAATCACGATATCAATATTTTCAGGGCAAAAAGCAGTGGTCCCTCAACTTGGAGCACAGGCCGATCGCCATAGCGCTAGTGGCTATATCGCACCTCGGAGCTACGTTGGTAGCCGTATCCCTCGCTTCTGGACACGTGTACCTGTATGACGGGAAGGCCCGGAGGGACACAATATTTGTCAGAGGTAACGACTTCTCTTCCGAAAGGAGTTGGTCCACATTAATATATTTTCGGATTCGCCATTTCCACATCCTGTGTGATTGTCATTTTCATTGTGTGATCACTATAGGTATACCATATTCCAGTTGAGACTTTATCATGTCTCTAAACTTGTTTCTCTAGACTTATTGAGTTCGTTTCGTCAACTTACTGACGTAGTTCAGAGATTTTATCAAATCTCTAAACCAATCTAGCGAAATGACAAAGCGCGGCGTGTCTGTTGATCGATTTTAAAATTTCACTAAACCGAATCAGGGATTTGATCAAATTACTGAAATTTTCTAGAGAAATGATCAAATTACTGAAATTTTCTAGAGAAATGATGAAATGGATTCGCCATTTTAACATCCTGCGTGATTTGATCATATCCCTTAGAAATTTGTTAAAATCGCTGTTTTGACCATTTCCCTGCGACATAGGTATATATGTCCTCGACCACAGAGCAAATCAGACCTACGTGCACATTCATAAATTTCAATTTCAGTTTTCACGTTAAACCATTGGGCCGGACCTAACGACAAATTTAAATATATTATCTCGTGTCAATTTTAAACAAATCGCCCTAAAGGCTTGGGCACATAGGCGCGTTTTGTGAGCGTGGCGCACCGGGGCGCGACGCTGCCGTCCGAATGTGTGCCTTATTTACCGCCGCGCTCACAATACGCGCCTATGTGCCCAAGCCTTAATCCTACAGTAAGGTAACGTTTATCTAATTGAAGCCGGGTTAGTAAAATTGTAAAAAAAATATATTTTTTCTTTTTATTATATTGTTTTCAGACGTGGCATCAGTCCTAAAGTTCGGTCAGCTCGGCCAAGAAGAACACGTCTTTATTATTGTAACAGCCAGTAAGTAAAAATATATACATCATCTTCGCGTTGTCCAGGTATTTTCCCACAGCTCATAGGAGTCTGGAGTCTGCTTGTCAACTAATCCCAGGTTTGGCGTAGCCACTGGTTTTACGAAAGCGACTGACATTCCAACCCAGAGGGTACACTAGGTCTTATTGGGATTAGTCCCGTTTCCTCACGATGTTTTCTTTCGCCGAAAAGCGACTGGTAAATTACAATACAAACCATATAGTACAAGCCAGGGTTTGAACCTGCGACCTCCAAATTGTAAGTCGTACCTACGCTCAAGAAAAAATATATGCTTCTGATCGATGCTTTTAAAAACTGTTACGTACATATACGACATTAACTTGACATTTAAAATATTATAAATAAATGACTTATGTGCCATTTTGCTGAATTTGGAAACTAATTACTTAAACTAAAATACAATAGTAAATACATTTTTACAATTTAATGATATGTTGACACACTGCTACAATAGTTACTTACATTTCAGCCGTATGCAGTCCACTGCTGGAAATAGGCCTCACACAAATATGACTTGTATCATCTTATTGTTAACTAACCCCAGTTGCCGTAGTCGCCACGCTTGGCAAGCGGGTTGGTGACCGCAGTAGCTGTAGATTGGGTTTCGACGAACGCTGCTGCCCATCCGTAGGATTTTTCCCTTTGTCGCCTCTTACGACACCCGCGGGAGGAATTGGGGTGGTGCTATTCTAGTCAGCCGGCATCACACGGCGCAAATAGTTACTTAATTAACTTTATTAAGTTACATTTCATCCATTGCAGGTGGTCATCTCATGTTGAAAATTCTGAAAAGAACAGCGGATTTCAATGCCCACGGTGTGGGGATAGAATCTGCCGCGCCCAACGCTGGGAAGCCTTGGCTTATACCCAAGAAGTCCAAACTATTCCTGGAACAAAGTGTCAGAGAAAGAGAAAACGCTATTGGTAAGAGTATTTTTAATTTGATGAGATTTTAATTTCTTGGAGAATGGAAGGGTGTGGACTTGCTACATTTAATCCTTTTTACGTTTTTCCTGGCCACACATACATATTTAAATAGATATTACATTCCACCATCTCCGTTCCACTACCGGATGTCCAGGCGAGGGGAGCGGTTTCATTCTTACGTTTTGAATATTCCATTCATTCGCACGAAGCGATTCGCTTCTACCTTCCTAATGCGGATTGCTAAGGTATAGAATTCGCTTGCTTCGTCTGTATTCCCGGAAAGATTTAATTTGGGTCTTTTCAAGGCAAGAGTGAATAGGCTGTTACTGAACGAGCGTGCTATACCCTCGACCTCGTCGTCACTTACCATCAGGTGTGACTGAGGTCAAACCGTGGTCAGTCTTGTAAAAAAAAGTTAATTATTACGATGTATAATATGAACCTCGACGTCAAAAGCGTAGGTTAAAATTCAATTGATAAATCGTACCTACTAGGCCTGGAAATTAGAGATATCAGTTATTAAATACCACATTAAACAATTTGAATTTGTTCTTTATTATACAAGAATACGGTATAAGTATATTCTAATGTTGCATACTTTTGTTTTGCGCGCCAGAACAGTATGGCTCATATCTCACTTGCGAAAACACAAACCCCCTTATTCATAAACGTATATCAAACCTACATTACTTAATCTATGTTGTCCTTATTTGTCACTTTAAAAATTGTTTTTGTATGATAAAGACAGAACATAAATTAACTAATGTATAACGAGGAAAGCCTTCATAAGGATTATGTATTTTTTATTTATATGTTCTAGGCATGCACATATCATTTCAACAAGAGCTGAGTCGCCTACGGCTGACGGCGGCAAAGACTCTTCTAGAAGCGCACCTCAAGAGCGATAATTCTGTAGGCGTTGGAGCTTTGGAACCCGTCAGACTTGCCGCCGAGGTAAGAATCAGTTTTTTTTATGACAAAGGTGGCAAACGAGCATACAGCCCGCCTGATGGTAGCCTATGGACGCCTCCAACTCCAGAGGATTCACATGCGCTTTGCCTACCCTAAAAGTTGTTGGAGCTCTGGGAACCTTACTCACCATCAGGAACACAAAACTACATACCTGGAAGGTAGCAGTGCTATTATTATTATTATTGGTTATTGGTTGTGGTTGTGGTCTTCTGTAAGGAGGAGGTACTTCCCCAGTTGGGATTCTTCAGACTCGAGCGTGATGGTACTTCGCTGTGCCCTACCTCTCATTGTTGGACGTAGTTTAACACATTCGCTGCCACCCCCTCATGTATGGAAATGAATGCACATGTGCGTTGGTGGCAGTGAATGCGTTAAGAACATATCCGAAATACTTGAAAAGGTTCTACGAAACATGTCGCACGAGTGACTGAATAAATGATCGAAACTGTTGGGTTTCATCATCTATTCGTTTGTTGGCAGGTAGAGGGGCTAGGCCCAGTGTTCCGGGTAACACTGCAAGTAGAAAACACTAGTGAAAAGGCCGTGGTCGGTCTGTCAATACTATTTCACGTACACACCGCCAACTACAAGGTGACGCAGCCGTACATAAAGGTACGATTTTACTTTTTATACAACACCTTTGTATTAAAATACCATGTAACACTTTTTATATTTATTCTGCTATTCTGGAAGAAGATTCAACAAATCAGATATTATAAAAACCGGTCTTGGAGGGACTTGTGTTTTAAAACGAGAGACTTGAAATTTTGTGTAAACACTCCTTATTCGAATACAAGAATTAGAGCGTTTTTTGAAATTCATCCTGAGGGGGTCAAAAACGGGGTTAATCATTTGTATGGAGATGGAGTCAAATGTCAACTGAGAGACTTGTGTTTGAACTCATTATTTAAAAGAAAACAACAATAATAATTGCTACCGGTTACAGGTATACTTCTGCGCGTGCGAAGCCGCGGGCATAAGCTAGTTGTATAGAAATACTATTTGCAGGTACCCCTCCTAGCACCAAACAGCAAACTCCGCTTCCCAACCAAAGTGGAAGAAGTGTTCGATAGCGAATTAAACCCGGACATATTCTTCCGCTCGGTAACCGGACAGGGGGGGGAGCGGGCACTCGTCAAAATACTGTTACTCAAAGAGGGGAGACGCGGGCCGGTGTTGGCGGCTACGGTCCAGATGCCGCCTACGGATCCTATGATGTTGCCGTATGATAAAATGCAGGATAGTGCTGACTTTGGGGTTGCCAATCCCACTTTTGCCAATGATGCCTGAGGATCCGCTTTCGATAGCTATGAGCTACACATATTTAGGCTTTAAGTTATTGTTGTGTTATGTAAGTACTGCTTATTTTAGTTAAGATAAAAAAAACTTTAGTGTAACGACTAGGTAGCCGTTTAATGTTACAAGGGAAAGGAAGTTGGGCCTAACTGAGCTATCTATGTAAGCATTTTCCTTTCAATCGTAACATCAAACGGCGTTCTAGCTAGGTAGGTGACTTTTTCTAAGTTCAAGTATCAGAGACGAGTATCCTTTACCGCAAGTGTCACTTTAACATCTGAGTTCCAAGTTGTATTGAAAAATCATACACAAAGTATACAGTATGTATCTATACGAGAGGCAAAGCATTATACCCTTTTTGGTAGATATATTATAGAAATACTAGCTCTTATTACATTTTTCCTTCAGATAATGATAAATCTATTTTAATCGTGAAGCATCCAGTATTCATTATTTATCCTGTATTCTGTTTTTATCTGACAAGTCAAGGTTAAGATCAAAACGAAACGTCAGTTGAAAGTTTGTCCCTGAAAATGTTAAGCCAGCAGCTTGTTTGTTAATGTTATTGATTATTGATAACGTATTTAATGTGCACTGTTTTCGCGATTAATTCAACTCTATTCTGCTGGTACTTCTGCTAAATTGTCTAGTTTAAAAAATGATAATAGATAGGTATGTGTTTTCGGTTTTATGGAGTAGTGGTTTTTTTTGACAATAACATAACATACCACAGTGTGTTAACCGACTTGGAAAAGGTACAATTATAAATAAAATAATGACTCAAAGGATAAGAGACAACTAGGTATTTGACGCTGAAACTATGATTCATCCGATATACCCTTACTTAGCTATGAGTAACATAGCAACACAGATTTATGTTAAACTTATGCTGAACATGTCAAACGTGCTTGACATTAACCAGATGCAAGGACATAGTGTCTTATGCTAATTGTATATTATTGACGACATGTATGTTCTGTCTTATTATATATTAGATACCTACCATCATCATCAACGTATTGCAGTCCACTGCTAGACATAGGCCTTTCGCGCGTATGAGCCCGGTCTGAAAACGAGTAGATCACAACCGAATGTCGCCATCTCATGGTCGCATGGCGACTTCGCTGGCCCAGCGCTGGGTCATCTTGTAAGGAAGCCATTACAACGATTTGTGAAAATTACGTGTTATGCAAACTAATTGTATTTTTTAGTTGTATAGAACTACGTAGGTAAACCCAATGTTACGTATACTGTGGCTGTGTATATTATATGACCGTAATAATAATTTTGTCTTCAATACGCAAGCGCCAGCCTCAAACAAACTCGCTCCGCGCGCATGCGCCGCCTTGATATTACTATTACTTACCCTTGCAGTATAGATATACTTATTGATTGAGTCCATAGGCTGAGTGAGCCCTTAAGTGGAAGGTAGTGGTCATTTGAGCCCGCGGGCTGAGCTGACCCCTAACTGTGAATTACCGGTGAAATGGGCCTGCGGGCTCAGTTGACACATTGGGTCAAGTCACCCATAGGAAAAAAAATATGGTCAACTCAGCCCGTGGGCTGAGTTCCCTGTGGGCTCAGTTGACCACAAAGCGTGTAAAACAGTTTGAAAATTTTTACTGTACGAGTAAATATTTCTAGAATTTAAGCATACATCAATGTATGTAATAAATAATAGGATGTCTTTGATGTGACCTAAAAAGTACGCACATAACACAACAAAGTAAATATTATCTAATCTAATCCAGTTTTGTTTTGATAGTAAAACTTACAATCGAATACAATCTATATTGATAAGAAAATGCGTGCACTATGTCCATTTAAGTAGCTTAGGGAAAAGGACCCATCTCACAAAATTTGTCAAAAAAATTTAAATGTGTTAGTCATTTACCTAGTCCAATATTTTTTGAGGATGGATCTTTTTCGCTAAACCTTTTTGATTGCATTGTCATGGTGGATTCTGATAAAACCATTTAAAACGATCTGCCAAGTCAAAAATGTAACTTAGTATTTCGTATGTGTATGTGACGCCAATGACTTCATAGCAGAAGCGTGAACTGCTGAAAAAAATATTCATGTCGGCACGCGGACAGACAACGCCTTAATTCCTCGCTGGGCTCAAAATTCATGTACGCTCATCACAATATTTGCTTTACATAAGTATAAAGCAAAGATTCCACAATAAAATAATAGTAATGTGTCTATTCCAGGGACCGGACAACCTTTTCCGCGGCAAAAGCCATTAAAAGGGCAACCCTTAAACACGGCTAACACATTGAAAGACTTACCAGTTTGAACTGCTAGCCCATATATTTGACTATCCCTTACCGTACGACTAAGCCAAACATAAAACTAGCCCTTTACAATCACTAACTGCTATCCTTTATGCCTTGCTATCCCTTATAAAGGGTTACCCTTATTACTTAGCGCTTTTTATAAAGCTTTCCCTTTGGTAATGTCGTAGTTAATCCTTGCGTGAAAGAGACAGGTTTAGTATATGTCTACGCTAGTGTTCGAAAAGCGCGCGTCCATCAAATCAAAGAAGTCAAAGAAAACGCCGCGTCACCGCGCCGCCTTACTATTGGATCAGAGCAATGTGTGCTTTATGAACAAGGCAGACGATTTCAATTAGCACGCTTGTATGTAAAAGGGAAGCCCTCTTATAAGGCTAACTCTTATAAGCGATACGTAGATTTTGGTGAGCGAATGATTAGGGTTTTGTTAGGGTATTGGGATAGCGCTTTTATAAGGGCTTTAAAAGTAAAATGAAAGGTGTCGAATAAGGGTATGGTGAGTAAAGCCTTATGTAAAACCCATACAAAACCCTTGATAAGGGATAGCGGGCCGGTCCCTGGTCTATTCTATTAATTTAAAAAAAATCTGTTACTGCGGCTATAAAAGATCTTTATTTTTTCAATTTAGGCACATTGGAGAACGTCAAAGAAAAATCTATCACCGGTTTATACCCTACACCTCTGACCCGAGAAGAAACCGGCAAGAAACTGCGGCGGGACTTATTTTTTCATTATATTGTATATAATATGTCTAGCTCCAGTAGAGTTGAGTAGATATATTATTTACTCGGGTTTACTACGAATGTGCGACACCTGCAAGTACTGTTCGTGCGAAGCAGAGATGTTACAGAGCTTCGGTTCCGGTTCCGTTAAGTTGGAATGGGTTGAAACATCCTCTTCGGCTCCGGTTCTGCTACTTTTAAAACAGAAGTTATATCGGATGTTACAGCAACGCAGCGGCGAAAATGAGCGACGTACATCAAAATTAAAAAGATTTATTTGCTCGTGTTCCGCTTGCCACGTGCTGCGCTAATCGTATTTCTTATGGTAAATAAGTATTATTCCATTAAAAATCCCTATTAGTATGACATGTGTTGGTGTGAAATCTGAGAAGCACTCTTAACATCTCGCCCATCTATCTCACGAGTTCCCATTCTGGTTCCGCTTCCGTTTTCGGTTCCGGTTCCGTTTCTGGTTCTGATAAACTAAATGTAAAATATCTGTATATGCATAATTGTGCGAGCCATAGTTTGTGCGATATATAATAAAAGTAAAAATATATACGACTATTAAATATATGTAAATTTAAAAACCATTTTTTTTAATATGTCTAAACGCACTTATCTTTCCTAGAGTCGACGGAGCCCCGCCATAGTCGGGCTCGTTTTCTGGTCAGTTTGCCTTTCGGGCATCTGAAGCAACCTAACAAATCTAACCTACCTATCTGTTAGTTTACTTCATATTAAGGAACTGTCGAACATACCTAAGTATTATTGTGAAGTACATACATCGCGCAATTTAAATTCGCGGATAAAAACTGACGCACACTTGTATTGTCGAACAGTAATACGTCGCACAATATCACGTTGCTGAATTCTAGTGTTGTAAAGAAGAGATGTAGCATTTTGGACCCGGGTATGTCCTTAAACTACGTCCAACAATGACATGTAGGGCACAGCGTTGACCATCACGCTTGAATCTGGGGCAGCCCAACTGGGGAAGTACCTCCTCCTTAAGAAGACCACAGCCATAATAGCACTGCCACCTTTCAGGTATGTAGTGTTGTGTTCCTGGTGAGTAAGGTTCCCAGAGCTCCAACCCCCCTTAAAGTCCGGCAACGCGCTTGTGACTCCCCTGGTATTGCGAGTGCCCATGGGCGACGGTAATTGCTTAACACCAGGCAATCCGACTGTTCGTTTACCGCCTATGTCATAAAAAAAAGCACTATCGAACATCGCACATTCGGATGTCGAACTAACGTAATTAAGCATATCTACTGACAGCTAAATATTATGGCATCACAAAATAAATTTGGCAAACCGCGGCACAACAGCCAATATCTTGGGATTATCTGAACGATAGGAAAAGGATATGCTTATCAACCTCCTGCCGTTACCAAAGGTCGAGATAAAACGTTTATGCAAAATATGTCTTTAGGTGAATCTTGATTTAAGGTTATCGGTTATCGCGTTCAAGGTTATCGCAGAATCATTTTTGGTGCATACAAGCCGCAGATAACTATTTACAGTCGCCATCAGATATATCGGTGCTGTGGAGGTGGTCAGAAATATCGGAGCAAAGCCTCTATTGTCAATGCAATAAAGTGCATGTTCCGAAATTTGTGACCACCTCAACAGCTCCGATATATCTGATGGCGACTGTACCACCGGTACTGATTGCACGATACGGGCTTATAATTTAGTCATAATATAGGCGGTTTCGCTTGCAGCTTGCCTTTTGTTCCGTTGTGACTTGTGACATACAAGCTAATAACAAGTCTTCTCTAATACATCGACGGACTTTCGGTTGAGCCTTAAAATGACGAAGATGTCTTGAGATTTCTTTTCGTTCTTTAACGTTGTTTAGTGTGTTATATCCTGATTTGCTTTCTTATCTGAACTGTGTCCTTTACTCTAGCTATACCTACTAAAAGTTGAAATAGATAACATATACTTAAGAAAAAACGACGAGGACCTCCGTTGTTCGAGACGGGATTCGAACCCGCATCTCCAGCTATCGCGGCTGACGACTTAACCAATTTGGCCACCCGTACACAGCGGTACCCATCGAAATTAATCAAGTATAGGTGATCTTGTTTATTTTAAAGGTTTTAGGCACCGTTTTACCAGCTCTAAGTTCTTAGTTTTTTAGATGGCAGCACCAACTCTCTAGCTATATCAGAATCCCGAAAGGTATTCATATAGGAGGCGCAGACACGTAGTGTTTCACCTTAGAGCCTTTGATTTGTTCTTAGTTTTATACCTACTAACTTAGAAGGCTGTCGATCATTTATGTATAAACAAATTATACAACTTATTTCCTCAATCTTTACTACAAAATGAAGCAATCTCTTTCATGGTTTTTTTTATTTTATAAAAGACTGACCAGCGTTTGGTCTCAGTCGCACCTGATGGTAAGTGACAACGAGGTCGAGGGTGTAGTACGCTGGTTCAGTAACAGCCTATTCACTCTTGCCTTGAAAAGACCCAAATTATAAAAAAAAGCTTAGATTGGATTAGCATTACAAGTTTATAAAACTTATGCAGGTAGGTAACAAATAATATTATTAACAAACGAAGCACGCTCACGTGGAACCCTAGCTATTTTGTTGTTTACTTCACTTCAGGACAGGTGTGTTATCAGTTATCAGGAACGCACAAATGCGGGAGGTGTGGCTGGCAAAAGTCGCAAATTTTCCCGACTGATAACAGTTCAAGTGGATGACAAACAAGTGATGTGATATAGCGTGACCTACTTGCCCGTTAAGAAATGCCTACTTTGCTAACCAAAATAGACCTTAACTTAAAGGAATAAGGTTTACAAATAGACTGTGTCAACGATGGTATACTTACAATGACTGTGCATGCGTTGTTAAAGACTTCAAATAGAGGTGGCGAGATCCAGTATAAAGTGAACTCTAGTTTTGTAAGAACAATACATATTTCCGTTCATACTGAAACTGGTCTTCTAATACTAACTAACATGATCTTGAAATTATGAATTAAGCTATACAGTCAACAGCAAAAGTTGCTAAGGGGCGAAGTGTTCAAAATTAGCTTGACATGACTTTGTCATGATCATATTGAACACCTGGTTTAGCAACTTTGCTGCTGTCTGTACAAAACTACAAACAAGCAACATATTGACATTATTGACTATAGGTACCTAATAGCCCGTATGCCGTTGTAATAGAGATTACAAATATTAATGTAATAATACTACAATAATCGGGTTTGTTATCGGGGTTGATACTTTGATATTTGTTGTTTGGGACTTCAGAAATTGCGTAAAATGTTGTGCGGCTTGCATGGTTGCTAACAGCGGTTGAATTGCAATTACTCTACAAGTTAAGGAAGATTTATCTAGTCATTTTTGGGAGATTGAGCGTTGTTTGCTCGAGAAGGGCTGCGATCCTAGCTCTGGGTCTTTTCTGGTTCAGCAGGCTCCCAATGCAGTTTAACGGGGCGAAGGGGCGATGCGGTGGGGATAACTAGGAACTAAAATCAAATTTATAATTAAACGGAGTAAACTGACAGCAGTTTTTATACATTTGACAGGTCGATTGACAACTTTAGTATGAAAACTGCTGTCAGTTTACTCCGTTTAATTATAAATTTGATTTTATAGGGACCTTTGAGCCGGGAACCATTCAGGGGGGATTTTATAGGATTCGTATTAAATATAAAAGTTTTAGTTAAGTTTACTTTATTAACTTTCAGTTAAGTAATTATTATTAATTGTAATTTTTCAATTAAATAAATTATTATATCTTGATACTTTGTTAATTGATTACATACTTACCTACATAATACCTACCATTTACACATAATACCTACCCATTTAACCGTATGACTAATACGTAATTACTCGTAACACAAATAAATTTAAAGAAAACATGGCATGTTATTTACAACGTTAAAGTTACAAATGTTTGTTTTTAGATTTTAATCGTAACACAAGTGTTTTTTCTTAGAAAATATAACTACTTACTTAATTGTATCGATAACGTATGGTTATCTTATATTTTGTACTTAATATAATTTTTAAATCAACAGGTGTATCGTGATACCTAGAATTCCAATTAACGTAACAATTTATCAACCTCATTCATGTCAGTTAAATAATTACTTTGATTTTTTTTTTTTTATGACATAGGCGGCAAACGAGCAGACGGATTGTCTGGTGGTAAGCAATTACCGTCGCCCATGGGCACCCGTAACACCAGGGGAGTCACAAGCGCGTTGCCGGCCTTTAAGGGGGGTTGGAGCTCTGGGAACCTTACTTACCATCAGGAACACAACACTACATACCTGAAAGGTAGCAGTGCTATTATGGCTGTGGTCTTCTGTAAGGAGGAGGTACTTCCCCAGTTGGGCTGCCCCAGATTCAAGCGTGATGGTCATCGCTGTGCCCTACTTCTCATTGTTGGACGTAGTTTAAGGACATACCCGGGTCCAAATTTCAACCTTTTCCACTCACACTTTGAGGATCATATTAGAGTGGAAAGAAAATACCGTTTTTTGATTATGGAATAAGAAAAGGGGATTTGAGAGATGAGGTGTGGAACTGAATTCTTATTATTACTCAAGTGAGTACAATAATTGACAACAAGATAAGTTATATTAGATAGCTATTTAAAAAAAAATAGAGTAACCATATGGATTGGCGTGGAAGGTCAACCAATAAAATAAAAATAAAAAACTTTTAAATGCCATAAAGCGATAAATCGTCTCAAATGTCATAAACCGACCTTGACCGGTGGGTAGTGACCCTGCCTATGAAGTCGACGGTCCTGGGTTCAAATCCCAGTACAGATATATTTGTTCTGGAATCATTGGTGTTTTCTATGTATTTAAGTATTTCAATAATCTATATATATAAACGTGAACGTCCTGACTGACTGACTGATCAACGCACAGCACAAACCGCTTAACCGAGATGGCTGATTTTTTCACAATAAAGGGTGAACACTATTAAATTGTCGCAGGTCGAACATGCTACAGACGACAAAATAAAAATCCAAAGTGCTCAAAATTCTTTATATGACTAATTTTATACAGCGTAAAATCATTTTAAAAAATATTAGGGCTATTTCATCGAACGACGAGAAAATTTCCGGACATTACTTTTGACGTGATTCATTGAATTTCGCACGGAATCATCGCTTAACAATTTTGTGCATTTAATCCATTTTCGTTGAAAATCTGGTAATGAAGTGGCAGGTTGGCAAGTTTTTCGCAGTTTAGTTTTTATATTAGCCCAATATTTTTCGATGGGGCGAAGTTCGGGACAGTTAGGTGGGTTACTCTCCTTAGGCACTACCTCGACTGAATTCGCCTTATACCATTCCAAAGTTCGAGACGAATAATGGCAACTTGCTAAATCTGGCCAAAACAATGTTGAGGAAGTGTGTTTCTTTATGAATGGTAACAGTTTCTTTTTCAAGCATTCTGATATATAAATATCGGTGTTAATTGTCCCGGTAGTGATAAATGGTGAGCTCCTCATGCCGCACTGGCATATAGCTTGCCAAACAAGGTATTTTTGCAAATTTTTCTACCGGGATCACCTTTTCCGATTCGTCAAGATTCGAGATGTCACGAGAGGAATAGTACTGGTTACCTGGTAAAGACTTGAAATCTGCCTTGACGTAGGTTTCATCGTCAATAATTAGGCAACATTTTTCTCAATCAACAAGGTATACAATAACCTAGAACGTCTAACCGCACGATTATATTGATCCACAGTTCTCTTGGGAGCCTTTTGCTTCTTATATGTTTTAATGCCGCATTCTTTTTAATTTTTTGGACATTTGCTTGACTAGTGCCTACTTTTTCGCCACATCCCGGGAAGAGATACTCGGATTCTTATCAAATAGCTTGCACACCTTTGATTGTAACTTAACATTAGATTTTCTGGTGGGTTGACCTTCACGCCGCTTCCTATCTATAGTTTCACCTTGTTTAATTTTTTTTAGGGTTCGTTGAACCGTCCTCCGAGTTGTTTGACAAGATTTTGCCAGATCTAAAGTTGATAAATGAGGATTTTTACTGAATTCTTGCAAAATTAATTCGCGAACATTTTTTTCGTGTAACGCCATTTTCATAAATAAAAAACAAATGAACATTTTATGGTTGTCTAATATATTACGAGCCTTCTAAATTTAAAATTTTAAAAGAATATTCAAAAAAGGTTCGATGCAACACGCTAGCAAAGTAAAAATGTAGGCGACAATTTAATAGTGTTCACCCTTTAGGTAGTTTATATACCGTAAGGACCCACTAGAAGGGATTTTTAGAAATTCTACCATTAAGGGGGTAAAAAAGGGGTTAAAAGTACGTATGGGGATTCTGTGAAATTTAAGGCTAGAAACTTGAAATTTTGTGTTAACAGTCCTTCTCCAAACACAAAAAAAGTAATTTCAGCGTTTTTTTATATTCATCCCCGAAAAGGGTTCTTCTGCGCGTGCGAAGCCGGGGCGAAGCGCGTGCGAAAGCAAGTAAGTATATATATATCGTAGACGAGGTACCCACATCACAAGCCTTGTTGAGGTTACCTTAGGCCTTGGTTAATTTGTCTAAGGATGTTTGATGACTTCATACCCACAAGGCCAGACCTGGTGTCCACATAATATTGTTTAATATTTATTTCTTTTCATAGATAATGGCTAGACGATATTCCGATAAGTACTGATGCAGATGAACGATTGTGATATTACTGCATGATTCACTGATAACTGTATCATAATCTTGATCGATTCACAAGGCTTATGACTAAGGACGATTTCTCCATTTCATCTACAATTGACAGTTTTTTGAAAAATTACAAATTTAGAATCTGTGTTTTTTTCTCAAAAAATATGTTCTACTTAGAATTACGAGCTATGTATGTCCATTCCAATAGACGAAAATTGTCCCAGAAATTTACAAACATTTGATTTTTCCTTTTAAGCGCACACATACAAAAAAACGTAATTACTGCTACTGACAAATATGGTTTGTCGGACGTAAGTAGTTAAGTATTTGTTATAAAAGGGAGCAAAGTTAGTGTTTATCTTCTCGTGCTAATATAGAGCTAGCGAAAGATTCCAAAATTGTTTTGCATGCGCATGCACAATATTTTTTTTTTTTTTTTTGACAAAGGTGGGGTGGCAAACGAGCAGACGGATTGCCTGATGGTAAGCAATTACCCATGGCGTACCGCGACCCCAGGGAACCGAAAGCGGAATCAGACGTTTTACAATTAGTTTATCGTAACCAGAATCGGAGACCGAGTGATAGGTGGGTGAAATATTAAGGGTACCTACATAATTATTCTATACATTTCAGCCGTATGCAGTCCACTGCTGGACATAGGCCTCCCACAAATATGACTTGTATCATTTTGGGGTAGTTGCCATAGTCGCCACGCTTGGCAGGCGGGTTGGCGACCGCAGTAGCTGTAGATTGGGTTTCGACGGACGCTGCTGCCCGTCCGTAGGATTTTTCCCTTTGTCGCCTCTTACGACACCCGCGGGAGGAGATGGGTTGGTGCTATTCTAGTCAGCCGGCATCACACGGCACAATTATTCTATACAAACCACCAACACAGTCATACGAATAGGCATTTTGAATGGAATAAGACTGATTTATCAAAAAACTACGATTAGTGCAGCACGTTGCAAACAGGGTCATGAGAAGATGACAGAAATAAAGGGAAAATGGATAACTGCCCGGGCGACACTCCAACTTCCATTTCTTTCCATTTTTCCTTTATTTCTTAGAATGATGGTTTCGTTAGCAGACGTTTCTGTTAAAAAAATATATAATTTAGGTATAAACCTGTTTGTTTTGATGTACCTACGCCGCATTTTTATGTAACAGGCCCGGTACCGCGTACATCGAAGTTCGTATATTTCGAGCATCTTGCTCTTTTACTTCAATTAGGGCGTCATGAGAGTGAAAGAGACAATCGTCTGAAATTTAGGTATATCGTTTTTGCGGTAGCGCCGCAGAACCGGAACCGAAGCGAGGTTTAAAATTAGTCAGAAGTTCCGACTTAATGCAACCGGAGTTCCCGTAGCTCTGGAACATCCCTACTGCCGACCATTCATTCGTTCGTCTATTTGCCTCTATCTCTCATATTAATTCGCAAACGCGATGGAGAGGGAGCTTAAGTCAGTTTTTGAATTTCGGTTTTGGCAGTTGGTCTTCTTGAAAGACATACGCTGTATCCTTCTCTATCGCCCTTGAATATAAGAGCGACACAGAAGATATCAGAAAGAACGATCGAAGTAGTTCGCGGTAGGCCTGGAACCGCAAACATCGAATTTCGTAAATTTCGAGCCATCTTTCTCTTTTACTCCAACTACGGTGTCATGAGAGTGATAGAGACAATAATTTGAATCGATTTTCGGGGTACCGCCGCTGGCTGCTTTGCGCGTGTAGTTTGACTTGAGTTGTTGTTATTTACTGGCAACACTCGCAAAGATTATCTCCTATCGTAAATGCTTACCAAAGATAATCTACTCGTACAATTTATGGACACGAGTGTCCATCGATAAGTCGCGGTTACAGATAGCATTTTTACGATTATGATGATGATTCAGGGTTGCCAAAGATAGTTCATCAATTTAAAAATATCGGAGCTTGAATTTTATCGCCTTGATAATAGAGGCGTTGTTCGGATATTTGTGACCACCTCCACAGCTCCGATATATGTGATGGCGACTGTAGGTACCATATTAACACTGAACCGTGCAAGGGCAGAGTAATGGTATTTATAAACAAATAAACATAGACGACTTTGACAATAGGTTTGGCCTAGTTGGTAGCGACCCTGCCTATGAAGCCGATGGTCCTATGTTCAAATACCAGTAAGGGCATTTATTTGTGTGATGTCAGAGTCATTCATGGGTGCTAGGTAGCAGTGGTTGTGAATTAACTTTTTATTACGCAAAACGGAATCAATATGGCTGCCAAATGAGTCCAAGAAAAAAATATGAATAGGGGCGGTTTGTATGGAGGGGCCGCCACTGCTACAGGTACCTACGTATTTTTGATCTTTGATTTACAAATGAAATAAAAGAACTGGAACGGATTATATTGAGGGTTACGTGGTCAAACCCGATAAATCGACATAATATTTCATTGAAGTAACAATCTTAGGTAATTCACGTATAGTTCTAAATTCAAAATCATTTACTCGACTTATCGGGTTTGACCACGAATTATTGCGTATACAAATTTAAACTTCATCTCGACGTCTCGAACCCTTTAATAGCGTCCGTGGTCATCGGGTGGAGTCTAAGCCTAGTTTAGTATACGCCATATAATCCATTTTAGTTCTTTTATTTCATGAATAATTATCGCGGCAACCGAAGACAATATTTTGTTTTACAAAGTTTAAGTAAGTGTAAGTAACACTTAAACTTGTTGTATAGGTACATAAATATTATAGTTATTTGGAAATTCTGGCATGTTACATGTTGTTAACTATTTATTTTAGTTAGGTTTAGCATATTTACATAGACGTGTGCGTCATTATGAAATGTTAATTAAAATCTAAGTACATATTTTTTAAACAAAGACTTGAAAATAGATTTTACTTTGTTATTACTGAATAAGTAAATATTTAAAAGTGTTATTTTTTGTTTTAATTGTATACTGCATATGTGTTCAAAAAGTTATGTTGTGTATTTTACTAAAATATTGACATGATATAAAAGAAATGACAGTACTCGTAAGTAACTCATTAATTATCATCATCATCATCATTTCAGCATACTACGCATAATTATGTAAGTACTTTAAGATTTGATGTATCACTGTTTTGAAAAAATAAGTCCCGCCGTAGTTTCTTGCCGGTATCTTCACGGGTCAGAGGTGTAGGGTTTGAACCGGTGTAGATATTTTTTTTTTTGACGTTTCTTAAGTGCATGTAATGTGCCTAAATTGAAAAATAAAGATCTTTTATCTTTTTTTTTTATCTTTAGCCGTAAGTCGTCTACTGCTGGACATAGGCCTCCCCCAAATACGACTTGTATCAACTTGGGGGTAGTTGTCATAGTCGCCACGCTTGGCAGACGGGTTGGCGACCGAAGTAGCTGTAGATTGGGTTTCGACGGACGCTGCTGCACATACGTCTATTTTGTCCCTTTGTGGCCTCTTACGACACCCGTGGGAGGAGATAGGGTAGTGCTATTCTAGTCAGCCGGCATCACACGGCGTCACCGTCATCGTTAGATAGATATTTGAAAAAGAAAAAGTGTTTGTTTACCTTAACCCTTTACATATGTACCGATTTATTCGTATTATTTGACGGCCGGTCTGGCCTAGTGGGTAGTGACCCTGCCTATTAAGCCGAAGGTCCTGGGTTCGATTCCCAGTCATTTATTTGTGTGATGAGCACAGATATTTGTTCCTAAGTCATGGATGTTTTCTATTTATTTATATATATATCGTCGTCTAGTACCTACAACACAAGCAGTACTGAGCTTACCGTAGGTCTAGGTCGATTTGTGTAAGATTGTCCCGAAATATTTGTTTTATTTATTTATTATTTATTCTACTCACGAAAACACCTTTAATACATAATTAGCTGTTTGATTTAAGATAAGTAATGCAAATTTATTATTACCCATATATTATTTATAACCATTCAATTCATAGGTACTAAACATAAAAAAGAAATAGCATCATTATATTGCACGTTTGTCCTAATTATAACTTCAGCTTTTTATCGACACGCGATAACGTTCGCGATTGTGTCAACCCTATCGCAAGTTCTCCTGAAAGCGCAGGATTTAATGAGAAGTCTCAGCGCATTTCAGTCAGTACCGACGCCGATTTCGACCTAGCTCCACCCCTACGGTAAGTCACCTATATATATTGTCTATAGATACACATCCTTGTGTAATTTGTATATAGATATATATCTATATACATAAAAAAAACCATTGGTCACAGCATCACGCGCGAACGGCGGGACCGATTTCGCTAATTCTTTTTTTGACGTGTTTGTTTTTGTCAGAAGAAGGTTCTTATGAAAGAAAAAATAAGGAAATTGCACGGAAAATTAGAAAATTTGAGAATACTTAGCCACTATATCAGATTATTTCAAATGTATATTTATTAATAATACCAATTATACCAATTTGAAATTAATATTCATAGCAAATACAGGAGAACGTCTATCGGGTCCTCTAGTACTTACTAAATAATAAACGGATTAATTTTCTTCGAACTATACCTACTACCTTAGCCTTCTAAGGCCTGCTCAGGCCTGCCTATAGAATAATGCTTATTAATCTTATTATACTATAGGCATTATATTATACTAATGAAACTAAATCTTATATCAAATGGAATTTGATTTCATTTCCTAGATTAAATATTATGATTTCATCCCATTAGAAATACAATTGGAAAAATCTTTTATTAGTGTAAATATTAAAATTGAATTTATAATTTTGGATACGTTCGCATATTTAACTAATTATGTCGCCAGTATCCTTGGCACGTCAGCATCATATAGTTAGTTACAGTCAGTATGGCCAAATATATCGAGTTTATACAGTTCTTTATTTATATAGCAGTAAGGATGTGTATCGATATATTTGGCCATACTGACTGCAACTAACTATATGACGCTAACTGTACAAAGCCTGAAAGGACTTTTTTAGATTGAATGTAGTAAGTATAGATATATATATATAGATGTTCTTAGTGCTTCTAATAAAGCTTATTACTTTCGAATTAAAATAAATAAATATTAGTTAAGTAGGCATTATAATATTGTAATCCTTGTATTAATTTGAGAATAAAGTTTATGGCTATTACTAATTATGATTTAGTTGTTATTGTTAAAACAATAGGTATTACGTATTTAGTATATGATAAGATTGGTAACCATAAAACATTTCGACATTTGTTTGTGTAGGTACTTATAATGTATATTGTTTTTTTTTTTATACTCACATGGAATGATTATAAGTACCTACTAAGTTTTCTTGGAATTATTACTGACTTCGTAAGTAAACTTAGAAGCTGTATGCGTCAGTCAGTTATTTGAAATTGATTTAAATAACTGTACCTAGTTGATATGATAGATATTTAATATTATAAAAAATACAGTTATTAACATAATATTTCACACTTATAATATAAGTATCTCGTAATGTCGTGGCCTAAGAATAACAAGTCATTTGTTTGTCCAAAATCCGCTAAGAATTGCCCTAATTAGGCCCTAAGGTTTGGCCTAGTGGGTAGTGACTCTGCCTATGAAGCCGATGGTCCTTGGTTCAAATTCTAGTAAGAGCATACTGCTGTGATATATTATATATATCGTTGGCTGAGTACCACAACACAAGTCTTCTTGAACTTACCGTGGGGCTCAGACAATTTGTGAAAGGATGTCCTGTAATATTGATTTATTTATACAAGAACATTTTGCATCTTGGATGAAGCCATTTTTGATTTTCTATATCGAGATTCGAAAAGATCTTGAAACAGGAATCATCAAGAGCTATTTATTATTAATTTTCCCCTCACTAGCTCGTAAAGCGTGTTTATCCTTTAATACGAGTGGGTAAAAACGCATTTTATTCAAATTCAAATTCAAATTCGTTTATTTCAGACTGAATGTCCATAGAATAACAATTACAAGAATAATAAAATAAAATAACAAGAAAAATTAAATTAAATTACAATAAAACACAGCATACAAACAAAAAATAAATTAAAAAAAATTAGATACAATATAAATTAAAATCAAATTACAAATTAACAAGTCAATTAAAATGAAAATTAAATTAAGTTAAAAGTTACATTAAAATTGGAAAAAATGAAATATGTCAAGCAATAAATTAATCACAGTCACTCGGTCACTTACATAAGGTCATAAACGACACCTCTAGAACCCATATGCAAGTCATCATAGTGTTTCCAAAGAGCACAAGCAGGATACTCCCAGATGAGACGCAGCAAGCTGTTGGAACTGTCACGAACCCGGCGCATGAGTGAAGCGGTGCGATTACGGAGGATCGCCTGGAAACCGTCTATCCTGGCACTCACAAACATCTCCGAAGCGCTACAGTAACGTGGCAGTCCCATCAGCATGCGGAAGCCGTTGTTATATTGGACGCGCAGGGAATTGAAGGTCTTTTGTGTAGTTCGTCCACAGGCTGCACGAGTAAAGATTGGCAAAAAGCCCTAAAGAGGGTCTTTTGACATCCCCCGTCACAACGCGCAAACCTACGGTGACACCATGTTACATCTTACCGACAACGCCCTGCGCTCCTGCTCTATATCAACGTCATCCTGGAGATCCTCGGTGACCCAGTGCCCAAGATACTTGAACCGTGACACTCTGTCGAGAGGAACTCGCACGACACACAGGAGGCACTGACGCGTATTCCCTTTGTCTGCATTAAAGATCAACAGTTCGCTCTTCTTTGTATTGTATCTTAGGCCATGTGTCACCGCGTACTCCTCACAGATCCGTATCAAGCTTAACTAGAGCGCTGATCGCGGGGCACAGCAACACCATATCATCTGCATAGTTAATATTGTTAATGGTCGTACCACCAATCGAGCATCCGATACCCGTGCTGCTGAGCCTGGCATCAACTCATCCATGTACAGGTTAAACAGCCTCGGTGAGCTGAGCCCCCTGTCTCACACCGCACGCAAGCCTGTACACGTCTGAAAACGCTCCAGCCCATCTCACCCTGATTAGTCTGGTTTGCCGTACCAATAGCGGAACAGGTTAACCAACCCTACTCAGGTACTAGTGCCATCCTCCAACTTATCCCACAAGATGTTGTGAAACCGTGTCAAATGCCTTTGACAGGTCCAAGAAACAGGCAAAAACCGGTGCTCTCCCTTGCTTATGGTACTGGACGGTCTGCTTGACACACAGTACCGCACGCCCGGTTGATAAATTAGTTTAAAACCAAACTGTGCATCCTGAGATTTAACATGCTTAGACAGCAGATTGTCAAGCAGTCCGTCCAGCACCTTAGCAGACACTGTCGCTAGGGATATTGGCCCTATAGTTGGACCCGTCAGAGAACATCACCAGTTTTGTTTTTGGCAATAGGAACCACAATAGTTCGCATGAGATCATCTGGAAGATAACTATGACTTAAGCACAGGTTAAAGAACATCTTGAGTACTCGAGGCGGGTGATCGCCCGCGTGCTGCAAGTGCTCGATGCTGAGGCCATCATGTCCCGGCGACTTTCCTCAGGTCATTGACTGGATAACGCTTTTACCTCTTTGAAAGTAAACCGGGTCGGGATCTCCTCCATAAGGGCCCCAGCGTCGGCCTTCCGCGAGACATCCCGAGAGGGCTATCAATTTTAAAACGCTCTTTAAACATATTAGCAATCTGAGACGGCTCGCTTGCTCCATCTACACTTGCAGGAGTACAAGATTTAGGACCAATCTTATTGGTGCACTTCCAAAACTTGCTGAAGTTTTAGCTTTATGGTGAGTGGCTAAGATATTCATTCTAATTTGAGCTTCATTATTTTGACACCACCAAGCTTGTCCCAAACTCCTTCCGAGAAGCACACATGTCCTGAAAAATAGGCCCCGAGGATGGCTTGAAGGACACCCACTGCCGAAACATTTGTCTGGCACGAGCATGTGCCTCTTTAACATGCTTATTCCATCCTACCACCTGCTTGTGCCTTGACCTTCCAATCGATTTACTATTCATAGAGGCCGTTTGCAAAACAGTAACAATGTCATTATACAAGTTAGTCAAGACTTTACGATGAGATACGTCATTACAAAAACGATTACAACAAGACCTTAAAACTACGGGAAAATCTATATATTTTAATTTATCATTACAAATGTCATTAAATAACTTAATTTGGTCATCATTTCTTTCTCCCCATATGAGATTATAGTCCTTATTAACCCCATAGAGATTATTACATTTAATCGAATTTTTACAACTTATATTGCACTTATAAATAACAGGAAAGTGATCCGACCAGTAGGTATCGTACTTTACTACTACATCTGTCAACGTTAACCATGCTGATTCAGTGACCAAACAATGGTCCAACCACCTGTTGCACCCGTGAGCGTCACTTACGAAGGTGTACGTGCCTGATTCACTGCCTAGCCACTCAAAGTCAGCACATTTCCAGTTCTGTTCCACACAAAAATCAGACAGTTCAGTGAAGAAAGGTTGGCCGGGGTGAGCATTAAAATCACCAAGAACAAATACACAATCAGCACAGTGCGATTCGATAACCGCACAGACCTCACTAAGGCACTCAGTAAACTCCGGTAGATTGTTAATGTCCTCAGTTGGCATGTACACGGAAAAAATAAGTACCGAGCGCCCCTGCGCTTTTACGATGACCGCAGATAACCGCACACTTTTATCCACTAGTGATTAAAGTAAGTTGACTTATCATAGCTCTTAATGCTATGGTTTTAAAGTCTAAATTCGCAAAGTACTTGCCCCCCGGCGGCGGCGGCGGGCGCGGGCGAGCCTCGCTAACACAGAACATTCGAAAATCGCACTGGCCACCACAAGCTAACCAAGCTAAAGGTACCTTTTGTAAAAATGTTGAATGTATCTAAACGCAAAGAAAAAGTCAATGCGATTTCAAAAAGTTTTTTTGCGTGTTTCACTTTCCTCGCTGTAGTGAGGGGAAAAGTTTTGTGTTACACACGGGTGCAATTGTAATTTAATTCTCGTGTATTGAAACACTCGCTACGCTCAGGATTCTATTTTTTAACCACTCGCTTTGCTCGTGGTTAAACTATAGAATCCATTCGCTTGCTCAAGTTTCAATCCCACACTCGCAGTTAAAATACAATTTTGCACCCTTGTATAACAAATAACTATTATCCATTAACATACAATTTTATTTTGAAATAGATATATGTATTGATTAAAAAACACGCCCATAGCATCAGCTATGGGCGTGTTTTTTAATAAGGTCTTCAGTCAAATATTTTATATCTTTGAAATCATTCAAAGATATAAATTATTGACTCATAAAACAATAAATAAATAAAACCTAGTCATTATTATTATTTATTATACTCTTACTCATAAAAACATAAATTATCCAACTGTATCGTTATCACACTTATCAAAACAGATCACGAATGGGGGTCATATTACGACGATTTTGAATTGCTATAGGTATCTTGATATCCTGGTGCAATGGCGGTAATGCATATTTTTTATTATCACACTAATGCAACAGATAAATAAATATTGATAGTGATTGGAATTCCGTAAATCGGAGCTACTTTGCTCCAGATTTACAAATAAATAAATAAATTTTACAGGACATCCTTACATAAATTAACTGACCCCCCGGTAAGCTCAAGAGGGCTTGTGTTGTGGGTACTCAGCCAACTATATATATAATATACAAATACTTAAATAAACAGAAAACACCCATGACTCAGAAACAGATAAAGATATTTCTCAAATAAATGCCCTTGCAGGAATTTTAACCCAGGACCGTCGGCATCATAGGCAGGATTACTATCAGGTCTGGCCTAGTGTACCCACTGTCGTCTAATTTTTACACACCCAAATTATGGCAGTAGTTAGTAGAACAACTGTACTACCATTTTATTACCCTTGTGGGATCTTTTTCTGGAAAAAATACGGATTTTAACTTGGAACAATATTACCCCGTCTATGAATAACATTGGCTTTGAAATAAATTTCACTACTTAACCAATAATTTTCAAAAATAATTTTGTCCCTAATTAATCGATGAGTAATTATTTTCGTACGAATACAAAGAAAATGGTAAATGTTTAATCATTCCTGTTGTTCCTTATCAATTGAATTAAGGTACTTATTTTAAATGTATATGAAAATAAAACCTTATAAGAAATCGAAGCATTGTTACCCTAAGGGGAGCAAAGTAATTACGAATATCAATGTTCACTATAATGACGAATGCGACATATTTTTATTATGGAAAAAGTCGTCGCACTTAAGTTTTTACTTATAGCTTATTAGTAATACAGGGCCCATGTTTCCTAGTCGTACGTTGTGTTATGATGTTATGAATGTTATAATGAGACGATAGAACGATTTCCGCTACGCTTAACAGGTCGTTGATCCTCAATTTCACTCCGGTCCGGTCACGGTTGAAAAATCGGAGCTCGGGGAAAAATCGGAGCTCACTCGGATTTCCAGATAATTGCCCTGTGACTATGACTAACTATGTATCTGTGGTTTAGCACACTTTGATTTCTTCTGTTTCCGGCCGTGTTAGAATTTAGAAGTCAACTTGGAATCCTTATCAATTCAAATTTAGTTGAAGTAACGGTTAAAATTTCCAAAGATTATTGCACATCAAAAATCAATGATTTGCCGCCACCGGTATTTCCGGACCGATACGACCCTCATACCTTCAAGAAAAGAGCGTACCACCAACCACCACCAAGGTGTTTGTGACTCCCCTGGTGTTGCGGGTGTCCATGGGCAACGGTAATTGCTTACCATCAGTGTTATCTTTACCAATTCGTGTGGTCTTTTGCCACCTTTATCATTAAAAAAGATTAAAGTTTTACTTAATTATCTCTGGCAAGCATGAAATTACACCTTAGTACTTTTGATGACAATATATCCTCAAGAAAAAGTGTCCAGGAACAACGGCGTTTGAGTCAGGGTTTGAACCCGCACCGCTTTCGTGGCTGATGCTTTATTAAATATAAAATAATTTTATCTGTTCCTACATACTATTTCTTAATTTAGGATTTGAATCTAAAATAACCGCTAAATTTGCTAGCTTCTTGATACTATTAAAATCTAATTGTATTACTTACATACACATCTTAGATCAACTTTGTACAACTTTGTACACAATATTAACAAATGTTATTTCTTATTTACAGATCTCTCCGAATTCACCATGTCTCTCGACGAGGTAAGGACGTGACATCCATTAACCTTTCGGCTTAGCCCTTAACACTTTGCCATGACGCAACCAAAAATAACCATTTAAATGAAATATTTTAAGTCAGTATTGCATAGCGATCATTTTTTTAGCGTTTTAATGGCATTGTGACACAGCTTACAAACCTATTTTGAGGTTCGCTTGTCAGCCTTCAACCTAATTCACAGAAACTTTATACATTGTCCTAGCTTTTGCCCACGGCTTCGCACCTTTTAGACCCCTTTTAGACTCCTTAGGGGATGAATTTCAATTTAGGGGATGAAATTACTTTTCTTGTATTCGAATAAAGAGTGTTTACACAACGTACTTCAAGTCTCTCGCTTTAAATTTTACACTATCCCCTTACAAACTTTCAACCCCCTTTTTACCCCCTTAATATTGGAATTTACAAAAATCCCTTCTTTGATCTGATTTAAGGGTGAAGGGCATTTGTTATCAATGAGTATTTTAGTATACAGCAAAAGTCACCATGACGGATCAGCCTTATCATATACTCCTGAGTACTTACCTAATCATTTGATAACACATAATAAATTAATATTTACATCACTTTGTTATCAATTCGTGGCCCTGTCGATAGTATCTATACTAAATGCACTATGTTTTGGCGTGACGCCGGCTATAGAAATGAAGACACGTGTTACAAATTCTAACAAAATTAAGTTGAATACGAGTAGATCATATGCGCAATATATCTTGCTGACCGGTCTAGCCTAGTGGGTAGTGACCCTGCCTATGAAGCCGATGGTTCTGGGTTCGAATCCCAGTCAGGGCATTTATTTGTGTGATGAGCACAGATATTTGTTCCCGAGTCATGGGTGTTTTCTTTGTATTTAAGTATTTATATGTATCTATAAATATATATCGTCGTCTCGCACCTACAACACAAGCCTTACTGAGCTTACCGGAGGACGACGTCGATTTGTGTAAGATTGTCCCGAAATATTTGAAATATTTATTTAAACTTATGAAAAAAATGGTCTTAATAAAGACATTGAATAAATCTTTTGGGATGTCTCGATGATAATTGACCCTACTCGATGATAATTGAACTTTAAGGTTTAAGAAATTGTTAACTTGATTCAAATTTTATGTTACAGCAATTCAAACAAGTCGCTGACTCCGTCAGGAACTGGAAAACCAGGCCCGCCGACTCCGAAAACCTTGCGCTGTACTCTCTGTACAAGCAGGCGATCGCTGGCGATGTCAACATCCGTAAGTATCCGGCATCCGTGACCTACCACCCTCGGACGTCCACTGGACATGGGCCTTCCTAATATACCGTCACGGGGAGCGATCTCCAGCACTCTGCTACCGACCCCCTGATCCGTAAGAGATTATTTGATCATCTAGTTTGTGGTTCTCACACTGCTCGATCCTAACAGTGTACACGTACATAAAAAAAATATTACAGGACATTCTTACACAAATTGCCTGAGCCCCACGGTATAGATAGTTCCACGAGAGTTGAGGCGAATGGATTACGCACACATCTGATTGCAAAAGAGTGAACGAATGGAATGAATGAGTATAATCTGCCTATCATTACATGAGATGTTGCTGTGTGAGTGACTTCAACTCTCGTGAAACTACCATAAGCTCAAGAAGGCTTGTGTTGTGGGTACTCAGTCACCGATATATATGATATATAGAAAACACCCATGACACAGGAACAAATATCTGTGCTCAAACAGATAATAATCGCGTTTTAGGTGGTTGTCACACTGCTGAGGATTTTGGAAGTGTATGATAGGCACGGTTATATGCCCGAGAAAAATAATACTACCCGTATTTTACGAAATAGGCGTTACATGGTTCCTTGGAAACATCTATTTTATTGTATAACGTTATTGTCTATTTAGGCTGATCGGGTTAATAAAACGAGTTTTTTTTTTTAAGGACCATATTAATCTATTTTAACGTCTAATCATAAATACTTTAGCGTCTGACGAAATCTAATGGCACATATCGCCGGGTAGCTACATGTGCAGTCATCCATAATTATAGTCGAACAATCAAAGATCGTCTAATAACCATACATTAAATTATAGATAATTGGGTAGTAGATGCGTTAAGAAATAATTCACGATCTTACAGACTAGGTATAATAGACTGGGTTTCGACGGATGGGGGAATCTTCCGTCTGGCTGAAAGTAAATTATTAACGTACCGGATACCTGCATTATTATCTCACTTTTTAAGTAGTTGACATACACTTAAGAAAAAGCGACGAGGACCTCCGATATCCGAGACAGGCTTTGAACCGGCATCTCCAACTATCGCGGCTAACGCCTAAACCAATTGGGCCACCCGAACATTTAATTGGTGATCACTTTACAATTACTTTTTAGGCATTTTTAAGAGTATAAATTAAAGAAAAGAAAATAACTTGATACGTAAGTCGCTCAAAATGGTTATAGGTGTAACTCCATTCCTACGTTCCTTGGGATTAGTCATGAGTACCTTAGTTTAGGTACACATCGAGTGTTTAATTAAATAATTACGTAATTATGATTTACATTGAAGAGAATGTATGGGAAAGAATAAAGGAAAGGTATTTAGAGACAACATTGCTACATTAGTGTTCTTGAGTCTCAAGACATCTACTCGAGTGTTCGTCATTGGTACACGTATCTTATTAGTCACCTCCGTGTCTGTCAGCTATCAGGTTAGCATTGCGTCAGACACAATAGTCCTATTATAAAATAATTAGAACCTCGGAATTATTGTACCTAGACATAGAGTCTAGGCACAAGTAGTACTTATTATAATATCGGCAAGCAAAGAAAACCAGTTTTACTATTTTTATTTTAGGGATCAAATAGATTTCGTTTCCAGTACAAAATGGTTCCCAAAAATGACCCCAATATTCTACTGACAGTTATTTCCTTACCCCCTTCCTCGGCTTTAGGCATTATCCAATAACCAAATTAACGCTATTCAAACAAGTTTTGATTACAAAAAAAAGATAAAAGATCTTTATTTTTCAATTTCATTACATGCACTTATGAACGTCAAAGAAAAATCTACGCTGGTTCTAACCCTACACCACTGACCCGAGAAGATACCGGCAAAAAACTACGGCGGGACTTTTTTCAAAACAGTGATACATCAAATCTTAAAGTACATAATTATTCGTAGTCCCATAGGAAATAAATCAACCAGTTTATTACAAGATATAACTAAAAATACTAAAATATAAAAGTAAAAATAATAATGTATATGAACTTTGGCTTCACAAAATAGACACGATTTGCCTAAAGAACTGAGGGCCTGCTGTGATCGAAGTTTGACATTTTTGGTTATCAGTCTCTTTTACTCCAATAAAGGCGTAATTACACTGACAGAGACAATCGCAATCATTCGAAATTATACATAGACAAACTGTCAAAAGTTAACCTTCTTTGTATTGTTTACAGCCGAGCCCAGCAGCGGAGTGGTAGAGAAGGCGAAGTTTAAGGCGTGGAGCGACCGCAAGGGAATCTCCGCCGACGACGCCAAGAAGCAGTACATCGACTTGGCGCAGCAGTGGCAGGGGAAATACGCCTGATTAGATCTAAGCTAGAGTTAAGGATTTCGTTTAATTAAATAATTACTATACTTTACATTGAGTTTTCCTGTTGTTTTACGTACTATTCCGTTGCCAATCAAAGAAAGAAGAAAGGCTTAAACCTGGTGTTATGCAAAGATTTATCATTATCATATCAGCTGTAAATCGTCCTCTGGCCTAGGCCTCCCTGAAATATGACTTGCATCGTAATGATCTTGAGGGGTATTTGCCATAGTCGCCACGCTTGGCAGGCGGGTTGGTGACCGCAGTAGCGGTGATTGGGTTTAGATAGACGCTGCAGCCCATACGTCGGTATTGCTACGCTGCGCTTGCTAGTCCGTGGTCTCCACTCGAGCACTTTTCGCCCCATCGGCTATCTTCTCTGCGTGCAATATGGCCTGCCCATTGCCACTTCAGCATGCTGACCCGTTCAAAAGTTCAATCTTTATATACTAGCTATTACAGTCAAGTGCAAAAGTATGTACTCGACTATACTGTGGTCTTCTAAGCTAAGGGCTCTTTTCAGTTCCTATTTACGCCACTCTATAAAGATGACCCTAGTACGGCCAGCTGCAGAATAAAAAGGGTGGTACGTTTTCTCTGCAGCTGACTGTACCTAATTGATTTAACCCTGAATCGGATTATGCAAAGATTGGGATCTCTGTACGATTAGATAGTGCTCGTATGAGCCGTTTCCAGCCGGCTTTACTTAATTTTCACAGTTCAATTGCTTTCACTGGGCTCATAAAGAAAGAAGAATGTGTAGCCATATTGGCTATGGCTTCGTGTTTCTTAAGAAATAATGTGACCAGCTCCACAGCTGTTTACACTAGAGTCGATTGCATAAACATAGGTAGACATCATTAGACATGTATTAGATGCTGACGTGTTTTCTAACTATCGTTAGAATGTCGGTGGAATAATTGCCACGAGTCCGTAAAACGTAAAAATGAGATGGTGGTTTAAACAAGAAAACAATTGATGCTCCATCTTGCTGGAGGAGGCGAAGTGGAAGATGTCAAGCGAACGTTATAGAATCTCCACTGACGATGCCGTTTGGAAATACCAGTGCATAGAAAATTAAGCAGAAGCAGATGAGATATACTTAATAAATTATATGTATATTATGGATTGTATACGCTTTATTGGCTATCAAGACTACAGAGGCCAGTAATAATATTTTATTGAAAGTTGAAATAGATAACATATACTTAAGAAAAAACGACGAGGACCTCCGGTGTTCGAGACGGGATTCGAACCCGCATCTCCAGCTATCGCGGCTGACGCCTTAACCAATTTGGCCACCCGTACACAGCGGACCACGTCGAAATTAATCAAGTATATGTGATCTTGTTTATTTTAAACGGTTTTAGGCACCGTTTTACCAGCTCTAAGGTGAAACTACTTAAAAATCAAAGCAAATCAAAAATATTTCATAAAAAATAATTTGATTTGTTCTTAGTTTTAATATTTTATTGTTTCAGTATTTCTTAAGGTTACTTAATGATAAATAGGAATTTATCTACAAGAAGCCTTAACTAGAAATAGACCGTTTTTTGAGCCAGAAGTTTTTCGAAAGACTACTAAAATACTAAGGAATACTGAAAAAAACTGAGTTAAGGAAATCTGATTATCATTTTTTAATTATCCATATTGACAAGTAAATTGGTATAAGTGAAGGACATCATTATATCCCTAACCAGTGAGCAGGGACATGGGGTTCTCAGAAGTGATTTCCATGCACTGATCACGGTCTTGATGCCTTTGGTCTCCTCTAGCTCCATCCAGGCGAGGCCAGTTGACGCAGCCTCCTTCTCAACCTAGCTTGCGCCTCCAGGTGGTGCGAGGACTTTTCTCAGGATTTTGCTAAGTCACCCCTTGTTTAGGTAAGCAAGTAAACATGAACATGAAAATAAACATTGTTTTTTTTTGTCACGCACGCGTTTTAAGGAGGTGAGAGGAATTTAATGGTAGTATTTATCTGAAGTATCCAAACATTAAGGAATGCATGAATTCAAAACTATTTTGTTCCTTGATCCTAAATCCAGGGCGGAAGTTATAGAAGACCAAGTGCAAGTAGTTTCGGACCCGAGTATGTCCTTAAACTACGTCCAACAATGAGAGGTAGGGCACAGCGAAGTACCATCACGCTTGAGTCCGGAGAAGCCCAACTGGGGAAGTACCTCCTCCTTACAGAAGACCACAGCCATAATAGCACTGCTACCTTTCAGGTATGTAGTGTTGTATTCCTGGTGGTGAGTAAGGTTCCCAGAGCTCCAACCCCCCTTAAAGCTCGGCAACGCGCTTGTGACTCCCCTGGTGTTGCGGGTGCCCATGGGCGACGGTAATTGCTTACCATCAGGCAATCCGTCTGCACGTTTGCCACCTTTTGTCATAAAAAAAAAGCAGATTATTGGCAAGCCTATCTGGGTCAATTGTAGAATTAACAATTAAATTTTGTACCTTTACTTATCTAATTTTTTTCTTTTTCGTTATCAATTAACCACACATTTGTATACCTACTATAAAAACTGGTAAAAATCAAAATCTTTTCTACGTACCTGAAATAACGTTTTAACATAAATTTGACAAAAGGTGGTGTTCGGCAGCGTCCCAATGGATGCCACTTTCAATGTTAAGTCATTGTCAATAAAGGACAAAGGTGACAGTACCCTTACCATGAGTTGTGACATTGACGTTTTCGATGACGAGTATCGAGTTTACTATCTGTGCATCTCGTTCGCACTAAAATAGTACAAGCGAGATGCACAGATAGGAAACTCGATACTCGTCATCGAAAACGTCAATGTCACAACTCATGGTAAGGGTACAGAAGGGTATCATACGGCATTCGCGTGTCGAGCACTGGTACGTTTACTTACACGACACATTTCTATTACAATTAGAGCAACAGTAATATTTGTAATCCAAAAGTGTCGATCCAACCATTTCCCCAAATCACCTGTGTATGAAAGTATAAAATCCCTCCAAACGAGGTAGGGCACAGCGATGACTATCACGCTTGAATCTGGGGCAGCCCAACTGGGGAAGTACCTCCTCCTTACAGAAGACCACAGCCATAATAGCACTGATACCTTTCAGGTATGTAGTGTTGTCTTCCTGATGGTGAGTAAGGTTCCCAGAGCTCCAACCCCCCTTAAAGGTCGGCAACGCGCTTGTGACTCCCCTGGTGTTACGGGTGCCTATGGGCGTCGGTAATTGCTTACAATCAGGCAATCCGTCTGCTCGTTTGCCACCTTTGTCATAAAAAAAAAACCCGCACTTGGTACCTCACCCCAAGTACGGGGTTTGGTGGGATGTCCTATTATTGTGTGTTTATCTTTAAAGTTATGAAATGGAACTACCTAAACCGACGACCGGATAACTTATTGACAAAATTAACTTGAATAAAATGTAAAATTTAAATTGTTACTTACTCACCCAATTTTAAGGTATTCTACAATTATATGCCTATTTAAAATTAATTATGATAAGTTTCATAAAACTTTCTTTATCATTTCAAATGAAACATCGATATAATTATTTCTGATAAAATTAGTTGATAAACAACTTTAGTTGTATCTGGCAAAGGCGTCAATAAGTAGGACAAGTCATTTTTATCATACTACATATGTACACACCTTTTGAGTTTGACCTACTTCCAGAAAAGGACTAACCCTGTAATACATGTATTTTCAAAAAAATTACCCTACAGTAATTTTGTTATCGCTAGAAAAATAATACTATCCTCGTAAGACCCACGGGCCTACCTGTAGTACAGTCAGCAGCAAAAGTGGCTAAGCGTTTGAAGTATTCAAAATGACCTACACGCGCTCTTATTCTCTTGACAATAGAGATGTGTTGACCTCATTTTGAACACCTCAAATGCTTAGCTACTTCTGCTGCTGACTGTACTAATTACGTTAAAGAAATTTGAAAATTGGAACAGAGTTGAATTTCATTTGTTTCCTTCGATTTCGACACAAAAGAAATTATACTTTATTTCCTACACCATAAAGAACGAATTCAACTAGCATATTACTTGTATGGTGGCCCTTAGGAGGTTATTGGTGCCATTCATACTATTGATACTGACTGTACAAGTGTATATACCTATATGAAACTTGTAAGTATGTATATACTTGTATATTTGGCATAGAGACGCTATTTCCATGGGGTCCCAGCGTGAACAAACTTTGCAGAAATCGCAGAGTCTGGTTGATGTAACTGGTACCCGAAGAGCTGGCGGCTTCCTAGCACAACGTATCAGCATTGCGATACAACGTGAAATTGCTGCCAGCATCCTTGATACAATGGCTCAAAGGCTTTATATTTAATGCAATAACTAGTTAAGTACTCGTAGTTTTCATAATATTGTAATTATCTAAACTAATAATATAAAGGCGAAAGTTTGGGAGCGTGTATGTTACTTCACGTGTAAACGGCTGGAGCGATTTTAATGAAATATGGTATGGAGTTAGCTGACACCCAGGGGGCCGATTTTAGAGCACTCGACGCTCGAATCGTGACATTTTAAACTCTCAAATACGAAAAACGGTATTTTAGAAGCAATTTGTGCAAAAATAATGGTAAGAAACTTTTGTGTGTGATTATTCTCAAAGTTTTATGAATTCGAGTGTACAACTCTCAAAAATCGCCCCCCTGGATTAACATATAGGCTACGTTTTTTCCCTAATAAACCGCGGGTAACACCGCGGGGCACAGCCAGTTGTAAATAAAGACTTGTATAATATATTAAGTAGACATTCTGACCACATTTTGTGTCACGAAACTTAATTAAACAAGAATCCCAAATTCGCTCATAACGCAGAACCCTCTAAATTCATCAAAACCAAAATTATGTAGAACCTTGTTTTCAGGACAAATAGAAACATGTTACACGACTGTATGACGTACAAATCCGATAGCAAGTGTCGATTAGGTCGAATGACGACTTCTTAATTCTGCATAACTTTTGTTCAGTCGCTTGATTTGCTCAGTTCACTAGCTGTATCCGCGAGGAACACCCGCTTTCATTCTCTTTACCCGTGAGTGCCGTAACTTTTTAAAAAGTTTCAATCTTGCATGCCATATTATGCCAAAGTTATTTACTGTCCTAAAAAAATGTACTGGTATTTAGATGGTTTATGACGCTTCGGCGGCCGCAAGTCCGAATTTCACTGGACGCATTTTGAATTAATTAAATTGAATGTTCAATAATTCGAGTGTTTGTATTTTCCAGGTTGCCTAATACCTCCGCCACATCATGTCTCTCCAAGAGGTGAGTGTTATTTGTAGTTTGTTTATTATTTTAGGCTTAGTTCAGACCTAAGTATAATATCTAGATTCAGTGTTAGCAGTTATCATTTTTCAGGGCTATTTCCCTGTTTTTAAACGAATACCAAACAGTTTTTGGAACCGGCAGGGCGTACCCTGGCCCGGTACCGCGAACATCGAAGTTCGTATATTTCGGGCATCTATCTCTTTTACTCCAATTGAGGCGTCATGAGAGTGACAGAGACAATCGTCCGAAATTTACGAATATCGTGTTTCGCGGTAGCGCCGCTGGCCCCTCAATCTAGCGCGAAATTCTGTTTAAAAAACTTCTTTTTTGCGTTTCGCTTTTGCACTGAGTTTTTTTAATTTTCAGTTTTTCGTAAGCCACCCAGTTTGTCGCCTGTGAATACATAGGTAGTTGTTTTTATTGTGTTTTGTTTTTGTTTTTATGTTTTGTAGTTCGTAGTGTCTTAATAGAAATACGGTGAATACAAAATTAATGCCTTGCTATTATCCGGTTCAGTGACGTATAAAACATTTCTAATTGCCTTTTAGCAGAATCTAGCTCATTATTAGGGAAAGTTAACATTGTAAAACTTTGTAGAGCAAGACCATTACCAGCGAGTTATTGTACAGTCGCCATCAGATATATCGGAGCTGTGCGGGTGGTCACAAATATCTGAACATGCACTTTATCGCCTTTACACTAGAGGCGTTGTTCAGATATTTGTGACCACCTCTACAGCTCCGATATATCTGATGGCGACTGTACGGAAAAAAGCTTGCGTTTAGTTTTGAGGCTAAGTTTATGTAGGAATTGTGTTAGGTATTTTAAAATATTCCTATCTCAGTAAGAATAAGCTTTAGATTCTACAGTCGCCATCAGATACATCGGAGCTGTGGAGGTGGTCACAAATATCGGAACATGCACTTTATCGCCTTGGCAATCAAGCGTTGTTCAGATATTTGTGACCACCTCCACAGCTTCGATATATCTGAATGCGACTGTACAAAGACAGGAATAGTGGGACTGTCGATGACAGAGTGCCTACCACTAACATAAAAGTTCACGAGCATCTTTCCCTTTTACTCCAATTAAGAAAATACAGATTGATAGAGACAATCGTTATAAATTTGCGATTTTCGATGTTCGCAGTAGGTCCTCAGGTCGCTTCGGCCTCACACGGAGTAGAACACAAAATGATTTAGTCCATAACTCAAAATGGCCGAAACACAATTACCGTATTATATTAAATATTATGTTTGGTTTGCCTCTAGGCCTCTAGGACCAAAGCACCCGAGAAGAGGAGCTCCGTCTACATTTTGTGTTTCATTTTGATTTATGATCTATGAGGACTATGAGCCTTTATAGTAATTTTATGTTTAGTCCGTCTAAGACCCCCAGGTAACATATCAGGTCTGGCTCAGTGGGTAGTCACCCTGTCTATGAAATCGACGGTCCTGGGTTCAAATCAAACCCCAGTAAGGCCATTTATTTGTGTGATAAGCACAGGTGTGTGGAACATGGAAATTTTCTAAGACTTCTTGAGCTTACCGTGGACAATCAATCAATTTGTGTATTTGTTTATTTAGTTACTAAATGGATCACAAGGATCACATTCATTCCTAATATTGTAGATCATTTATTGTAATTCAAACGTTACAAAGCATTTTACTTCAACCATTACGAAGGCATCAATTATTCTAACTCAAACCTTATAGTTAACATAATTCCTAGCTCTATAGCCCCTATGTTAATAAACATCCTAAAATAAAATTATATCAAACGGAATGTATAAAAAACTAACTGTTAAATGAAAAATAACCTTCATTTTGTAACAACATTGCATAACAACTGACACGCTTGGAAAATTTATACATTTTACAACTGCTTTGCATAACATTAACATAATTATTAATAAAATTTAAATATTAAATGGAAAAACACAGTAAGTGCACCGAAATATTAATATTTATTTCATTTGTATATGAGTTTAACATATAATACCTATAATATATACATACTTGTACCTATAGATTTTTGTGATTTTTATTTATTAAGTAGGTACACACGGATTTATAACGTCGTACATCCAGCATCATATATAGGTATTACAGTTCGTTGCAGTCAGTATGACCATATATATCGTAACACATCATTATTGCTACCTATATAAATAAAGATAGGGAGACTGGGCAGAGAGTACGATTTTGTACTTTTTGGCTTAGAGACGTTAGGTCCATGGGGTGCCAACGCGCACAAACTTTTTGCAGAAATCGCGAAGCGTCTGGTTGATGTAACTGGTGACCAAAGAGCTGGCGGCTTCCTCGCATAACGTATCAGCATTGCGATACAACGAGGAAATGCCTCCAGCATCCTTCGTACAATGCCTCAAGAACCTATTTTAGATTTAATAACTAGTTAAGTACTTGTATTTTAATGAATGTAATGATTGTAAATTAAGAATTTCAGTAAGAAAAATCTGTATCGATATAGATAGTGATCGAGTGGTCGATCGATAATGGCCAAATGGCAACTTTGGTTTCCACTTATGGCGCTGACGATTTGACGCTGACTGTACCAATTCACTTATATATTTATATACATACTAAATACAAAAATACAATGTTTTGTGAAGAGAGTTGATATTTTCGGTTACACTTGCTGAAACAAGATACATGTAGAACAATTTGTTCGTCAAAATTGTAAAGATTATCGAGCCAAGTTACTTATATTGAGTTTCTTTAAATCTGTGGCGTGATTACAAAGGCATAATTATAATGACCATTGACCACAACAACATGGCTTTGCGGTTTCTTCATAAGAACAGGATAACTTTTGAAGCAAGAAATTTTGGTAACCCTGCTCGAATAGGCTGAATATATATACCGGGTGATCAATCCAAATGGGTCAGTAGGGGAAAGTCAGAAACTATGAAAGATAGCGAAATCTATTATTATTAACCATGGCTTCGATTTCATATTTAATAATAATGGCATTCAAACTTTTTTTAAATCTCTCATACATAACAGGGAGAAATAATCTGAAAGATTTTTCGTTGTTATTGTTGGTGATACCTACGAAACGTAAATTTATGAGTCATGAATACGTTTTTCATCATCATCATCATCAACCGTATAAAGAATATTGACAGGTTCGATTCAGTTATGTATGAGATATTTAAAAAAAAAGTTTGAATGCCATTATTATTAAATCTGAAATCGAAGCCATGGTCCCTAAGAACAGATTTCGCTATCTCATAATTTCTGACTTCCCCTCACTGACTCATTTGAATTGATCATCCTGTATATTATAACTTAAACTTGGTCAACATCAAATTTGTTTTAACTTCTAAGCATCTATATATGTATATATAAATGCATGTATATATAACAGTATCCAACCATAATATCTAATCAAACTAACCGAAAGATTATTTGTTACGGAAAATCACTTACCTATTCTTATCGGATTAAAATGGCTGCCATTAATGACAAGACGACGGTCCCCACTTGTCCAGATTTACTTCATTAATTATCACTTATCTGATAACGTCATATTTGTCACTAAAGAACACGTCATTATCAGCACTCATACGCTGACGTTGAGTCCATATTGGATCGCATAATTATTGATTGTCATAAACTCATTTGGCATAATTATCAATTGTCATAATGCGATTTTTGGCTGAAGTATTAAACAGTGTCATAGGTAGGTTACCTTAAAATCCCGCCTACAAAACTAGAAAATAGATTATGCCAAATTATAAATTAAGACAAACAAAATTACACGCACCCACTGACGTTATTATACGTACCTGTTTTTTTTTTCAAGTTAGCCTTATGCCTGAAGGATTAATGCGAAAATTGAAATTCATTCCTATGGGCAACATATCGCCAACTTCGTACCATGTCACACTGACATCTTCTTGCAGTTTCACATAAATTGTCATTTCATTTTTTTATAGTTATAAATCTCTATTTACAATAATTAGTATAATTACATTCATTAAAATACAAATACTTGACGTTATATTAAATCTAAAAAAGGCCCTTGAGGCATTGTACCAAGGATGCTGGCGGCATTTCCTCGTTGTATCGCAATGCTGATACGTTGTGCCAGGAAGCTGCCAGCTCTTTGGTCACCAGTTATATCAACCAAACGATTCGCGAATTCTGCAAAAAAATTATGCGCACTGGGACCCCATGGACCTAGCATCTCTACGCCAAACGGTATTTGATTTTATCACATACGAAATGACCTGTAAATCCAACCAGTTTACCTAATATATCCATCGAGGTACTTACAAACTTTGCAAATAACGTAGACAACATTTAGGTAAACCTCTCTAACTTAAGTTTATCGTCACCAGTTTTTTTTTGTCACCACCATTCACGACTCTGTACCCTTACCATGAGTTGTGACATTGACGTTTTCGATAACGAGTATCGAGTTTACTATCTGTGCATCTCGCTTGTACTATTTTAGTGCGAACAGAGTCGTGAATGGTGGTGACAAAAAAAAATTGGAAATAATAGATATCTGACGCCATACATAATTAATATAATTGATTTCCCTTAACATATGTAGTAATAGTAATCCATACTATCATTTGTTTATGGTGGAGTCTCAGTCATAGAGGATATTGAATAGTAGGGCCTCAGTAATACGAGTATATCATGGTAAGGGAACAGTTCTTGGCCAAACTGACTAGTTTGCCCAAGAACTGTTCCCTTACCATGAGTTGTGACATTGACGTTTTCGATAACGAGTATCGAGTTTGCTATCTGTTCATCTCGTTCGCACTAAGATGGTATAAGCGAAATGCACGGATAGTAAACTCAATACTCGTTATCGAAAACGTCAATGTCCCAACTCATAGTAAGGGTACTGTTCGAGTGTTCGCACCGCGACGCCAGGTATAAATACGAAGAGGTCAAGGTGAAAGATCAAGATTAGTCTTTATGAATAAATTACGATGACGTCACACTGACGTTTTAGTAGCAAATACAGTCATCATCAGATATATCGAAGCTGTGGAGGTGGGCACAAATATCGGAAAGTGCACCTTATCGCCTCGACAATAAAGGCGTTGTTCCTATATTTCTTAATGCCATTGTTCTAATGACATTAAGAGAATGAGATTTGCATTTTTTTTTTTTTAATCTGCTATTGGAAGGTTCACTTAAGAATATCCACCTTGCAACAAATTAAAAATCTTTTCAACACACTTAATACAAAACTGAGCATCTAGTCTAAGTTACTTTTGATGTAAAAAAAAGTCTCGAACGCATAAGTGATAATGTTATTTATATGGGAAACACTAACGCGATGGTAAAGTATTACGGCTCTGTCCTATTTTACGCTAGTAGCGTAGCGGGAGTTAATCCCATTATACTCCCGGGAGAATTATAACGGTTTTTTTAATTATTTGTATAATTCATAAGAAATCTATACATCGATCAGTATAAACCAAGCTATGTTTAACTTTACTAAAATACTGACTTTTGTTATTTCAACTTTTAATGTAACTAACTTTAAGACAGGCATATTTTTTATTTCGATGTCCGAATAATAGAGAAACCTTACTACTTAGTACTTATACCACCAAACCAGTAACTACATCGGGTTCATTTTTTTTTTTAATAAATTGCTGGTATAGGTAAAAACAGTTTCCAAATGCATCTTTATTACAATGTACAATAAGTTGACTTTTCATTGGAGATGACTCAGATGACACAGTCACAAATGAATGACGTGGCGATGATGTTACAGTGTCGTCTGATCTCGCCAACCTCCAATCTTACAACATTGTTCTTTAGTAAATAACCATTGTTCATTATACACTACGTCAAGGTTTACACAAGTTATTAAATAACGTTTATGATTTTTCATAAAATTTACACGATCTTTGGCCTGTTGTATAATGATTTGTAGCTAATAGGTACACGTGTAGCTATTTATCATTTGTCTATCGGCCTTGCTAATGCAACTTGGGCGATATTTCCTTTTTTTTTTATGACAAAGGTGGCAAACTAGCAGACGGATTGCCTGATGGTAAACAATTATCGTCGCCCATGGGCACTCGCAACACCAAGGGAGTCACAAGCGCGTTGCCGACCTATAAGTGGGTTGGAGCTCTGAAAACCTTATTCACCATCAGGAACACAACACTACATACCTGAAAGGTAGCAGTGCTATTATAGCTGTCGTCTTCTGTAAGGAGGAGGTACTTCCCCAGTTGGGCTTCTCCAGATTCAAGCGTGATGGTACTTCGCTGTGCCCTACCTCTCATTGTTGGACGTAGTTTAAGGACATATCCGAGTCCGGGTCCTTAATTATAGACACTAGACAGGGAAATAAAATGGAAGAAAACAATATCCATCTCTTTTCCGGGTTAATATTTGTAATTCCGGTACATGGTTGCCAGTCGAGAACCTTGAAATATTTGCTGCCCACTGTCAATTAAATTTAGGGATCCGAAGGGCTGAATGCTGCGAGTGATATAATTACGGATGCGATCGCGCGGAGACACTCCCAGCATAGCCCTCGGCATTGCCCTTTGTGCGACTTTAAGACTACTTGACGACCGGTCTGGCCTAGTGGGTAGTGACCCTGCCTGTGAAGCCGATAGTCCTGGGTTCGATTCCCAGTCAGGGCATTTATTTGTGTGATGAGCACAGATATTTGTTCCTGAGTCAAGGGTGTTTTCTATGTATTTAAGTATTTATATGTATCTATCTATTATATATATCGTCGTCTAGTACCTACAACACAAGCCTTAGAGCCTTACTGAGCTTACCGTAGGACTAGGTCGATTTGTGTAAGATTGTCCCGAAATATACATTTATATACAAATATATACTTACGACGCCCATAGTATGCGACTAGGTTTCACTAGCATAATATCAGACCACGCACAAGGTGAACGGTATGGTATAGTCAACCAATTTGATTTCTACGCCACTTCGAACTTTGTCACAGTGACGTTAATAAGAGATATTTTGCGTCTTTCATATAGATTTTCACTGTGACAAGGAACTAAATGGCCCATAAATCAAATTGGTTGACTGTACCTAAAGATCACGGGAATCCACTGGATGTGGGTGGCGCAAAACTGGCCACTGTAAGTCATTTCGGGGGAGGCCTATATATGTTCAGAAATAGATGTTTTAAAAAAAATAGTTAGACAAACATTTAAAATAACCCTAGAACAAATTAATAAAATAAAAATCAAGTGTTTTGAATATTGTGTACAGATAATTTAGAATGTTTCACTCGCTTTAGTTACTTCTGCTGCCGACTATACATTATGACAAGGGAACTAAAATAAAAAATAACATTAATTAAATAATTACCAATTCTATGTTAAAATTCACGCCTGACTATTAATTTAAGTTCTATAAACGTTTATTTTCTACGTCACAATCTATAAAAAGATAATTACAATGAAGGTTGGCATCAATATTTACACAATTCTGGTTCAATTTACAACCATCTTGTGTGTTTGGTTGTGTCATCGGATCACGTATGTATTTTGTGTAGGTACAAATAAATACATTTGTAAACAAAGAAAATAATAATTAAACCTATCTCAATAATATATAACAAAAATCCTTCCTTCCTCTGCAACTCTAACCACCGGCAGCCTGGGCCCTGTCCCGTTGTCGGCGGCCCTAGATTTATCATTCCAAAACATTTATTAAAAGTCCATGTAGTTAGTCCATCAGTTAACGTCAAAAACACTCGATTCGTAATACACTATTTACAGTCTGGAAGTCTTATACGGGCGAATCTCTTAACGGAGGGTAGAATAGGATATAAGAAATATATTTAGATAACTTTTACTTAGAAGTGCAATTAAAATTTTATCCATATAAAAAAAATCGGCCCGCAATGTAATGCAACACACTCGAGTTAAACTCGTTGACAGTTAGTTTCAAAAGCTTATATCGCGTAATGTTCGCAATACATTACTGCTCAGAAATTTTTCAAAAATTAATTACATCTGTATAACACGTATAATTAACGAAAAACCTTTTGGTTAATGATAATACTGGTAATTCTGGTTTAATTCTTCGCCTTAGACTTCCACACAGTATATGAAAACTTTGCATTTTGTAAATAAAATGCCAATCACGTGAAATTTTTTTTTTACTCTGTCCTCACTAGAAAGTACGCGATAAAAAGGCACATGTAATAAACGGTTATGTATGACGAGTAGATAGACCGGACGTAATTTAGATCGTGTAAGTATGCGTACGAGCCCCCTCGTATTGATCAATTTATATTCACGACAGACTGCCATTGGTTTTTTTTAACATAGCAGAGCATTATTTTAACTAGTCCCGATGACAAACATGTCTGGGTTTAATTACATTCTAAATTTAATCTGGGTGGCCTACTGGAATAATGATTTTACAAAAAGCGAAACTTTTCGGAAATAACTTCTCAAGTCTTTTTTCTTCGGTGGTGGCACGTCGACTTATGATGGCCAGTAACTCCAGAAGATTCACACGCGGGCCGTCTTAAATTAAACTATTATATTGACTAATAGTGCGTTTTGGGACTAGTGCATTCGCCACCGGAAAGATTAGCCCCACGTGAAGCTCCAGAAGGCTTGTGTTGTGGGTACTCAGCCAACGATATATAAAATATACAAATACTTACATAGAAAATCCCCATGATTCAAGAAACAAATCTATCTTTATCACATAAATGAATGCCCTTATACTGGGTTTTGAACCCAGGACCGTCGTCAAGCATCAAACTTTGAGTAAGCCGCAGGTAATTTCCCTTTATCGTTTATTTAATCCAATTTAAAAAGATGTTATTGATTCAAAATCAGCCGGCACGAATTGACTACTTCGTAGATTTCATCAAGATGAAAAAATCAAGAATTGACCAGATACTGTCGCATGCGCCGACCGTTGTCTTATTCCGTTACTGGTTTTTGTTACGTTAAACCCCATTCGACCATGGCATCGCGGCACGCTAAGTGTAATGGAATTCGCCATCGCTTTAGAAACCTGTTTTAATGGCCACATTCACACTAATAAGTCGGTAAAACTGCGCTTCTTCAGTCATTTTTACAGTTCCTAAAAATTTGTGACTTAAATGTGCAACAAAAATGGAAGGCATCATGACGGCTGGAAATTAGTAGATTGATTTTTTAAATTTTTAACATCTAGCACGTAGGTAACACATTTGTAATGATGTGTCAACATTAACTCCTGAAAGTTTCGGAAGCAAATTTTTCGGAAAATTAACGTAGAAAAAAATCAGAAACTACTTACAAAAATGTCGGAATTAAAACGTTGTAAATTATTTCTCCTATATTTTGTTTGACAATTTTTAACAGCTTTATAAGGCACACATACACCGATTCCACTTATGAAGTCATTATGACGTTAAAAAAAGATTAGGTAGATTTAAGTCCTATCGGGTTGTATTATTATTTAGGCTAGGACTTCAATCCTAACTATAGTTCTATATAACTATTACCTACCTTGGACGACATATAAGGTAGAAAACAACATGCCAACCGCATTGATAATCTCCTCCTTTTTTTGAAGTCGGTTAAAAATGAACATAATATGTTAGCGCCATATCAACCGCAATTTGCGAACCATGACATCATAATTCTGGTAGATTTTTATGGGGTTTTTAGGCGTATCCTGAACCCTTCATTAAAAGATACTCACTTTTCACAGATTTCTTTTAAATGCAAATCAACCACAGAAACCTACAGTATATTTTGTTAAACGTATATTCACACCATATCGATGCACGATGTAAATAACTGTTTTTTTTTAAATTATGCATGCATAAATCTCCCGTCATCTTAATAAATCTAGAAAGTGCAGCTTTCTCAGGTTTCGCCAGTGAAAGGTTATTCGGCGAAACTGGTTAAGCATCAAGCGAAACATGCTACAATTATTGCAACTGGTTTACTGGTTGTCATTAGTCGTTAAACAAGTTTTTTGGGATATTCCACTCGTCGCTGACTAAATTCATAGAATTAAACAAGTTTAGGCTAACTGTAGGTACCTACTACCTAAATACCGAAAATATGATCATCATTCCTCGCGTTGCCTCGGTATTCTGCCAAGCTCCTGGGAGCCTGCGGCGCTACCGTGAACAATAGCTCTGTCACTCTAACGACACCTTAATTGGAGTAAAAGAGAAATATGCCCGAAATATACAAACTTCGATGCTCGCGGTACCGCTTCGGGTCCACTTGGCTAATACTCCCAATATTACCACTAGATTTACGAAAAGCAGTAGTTTTCGACTGACCTTTAAACCCTGAGGGTAAACTAGGCTTAATTGGGATGAGTCCGGTTTCTTCACGGTATTTTCCTTTACCGAAAAGCGACTGATAAATCATCATCTTCCCGCGTTGTCCCGACGTCACTCTCTTACCGCGTGCTTACCGCTAAGCCAAGCACTTGAACAAAAATACCAAAAATATGCTGGTTAAGTATGTCTTAGCATCATTTAAGATGAACTTTTCAATTGAACATCAAGAGAAGTTTATTTAAACCCCACATCAAAACTGTTTGGGAGTAATTAAATACAGATTATTATAGGTCTAGTTGAATGTTGAGTGTATACGAGTATATACCTACATTGCGGATATATCTTAAAACTGCGACCATAAAGCGGCAGCGTCCTTTTATGAGGATGGTAATGCGATCGTCAACCGGCTTGCCAAGCGTGGCGATTATTTTAATAAACTCACCTATATATTCACGTGGCAATTTATGGGGAGCCCTCTGTTCAGCAGTGGACGTTCATAGTTGCCAGCTAGCAAGCTACGGTTATTGATCATTATGTTTTCCTCCAAAGATATTTCTTAACTTAAATATTTAATTCTTTCCAGCAATTCGACAAGGCCGCTGGTGATGTCAAGAAGCTGAAGGCTCTGCCCAGCGACACCGACCTCCTGGAACTGTACGCCCTGTTCAAACAGGCTACCGTCGGGGACTCCGACCCTGCCAGTAAGTATTTGTGCACTGTAGTTTCACTGAAAATTATTGATATTTTTCACCAGGATACAAAAAAAAACCGGAGGAAAATCCTGTGATCGCCATCTAGCGTTTTACCCTCCATACCAGAGATCGCCCTTGAGTAGGCCTACGTCCGACAGTGGACAGTCGCCATCAGATATATCCGAACTGCGGAGGTAGTCATAAATATCGAAACATGCACTTTATCGCCTTGATAATAGAGGCGTTATTCCGATATTTGTAACCACCTCCACAGCTCCGATATATCTGATGGCGACTGGAAATCCGTGACTGATCGAATTAAGATTAGAAAACTACCTAAACTAAAGTCTTACTTCATCCTCATACTTAAATGCCTTATTATAAGTGGCTGTGTACAGTCAGCAGCAGAAGTTGAGGTGTTCAGAATGATACTGACACGCTCTTATTTCCTTAACAATAATGTCGTGTCAAGCTCATTTCAACACCTCACCTGCTTAGCAACTTCTGCTGCTGACTGTACCTTAGCGTTATATCCTGCTCCTTACTCGGAAAATTAATATTTGCAAATTTTGAATGATTGTCCCTGTCACTCTAATTACGCCTTAATTGAAGTAAAAGAGAAGGATGCACGAAATTTTCAAATTTCGATGCACTCTGAATATCCAACGAACTTTACTCTCATTCATAGCTGTATACATATAAAAATACTGTACGGTACATAATTATGAATAATTTTTATTAAGTTAAATGCCGTAATTTTACTTAAGAGTAGGTACTTAGTAACTAAAGTATTCTATATATATTCTAGTAGACTCGTATAATAGTGTGACATCGACGTAATATTTGGCCGATATTACTTATTATTTACAATAAAATTGATTTTTCAATCATGATAAATCAGTGAAGGATTGTAAATTATCAATTGATAGTGAGTTACACGAGAATTTTATCATATTTTTTTCTTATCGTGAAATTAGCTTTAACTGATTGTTTTTATCAAAACTGGTGTATATTTATAAAGTTAATATTATTTAAGACAGATTAATATATTATTAAAACAATCAATTTAGGAGAGACGGGAGAAGAGCGCGTAAATAATTATTACAAGAAATACAAGTTTAATTTTGAGAAATATTTGAAAATGTAAAGCAAAAATGTAAACCTAATTGGTAAATGGTTACCTAACTTAATAGTAACAAAACAGACTTGCCATGACGCACAACGCAATCATAGACAAAAATTTGTTTAAAATGTCATCTTACCAAATAAAAAAAATAAAAAATCCCTTTTTTCAGTTAGTGCCTTATATATTAGGTACGTTAACGCATTTGTCTTTGGCCCTGTTGTTGTCTGGCAGAGAATGCCTTATTGCATTAAGTCCGTCTTTTGTACTATTTTTATGTCTATATAGATATTAATACATAATGTATGATAGTATTTTAGTGGTCTAATATACATCTTGCAGTAAAAGTATCTTAAAATCATAATTTTGCATTAACTCATAGACTTTTTTGACGTCAAACAACCAACCAGTTTTTTATTTCAACGCCAACCGGCCAACCGGCTTAACTTTTCAAGGTTAACTTGCCATAGATATAAAAATTCATAAGCTAGAGATTCAAAAAAACAAAATTGACGTATTCGTTGAAAAACCGCCTAATTTATGGAAATCATTTAAAATTTACATCAGAGGTATTTATGGCTCTATGGTATTACTTGTAACTATATGGGAAGATCGATAGCGCATAAGAAATATTTATTAATACATATTATTACACCTGCTCTTTACTGTACAGGAATTAGTAAATTAGAGCATGTTTTAAGTTTTTTCGGAATAATCTTCATAACTTATCTGGTTGTCTCCTCCTGCATAGAAGCATAGATTAATTTTGATTTTATAAAAAAAAAGATTTTTCCAATAATTCCATGTTTTTTTTGCGTCATTTATCATCATTTATCCCGTACCCTAAGTTGATTTGACATCGCGACGGTGAAGTACCAAGAACTCCTAACTACAAAAACCTAATTTTACAAAAGACGAAAAAAACGTTTTATAATTTTATATAATATTTAATATTTATATAGTTACTTTAATTATACTATATGTATCTCAGATGCCTTCAAAATAGGTTTATGGTGTAAATAAAGTATATAAATATGAATATATACACTTATAAAAGTGTTTTCGTCTGTAAAATTAGGTTTTCGTAATTAGGAGTTCTTGGTCGATAGGCGAAATAAGCGATTAGAGCAGTCGATAGTTTTACAACCTTCCGCAAACTATCTATGGCGTATGCATTTTAGTTTTTAAACACATTATTACACGTTATATACAGCAGAACAATAACTTACCAACATAAATGTTCATTTTACAGACAAACCCGGTCTTCTCGACCTGAAGGGCAAGGCTAAGTTCGAGGCGTGGACCAAGAAGAAGGGCACCTCCAAGGAGGACGCACAAAAGGCCTACATCGCCAAGGTCGAGAGCCTCGTCGCCTCCATCGGCCTCCAATAAATACATTATTTGGGCGAGCGGGACTGTCATCGACATAGCTTGTCATGATCTTAATATTCATCAGAACATTATCGAGTATAAATATACCTAGATATTTTTCTAGCAGGAACGGCATTTGTTTTGTGCTTGCCACAATAAAAATATCGACAATCCTGCTATCGATAAGTACATACTACTTCAACTTCAAGATGTACACACAGTCTTATATCGGCTACCTACCTAGACGCCGCGTGTCACCGATCTTGAACAAATTAAACGTAATCCGTATACTTTTGATCCAATTTACGTTTATAATTTGCAATGAATAGTTCCAAATTGTTTTCTGAAGTAGGTATTTAAATATATATTGACTTTTATTATTGTTAGTTATTTTTAACCCTATTACCCCATATTTGTCTTTGTATTACCTGTATGGAAATTGAAGGGGTACTTATCGATAACAGGACTGTCGATGTTTTTATTTTGTCAATCACTTACAAGAAATCGTTCGTGCTAGAAAAATATCTAGGTATATACTTCTCTCCAACAAATCTCAAATGTTCCATTAAAATGATAAAAGGTCATTAAGAGTTTAATGGCATGCCTTTTGTTATGCGCAATGCTGACGTTAAATAAGTAAGACTGAAACGAAACTAATAATTTATCACAGTTTACAAGCATTTATACCATCAAATAGTCAGCTTAGGTCTTAGATCCAGCCGCCCGTCTCATGAGTCAATTATTTATAATTCGGTTTAGGCACAATTAGTATAAGATGTGAAACATCACAATATTGTAAGCATCACATATTGTTATTATGTTTAAATTGTGGGATGCGCTCGTTTTGAGTTGGTATTGTTTTGTTATCCTTTTTTATATTGCCTGTGAAATAAAATCAGTTGGGAACTGTTATATTTAAAAAGTAATGCTTCGATGAGTTAAAAATGTAATATAGGTATCTATAGTTTGGCCCGGCATTCATAACACTAAACAAAGGTGGAAAATTAAATTTATTTTTAAGTTATAATCTTAATTTGAAGCCGGCTTTATTAAGACTGCCAGGCTAACTTCTTTTCGGTTTGTAAGTATAGCTTGCCTTGGACCCAATGACAACACTATACATGCATTTATATAAAAATGCGAGTTTTAAGTTATCGAAGTAATACTGTATTGTTTATTTCTCCATATCTTTACCTAATACGTAGGTAGCAATCGACATTTGTCGAATCAATAAAAAAAAAGTTTTCAACAGGGGGCCGATTTTTGAGTCGTTCACAGGAATTCAAAAACTTGAATGGTAAAATTGAATGATAAAAATGAGTCATTGGGGGTAGTAGAATATATTATTCATTTCTGGCGGCATCCTCGCAAAACGTATCAGCATTGCGATACAACGAGCAAATGCCGCCAGCATCCTTGGTACAATGCCTATAGAGGTACCTACTTTACAGTATACTCGCAGTTTTCAGAATATTGTAATTATTGTATATTTACAATAATTACAATATTCTGAAATCTTTAAGTATTCTTAAAGATTTTATTCAATTCTATCATTCATGTTTCCAAAATACTATGTGACTGAGTTTATAATGTCATGAGTCGAATACTGACGCCCAAAATTGCCCCCTAAGTCTATACATAACCATAAACCATTTCCTGCGCGGCCATTCATCTATTGCTTCGTAGATAATTGGAATTCAAGTTAGACCTTCAGTTTTTATGGCCATTTTTAATTACATCGACCGATTTCGTAAATATTTAGATTATTATTACTCTGCTACATTTTTTTTGGTAGGCCATACGCGCTGTGAACACCATCTAGTTATCATTCAATGTCAACTAAAGCAGTAACAGCGGCGTTACCGCGAAACGCGATATTCGTAAATTGCGGACGATTGTCTTTGTCACTCTTATGATGCCTCAATTGGAGTAAAAGAGAAGGATGCTCGAAATATACGTACTTCGATGTTCACGGTACCGGGCCTGGTAATAATGTCTATAGTGCTGCCATCTACCTACTGCACATACTACCACTACAAATATTTATTAAACTTAATATTGTAATTAGGCTCATTTCGAAGTCTTTCTTCATTTATGTATTTTGTATACCAATTTTATTTACCTACTTGTAATAAATCCGTAATAAAATAAAATATTGAAAAACACAGTGACTTAAGCGTAGGGGTCATGGTTACTGTCAAAGTGACATTGACAGATAAAGTGAATTCAAGCTTCAAAATAAGAAGAATCCGTCCGCTCCGCCGAACCGAACTACTTATAAAAATCCGTGTTTCATCAAAAATAGACGTGAGTACCTTTATTTATTTTAAATCGTAATACCATTTACGGTTCTGCAGTATTTGCTTGGGCCATTAAGTTGTCGATCTATCAACCGAGTTTAATGACGTTTTTATTACCTAGCTGATAAACTACTATTCATATAGTTAGTACTTTGGAAGTTTCCGAGATAGAAACACCGGTTTCCGTTCGATTTCACTAGGTAAAAGTTCTACATGTAGAAAGTATTCCTATCGTTCTTACTGTAACTTCCATATCGGGAAGCATTTAGAGAAGAGAAGCAATCAAATTTGAAAAGTAGTAATATAAAATATTATAAGACCTCAACTTGTCATTGTCGGTCACCGATAAAATTGATATCGCGCGTCACATACCTCGATTTTATGTAAATATTTTTTTACTATTAAAAGAAAATGTTTAATAATTGAATGATTCTATTTTATAGGTTACCTGCTAAGTGTATGCACCATCATGTCTCTACAAGAGGTAAGTAGTATTTGCATAAGTAAATGTCATTGTTTATATTCCAAAGTCTGACTTTGGGTCAACCTCTGCCTGATGTAACACATTTTGCAGAGTTTTTGGCAACACAGGTAGTTAAAGCATGAAATGAACTTTTAACTTGTTTCTATATTTTTCTTTTCTGTACAAGGGTCAATGGTGTAAATTAGTGAGCGTGGAATTGCATATGTAGTGGATGTAAATTTCAAATATAGAATGCCTGTAAACATACAATACCACTACATAGAATGCCTATAAACACACAATACCACTATAGATGCTATTCCACACTCTTGCTCATTTATCTATAATAGACATTTGAAGGTCATCCAAAGATATGTTATTTGGCACATTGCAAATAAAATAAAATAAATGTAAAAGGGGTTTCATTGTTCATTATGACATCAGTAGGACATATTTAGGTGTGGGTAGGCCTCCCACATGGTTGTCAGACAACCTGGTCAAGGTTGGCGGGTAGCTGTTGGAGGCAAAGACCACAGGAGTGGTCATCTTGGCAATCCTTATGGGTTGTCTATGTCATCTACATCTTTCATCTAAAAAGATGATGATAAATACATATTTAATTTTAATGTAGGTAGTTTCTTTTTATCCCGGGTCAGCAATTTATTATATGTTGAAATCAACTTGAGGGTAGACTGATATTGTTTTACTAATTTAGTAATTGTATTTGGCTGACTTGAAGAAATTTGAAGTATACTCCACCACCTAAAATACACAGATAATAAAATAAAATAAAAAAGCCCTTTATACATTAACAAAAGTTTATATTTTTTTCAAAAATTATTCATGAATCCCTATGGTGGGTAAAGACCTCCTCCATTGCTGTCCAATTCTCCCTGTCTTGTGCTGCTGTGATCCAGCCTAAGCCAGCTGTCTTTTTTATTTCCTCGTTCCAATGCATCAGAGGTTGACCTCTGCCACTTTTGCCTAGTGGGCAATTCCATTTTGTGACTTTCAATGTCCAACTTTGGTCTGTTAGTCTTGCTGTATGTCCTGCGCACTTCCACTTGAGTCTTATAATATATTATATAATATACAGACAGATATTGAATGCCAAATTAATTGATAGTTGTATGCAAGTATTTGTTTCATTCCAGCAATTTGACAAAGCTGCTGAGGATGTGAAGAAACTGAAGACATCTCCGGCTGACGCTGACCTTCTGGAGATCTACGGGCTGTTCAAGCAGGCTACAGTGGGGGATGCTGATCCTGCCAGTAAGTCATGGAAAATGTACTAAAACATTATGTACTTATGTTGACCAATAACTATTGAGCCTGTATTAGAAAATTGTATGCTTTAAAAATGTTTATCCTCGTAAGGCCCACGGTCCTACTTGTAGTACTGATTATTATAAGAAATTTGAATTTTATACAATTGGAACAGACTTGAATTTCATTTGTTTCCTCTGATTTGACACAAAAGGGCTTCTACTTTATTTCCTACACTATAAAGAACAAATTCAAGTAGGATATTATTTGTTTAGTGGGCCTTATATAAGAAGTGAATAGGGGCTAACTATTTCAGTAGGTCTTGTAATATATGAGTACAGTATATACTTTTACTGTTATAGCCTTTATATTATAAGTATAAAACTTATATGGCTTTTGTACCAGTTACTAATAGACTTCGATAGAAAATACATACCTATGAGAATCAAATCAACTGAGATTACTATACACATGATTTGTTCACAAAGTTGAACTTAATCATTACAAGCATTATTTAACTTGCAATGTAAGTATGTAAATATATAAGTAAGTTTGGGTGAAATCTTGCAACTCAAACACTCTTTCTGAACTGCATCTTTGCTGCAGCAATTAGTTAACATCACAATTAACCTTACTAGTATGGGGTCGAATCAACCTCGTGTGGCAGTGAATGTGTTAACTGATTGAGCTGAAATTTAGCACACTTATGCATCCAAGTTCAGTGACAATGTATTATGGTCCCACTGATCTTATCTGATGCTGGAGCCAGAAGGTAGCCATAACAACGCCTTAAGTACATAAGATAAACACATGGTGCTTAGACTCATTAGATTCCTCTTAATGAGTAGTTAATTGTGCAAAAATAGTACAGTCACCAAAAAGCATGTAATACATTTTTTTGACAGAAACTTATTAACAGTTAAGTATACTTAAACGTTAATAACTGGATTATATAACCTCTAGCCACCCTCAGATCAAAACTTGCAGGCCAAATGCAACTGTGGTTTGTCATAATTAAAATTCAAAATGGCGTTCAATGGGAGACCTTTTTATAGGTCTAGGTGGCTACAGGATAAGATTATTATTAATTATAAGAAATAAAAACTTTTTTCACAGACAAGCCTGGGTTCCTGGACTTCAAAGGCAAGGCCAAGTTTGAGGCATGGTCCAAGAACAAGGGGAAATCCAAGGAAGAATCCCAGAAGGCCTACATCGCCAAGGTCGAGAGCCTCATCACCTCCATCGGAGTGCAATAAATAAAAAAAAGCAGGGATGGCATAAAAAGGATTCTGTTTTCCATGACTTTTATACATAAGATATATTTAATGAAAGTAATAACAGTGGCGAGTCACTGATTTATAATAATATATTATTAAGTTTTACAAGTCTTTTCCGCAGTGGCTAGTTATAAGACCACCATCATTTGTAATTCCAGGTCTTCTTTGGAAAGTGTTTCATGCGGGCTTCTTAAGAGTTTACTGGAAAAATTCACACATAGTGTGAAATAAAGTAATATCAGATTATTGGAAACACCTTTTGAGCGCCACAGTTTGTTTAACCGTTTTCAATTCAAAATGAACCTTTGTACATTCGAGTAAGGTTCACTTCTGCGTGGCAGTCAAAAGTAATTAAAATAAAGGTTGTAGAATGAGTTTGGATTCCGTTCGGAGTTTATGAGGCTGACTAGACACTTACATTTTTATGAGAGACTGAACATAAAACTTATGTTTTATTTCGCATTTATACTGTTACCTCGGACTTCCGTCGCCATCTTCCGCCCGTCTCTTAAACTCATTCGGTTTAAGCACAATTAGTATAAGATGTCAAACATCACAAGTGAACATCACAATGGTATTGTGTTTATATGGTCTTCTCTATGGTGTAATGCCTTCATTTGTTATAAACTTTTTATATTGCTTATGAAATAAAATCGGTTTGAAACTGAATTATGACTGTTTCATTTATAATCTAAATGGGTGCCTGTATGTTGTTTCTTCACTTATTTCCTGACCTCTAGCCGGCCGGAGACATATAAAAAGGTCTCCCCTTGAATGCCATTTTGAATTTTAGTTATGATTATGACAAACCATAGTTGCATTTGATGATATTAGATGTCGCTAGTGTTGCAAAAGTTATAAAATTATCTTACAAGATGAAATTGTAGGTATAAAAGTTAAGAAAAAAGCAAGTCTGATTTATCAGTTTATATATTTAAATTTTGTTGCAAAACAAAACAAAAAAATTAAGTACGAAAGATGGACTTAATGCCTCAAGGCTTTCTCCACCAGTCAAAATAGTCAAATATTGGGACCGAGCGCGACGACAGCGCCACGTGACAGGCGACCATTATGGACAATATTGTCACCGCTGTCAAACAAGAACTAAGTAAATATTGTGAATAATATTAATGAAATCTTGTGTTATTTTACTCTATTACACAATTTTGGACAACGGTAGTCAGTAACATTATTAAAACGATTAGAAAATGTTTACTGCAATAAAGATTTGACAGCTCAAGTCAGCGACAAAAATGTCAATTTTAGCCGTAGCGAGCGCTGTGATCGTTTAGGCTACCCCCTCCACCCGCTTTGCACTCTGCCAATACCCATTCATGGGTTAAGTTAATTATGTTGAACATTAATTTTTTATCACCAAAAATTATAATTATTTCTCAGATGGAACATAGAAAAATAATATTTGGTAAATTTGGTCACCCTACTCACGTCTCTCGCGTCTTGTCGCTTCCCTGCGTATGTGAAAATGCATAGCGTGACCATGAATTGTTTGGATTCAGATTATTTTAATTGAAAAAATAAGAAAGGATAATTAACGTTCTTTTGATCAAATAATCCCATAAGGTAATATCGACCAGTTAATTAGTTTTTCTTCCATAGTTTTCCACTTTGCAGACTCATAAATCCTACTTAAATATATCTATATACATATATCAAAAAGTCATACATTCTTGAGGTAAATCGTATGTTGCTTATGATACCTAATTAAAGAAATAAGTATTAACTTATTATTTCAAATTATATATTTTTTTATTATTCAATGTTTTTTTTTTACAGTTTAGTTATTTAAGTTGGTACCTTAGTGTGTACCTAAACTATGTGTAAATGCCATATAAATGATATATTATAAATGTTTACACGTGTTGACAGCTATGGATGGAGCCCATGGAGAGTAGTGACCCTGCTTGTGAATCAGGACGTCCTGGGTTCGAATCATTACAAAGACATTTATTGGATGGACGTTTTTTATCCCGAAATATATATTTTTAAATGTATTTAAATATTTACCTATAGATAGATACATCTATTATATAAATATTAAGGTAGCATATTACCTACAACACAACTCTTATTTAGCTTACTGTTGAAGACCAATATGGATTTGTGTAAAATATACCAAGATGTATAATAATTTACGTGCCGAATAGACCTAAACATATATGATCTTGAAAGGTAGCACATAGGGAATGCAATCTCGTACGAGATTTCCGCCTAGCGAGATCTCGCGAGATTGGGAGAATCGCAATAAAAACATATGCAAATGCTTGTTTTAAGAACTAGTAATTGACATGATATGTAATTAAATAGAAACTGCGTTGCTTAGTTATAAAAATAATGTAAGTTTTATAAAAAAAAAAAAACAGAGTACTTAATATTTTGTCTCTAACTCTAATAACATTTGTTTATGTCTATAATTATTATACCTACTGTAGCTAATCAGTTCAAATTCTTACAATATTGGTAACAAAACAATAATTATCCATATTTAGTTTTTTCTAAATGATTACTTTAGTTTCAATAATTAAGAGTAATAGGAACATTACTTATCTCGTTATCTCGCGAGATCTCGTACGAAATTTGACGAGATCCAATCTCGTAAAATATGGCCGGGATCTCGCGAAATCGGGATCTCGGCGAGACGAGATTGCATTCCCTAGTAGCACATAAATACTATAGGTACGCAATACTTAATGTTCAAAATATTAAAAAAAAAAACGATGGATGGGCAGCAGCGTCCGTTGAAACCCAACCTACAGCTACTGTGATCGCCAACACGCCTTCGTTCTACTATTGCAACTACTTCCTAAGATGATACAAGTCATATTTGGGGGAGACCTATGTCCAGCAGTGGACGCCCTAATACGGCTAAAAAAATGATGATATTTCTTAAGGTAAAGTGGGACATAATTGAGAGAATTTTTATACGGGATAATGAAATATTTTACGTATACCGAAGGATTACAGGCGACTATACCATCATACCCCGCCTTAAAAGACTAAATTGTCCCCACATAATAAATAAATAAATATTATAGGTCATTCTTACACAAATTGAGCCCCACAGTAAGCTCAAAAAGGCTTGTGCTGTACTCAGGCAACGATATATACAAATACATATTTAAATACATAGAAAACACTCGTGACTCATGACCTGCGCTCATCACACAAATAAATGTCCTTACTGGGAAACCCAGATCGTTTCCATATTTAGTTAGGGTCACTACCGATGAAGAGATCACTTAATTCATATAACCAATGATGCCGCAAGCAACCGCCGGCCCCGACGTGCCAGTCAACGCACTGTCTTCCGTCCCTGCTCTCCCATAATCATCTTCTCCCTTCGTGATGGCCACAGACCGCCCGACAATAGACCGGGGACCGGCCAGGGACACCAGATGGTCTACTATCTTCACTGCCAGCGTGCCTTCGTCAGCTTTGACGTTGCCAAGGTCTCCGACGTGGCGGATGTGATCACGAGGCCCGCCGTGACGACCCTGGGCAAAGATAATTGGTCACATCCTGGTGTTTAGATTTTATGGGTGTGTTTATTGCTAGTGGAAATAACTTCTGTTGTTATGTAAAGATTAATAATCGTTGTACTTGTAGGTAACTATTAAATGATTATAAAATGTTGAGATATACACCACGGTTGTATCGTATTAGAAGGTTAGGTTATCAATTCAACTAAGAATAAATCAAATTATCCAATCTCGAACACCGGAGGTCCTCGTCGTTTTTTCTTAAGTATATGTTATCTATTTCAACTTTTAATTTATATAGTAGTATTACTACTTACAAATCAAAGCAAATCAAAATATTTCATAAAAAATAATTTGATTTGTTCTTAGTTTTTTAATAATTATAATATTATGACATAGGCGGCAAACACAACGAGCAGACGGATTGCCTGGTGGTAAGCAATTACCGTCGCCTATGGGCACCCGTAACACCAGGGGAGTCACTCTGGGAACCTTACTCACCATCAGGAACACAACACTACATACCTAAAAGGTAGTAGTGCTATTATGGCTGTGGTCTTCTGTAAGGAGGACTTGTATGTGTACTTCTCCAGTTGGGCTGCCCCAGATTCAAGCGCGATGGTCATCGCTGTGTCCTACCTCTCATAACTACATACTTAACTATTGAATCTAAAAAAGGCTCTTGAGGCATTGTACCAAGGATGCTGGCGGAATTTCCTCGCATATATGCTGATACTTCGTGCTAGGAAGCCGCATGCTCTTCGGTCACTTCACGTCTCTTTTTTATTAATTTTGATTGGCTTTGATGGCGTGAGATTCTGCCTCGGACGCAGGAAAACCACGACACTTTTTCTTAAGTAGGTATATTATGAGATTAATGACATCGATTTTCTAATTTTAAATATAATTATATCAATTAGCAGATCATACCAGTATGACTTAAAGGTTTAGTAATTTAATTGGTGATAGTTACCATGTAGCCGTAGCAGTGTGGGTTGTTTAACTGCAATGCTTTAGTACTACAAGACAAAATCTAACGGAGTAGTCTTGGTAGGATCAAATAGCCATAAAACGTAGAGGCCACTCTTCCAGATGAATTATTATTACTTTAACTTTATAGCTAGCTAGGTACTTACGTAATAGGCTATAAAATGCGGCCCAATGTCTTTACAATTATCCTTGACGACTCCTGACTGATGCACATGCAGTCCATGCAGCCCCGCGGACAGGCCCGTTATATTCCCCTCTATGGTCACTGGGCCGTTGGGCACGATTTGAGTGAAAAGCAACTCTCCGGTTACCCCTGAGTCTTCATCTGTCTTGAGGTAGGCGATGGCTTGTAGCCCGGGCAGTGAGCGTGGCGCCTGTTGGAATTCAATAGTCAGTGTGAGTTTTTGCTATTAGTTTTGGGCAGGCGTTTTAAAAATAAGGGAATGTAGGAGTTCTGTGACAACAATAACTATAAATGTATACTTTAGTTGTTAAAATCTGTATCTTGGTGACATGTATATTTAAATCGAAAGAAAAATAGAAAAATTTGACTCGCGGCGGGACTCGAACCCACAACCACTGTATCGAGTCCCGCCGCGAGTAAAATTTTTCTATTTTTCTTTCGATTTAAATATCGAAGATATTCGCTAGCAGACGTGTCTGCATAATAAAAAATAAGTTGATGACATGGAATTAATAAAATAGTATCTTGAACGTGATGATTATGATTCATAATTTACACACAAAAAATGATTATAACTCATTGGCATGTTTAAGTGCTCGAAATTCGTGAACAAAAAATATGGATTGGATCCATAACCAATAATTTGTTAAAGCTTACAATCATCAAAATTCTAATCAGATCAGATATTTATAACATCGAACAAACATAGAATAAACATAACGGTTAGGTATTTTATAATAACGGCTATTATAGTATCGGATACCAATAGTTATATGAATGAAACTTATAAAAACTTGCGTTATCTGTTGTTAAAATAAAACAACTAAAACGGATTAAACGCGTATACTCCGATTTAATCCGTTTTAGTTGTTTTATTTCATGAGTAATTATCGCGGCAACCGAAGACAATATTATCTGTTGTTGTTTTCTTCAAAGTCGGCCGAATAAGGAAGTATTAGATATTAAAAGAGACAATTACATAATACGGACTAATAAATTTACATTATAGAAAGTGGCATCGTGCCACATTGTTATAGGGTACCTATATTTATGTAGTATCAATATTGACGAGATCGCTTCCGTATTGTCTTGGTAGACTTACATATACATGAGTTTAAGTATTTACTAGCATACTTGAGTTCATAATTGAATATATTTCTTGAAACTTACAACTAACTTCAGTGTAAAAAATTAAACGATTAAATGCCGTGGAAATGTATGGAAAATCAACAATATGGAGAAAACAGCAAATGGGAATATAACGATTGGGAAAAAATGTGTAATCCATCTAACTATACAGTCTTCATTATCGTACTGTTTTTGTCATTATAGCCTATAGGAATCGCTGGAATCGTAGTTTCTAAGACATTATGTAATACGATTCCGATGACTACAAGTCGATTAACAAGAGTTGACGTGAGATTTGTACTGAACTGTCACGATTTATAACATACGGCGCTAACTGTTGTGTTAGACCTGGAGTGCGATTTTTGAATCTCACTGGTGATATCAAAGTCACCGGTGACTAAAATTATCACCGATGACTTTTATGTCACCATTTTCCAAAAGCTGTATTTTTGAAAGTCACACAGTGTTTACCAACATGCAGAAATGTTACAATGTCAGTCAGAGACAAACTTCCCGTTACGTTCCTTTTTACGGTTTTTATTTTCTCATACTATAACTTGAAATAGATTCATCAAATTGGTCAAACGTAAAACGTAGCGTATCTGTCAGTGTCATGTAAACGAAAATTAAAGTTGTGAATTTTTTTACTTTGGGACTTTTGGCAGATGTCACATACATCAACTGTCAAAAACAATCGCATGGTGATTTCAATTACGAGTGGGTAGGGGCACTCGTAAATCGATATCATAGGTATGACAAATGTAAGTCACCGATGAGTTTCAAAAATACGAACTTTCGGAAATCACTCACATCGGTGATAATTAGTCACTTGGTGAGATTCAAAAATCGCACTCCTGTACCCTTACCATGAGTTGTGACAGTGATGTTTTCGATAACGAGTATCGAGTTTACTATCTGTGCATCTCGCTTGTACTATTTTAGTGCGAACGAGATGCACAGATAGTAAACTCGATACTCATTATCGAAAACGTCACTATCACAACTCATGGTAAGGGTCCTGTACTAACAATTAACAATAATGATAGATTGCGAGTCGCCTATGCTGACTGAGTGCTACATTGTGTGACTCAGTAAAGTATTGTCAGTCTGTCTTATAAACTTATCTCTGATACTAACAAGACAGCGTGATATAGTGTAATTGGAGCTGGGAAGTAAAAAACTTAATGTGTTAATCGTTCGTGATCTTCAAACTGTGTTTTATATACGCTAGCAATTACTAGGAGGTAAACAAATTATTTACTCGGAATCTAGTTGTTTCAGCAATATGGTCCATTCCGTGGTTCAATGTATTTGATATATTTTTTTTTTATGACATAGGCGGCAAACGAGCAGACGGATTGCCTGATGGTAAGCAATTACCGTCGCCCATGGACACCCGTAACACCAGAGGAGTCACAAGCGCGTTGCCGGCCTTTAAGGGGGGTTGGAGCTCTGGGAACCTTACTCACCATCAGGAACACAACACTGCATACCTGAAAGGTAGCAGTGCTATTATGGCTGTGGTCTTCTGTAAGGAGGAGGTACTGCCCCAGTTGGGCTGCCCCAGATTTAAGCGTGAATATTACTCGGAATCTAGTTGTTCCCGCAATATGATCCATGCCCACACCTAGGCCCCATCTGACGTAATATCTCAAGTAGGTACTTATATCTAATCAAAGCTCCGTTGGCCATAGTCTAATATACTCTATGGGCATGCAGTGTGTGCTTGCATCTGCTACTCGAAGCATGGACTCCCTAACGAAATTGATAATTCAAATTCCGGGTTCAATGTATTTGATAATCTTTTTTGTAATATTGTCTGAATCCGTAAATCATATACTAACTTTTATAATAAAAATAAGTACAATACTAGCTTATCATGTGAATAATTTACCGAATACTTGAATCGAAACGGATTCATAATGATGATGACGTTAATTGAAATCAGATAATGTAGCTTATAATCGCAGACACACGAAAAACACAACTACTTACGAACTGTTGAAAAAAAAGTTATGATGAAACTCCTGACCGTGTTTAGGTTGTCATGTCACGACAACAATGGGCACCTAAAAAGCGTGCCAAATATAGATGCATGCCAATCAGCAGTCCTTGGCACGGCAGTTTAGTCGCAGTGCCAATTACTGGCACGCGAAGATGCACGTTATAAACGTTTAAGTGGACCATCCCGTGCTTAAGATCAAGTTAATGGTTAGGTTGTGTCGTGTTTCGCGCAAGTAAGGGTCTCCAGAGATTAGTCGACCCGAATTCGGCCTAAGCCGGTTGCAAAAACCTTTATGTCTACGCAGTAAGCCAGAGTCGCATGGTGCCGACTGACTCGACCACAAGTATAGCACCACTAAATCTCCTCCCGCAGATGTCGTAAGAGGCGACAAATGTAAAACATCGACGAATACGTAGTAGCACCCCTCGCAATCCAATCTACAGCTACTGCGGTCGCCAATGGCAACTACCCCCGGATGATACAAGTCATATTTGACGACTTACGTCTGAAATGATGATGATGAGAAAGACCGTAAGACGTCAGAAGAGGTCGAGCCGATGCGAGCCAACTAGCAGACACTAGCAAGTAAGCTCCGTGTATCCGTGTAAAGATTTTGCCATCTCTATGTGAACCTACTGATGATGATGTTAATTATACTGGTATCACTTGTCAAGTATAAGTATTTGGCTCTGTTTCTGACTCCTTTTAGAAATGGCCAATTAATATGGAGTCCTTCTTGCATCGGTTTCCTCACCACTGAGGGTCGTGGTTCTAGAGCACCGCTTCTCTTTGACAATTTGCCGCCATCTCTTTCTGTCTGTTGCCGAATGTAGGCTACCGTGGAGTCTTGTATTAAGGGCTGAACGAATTTCGTATGTCTATCGCATTGGGCTCCTGCATCTCGGCTTCGATTACATGATAATATGAGACATTATCTATGAAAAAGGACCTTATCGCCGATGGCGCTTATGTCGTTCTTGAAGATGACGCAATACAAATATAACGCGGTTCGACGTAAGTGCCGTCGACAATAAGGTCATTTTTACATCATATGGCGTATATAATTATAATATCTTCGAAGTCAACGTCACTTCTGACTACCTATGTACTTTATGACACTTATGTACAGTAGCCATCAGATATATTGGAGCTGTGGTGGTGGTCACAAATCTAAACATGCACTTTGTCGCCCTGAAAGAGGCGTTATTCAGATATCGAGTTTACTATCAGAGCCCTGAGTGTAAGTTTTAAACATAACTTTACGTCACGAACGCGTTTGCGTTTCCCATATAAATAACATTATCACTTACGCGTTCGTAAACGTTTTTTACGTCAAAAGAAACTTACACTAGAGCCTGTTTGCATCTCGCTTGTACTATTTTAGTGCGAACGATGCACAGATAGTAAACTCGATAGGTACTCGTTATCGATAACCTCAAAGTCACAACTCATGGTGAGGGTACTGATGGCGACTGAAAGGTCTCCAACAAATCGATGTACAAGAACGTAACGTGTTAACTGTGGGTACATAACACTCGTGGTAGGGGTACTACTGCATATAATGTGATCTTCAACTTTAACATACAATCTTAGTTGTAATAGGCCATTAAGAGATTACATGACTTCGGTAACCAAGCGTATCGCGCATGAGAACCTGTTTTGAAGTTGACTTCAATTATACTTGCTTATTGTTTACATACGAGTATATACATATTACTTAGCTTCTTAATATATGTACATAACAAGGATGATATAATACCCGGATTGACAATAGCTATCTACACTATTTTTAACGATAGATTAACACCGGTATTACAAAAAAACGTGATACAAGATTATCAAACCGGCATCTGTTCGTGATTTTGAACTTGAACAACTTTTACTATGAGGTTTGTAAAAAAACAACTCTCTGAGACATTTCCGTCAACTTATACTTGAGCTTTTCTATGAAACAGCGCAATTTTTATTTTATTTACAAAGTTGAGCCCATAGTAAAAGTTGTTCAAATTCAGGAACAAATGCCTGTAACACTCGATATAAAATCGCTAATCAAAACTAGTAGGTACAAATTATAGATAGTTAAGGCTATTCCCTTTTTTATATATCGTAGCGCCATCTATAAATAACTAATAAATATTCTTAGGTTAGTTTACTATCTGTGCATCTTGTTCGCACTAAAATAGTACAAGCGAGATGCAGATAGTAAAATCGATACTCGTTATCGAAAACCTCAATGTTTCACCTCATGGTAAGGGTACCTACTGAAATCATTCAACAGAACCCCCGATGGAACAGGATATTCACTAACGGTTATTCAGTAAGTAAGCTACGGGGGCGCTTGTACATGTCGAGTATATAAAAAGTAAAAGAGAAAAATAAAAACTACACCGGTTCTAACCCTACACCTCTGACCCGAGAAGCATTACCTGTAAGTCCAAATCTGTACCCTTACCATGAATTATAACTTTGAGGCTTTCGATAACGAGTATCGAGTTTACTATCTGTGAAGTTTCGATGGTAAGGTTACTGACTGCTTAGAACGAAGTAGTCTTAGGCTAGCTATACACTAGACGCGTATGACGTCACAATGTCACAAACGTGACGACCTAAAAACCTTGGTTACGTTACGGGATAATTCCAAAATAGTTGTCAGTCACGAAGCTGATGTACCGCGTGAGTCAACGTTGTATCTAACAATGTATTTGACACATTATGAGGTCATAAATAAAGTCCAAAAAATAATATTGCATACATGAAAAAAAAAACTTGTCAGACTACGCGTAAAGAAGAGTTCTGTAGTTGTATAGGTATTTAATGGCCAAAACAATTGCCGTTAATTCTAATTTTTCCAAAAATTTTAATATATATTTTTTTAAATTTTTCTAATGTAAATCTGTACATATTTGTGAAAAGTTATTAAGGTAATATACAATTTAAAGATCCATCGGTGGATCTGCAATCAAAAAGATTATTTTTTACACATGTATGGAAAAAAAAATCACAGACCATAATGTTCGCCGTTCTCAGCCGATGTGTAGAAAACCGTCACGCATTATTTAGCGACTACGATGCTGAAGAAGTTTAATTAATAACATAACATATATCATATCACATATTACACCTTTTGATCGAGAGTCAAGCTCGCCATTTTTTTGGAAGTCTACATCTCAGTCTAACCTTACTCTTGCTATGTTCCTGAAATGGATATAGTTTTTCTTAGAAATACAGGAATAACGGAAAAATCAATTGCCCCGGGTGAGACACGAACTCGCGACTCTGGGATACATGCCCATCGCTGTACTAACCCACCCACCACAGAGGCTTGCCCAAAAGATGCAAATTTCTCCACAAATGCGCTTAGGAGACTAGCGACATCTACCGTAAATTTGTTGACACTTGTTAGCGACATATCGGAGTCTCAAGTCAATTGAGAATTTACCGATATTAATGCGCTACCCCATAACTAAAAAATATAAATGAATAATTATTGTCTACGGTTGCCGCGATAATTACTCATGAAATAAAACAACTAAAACGGATTATATCACGTCTACTAATTTTCGAACCTTTTCGCAGGTGAGGTCCAGTCCGCTTTCAGTTGTTTTATTTCATATAAATTATTATTATTCTGCTTATAAATATAAATTAGTTATGGGTAACTATAGTTTGTCAAGCAATAGGTATACAAATTCAATCTCAGTTAGTTTAATAGTAAGTTTAGTAGAAATGTAGTTAAAATATTGGTTAGTTAGTTACTTTAATTATCTTTAAAAACTTACAGCAGCTAAATCTATTTGTTTTTGCGACCGATCCCCTGAAAAGGCGTAGGCTGGCCGGCTGAGATCCTGAAATACATAACTTCTCTTAGTCTATGTAATTGTATAGATATGTTTATTTTTTAAAGTAAAATTACATGAAGATTGTATGATTGTTTACGAAAATGTTTGATAAATGGCATTGTTAAAATTCATGCATAAAATGAGAACGATCGGAATATAATCCTAGCTTGAATATCGGTCATTTTTTCGTAAGTCATTAACTCATTAATTTTTTAAATATTTCGATCAGTATAGTTAACGAAAATATATCGGAAAATTGTTAGTAGGTACTAGGTAGTAGGCAACCTACCTCTACATGAGTGACGTTCAGTAGATTATATTATTATTGTATATAATATTCAATAATCTTAATTGTTTGATAAAGTAAGGAGTAAATTAAGTATTTGCAAATTTATCTAACTTATGATAACAAATGTGAAAACAGTAACATTATATATAATTAACTAATAACAAAAAATAAAATCTTATAAATAATAAACCTGTCCCAGGTCTCGGTCACTGGTTAGGGTGCCCAGTAAGAAGTATAATTTCAATGTTTTAATTAAATCGTATAATTTCACTGTCGTACAAAAAATATGCGACTATACGTAGTTAATATAATAAGGCTTTAAAACTAGATTCAAAATATGTTTTAAGGACTCTCTTTATTCATTACATTAATTACATAAAATAGTATTACTTGAAACGGTATAACTATCATGTATGTTAATTTTAGTGAATAATGAGTTTCCGATATTTAAAAGAAAAGTTTGAATTTAATTGATATTATATTTAAAAGCATCCTCGGCACCATGCCAAAGGGGCCTAATTTTAACAACTTTTTTTTTTATTTCTATTTTCTTTTCTTTAGTCTTATTGTTTATGTTGTATTTATCTGTAAATTGTTTGTTTTTCCTGTAAATATTGTATTTAAATATCTATATCTGGCGCAATACAGAATCTAATATATTAAATATAATATCGAAAATATATTTACTGTTTTAAATAATAGTTGTAATGTGAACGACCATGTTGGCTTAAGTGGCTGAGCGGGTGAAGTGTTCAAAATGACCTACACGCACTCTTATTCTCTTGACAATAGAGATGTGTTGACCTTATTTGAACACCTCAACCCCGTAGCCACTTCTGCTGACTGTACTACTATTAAACAAAACTTCAATCAAAAGTTTACCCAAGTTTAATTGGATGGTATCTACTTCTGTACCTATACATGAAACTCAATAATATTATATGAGCATGAGTAATGAGTATGAATATAATTATCTGTACTTATTTCGGTAAAAACCAGTAATTAATTTATTCCAAGTATTATGTATATATTATTACATACACGTAAGAAGTCAATGACCATTCCATGTCAATTTCCTGCCCGCTTTTTGTCAAACCGCACTAGAAAACTGTCAAGTAGTTTTTAATGTGTTCCCAGTTCATGGACCCATTGCAAAAAGCAGATGACAGCCAAGATGGATTCGGTCGGTGCACAAGTTCAATAAACTTTACCGGTGGTAAATTATTATAAATGCCTGAAATTGTAGGATGTTACGGTGTCGCTAGTTATTTTACTGTTATTTATTTGTACTGTGACAATGTTTTGTTGCCTTTTTATATCATTTTTGAAAAGTGAATGATAAAAATAAACTGCGCTCCCGTTTATTCAGACATTCCCGCGACATCGGAAAGCCGAAGCCTCTATTTTTTGTCATAACTCAATGAAGACTGGAACTCCCTCGTCAATCTAAACCCATATTTGTAATAGGTACAGATTATTACCAAAGCGACTACCATGTGTAGGTTTGACTATTGAAGTTGGGTCCGGTTTCCTCAAGATGGTTAAGGAACCGAAAAGTGACTGGAAAACTTTCGGAAAACCGCGATATTCGTACATGGTAGGTTACAAACACACGGCCTTTTAGAGTGCCGATAATGAAATGAAAATAATAGCGGTGAAAAGTTACGGTGCTTATTAAATTTGCGTATCATCTGCTCGCGCATGTAATCATGTTTTATAAGTAATAAGTGGAATATTACTCGACATGTTTCGCTTCGACGAGGAGCTTTTTTATGAGATGTGGCAGAAATATGTCGAGCAATATTTTGATACAATTCATATGTTTTTTAATTAATCTGTTTTGAGTGTTACCTATGATAGTTTTATGTTAAAAATTCCACTATGAAAAAGCAGTACATTGTTAGCTTTAGAGTTTAATTAAGTTTTAATTTTATATTAGAAGTAGATAGTAAAAACAACCGCCTAATAAATTTAAATTATTTTGTGAAATTAATTTGTTATGTATATATTAGTTATGAGTTTAATTAGGTTGAAATGTAAAAAAGGATTGAACCTGTTACCTTTTGCTTGAAAACCAGTGGTTAGGGTTGAATGAATGAATGAAAACCGAAGACTTAAACCATGATGTTGTTATAAAACCATGCATTACACCAAATTCATCATTTCCATAAACTATTATCAGAAAGACAGAAGGAAAATCATTAGTTTGCTTATGGAGGCAATTCAATTAGGATTTTCTTTAAATTTTGAATTGGTATATAATACACCTTCACCACAACGCTCAATGATCTTACTCCTGTTTCTAAAATTGCAATAAAAAAAAACTTACATATAAATACGGCTCCATAAACACCTCATAAACATTGCTCTGATAATCTTCGATCGCCGGTAAAGTTTTAATTACTAAGTTCCTTCCATAACCAGGAACGCCTTGCAACGTCTTTCCATTCAACACCGCGATCAGCCACACGATTTGGCCAAAAAACACATGCAGTCGTAGATTCATCGCGAAAAAAAAACAATAAAAAAATGCGGACAGGCGCGTGGCAGATAAGTAATTAGTTTTTTTTTTTTTAAGGCAGACGTGTGATCTTGCCAAACTGCCGGGTATCAATGATTTCGGCTTAGCGGATAGAATTAAGTTTTTCAAGACGTTTTTACGGGTGTAACTCTAGAGCGGTTGTGCGGTAGTGATTCGCTCGTGGGATCACCAAGGTTCTGTAATTGAGAGGCATGATGTAATGATAACTTAGTTACGGCATTGTCTGAGTTATTGAAGGGAAGTTCATGTTGTTAATCCTTATGTAAAATAAGAGGAAACGTGCGATTGGCGTCGTGATCGTGGTGGATCTTGATTAATAGGCTTTCAACGGTCGTATCATTATGTTTTATTACTGTAGGGTCATTTGCGTACCTATACTTACTACATCACATATCATTTTCAGTTGACTGTGTAGGTACTATGTAGATTGATAATATACATACTCGTGTACATATGATGAATTAAGTAAATATGCGCATTAATGATATTGATGACCCTACAAAACTGTTCCCTCAAAAGGCAGAGTCTAAAGTGTTCTTCAGGCCCGTTACCGCGAACATCGAAGTGATCGAAGTTCGAATATTCCGGACATCTTTCTCTTTTACCCCAATTAAGGCGTCATCAGAGTGTCATTGACAATTGTGTCCGAAAACGAACATCGATTTTCGCGGTAGCGCCACATGTCTAGTTTGACATCGTCTAATATTGTATCGTCACGCGTGAGATTTGACGTACATATGACATTTTATTTTATTGTATCTCATAGACATACCATTTAACTAGACGGAGCAGGCTATTATAGGTATGGCAGAGACGGCACTATTTTCGTCCGTCCTTGTCATAGTGTCACACATTTTTGTTCCCCTCCAAATTTTGCACTAGAAACGAAGTCTATGTAATATTCAGGACAATATTCAGGACAATCTTACACAAATCAACATAGTCCTACGGTAAGCATGTAATATACATAACGACTGAATATCAGGCGCTGTATAATTCATACTTAGGTAGAGTCAGCAGTAGGAGTGGTAGTGAGTTGAGATATTCAAAATGAGATACAAATCTCTATTGTCAAGATAATAAGAGCGCGTGTATGTCGTTTTGAACACTTCACCCGCTCAGCCAGTTTTGCTGCTGATAGTACCTATTAATAAACTGTTACTAGCAATAATAACTTCATCAGTCACTCCAGGTTTGACAGGATATACCACTATGAATGATGATGAACCTTATAAACTTATAATTTTATTCATTTTAACTAATATATCAATGTTCTATTCAAATTATTTGTTAGTGGACCTACTTATAACGCATACATACTGTAGTTGAGCATTTCTCAAAAAGTTGATACATTTGGATCACGTCTTCGATTTTGATTAAAATCGGTAGTAAAATTTCCTTTTTTGTTACCGAAAGTCTATAGAAATTTGGTAACAAAAAAGGAAAGTTCCATACAAACTTTATGGGACATTTTGGGAAATATGGTAGATCTTGCTCAGCATCATTTACTCTATCAGTCTACCGCTTTTAATCAAAATCGAAGACGTGATCCAAATGTACAAACTTTTTGAGAATTGCTCAGTTAAGTATACTATATGAGATGACATGGGATATATGAGTAACTCTGTATGTATTCTTTCTAGGATATCATAATTTTCATAACCAACTAGTTTAAAATGTAACCTCCTCGCACCAACTGGCATAATTCAAAAGGAAAACAAATGTCACCCCGCTATCGTCAAACGTCACCCCGACAGAAATGGCGAGCAGGCATGAACCGGCCGTTCGTGTACGACATCCATGATGGGAGCCGGCGGAGCCTGTGGTCCCGGACCAGCACCACGCTGAACAAGTGGCTATGGGGCGCGTTCTGCTGCGGGCTCCCTGGGGTTCCATGTTATTTCTGTAATTGCTGCCCGAGGATTGATGGTTCTAGTGACAGGGAAAGGAATAGAGTACATCGTGAGTATCACACACCGGTACCACGATTCGGAGTAACATTTTGAGTACTAAAGCGTTGTGCCGCGCGTTTTACAAACTGAGCGCTTGAGTGTAAGTTTTTAACGTAACTTTACGTCACGAACGCGTTTGCGTTTCCCATATAAATAACATTATCACTTATGCGTTCGTAAACGTTTTTTTACGTCAAAAGAAACTTACACTAGGCCTCTGATGTAGGTATTTATTCGTTGTTAACCCCTGGAATGCCGCTGTCAAATGTTTGCTGTTGAAACCATGACTTTGAACATTACATTTAAAGTCCAAACGGCTTGTGACGGATACCTACGGGACAAAGCGTTCGAGGGGTAAATCTGTTGTGTCTTTTGCTGCGGTAGTTTGCGATTTTAGTGTGTAATTTTTTATAAAATACACTTCCCTGAACGTGGCTTATTCATCCAAACGTTGGACTAGTCTAAACTACATCAACTATGTATAAGAACTTAAATTCTGGAACTCTGACGTCAGCCTACGTATGGTATCTACTATTAATCGTTGGTTGTGCAAGCACTTGAGGTGCGTCGAAGTGTGGAGACACGACAAGGAGACAAGGTCATTTGATTTTAATTTACTTTGTCTTTACCAATATAAAGTATGAATGTTAACGTGGCTACCTAAGTACTTACATACAATTTTAGTCTTACACAAATTGACTGAGGTCCACGGTAAGCTCAAGAAGGCTTGTGTTGTAGGTATTCAGCCAAGGATATACGCTACATAAATGCATTTTGGACCCGGGTATGTCCTTAAACTACGTCCAACAATGAGAGGTAAGGCACAGCGATGACCATCACGCTTGAATCTGGTTTAGTTTTAGTTTAGTTTAGTTTAGTTTAGTTTGCCCATGGGCGACGGTAATTGCTTACCATCAGGCAATCCGACTGCTCGTTTGCCGCCTATGTCATAAAAAAAAAAAAAAACATTCTTTATTTAAGAGTCAACTTGTCAATACCTTAACCAACATTGACAAGTTGACTCTTATTTTACTGAACTACTATAAAACAACAAGTATATAAATAACCTAGTTGGTAGATATGAGCTTTCAGCACGAATCCATATTTGTATGAATCTCAAGATCCATTTCGTGACTTTCAGATAATAGGAATCAAAGTTATTTTATTATATTCATACACCAGTACCCGTACTGCCCATCCATGGTATACCTACCGACCTTTTTAAACAAGTTGGTCTGAACAAATTTGTGTATATATAATATATATATTTATTTTAATATGTAAAGCGCGGGCGCACCGTCCTCGCACACCCGGACGCCGGAAATCGTCCCCCGAATTGGTCAGCGCCATGCATTCCACGTTATTAAAATTTAAAACTGCAAGTAAGATGTAAGTTTACGATAAAACTGCCTTCCAGAGTCGACTGGTACGACGGTGGAGAGGATAGCTCGGCCACACCGGCCCCACGCGCCCGGCGGCCGCAAGTCCACGCCAGAGATGCTCAGCGCAGTGCGTTGCGCCCTGTCACAGTTGCAAGTAAGTCGATATGTTTCCAGTGTGAATAGCGTGTCTTCACCAACCCCTCGCACCCGAGACTACACCAGAGATGCTCAGCGCAGCGCGTTGCGCCCTGTCACAGTTGCAAGTAAGTCGATATGTTTCCAGTGTGAATAGCGTGTCTTCACCAACCCCTCGCACCCGAGACTACACCAGAGATGCTCAGCGCAGTGCGTTGCGCCCTGTCACAGTTGCAAGTAAGTCGATATGTTTCCAGTGTGAATAGCGTGTCTTCACCAACCCCTCGCGCCCGAGACTACACCAGAGATGCTCAGCGCAGTGTGTTGCGCCCTGTCACAGTTGCAAGTAAGTCGATATGTTTCCAGTGTGAATAGCGTGTCTTCACCAACCCCTCGCGCCCGAGACTACACCAGAGATGCTCAGCGCAGTGTGTTGCGCCCTGTCACAGTTGCAAGTAAGTCGATATGTTTCCAGTGTGAATAGCGTGTCTTCACCAACCCCTCGCGCCCGAGACTACACCAGAGATGCTCAGCGCAGTGTGTTGCGCCCTGTCACAGTTGCAAGTAAGTCGATATGTTTCCAGTGTGAATAGCGTGTCTTCACCAACCCCTCGCGCCCGAGACTACACCAGAGATGCTCAGCGCAGTGTGTTGCGCCCTGTCACAGTTGCAAGTAAGTCGATATGTTTCCAGTGTGAATAGCGTGTCTTCACCAACCCCTCGCGCCCGTGACTACACCAGAGATGCTCAGCGCAGTGTGTTGCGCCCTGTCACAGTTGCAAGTAAGTCGATATGTTTCCAGTGTGAATAGCGTGTCTTCACCAACCCCTCGCGCCCGAGACTACACCAGAGATGCTCAGCGCAGTGTGTTGCGCCCTGTCACAGTTGCAAGTAAGTCGATATGTTTCCAGTGTGAATAGCGTGTCTTCACCAACCCCTCGCGCCCGAGACTACACCAGAGATGCTCAGCGCAGTGTGTTGCGCCCTGTCACAGTTGCAAGTAAGTCGATATGTTTCCAGTGTGAATAGCGTGTCTTCACCAACCCCTCGCGCCCGAGACTACACCAGAGATGCTCAGCGCAGTGCGTTGCGCCCTGTCACAGTTGCAAGTAAGTCGATATGTTTCCAGTGTGAATAGCGTGTCTTCACCAACCCCTCGCGCCCGAGACTACACCAGAGATGCTCAGCGCAGTGCGTTGCGCCCTGTCACAGTTGCAAGTAAGTCGATATGTTTCCAGTGTGAATAGCGTGTCTTCACCAACCCCTCGCGCCCGAGACTACACCAGAGATGCTCAGCGCAGTGCGTTGCGCCCTGTCACAGTTGCAAGTAAGTCGATAAGTTTCCAGAGTGCACACCGTGTCTATTTAGTATTCACCAACCTCTCGGCCCCGAGGCTACAAAACAACGCCAGAGATGTCCAGTGCTAGTCCACTGTCAGTGCGCTGCGCATTTTCACAGCTGCAAGCTGCTGTGCTGATGGTGAGTAAGGTTCCCAGAGCTTCAAACCCACTTAAAGGCCGGCAACGCGCTGTGACTCCCCTGGTGTTGCAGGTGCCCATGGGCGACGGTAATTGCTTACCATCAGGCAATCCGTCTGCTCGTTTGACGCCTTTGTCATAAAAAAAAGTAAGACATTTCTTTACAATGAACCGGAGTGGCTTAAATAACCTCTTCTTCAGCCTCTCGCATGTAGCGGCCGTAACTTCAATCCCGGAGATGTTGGAGACGTGGCGTTCTGTCACAGCTGCATGTCATTATGTATCTGGAGCGAACTGGACCATCTATTCTAGAATAGAATGCTCTAGACTAGAGTAGAGTAGAAACACACTTTATAGAGTGATGTGGTGAATAGCGAATAGTATCTTCATCAGCCTTCTGGGCCCGGTGACAGCAAGTCCATGCTCAGCTATTTGTCACAGCTGCAAGTATGTATAGTCAACCAATTTGATTTCTAGGCCACTTCGAACCTTGTCACAGTTAAGAGATCTTTTGCGTCTTTCATATAGATTATCACTGTGACAAGGAACGAAGTTACCATAGTCGCCAAGCTTGGCACCCGCCTGCCAAGCGTGGCAGCGACCGCAGTAGATGTCCAACCGAATTTCGTCGGACGCTGCTGGTTTTTTCTCTTTGTCGCCTCTGACGACACCCGCGAGAGGAGATAGTGTGGTGCTATTCTACTCAGCACCATGATCGATCAGCTACGACATCTGTCTGCCGACGTACCTACTGTCCGTGAACATGGTAAGAATTGTCTGATCGGAGCACATATCCCGATTATATCCTCGTATGGCCCTCGTCGGGCCTACCTGTAATGCTAATTATTATAATGAAATTTGGATTTTATACATTTGGAACTGAGTTATATGAGTATGAATTGGATATCATCGCATTTGCAACACCGAGGTAATCAGCTTAGCGAAATATCGCTATGGCGGGTACGATAAGTGGCTCTTAAGAGTACCTCTACTATCACACAAAAACCCTTATCTTACAATAATTAATTGTGACATTATCTAAGAAAAGGGACCTTATTGTCGATGGCGCTTATGTCGTTGTTCAAGATAACGCAATACAAACACAACGTTGTTCGACGTAAGTGACATCGACAATAAGATCCCTTTTCATAGATGATGCCATAATTTAGAATCAGTCTTAATTTTTTAAACTAAGGTTGAAAATCACGTGTGTTAATTGAAAATAAGTGTTAATTTCAAGATTTTTGTGAGTGTATTGCCAACTCCAAAGCACATTTAACTACTATGTATTAACTTTATCTGTATAACTAGGGCTGTAGGCTTTTTAATGCTGCCGCCACACATTCCCGCGAGCAGCGAGGCGAATGGCGAGGCGAAACGCGAGCACGCATGTGTGGACGTCTCGCTGTTCCTCTCGTCCCTCGCATCGCGTTTTTGTATACGCAAAGTCTCGTCGAACATTTCGACGAATAGCGAGGCGAGTGATCAGCCAGCATGTGAGCGGAGTTAGGGTTTATATAATTAATTATTATCTGTGGTATGTGAAGTAACTCTGTATTTTATTATTAGGGCGAGCCGGCTCCGCCTTTGCCCCAGAAGTCTTCAGAAACTGGACAGCGAGAAACCAACACGAACGATGTATTTCAGCAGTGAAACAAAGAATTGTTTGGAAAAGCTTCGTCTGTGAGACAGACGTCACAAAACTGGATTTGTGTCAAGTAATTGCTGATGATGAACTGTTTACAAAGATTCAGTGCTGATAATATTTTGGGATAAGAATTATACAGTGTTATTTGTATGTTTAATGTTATACTTTTATTGTATTTATCATCTTAATGTAGAATAGTTGATTATTTAGATAAAATGATTACTGATTATGTGCGTGTTATAATATTATTTCAATTATTTGTTTTGATTCACGAGCTTATACGTTCCGGGAATAGCTTGCAATTATATAATTATGGTATTCGGTTGCATGAAGAAAAACTCAACTAACAACGATAACATCCCGACGTTTCGAATATTTGCAGTGTTAGTTCCCTTAACCGAAGCTCTACACAGTTTTCAAAACGTCGGGATGTAATTTAATCCTTTCAGGTGAGCAATCTCAATTAAGTTGTAGTTAAGAAGTATAAGACGACGTCAATAGACGTTGCTCACTCGAAAGTTAAGTAATATGCAACCTAGTTCTTTTATAGTAGTTATAAGTAGACTATATACAGCGTTTTAGCTAGTTCGTCCAGTGTTCGTCTGTTTGAACGGCATGGTACCAATTTAAAGCGACATCTGGGGAAACTCATGGGTTTCACGACACAGCCACCAGTTGTAAACTATGGCGAGATACGGCTTTGCGACTATGATATAATACTTCACTTAGAAGTTCTTAAGATCCTTCAAAGATGGCGCACAAATAAAAGGTAATTTAAATACTTCAAATTCTTGTATTTGGGAGTATTTCAGCGTGACTTGTAGAAAAGTTAAATTATGGCACGATAATTCTGACTATTATTAAACATACAATTTCTATATATACCTAGGTACTTAGATTTGATGCTCGTTTCTTAAACTATAAGCAATAATTACAATGCAATAGGTGGAAATCATTTCATTGCCATACAGATTTCATGCTTATATATAATTATCGTCGCAAAACTGACATAACTTAACTTTTCTACAAGATAACAAATAGATAATCACTAACATTGTATATGAATAAAGTATTAATTAATGACGAAGTTTATAATTGCAAATATTTACTTGAAGTCCCAAACAAATTACTCAAAATAACTGATTCCGTTACGTAAGTACCTATATAACATATATAGGGCGGAAAGATCGAATGGATCACATAGATGACAACTGCCTAAAATTTTGTGAATATCACATTCTGTGTATAGCAGATTTTCCTTTTTTTTTAAACATTAAATCTATGAAAAATAGCTTAGGTATTCTTAGGTGCTCGTTACGGTCAAATGTGACAAAAAAATCACGTGCCGTATTTTATGATGCAGATTCAAAGGTTTACCGATAAGGTTAATATTTAAGAGAAATATCAACCTTATCAGTTCTGTCTGTAGCGTAAAATTATTGCATTTGCATTTATATAAATCTTCTAAATATATTCATATTGTCCTTCAAGCCCTGATTATTCAAAGGCGTTTACATACTCGTACATACCATTCATCTCACACAATGACTCATGCATGGGTACATCACCATGGGAACCCCTCAAAGACTATAGCTATCCATGGTTATGGGAGACAGGTTTAACGCCAGCGTGCGTGCGCGCCGATCAGTACAACGCGCACTGCCGACGCTTACCGTTCTAGCACGAAGTTACGCGCAAGTTTTCATTTAAAAAAAAATTGGTGTTGTGGCCAGTGACTAGTGTTGTTTAAAAAAGTTTGGTAAGTGATCGTTTATGTAAATTATCTGTGCAAAATTTGAGAGCGTTGCTTTGGTATGCTGGTGAAAGATTGTTGTAGTTTTCTCCATTGTCTAATCGTAATCGGAGTAGGCTGGAGATAAATTCTCGCGAAAAATGTAATAAGTAAGATAATTACTGTAACGTCTTGTGTATGTTTCTCAATGTTTTATGTTAATGGGCCGGTGATAAACTGTATCAATATGTACTTTAAAAAGATAGCTATGATTTCGTGATTTTGATTGAGAGTTATTGCTAATTGAATGAATACTTTATTTTACTAAACACTTCACAAGTAGAACATTATCAGTTATCACAGAATTGAACAAAAAAAGTAAAAAGAGGCAAACAACAGGCGATATTATCACTAATAAGCGATCTCTTCCAGACAACCTTAGGGTAGCGAAGCAAAAATAGAAAACTACAGGAAGGTGCAGGAATTCTGCTAATGGCGGCTAAGTAAAGTCAGCTGCAATAACTGGGAGAACATATTTTAAGTAACTAAAATTTTCTTTCTTTTGAGAATAATGTTGTGACATTTCTATATTTCGTAGCTCAGTGGTTTTACTTTAAGTTATCAATATTTTTATATAACGTTTAAGAACTGTTAATGTTTATTGCTCTATATATTCTTTAATCAGTCAAATAAAATGTTTATTTTAAATTACATCTAAAACTAACTACTATAATTAAATTGAAACTAAACAAAAATTAAACCTATATAAAACTAAAATAAATTTAAAAATTGGGCCCCTTCGGCATAGTGCCAAGGATGCTGGCAGCTGGATTCTTTAATTATATGTATATCTACATAAGTGTATAATATTTAAGAATAATGATTTATTTTAACACTTCCAGTAGCCGTATGGTCTATTTTAAATGTATGGTCTACCTATAGGTAGCAATTGCGGACATGGCCAAACCGCTATAAGTATGTTACCCCTTTTTATGGTGTCATACACACAACTAGGAACACTTATTGTTACATCATGTCCGTCTGTCTGTCGTCTGCCAGTCCGCGGCTTAGCTCAATGATCATTAAAAAAAAAAGTTTTTTTTTTTCAAATTTCTTATGACTTGATCTAAGGTGGCGGCACCAGTAATGGACACGGAACCAATCATGAACATTAGGGCTTATTTCAAAGGAGTTAGGTGTTGTGCATTTGTTGGGACATATTCAATTTATAACTTTATGATTTTTGAAATAAGAACTAAGTGTCCATCATTGGTGCCTGTCAGCTTAAAGTGTCCGACATTAGTGCCATTACCTTAAGTGGGATATCTAACATTTTTTGGTATCTCCGGGGGTGAATTTGTTTTGTTGGTTTAACCCTATCGCGTGGCGTTTAATTGTATGGGTATTTAAGGAGCATTCATCATTTATCATTTCAGCTGTAAGACGTTCACTGCTGGATATAGGCCTCCCCTAAATAAGACTTGTATCATCTATCAACAGCTGCTGCGGGGGAGTTGCCATATATTATTTTTCCGGGAGTTGCCATAGTCGCTACACTTGGCAGGCGGGTTGGTGACCGTTGTAGCTGTTGATTCGGCTTTGACTCTGCTGCCCATTCGTCGTTGTTTCCCTTTCTCGCTTCATACAACACCCGCGTGAGGAGATGTGTTGGTGCTATTCTCGGTCGGCAACACAGGACTCTAAAAAAAATAATTAAAACTGTGTTCTATTAAAACAACATTAAATCTCTTATTTTTTGTGAACACATTGCCACCAGCAAATAAATGAGTTTTTAATCGATCTGTACTATGTAACTTGGAGGTCCTACTTCTCTTGGTATAGATGAATACTTACCTAACTGAAGGACCATGGCTATAAGTAGTGCAAAGAATAATAATTAAACTATCGGCGTTCTATATTCAAAGGACGTCAGTTCCATATTTATACTCCGCACTACTACATAGACATGGTCCTTCACACACGTTACTACTACATAGGCCAGGTGCTTAAGCTAAGTTTTTCACCTATAATACTTGAATCATAGGTAGGTTGAGTATAACTTAAAATACCATAACGATTACTCATCTACCTAAGCTACCTAGTTACTTATTATGTACGCCGTGAATAGCACAGTTGGTCTAATGTTTGCCAAATACTTATTGTACTTTTTGCCATGGCAGATTGGCATAAAATCTTCCATGTTTTTTTATTATATTACTGGGAAATAACGTCTCTACTTTGTATTCTACTCGTATTCAAACATGCCTACGTATTTTAACTTTAAGACGATCGATACTATTCGATAAACAAATTAATATTACAGCGCCGCTACCGCGAAAAACTATACTCGTAAATTTCGGACGATTATAAATAAAAAAATAAATAAATAAAAAAATATTTCGGGACAATCTTACTCAAATCGACCTAGTCTTACGGTAAGCTCAGTAAGGCTTGGGCTGCAGGTACTGGACGACGATATATGTAATATATAAATACATATAAATACTTAAATACATAGAAAACACCCATGACTCAGGAACAAATATCTGTGCTCATCACACAAATAAATGCCCTGACTGGGAATCGAACCCAGGACCATCGGCTTCAAAGGCAGGGTCACTACCCACTAGGCCAGACCGGTCGTCAAATTGCCTCTGTCACTCTCATGACGCCTTAATTGGAGTAAAAGAGAATGATGCCCGAAATATACGAACTTCCGGGCCTTCTTTCTGAGGCGTATACATCGTTTTAAAAGTGCAATGATAAAGGAGCGTCCGCGCAGGATCTCCGGTTCGTTGGTTCTGTTTCGATGTGTCAGTCAACTGTAGCGCCATCTGTTGACGCTGGAGAACTTTACGGTTTTCCGTTGGTAATTCAATTTAGCTTGGTAGTTGAGCAAGTTGCACGCAAGTTGATAATAATGGTAATTATACAATCGTGTCAACAAGTGACGTGGGTAAATTGCTTTTTTGCTCATGAGTCTTGTGTTTCGTTGTAATTTTTTTGCAAAATATTGTTTATAAAAATTTCGCTGTAAAAATAATCACGGCTGTATGCTTATTTTCAAATTTATATTTCTTGATATCCGTCAATATTACCTAGTCTAGATACAGAAGTCCAAGAGGCGGAGAATGCTCGTTAATATCGGTAGATTCTGGGAAATTTCATGATATTTTCACAGGAAAAATTAGAAATTTAAATACGGGAAAGTAAGATGTTTCCGAATTTTCTCTACGTTTTAGTTATTAATTAGACACACGTAGTACAAAGGTACATAGTCTGGCAATCTACTGCATAGCAGGTTCGCTTCGCAACTAATCCCAGCAACTGGCGTCGTTTTTATGACAGCGATTGCTTATCAGTTATTAGGATTAATCCGGTTTCTTTGCGATGTTTCCTTCACCACTACTGGAAAATATCAAATGATACATAACAAGTACATAATAAGTTCCGAAAAAGTCGTGAGGTGTGTGTGTTTAAAAAAAGCTTTGGTAACCAACATAGACACATCTTGTGTATACTTAATGGTAAGATGATTGTGTATAAGTAGGTTTGTAAAGTCTGCAGCAGAAGTAGCTAAGCGGTTGAAGTGTTCAAAATGAGCTCGTCACGTCTTTATTGTTAAGAGAACAAGAGCTTGTTAAGATAATTGTGAACACTAGGTCCGCTTAGCAAATTCCGCTGTACAGTCGTCATCAGATATATCGGAGCTGTGGGGGTGGACACAAATATCGGAACAAAGCCTCTATTGTCAAGGCGATAAAGTGCATGTTCCGATATTTTTGAATACCTTAGCTGCTCTGATATATTTGATGGCGACTGTACATACGTCCTTCATATTAACAGAAGTAATGAACTTCATTGCTTTTTATCGCAACCAAGTTTTAATAGCTTTTTTGAACGAGTATGCTAATTGAACTAAGTTAACCAAACGGCCTGCAAAATAATTAATGGTAAGATATGCGTACAGTCAGCACTGATTATTTGTCTATTTGGCTAGCTTTGTTAATGATTAAAAAATGGCGATTTAAAAAAAAATGTCTGCTTAGGTACTGATGCCGGATAGAAATACTTTAGGGATTGCGTAGGTATACGGCTTTAGGAGACAGGGTATTTTGTCTCTGGTTAGAGGAGTTAAACTGCCTGGTACTGCGAACACCGAAGTTCGTATATTTCGAGCATCTTTTTGCTTTTACTCCAATTAAGGAGTCATGAGAGTGAGAGAGACAATCGTCCGCAGTTTATGAATATCGTATTTCGGAGTAGCGCCGCTGATTGGATGCTATGGGTTAGTAGAAAGCAATCGTAAGTATTGTAATAAAATATTAAAATCTCATTAAAATCTATTAGAATATATTCTCCTTTAGCAGTTAGGTAACAAAAAGCTAAAGTACTTATCTAGAACCTTATTACAAATAAATAAAAAAAGATTACAGAACGTTCTTACACAAATTGACTGAGATACTTGTGCTCATCACACAAATGAATGCCCTTACTGGGATTTGAACCCGGGACCATCGGTTACATAGGTATTGTCGCCACCCACTAGGCCAAACCTGTCGTCACAATTACATATTATAATATAGGTATACATAGTAACCAAAATATTCTAATCCAATATGGTCGCGTTTCTATTCTGTCATGTTCTAACACTTATAAGTTACGACAATGACGCAAGATGCAATAGGCGATTGTAACCAGTCTTCTGCTGACTGTACTGCTAGTAGTGCAATTGTGTCAAGTTCAACAACCCGTGCGAGGCCGACGATGTTAGTGATCGTGATCAATGATCGATGATCATTGCTATGTACAGATTGGGAGGTAATCTAGTTTGATCATTTTTTGTTTTGACGGAAGTTGCATAATTGCTCGGCAAACGAGCTCTAGACAAATTAAATTTTACACCTATGTTTGGTACATAAATAAATAAACAAATATTTCGGGACAGTTTAACACAAATCGACCTAGTCCTACGGTAAGCTCAGTAAGTTTAGTCGTCTAGTGACGACGATATATATAATTAGATAGATACATATAATAAATACTTACATACATAGAAAACACCCATGACAGAGGATTTTTACCGGGGGTATGTCCTTAAACGACGTCCGACAATGAGAGGTAGGGCACAGCGAAGTACCATCACGCTCGAGTCTGGAGAAGCCCAACTGGGGAAGTACCTCCTCCTTACAGAAGACCACAGCCATAATAGCACTGCTACCTTTCAGGTATGTAGTGTTGTGTTCCTGATGGTGAGTAAGGTTCCCAGAGCTCCAACCCCCCTTAAAGGTCGGCAACGCGCTTGTGACTCCCCTGGTGTTGCCCTGGGTGCCCATGGGCGACGGTAATTGCTTACCATCAGGCAATCCGTCTGCTCGTTTGCCACCTTATGTCATAAAAAAAAATCTCTCTCTCACCCATTTTCTGTGTGTAACGGTTAAAGCACACAATTCCTATGAGAAAGTCCATTTGTCGTGTGTTAAACACTGGTTCACAGCTACCATTAGCTCAGGGACGCGAGCTCCAGCTTAGTATTTATGACGAACACTGTAGTCTTTCATTAGCGTGCCTAGGTCATTTGAGTTTCCATTGACAGTTATGCTTTTCTATGTGGGTGATAAGATGTTTGAAAATAATCTAGAATACTAATAAGCAAGGCTCGGAATCGGTTTAAAAAAATAGCGGTTAAAATCGGTTTATTTCGGTTTTACTCCGAACTATTATGAGAACGCGAACGTTTGAAGAACTTTATTAAAACCTAAATTAACCGGTTGATTCGACGATTGACGATGGCCGGCATGCTGCGTGTGCCGGGTAAATAAAGACTGTGGCAAATTGCTTATAGCAACTTATGCTTTGTTGAAATAAACCGGTTTTTAAAGTTCCATACCGGTTAACTTGACAAGAAGTTTATGAAAATGTTCCCCTAAAAACCGGTTTAAAAATAATGGTTTCGAGAGTGAAACCGAAATGAGGTTTCGCGCCAAATACATGATAACGGTTTGGAAATTTAACCGGTATCCGAGCCTTGCTAGTAAGCCATGTACCAAGTGTTGGCAAAGTTTGTCGTTATCTTCCTCCCGGCATATTGTTTGTCGGTGCTGTTGGAGGAAAACCACTTGATTTAGATAAAAGCGTGTTCATTCCGTGAGATACATTTGAGTTGTGTTGTTAGGAACGTCAAGCATTTCGAATATCGTTGCTCTACAAACAACCAGCCAATACCACATTTGTGATATAGAACATGTAGTTTACATAGGTTCCAACAGGTGCATGGGGTCGCAACTAATCCCAGGATTTGGCATAGGCAATAGCTTTACGAAAGCGACTGCCATCTAACATTCCAACCCCTCTGGTTACCCTCTGGTAAACTAGGCCTTATTGGAATGGTCCGGTTTGCTTCGGAATGCTTTCCGTCACCAAAACTGACTGGTAAATAGTCAAGTGACTTACGGCTCCGAAACACGTTTCGGAGAGTAAAAGACCACGGTATTTTACTATCATTAACCCTTTAAAAGCTCAAGCAAGAAAGTCGCTCAACGAGCTATGGAGAGGGCTATGCTCGGAGTTTCTCTACGCGATCGAATCAGAAATGGGGAGATCCGTAGGCGAACTAAATTCACCGACATAGCCCACCGGGTTGGCAAGCTGAAGTGGTAATTGGCAGGCCACATTTCACGCAGAGAAGATGGCCGATGGGGTTTAAAAGTGCTCGAGTGGAGACCACGGACTAGCAACGTAGGACATCCACTCATATGATGGACAGACGACCTCATTAAGGTCGTCGGAATATACTGGATACAGGTCGTTTCCAACCTATGGAGGACTATGTTCAGCAGTGGACCTCTTATGGCTGAAATATCAAAGTATATATCATACAAAAGTTCCGAAAAACTCATTTGTAGCGGTTACCTTAGTTCTGCTGCGAATAATTACTGATGCAATCGTGCAGAGGCACTCCCAACATAGCCATCACCGTTGCCCCTTGGGTAACTTGAGCATTCTGTCATACACCACGTAAACAAATCCCGATTAGTATTAGTAGTTGTAAATGTTGTAATGTTACTGATCAATGATGTACCTATAATACAAGCCTTTATGAGCTTATCGTGGGGCTCAGTCAATCTGTGTAAAAATGTTCTGTTATATTTAAAATTAATGATCTTGTTAATTAAAATCATGTCTACTAATAACTACCATTTTGAAATGGTTATATTTCGCCACATAAGTATTATGGTCATGGCACAGCTGTCTTCAACACAGCAATATACAGCTAATTTAAATGCCACAGCATATGACTCACATCAGTGCACGCCGGTGCATTGTTCCATTTGCCACGCCAGTAATGTAACCCATATAATGCCAGAATCTGCATGATAAACACCCTGCCATTGTACTAATTACAATGTGCTCTATATAGAGAGTGAACAATGACTCTCATAAATATACCTAGACAAAATTTACAATACTAACCTATTTATACAATACTTAACATATTAATTATTATTTACATCTTAAATTTAAATTATAATAGGTCCTTATGATAACAGAACTAATTATTAAAAATATACAAATAATACTGACTAATAACCTAATTACAAACAATCAATGGTACATTATTGCTTATAACTAACTTACACAATTTAAAATACATTAAAAAAACACAATAATACACAAAAAACGAACACAATTATATTTAGTCAAATAATCCGCCCCGCGTCACTCCAGGCGCAAAGGTGCCCAGGACACTCGCTGCGTTTCCACGCTGAATTGCGATTGATAACCTTTGCACTAGGAATGACCCGGAGCGGGGATCGAGCCCTCTGTTTCGCAACCTACTACCTATCTCCTTAAAAAAAGATCTTGCCTCTGAGCACCAACAACCACTCGTCTCCACCGCCAGAGGAACAAACAAAAAGCCACCCAAGCACGCATACTTCGCCCGCTTTCTGAACGCAGCCAGCTCTGCAGCCCAGAGGTACGACCAATGTGCGATGCCGCAAAAGTGCTGACGCAAGTAGCGTCCCAAAGCAGGCACTTTCCTTTCTGCCACGGCACCAGTGTCATACCATCCGGTCTCCTGCCATCTGACCGGCTAAGGCCTGGGGGCTCAAGCAAACATGGCACATTTGCCGAAATAAGCGCCCTGCGGATGATGTCGTTTAGAGCATGATGGCGAGGGAATCTTCCAGCACACCGGCAACAACTCAACGCGTGGTGACCGTTACTCAACACCATAGTGCCACAGATGCATAAATGAGGAACGCAAACATCGCAGCCCAGGCGAAGAGCCACTGCCACACGCACCGAGTCGCTATCGAGGAGGGTGCCCAAATGCGGAGAGGGAAGCGCATGCAGCCACGCCCCCGACTCTGGGCTCGATCCTGCAAGGAGTCTTGCCCTGTCCACTCCCGACGATCTCTCCAGCAGGCCAACGAACACTCGCTTTACCCCAACGTCATCCCACAACCGCTGAATGTCCGACTTTTCAGGCACAGGCTCACCCCGATTGAGAGCTTTCCAAGCCACCAAAGCATCCGCCGCGTAAGGTATGGCTACATTGTTACCATTTAAACTTAAAATTTGAGTAACAAGGCCCACAACCCCACCCGCAGACGCAAGGAATGCTGGCAAACTCACATCACGAGCGCGCCGGACTCCTAATCCTCCACTTCGAATGGGTAATGACGCCAGAACCCACTGGTCGGGATCAAGAGACACGTTAAGAAGACTCTCTACCGACTCTTGCAAAACACAATCAAAAGAGTCCAACAGCTCAGGATAAAGCCAAGCCGGTACGGTGCGCAAAAAGTACGTTAACTTTGGGACAGCGAAGCAGAGCCGCAACAGAATAAGAGCAACGTGTGCGGACAAATCTCTTGCAGACAAAAGAAGTTGCCTCCGAGCCTCGAAGGCGTCCGCGATAGCTTCTGTGAAAATAGGAGAACCCAACAAGTTAAAAGTTTGACGCGATAATTCTTTCATGTTCGGAAGCAAGCTGCAAAACATGGAAAAAGATGACCGGGAATCGGCACTGCAAGGGTAGAATTCGCATTTATCTGATTGACCTCAAGTCCCAGTTCTCGGAAACGTGGAAGAAGCGCAACTAGGTCCTGTCTAACAATATCCGGCCTTCCTCCAAGGGTACCGTCATCCAAATACCATAAATTTAAAGGCGACAGAAGATCTGATATTGCCTTGTGGATCCCGAGGCTGAACAACAGGGGCCCTAGTGGATTAACATATTATAGCTAATCCAGGACCAAAAACAATAGTTTCATCATCATCATCAGCCTATCGCAGTCTACTGCTGGACATGGGCCTCCCCAATTTCACGCCATCGTGTTCGATTTTCGGCTGTTCGCATCCAGCTCCTGCCATTAGTTTAAATACTAGGCAATATTTTAAGTACCTATGTGTATACATTTTGAATTTACCAAATCGCAAAAGAAGAGAGGTCAGACAGCAATGTATTATTATGGCTAAAAAGCGATATCTCCCAAACATACATCTTTACATTTAAAACATGATCTTCATGGTTTTTATGCAATAAGTCACGTCACCGAATAAACATTACTTGGAAAATAACCCTTATACCAAAATGTAAGTGGAGCGTTTTTCTAAAGTTAAAATACTGACCTATTATAATTTAACTGTGACTATAAGGTCCGAAATAACAACGTACTGACCTTCACCTTGGGTCGCCTCAACGAGGGGGACTAGTATAATACCTAATCCTTCTTTGTTTAAAGGTTATGTAGGCAGTTGGTACGTCTTTTTATATATCAAAGTAAAGTAATTAGGCCCTTTTAGTACTTAGTAAACAAAAAAAAGGAAAAATCCTACGGACGGGCAGTAGCGTCCATCGAAACCCAATCTACAGCTACTGCGGTCGCCAACCCGCCTACCAAGCGTGGCTACTATGGCAACTACCCCCAAGATGATACAATTAATATTTGTGGGAGGCCTATGTCCAGCAGTGGACTGCATACGGCTGAAATGTATGTAGTAGTAAACAATAATCACTATGACAAGGACGTAAAAATACAATTATGTTTTATAATGTATACCTATCTAACAATAAAACAACACATAAACTTTAATTTCGACTAGGTATAGGTCTGTCCTAGCGGGTGTGGGTGACCCAGCTAATGAAGCCGACGGTCCTGGGTTTAAATCCTAGTAAGAGCATTTATTTGTGTGAGTCATGGGCGTTTTCTATAGGTATAAACATATATATTTTAGTATTTGTATATTATTTACATTTATCGTAGACTATACCCACAACATAAGCCTGTTTGTGCTTACAGTAGGACACCATTTGTCTAAGGACGTCCTATAATATTTATTTATTTATTTATTACAACCAATTGACACCATGGGTATTAGGCATTGCTTAAAGAAAAATATTTATTTACCCTGCACGTCTGTGTTTGGGCCAAAAGATTTTACCTTCCTACCAAATTTTACCCTACTTGATGAATCTACTGGATTCGGAGAAAATTGGCTGTGACAGACGGACGGACAGAGAGACGCACTAATGATCCTATAAGGGTTTCGTTATTTATTTTTTTCTATGGAACCCTAAAAGCTAAGAGTCTATGCACAAACTAAAGGTCCCAGCGTATTTGGAGCGTCATTGTATTTATTATTATAAACGCTCGCGCAACGCCAATTTAACGGCCCGGCCACGACAATGCGCGACTTGCGGCGCGGCAAGCGTTTTATCTTTCACCCCTGTTAACGATACTTACACTAAACATAGCTCTCGCAAACGATTCTCCAGACCGATGTATTTCATCATCTTGTGTAGTCTCATGTAGGTACATCTACAATCAAATACTAAAGTAATTAATAGCATTGTTAATCACGTTTAAGCACTAATTTGTTATCAATTTCACGACTAACCACAAGATATTTAATTACTTGTTGACTTATTTTTATATTCAGAAGATATCCTTAATAGAAGGTAATATGTAGGGGATTTAAAAAAAATAGTGCACCCATTGTTAAAGTTAAATCACTGCCAGTTTCGTGACGACAATTAAGCATTAAATTTCGATAAAAATTTGGTTTTGATGTTCATTTTTTAATCTTCAATCGATATTACATCCTAATTAAAGGCAAAAAATATATCTTTATAAATATTTCATTCTTTAATGTCGTCACGAAACTGACAGTTGACAGTGTGACAAAACTTTTCGTAACAACTTTTGCTAATTGTGTGTACCACATTTTGAAAACTCGCATAAACTGTTTCAAGTTACAAATTAAATTGTTTATCAAATCAATTGGCTAAAATTCAGTCAAACTTGTCCTCCAGATCTAAGTGAATCAAAAAATATTTCCTAACGTATACCTTTAATTGTGACGACGCAAGGATAGGACAAACGCCCGTCATTTTGGAAACATAACCCTGTTCCGTGTTACGGAGACTTCATTATATTGTAAAATATTATTATATTAAACTTTTTTTATAAGAACAAATTCAGCGACAATAAAATTAATGAATGAATCTACAATGGATGTTGTTATGTAAAAAATTCACTGTCGTAATCCAAAAAGAATGATTTATTTGTTCGATCTTTTCACTTGTGCGATCATTGGATGCAGGATGATGCGATTGAATTAAGGTCGGATAGTAAAAATAACAATTAATTAATAAACAATATAAAATAGAATATATGTATTAGTATCTCAAGGAAGTCTCCGTTGTGCGGAATAGGGTTATGTTTTCAAAATGACGGGCGTTTGTCCTGTCCTTGGTGACGAGATACCAAATATTATCAACCAGGATCCTAGGAGACGAAGATAGAGGGGTCTCGACGCCAAATACACCTTTGTTGCCTTTGGCGTCTAGACCTTCGTTGTGTAGGGTCCACACACACAGAGTCCACGGGCACAGAGTCAGAGACTGTAATTACGGTTCGCCAATGTTACCGGCCACAAAAGAGCTGGCACCTTCCTTGCTCAACGCATCAGTGATCGACTGTTGCCAGCACCCTCGGAATCATATTACAGTGGCCGATTTTAGAGTTTTAGTTAAGTAAATTTTACATCATTTATTTAAATAATGCAATAAAATGTATAAATAAACCTTTAAGAGAGCCTTGTCTTGAGGAAAACTGCAGCAAAACTTTGCTGTCGATTAATCTTATATCAACGAACAACCGTCCATTTAGCACGACCCCCCTGTCAGGCGATTGTTCTAGAAACTACTATAATTATCTTAAGCAATAGGGTTCTCGGTATAATGGTTATTGTTCGTGCGTAGGGAGGAGTAACTAAGTGGTTTTGAACCAGTCATTCTCGTTGAGATCTCAAGGAGGTGAGTCGTATTTTATTTAAACATTAATATTATTTGTCATCGAACTGGACTTTGTTGGTATTTTCGTAAACTATAAAGAATGGCCTCCTAGTTCTGTCTGTAGTCACTCTGTACTACAAAGCTTGAGGTCACGGGTTCGAATTCGAGTATTTAATTAAGAGTTTATTATTATCCAGAATTGTTGTTCCTGAGTTATGGACATTATTTATGTATCAAAGTATTTATACGCCTTTCTCTGGAACCCACAATACAACCCTTGATCTTATAGTGAGACTACGTCATTTTTACAAGATTTTTATAGTTATCTTCCTCATTTATTTTCTCTTGGAGGTTGAATTTCAAATATTTTTTTCCTACTAATTATGGACCTTTATTAGAAAAATAAAATTTGCCTTTATAGAAGTGTTAGTAGCTTTTTTGTGTTGTTGATAAGCTTCTAAGCAGTAACATGACGGGTTTATACGAGTATATTTCGATGACGAATTTTGTCTTTATTTCGATTTGTGTAAGATTGTCAATGATGAACCACAAGCCAAGTCACGTAACCATATTTTTTTATTCGGACAACTCTTTTTAAGAGTTGGATGCTGCCTGGGATTCTAAATTGACTGCCACTCAAATTCTAGAAAGTCATTAAAAATCGTGAGATCGTCAGTTGATTCGGTTTTCAAAAATGTAAAATTCATTAATTTTGCTACATTTAATAATCATGTTAATAATAGGCTTCAAATATCTTTGTCCTGGTATTAATAAGAATAGTTCTATGCAGCTCTCTTAAAGCATAATTTCTGATAAAATATGGTCAGCTACCGTAATGTGATCGGGATTTTATCATTTGTGACAATATCTGTCAAGCTCTAACAAATATGTGAGTGCGAAAGTGATGAATAGCGCAGTAGACGATAAAAGGCTACCATGATACCTATATGTAGGTTATAACCTATATGCAGTTACCAATAGCGATCTAGGCTATTACGAGTACGCAGAACCCAACCAGTTTGTATCTACATGTAATGTCTTGGAAGTTAGTAATGTTATGTTCTACGAAGAGCGAGAGCAGGGACTTTCGACAATCTGTATTATCTAAAGTTACTGCGGGAATTGTGATGGAATTTTTTTCTGATCCTGCGGCGCAACTGGGAAAATAGCCATGACGCACACGATTATCTCTGACACTCATGACACCTTAAATGGAGTAAAAGAGAAAGATGCTGGTTTAAGAACTTCAATGTTCGCGGTACCAGGCCTGAGCCTCTTTTTTTTTCTATATGATTAAGCACGTATACTTATCTAAATATTTATGTGTCTAAAACCGTCAATCTCCACTATGAAACTAATTGGGTAAAAATATTCGATAATACGCTACGAGTACATCCACAGCGATTAAGTTACAATCTTAATAAATTAATAATATAATGTTACTAAAATAAAACTCATATATAGGAAAAGTTCGAGTTTGCGCGATACGCTTATGAATTTAATGACCAAAAGAAATCGCTTAAGCTTTGTGTATTCTTCGAATTTAACAAAACCTAAAAATTGTAGTCAAGTCATCCTGCGTGATTTATCGATATAGCATATACTGTCTTTAATCTGTGTTGTTATATTGTTTGTATTATGTCTTCTAGAAGCAAGAAGCAGCCATGAAGCCCATCGCATTGTTGGCAGTCTGCGTCGCCATGGCGGCGGCTCACCACGGACACGTAAGTGTGCTAATTATACGCTGTTTGACAATCGATACTGTCGCCATTTTGCCTGCACCTGTACAAAACTTTATGCAAATTAAAAAGGAGTATTGTCTTGAGAGCTTGTTCACATAGGTCCCTGGGAGCCATGAACAGCCACTGCTGTACACAGGCCTCCACCATAGGGAGTGATCTCTGAGTTCTCTATGAACATGGGATTCCTCATGAAAGCCATACTGGCCAGCCACAGTTTGGCGGTTTCACCGTTCTAAAGAGCCGTTGCTACCTGTTCTCTGGTGGGTTCTGGTCGCAGTTTAAGTTTGATACCTGGGTCGGCCATAACTGAAGAAGAATGTTTATAAGGATCGACTTCTTTCCGCCACGAGTTGCATGCTCTGGAAATGTACGAATTACTTGTTCCGAGGAATTCTGGAAATATAAACAACAAAGCTAAGCAAATTGAAAGCAAGGTCAACCGTGTTATTGATTGAAAAATTGTCTACGCTTCCTTTGCGTACTACGTACAATTCAAATAATCATTAAAATTATTTGAAACTGGTAAAACACAAATACTAGCCCGGTATATATATTGGACGACATAAACCACAAAGTAATAACTACACGTTTGATGTTCTGATGTCTAGTAATGTCATCACATCATCAGTATTTCATTAATTCATCATGTAATTCCAACAGGTCCCGGAGCTCCGAGCGATCGCCCGCATAGCCGATCCCAATAATCCAGCTAACATCCAGGGTAACGTGACCTTCACCCAGCTCCATGATGGCAAGGTCCGCGTTGAGGGCACCATCCTCGGCCTGAGTCATGGAAACTACGGATTCCATGTCCATGAGAAGGGAGATCTGACCGGAGGATGCGCGAGCACTGGGGCACATTTTAACCCTGAGCATGTAAGTTTCTTCACAATGGTACAGGCAAGTCAAAGGTACTTGATGAATTCATAGGCATATTAATCCAGGAAAGAGATCGCCAGTGTTTCCACCCAATGCATTAAAGGCTTCAAGCGTAATCTTTATTTTCGAAAGGGGAGGTAGTCATAATCAATTAGGAATGCTTCTACAGAGAATACGAAAGAATAATTAAGAGATATTTTTACTTAACGTAGTCCAAGACCTAAGAGTTACTTCCTTAAACAAATTTGTTTCTTAACTCTTCCAGAAAAACCACGGTCACCCTAGCGACAAAGAGCGCCACGTCGGCGACCTTGGAAATGTTGAATTCGATGAGACCCGCATAGGCCGCATCGACTTCACCGACTCTGTGATCACGCTGATTGGAGAGCACGGAATCCTTGGCCGCGGCTTGGTGCTGCACGAGAGATCAGATGACTACGGCCGCAGCGACCATCCCGACTCGAGGAAGACCGGCAATGCTGGTGGTCGCGTCGCTTGTGGCGTCATCGGCATCCTGTAGGCATTTTTTTTTTGTTTTTTCATTTTCATAGTAGCCAGTATCGACTTCAGTTTTAAACATACCTTGACGTACTGGCCTGTACGAAATTTTAACGAACTTTCTTAAGTATTTGTTTTTGATTGTGTTTTATTTTATGTCAGTACAAAAGTTATTGTTATGGACTAATTCATTTTTAAACCCCAAAATATCAATAGGTACCATTTTTAAAACATTGTCTTTTTGTATATTTAGGGTCTTTTTGCATTGAATTCTTAATATAAGACGATGATGATAACGTTTTACGAGTACTCCGCTCTCTAATTAAAAGAAATGGTATAAGAAAGTTACTTATTATTTTTTTATCACCAAGTGGTCACAAAATACGTTACAAATTGAATAGAGATTAAGTTTGTTTAAGGGCAGCTGCTGCAATAGTTGAAATATCCGGAAAGACAGGTTTGTCGACCGAACGCAATTTTTATTTGAACAGTCTGAACTGGTTTGGTGTCTTAATATGTTCGTTCGGTACACTATGTTCTTATGTTTAAGTATTTTAAATTAATAAAGATAAATGTGTAATGGTGTGTTTATTTTATATTAGATGACGCACAGATAAACTATTGGGGAACTGTATATATTTACTCCAAGTAAAAATCCGTAAAGTCCAGTTTGCTGACTGTAAGCACATTCTTTTGGGTTCACATGCGTAAACAAACCTAGAGCTTAAGATGTCCGATTGATGGTAGGAGTCAGTCTGCATCTACGTTATAATCCTACTATTATTATAAATATGAACGTTTGTGGAGATGTTTGAATGTTTGTTACTAAATGAATAACTGCTAAACGGATTAACATGAATCTTGGTGTAAAGATAGACAAAATTCTGAATTGAGACATAGGATTCTTGATATCCTCGTACTACGTTCCCGTGGGATCTTAATCATGTGAACTCGCGGGCAAAAGCTAGCAATATATTAATAACAGCATACAAAGATAAACAGTTCAAGGAATCTAACATTGTCACTAAAGGCCAGTCATGGCAAGCTTATGCACATATCACTGATGCAATAATTCAAGTCGCCAAGGTGAGCAGAGTACAATCACGATTCACACATAAACTAGACCCTTTACAATTCATGCTCGGTATGCGTGCAAACTATAGCATACTTTATGATAACAGTAATAGGATACGAAATCGATAAAATATTGAAAAGCTTGTATAGGTATCATATAAATAAATGAATTCATAGTTCGATCAAATTTAGCATTTGTATACTTGTTGATAGAGTTTAATATTGGCTGATCGCGCAAAGATTATCGTAGCACTGGTCGTTTTTGCGGCAAACAAAAAAGAAAACTCATTATGTTCGCAAGTATTCTGACTGAGAGGCCTGCCTCTCAGTAAACTTGAAAAACAAATAAACATCAGCGGTGAGACCTAACTCGTAGGTTTAGAAGGTTTTAATTAATGATTCGAGAACGTTCTGTTAACGCCTCGTCTTGTACAAGTACTAACTACTGTAGGTACAAGTACTAATGTAGGGGTGCCTACATGCGTGTATACGTTCAAATCCAAAAATATAGGTAAAGGGCGAAAAGTAACGCACATGTAAGTTTGTCATTAATATTAATTCGCCAGGGAATTAGTTTCAACATGCACCACTTTTAATTCTCACCACTCTATTCTTACCATTGTCATCATCATCTTCAGAAAATGTGAGCCAGGGGCCCAGTTGGCAAGTAATCCCAGGATTTGGCGTAGGCACAAGTTTTAACAACGCGACTGCCATCTGACCTTCCAACCCAGAGGGTGAACTATGCCTTATTGGGATTAGTCCGGTTGCCTTACGATGTTTTCCTTCACCTAAAAGCGACTGGTAAACTGGTAAATATCAAATGATATTTCGTACATAAGTTTTGAAACCCTCATTGGTAGAAACCAGGGTTCGAACCTGCGACCTCTGGATTGCAAAACGCACGCTTTTACCGCTAGGCCACTAGATCTTGAATACATAATAATTCTGGGCCCTTACCTACAATTATACCTATGTTAATTGTTAGGAACTTAGAAAAAGGCCACCGGTTTTGGGTGAAAACAAAATGTAATAATAAAACGTCAGTCAAAAGTAAAAAAGACAAATATCTTATAAAAAACATAGACAATAAAACGTAAAAAGGTAAATTGCTCAAAAAAGATGTGCAGTCTTGCACATTAATTCATACATCGATTCTCAAAAATAGTTATTATTAAAAATAATAGTAATCACCTTACTGGTCCGAAAATAACTCTTTTTTTTAAAATCATATAGCAAAATTGAAGTTGAATTCTATTCACAAGAGTGCAAAACAATTCCATACCAACTGTTTACTAATCGAGTGTTCTTTTGACGTTAGCTGTCGAATGTTCTTTTATTTAATCTTTGAATTACTTTTATAAAAATTTTAATGTTTTAGAGGTAACTTTTTGGGGGAACATGAAAATTATGCTTACCATCGTATTAAGATTAGATGTTATTTAAAATAAACTAAAACACGGAATAGCAGAAAAAATACTAACATATAAAAATATTTAGAAAATAAATACGGCATCATTTTTTAAATTACTGTTGGGCGGTACAAAGTTCGCCAGGTCAGCTAGTAATTCAAAAGTCAGGATTGCCATATGAGCCGTAGGACGTCTACTGCTGGGCATAGGCCTCCCCCAAAGAGATCCAAAATGACCGGTTTTGCACCACCCACATAAAGTAAATTTTCGCTATGTTTACCGGATCGTCGGTCCATCTTGTGGGGGATCTGCCCACATCGCCACACGAGAACCTTTACGCCCCAACGGCTTTCAGTTCTGCGTGAAATAAATATGTATTTTTTAAATCCGATTTTTTAACGATTCGGAGGGTTACTTTGCTGCGAATGATATCATTTCTAATGCGATCGCGAAAAGACACTCAGCCTAGCCCTCTCCATTGCCCTTTGGGTGACTTTGAGTAACTTAATGAAGCCCATAGTAAGCGACCATGTTTCACCCACACACACTGGTCAAATATTTTTGTCTTGAGACACTGCGGAACATTTGTCTACCACGTATATCCATTATGTGTAGTCCAACGATTGGTGTTTTTGCATGTCTCTTTCCATGCACTATACTAATTGTATTATTTTTATTTCAGCGACCCGGTCGACGGCTGGAGCAACACAGCTGGCTTGGCCACCATAGCACCTTCTGTATTACTGCTCACATTTTTGCTGATCCTATTGCGTTAATATGTACTGTACACACTTGATTGTTTGAGGGCATAAATATGTTTACATAAAAATGAGAAAATGGAGGTATTGTAAGTGGTTGGTTAAAAAGGGAGTATACTATAATTACATTATATAATAAGTACAAACTTAAATTTAGTATATATGATAACTTAATTGTAAACAGGAAATGAAATGTTTGGACGTTTGCTGAGGCATGACGCGTCCTTAATGGACACTTATAGAGGGTTCCCTCTATAAGAAGATAATACTTAACGCCATTCGGGCTATTTCAGTTTAACTAAATGTTATTTGGACTTCAAAATGCCAGCCACACATCCAACGATTTATGTATAGTGTATTAAGAGGCATAGATGGTTGTTTCTGTTGTCGATGTCGCAGATCAATAAAAAAAACATCTCAATGATCCATTACCATCCACCTTAATCATCCGGAATGTAGAATGAGTCGGAAACTACTCCAACGACAAATCCTCTTAAATATACGATGATGATATCTAACTCGTCTATTAATACCCTACTCGTTAAATAATATACATATTTATGCCCTTTATTGTACTTAGTTGGTATTTAGAATTAAAATAGAGTTAACTGCCGGTCCAAGAAATCTACTACTACAATTTGATAAGATTAAGTAGAAAGTCAATTTATAACGTCATATTAAATCCAATATGTTTTAAAGTCATAACTATACATACTCACTATTATTCATGTAGTGCTTGATCATATATTTATAATTCTATTCCATTTTTGTACAAAAAAGTAGTTAGTTAAGTTTTTTTAAGTACAGTCATATTTTTTTCGTGAAACCGCATTCAGATATATAATTTTCCAACCGTTGTTAATATAATTTATGCAAATCTGGATGTTTCCATTAATACCATCCAAACTATTATAAGATGGGTACAAAAGACAAAAGCTACCATAAAACATAATTATAATGGAAAATGTAGTTGTTGTAGGGATAACAACGATGCTAGAAAAACCGTGGTATATTATGAGTGTAAGGACAAATGATCATTATGACAAACAGTATTAGGGAAAACAAAAATAGGATAAAAAGCTGTAGTAGTCAATATAGATCCGTAATTTGGACATTCATGCGAGGACTTTGGCTACTTTTGTGAAAGGCCAGATAGTTGACATTTTGAACTTTGTACTTAGTAATTTATTGAGAAGGCAATGAACCTGCTACTGTATTTTTATTTATTGTCAATTTATTACTGTATAGTTAATGGTATTTTTTATTTGCCCTTGTTTATATTGCATTATAGCTTTTTTGTTTATAGGTATCAGTCTTGTAAAAAACTCCCATTAGATATTTAAGTAAAACTTGTACGAGGATCCTGTCTCGTACGTCGGAGGACTTCGTAATTTTTTCTTAAGTATGTGATCTATGTTCAATTATATAATTTGTATTACTGTACAAAGTGTTAATACTTAAAAATCAAAAGCAAATAAAAAAAAATCTTAATTGCCTGTACTTAGTTATAGTTGAACCAAGGAGTGTTTTACTTAGACTGACAATACATCTTTGTTTTTCTTTCGCTAGTATTTGTGGTACCCAGTCCTCATAAAAAGGTACCTAATGGCGCTTGGCGCTTACGTTGCAAAGTGTCACATTAGTATTGAAGCCTCATTAACAATAGCGAAAGCATCAAGCGCCGTAAGGTACTTTTCCACGTGGACTACCATATTTTGTAATACTAGGGCTAGTCCCATAAAGAGGGAAAAGTACTTTTTTTTTCATCCAGTATTGGTGACAAATGTAGTGTACCACACTATAATATTTAAACTTCATTGTATAAAAGAATTTACATTATTACGAATAAAGCGTGTATTTTCACTAGAAATTGTTGTATATTTTTTATAACTACTAATAATATTAACATGGTATGCGAAAACGGTTTAACGTACAGTCAGCAGCAGAAGTTGCTAAGCGGGCGAGATGTTCAATATGACCTTAACACGACTTTATAGTTAAGAGAATAAAAGCTTGTCAAATTCATTCTGGACACCTGAACCGCTTAGCAATTTCTGCTGCTAAATTTACCTATTGCTTGAAATTATATCACGGGCTATATCGTTTGGTTATGTCTGAAAACATAGTAAAATAATTTTTTTTCTGGTAATAACACATTGCTAATGAATGGATTTCGGGTGGATGAGATCCTGAAACCGGTGCGGCTAGAAGATGTTGATGCTGACTGCTGGGGACGACGAGGATTTACTAATTCAGTACTGGATTTCATGAGAATGAAATCCTAAAACCATCGTCCCGATCGAAATTATAATATTTTTATTTAAATGGCTTCATCAACATTTCTACTATAAAACTAACGATCCGTAGAGAGGGTTTTAGGATTATGAAACTCGATCCAGCGGTTAGGTTCTGAGTCTATTAAATAATCCACAACGGCAGACTTGTTCACCTGGCGACTTCTGACTGCTGCGATATGTTCCTTTACTTTTTCTGCTATGGAGCACTTTCTTTGCCCAATATAAGAACTACCATAACTACAATCGATCTTATAAAGGCCAGGTGACTGGAAACGGACGTTTTTAAATCAGTAGTTATATAGCAGCTTATTATAAGAGGTCTCACGAAGAATGGTGCTAAAAACGTCTTTCACCATTAGGTATTTGGTCAATACCTTGTAGTCACCGGGGGGCCACCGCTGCTTTAAGAGCAAACTTGTTATGTTTAATCTACTGATTTGCTACATAACAATCACTTTGACATTGGCGAAATCATCATCATAGACGGAAGTCACATTAAAAAGAACTGAAACTAACTATTAACTAAAGTAAGTTCTGTTTAATCAAATCAAATTAAATTTATATAGCACATGATGTATCGTATCTCGGTATTGCGGCCGTACTGGATTTCGATAGGCACACTTCACCGACTTGTTGGAAAAGATGGCATGTTGATACACAAATGTTAATTAAAAATGAAAATTGATGGATGTGTATCAATGTATTTTACTATTTATACAATGTATTTATGTATCTACTAAATATATCGCTATCTAGTACCTTATTGAATTAACTGTAGAACTGGGTCGATATGAGTAAGATAGTGCCAAACTCGTTATTTTATTTATAGATAGCTCAGAAATATCCGCTCGCCACCAAAGGGTCGTCAAATGCAGATGATTGGTAGGAATCCAGTAAGTCTCACTTCCTTTGGTCTCGTCCCAAGATCCGATCTCCGCAAACATGAAGCCTCGTAGTATACGCTGCATGAAGTGTTCCCTCATATTATTCAACATTATATGTATCGTAAGTATTTTATTGAGTCCTTATTAAATTATTTGAGTGCGCGTATCATATTATTTGTGATTTTTTGGTATTATGTGTCAAAAACTATTTGATGAGGTCAAATAGTTTAGGATTCATGATGATACCTATTGGGTGGTTTCATTTCTATTTAAGAGACAGGTGACCATGCCTATGATGCCGTCGGTCCTGGGGACAAATCCCAGATAATTTATATGATGAGCGCAAATATTTTTGTTCCTGGGTCTTGGGTGTTTGTATATTATATATATCGTTGGCTGAGTACCCGCAACACAAGCCTTCTTGAGCTTACCGTGGGGCTCCGTCAATTTGTGTAAGAATGTCCTGTACTATTTATTCATTTATTTGGTCTTTGACCGGAGGTCATATATTCTCTTTGGGCTGAGTGGAATTATACATTTTTTTATGAGAAATAGTTTTAAATGAAATATATAATGAATGTTAACTGACGAAGAAATGCTGCCAGCAGCAAAGGCATTTTTAGATGAAATATAGAGTAGTTAAGTAGTTATTGTAATGCTTAGCTTAGTTGTGTTTTATTTCAAAATAAGAACACGCTTTACTTTATATAAATACCCACAATTGTATCATAACATAACTTTTAGCGTGTTCGTGGAATACTGTTTACTTTATCCTTAAATTCAATAGCATCTTCTTATGACACCTTTTTCCCTTTTTTTTCTAAATGCATATTTGTTTTGTTTATTTACGAGACTTTTTGAATATTTATTCGCCAGCTTTTTGGCTTCATTTTAATGGCGATCTGCGTGACAAACATGCGTGAACACAAGTCTCAGCCCGACGAACAATTTCCGCTGTCCCGAGAAGTACTATTTTTCCTGCTGACCCTGGGTTTTTGTTTCATCAACGCCGTATTGGGATGCTTTGGAGCCCTTCAGGAGCAGTCGAAGATACTTTACGTGGTAAATATTCTGTATAAAAGCTTCATGTGAAAGTTTACCCTGTGGAACACTTTGTAAAAAGGTCGCAGCAAAGAGTTACTGTTACCATCAGTTTTTGTATCGGTTAATAAATAAAGCCTTACAAAGTTTCCCTTCTGAGGAGTATAATGAAAATTGTTACTTTAGGACACTTCTACTATACAATGGATCATTATTGAGACTAAAAAAAATATGAAGTTATAGGATTCGATTATCACATTTTTTACTTTCAGCATGCCTGCTTCTACATTTTCCTCGTATCGGTGGAGGTAGTAATAGGAGTGGAAGGAGACGTGCTAAGCGCCTGGGTGAGAGGAGTAAGTGAGATGCGGGAACAGTTCTACCGCAATACTACTTTTCATGATGAGGTTAGCCACCGGACTTACTGGGATAACTTGCAGTCAGAGGTAAGACCAAAATAATTTTGTATATTTATATGTTTAATTTAGTATTATTTTTTTTAAATTATGGTATATGGATAGCGGTAAGACCGTGCGGCTTGCAATAAAGCCTAGTTTACCCTCTGGGTTGGAAGGTCAGATGGCAGTCGCTTTCGTAAAACTAGTGCCTATTCCAAATCCTGGGATTAGTTGCCACGCGGACCCAGGCTCCCTTGAGCCATGGCAAATGCCGGGACAACGCGAGGAAGACGAATTATGGTATTTATGAATCGTAAATTATGTATTATAATAGTGTCCAAAAATCTTCAAGAAATCAATTTAGAACCAAACTTCAGTTTCGTTACTAAGTGTAAAGGTACGTCAATTTAAATTCTTGATGTTGATCAGAACCAATGCTGCGGAGCTGACGGACCTCAAGACTACCACATCCTTAGCCACGAAATCCCTCCTTCCTGTTGCGCGAGCGCATACGGCCTTGAGGGGAGTGCTCGAAAACATTTGCATACTACTTGCCTTTACGATCGGACTTACTATGCGAGGGGATGTGAGGAGGCCTTGCGACAGAAGATGGCCTTAAATGAAAATATCTTTATTACTACTGGGATTATTTTTGCTTTGCTAGAGGTGAGTAATGCCTTGCGCTGTTATACACGGTGAAATTAAATCGGTAATCAGGAACCAATTTTTCTAATTCAGTAATCGATGGCGATCACATGTAGCACTTACATGGAACTGAGTTATTTTTATCATACCTATTATGTCTATATTTAATTAAAACCACAACTTATTATTTCGTAATGTATTTTAAGATGACCACCTAAAACTAACTAGTCTGTCATTCACACTTTAAACTATGAGAAGAGCGCGTTCCGAATCATGCACACTACAATACCTAAGACTACACCACTACTACAATAATTGTAGGGTAACAATAATTTTCAATGAAAAGTTAATTTCACCTCTTAAATAAGGTATTATAAAAAGGAACACAGTTCCGTGTAATTGCTACATAAATGAATTAGAAAAATTGGTTCCTGATTACTGATTAAATTTCACCTGGTATAAAACAATCAACTGAGACAAAGTGATAGGTTATTACTGTTTTAACCACCTCGTCATTTAATTAATTCATTTCAATAATTTAAACTACATTTCTATTTTAAGCAACATGCAATATTTTAAACCCAATTATCACCTTTGTTTGATATTTTTAGATAATATGCATCATATTGGCTCTGTGGATGGCTAGAACAATACGAGTGGAACATCAGAATCTTCAGCAAAACCCTTTAACCACATTTTGAAAATTAACTGGTAAGATTGCAGGAAGTTTAAACGTCCTTTACTTTAAAACTATTGTTTATTTTTATATATTAAGTTAGGAATTATACCGAGTGTATTTAAAACATTTTTAGCTCGAAAAGGTTACTTGATTATGTATTGATTGAATGTAATAATAATCACCAGGTTTCTTACTTACATTTGTTTTGCTAGGAAAGATTATTCGCATACTGTTGATGATTAATAAAAGATTATCAAAACATTTCCTTTTACTAACTTTACCTTCTATACAGAGATACAGCCGCGTTCCGGAACTTTACAGCCCACTTGTTGTTATCTACTAGCTGACGGTAAGTATAAATTATATCAAAATATGACTAAATTACGAGCTATGGCGAGAAGATTAACAATCCTGATTTGCAACTGTACAGTTGTTTATGCGATCAGTTACTTATGCGAAAGAAACTGATGCAAAATCTTAACGGAAATAGATAAATTATAGCCCAATTTGAAACTACTGTTGAGTTATATACATTTTATAGAAACAGGTAGGTAACTCAAGTTTTATAAGTCGAATATTGCTCGACATGTTTCACTTCGTAACGAGGAGCATAAAAAGGAGCCGTTCGCGTTGGCTGACCGACGCAGACTACGGGCTTAAGCTGGTAAGCGGTCGGCGACAGGGCACTCGATTCCGGCAACAGGGGAAGGCGAGAATCTACCCTCATTTTCAGCAATATTGCCAATAGTAGGGTTGCACACTACATTTATTACGTTAGTAGGAAAAGGTCACACAAGTCACCGACATACCACACAAAACAATTCTCCAACTAGGTGGCACTGACCTCCACAATCACGGTTAAAAGTAGGATGACGACTAATTTAGAATATAATAGAATAGAAGAACTTTATTCAGAAACGCTTTATTAAAATTAAAACTTAATTAAATACCCTGACATAAATTGTATTTCTCCACTCAGCTTCAGGCCAAGGGACCCTTGAGGACCCTGACGCTGGTCTTCCGTGGAGACCCTTAAGAGAGAGCGCAGCTAGAAATTATATAAAACAAATATTGTAGCATTCGTTCCTAATTTATATTAATACAATAATAATTAACATATAATTTATAATAAAACCTTTAAACTATGAACTATTCTCCCCTAATAGCCATTCTAAAAAGTCCTACAAAAGAAACTCACTGAACATAAGAATAATATAATTTAGGTCCATCAGATCAGATAGGCGTTACCTGGACATAGTTTTAGTTTTAGTAATTTCAATAGCCTTTCGCTGAACCACAAATATTTTCTGCGGTTACCTTTTTTTTCCAAATAGAATGACGGTGGCAAACAAGCATACGGCCCGCCTGATGGTAAGCAGTTACCGTAGCAGAGCATGGACGCCTGCTACTCGAGAGGATTCACATGCGCGTTGCCTATCCTATAAGAACCTATTCACTCCTTTTTTTAAAGAAACTCATGCTTTAGTCCCTGCGCGACCCTTTAGGCTCCAGGGTGTGAGGATGAATGCACTGTCGACGACGAGCGGTGCGGTGGTAGAAAGCCTTTATTACCTTATCGTAACGCATTCATATAAAATACATAGGTATAAGTGAGTCGAATCCGAATCCAATGTATGCTCCGTCACGGCAGAGCCACGGCTATCCCTGTATTATGAAACGTGAGTTACCCATTTTTGTACAAATATGGTTCAATCTCAGGATATATTTTTTTTTTATGCAAGGCTGACCAACGTTTGACCTCAGTCGCACCTGATGGTAAGTGACGACGAGGTCGAAGGTGTAGCACGCTGGTTCAGTAACAGCCTATTCACTCTTGACTTGAAGAGACCCAAATTATATCTAATTATATTTATAATTAGATATAATTTGGGTATATTTTTGTAATTAGGTATATTTTTTTTTATATTTATGTATTTAAAATTGTCCGTGTGGCTAATATTAAACTAGTAATAAAAGAAAAATGCATATAAAAAGCAGACAAGCAAATCGATATCATTGCCGGCACCTTTAATAATTCACTAGCTTATTTGCCATCTGGCGTTTCCCCAGAATGTGTACCTAGTCTATTCTTCCATCTGACTCAATCAATGTCACGGTGCTGACCCAACCGGGTCTCTGTGGACAAGTACCGTCAGTACCCAAACGGGTCTCGTGGAACTGCTGCCAAAAAGTCTCTGTCTGCGTACTACCACCGAGGAGTCCGTGGTAGCTGCTAAAAGCAGTTTGAAATGATGTATAAAATGTCCGAGTTCGGGCACGGATGCACGAGGGTTCTGCTTGTGGCCTTGAATGTGCTATGCATCGTAAGTATTAATTACAGTGTAATTTAAATACTTGATTTAATTGTTTATATTACTGTTGTTACATATTACATTCTTAAACGAAGCTTATAAAAACCATTTTGCTATATGAGGTCGGTTGCATATCAACCTGTAAATTGTAATCTCAGCAGCCTCTTTCCAATTCCTTTTATTAAATAAAGAGTTCCGCCTATTCGTTGGAAATCGTTACATAATGGACCGCTGAATCTTAATTAGCGGTAATGAAATAAGTCAAGCGATAAAGTGGTCGCTGTATTTACGTTTAAATGTTATTCTTATCTGCCCTTGATCATTTTTATCCAATAAATTTTTTGACGATGCAAAAATGTATGAAATAGCAAAAAAATTGAGTTTATAAAAAATATCCTTTTGATAGCTACCACTTGCTCGTCTATATAGATAGACACCTACACACACATCGTATGAAAACCTGAGGGAAATTGAAGGAAAGGGTGTGAAATTCCCAATCTGTACTGAATAATTCAGAAAACTAAGGCTCATGTGAGCACTGACCTTGATACGCTACTTAATTAATGAGCTAACAATAATCTTAATAACGGACAGGGTGAACTTCCTTTTGGTGTACCCCTTACATTTCATTAAATTGTCGAAAGGGCCTCTTCGCGTTGGCTCGATCTGGCTCCGCGTACGCCTCCCAAATGTCCGGAACACCATTGTTCCATGTACGGAAAAGACATCTTAATAACTATCTTGAAGTAGCTCGTCAATTATTTTATCAAATGTCACTTTTGTGCTACTAGTTCGTATTTCACTGATCACTCCTGCAGGTCACAGCCCTCTTCATCTTCGGCTTTGCCGTGGTCGACACCCGCATCCTCCACCAGTATGGCGAAGAGGAGGCAGCCGGGACCTTCGTGGGAGACATGCTGATCATCGTCGCCTGTTCTCTGCTCGTCATCATCGGTGTTTTTGGGATCGTTGCGGTTTTGAGGAACAGCGTTAAGTTGCTTTACTTGGTAAGCGTTATTTTTTATGACAACAATATTATAATCATCTTCAGGTTTTGCCTCTGCTGTAGCAGCGAGACATGCACGTTCAAACATTTTGTAACTTGGTCAAATAGACATAGCTATAAGGTCAATGTATACATCTACCATTGGTAAATAAATGGATAAATCATGTATCCGTTGTTATTTTGTCCTATCATCCAGGGCAACAGTGACATAGTTTGATAGAAGAAATGTGGCATAACGTCTATTAAGGTGTTTCATGGTGGACCCATCAAGGAATTAACATATAGTTACCACAAAATGTGTGTCTATTGTCTCTATATGCATCAAAACGGTGGTTTAAATAGTGGTCCAGGACCAAAATCATGGCAACGAGTGACATAAAATAGTTTATTGTGCCAAATATGTATTCGTTCAACAAAGAACAAATCAAATTATTTTTTATTAAATATTTCGATTTGCTTTGATTTTTAATAGTAATATAAATTAAAAATATAAACAACAAACAGGATGTGAAGTTCGCATCTGCAGCTATCGCGGCTGCTAACTGGAGATGCTTCTCGAGTACCGGAGGTCCTCGTCACTTTTTCTTAAGCATATGTCATCTATGTTAATGTTTAAATATTCGTTCTTCAATTTCCATCCGTTCCTTTTTTCTTTCTGCTCAAAACCTAACAACGCCTCTTGTCACCAGTACGCCGGCTTCCACATCATTCTGATCGTTATGGAGGTGACACTGGCCATCTACGTGGCGCTGCAGCGGTATGGGTTGGATTACAAAGTGACGAGCTACCTGCGCGAGGACTTCTTCCGCAACGTCACTGATGCTGAAGTGGCGACACACCGGCAGTACTGGGAGTTCTTGGAGGCTAATGTAAGGTGTACACTGCATCTAAGCACATATTTATTAGCAGGCTGGTGGTGGAAGGGCCACAGAGAGAGGAACGGCCAGACTAAGCGCACCGGGTTACAGGAATCTGACCCTTGATCCAACCACAACTATGTAGCGAAATATTCTAAAGACGTTGGTCGAAATTCTCCGTTATGAGACCATTCGCGGAAACAACTATCGATACAATGATAGCCGTGAGCTCGTCAGCCAGTACTTGGGGGATTATGGCATAAAAGGGTATCTTTCCCGTTCACGGAACAATGGGACATTTAGGAGGCGGACGCGGAGCCGGATCGAGCCAACGCGCAGAGGCCTTTCCGACAATTTAGTGAAATGTAAGGGGTACACTATAGGTGGATTTTGCCCCTGTCCATATCATGAGACGCGCACAGATACTATCCTTTGCGCACAGAGACGGATAGTATTTTTAACTTATTCATTCGCATATGCACCTACTGACTATGCGAGTTTAGTCAGCATAATTTTCTGACTTCCTAATGGATATTTGGAGCTAATGTGGCCTTCTTGATTGTATAAAAGCAACGTGGATTGTTCATCCATAAAAATGCACTGATAGTGAAGATACTCCATTTCACAATTTTTTATATATTTCCAGTACGAGTGTTGTGGTTTGAACGGGCCTGATGACTACCAGATCATCAACTCGCCTGTGAGCGTGGCCTGCTGCCCGCGCGCATACCGCTCGCGCACCGCGGCTGCGCAGAAGCAGCTATACAAAAACTGTCTCAGGTAAATGTGTATTTCTTCTAGTCTTATGAGCAGAGCTCGACAGGGGTGAGCCATTTTGACGTCACTTTTGTCAAATGTAGATATTAATATATATACACCTCATAAAGAAATATAGAAATAAAAGAAAATAAACCTTTATTAATTATAGAAATAATAAAATAACACAACAGAATGGCGACGCAAATATAGTAGCGGAAAGGTAGCCTAAATAAAATATTTTTTTAGTTATCAAATTATGTTGTGCAAACTCTGAAAACAGCTCAACCCCGCAGAGCTTTGCTTATGAGCCGTGTGATGTTCCTTCCTATTTATATTGGATATAGTAAGGACAAGGGAGTCACTAAAATTGATTTTTTAATACTGCAACTAAGAGCAATTAATTTATCACTTTTTTTTATTGCATTATTTTTAAGTAGTAATATGTACCTACATAAGACTAAGTAACAAAGTCCTTCGGCGTCCGAGGCAGGATTTGAACCTGCAACTCAGATTTCGTATTTTACTTACATCAGTTTCCTGTTTTAGCAATAAAAGCTACTACGTGGAGGGTTGCGAGGAGGCCATTCTGTACGCGCTGCGCGACTCCGCCGACTGCATGATGGGCATCGCTTCTCTTTGCTTTTGGTTTGAGGTTAGTTAACAATTCATTAATTTTACTGTAACGGTTGACACCGTTACAATAATTTTAATAATTGCTTTATACGAAAAAAAAAACAACTAAACTCAGTGCGAAATATAATATTTGAATCCAGGACCTTTACGCTCATTTTCCGGGTCATTACCGAGTAAGAACTTAAATTTAACTTAATTTTAAATTATTTGCCATTGCCTGCTAAAATTGTAGGAGCAATACTTAAACCGCATGATTCTTTGTACTGTTGTAGTAGTTGGCAGTATTAAAAGTACAATAGTTCCATCATACAAATTCTATGGCGTAATAAACTTTTTGAGTGCTTTGGATGCTACCAACTATATGACGCTGACTGTACTTTACCAAAGTCTTTAATATAATAAGACTAGCTTTTTCCTGCGGCTTAGCTCGCGTAGTAAACGTAAAAGAGAGGTTCTCAGTTAGACCATGTTCGTATATGTATTCACATGAAATAGACTTCTATTTTCCCTATACAATCTTAAACTGCTTAGGGATTAGTCTTTGCAGTGATTGGTGATTGCATGGAAAATTTTAAATTAGTCAGTCTTCGTTGTACATCCGAATTTTTGGTGCTTCTTGTTTTCTTATTTAATACGCACTTTTAAATATTATTAACCGATATTCTCTTGTTGTGTACACATATGTACGATATATATGTTAAGGTTTGAAATATCAGAAAATTTGTTTACCTGCATTTTAGAAAGAGATGGTTTTAGAGTTAGACGAAAAAAAATGTGTGTGCTGAATACTTTTGGCCACGGCTTTACTTTTCAGGCAAACGTATAATAAATGGTATACGATTATACATGGAATATTCAAGCACTCAGAACCATATAACTATAGACTATAGATAGGTATACGAATCTATTAAATACGGCTGAGATTCAGTCCGCCTCTTTAAAACCATAGACCATAACCTTTTATAGTATTCTACTCAAGTGTGAAAAGTAAATATATTCATATTATGTTTTCAGGTGACAGGAGTGGTATTGTCATTGATGGTGGCTCACAATCTGAAGAACAGGGTGCAAGTTTACAAGAAAACTGTTAAATATTAGATAAAGTTAAGAAAACGCAGCATAATGAATAAGGGATATACCGGGTGTGGCTTGTAATAGAAGCAATGACTTTAAGGATCGCTTCTACACCACGCACGTAGCCACATTTGTTCTGCAACTTTAAAAAAATCTGTAATTGATTGCTTGGGATTTTTTCAAATACTTAAACTTATGTTTTTCCAATGAACAGCATCCAATAGACTAGTTGACGTTTACTCTCAGCTTACATACTTCATAGTTTTCACAATACCTTGCTTGCTTTGAAAATCTTTGTTTATTAATATTTAGCAGACTATAAGTTATTTTCAAAAGTTGAAGAACAAATGTTTCTGCGTTTGTGGTGTAGAAACTATGTCTAAAATTATTGCTCTTATTACAGGCCACACCGGATATAATACTTCAAAGATACCATATGATTTCAATATCAGGTGTACAATCTAGTATGATTTTGTTGCTTAGGTTTCTTCTTTCGTTTTTTACTTAGGTTTTATTTCATGGTACATATCAAAACATATAAAAGCATTAATGAAATAAAACAATTAAAAACGGATTATATCGGGTATACTAATTTAAACTTCATCCCGACGCCGACGTTTCGAACCCTTTAGTAGCGTTCGTGGTCATCGGGTGGACTGAGAAAAATATTAATTTACCTCCATCCCCAAAAATTACAAAATGCAAACCTACCCACATATACATTATTAAACAATTTTTGTGCTTGCACATGATAATTGCACACGCCAGAAGGGCTTGTTAGAAATTAAAGTCCAAAAATTATAAACTACAAAGTACAATGTCCACACTGTCCAACACTATGGCCTCACTGTGTTGCCTGTTGTTTTATTAAATGAATCCCAAGCTGGTGGTACAGAAAAACCATCCTCTTTGTTGAAGAATGATGAACCCTTTCATTGTCTTCTGGTGAAGTTAAAGTCAATTACAGATTAGGAAAGTGATTAAAAAATGAAGTTTAAATTACTCTTCATAATATTCTAGTGACTTTCTTTTAATTTGGTACATCCCGGAGTAACTTCCACAACCAAAAAAAAATCATACTGAGACTCCGCGCCGTATGTACGACTGTGCGTGTGCAACAAAATAACATTGAAATCATATTGGTATAATATTTTACATGCCTGAATATGGATACCACCTGGATAGTTGGAAATCCTCTACTGTGCGTTTCTCTAGAAACTTCGTGCCTCGCACATCAAAACTGTGGAATGATTCCCCGTTAGCGGTATTTCCGGACCGATACGACCCTCATACCTTCAAGAAAAGAGTTCTATCTTAAAACCTGGTCATTTATGATTCGCCTGGTGTTGCGAGTGCTCATGTGCGACGGTAATTGCTTACCATCAGGCAATCCGTCTGCTCGTTTGTCACCTTTGTCATAAAAAATGGAGTTTGGAAATAAAAATTATATTAATTAACGAATGTGTTTATTTTCCTCTTTCCCATTTTCATGTTATTTTATGTATTATATTTTGACGCTATACAACGCATTTTCCTACACGCCATTCATTAGTAATTTATGAATATGTCCAGCATCGGATTCTCAGCAGTCTCAGTAGTAGTCAGGGATTTAAACCATCGGCTTCATAGACAAGGTCACTATCAATAGACCAAACCTGTCGTCAAATAAGCTCTCATAATTGAATTAAGTGTCAATAAATAGATACAGACAAAATAATTAATCTTAGTAAAATGAATAAAAAAGTTTATACAGCCAGCAGCAGAAGTCAGCAGTACAATCAAGGGCTTGACACAACTTTATTGTTTAATAGTAAAATATAAGCATATCAGGATCATTTTGATCATCTGGCCTATGTAGCGACTTCTGTTGTTGACTATACTTACATACAAAATAGTTCAATGCAATTTTATTGAGCCTAATATAGATCAGTTAGGACACATTCCAAAATACATACACTAACTAATTGGCAAAATAAAATCAATATCGATGACAAATTAATTGCAAGCAGCAACGCAGTACTGTCAAACTAGTTTCGCATTCGTCAACCAATTGTAAGCCTTAATTCTACAGACATATGATCCAAAAAAAAGGCAAGATTAAATTGAGCTAAAGAAAATTTAGAGTACGCGACGTAGTGGTTGGTTAGACTACAAAAGCAATTGAAATTGATTCTTATATCATAAGAATAGAAGTCATAGTAAACGCAAAAGAAGTTGGGTGATAGAACAAAGACTAGTGCGCGGCCGATAAAGATATGTGGGGAAATAGACACCTGGATTCCCACGCTCTAGATATAGCGGCTTGGTGGAACAAGCGGGTAGCGGAGCAGGTTGGGCAGCGGAATTAAATAAGACAATTGAAGTCAAAAGTATAAGATATCTTAAAAATAAATCACGTCGAAAAGAAACTGCTCACATAATTTCGATCGAACTACACTTGATAAGTCCGTTTCATCTTCAATTCTAGTAAACTGATATGAAATAGCTGGAGATGCGGGTTCAAATGCCGTCTCGAACGCCGGAGGTCTTTGGCGTTTTGGTAAGGATGTGTCATCTATTTAAATTTTTGATATGAAATACTTGAACAAGATTAGATGATTACAAACATATTTATAAGGTCAGTGCAGTAATTACCAGTCAGCAAACTAAAATCAAAATGGTTGTTTACATTAGAGCGTGATCACATGTAACGTAGTTATAGTGTCAGTACTTTTTAAACATCGACAGACCGACAATAGCATTATTGAAACATGATTATCCCACCCAGGATATATATACGAAATCCCCGTGTCTGAGTTAAGGTGTTTCTTTTACAACTCAGAGAATTTTTGAATGCAAATTATCATACTGATTAATTATTATAACACGCAATCTTTGTTTATTACAAATTTCACATTCAATAAAATCAAAATTAACCTTCTCTGGTATCTATTAAGCAAACTTCCTGCCTCGCACAGCAAAACTCTGGAATAAATTGTCGTGTGCAGTATTTCCGGACCGATATGACATCCAAACCTTCAAGAAAAGAGCGTATAGGGATCTTAAAGGCCGGCAACGTAGTTGTGACTCCTCTGGTGTTGCGAGTGTCCATGGGCGGCGGTAGTTGCTTACCATCAGGCAATCCGTCTGCTCGTTTGCCTCCTATATCATAAAAAAAAAAGCAAATTAAACCTTAACACAGGCAATAGATAGCTCATAAATATCCGCTTCGCTCGCCACCAAGCGCTACTATAATCACCAAAGGGTCGTCAAATGCAGATGATCGATACGAAGCCCATAAGTCTCACTTCCTTTGGTCTCGTCCTAAGCTTCGGACATCGGTCACTCCGGCCTCCCGGCCTCCGCAAACATGAAGCCTCGCAGTATACGCTGCATGAAGTTTTTCCTCACATTATTTAACATAATATGTATCGTAAGTATTTTGTTATGAATCAATATTTAATTTGGGTGCGCGTATCGATTTGTGATGTTATGGTATTACGTGTCTGTGTTACGCTTTGTTTGAATGAGGTCAAATAGTTTAGGATGCATGATGGTGCCTTCAATTGTAGAAGTAGTTTCACTACTTTTTTGTTTATTTTACTTTGTTTAAGAATGTCAATAAAAAAGTTAAAAAACAACGTACAAAAGTACTGTTTCATTTATCCAAAAATTCAAGTCATATCATACTCGTACATGGCTCTTTATTCTAGTTGTACCAACATTTATACTGTTTGTAACTTAAGTTTATGTAACTTTCCTAATATTATATTTCACAAATGTTTGTTGTCAGCTCTTTGGTCTCATCCTAATCGCGATCTGCGTGATGAACATGCGTGAACGCAAGTCTCGGCCTGACGAACAATCTGCACTGTCCCGAGGAGTCCTCTCGTTCCTGCTGACCCTGGGCTTATGTCTTGTCGTCACTGCGGTACTAGGCTGCATTGGAGCCCTTCGGGAGCATGTGAAAATACTTTACGTGGTAAATATTTAGGGTTAAAGTTTTATATGAAAAAAATAGGACCTAGAAGAATACCCTGTGGAACACTTTCAGAAAAAGTGGCTGCAAAGTATAAAGGAGAAATAATACTGGTTAATAGATTGCGTGGTGACCTTGAGTTATCAAATCAATACATATTGGTCGTACAACGCTTACAACCTGAAGACACCGTGACAGCCGAAAAAAGATTGCTCCCTGAAAAATATAATAAATAATGATTTGTTTTTGATTTCGTAAATCTCGAGCACCTATGGGATTTGATTATTTTGATTTATATTTTCAGCATGCCTGCTTCTTCATTTTCCTCGTATCCGTGGAGGTAGTGGTAGGGGTGGGAGGAGCCGTGCTCAGCGCCTGGGTGGGAGGAGCCAGTGAGATGCGCGTGCAATTCTACCGCAACACCACTATTGATGATGAGGTTGTCAGCCACCAGAATTATTGGGATAACTTGCAATCAGAGGTATGACCAAATTTTTTATTTTCGAGTGGAAGCCACATGGAAGCAGCAAGGGAATTTACGCGTCAGAAATTACGCTCGTGTGGCTTCACCCTTAGAACTAATTTTTCCTCAGAAAACTCATTTTTTATTGATAGAAAAATATAAGTACAGAAAATAAGTTTAGAAACAAAATTAGAGCCAAATTACACTTTCGTGGAGTTATTAAAGTTAAAAGAGTATAATCATTAATCAATTAAAACTTTTGATATTGATTAGAACCAATGCTGCGGAGTTGACGGGCCTCAAGACTATGCCATCATACATCGCGACATCCCCCCCTCCTGCTGCGCGCGCGCTCACGGCCTTAGAGAAGGGGGTGCTCGAAAGCATCTGCATGCGACTTGCCTAAACGACCGGACTTACTATGCGAGGGGGTGTGAAGAGGCAATGCGACAGAAGAAGGCCTTAAAAGGAAACATCTTCATTACTACTGGAGTTATCTTTGCTTTGCTTGAGGTGAGTAATGTTTCACGCTATTTAAATCGAAAGAAAAATAGAAAAATTTGACTCGAAGCGGGACTCGAACCCACAACCACTGGATCACTAGCCCAGTGCACTAACTATTGTGCTATACGAGTACCGCTTTTTTATGACAGACGGCAAAGGAACAGACGGATTGCCTGATGGTAAGCAGCCAGGGCACAGTGAAGTACCATCACGCTTGAGTCTGGAGAAGCCCGGCTGGGGAAGTACCTCCTCCTTACAGAAAACCACAGCCATAATAGGACTGCTACCTTTCATGCTTGTCAATATTTTCTATTTTTCTTTCGATTCGATCGAAGATATTCGCTAGCAGACGTTTCTGCATAATAAAAAATAATGTTTCACGCTGTTATATCAATCGATCAAAAAAGAGATAGATGATGCTATTGCTGTTTTAACTATCCTCACATTTTATTGATTTATTTGAATATTCTACCGTACAATTCTGCTATAAACAACTTTTTCCAATGTGACAAACGGTTGGTGAATGTTTCTATAATTCGAATTTGTTTGATATTTATAGATATTCTGCATCATATTGGCTCTGTGGATGGCCAGAACAATACGAGTGGAACGTCGAAAGCTTCAGCAAAATCTCCAAGCACATTTTGAAAATTAACATTCAGCATATCACTAATATTCATTTTATTGTCCTTTACCATTAAATTAGTGTTTGTATAAATTAAGTTATCAATTATAAGTGGTGTAATTATTACTGTTTTAGTCCGATAAGATTGTTTAGAATTTAATGCACAATGAAATTGAACTATGGGTGCTGTCACGGTAGAAGTTACCTTGTGCACTTGGAACGTACAACATAGTTCTTGGAACCTAGCTGTATCCTGTGATAATAAGTAGGTTTAAGCAAATCAGCTGAGGCTTAAGAGCCACATGGGACCAATTATGTGAATCTAGATTTTCATACACGCACACATTGACTGTATCACCATTTTCTCAATCGTCTGTATATTTTGATTGCTGTTGTCTTAGGCTTAAACAATATGTTGGTACTTTCTTTTCAAATAATATAAAAGGATTACAATTTCACAATAACTACTTAACTTGCCCATAAATAAGCCCCTTGAGGCATTGTACCAAGGATGCTGGTGGCATTTCCTTGTTGTATTGCAATGCTGATACCTTGTGCGAGGAAGCTGCCAGCTCTTCGGTCACCAGTTACGCAACTAGTTACGCGTCTAGACGCTTCGCGATTTCTTAAAAGAAGGTAGTACGCGCCGGGACCTCGTAGGTCTATCATTTCTACGCTTTTGGCTTAATTTGCTCAATTTTATGCTTCTCATACAATTCTTACATCACTACTTAGCTCATTAAGAGATAGTCGTATACAAAATAATTATGTAAGTGCAGTTAATTTTTGGGTTCGGTTCTTAGATGCATAATTGTACTGTTTTTGTTTGACCTGCATTTTAACATTTTCTTATTCTGTAATTTTCTTTTGAATATCAAATTTAATACTAATAACTTTATTTACCTTCTTAGAAGTATTTTACCAACAATGTTCATCAACAATTTAATATTTACGGGGAAATAAAACGCCAAATGTGACCTTATTGTGTAGCCGTTCACTATTAAAGAGATATTTAAATTACTAGATTATTTATAGACGTCGTAAAACATATGGTTGATTCCCATCTGCATTATTGATTCTAGAAACACTATGCACTATAGGTACATAGCTTTACCTTGTAGCAGACGATCGAAGTCGAATTTACTTATGTCTTATATTTACGAAGTTGCGAGGAATGATATTTTGGTGTTACGATGTTTGTTACGTGTTATGTTTTCTTGTTGCGCGCTCCGTACATTATATTAAAGATGTTTATTATATGTATTAATTTAAGATTTTACGTAAATTCACTAATGATTGTCTACTTGTTTCGCATGCAAACATGAGTACATGAATTATGTATTTTTTTATACTTTACAAAATTATTCCAGAAGAAATTAAACTAATTAAATCTAAAATAAAACTATAGTTAAAAACTAAATTATTCCTAAACTTATCTGACCCCTCCCTGAAGTGTACTTGGCTCAAAGATCCCCATGACACTTGCAGCATTTCCAGAAGAATATTCTGTATTGTGTGGTATATATAGCCGACATGATAACGCATGAATCTCGTTGTGCGGTGTATTTTTTTGTTGATTTTTGTCTTATGGGTACAAAAATATTTTTTTAAAGTTTTAACTACATTTAAGTATAATAATGAAGTGCCTGATGGTACACCACCATATTATATGATTAATTATAAAATTCTGCAATATTCTTATGATTATGACATTGTTTTTAAATGCAATTTTATCTCTTAAACAGAAAACTATCTTAAGATTCAACTATATTAATCGTATAAAAGCGGGTAACTCACGTTTTATAAGTCGAGTATTGCTTAACTTCGCTTTGTAACGAGGAGCATAATCATGACCGACGAAGACTCAGCCAACGCGAACGGCTCACGATTATCTCTTATTGTTTAATGTCTATGTGTGTAAAACTTCAAAAAATAAGTAAGTTTAATATTAATAGTGTCTGATGATGAATTATGGTATTTTATTATATTTGAAAAATGTGTCTCTCTGACTTAAATGGTATAAAAATCTAAATTAATTAGGTATTATAGCCCATCGAGAGGCTGTACTACACTCGTAGATCTAGAAATGTAGATGCTTTAACACCTCGCATACCTTTAAATATAATTCAAATAATTATAAATTATGCTAATATAAGTTAAAATTATAACCATAATAATTCCTGCAAGGTTCAGTAGTTTAAGTTTTATATAAGGATGGTAAATGGGTCTATGCACTACTTTGTACTTAAATCATTAAGTCGTAAAATGTATTTTTCTGTCATTAAAATTTGATAAATAACAACAACTTAATAAATAAGTAATAACAATGACGCCTTTAAGAATTGTCATTAGTTTTAAGTTTAGGTTGGTTCAATTATTATATTAAATAATAAATGTATATTATAAATACAACACGAGAACCTTCATACGAATTTAAAAGAAATTATAAAATATGTATGATGAATGGAATGAAATGCCAAAATATATTTCGCATGTTTTGAAATGACTATGAAGGTGTTTGTGATAGTTAAATTTGGAATAAAAGTAAGTATTTTTATGTGTATTACAAGGCATGCTTATGTGTTGGGCGAACGCAGCCATTTCTTTGTCACGTAGGTAATTATGGCTAAAACTAGTTCATTAAATAAATATCACACTGATCGTGGGTTTTATTGTAAATATTGCTAACTATACATTATTTTTATACGGTGGCAAACAAGCATACGGCCTGCCTGATGGTAAGCAGTTACCGTAGCCTATGGACGCCTGCAACTCCAGAGAATTCACATGCACGTTGTCCCATCCTGAAGAAAGCATGAAACTTGGCATGAATGTAGCTGTCATATCTGTGCTTCAATGTAGATATGGAAGCACTTCAAGAAATTATTCTTTCTTGCTCCATTTATAGAAAAACTTTATAGAAAAACGACAAGAGTGGTGATAAAATAGTCTAAAGAAGTTATATACCTACCTTATAGATTAAGCTACAAAATGACACTTATTTCATAGTCGTAGAGGCATTCTTTCCAGAGTTACAGCTTACTGCGTCTGACTCAAGTACTCTTTTTTTTCCTTTTTACAATACTATCTTTACAGATTTAAAGCTAGGGTCTAGGGTTTCAAGCAATTTATTAAAAACACAGTAAATTACAGTTTTAATCATATATATATTTATATCAATGCATATCACAAGAATCTCCCCCACACTTACAGAGACCAGTACAGGGAAGACCAGACTTCCTACAAATGTATCGTCCTTTAATGCAGCTGCGGCATGACGTTGACAGGCAATGGACAGGCTGCCACCAACACTCGGTGCTCTTGAGCAGCATACAAAGCGAGCTTATTTGCAAGCAGGATTGATCTGGGGTCAAAGTCTGATACCAAATCCTGAATATCCGAACTTTGAGAAATGGGGTTGGATGAAAGAAGACGGCATTTGGATTCCATTTTGGAGTACAAATAAAGAAACGTCATCATCCGTAAAGGAATTGACGAAGTGTTCATGCCGCAGCTGCATTAAAGGACGATGCATTTGTAGGAAGTCTGGTCTTCCCTGTACTGGTCTCTGTAAGTGTGGGGGAGATTCTTGTGATATGCATTGATATAAATATATATATGATTAAAACTGTAATTTACTGTGTTTTTAATAAATTGCTTGGAACCCTAGACCCTAGCTTTAAATCTGTAAAGATAGTATTGTAAAAAGGAAAAAAAAGAGTACTTGAGTTAGACGCGGTAAGCTGCAACTCTGGAAATAATGCCTCTACTACTATGAAATAAGTGTCATTTTGTAGCTTAATGTATAAGGTATATAACTTCTTCAGACTATTTTATCACCACTCTTGTCGTTTTCCTATAAATGGAGCAAGAAAGAAAAAATTGTGCCTGTTTTTACAATTTCATAATACGTTGGTGGCGGTATACAGAAATATATTAATCTTACCACTATAAAATGTAGTATCGTTTTGTAGGTAATTTATCGACGATGATTTGGTCTCTGAAGAGTAAACTCCTCAGTCTTATGGTTTTTGTAGAAAATTCGAAAAACCAGAATGAGGGAGATAAAAAAGGGGGGGAATGGGGGGAAAAAATAATTTTTCGACATGCTTCCATATCTGCATTGAAGCACATACATGACAGCTACATTCATGCTCGTTATCTACTGAGTTACAAAACGAAAATCCTTTGCCCTATGACACATGATGTTACGCAATACCCATGAACGTGTTAACAAAACGATGAACGAACGAATAGGCTGATGATGATGATGATATTGAACAACACGGCGACTCAATTATGTTTTATTATCAATAAAATACAAGTAGATGGAACACTTTTATTTTATAACGAAGAAACTATTTAACAATTGAATTTAAACAAATCCATTAATAAAATTAATATACACAGATCAAGATCATGTATTCAAGAATGTTGTTAAACATATTGACTAGGAAATAAACATTAGAAATTATTACATGTTATAATTTTCTTTATATAAATAGAACAGGACTTACATTTTTTTATTTTATAACAAAATAAAATATTTGTAATTCTATTATTTGGTAGGATAATTTTCTATATAGGAATTTAATATTGCTAAAACAAAAGGCTATTGCTCAAAATCATAGCACAATAGACAATTAAGATAGCATAAAGTCGATAAGTATAGTGTCATACCAATTTGAAAATGCTGTAAAATGTAGTTTTAGTTTTAGATAACCATATAACAATAAGATTTAAACTGCTCAAGGAAATGTATCGTGTATTTGCTGGACACGTGATTGATAATAATTATAAACATTTTAACGTTAGTATATTGAATATAAGTTGGAGAGATAGGGTAACTAATGAGGATGTGATACGAAGAGTGGATGAAAAGAGAACTAATTTGAAGATTTTTTGAAAACAGGTTTGTACATTTCATAATAATATCCTGGAAATAGGAGTCAAGTGAGGTAGAGGAAAGTCCCAATGCAGTTACTTGGATCAAATGAAAGAAGAAGTTGGAATCACGGCGTATCAAAAGGTTAAGGAGTCGGCGCAAAATGGCTGGAAGATACTCCAACGAAAAGAGAATAAGTAATAGTTTAAGATGATACTGAAAACAAAAAAAAAATACAAGAGTATCTATTGAAAACAAAGCTATTTGGAGTCCATTATATATATGTGCACGTATCACAACTCTTGAGGTGAACATACAGTTACACGATGATAAATTACTTAAAAATAAATACGTTGCCTTTGGTTAAGACATTAAGTGCATTTTAAAACTAATTTTATCCTAAAATATGAAAAGCATTATTTACAGCAGTTTTTGAGTTTCTCCAATGAGTTAAAATGTCATGTAGATAATATTTGAAAATAAAATCCATCAAGCACGACTGAGACATAATTATGCTTACCAATATTTAGCGTACAAAAAGGCGGACTGGATGCTATAAAGCATTCCAGCAAAGTCAACATCCAGAAAGCAAAATTTACGAAATTGTAATTTATAAACTTTCTTGTGGATTGAAAGAAACTTTTTGACTTTTTTAAAGATAAAATTTTTTCTTTACGGTGTTCTGACAGTTAACATATTACAATTAGTTATAAAAATAAAATTAATAAATTATCACAAAATTACGTTTTGAGGTGACCGTACTGTATATTATCTATATAATTTCTAAGACGCTTCTAATTTCTAACATATAAATATTTACTTATTTATAGCTACGTACGCCTAGTCGAGGTAACAAATAATAATTTCTAAATGGTTATAAATTAACAGATTCAATAAAATTACATAATTTTAACTCTATATATTTACTATTCTTATCTGAATAGTTGATCATTATCAATTAAGTAAAATAAAAACATAAAGTAAAATAAAGATTCGTAATAAGTATAAATTATCATCATAACACATTCTGCATAGCTACCTGTTTTAGAAATAAATATCAAATATATATCAATACACTTATATCGTGTCTGGCTCTAAATCTTAGTTATTTTTTTGAGTTATAACATTATTAAGTCTTAAAAATACGAAAACACCAAACACAATATATTTTTATAACAATAGAAACATTTCATGGAATATAGTCATAGCTGAAAAAACTAAATTTAATTAATGGAATATTGAAAGAGAGACTTTGAGAGAGCAAAAAAAAAATTAATCTTCAAGATAGTAGTTATCATGTATCATTTGATACCCTCAAAAAAAGTAATCAACTTATTTTGTCACGTATAATAATTCTGCCGACACGAACATCGGTCGTAAAAATACTGCGATATTTGTTATTTCAATATGATATGTGTAGTAATTTAAGCAGATTCTCGGCTCTTCCCTTGAGTTTTGATTGCATGCGCCAACCAGAGAGCAAGGATGATACCAGCTACCTGAAATGTCCGGAAACAAGGAATTAATTTAAAAAATCACCATACCATAAAATTAAAAAAAATGATATTTCTAAATATTATATAAATTCAAATTAAAACGTTGCATTTCAGGCTTTGATTTCATCAGTGTAAGTTCTATGCGATCTAAGTCCCGACATGATAGCTACTGAATTATATGCAATATTGTGAAAAGACCCTGAACGTTTAAAGTACGCTAATATTGTACAAACGAATATGTTCCTAATGATCAAATAAAAACAAGCTGCTTACCTCCAAGAAGCAGAAGAGAATCCCACAAACGATAACACTCAATCCAGCACTGTGGATAGTACTGAGGAGCTTGTCTTCACAGCCATCCTTGTAATAAGCAGTGGCGGCGAGGCAGTCAGAGCGCTTGATCTCGACGGTCTTCTCGGAGTAGTCCGGCGGGCAGCAGCTGTAGGTGGGCTGGCTGGCGCCCTGGTTGCGGTCGTTAACGTTGTAGTTCTCGGGGCCGGTGATGCCGCAGCATTGGAGCTGGAAATGGAGGAATAACCGTTGAAAATAAAGAAGAATTAACACAATGTAGCTCAAAGACAAGCATCAGCTTACAGGACTATATTTTGTCAAACCATTATGTCAGTTGGAGATGGCAGTAATTATAAAATATCTACGTGCAACCTTTTGACTGTATAATTTACTCTTAGTCCAGATATCATTCGGAATATTCTTCATAAAATTTGAATTCAGTACATCAAACAATTCGATTACCTCACCAAAATTGTATACATTTGTTTTAAAGAGAACATTGGAAACGAAGCGAAAATACGACGTCAAAAATAAATAAAAAATAAAGAAAGAAGAGAGAAAGAGAGAGAATATTTGCTCCCGTTTTACGGTTATTATAATTTTATTTGCTTCATTTTTTAAGTGAATCAAATACAAGTGCCTAAAAGTGCTTAAGAACTAAATGATGTGCCTAATTTAGTTAGATAGGATTTTGATGCTATTTGAAGTTGTAGATAATTATCACACAACTACTTTGTTAAATGAAAGGCACAAAAGGTTAAGTTTTTTTTGTAATACATGTTTTTTTATATTATTTAGGCTAGCCCCTCCACAAGGTGAACCAACAACCTAGTATAGATCGCGGGAATCCACTAATTTAGGGATGACGCAAAACCGGTTATTATGGGTCACTTTGGAGAAGGCCCATGTCCAGCAGTGGACATTCTTCGGCTGATATGATGATGATAGTGACTTACGTTAGACTGAATGCGATCCCAGAAGACACGGTAATCGTTATCCTCCTCGCGATAAGACTTGTTGTTGATGAAGGACTTTCGCAGGTTAGCCTTCAAGGACTCCTCGATTTGGGGACGAAGTGCTGCTGCTGCGATGCCCACGGACAGTTCCAAGAGGATGATGATGATCAGGAACCCAGCAAACTGGAAGGAATGTGGTCATATAAGTATACCTAGATATTTTTCTAGCAGGAACGACATTTGCTTAGTGCTTGCTACAATAAAAATATCGCCAATCCTGTTATCGATAAGTACATACTACTTCAACGACAAGACGTACACAGACTCTTATATCGGCATCTTATAACAATTACATCTGTACTATTGTCATTTATATTTAGCAGTTATATTAGATCTAGTGGAACTGTTTCGACAAGTGGAACAGTTGGATCTTACTAAAGAATGAACTTGTACAATACAAATTATTGTATTAATTTATTTTATGTTCGATTTTCATTTACATTTTTGTTGCTTATTGCAAGAATATAAATATAACGTATGCATCATTTATAGTATCTTTAGCATTGACACAAAGAGCAATTACTATTTTATGTGTTTGAGCGATATGGTGGTGGCGTAATACAATACATAATGGCGATTTAGATAAAAAAAACATGTGATAATAAACAACCTGAGATTTAAATAAATCCCAAACTGGGTTCAAAACACTGAAAATATCACAAGCTAGCTGTTATTAATGCGAATAACGATGAAATAATTTGTACATTTATTTACGAGTCTAACTGAAGTCCATAAATGAAATTTAGTGGGTGTAGGGACATGCCCTGATTACACGGGTCAAAAGTAAATTATAGACAGTCACGCACAACTGCGCACTACTAATATTTTCTTGAACACACCTATTTACTGGCACGTGAATATCCAAATCAATATTTCCAGTTTTAATTCTGTAGTAAACCATAGGCCGATTGATACTTATAATTGTTGTCTATTCAAGGTCTTCTTAACTATTGATGATCTTCAAATCGATTTTACTTTATAAACATTATAAACATTTAATTTGGATTGGGTAATTAAAAAGTCGTAAATATATTTACGACTTAATATTATTGGGACTAAATATTAAATTATATAATGGCAATAGTATTACCATTTATGGTAATACTATTGCTGATATTTTCAAGAGCTTTTCAATATTTTTCAATATGAATTTATTGGATAAAATACTTTTATATGAACAATAATAACATAAACGAAAAATAAATACAATATAACACTAATTTAAACTAAATTACATGTACAAAGATCCCCGTGGCATCGTGCCTTTTTCAATATTTACCAAAATTTCGCCGCATAGAAAATAATTCCGAAGTTCTTGAAATGCCCTTAAAATTGTTTTATGACTTCTATGTTTTGGTCTGTATATAAGTATGCATAGGTACTTATTTATGAATATAACTTTTTCTTACTGACTCCCTAGTTTCGGATTACATGTAGATTAATATTGTTTCAGACCCAATTGACTTATTATTATTTTGCTATACAGTTAAAAGTTCAAAAAGATAGGGTCAGAATTGATCTATTAACAGTATTCAGTATGTTAATAATAAAATTAAATAATAATAATAATGGCGTAGGGATGTGACGACCCCATCGCCCACTGGTTTTCTCCAGTGCAATCAGTCAACGCAGGGCAGCTTGTGGCGAGCTGTTGGAGAGTAGCGACTCCACGTACCTGAGTGCCCCTGGGGTGCCCTGTCGGACAGGTGGGACAGGTCCCCTGCCTCTGGCTTGCCTTCACCGGCCGTCCAGAGTGGGGTCGCGAGAGCTGCGTTCTCGAGGGTAGATGTGGAAACCTAAGTGGCGAGTTGGCTATATGTTTAAAGTCCAGTGACACCTCTCTACCCTTAGCCCTATGCATCGGTGTTGCCCTTGAGCCATCTTTGATGTCGCTTTTTGTGGGGGCCCATCTCGCATAGGGCGAGTCACCGTCTGCCGGAAATAAAATTGAATACCATTTTATTAGGCAGACGTCCGGTTTTTTATCCAATAGCCCAGTAGCTAGTCCATCCTTTCCACCCAATAGCCTAGTACATTCTAGATTCCATTATAACTCAATAGTCTTTACACCATGGCGGGTGCTGTCTCTGTGCGCGTCCCATGATACGGACAGGGGCAACATCCGCTTAGTGTACCTCTTACATTTCATTAAATTGTCGAAAGGGCCTCTGCGCGTTGGCTCGATCTGGCTCCGCGTACGCCTTCCAAATGTCCGGAACACCATTGTTCCGTGTACGGAAGAGAAATTAAATAATAATAATAATGGCGTAGGGATGTGACGACCCCATCGCCCACTGGTTTTCTCCAGTGCAATCAGTCAACGCAGGGCAGCTTGTGGCGAGCTGTTGGGTAGTAGCGACTCCACGTACCTGAGTGCCCCTGGGGTGCCCTGTCGGACAGGTGGGACAGGTCCCCTGCCTCTGGCTTGCCTTAACCGGCCGTCCAGAGTGGGGTCGCTAGAGCTGCGTTCTCGAGGGTAGATGTGGAAACCTAAGTGGCGAGTTGGCTATATGTTTAAAGTCCAGTGACACCTCTCTACCCTTAGCCCTATGCACCGGTGTTGCCCTTGAGCCATCTTTGATGTCGCTTTTTGTGGGGGCCCATCTCGCACAGGGCGAGTCACCGTCTGCCGGAAATAAAATTGGATACCATTTTATTAGGCAGACGTCCGGTTTTTTATCCAATAGCCCAGTAGCTAGTCCATCCTTTCCACCCAATAGCTTGGTACATTCTAGATTCCATTAAAACTCAATAGTCCTTACACCATGGCGGGTGTTGTCTCTGTGCGCGTCCCATGATACGGACAGGGACAACATCCGCTTAGTGTACCCCTTACATTTCATTAAATTGTCGAAAGGGCCTCTGCGCGTTGGCTCGATCTGGCTCCGCGTATGCCTCCCAAATGTCCGGAACACCATTGTTCCGTGTACGGAAATGACATACAAATTAAATAATTAAAGGAGGATGGTCAAATTGGCCTATTGACCAATAAGGACAAGCGATATGTCACTGGATAGCTTATTCAAAGTTCTAAAACTTTTACTATGGCAAGTAATCCTAAATCTTTGTGTGAAAAAAGTTATCGTTGCATAAAAAAGTTTAATGACTTGAAACGTTACTATGTGCCTTTTTTGATACTAAGTTCCTATATCGCTCTGGACTATGACGGTTTTCTTATTGTAGATGATTTTGTGTCATGTTTTTGTTTTTTATGCCTTTTCATATGTTTTGATGTATCCAATCGCGTAAGAGCGAGAAGTCGAGAACTTATTTGTGTTATATTTTGATAAATAATAATGCCATAGGCATAAGTGCAATAGCACTGCAACTTACTGCACCTGTTTGACAGGGTGTCGTACTGTTGGAAGTTGTGCACATATAGTATCCATAGTTTGGTACCTTGGTTCAGGAAGACACGAACTATTTATTCCTCCAGCTGGGCACTTAACACAGCTCATAATTGATGAACCTTTTGCTTAAAGAATAGTACTCATTGTTTTATGGTATATCCATAGAAGTATTAAACCTACAGAAGGAATCCACCGATACAACGAGTTGTGACGCGTAATGGCTGCCGGTTTTCATGTGTGCGTATTTCCGAGTGTTGCCAGTTAAAACAAATTATCCCTATTCCGGACTAAATATTTTAGTACAAAAAAATGTGTTATTAATATACCTACATATTTGTTAAATAAAACGAATATGCGTATAATCATACACATATATAATATAGTGAAATATATCTATAGAAATATGTCTATAGAAATTTGGTAACAAAAAAGAAAAGTTGCATACAAATTTTATGGGGCATTTTGGGAAATATGGTACATCTTGCCAAGCATCATTTGCTCTATCTGTCTACAGCTTTTAATCAAAATCGAAGACGTGATCCAAATGTACAAACTTTTTGAGAAATGCTCAGTTTACAAGTTGTTATGTCTAGGGGAAACCTAGTGTGAAGTAATAATACAATTATTGTAACCATACACAGTATAATATATTATGTAAAATATATTGTAGTTATACACCAGTATGCTGAATTATTTTTCTAAATCTTTGTCTCTTGCTCAAATATGTTCGCGATACGTATTCTAATTTTGATATGTGATGAAAGCGAATCGATAAATACTTTTCTGCGATGAATTTTATAAGACTAATTTTATGTTCTATTCCGGAAAATGTGTGTTCTCCTTCTAAATTTTTAAATACTTTGTCACAGCCAATAAACTTTTCCAATATTTTGGTGAGAACATATTCATATTGTTTTTCGTTATATATTTTAATGTTTTCCTTAGATACTTTCCTTACAACGAGTTCACAAGTACAGCAAATGTCGTATAAATCTGCCGATGGAAACTGTAAGCCACCTCTGTTTTTTAAATTTATGAGTTTGTGAAAATACAGCCGGTCTTCACTGGAAAGCCTCGCGGTACATTTTAAGCATTTCAGTGTTTTTATTGCATAATGGGCAATACTACCTGCTAAGTACCCAATTATTAATTTCCGGTAGTCGTTCAGTTCCTCCACGTCCAGTCTTCTGGCAAGATCACTAGTTTCTTTAGGGATTTCTTGCATGAAATTTAAAGTGTCGCAAGTGTCAAGCTCATCGTCTCTGTGTCGATATGATGGCGTCGTACTATTTATGATTTGCTTGGTCGACGTACAATTCAAGATAGCTATCCGCTCCATAGGGACACAATTCCCTGTAGTCAGGCAGTTTATTTCTAGATGTGCCAGAAGTTTTCTATAATTTCCCTTGAATTGCCTGACATTGGGATTGTCATTAAAACCACCTTGCATCCTAATACTAGAAAAGAACATCTCAAGATGATCCTGACTGAGTTTATATGTAGGCAGATAAACAAGTTTTTTTTGGTTTTTAATAAGGTCTTCATATAAATGTTTCAAGCTTTCTATATTTATTATGGTTCCTATGTATCCGGTTTTACACTGGGCTGCTACTATAGGTTGGTTATACCGCGTAATAAGGAATTGGACTCTTCCGTTTACAGTAACTTTTCGTTTGGTCATGTGGTTTATTTTTAAACTTAGTATGTATTGTTTAAGGTCCTCCAAAAAAGTGAATACTAAATCTTTATTATACATACAAAGGGCCTTTTTATAATCATAATCTGACATAGTCCGGGAGTTAAATATATCAAACATGTCGTTTATTTTTTGTATAAAGGATTCTGTAGGCTCTGAATCTTGAAACTCGTCGAGTTTTAGTACTTCCCTGCAATTTTTTAAAGCTTTTGCAACACTTGTACTAAAAACTTGGGTAGCTAATTTTACCTTCATTTTATAATTTTGAAAATGCAAATGTCTATTGGAAATCTTATTGGCCAAGTGTAAACCTTCTTCATTTTGTAATTTGTTGAGTTTATCTAAGAGGAACCATTTAATTTTATTTCCATTGCCATCTATGATATTTTGCTTTGAATGCCATGTGTTTCTTAACAGTTTCACCACATGGCTAGGATCCAGAAAGCAAGCAATAAGAGAAGTGTTGCTTGGATGTGGGAATGTTGATTTTAATTTATCTGTATCAAAATTACATCCTAGCAATTGCAATGCGTTTAAATTGGTTGCATGACCATCACAAGTGAGAGAAATTACATCGATATCGGACTCGAAACATTTTGTAAGACATAGTTTTACTAAATTCGCCTTCTGGTCTGCTGTGAAAGAGTTACTTAAAAAATATCCCACAGGAAGTTTAAACCTGCTATTAACTCCTACAATAAGGAATACTAAAGCTTGTGACGCAAGAGGAGCACCTTCTTTTGGGCCAGTACCCATGTCCTCCAAACCAATGTTTTTTTTCCCTTCCCAAATAGGTTGGGGCCTAATGGCTACTTCGTCAAATACCAGTGAGCATAGCGGTCGGTGCGGGCTGACTTGAGATTTCGCCTTTAAAGCTTGAAAGGATTCTTCCGTAAACCCTGGATCTCCTTTTATGTTCCCATACCACTTACTCAAAGTTTTGCGATGAGGAAGACATGTGCTAAATGTGTTTCGAACGTAATCATATGCTTTTGGAGAGTAATAGTTTAACGTCAGACAAAACTTTTTTATTACAGAAGAGTATTTGATGTTCTTTTTCAACTTTTTTTTGTTATAATCATTAAACAAATTTACTGCTACGATATCTTCTTTCAGTTTACCAAATAAATCCGTATCAATTAAATTATTTTCTTTTAAATTTTTTACAATGTCCTTTAAAGAATTATTTCTAGACTGTAGCCGTTTGATTTTTTGGTTGGCAGTCTTCAATTTCTGTCGTAGTTTTCGAATTAAAATTTCCTTTTTGATGAGGTTTTCTTTTAAACGTCGTTTTTTTGGGGTATAAAGCACTAACATAGGGTTTTCTATATCAATATCAGACGTCTCTTCACTTTTGACATGATTCTGAAAAAATATAGAAAAAACCATAAGTAATACTGGGAATTTACATTGTATATTTGTCAAAACAATCCTAGTCTACACTACTCTACTCTATTCTACAGAGATACTCAGGTACACTAAGCACCTTAATACGAGAAACTAACTTGTTGTAATACCAGCGAACTGTCGAGAGAATCACTCTGCGTTTCTGTCCCTAATGGTACAGGCCCTTGACTTCGTCTGAAAGCAATTAGATTTCACTCTATTTTATGCCCTTAATTAATTTATTCTATGATAAGAATTGTTCTTTACCCTACCCTAAAACTTAAACTATCTCCATACCGAAACCCCTTCTGCACCCTTTTAAGGGTTGATATTCGAGATGAATATTATCCCATATCCTTCTCCGAGACCCAAACTACCATTATACAACGTTTCATCATAATCGTTGCAGAAGTTCCAATTTCCCCATAGAATTTTTCAACCACCTTTTCATCTCCTTAAGGGTCGATTTGTGTGGTGAAAACTATTCTATATCCTTTACTGGGATATAAGAGGGAGAAGACAGACAAACTATCGCATTTATAATATTAGTACGTATAAAGTGTATGGATTTTCAATTTTTCCAAAGTCGGTTTTTCAGAATTCTTAACCCCACAAACTAATATACCCAATTATAAAAATTGAGTAAATTGCAAAACAACAGATCGCATAGTAAAATCATGACGATTTGTCGTGACAAATTATCGTGGTAGTGTATAGGGGGTTTACCGTTTTCTTTAAAAAACTTAATAAATCGAAAACTAGTTGCAATTATATAGGTGATACAAATAGGGTTATAATTTGCAAAAGAACACTGTGTAGTTTTTTTGGTAAACGTTACTTAGTAAAATTATAAAATATATCCATTGGTATACAGTTGTGATAAATAAAATAATATAGAAATATATTATAAAACTAAAATTACAATAATTAAAACTAAACTTAAAAACCTATACACCAAACCCGCTCCGCACTCATACATAATAGTTGACAATATCAATTACCCTACTACGTTCGGGAAATTTCCCCGATTTTGATTGACTATTGTCTGGCAACACAGTTGGTGTGAAGTAAATAGCTAGCAAATTTACTGATTTTTTATATAATTACGTGATCAATTGTTTACTTACTGATGAAAGGTCATTGGGGGAGGTTTTTTGTGCTGCCCTGTTGCATTTTTACTGGGCCTTAAAGCATATGACGACATATTTTAATATTATTTGTTCCACTGCGGCGTGCTTTGACGTTCGGAGGCGACTGTTAGGAGACCCGCGAAGGACCCGCGTATCAAGGCCTTGCGTGTGTGTGTGAAGCGCGTAAGTACGAGTCGACCGACGCCATTTGTAATCACAATTTGTTGTTGGCAGCGTGGAGTCTAATAATATTATATAGTCTAAGGGTATATCAATCGATATTTAGTTGTTTTCTTTTGTGTATTTATGTAAAAACGTTTAAAAACCGTTGTATAGAATTTAAACACTGTATATGTCAGTAAAAAAAATATTGTTGAGGGAATGTTTTTACTTTGCCATAACTTGTTTCACACAGCGATTTAAGATTTTCTGCCATACAAAAAGTTTTAGAGTATGAAAAAACCTTTCAAATGACATATGGCTTGTCATTATTGGTTTTTAGGCCAGAGTCCATATGAATCTGGGCATCCTCCTTTAAACTAACCAGTGAATTTCTTTTGTTACGATTCGCCGGTGACTCTATATATTCCTAACTACGATCGAGATGCACGGGTAAATGATAAAAAACAAAAATAAATATGAAATAAATTGATGTGAATTCAGTAAGTTTCAAATGGTTGCCATTTTGAATTGTGCCGTTTCAGACAACATTCTTACTTTATTTGGAGAATTATCGCGTTCTAAATATTTAAATTCAGAAAGACGAAACAAAACTACTAGAAGTGTAATAGTAGTAAGTAAATATATTTAATTATATTTTGAAAACTCAAAATATAATTAAATATATGTTACTTCTAGCTTTATTGGTTGGCGGTTGCATGCTAGAGAATTCAAAAATACCTCAAAAGGCGGTATTTAGTGGTATTCAAGAACGCAATACATAAGAAATTAGTGAGTCAGTCGCAGTAATAGAAAACCCACGCAGGTTATTTCAATTCTATACATTTTAAACGTATCTAAGCAATTACGGTTCAGTAGAAAGAAATCGTTTGACTTAACTACGTCTTACGTGGGTACATTTATAATGGCCTGATAGTTTACTCCGTTAGGCAGAATCGATATTTCTATAAGTGAAATTGAACTACAGATATATCAATCTATGTAGGTTAAGTATTGAATTTATTATGATCGTGAAACATTAAAGGAAACCGTATTCTTTCTCCCTCTTGCTAAGTCAGTCAAATTGTAATTAGTAAGGTAAAATATATGCTTTTCGTTTTAATTTTGATACTGACAAAAATTATAAATAAGTAGCCAAATGAAATAAATGATCAATTGTTTTTACCTATAATCTAGGAATCGAGCCTAAACCACGCGAGTTGTAAAGAACTTTAGGTTGGTTTTTTTGGGATTGTACGTAAAAGTCGTGACATTTTTAAGAAAACCATTTAAAAGCCTGTTATATTTGCCTCCTATTTTCTTCACTATTTGACAATGGTGTAAAATAGTGAATAAAATAGGAGGCAAATATAACAGCTTTTAAATAATCTCAATAATCTTAAATCTTATTTACAAGATTATTACAATACAATTAAAATCAGTTAAGACTTCGGCCAACCTCGGTAATTGTCGTGAATCCCTCGTCTATCACATAGAGTTATCAATTTACAGATTTGACCTTTAATTATATATATTACTCGTTGTCTTATTGAATACAGTAGGTACAAGAACGACATGAGCAACGAAACCTCCTTTGTAGCTCAAAACTAACACAACCTTTATATTGAAATAAGAAAGATGCTAGCAAGTACTAGATAGTTTGACAGTCTGCCTTCTTAGTGTCAAATAAAAGATACAGTCGTTAATGGTGCAAATTTTAGACTTTTCAACACTCGCAAAATCTACGGGGTACTTCCCGTGAATTCAGAAACTTGAAATTTGGCACGAAGCACCCAGATCAAGGAAAAATTACGAAGTAAACATTTCAAACAAAAAATATTTTTTAAAATTTTGGGCTTAGCTTTGTTGTTTTACTATATGAAAATTAAATATTACCAAAATCGGCCAAGCCGTTTACGAAATATGAATAAAAAACGGTTGAAGCCGGTTTTTATTAAATTTTAATTTTATGATTATTTTATTATCAATGATTAATGCGACATAATATCGTACCTACTTACACCAAACAGTAAAATATTGACCAATGTGTGTATATATATATTTATAAACTGTATACAAGTATAGCTTCATTAAATAATGAATGTTCAAATTCATGTCGCTTCTGCGTAACAAATTTCCTAGGTCTACCGGTTAATAATGTCATCTTGGCAGGTGTTTAACATTGCGTTTATGATACTTCAAATTAAATGCTACCTAAAAGTAATCGCGGCAATGTATATCGTGTCATTTCCGACTCCGGAATTAAGCGATGATACCCGAGAAAACCGAAGTCTTAACTGATTTTAATTGTATTGTACGAGATTACCGTAATTCAATATTTTAATCTTAAAAGATACGAGGTAGACAGATAGGAATGTATCCAAACAAAGAAATAACAGCGTGACTATACAAACCATTAAATATATTAAATAAAAACCCATGCAAAGTTAATGTCCATTAACCTACTCTCTTATTACAAGTGAAGCGGCGTATTTTTTTCTATTTAAATATCGCATGACGTTGTTCTATGAATTCGATAGAGAAGTGATGACGTCACAACTCCCACCACCCACTCTCAAACTTTGACGTGCTTTTTACTTTATCGTTTTATGTTTGATTGATAAAGTAAAAAATACGTGTCTCTTAATTATTAATAATTTGACTAAATATAATTTTGTTTTATTTGCCCAATCTCTGTACCAGTGTATAAAAAGTTTAGCTATTCACGAACAGGAATTAGGGAATTGATACATAATTCCCTTCTAATATTCTCGAACCGCCACCAAATACTCAGGTACAAGAATGAACTGTATTTCAAATAGTTAAGATCTAATTTTAAACAACAACAAGTATCACAGTGAATGACAATAAAACAGGTCATGAAGCTAATTTAGCACTACAGGTAACATTCTTCTGACTGTTCTTACCATCGCGTCTCTTTTTCCTCATAAGTTGATTGCCCATTATAAATAGGGTCTACAACTACCCGTACTTGTCAATAATCGCGAGATCATGTTTAAACTGGTTAGCTGAATAGTGCTATCGGAATGATATTCTCAGAAGTACTGAAATGTCTTAAATAATGGACGGTGACCGTATTACCGAGACTGTGCTACGAAAATAGACGCAATCGAGATTTGGGACACAACATATGATTATGCGAGAAATAGATTCGTCAGGAGAATCCTCGCATCGTGTTTAGAGATTTATAGAATTTGTTTGGTCGTTTCTACGGATTTGTAGGTGTATTTATATATAGGTACCGTCATCGGCAATAGATTCTTACGATATAAAGTCCGCAAAAATATCTGATGGCATCTTATGTCATGCCATAAAGTACAGTTAATTTTTTTTTTGGTGCCTTGACATCATAAGATACTAGCAGATCCGGCGAACTTCGTACCGCCTAAAAAGCGACAAAGGTAGTGATAGGTTTCAAAAATTACGGGATTTTTGTGATTTTTTAGTATTTAATGTCTCAATCAGGGCTGTGACGATTCCAACCAATCCAAAATCATTTTAATCGGTTCAGCCGTTTTCGAGTTATAAGCGGTTGAACAAACCCCACTTTCTTTTATATAAGAAAATATAAGATAAGATTATTACCGGTGACTGTACACATGCTCAGTGTAATAATGAGTTTGAAAGGTCAACGTGAGGTCTGGACTGAGTAGACTGGTCGAATGTATTAGTATCGTAATAGAATAACTAAGTCAATGGCTGCGTAAAGAAACGAAATGATGTGTATAGTCAGGTCATTAAAATATATATACTTATTGGACAATTGTTTGTTCTATAGTGAAATATTCGTGATTACGATCAACTTTTACTACGGGGTTACATCCGAAAAATCAGTTAAAAAAAGTTTGTATAGGCAGGTCATCTTTTTTAATGATTTTTCAGTTATGCCTTAATAGTAAAAGTTGATCGTAATGATGAATAGATTGTGAAAATATAATTTTGTATCAACATTTTGATTTCACCCAGTTAATATAGAATTACAGTGAAGCTCATATAATAAACTCTCCTAAAACGGCACGGGACAGAAATAGATAAGTATAAGTTTGTGTTTTAGGGCTTTTCCAGTTCCACCATACCCAGTATAGGTTGGAAAGAGACAAATTTAGAGCAACTCAGAATATACTTCAGCTTGAATCATGAATAGATTCACAAAATGTAACTTTGTATCACCATTTTGATTTCACCCAGTTAATATAGAATTACAGTGAAGCTCATATAATAAACTCTCCTAAAACGGCACGGGACAGAAATAGATAAGTATAAGTTTGTGTTTTAGGGCTTTTCCAGTTCCACCATACCCAGTATAGGTTGGAAAGAGACAAATTTAGAGCAACTCAGAATATACTTCAGCTTGAATCATGAATAGATTCACAAAATGTAACTTTGTATCACCATTTTGATTTCACCCAGTTAATATAGAATTACAGTGAAGCTCATATAATAAACTCTCCTAAAACGGCACGGGACAGAAATAGATAAGTATAAGTTTGTGTTTTAGGGCTTTTCCAGTTCCACCATACCCAGTATAGGTTGGAAAGAGACAAATTTAGAGCAACTCAGAATATACTTCAGCTTGAATCATGAATAGATTCACAAAATGTAACTTTGTATCACCATTTTGATTTCACCCAGTTAATATAGAATTACAGTGAAGCTCATATAATAAACTCTCCTAAAACGGCACGGGACAGAAATAGATAAGTATAAGTTTGTGTTTTAGGGCTTTTCCAGTTCCACCATACCCAGTATAGGTTGGAAAGAGACAAATTTAGAGCAACTCAGAATATACTTCAGCTTGAATCATGAATAGATTCACAAAATGTAACTTTGTATCACCATTTTGATTTCACCCAGTTAATATAGAATTACAGTGAAGCTCATATAATAAACTCTCCTAAAACGGCACGGGACAGAAATAGATAAGTATAAGTTTGTGTTTTAGGGCTTTTCCAGTTCCACCATACCCAGTATAGGTTGGAAAGAGACAAATTTAGAGCAACTCAGAATATACTTCAGCTTGAATCATGAATAGATTCACAAAATGTAACTTTGTATCACCATTTTGATTTCACCCAGTTAATATAGAATTACAGTGAAGCTCATATAATAAACTCTCCTAAAACGGCACGGGACAGAAATAGATAAGTATAAGCTTGCGTTTTAGGGCTTTTCCACCATACCCAGCAAAGGTTGGAAAGAGATGTTAATGGCTACTCACTAGATACAACAGCTTATGTCTCTCCCTCCACGCCCCAAAGCAGCCAAAAGCAGCCACAAAGGTGATGTTCACGCTGACTGCTATGAGCACGACATCAGTGACGTGGTAAATAAGCAACGTGGCCCTGAATCATAGAATCCCTGGAGCCCCGCAGCGTGGAAAAAGACAAGTTTGTGGTTACTCACAATATACAGCAGCTTAGGGCTCTCCCTCCACGCCCCAAAGCAGCCAAAAGCAGCCACAATGATGATGAGCACGCCGACTGCTATGAGCACGGCGTCGGTTTCGTGCCCCGTCTGCATGTCGGCGACGCCCTGGATCATGCCCATGTCCACGCATGCTGTCGCTATTATAACGATACCGAAGATCTGGAAAGAGGGAAAAGGTGTAAGAATGTGTTAAATATTATACAAGAGTAAGGGTAAATTATGTCAATCGTTGTTAGGGCCGCTACAAGGTGGACTGACGGAGGTCACCGAAGTGGCGGATAAGCGATCATTGTGGCATTCAGTGGGGGAATATCTATGTATCTAACTGTGTACCTAATTCAGCTGAAATGAAAATGATGACAAAATTACATTTAATTAAAAGGACTGATCTCATCAAAATCGTCTGTTGATATAACTGCTTTTGTTAAAGTTAGCTCCTATAAAAACCAATGTCAGTTTTCTATGGGATGACATCTTCAATGCAGGCAGTTCGTGAATTCATGTACGAGGGTTGCTTGGTCAAACCCGATAAATCGATATAATATTTCATTGAAGTAACAATCTTATGTAATCCACGTATAGTTCTAAATTCAAAATCCCATTTACTCGACTTATCGGGTTTGACCACCAAACCCTCGGACTATGTTCTCTTTCATTAAGCCCCAGAACCAAGACTCTTCATCGCTTAGCTCGCAAAACAAGTGCAGATTAAGAAGTTCTTTGCCACAAGCCTTGCCAGATCTTGGCTTGCGGTCATGTTTGAGCGCATCGGCTTACAAAGCCTTGACGTGCGTTGTATCATTTGAGATGCGTACAAGAAATTAGTTAATTATGAAAAGCATTACCCAGAGTAATAAGTTTGATACATTTTAATTTATATGCTTCATACATTTAATTTAGATGCTGTTTATTTTAAGATGCTGTTGTGTTTCGATTGTCCCTTACGGGATTCATCAGTCATCAAGAATGTTTTTTTTTTTAGGAAAATTATCGGTGTGTGCTTGCGCGATCATTCTTGGCGGACTTTGCCGTTTAGAAAATCTTAACATGATTCTCATAGCGTTGTTGTAGTTATTGTATACATACGAAGGGCAATGTTGGCTCTCGGAATGGTTAATATGTTTTTTTTTTTCAACAATGTCTATATGGTACTATGTATGTACAGTCACCGTCAGATATATCGAAGCTGTGGTCACAAATATCTGAACATGCACTTTACCGCCTTGACAATAGAGGCGTTGTTCCGATATTTACGATCACCTTCACAGCTCCGATATATCTGAAGGCGACTGTAGCACTACACATTAGATTAAATATATGCAGTCTGCGTTGGTCAGCCAAGGCGAACGGCTCATGATTATGCTCCTCGTTATGGAGTGAAACATTTTGAGCAATATTCGACTTATCAAAACCGCTTCTATATAATTAATATGGTTAAATCTCACCTTATTTGTGACTATTGAAATGAATGAACTATTGAATACGTAACTAGTACTAAATTATATCTGGGGCTGAGCTGTAGGCTACTAGCGGGGTCCATAGGTGGCGGATCATGGAACGGCCATCAGATATGGTGGTTAGCTGCGAATAACCAATAAGCAGTCCCCGACCAAATAGCGGCAATGTTATCAGAGCGTGTTGGGAAGTCCGGTGGGACGGGTTTTCCTATAAAATAACACAAAAGGCTTGTTGACGACGTTGTGACGTGGCGAGAAAACGCCGCCACTAAATAAGCGTTCCTCTGATGTTGGGCAGCAGCAACATCAGTACCACGAAGAGGCCGAAGAAGCAGGTTCTGGTAGGGCTCAGAAAAGGACATCAGTAGGCGCACAGAAGTTTGCTGAACTGCGGTGCGGAAGGAAAGGGGAAACCACCGCACTATACTCCCTTAACCCCGTAGCAATGATGGAAAGTAACATAAATGAAAATATAGTCCTTGACAACGGGCTACCACGAAGCAAAATACCGTGGCGGTCCGAGTCCGGCAGGGGCAGAAACAAGGCTGCTTCGGTCGTCATCCTGCGAAACCCTTGTCAGGAAATGAAGATTGGAACCTGGAATGTACGAACTATGCTGCCCGACGGAAAACTAGAAGAGCTGACGAGTGAAATGAGTAGATTAAATATAGACATACTAGGAATATGTGAAACACGCTGGGAAGGAAGCGGGGACTACTGGCAAGATGATTATAGAATAATTTACACAGGAGAGGAAAGAGGAAGAAACGGAACAGCCATCATTTTAAATAAGAAGTGGGGGCAACAAATAGAAAATACTATGCATCTGAATGACAGAATAACTGCATTGAAAATTAAGGCACAACCCCAAAACATGCTAATAATACAAATATACATGCCAACAAGTTCTCATACAGATGATGAGGTGGAAGAAATATATGAACAAATAGAAATGTTAATTAACACAAATAGAAGGAAAGAACAACTAATCATTATGGGAGATTTCAATTCAGTGGTGGGTGAAGGTAGCGAGGAAGGGACAGTTGGCAAGTTTGGACTGGGAAAACGTAACCGAAGAGGGGAAAGACTAGTAGAATTCTGCAAACAGCACGAGCTAACAGTCACAAACACTTTATACGAACAACCTTATAGAAGGCGTTACACCTGGAAAATGCCCGGTGATATAGCCAGATATCAACTGGATTACATATTGGTAAAAAAAGAATTCAGAAAATATGTAACAAAATGCAAAAAGCTATCCAGGGGCCGATATAAATACTGATCACAATCTAGTAATGTGCAATATTAAAATTAAGTTGGAAAAACCCAAGAGAGCAAGTAGAAATAAGACGATAGACATACAGAAATTAAAATGTGATAGCACCACCAAAGTGCAATATAGTAACTCAGTAGGAGATAAATTATTAGAATATAAGGATAAATATACATCAGATAATATTAATAATAAAGTAGAAGAAAGATGGAGCGGTATTAGAGACATAATGAAGGATAGTGCAAGGAATGCAGCGAAAAGAGAAAATATCATACCAAGGAAGAAATGGCTTACACAAGATATTATGGATTTAATGATAAAAAGAAGAAAATTGAGAAACAGAACTGATGATGAAAGTGTGAATAACTATAGGAAGCTCACAAACAAAATAACTTTATTATGTACAGAAGCGAAGATAGAAGATATGCAAAAGACTGCGCAATGATTGAGGAACACATAAATAAAGGAAACATAGACAGAGCATACGCAATCGTAAGAAAACATAATAAGAAACACAGAACTAAGTCAACAATAATAACAAATGAACAAGGTCATATAATAACAGAAAGTAAAGAGGTACTAGCGAGATGGAAAAGGTACGTAGAACAACTCTATGAAGGAGATGGTTTAAATGAGAGAGACATAGAGAAGGAAAGCGAGGTAGACCTGGATGAAATGGGACCAGATATTCTTAGAGAAGAATTTGATAAGGCCCTAAAAACAATAAAAGATGGAAAAGCTCCAGGTGAGGATGAGATTTTTATTGAAATGATTAAATACTCTAACAATCCCACCCTACTAGATGAAATTTTTAAACTCATAGCAAGCATGTACTCTACTGGAAAAGTACCCAAAGACTTTACAACAACGAAAACTGTAATGTTGCCAAAAAAGCCCAATACTTTAAAGTGTGAGGAATATAGAACGCTCAGTTTGATATCACAGGCATCAAAAATACTATTAAAGATAATACAATATCGCATAATAGAAAAGATAGAGCATAATTTGGGAGAAGACCAGTACGGGTTCAGAAGGCAAAAGGGTACAAGGGAAGCGATACTGGCATTGAGACTAACGTTGGACAGACGATTAGACATTGGTCTCAATACGTGTGTAGCCTTTGTAGATCTAGAAAAGGCTTTTGATAAAGTTAATTGGAGATTAATGATGAACAGACTTAAAGATATTGGTATAGACTACAGAGATAGAAAGATAATATATGAACTATACAGGAAACAAGAAACGATTATAGAAATAGAGAACGAAAAGGGAACAGCCAAAATAATGCAGGGTGTGAGACAAGGATGCTCACTATCGCCACTCATATTTAATGTTTTCATAGAAGCAGCCATTGTGAAGGTATTGGAGTCTGTGGAAGGAGGCATTGGATTTAATGGTAAAAGAGTGGTATTTGTCAGATTCGCGGATGATATTGCAGCTTTCGCAGGCACCAGTTTAGAATTAGAAAAGATATTGAACACGATGGACACCATATTTAGAGAATTTGGACTTAAAATCAATAACGACAAAACTAAGTTCATGATTATATCAAAGGAGGGAAAAATGAAAGGAGAGATAAAAGTAGACGGGAGAGATGTAGAGCAAGTCCAAAAAATTAAATATCTTGGAAGTATAATAACAGAAGACTCAAGGTGTACCCCAGAGATAAAGGCAAGAATTGCAATGGCCAAACAGATCTTCTATAAAAGACAACACTGCTAAAGTCTAAAATTTCAATAGGTATACGGAAGCGATTTATAAAGACTTATATATGGTCCATTGCCTTATACGGATGCGAAACATGGACAATAACACAAAGAGATGAAGAATACTTGGAAGCATTCGAGATGTGGTGCTGGCGAAGGATGGAAGGAATAAGCTGGACAGAGCGAGTGACCAACGAAGACGTACTTGGTAGAGTGAAGGAAAGGAGGAGCCTGTTGAGTACAATCATGGATAGGAGAGGAAAAATGCTGGGGCACCTGCTACGGCACGACGATTTCATTAGAAACATAATAGAAGGGAAGATAAATGGAAGGAGAGGGAGAGGCAGACCACGGAAAAGTTATATAAATCAGATAAAGAAGCAGGTAAACGTCGTGTCGTACCAGGACATCAAGAGGCTGGCCTCGGACCGGCAGAAATGGAGACAACTACATCTAGCTACACCGACAAGAGCCCGGCTCTTAAAAGAATGATGATGATGACTAAATTATTATAAATACCATTATTAACAACAATAATATTACTTTGCTATTCCGCGCTGTTTAATAACTTGCTAGTCAATCAGTGCCAACCCGTTATATTTACTTGCGTATTTTTTCATGCATTAATTAATGTTCCCTCCCTCCCACCGCAAAATTAAATACGCAAATAAATATAACAAACCAACACCAATAATACCAAAACTCGACACGTGTTTCACCATTAATTTGAATTGACAGGAAAATGTCAACTTTCTTTTCTGTATAATAAATAGTTATATAATTATTTAGCGGGTATTTATACCTATTTGATATCTGCCCACTGAACACCATTGTAACTAAAGTCGACTTAACAAATTAACGGTGTAATACAAAAATGCTGTATTACACAATACCGCGAGACATCTGTTTAACCAAGAAACTGGCTTGGACTAGTAGTTATTTCCATTAAAATTGTTGACAGTTAGCCTTTCCTTGCTGCATTTCTTAGTTGGAATCATGTATGTAACAATTCAACACGTAAGTTATCTATTATCTTATCTATTATCTAGATGAGCTTAATAAGTTTATAGTCTACTAGGTACAGTCCGGGTATAATTAGCCAGATTTTGGCCGAGTATCAATTATTGTGGTTGACAGAGAAATTAATAAAATAGTGTAGTTTCATAAGCAATAAAGTACAAGAGACTACTTAGAAGGTGAGGATTTTTTAGAAAACGTAAATAAATTCGAGATGTAGATTTTTCCAGTAAAGATTATACCTACAACTTAATAGATACTGGAGCTATCCGTCAGGTCATTCAAACTAAATTAACAAAATATAAACGTATAAGATATAAAAATCTGGTGACCGAAGAGCTGGCGGTATCCTCGCACAACGTATCAGCATTGCGATACAACGAGGAAACGTCGCCAGCATCCTTAGTACAATGCCTCAAGGGCCTTATTTAGACTTAATGCAATAACTAGTTAAGTACTCGTCGTTTTCATAATATTGTATTATTGTAAATAAAGTTCCCTTATTTTTTTTAAAGCTATTTATGATGGTATAGAAAGCCTTAACTTTCAAAATGTTTTAACGTTACGAACCTAAAATTCTGTATGACCTATTGGTTAATATGTTGGTAAAGTCAAATAAATACTTCGTCATGTGTTGGTGACCCCAAGTTCAAACGATATGTTGGGCTAAGCTCAAGTGGGCAGCGTTTACCAATTATCGCAGTTCTCTCCATTTGTCTGCGCCTACGCATCTGTTGATATCTTAGTTGCCTAATCGTAGTATTGTTAGTATTACACAACACTAGGTACTAGTTTTTAGAAAGATTATAAATTCGTTCTAAATTCTAAGTTCTAAATTCGATATCCCGTTTTGTCATCTTATCGGGTTTGACCACGCATCCCTCGATTTGGAAGACTAAAGCAATTATAGTAGAATTACGAGAAGCAATTATATTTATATATATTAGAACCATTTATTTATTTAATCTATATTGTAAAATAAAGACGGCACAAATGGCGGATTTAATGCCATAAGGCATTCTCTACCAGTCAACCACGTTGATTAAAAAAAATTTTTTTGACAAATACGTCCTAATCATGGTTCGGAGTTACGATGTTACACAGATACATACCTACTTTTCATGTATAAGAAGCCCCTTTTTAACAATCTTACTTTTATGAGGCCTAGTGACAAGTTGATAATTGCACACATAATACACATACATTATCGACTTCGTCTCACCTAAACAGATTTATACTAGGTATACATCTCATTTGAAATGTTTTCCAAGCATCTTATATACATTTTATTAAAAAAACGGCTGCACTCAAGTTTATTTATAATAGTCACTTGTGCAATATATTTCTGAGCCTAAGTCACCATTTTAAAGAGGGGTCTTGGCACTTAGTGCTTGATATTGGAGACCTAGGGTATACAGACAGGTCGCGCGAGTGACGGAATAAAAAAAAGATAATCACAAATTAAACGGTACTTAATCGCGGTAAATCTTAAAGATATTGTTACCAAGTATTTACCGAAGTTTTGAAAGTGCTGTCCTGCTGTCACTTCCAATGGTGAGGCTGGATTGACTTTAATCGCATTTCATTTGTAATTATATGTGAGAATCGTGAGAGTTTAAATCAGTGTGACTAACGAAAGTTTAAATACTAAGATCTGTAGGTATGTATGTACGAGTATGTGTGTATGTAGACATACTCACATAAGTATGCCGTTTGTTTATTAATAACTAGCTGACAAACTTTAAAAGTATGAGAAAATCCGCTATCACTATTACTAATATATGTAAATGAGAATGTTGATGTGACGTAATTACCTTGAAGAATCTCGACATACGATTACCCATGTCCAAAACCTATTTAGCTTGTAGGCACATAAGAACCCGTTAAATATGGCGTCGAGACCCCGACAGCTGTCATCCAATACAATTCTTTATAACAGATTGCTGTGAACGTAACTTGTGATTAGACACGGTGACAGTTGGAAAAGTATGCGAGTAAAGAATTCGTAAAATATGCTATTATGAGATTGTGCAATGGATTTCATAGACATTCAAGATTCTTTAAGTCTAAACTAAGCTTCAAGTGTGTTATTTCTACTGATTCTAATATGAGATGTATCCAAAATATTTCTTTTGATTTCAACATTTATCAAGTCACTATCGACGCGCGTCCGCTATTAATTAATTAATCGAATACGTAATCAATGAAATTATCAATAATTTTTTGGACTGTTTTTTAAAGAATCTGTGCTTGGACATATTGTCAACCCTTGGGTTAAGGTAGAATAATGCACAGACGACGACATGCTTAGAATGAAAGTACTTCACAGAAAAATCTTAGTATTTAATTTAGTACTTAATTCTGAAGCCTTAATATCAATTTCCAAGGCACTTGCTATGTTGGTACAGTCCGCGGTGCGTAACTTAAACGTCAAATTAAGCTATCGCGATTGTCGCGTTAAAAACATTGTATAATAAGTTATTTTCTTTAAAATTATGACAACTTGTATTAAAATTTCTCAACATTTTTTCTCAATTGTGCGGAAATTAGAAGAGACTTCTGCACTGGCTAATTTTAGGTGAGACGAAGTCGATAATGTATGTGTTACGGTATAAGATTCATACTAGTTGTTCGTCACCTGTACCCTTTTTCACTAGGGCAACAGAAATGTATTAACATTGTTGATCGTTTGATTTTTTGACTCGCTAAGGGAGGTTAAGGTATTTTAGTGTGAATACAATTAAAACATATTTATCAACATAGATAAGTGTATGTCAAAAAACTTATGTACATTATGGTCACTACAAATGCCAGCTCCTGTCTGTATCTAGGTATTTTTCCATACACGTATACCAATTTAAGTCATACTAATAAATATTCAGTGCAATGCTACACACCAACAGTACAGTACCTTAGTATAACCTCAATTAAGTTAAACGTATCCCTATAAACGGTAGAATACATTCAACACGTGGTGTGGCCGTCACAATTTTACATCATTTATACAGTCCCACGTCATCTTTGGTAGTTAAAATAGGTCAGTTTACCTTATAGGCGGAGGAAATGGGCCGTGAAGAGTGACGCAACTTTCGATCGAGTCATGGCGCAAGAGTCCCTTCGGCGTTTGTACGGCTTTAGTTAATGGGGACTGTACCAGTACCACGAGTCCCCATATTGCCATATGTCACGATTTCACATTGTGTTTTTTTTTGTATTGCGTTTCACTTAATTGTATGGACAATTTACGTATTTTTATTTATTTATTTAAAGTAAATACACAACATTACAGTAGGACTAAAGCACTGTCAATTACAGACTATACATAACGAGGAATTTATCAAGCAAATGTCAACAAATGGTCCTGAATTCAAGCTAACGCATAATCTCAATTTTTTTAACACGTTGTAGAGGGTAGAGATACCGAATCTACTGTTTGAATTCATCATCATCATCATCATCATGTCAGCCCATGATTCAAACAGTAGAATCAAATATATGTTTGAATTACAAACATATATTTAATTTACTGGCGTAGCTTTTAAATGGGCAATGGGAATGAGTAATTGGCATTATAAAAATGACATAAAAAAACTGGGAGTAATTTAAGTAACTAATTTTAAAAACAATAGACAATAAGCCTCGCTATTGGTACATGGGTGTATTTACATTTTACGTTTTTTGTTGCTTTTATATTTTTCATTCTTAAGTTCTCTGAATGACATTAAACTACTTATGACCTCCTGACCTTATGAGTACTAGGACTAAGGTGTGTACAGACTGACAAAAGCCGAATATTTTATCGTTACATTTACAGTTCAAACCACCACACCACCACGGACAACTATTTATGCCTTTCGTGACAGAGACAGTGACAAACCCACCATAGGCGAGGCGTGCGCACGACAGCATGTGGTTGCTCACTCACAAACTTGTTGGAACATGACAGATATTGTGACAAATGATAGAAACCCGACCAATACGTTTGGCGATTCATGTTCTTTGTTAAAATCACTATCATTAAAATGCTTTAAGGTAAATTACACCCCAGGACAACACTTACAGGGTACAGTTTGTTTTGATACAACCTTGATTCAACTCGCAGTGCTCATTAGTGCGCGAGGGACAACGCTGGCCATCGTGTCAATTGGCCTCTCGGGCGATATAATCGCTGTTGTATTAAAACCTCAAAACCATTTCATGATTTGGAATACCGCCTTATTATTTTGACAGGTTTGGCCTAGTGGATAACTGGCTGTCCTAAGTTCAAATCCCAGCAATGGCATTAATTTGTGTTATGTTATGAGCACCGGTATTTTATTTCTGAATCGTGGATTCTATGTATTTAAGTGTTGAGTATTTTTATATTATGTATTTCATTGACCTACAATACAAGCCTGAGCTTACCGTGGGACTTAGTCAATTTGTGTAAAAATTGTCCTGTAATATTTATAACTTCTATTTAAATTACCCTTTCTATAACTATTAACTAAAAAATATTTTCCTATAGTAAATATAAATACATATATAATATTTACTATAGGAAAATGTTTTTTTTTATGTTTTTCCCGTACACGGGACAATGGTGTTCCAGACATTTGGGACGCGTATGCGGAGCCGGATCGAGCCAACGCGCACACTTTCGACAATTGAATTAAGGGGTAGGCCTTTACACCTAATTTATATATTATTAGGTAGGAAGGAACAGGAACTGGGAAAAGGAATTTTATTGGGTTGCATACTTTCGATTGTCATAATTCTTCATTAGGCATTATGTATAGGTATTTTTCATCATCTTGTTTAATACATTAGGTTAGGTTTGTTATGATTGATTATGCCAAATATTTACGCTCTTCACGTTTAAACCGCTGACCCAATTGAGATGAAATTTGGTATGAAGAGAGTTTGAGCTACGAGAAAGGATATAAAATAATTTTTATCCCGAAATCATACTTTAAAGACAGCCATGGCTGGCCGACAAAGTCGCCAGGTAGAGCTAGTATTAAAGTAAATGATTAACAAAACATTTAAATACAGAACAACGAATTAGAGGCGCTAACTACATACATATATTACAAGCATATGTGTCAGTGTTAGACCTCGGTGTTAGGGTTACCTTGAGCTACAAAAGGTGCATTTCCGGCGCGATGCACCTGCTTCATCCGTCCGCGAAGGACGAATCATTATCATTAAGATAATGAATACGTTATTGTTGTTTTGTATACATTGTTGTTCTAAGTGCCTATGAAGCTGGAAGTCCGTGTGCCGTGTCCAATCAGTTTTATGAGAGGTAGGGCACAGCGATGACCATCACGCTTGAATCTGGGGCGGCCCAGCTGGGGAAGTACCTCCTCCTTACAGAAGACCACAGCCATAATAGCACTGCTAGCTTTCAGGTATGTAGTGTTGTGTTCCTGATGGTGAGTAAGGTTCCCAAAGCTCCAACCCCCCTTAAAGGCCGGCAACGCGCTTGTGACTCCCCTGGTGTTGCGGGTGCCCATGGGCGGCGGTAATTGCTTACCATCAGGCAATTCGTCTGCTCGTTTGCCGCCTATGTCATAAAAAAAAAAAGTCCTGGGTCCTTTGTACCTATGGGCCTTTATTTGTGTATATCACATATATTTGTTTTTGAGTTCATCATCATCAGCCGAAAGACGTCCACTGCTGGACATAGGCTTCCCCTATAGCGACCCACAGTGACTGGCGTTGCACCAGTGTGTTGCCGCAATTTTTACCATATTGTCGGTCCACCTTGTGGAGGGCTGCCCACATTGCGCCTTCGTCGTCGCCACTCGAGAACCTTTAAGCCCCAACGGCCATCGGATCTACGTACAATGTGTTCTGCCCACTGCCATTTAAGTTTAGCGATCCGGGAGACTATATTATGTATATGTATATATATATAATTTGGTTCTGCCGCGAATAAACTCTTGAGGTATCATGTCATAAATAATTTATACATTTATTTGTATTGTATATAACATTATCGTCTATTACATCCACATGTAGAATCTATATATTATATATATTATATATATCTATATAAAAGAAAGTCGTGTTAGTTACACCACTTATAACTCAAGAACGGCAGAACAGATTTGGCTGAAAATAGGTAGGGAGGTAGCTTAGAGCCAGGAGACGGACATAAGATACTTTTTATCCCGTTCGACAGCGTTCCCGTGTGACTTGACATGAAACGTCAGTCACTATAAAACGTGGTATAACAAAAAAGAATCAGACTTGGAATAACAAAACGCAAATGACAGCTATGTAATTGACGTATAATGACAGCTATGTAATGACGTATGGATGACAATTTGATATTTGTAAGAAATCAATATTAAAACTATTTCTATTAAATAAATAATTAAGTTAAAATAATTGCGCCTGATAATAAAACAAATAATGTCGTGTATCACAAGGTACTTAAATGAAGAGCAACCTATGTACTAAAATACAGAAATAATAATGAATGATTAAAGAAATAGAAATAGAAATGGTTTATTCATGACAAATACAACAGATAAAAACACAAAGTAAAATTTGGACATATAACGACTTGTCATGAAAGGGTCGCAACTCAGCGTAATGCTGGCAACACCAGCGCTGATCTTCCGTTGCGACCCCTTGGTGAAGACACGGCGCAGTAACGCCACACGATCGCACATACTAATTAAATGAGTTTAACAATATAACACAAAAATTATTTAACTATTAAATTATTTAAACTAAATACAAATAACAGAAAAAAATTAAATTAAAACTAAACTATATGATTAATGTAGGTATTTAATTTTTTTTTGTATTTTTTCCAATAAAAAAAAAACAATCTGCTTATTTATTGCCATTAAGGCGGAACAAAGTTCGCCGGGTCAGCTAGTATTATATACAAGGTGTACCGACGCGCATGTGAAAGTAACTGCTTACCATCAGGCGGGCCGGATGCTATTTGCCACCGTCTTTGTATGAAAATATATATATTTATTTTACAACTAGTTCATTTTGGATTTTAAGAAAACCCCAGATATATTTATGATTTTATGCCTATAAATAATACGTATAAGTGCAAAGGTGAGTAATTATTCTCAGACTAAGATAAGTACATTATGAATTAATAATTGTACACCTGCAGCCTGTATAATTACCGTAAAACACCTCTTACTCCGATGCGTTTATGTTTAAATGTAATTACTTAAGCTCATAAAATCCTATTAGCAATTTTAGACATTAAGACATAACTTAAAATTTTATTGCAATCGTTGATTATAATTACTAGGGTCACACAGTCATGTAAGTTCGTGTGTTTTCTATGGACATTATAATTTTTTACCATTTTAAAGTCCAATAAAATTCGTTATGTTATGCTAGGTTTACACGGGCTTAGTAGCTAATGCTTAGTACTTGTCACTTACACTTGTCACCGGCGTGTAAACATGCTGTATAAGTGCTCAGTATTAGTGCAACTGCAAGTGCAAGTAATTAGAAGCCGGTCCTATTTACTAAGCGACAAGCACCTCTCCGCAGCTAAAAATCTACTAATACTTGTCACTTGTCGCTGGTGTAAACATATAACGACAAGTGCAATTTGCTTAGTGATTAGTTGATTACCTACCCAAATCTGCCAAAGTGTTTTGTTTACTTTGTTTTCTCAGTGCATACACAGGGCGGAAAAATCGAATGCTACATGGTTGGAAACTGTCTAAATCTTGTAAATAGCACACTCTGTGTAAAGGAGATTGAAAGGGTTACTTATAAGGTTCATTTTTCTCTAAATAACAAATATCAACCTTACCAGTACAGTACCCCTTTCATTTCAATCTGCATCATAAAATACGGCACGTTATTTTTTGTCACATTTGACCGGTTCGGGAAGCGATTTTGCATAAATCCATAAATAATTTTTTTTTAAATAAAGTAAAGTCTCCTTAATACAAAATGTGCCTTATGTTTTTTTTTTCCATCCAGTGGTTGTGGGTTCGGGTCCCGCTCCGAGTCAAATTTTTCTATTTTTCTTTCGATTTAAATATACAAAATGTGCTATTTACAATATTTAAGGCAGTTGCCATCCTTGTGGCATTCGGTCTTTCCACGCTGTATACGAGTATAACAAAAACAACCTGTAACCTTCATGTAAGAAGTTTATTTTAATTGTTTTATTATTATCTATGTACCTAAAGTTTTACAAACTCGTCTCTCGACGTTAATAATCGTTTTTCTCGATCCGTCGTTCACACACAGTATACATAAGTTGGAAAGTAACAAAATTTAGAATGGTTTGACAAGTTTTAAGAATAAAGGGATTACAATATGCAATATCCAGATAATACCTTCATAGTATTTATGTTCTATCTCGCATGACCACTTCCTATGCAACTTAACAGGTATGACATCATGTGGCATCATACAGCAGTGTATCATTTAATTAATGCTTGATTCGTGTTGGAATCAAGGCGTCTAGGGAGTGTCATTCATGTACCTTATTATTTATATCAGACATAGCTGTTTAGAACTTTAAAAGGACAAAATACTGATACTGTCACGGTTTTTACATCATTATTACTGAACGGGACTTTCATAACCGCGTATGTTGCCTTTAAAAAACAATACTAAGGGCTCATATTCTTATACCGCAAATTATTTGTAATTGATAACAAAATATAGTTTGTATTATGAAATGTACAAGACAATGTGTCAGCACTTATAACATGTTTACTTTTTTACAACTTTTTTTTTTATTTAAGTAAAAAGTAAAGAGTTTAAATTATTTCATACCAAATATACTTGAAAAAATTGTCCGCACTTATCCCAACTTACCAAAGTTTTCTAGATATCACAAGAATTTACTATTCATTATCATTGTAACATTCACATTTTTTTTTGCATCTTTGGATGTTCAATGAGAAGTTCTATTTTTAACTACTTATTCCGTCACAATTACGGACAAAAAAAACATCATGACCAAACTTTGACTGACAAGCCCTCACTGGCTAACATGTCATGTTAATTTTTGTCTTGTGGGCGTGTCTCGCAGTCAGTAACACTAACAATATCAGCCTTGAGTATTTCAATCTACTCGTATCGTCACCAAAAGAAAAGTAGCTTTTGAGTTTTCAGATCAATGTATACATTATTGTTTTCTTTAAACAATTGAATAACATTGTACATAAACATAAACTTTAAAACGAATTTGGTTTTTATCGATGTTGCTGTTCCTTATTGTTCGTTTATGAACTTGGCATTATTGAACGTTGGTGTATTTTTTGAGTGATGTCTTACTTTCTGGCTGACATATTGTATACTTAACTGAATACTATCTATTCAACCTACTTAATGAACCGGCTTCTAAATTTACTTTATTCGGCTATACATATACATATTTATATTTCTTAACTTCACACTGTTATGCTGTTTTTTTATTTCAATAAAAAATAAATTTATAAATAAGAATAATTGTGAATTAGATAATTAAGTACGAGTATATTGTTATAATTCTTGTCTATTTTTTATGTTGGAGAATCAATTAGTGTAGATATTGATTCAATAATTGTGTAGGGTAACCTCTTTATTTTCCTCTAGAGGATAATTATGTCTATAAAAGAGGGTTTTCAGTTTTCTTATTAAAAAAATATAAAGCATCATTTGCTGCCTCATTGTTCCACGGCCATCTTTAGTACCTAGTCTGGGTCATTGCTTAGCGTTTGCTGAATTGGTCTCAATTACGTTCGGCTCCGATCCGGGTATGACATCAGATGTCAGCGATTTAAGATTCATTTGATTAGATTTTTATGAGGACCTTTAGATAAGTAGATACTGCTTTAGTACTGAGCAGACCATTGCTAAATGTGTTGAGATCGAGAAATCGAGACGACTAGCTTTAGCTTTGCCTCCTTCCCTTCGGTAAATGCATGGCCCGTGCAAACTTGGTTAGGAATTTATTTCTAAGGAATATTATGGATTGACAATTAACGATTAATACGGTACTACTCACGTTTATTTAGTCACTCGCGCGACATGTTTCGGAGAACATAGGCCTCCATTTTCAAGCACTAAGAGTGCTGAGTGTCCGATCGGTTCGCCGCTCGCGTCACCGGCCCGTCGCGCACTAATCGCGTATTAATCGTTAATTATTAAATACATATGTCTCATGCAAGTTTAAATACAAATTATGGATTGACGTTATCGACGTCGAATCAACGTGCAGTTTTTTTTATACAAGACTAACCAGAGTTTGACTTCATTCATACCTGATGGTAAGTGTCGACGAGGTCGAGGGTGTAGCAAAGCTAGTTCAGCTAGCTCAGTTCAGCCTATTCACTCTTGTCTTGAAATGACCCAAATTATACATTTATGGAATACAGACGAAGGGAGCCAATTCCATTTCTTAGCAGTCCGCATTAGGAAGAATTTTGTCTCAGGGAAGACCCTTGTCGAATAGTACTAAATAATATTCATTGTCTGTGTCGTGTGTGTTCCTTATCAACCCGGTACCGTATAGTGTCACTCCGACAACGGTCGGGCCTGACTAAGATTCTTGGTGGAGTCTTCTCAGCGTGCTAGGGTTAAAACTCCCATCAGTATGGGACAAAACTCCCATCAGCTCGTCGCCATCACACACTTCTCAGATTCGGTTGAGACCGTCTCAACCAATCTCGCTGGAAGCGTAAACTCAGTAGGAGTATTCCAGTAGGGCAAATCAAGTCTGGGGCGGAAGGGTCTAACATTTTCCCCAGGCTATCTTTCCCCCACACAGTCCACTCGGTTTAACATTCCAAACGGATTATAGAGACTACAAAAGGTCAAAAAAAATGTCTACCTACCAGTGGCGGCGTGACAATTTTTTTCTTAGGCAAGACGGAGCCGACATTTTTTTGCCTTTTTTTTCTTGAGCCCAATGAAAACCGTTAAACTGCAGTAAAGTTAGTCAAGCCGCCGGGAATCGGCTAGTATAAACGCGCCGCCACTGCTACCTACATACGTATATAAAAGCCAAGAATGACAAATAGGTTACGGTTAGGTTATGACATAACTCTACACACACATGCGACACACCCTTGGCAGTTATTTTAATGCGTTATTTTTTATTCCACTTAAATGTCTAACAGCAAAAGGACGTAAACTCCATTGTAGTCCTATTCTAATGAATCCTACTGTCATTTTCACAGTATTGTTGACGGAATCGAGCTGTGTCACTAGGACACGACCTACCTGTTATATTCCTGAAAGAGTGTCAGTCATAGCATATCTTGAACCCAATATTCATTACAACAATACGTAAGCAAAGGTTATATTTGTACTGGTCTTGTGATATTATGCGATATGGGAATAGTTATGCTCCACTGACCTGAGTATCGATTGAAAAATGACTTAAACACTCCCCATAGTTTGTGTTTATTATTAATGACATTTCATTTGTTAAAGTGTAGAAATGTTGTTTGTTTTGATTCTATCTTTTTGGTGCAGCCGTACAAAAGCGCCACGCTAAGTTGTTTATTGTTCAGAATTATGGAGAATCATATTCATATGAGGCAAGAATGTAGTTAGTCGTTAATAACAATAAAGAATGGAATTTAGCAGTTTCCTAACTAAAATAATCTTATACCTATTCTTATAAGAATTAATTATAATTATCACCTATACAATAACTTGATATATGATGCAATATATATACCTACCAGAATACCATACGCCATACAATTAAATAAATTAATAATGGTACTATTAGTTTTGATTGCACTTAATAATTGTTAAACTTTGATTAACTATCGTTCTAGGTACTTATGATGTATAAGGTCCTTGTATTAGGATATTGATAAATAATGTTAATTGCTGAAATAAGGCTAATTATAAAATAGTATTCCAGTTATTAGAATAGTATACTAGACATTCAACGTGAATATAAAAATCTTTGTTTTCTATTTTATCTTTAGAAGTTTTACGTTATCTTCGCGTGAAATTTAAGCACCCTACTCTAGAACTTTTATGCGGCCCTTAGTCCGACTTGAGTCAGAATATTTTACAGTTTAATACGATCCATGATTCCATTCATGATTACCGTCAAATTTAACAAATAACATGCCCACGTCGTCCCATCTGACCTGTCAATAAATCGTATACGATACGTCAACTTCTTCCAAATATAGCCAATGCGTGCGCGGCATCCAACTGACAGAAGAATGGACATTGAGTCGGCCGTGGCATTAAAATTCATAAGCACGTGCCTACTTAAATAACCATCATAAAAAGCCTATCCATTCATGAAACCTTTTGTTAGTAGCCACATAATTTGAGTTTGAGATTCGTAATACTTTTACACACATGCCGAGAAAGCGAGCTTTAGAAATAAATGGCTTGATGCTGATAGAGCTCATCATTCAGATTATGATCGATCATCATCACCATCAGACGAACCATCATCATCAGATCTAGAAGGTAAGTAAAAGATCAGACGAAGGTTTAGACCCGGACACATCATTTCATTTTAGTTCAATCTGTACAATTGGCACAAAAGCTGGCAGCTTCCTCACCCAACGTTCAGTTCAGTGTTGTGATTTATTTGCAATCCACAGAAAAATAGCTTCCTGTAACTTGCATGCCACAGGAGCCTACCTACCAGCGGCGGTGCGTCCATACAAGCCGATTCCCGCCGGCTTTACTAACTCTCCTGCAAGTCAACAACTTTCCTCGGGTTCACAAAGAAAAGGCAAAGCAAAATAATTGACCCGCTGCCACTGCTACCTACATTACCTTTATATATTTAGGCTTTATACATTTATTTGTCTTTCCTGTATACTTTTAAGAAGAAGCCAACTTGCCAGTTATATTTCTACATCTACTCGCGCAGCTTTAACGACCTCACTCTGGACGGCTGACTAAGGCAAGTCAGAGGCAGGTGACCTGTCCCATCTATCCGAAAGTGTACCCCAGGGGTACCTTTTGTTAGTAGCCACATAATTTGAGTTTGAGATTCGTAATACTTTTACACACATGCCGAGAAAGCGAGCTTTAGAAATAAATGGCTTGATGCTGATAGAGCTCATCATTCAGATTATGATCGATCATCATCACCATCAGACGAACCATCATCATCAGATCTAGAAGGTAAGTAAAAGATCAGACGAAGGTTTAGACCCGGACACATCATTTCATTTTAGTTCAATCTGTACAATTGGCACAAAAGCTGGCAGCTTCCTCACCCAACGTTCAGTTCAGTGTTGTGATTTATTTGCAATCCACAGAAAAATAGCTTCCTGTAACTTGCATGCCACAGGAGCCTACCTACCAGCGGCGGTGCGTCCATACAAGCCGATTCCCGCCGGCTTTACTAACTCTCCTGCAAGTCAACAACTTTCCTCGGGTTCACAAAGAAAAGGCAAAGCAAAATAATTGACCCGCTGCCACTGCTACCTACATTACCTTTATATATTTAGGCTTTATACATTTATTTGTCTTTCCTGTATACTTTTAAGAAGAAGCCAACTTGCCAGTTATATTTCTACATCTACTCGCGCAGCTTTAACGACCTCACTCTGGACGTCTGACTAAGGCAAGTCAGAGGCAGGTGACCTGTCCCATCTATCCGAAAGTGTACCCCAGGGGTGCTCAGGTACGTGGAGTCGCTACTCTCAAATAGCTCGCCACATGCTGCCCTGTGTTGAATGCTTGCACTAATGTAAACCTGGGTCTAAATGGAAACCATAATGGAGTCGTCACATCCCTACGCCTAGATCTGTATTATTTAGTTTTAGATATTTTTTAATAAATCAATATTTTTAGAGGTCAGATATAGTGGTCCTTCCATCGTTGATGCTGATAACACGAAACGTTTCGAAATGCTTCGCTTATTGTCACTTCTGTCTGACCCATACATACATGTCTCACATGTATTTAAAATTATACTTTATTTTGACTAAGTATGGTAAGGTTTCATTCGGATAGTTGAGTAGAAGACGATAGGAACTAAAAAGTGGGATGTTATAGCAGTTAACCTTAATGACATAATCGGATGTAGGGATTATAAAAACTGATGAAACATGAAATGACACTTTGTGTAATCCTATGGTTAAAGTTGACATGGTACCTACATGTTTCTTTTTTTAGTAAAGTTATCTTGATGTATACTCACGTTTATTTAATGAGGTAACATCGACACGTGGGCGGGGTGATTAGAAATTAGAATCTAATTTTAGGTTCACATTAAAATTCGTCATATTAAATTTATAATACCTAATAATATATCATACTTACATTGAAATGTTATATATAGTTCGTAAATACTTTAGTTAACCCAGGGTTTGACCCCGAACTGTGACCAGAAATCACGGGACAGCAGCACCGTCCGTCCTTTTAGAGCGGTGGAAAATACTGCGATAGCCAACCTGCCTGCCAAGCGTGGCGATGGCAAATAAACCCCATGCTTAGAGATGGCTGTAGTTATATATGGGGGAGGCCAGTAGCCAGCAGTGGGCGTCCATGGCTGATAGGTAAGTAGGTAGGTTTGAACATGTTTTACTTGTAGACTTAAATTGAAACTTACTAGTAGTTCAGAAAATATGTAAATTTGTAAGAAATCAAAGTTAAGTATTAAATTACATATTAATCTATTAAAGCTAAACATTAAATGCTAACGTAACTAATACCGACACACCCTGAGGCTCTAGTGTAAGTTTCTTTTGACGTGACGTAATAGTAGTTTATGTATCTGTGCATAATGAAGGGCATTACAACAAGAGTGTGGGTTTATGAAACGAGCCGAAGGCGAGTTTCATAATAATATCACACGATTGTTGTAATGCCTAATTATGTATAGTTACATACACTACTTTATCTACACACATATCATAAGTATTTTAAGATGGGTTCAGGAACCGTAGGGAAATGACCTGCATTATTACTAGTGTTACTTGTAAACATTAAAAAGTCAACGAACAAAACAAATGACTGCTTGGAATGGCGGCGTTGCGTATTTCGTATCTCAGTCAAATATTTTTTTAAACCATAGACAAGCGAATGAACTCCCTATTCTATTGTCACTCGAGTTCAAATGTCGTTCGATTTATATTAAAAAAACATAACGAATTGACGTTTCGTATCAATGACTGTTTTAATATCTATAGATACTAGAATAGACGCCCCACATGAATTTGACAGCTGTTCCAAATTTAAACTCATAACCTACGGATTTCAGTAGGTAATGTTAACATTACATCTCCATTCATTTCTGATGGTTGGTAATGCTGGTCATTGCCTACGGTTTCTGGACGCATTTTAGAGCACTTATGATATGTACGTAGATAAAAAACGTTTACGAAAGCGTAAGTGATAATGTTATTTATATTGAAAACGCAAACGCGTTCGTGGCGTAAAGTTGCGTTAAAAACTTACACAGGACTCAGAACACACAATAATACGAGAATTACAGAAAGGTGTAAACACCCACATTGCTATACCTTATATATAATTTAAATAAACCAACGCACGTAACAATAAATAAACCGAATGATATAATTGTAACAAAAATCAAGATTAATAAACCCATTTGTCAACTGATCACGCGTCTGGTCAGTTTTACTTGACTCCAAAACGGCGTAACTGCTTTTTAGTTAGTGTACTTAGGTCGTTTTAATATAATGCGTGTGCGCACGAGTGATTCACGGGCTTAGACGCCTCCGTGCAATGTTACATAATCCACTATCTGCCGTGGTTTTAGAAATAGGGTTGACAGTTAATTTTTTAATTATTTAAATGGAACGGCATAGTTATAACTACGAACCTAATTTTAGTTTTTTTTTTTAAGATATAGGAGGCAAACGAGCAGATGGATTGCCTGATGGTAAGCAACTACCGCCGCCCATGGACACTAGTTAGAAAGTTACTAGAAAAAAAAATACGTTTTATCAGTAAGGAGTTGATGACTGCAACAGATTTTTACTCTAATGGAAGAAAGAGCCAGCCATGGTGGCCAGTATTTTATGATTCTAGGTAGAATAGCTGTATCCTAAACTATTAGAAACTTCGATAAATACATATTCGATGTTAAGTGTAAAGTAGGCCTCTGAGGCAAGGTTCCAAGGATGCTGGTAGCATTACCTCACTGAAACGCAAAGCTTAGGCGTTCGGCGAGGAAACTGCCAGTTCTTTTACCTTCTTTTCTTATTCATATTAAGTAGCTTCTGCCAGCGAATTCTGAGTAAAATTCCACGGAAACGCATTATCTAGTATCCTATGTCAGATTTTTTTTTGGTCTATCTGTATGCCAAGTTTCGTGTAAATCCGTTCAGATGTTATTGCTAATCGAGTAACAAATATCCAAACATCTTCACAAACTTTCACAATTACATATAATATTTGTAGAATTTTATTTATAATACAGTCTATTTTTCATAGCATTACATTTTCCATCAAATAGATCCTATGGAAACAGCTACCATACCTAAACGCACAAACCCTAGCTTTATTTATGGATTTGAATAAAAACCATTGACCTTCACGCTTTGTAATGAACAAACGCCCAGTCATACGTGTATAGAATACAGAACAAAAACCGAATTGGTTCCATGGAACTATTATAGTTCCAATGCGGTGCAAACAGACTTTTGTCGAAATTAAAAAATTGACTTTGAGTGATCGGCAAATATATACGAATACCCTTTCCAATTAAATCGCGAATTCAAAGACACCACACAAACCTTAAAGGCTTGGGCACATAGGCGCGTTTTGTGAACATGGCGCAGCGGGGCGCGACGACGTTGCCGTCCGAATGTGTGCCTTATTTCGTTACATTAGCCACACTAATTTCGCGCCCGCTGCACGCTCATAAAACGCGCCTATGTGCCCAAGCCTTTGGAGATGGATAGATACAAGAATTTTTCTCAGTAATCACAGTAACTTTCCGCTTTAACTGGCTGATTTGAGCTGAACCGCTGAATATTGAACGATTGTATCTGTCACGCTAATTACGCCTATTGGAGTAAAAGAGAAAGAGGTCCGAAATTTTTCAACTTCGATTTTTGAGGTAAGGTAAGCCTTCTGATGTCACAATAAACTTTTAAAGTATAGAGGTATACTAGATTGCCATAATGTTTGACATTTATCATCGTCTATTTTCTTCCTCTACAATTTTGACATAATTTTTTTTCTGACTTAGATTTACAAGGGACTATATTTCTTGTCAACGGGTATTTCTGATTTTCGGTTATTATAGTTGGCAGTTTTTATATTCAGAAGATTCTTGTATCCACTGTGGGGTCACCATCAACAAACTTAAAGCACAGTTGGACTTTAACTTTCCTTGTATGGGAACAGGGAACGTGATAGGGAGAATCTTTAGATATATCAGATACCAATACAGAGTTGTAATTATACGATAATTGTTAACAATTTAAATACAAATAAGGATTAACTTGACCTTGTAAACTAGATAAGCGATAAAGAAAGAAAAAACAAAATTAACTAAGATCTTGGTTAGAATTTTGTTACAGCCAGTAAACACGAAAAACTTTTACAAGTTTAGCCTACCATTAGTTATTAACATACTTACATCTCACCAACTACTTCACTTCTGTAGAGTGCTTTGTTATTTAAAGGAGTGTAAGTCGTAATAAAAAGTATACGAGTGACCAATAAAACTTAATGCTTTACTCAAGGTCAACAGAAAGGGAGGCTTTATATGGAAGTTCCTATAGAAAGTAACTCGATTTAACTGTTCTAGATGTATAAATTTTCTCCTAGCGCGTATTATTTTGTAAGTATTGGTTGTACAACGAATCCTTTAAATTGTAATACGGCGTAAAAAAACTATGTAGGCGCGAAGGGGAACTACTTTAAATCGTTTAGTTAGCTCATTTTACTGAATGACACTCATTTATTTTTGAAAAGTAAGAAAACTGCATTCAAAGATCTTCTAAAATTCGTTTGTCTTACACGGGAATCGAATCAACGAAACATATTTAATACAAATTGGTAGGATTTTTGTTCAGGACATATATCTAGCTAATAAATGGAAAAATATAACAAGACATTTCCACAACTTTTGCACCAGAAACGACTCAAAACGGATGAATTAGAAAATATAGTATCTTTGAAATTTTATGTAGACTAAGTTTCATTTGCAATAACAAAAAATACAATAATAAACAGGAAATCATGCCAACAATACAAAATGCTCCGTGATCAGAATTAGACATGGAACATACTATTTCGGTATATTAAAAACAGTAATTAAAAAGGTAAAAAAAAAATATCAGAATAAGGCCCGAATTTTCTTCTAAATCATAGTATTCACAGTCCAGCCTTAATCGTGGCTTTGCGTGACCGCTTCCACGAAGTCGCTGGCCAATACACAGAAACGCTATCAGGGGTTATTTATCTAAGGAACATAAAAGTGGTAGAAAATTCTTAAAACAATATAAACTTAGGAAAGCTCGGTACAGTAATAAAGTGTTTCATGTTATTTTTCCATAGATATACTATAAATAATGGTACTGTATACAAGGCCGTCGCGACGGCAGAGGCTGCCGAGGTCCGCAAAACCCGGAAGTACAGGAGTCTCGATTCCAACTCCAATTTTGTTGCCTTTGGAGTCGAGACTCTTGGTCCGTGGGGCCCAGCAGCTCAGCGTCTTCTTAAAGATTTGGCTAAGCGGCTGGTCGACGCTACTGGAGATAAAATTACTGGCAGCTTCATCGCTCAACGCCTAAGCGTTGCAATAGAGCGAGGTAATGCTGCCAGCATTCTTGGAACCATGCCACCGGGGCCTACACTAAATTTAGAGTTTTAGTTTAATTATTTTTTATAATTTTAATATATATTTTTTTTTATGACAAAGGTGGCAAACGAGCAGACGGACTGCCTGATGGTAAGCAATTACCGTCGCCCATGGGCACTCGCAACATCAAGGGAGTCACAAGCGCGTTGCCGACCTATAAGTGGGTTGGAGCTCTGGGAACCCTACTCACCATCAGGAACACAACACTACATAACTGAAAGGTAGCAGTGCTATTATGGCTGTGGTTTTCTCTAAGGAGGAGGTACTTCCCTATTTGGGCTGCCCCAGACTCAAGCGCGATGGCACTTCGCTGTGCCCTACCTCTCATTGTTGGACGTAGTTTAAGGACATACCCGGGTCCAAAAAAATATAGTTTATTTTATTTTTAATTTATTTATAACTTAGTATATTTTACTATAAATATAGTTCTAGTGACAAATTATTACTTTTTAACCGTTTCAGTGCGGATGACACGACAGGCGTGTCATCAATGTTTTTAACGAATGGCGTATGACACGAGAGGAGTGTCATTTTAAAATCGATTAAAACTTCACCAAATTAAGTTTCAGAAAGGTTCACCCCGAACAAAACTATTATTGTTTGTCGTGTAGAACAAGCTAGTAGCCTTCGTTTCTGAAATATTCAAAATTTTAAGATTTTTTTTCAAATTCAGTTGTTAACAACCTTTTCATGCAGCACTAATTTTACTACTTAGCGTTTCAGTGCGGATAACACTACAGGCGTGTCATCATATTATAGAATGAATACCTATATTATTTTTTGTAATTCCAGATAAATGATTTGTTACCTTAGAGCATTTAATGACTGGAGACGCCTTTATAAGTTTACCCTTCTGCCAAAAAACTTGCACAATTGTGCAGATTGTTGTATAGACTGACGTTTTAGCAATGCATTTGACACTCCCTTTGCCCACAAAAACCGCCAGTCTATTTTGTACGAAAAATGACAGCCAAGGCGTCTCCAGTTACTACTTAAATCCTCTAAGTTTGTTACCTATAAGACTCAAATGAATAGTTCAAGGAGAAATGTCGAAGATAGTAAATGCATAGGTTTAAATACGTCGCACTATAAAAATAATTACCCATTCCGTTACCCCACTATACATAATTAGCAGAGCCCGGAAAATCCATAGCAAAACAAAACACTGTCGTAATCAAACTAGTGTTAGAAACATTTTTTTATCGATATCGAGTTTATTGATGTCTTATGGAATACTGATTCTCTGAAGTTTATTATTTTCAATGAGATTGATTACCTCTTTGTCACCAGACTACGGCCAAGCCAAAAGGGAAGGGTTATTACTTAATATGAACTATAAATAACGTTGATGATTACGTTGCGTTTTAGATGAAATAACAATAAAACAAACCCTAACTTTACCACTTCTTTTGCGTTTGGCGTGAATGATTATAAAATAAGTAATGTACCTACACATATCGGTATGATTTTTAGACGAAACTAACTCGATATAAATAAAAAATGTTTCTATCACTAGTTTGATTACGACAGTCTTTTGTTTTGCTATAGATTTTCCGGGCTCTGATAATTAGGAAAGTATAAACATTATACTTAGTAGAAAATGTTTGTGATATCTGAATTTTGAAAGTCACTTACCATCCATTTCGAGTAAAACTCGTAGTTTAAAAGCTACTAACAGTTTAAAACAATCTTTTGATCAGTTCACTTCCTTAGTTAGATGTCAACTGAACTCAATCAAGTCAAAATCAATGAAAAAAACGAAATTAATTCCGAATTTTATACACATGGCGGATGACACGATAGGCGTGCCATCATATTCCATGGCGTAAGGCACGCCTGTCGTGCCATGAAAAAATTGTTCGCCGCCACAGACTAAAGTTTTCGAAAATGGAACACGCAACGAATCGGTTAATTCGTTATAGTAATCTTTTATGTTTGTTTGTAATTGTACTTTGTCACATTAAATGTATACATAAGAAATAATTATTGTATAAAAATACTTGTCTAGTAATATCTAGAATAAAAACTACTACTGTTGATTTAGAATGGATGTATGTAATCATACTAAATACCGTTTATCAATACTAACTCATTTTATCAACCCTCTTTTTCCACTTCGCGGCATAATAATTCCATTCACCCCGCTTCACCTTTTTGTAATAATTTCCTACCATCAATACCATTTAACATCAAAAAATCCAACACCTGTCATCCGATAAATTTATCGTTTTGCCTTTTTGTTAGGGTTATAAATGAAAGGGAGGAGTTCAATTAAAATGCAGGAAATAAATGATTTATGACTAATTCCGGCACTTCTTTACTATGACTTACTAAGTTACTATGACTGTGTGACGTCACTGTGACTTCAATTGTGTTTGAGTCACTTATCGTCACTTGGTACGTCATGCCAGGCCTCATTATATCGTCGTAGTCGAATTCTAACGCGATCCTGGCTTTTTTTTAATGACTCAGGTCCTAGGTAGTACTATAAAAACTATACCTACGCACTTTATAGGAGGCGCTTATGTACCTACCAATATTCTAATCTTTGGTAGGTAAAACGTATAACCGTATATGTATGTTAACATACTTTCCGGTATTACAATTTTACGAATAGTAAAATTGTGATAGTATTCCATGTCCCTAAAATCGATGACATGGTTCCTAAGTACAAATCGTTGTGTCTTATAATTCCAGATTTCCCCATTGTTGCAAACTTCTTTCTTTCATACATCATATATGACATATATTTAAATGTTTTTTTTATGGATTTTCTATTTTTTGATATTTTGTATTTTTCATGTCACTCATTAAATAAATGACTAAAAGTTCACTACAGTTTTTCTTTTGGTTGCTCATAAGTTCCAACACCCATACTACCGATCCGAATGAGACATGTATATCGTTGGCTGAGGCTCAACACGAGCCTTCTTACTCAGGGGCTCAGTCAACTTGTGTAAGGATATATGGAAAATTTCGGACGTACCGGAAAACTTAAAAAATGGTTTAGGTACTAATTACCCCTTCTTGTTAATACTGGTATTACCCCTTCTTATTACTACTGGTATTACCCTATTCGTTGACGTAGGTACATACATAATCTGACCATTGAGGTTTGTTGTATACCTCTACAAGTTCCTGTCATTCACAAGTGTTCAGTTTAAAGTGTGTGTCAAGTTTAACATTTTTAAAAGCCTGTGTTCAAATAAAGTCTGTCTCTAAAGTGAAAAGTTTTTTTAAAGATAATTTAGATAAAGGAAAGAGTTAGTAGGTAAGTAGTATTTTAAATGAGAAAATGTTCAAATGTAATTAAAAATGTCGGGAGTCATGTTACTAGTTACTACGTAGTCACGTGTACTTACATCGCACTAGGCGACATACTTCAGGTAAGCTCTGGTACCCATTTTCAAACCGAATCAGGACACGCCACTCGGGGTGAGGGTGTATCAGGCACTCACCCGACCAACAAATGGGTACTAGAACTTACCCGAAACATGTCAACCAGTAAGTACACGTGAGTTTATCCATTTGTAACTAATTGTTGCACTGGGTGTTTTATAAATGTATAAACTATTAAAAAAAATTAGAAGAAAATGCTCTCTGAAAATGTAGTGTAGTTTACTACTATAACATGGTTGCTATTTACGTATGTATTTATCTATTATATATCGTATACACAAGCATTATTAAGCTACTGAAGGACTAGTTCTATTTGTATAATGTTTGTATCCATATATATTTATTTACTTGTATAAAAATGGATCGACTAGTCCTAACCATTCCTTCCTATCAGGTAAGATTTTTTCATGTATGATATTAAATATAATATAACATTAAGATACTATAATAAATACTTATTGACTGCTGGATAAGGTTTTTAACTAACTTAACAGTTTGTATAGTCTCGTTAAAATACCAGATTATCCCATTTAGATATTTAGCAAAAACGTGTTGAGCCTTGAATTCCTTAGACAGTAGTGACACCTAGAGGCCTACTTTACTATGATAACTGCTTTAGATAAGTATGCGAGTTCGCATAGCCCTATAAGGTTAACAAGGCCCGCCAGCTGTGAATTGGTTTTTTCTTGCTTCCATTGATGTGTAAATTCTGTCATGACTTAAAACAGTAGGCTCCATAGACTAAAAACTTTTTTTTATAATATTAGATTAAGGGAAATACTATAAGAATATATATGGGAAAGCACTAAATTAGGTGATCATAAATATCTGAATATCGCCTGAAGAATAGTGTAAATGCGATAAACTGCCTGTTAAGATATTGGTGACCACATGCACGACTCCCATGTATCTGATGGCGATTGTACTAACATTATGGTGTCCGTAGAATCGGAATCGGTTTTCAGAAAATGTTGTAATTTTATTATCTCCACTCCAAAAAGAGAGGTGTTATAAGTCTGATCATTTGTATGTATATCTGTATTTGATGTTTTCTATGGTACCGTAGCTTTTAATCGGGTAGTCCCATTTTGATGCAGTATTGTTTAGGAAGTAGTTTTTTTTTATTAATTTCTTTCTATACATTGTCAAAGTTATTAAAATGGGTTAAATTTTTTTTTCGGTAGGTTCATGTTAACACATTCATACAATTTTGCAATGCATTGTAAATAGCAAATAATATAAGTCAATAATATAAGTCAGAAAAACAAACTCTCAAAATAGCGAAAGTAAAACATACATTATAAAACCCACTTTTATTTGACATAAGGTGTACCATAAATAATAATACACGCGTAGTTTTTTTAACATCGAATAACTATTTACTCACCATAAACAATCCATTGAAAACGATCAGCAAATACTTTATACATCTACTGCCGCAGCCCTCCATCTTGGAAAACAACACAACAACTAATTCAAAAGTTTCAAAACAAACGCGCCGAAACCGACAGTTCGAAATTTAAAAGGTTTATTTCTTTTTTCACGGACGCGTTCGCTCGGCACAGAAGCGGCGACGTGTGTAACCAGCCAGCAGTTTTCTAATAAAGTGCCGCTCCGTTGGTACGATTTCGGTATTTAGTACCCCAGTAGTTTGATGGTGTGAAGTCGCGTGCAGGGTTGAAGTCACGCATTATTTTACCCCCAAATTAGCTTGACCTCATTATTACAAGGTGTATAGTATGAGTAAGGGTCGGAATTAATTGGTTTTTGGTTTCAACTATCGGTTATTGGTCCCTGATTTTCGGTGGTCAATGTGTGATGTAGGTGGGTTCGTTAGTTTGTAGATAATTGACTTCCGGGTCGTTAGTACGTGGTTTACTGGTATTTGGTTTGGATTCAATAATGGTGACGAATAATTTTCTTTTATCGCACCATATGTCTCTCATAAAACTTATTCTATAGAATAGTATTTACACGCAGAACGGATAGCATGGTAGCTATTTTATCGTTGTCAGAGAATTACAGATATTGTGACATAATAAAATTAATAAACATCCACCATTAGGCTAGCAATATATATAATATAGATCTAATAAATATATAATAAACTTTTTCTCATAAGCAATATAAACCAATAGTTACGGGTAAGTTTGGAGCAAAATTAGCTCTTGTCAACAATTGAGTTCCCTACAAATTTTGCACGGGTATACTTTAATTACTAATCTTAAAGAAATAAGAACAGTAAATCATCAAAACTTTTCAAAAAATAATAATTAAAATGGACTATTCTCTCACTAGGCAATGAGACATAAAAACCATAAATCCTGGTTACCGAGTGTTTAAATAGGAACAATCAACGGGAAACATAAAACGCAGGAAATTGTTAATTATCGTTAAAATATTTAATTACAAAAACCTCATGGTAAGCGCCTTCCGTCCAGGCCCGGTACCGCGAACATCGAAATTCGTATATTTCAAAAATCTTTCTCTTTTACTCTAATGAAGGCGTCATGAGAGTAACAGAGACAATCGTCCGAAATCTACGAATATCGTTTTTCGCGGTAGCGCCGCAGTGGGCATTCCCATATTAATTTAGGTCAGACGAAGCGAGTACAAAGAACAACGTGATTCATTTAATTAGCTCCGGGAATGCTTATGAATGACAGAAATATATCTTATTCCTAATACAAATCTGTGGCCCCAGTGAAAAAGGATACAAGTGCCGTACGTTTTATAGGACTTGTGGCCTTTTTTACTGAGCCAATTTGACATATACCCTTTTTCAGTAGGGTCACAGAAATATAAAATTAACACCTATTCCTCACTCATTATGGCAATGCATTACTTTCACCCATATTTGTTAGAACGTGACAGATGACTTTACTTCTTTCTTGCTTTAACATTTGGATTTGTGTGTGATGGATATAAACCTGGAAGAGGTGGCAGTGGTGGTCTCGGTAAAAGCGTGCGACTTGCAATCCAGAAGTCGCAGGTTTAAACCCCCGGCTGTCGCAGGTTTAAACCAATTAACTGAAAGTAAACACCATGAGGGTACCGGAATAATCCCAATAAGATCTAAATTACCCTCTGAGTTGGAAGATCAGATGACAGTCGCTTTCGTTAAACCAGTGCCTACGGCAATTCCAGATTAGTTGCCGAGCGGACCCCAGGCTCCCATGAGCCGTGTCAAAACGCCGGGACAACGTCGGTTCCTGCCTTTGTTTTTACTAGTCAGATTCGGTTGAGACCGCCTCGAAGATAGCTGGAAGCATAAACTCAGTAGGAGTATTCCAGTAGTACAAATCAAGTTTTCATTCCGCCACGAAACAAAGAGGGTTATATATAGATAAAATAGATATTAGGAGCTCAGTAAACGCCTGAGGGAGGCAACAGAAGATCCCCGCGCAGGCAGCTTTCTCGCTCAAGGAATTGCAATCGCAATACAACGCGGGAATGCTGCCTGCGTAATGGGCACCCTACCAAGGGGCCCGGGATTAGTTTGTTTGTAGGCATATTTTCATTTTCTTAGTTAAGTTTTTAGTTTTAATCATGTAGTTTATTTTTCTAATTTAGATAGATTTAATTTAATAATGTTGTAATTTATTTAAGTTTTGTTATTTGTTATTCAAGGGAGCAAAGTCAGTGTTTACCTTCTCGTGCTAATATTGAGACCCGAGCTGCCGAAAGATTCCTAAATTCAACCACGGGCATAGTTAGTGGTTTCATAGAGTGGAAGGTCTCAAGGAACGAAAGGGGAACACACTTTGTTACCGAGTGCAACACACAATTTTTCACCTCACTACCGAGAGGAAAACTTAGATTCTAAAACTTTAAAAATGTAATCGAAATTATTAATATCCAACATTTATCATTCAAAAACATTAAATAAAAGAACATCTAACCAGCTGAGGTCATAAAACACTTGATTAGTTGTGAACAATTTGTATGAAATTAATTTGCACTCTTGTGAATAAAATGCGTCCCGTTGACAGCTTGGTAGGAGATCCAAGAGCCAAGCTGTCCCGACATTATACCGAAGATATCCCGGACATCAGTCTGTACGAGATTAGGATGGCCCTAAAACAGCTTAAGAACAACAAGGCGCCGGGCGAAGACGGAATCACTTCAGAGCTTCTGAGAGCGGGTGGAATACCGGTACTTAAAATCCTCCAGAAGCTCTTTAGCTCCGTTTTGTCCGAGGGCAAAACGCCTGAAACATGGAACAGAGGCGAGGTGGTGCTGTTCTTCAAAAAAGGTGACAATAGCCTATTGAAGAACTACAGACCCATCACGCTTCTGAGCCATGTCTATAAGCTGTTTTCAAGGGTTATCACGAATCGTCTCGAACACAGACTCGATGACTTCCAGCCTCCCGAACAAGCCGGTTTCCGAAAAGGCTATAGTACCATAGACCACATCCATACGCTGCGGCAAGTTATACAGAAGACCGAAGAGTATAACTTGCCATTATGCCTAGCGTTTGTGGACTATGAGAAAGCCTTCGATTCGGTGGAAACATGGGCGGTGCTTGAGTCTCTTCAGCGATGCCATATTGACTATCGGTACATCGAAGTGTTGAAGTGTTTGTATAGTAACGCCACTATGTCAGTCCGAGTACAGGAGCAGAGCACGAAGGCGATTCCATTGCGAAGAGGCGTAAGGCAGGGAGACGTGATCTCTCCGAAACTGTTTACTGCCGTAATGGAAGACGCCTTCAAGCTCCTGGAATGGCAAGGGCGTGGCATCAACATCAACGGCGAATACATCACTCACCTTCGATTTGCCGACGATATCGTAGTCATGGCAAAGTCGATGGAGGAACTCAGCATGATGCTCGATGACCTCAACCGAGTTTCACAACGGGTAGGCTTGAAAATGAACATGGACAAGACGAAAATAATGTCAAATTCCAATGTTGTGCCCATCCCAGTCTTGGTTGGGAACTCGGTACTCAAAGTTGTTGACTCGTACATCTACCTAGGACAAGTAGTCTAATTAGGTAGGTTAAACTTCGAGAGAGAGGTAAACCGCCGAATCCAACTCGGTTGGGCAGCGTTCGGGAAACTACGTAATGTCTTTTCGTCCGACATACCTCAGTGTCTCAAGACGAAAGTCTTTAACCAATGTGTGTTACCAGTGATGACTTACGGCTCCGAAACGTGGTCTTTCACTATCGGCCTCATCTCAAGGCTCAAAGTCGCTCAACGAACTATGGAGAGAGCTATGCTCGGAGTTTCACTACGAGATCGACTCAGAAATGAGGAGATCCGTAGGCGAACTAAAGTCACCGACATAGCCCACCGGGTTAGCAAGCTGAAGTGGCAATGGGCAGGCCACATTGCACGCAGAGAAGATGGCAGATGGGGTCGAAAAGTGCTCGAGTGGAGACCACGGAATAGCAAGCGCAGCGTAGGACGTCCACCCACAAGATGGGCAGACGACCTCATTAAAGTCGCCGGAAGACGCTGGATGCAGGTTGCTTCCAACCGGTACTTGTGGAGATCCAAGGGGGAGGCCTATGTTCAGCAGTGGACGTCTTATGGCTGAGATGATGATGATGAATAAAATGCAACTTTGCTATCTGTCTTTAAAGAATATAACAGTTATTTCCGAGCTAGTGAGGTGAAAAAGATTATATTTTACAGTGTGATTAAAAAACATCTGTTACGTGACGACCACAAGCAACGATAAGCACACTTAAGTATCAACCATTATTTTTCCTAAAAAATTGCATGTATTTCGTATTTAAACATTCCTGTTAACATTTTATGGGATGCAGCCAAAACGGCATTGCCATGGCAACACTTTCGAACCACCGAGTTCCTTCACCTTGGTGGCAACACCCATGTCTTAACCCTATGTTTAAGAGGTCAATGGTCCCTGATTTCCATAGAGCTAGTTTTTTTTACTGTTTCCTTCCGATAAGTCTTACAAAGATAAGAATATGCAAATTAATTGGATTAGATTTATTTATAGCCTAGATAATAATAGCGCAAATTTCTTTTCTTTGCATTGCAGCCATAATAGCACTGCTACCTCTCAAGTAGTGTTGTGTTCCTGATGGTGAGTAAGGTTCCCAGAGCTGGTTCTCCAAAGGCCGGCAACGCGCTTGTGACTCCCCTGGTATTGCGCATGCCCATGGGCGACGGTAATTGCTTACCACCAGGCAATCCGTCTGCTCGTTTTCCGCCTATGTCATAAAAAAAAAAAAATTATTCCACGTCAGAAGGCAATTATTGTACTTTCAAATAATTCCAAGTCAGAAGACAACTATTGTATTTTCAAATACTATAATCCATTTCCATACAATTTATAACGTTGTAAGGTTAAAAATTGTATGAAATGACAGGTGTCACAGAACTCAAGCTATTTGAAAAGGATTATAGGTGAGGAATAGTACGTTAGCGTGGGATGTTGAGGGCCGGATAGCGAATGGGAGGCCTAAAGGAACGATGGAGGGATTGTGTTGAGGTTGTGTATAGTTTTTAAGTATTTATTATTTCTTTTATGTTTCGATTTTTAACTTATTTTGTCATGTTTGATTTTTGTATGTCAATTTATTAGTTTTGTTTTTGAATCAGTATATTTTCGTTGCTCCAAGCTGTTGGTGTATTATTTATAACAACCCCGTGTCCTTAGACTGATTCGTACCGTCAAAGTTGCGCTAAATGCTACACTACGCGAAAGAGCACCAAATCCAGAGGTACTGACAACCCTCATCCAAGAAGCAGAGGCCATTGTTAACTCACGGCCATTGACTCACGTTCCCGTTGCCCCTGAAGACCAGGAGACCTTGACACCTTTCCATTTTTTGATTGGCTCATCCTCTAACCAGGTTTTACCATCAACTCTAACACTAGATGACAGAGATTTACTAAGACGGGCTGACTGGAGGAAGGCATTAAGACTGGCCGACCATTTCTGGAACCGATGGGTAAAGGAGATTCTACCGACTATGCAACCTCGCCAGACTGGAGAAAACAGAGAATGCAACTTAGCTGTCGGTGATGTCGTACTGATTGTAGACCATAACTTAGCCCGAGGAACCTGGCCCCTCGGCCGCGTTGCTGCGACCTTCCCTGGCAGTGACGGTGTAGTCAGAGTGGTGGACGTAGCCACATCGGGTGGTGTTCTCCGTCGACCCACTAAGAAATTGGTCAAGCTGGAGACCTAAACCGTCGCCCAGCTTGACTACTTTCGTGTGCTTTGCACACAAGGGGATGGAATGTTGAGGTTGTATATAGTTTTTAAGTATTTATTATTTCTTTTATGTTTCGATTTTTAACTTATTTTGTCATGTTTGATTTTTGTATGTCAATTTATTAGTTTTGTTTTTGAATCAGTATATTTTCGTTGCTCCAAGCTGTTGGTGTATTATTTATAACAACCCCGTGTCCTTTTTAGATTGTGTGAAAGAAGAAATAAAAAAGAAAAGGTAGGAAGGGTTTTATAAATGAATATAACGGCTTTACTCACGTTTATTTAGTCACTCACGCGACATGTTTCGGAGAACATAGGCCTCCATTTTCAAGGAAGTGCTGAGTGTCCGTTCGCTTAGCCGCTCGTGTCGTCGGCCGACGCCGCTCTTGATGTCAAAACCTGTTTTTTTTCGACCTAGTCTTACGCTAAGCCAGTAAGGCTTATGTTGTGGGTATAGATCGTTTCACGAGAGTTGAACTCACTCACAAAACAACATGTAATGATAGGGAGATTACTCATTCATTCCATTCGTTCACTCTTTTGCAATCAGTACTTTATATAGTTGTGTGCGTAATCAATTCGCCTCAACTCTCGAGGAAATACTAGGCGACGATATTTAATTATAATAGATAGATACACATAAATACTTAAATACAGAACACACCCATGACTCAAGAACAAATATCTGTGCTCATCACACAAATAAATGCCCTGATTGGGATTCGAACCGTAACCGTAACCGTAACCATCAGCTTCATAGGCAGGGTCACTATATACTAGGCCAGACCGATCGTAAATTTTAGATTATATCACTAAAATATCGTGGTTATAGTGATATGCGGTATGCGGTTATATTAAATGTACACGCTGTATAATCCATATATATTAGCGTGTTACCAAGTCAAGTTCATTGGACCTAGGTCTTAAATCTAGCCCTTAGTAATGAACCTGACACGAAAATGAATTAGTATGCTAATCTAATGTAGCAATTTGTTACAAGAATGCTTTGATGTTAATAGGAAATTAATTATTTCTCTCACTTATATGTATATTATTTTATTTAAGTCCGGCTTTTGACCTCTTGTAAAATCGTGTGTAGATTTCAAATTATAGCTAATGTCAGAGGTTATACAACAGTGAAGAAAATTTAAGAGTGTAATGACTATAGAGATAGTTAATAAAACTATGTTATTCTATGACTAAAAAAAAGTTTATTGTACAGTCGAACGTCACGAATAAGTATCTGAACATGCACTTTATCGCCTTGACAATAGCGGCGTATCCGATATATCTCGCAACACCAGGGGAGTCACAGGCGCGTTGCCGGTCTTTAAGGGGGATTGGAGCTCTGGCAACATTACTCACCATCAGGAACACAACACTACATACCTGAAAGGTAGCAGTCCTATTATGGCTGTGGTTTTCTGTAAGGAGGAGGTACTTCCCCAGCCGGGCTTCTCCAGACTCAAGCGTGATGGTACTTCACTGTGCCCTGGCTGCTTACCCTCAGGCAATCCGTCTGTTCCTTTGCCGTCTGTCATAAAAAAGTGGTAGTCGTATAGCACAATTGGTAGTGCACTGGGATAATGATCCAGTGGTTGTGGGTTCAAGCCCCGCTGCGAGTCAAATCTTTTCTATTTTTCTTTCGATTTTAATATCGAAGAACAAAAATCCTGTTTGAATGTTATGTTATGACAAAGGCTTTATGAACAAAATAAAATAAATTGTCATTATAAAAAATAAATTGTCAAAAGTAGGTAACTACACTGAAGTCTTGATTACATTTAATTTGGTGGGCTCATTTAAATTGTAGGTTGACCATGCATTATGTAAATAAACTATAACATTTTTTTTAATAGGCACTTAAAAAGATTATTTCTTCACTAAGACTGGTAAGAAACAGTAGCTTATTATTAACTGAATTCGTGGTGTTGGCTTACGTATCCTGAATCATACTGTATAAGTTTATATTAATGACTAAAAACATAAAAAAAATCATTTGCCGATCATTGCCCTGAAACGAAAAAAACAAGCAGTAAAATACTCCTTAACCCATTACTGCATACCAAACCATTTATGTCAGTTATAATTTTCAACTCTATTTGTAATGAGTTAAAGTTCAAAATAAAATAAAAATGTTTTTTTAGTTAAACACTGTAATTTTACGAGATAATTGCTACCTGAAAAATACCACCACGTTGTTATCTTACTGAACAATTTTATATTTGTATTTATGAAACATTAAATGTGGTTCTTTCCAGTACCCTTACCATGAGTTGAAACACTGAGGTTTTCGATAACGAGTATCGAGTTTACTATCTGTATCTCACTTGTACTATTTTAGTGCGAACGAGATGCACAGTACACTCGATACATACTTAGTAAACTCGATACTCGTTATCGAAAACCAGAATGTCACAACTCATGGTAAGGGTGCTGTGTACTCAATACAATATCGATCCGTGACTATAGTGCTGCTGGCTTAATGATTTACTAATTTACTAGAAATGGCTGTCGAAAGTCAAACACGTACCACATACTTACGTTAATCTATTAAATATACAAAAAAGTAGCTCACCGTGTCTGTACGCGTGTATTTTTGAATCAATGCAACGCAATGTTTCAGGTATGTAGTGTTGTGTTCCTGATGGTGAGTAAGGTTCCCAGAGCTCCAACCCCCCTTAAAGGCCGGCAACGCGCTTGTGACTCCCCTGGTGTTGCGGGTGCCCATGGGCGACGGTAATTGCTTAACACCAGGCAATCCGTCTGCTCGTTTGCCGCCTATGTCATAAAAAAAAAAAAAAACGTAGTTTGAAATGGTTTTCAGAGCCCTGAGTGTAAGTTTTTAACGTAACTTTACGTCACGAACGCGTTTGCGTTTCCCATATAAATAACATTATCACTTACGCGTTCCTAAACGTTTTTTTACGTCAAAAGAAACTTACACTAGAGCGTCAGGTTTTATGTGGGTATTGGTCTAACCGGGCCAGCCGGAATTGTCTATAATAATTAATAAGTGTAGTTCAAATTATAAGGATTTTTTAAACGTATTAAATAATAATTATGAATGATAGAAAAACTAAAGAATCCAATAATATCACAGTTGTTATTATAATGGCTCAATCCACTATTTTAGGTACGTCACTCGTTGCATGGTTACGATCCCCTGGGTCACTCGTAAAACCATGGTTTTTATGCATATAATAAGAATAATAAAATATAAATATATTTGAACATAGGACGCCGACATGGGTGTACACACACGTTACTACTACATAGGCCAGTAACCTTACCATTAGTTGTGGTTTTCGATAGCGAATATCGAGTTTATTATCTGTGCATTTCGCTTGTACTATTTTAGTGCGAACGAGATGCACAGATAGTAAACTCGATACTCGTTATCGAAACCTTCAATGCCACAACTCATGGTAAGGGTACAGGTGCTTTAGCTAACTTCTTCACCTATACCATACCTTGCTCTAGCTAGCGTTAACATTCAGTCAAAGGTTAAATCAAAGCAGATCTAGAACAAGACAACCTCTGGCCCGGTTTCGTTTCCTTCTAAAAATATTCTGACACCCCCAATCTAACCTCGTTTCGTTTCTTGACATACTTACATTTTATTAACATTTTAGAACGAAACTATCACTTCGGGAGTTCTTACCTCAAAAATAATAATAAAAACTAGTCTCTTTTGCCGACCGGTCTGGCCTAGTGGATCAGCCGATGGTCCTGGGTTCGAAACCTAGTAAGGGCTTATATTTGAGTGTGATGAACACAGATATTTTTTCCTGAGTCATGGGTTTATTTGTATATTATATACATCGTTGGCTGAGTGGCTACAACACAAGCCTTCTTGAACTTACCTTGGGGCTCGGTCGATATGTGTAAGGATGTAATATTTATTTGTTTGATGAAACTCGCTGAACCAAGTGTTCAATTTCACCCAAAAACACGGTTTATGTCTGAAAATTCCGTCACCGTAATTTACGGTATTGAAATAAGAAATTAGCATACGGAAAAAATAAGCTAAGTATGCTAGTAGAAGTTTTGATAAGTTAAAACTTAAATACTTATAACCTAATATTCGGTTACGAAAACCACATGACTAAGCACATCGTATGTGTGTGTATATACAGAAAAGGTTCCCCTCAAAATGTAACCCTTTAAGGCGGTAACTATACACTCCAATTAGTTGTAACGATTGATTGTAAAAGGAAAACGCTGTATTACACCCCTCTACATCTACTATACACAGCTACTACATGCTGAGGATCATTAGTCAAGTTAGCTGTCAAAACATTACTACGAATTGGAATACTATATGCTAAGGTGAAGGCGTATATCGATTTGGAATACACAAGACAATAAAAATTTAACCAAAATAAAAATACCGCCATCTATTTATTTAAATGCTAATTATTATCATATTGTACTTGGTTAACAGTTTCTTCACAAAAACTTAGATTATTGGTTATACCGGGTGTTTCCTGTAATAAGCCGCCTTAAGCCTTTCTGCTTTGCCTAAAGGTATACTGGTAGATACTGTTTTGTAGCATTAAGTCCGCCTTTTGTACTTTGTCTTTTGTGCAATAAATGTTAAAAAAAAATAAGAGCAATGACTTTAGGGATCGCTTGTGCACCACGAACGTAGCAACATTTATTCTACAACATTCAAAAAATTGTGTAAATTATTACTCGAAATTTTCTCCAACAACCTTAATAGTATTTTCAATGAACAGCATCCTAGTCTAGTTGAAGTTTACTGTCAGCCTACAAACTTCATAGTTTTCACAATATTAAACCTATTGCTTGAAAAACCTTTTTTTATTCATATTTAGCAAACTATAAGTTATTTTTAGAAATCGTAGAACCAACGTTGCTATATTTTGTGGTGTAGAAACTTCTGAATTCAACATGGTAAATTAGACCGAATCGGCTAGGGGATAATAATTCAGTAATTAAGACTTATAATAACCTAAATAAAGGTTATTATAAGTCTTAATATATAATAACCCTTAAATAACTTGACAAAAAATAAGAAAAATAAATGCATTTATTTCAGGCATTAACAGCCTATATATAGTAGTACATAGTACATATAAAACTTATATAAATATGTTAGTACTAAGACTAAGATGAAGGGAGGAGCAGTGCCTCATTAGGCTACTGTCCCACCTCTCTGCTACTGCACTGGAGGCCGTAAAAAAAAAAACTCCTAAAAAAAGTTCCTTAAAAGCTCAATATGAAAATTCGTCAGAATCACTTCCATTAAATTATAAAGAAAACTCCAAATTTCCTCAATACAACAATTATATTTCAGTTTCACACGTCACTACGCCAGAATACCAGCCAATATCTCTGCAATTTTTTCTTTTTTCGACAGTTTAACTTTTTTTTAAACCGCTCTTTCCCGCCATCACCGCTTTATATCTTTTATCTCGTCTTTTTTTTAAGGTGTGACGGCGGCCAAGAACAAATGCCTATGAGGTTTAATATCACTTAAATACTTACCTTACTTATGCTAATTACAATGATTAATAACAAAAACCACAACAAAATAGTACAAACTGTACATCTTCCTCGCGTTGTCACGAAGCCTGGGGTTCGCTTGGCAAGTAATCCTAGGAATAGGTGTAGACACTAGTTTTACGAAACTGCCAACTGACCTTTCAACCCAGAGGATAAACTAGACCTTATATTGGGATCCGGTTTCCTCTCGATGTTATATTGTTATGTTTGATTAGACCTTCCTGGAGACAAGCTGTGCAAACAGTTTTCCAGCGTTTAGTTTTTAATTTAGTAGAAAGTCAATAAAAAGAAATATAAGTCGACTTCGTCTTCCATTTCCCCGTCATCGGCTCATAATAAAAGCCTTCAAAGGCCATTGTGGTAGTGTATAAATTTGCGGTTGATGGTATCGTGGTGTAAGGTCTTTGTGCGTGGTGTTGTGGCTGCGTCGCCATGGTTACGGTCGATAACTTTGACCTATGAGGAATGGCGGCTATACAAGTAATTGAACTGTGGTTTGTAGATTTATGGGAATGTAATAAGACAAAGGATACGGTTTTTAGGCACTATTTAGAACAAGAATTTAATCTGTATTTAAATTTCCGTGAGACATTACAATAATTAACGATTAACACGGTTCTACTCGCGTTGATTTAGTCACTCGCGCGACATGTCTCGGAGAATATAGGCCTGTATTTTCAAGCACTAACGGCGCGGCCACGACAATTCGCGACTTTTTTTATGACATTGGCGGCAGACGAGCCGACGGATTGCCTGGGAACACCATGGGAGTCACAAACGCGTTGCCGGCTTTTAAACAACACAACACTACATACCTGAAAGGTAGCAGTGCTATTATGAATGACTGTGGTCTTCTGTAAGAAGGACTTCCCCAGTTGGGCTGCCCCAGATTCAAGCGTGATGGTCATCGCTGTGCCCTACCTCTCATTGTTAGACGTAGTTTAAGGACATACCCGGGTCCAAAAACTTGCGGCGCGGTAAACGTTTTATCTGTTCGATGCGCGGTCAAAACGCGCAATGCACTGCGGTTCGTTGGGATCACACGCAATGAACAGATAAAACGCTTGCCGCACCGCAATTCGCGCAATATCGTGGCCGGGCCGTAAGACTCGGTGCGCGACGGGCCGGCGACGCGATCGGCGAACCGAAAGGACACTCAGCACTCTTAGTGCTTGAAAATGTAGGTATACCTATGCTGCCTTGACTTCCCATACAACTTAGAATTCCTTTTATGAAAGTTCATAGTAAAACTATTGACACGACGGTACAATATATAAGCGGGTCTGGTGTTTACATTCACCTTACACGCACTTCTCTTAACAATAAAGACATGGCCAGCTCATTTTGAACACCACTGTTGCTTAGCTACTTCTGATGCTAACTGTACCTACTTTCTTAACCATTAGAACATTTAGTTCAGAGCTGAAGCAGAGGCAAATGGCAATTAAGGAGTTTCGTTTGCAATTTCATTTTGTTTTAATATGTAAAGTATAAATTAATGAACGCTTTCATTTTAGTGTAAGTACCCGGGGTATGTCCTTAAACTACGTCCAACAATGAGAGGTAGGGCACAGCGTTGGCCATCACGCTTGAATCTGGGGCAGCCCAACTGAGGAAGTACCTTCTCCTTACAGAAGACCACTGCCATAATAGCACTGCTACCTTTCAGGTATGTAGTGTTGTGTTCCTGATGGTGAGTAAGGTTCCCAGAGCTCCAACCCCCCTTAAAGGTCGGCAACGCGCTTGTGACTCCCCTGGTGTTGCGGGTGCCCATGGGCGACGGTAATTGCTTACCATCAGGCAATCGGTCTGCTCGTTTGCCACCTTATGTCATAAAAAAAAAATCATTGCCCCATTTTGTAACTTTGACCCTCAAATCTTAAGACCCCTTATTATGTAACGGTTGCTTAAAATATTATTTTATGCTAGTTCCCAATACTGATAACATTACGTAACGGAAACTTACTAATGATTTTAAATTGTCCGCCAAACCTGTGTTGAGGATAAACACTTGTAAATTTTGAGTTGAGTCTTATTAGGATGTAAATAAAAATATATCATAACATTAGGTACTTTGTTTAATGAAATGATGTGTAAAAATAATCATTTTTACTACACCATTTCGAAATGAACATTCATAGTTCACACTTTCGAAACCGGGTTCTACACGCCGCTACTACATGTTCACAAAATACAGGTTTCCCCATGTAATCGGCTTCGCGCCTACGAGCGGTGTGCCCGACAGGCGGGTTCTTGGTTGCGAAAGTGTTAAGACAGGACAACGTTTGTCGGGTCCGCTAGTGTCATGTCGAGGTGCTCAGCTTAGGTCTTGGACTTGGGGTATCTCGTAATTATTATTATTTATTTTTTTTATGACAAAGGTGGCAAACGAGCAGACGGATTGCGTGATGGCAAGCAATCACCGTCGCCCATAGGCACCCGTAACACCAGGGGAGTCACAAGCGCGTTGCCGACCTTTAAGGGGGGTTGTAGCTCTGGGAACCTTACTCACCATCAGGAAGACAACACTACATACCTGAAAGGTAGCAGTGCTATTATGGCTGTGGTCTTCTGTAAGGAGGAGGTACTTCCCCAGGCTGCCCCAGATTCAAGCGTGATGGTCATCGCTGTGCCCTACCTCTCATTGTTGGACGTAGTTTAAGGACATACCCGGGTCCAAAAAACACTAATGAATACAGATGCCACTTATAGTATATTTATAGCATAACAACCAAGAGTACATTACTATGTATCCCCAAAGAGCGGGAAGGGGGAAGTGACTGGCGTTTAGTTAGTACAGCTAGTATACAATATAATACAGTTGTATATACATAATATAGTTACAGACGTTAAGGAAGGTGTGTCCCGTCGTCATCAGCTAATATTAGAAGTTTAGAACAATAACAACTAACAGTAGGTAACAATTTATTTAGCACCAATTAACACATATGTAATATGATCATTTGCCGGATTCCTATTGTATTCCATGTATTTTAAAGCTTTAGTACCGATTTGAAATCACTGAGAGTCGCTCACACGCCATTTTATTTTAAAAAAGAAGCAGGTAATTGATTCTGTTGTGTGTTCTTTTTTAAGTGTACTCAGAACTACGTCATTTATTTATGTATACCGTGTAAGTGTAATTACTGTCAACTTTTGTTATTTTGAATAAATAATTGAAATAATTTGTGAATAAACAACGTGACAATTGGGTAGCTAGCAGTGGCGGCGCGTTTATACAAGCCGATTCCCGCCGGCTTGACTAACTTTACTACAGTTCAACGGTTTTCCTTCGGCTCATGAAAAAAAGGCTAAGACATATCGGCTCCGTGTTGCCTAAGAAAAAAATTGACACGCCGCTACTGGTAGCTATACGGTTATAATAGTTTAATAGTCAAAAGTAATTATATTACTTTTTTGTAACTGTGTTAATAGTTAATAGCATGTGTTAATAAGTAATTTGTCACCCATTAAATAAAATGAAACATCTAGAAGTGGAATTCTGTAACTTTGGCTGGTAAAAAATTATTTTTGACACTTAATTGATGAGTGCAATTTTTTATCATTCTCTTTCGAGATTACTAGAGTTATTCATTAATGTAATTTGATGGTAGTCTTTTGTTTAATACCTATAGCAAGCGGCCTTGAGCGAAGAATTGAACTTTCGTGACGTTTGAAATTTTTTTGTTTTTTATTTCGCCGGAATCAAGATTAATAAATATAGTAATTGTCAAGTTTGTTCAGTCAGCAGCAAAAGTTGCTAAGTGTTTTAAGTATTCAAAATGACCTACACACGCTCTTATTCTCTTGATAATAGAGACGTGTTGACCTCATTTTGAACACCTCAAATGCTTAGCTACTTCTGCTGCTGACTGTACGTTAAATTGAATCAAGTTAAGATTTTTTTGGCTATTTATTTTGACTTCTTCAACGGCTGATTTTTAGACAGTTGTTACCAATATTACTATCGTTTTCAATTCAGTAGAGGACTATGGGATTATTTGCACTTTTGCACCGGAGACGACAAGGAACAATAGCAATTAATGATTATGTTTTTATCGACAAATAAATTGACATTGTGTATTGATCTGCGGCGCTAACGCGAAAAACGATATTCATTCATTTCAGATGATTGTCTCTGTCTCTCTCATGACACTTTAATTAGAGTAAAAGAGATTTCTATGTTCGCGGTATCAGGCCTGAGTTGACCCATAAACTTTAATTCAATAGCAAATAATGCTGCCCACTTGCTAAGCGTAACGACTATGGCATCTCCGCCCAATTTGAACTATGACTATGGCATCTCCGCCCAATTTGAACTATGACTATGGCATCTCCCCCCAATTTGTACTACGACTATGGCATCTCCCTCCGCCTATGGCCTATGTCTACCAGTGCGTCCACTGCTGAAATGGTTATCTACACTAATATTATAAAGGCGAAAGTTTGTGAGTGTGTATGTTTGTTACTTCTTCACGTCTAAACGGCTGGAACGATTTTAATAAAATTTAGTTTGTAGCTGACTCCCTGGCTTAACATATAGGCTAAGGTATATCTCTGATAAACCGTGGATAACACCGCGGCTATTTATAATTAACGTAAAAAATGTATGATCGGTGGTAACGTATATCCCATGTTGAATCTAGTTAAAATAACTCAGTTTTATTAATCTGCTATCATCTAATACGCTATACACTATAGCGCGTAAAGTAAATGCTGTATTGTGCGCAGGAGTCGAACCGTTGGACCGTGCGGCCGGGCTGTATTGTGAACAAGTATAAATGGTGCGGTTTGTGTGCGCACGGAGGCTGCGCGAGCGAGACATGGGATATCTCACGTCCTAAGGTACGTACATTAACTATATCGTATTTTATATTTAAAAAAAAAATTGTAACTGTTAAAAATTATCTCTCATACTGTTCATGAAATGTCATTGGCTATAGTCCTGCTGTATAGGTGCATGAAGTTTCAATCAATTTGCTTCTAATACAATCACACAGATGTAGCATTTGACACTCTGTATAGACATGTCACATTCTATAATTTACATTCGTTTGAATACGACTTGTGTCACTTCAGTTTTGATAAACGGTATCATTTTTGATACTGTATGCACTAAAGGGTTAAATATACATACAGTATGTCTTTGGCTACGGAGCTTTAAATGGCAAGTTTGATTTTAACTGCCAAACTGAGCATATTCTGTTTTGCAATTAAATAAAACACGTTCATTCTTAATGTCTTATATATCTGTCTTATTATCATACAAGTTAAATTTTATTTTCAATAAACACAGTCACACACGAAATTGACAGTATGCTACGAGTACTGAGCCCTGTACCCTTACCATGAGTTGTGACATTGAAGTTTTCGATAACGAGTATCGAGTTTACTATCTGTACATCTCGCTTATACTATTTTAGTGCGAACGAGATGTACAGATAGTAGACTCGATACTCGTTATCGTAAAACTCAAAGTCACAACTCATGGTAAGGGTACTGAGCCCTGAGTTTTAACTTAACAAAACGTCACCACGCGTTTGAGTTTCCCATATTATATAACATTATCACTTACGCGTTCGAGGCTTTTTGACATGAAAAGAAACTTACACTAGACCCTCTGTTTGTTTTCACTTTTAAGAAACTTCAAATGTCAAGCAAGGGGATGTCGCCCTCTTATACCTACTTATTTCAGATAACGATAATATCGCGACACTGACTTAAAAATTCAACTTTGAGGTCTAATAATTTGACAAAATTGTTAATATTTTTAAGAAGTTACAAAAGCAATTCGATCAGTATAGTGTGTAGAATCGATCCTTGAATAGCTCGATAGTCGGGGCACACTGTATAACAATCTCCCTATATCAATACACACAAGAAAAAGTAATCCCCCAACTAATGTAAATACGTAGGTGATTCCCCAATGACTGCACTTGTCTTATTAATATTCTTATCAGCTCCACATATTATGTTTAGATGATATCACTTTTATTAGTTATTTCTGTTTTCCTAGTAAGTAAAAAATATTAATAAAAGTATAAATCTGTGACACTAGTGAAAAGGGTATAAGTCAAATTGGCTCAGTAAAAAAGGCAACAAGTCCTGTAAAACGTACGGAACTAGTACCCTATTTGCTGTACAAATTTGACTTATATTTTCACTAGAGCCACATAAATATTGTTTGGCAAATAATTATTAGTCATACAGATAGATTAAAACAAAGATTATCCTTTCTATGGTCAATAGTTAACGGCTTATGTGATTAAAAAATAAGTTTTTATAGTGCTACGTGTCGGGGCTTTAATTGTAAGGTTTGAATTTACTCCCGAAACTGAGTATATTTTGTTGTTTGTATATTTTGCAACTTTTAAATAACACATTAATTTTTTAATTTTATTATTATCATACAAGTGGAAGGTATTTTCAATATATAATACACAGTCCAACATGAAAAGGACAGTATGCTACTGTATCTTTTTACTTTTAAAGAACGTCAAATTTCAAACAAGGTAATATCGCCCTGGTACAGTCACCAGCAGAAGTGGCTAAGCGGTTGAGGTGTTCAAAAATGAGGTTACCACATTTTTATTGTCAAGAGAGTAAGAGCGCGTGTAGGTCATTTTGAACATTTCACCCGCTCAGACACTTTTGGTGCTGACTGTACCACGATATCAATTGCTAATATTGCTATAATTTCGTAATTTTTAATAAGAGTATTAGACGAGTATTTATAGTTTAATAATTTAAAGCTCCATAGTAGGAGGCACGCTGTATGGTGTCTAACCTTCCTAATTTTATTTAAAGGCGCAGAGAAAACATTTCTTAAAAGCGTTTCATATATTATTAAAAGAAATCAACGTATGTTTATTTGTTTAAATAAACGCCTCTTAGCCAACAACATAATCCATTGACCTCAGTTGATTTTTCTCGTTTGCTAAACCGGCGCCATGTTTCTAGAACGCACTCGCCGCTCTCTGGGTCGTATTTTCGCAACACACACGAAATTCAAAATGGCTGACGTAAAGAAGAGTCCAAGTAAGTTTATATTTATTATAATTTATAATTAAAATAAAATGTTTTATATTAATGATGGTCTGGCCTATTGGGTATGAAGCCGACCGACGGTCCTGGGTTCAAATCCCAGTAATGGCATTTATTTGTGTGATGAACACAGATATTTGTTCCTGAGCCATGGGTTATCTATGTATTTGGGTTGGGTTTTCCATGTATTTAAGTATTTATATATTATACATACAATTATATCGTTGGCTGATTACCCACAACCCAAGCCTTCTATAGCTTATCGTGGGGCTCAGTCAATTTTGTGTAAGGATGTCCTGTAAAATTGATTAATAACTAGTTTTAATAATCATTGCAAATGATTCATACACGGTGTTTCTATGAAACAGTCAATCATTTTCATTGGTTATTGGGGTTACCAAATGATATAAGGGCCTTTTCACACTTGAGCGATTTGCCAGCGATTTCGTCACGAGAGCGAGATCTCCGCGTTCGAGTTTTGTATAGAAATCGCTGGCAAATCGCTTGCAAATCGCTCAAGTGTGAAAGCAGTCTAACGGACGGAACTTTTCGCATGCACTAATCGCAATCGTGTTAAAGCCAGATCATATGTTACATAAAAAGTGAACAAACCTAACATTATACAATTTTATCAAGATACGATGACATGATCCTATACATTACAACAATTACTTAAAACTAGTTTGAGTTCCCGATATTTCGGCGCTGTTGCATGCGCCATCCTCACGAAACTGGTAACTATCCCGTCTCAAGTAATAGTTGTAATTTTATCATGATTTGAATACAGCACTATGTTAACACGTTGGTGGACAGTAAATGACGTCATCTGTCATAGACCATAGGAAACAAAAACATACGCGACGCCTATAGGCGTACTGTACGCCAAAGTGTTAAGGCATCTTTAATTGCATCTTAGCAGGGTTATCGTTGAATCAAGATTTATACACCGTGGTTTTTTATTTCCGTTTATCAAAGTAGTTGTGAAATTATTATTTTTGACATATTCATCAAATAAATTTAATAGCTGTAGTGTAAATTCGGTTCTTAATTATTTGTCAATCATAAATGTTATAATGTAGACATTGGAGTAGGTACTTAATTATAAAGGACGTTTCAAAGTGTAATTTCATGGTAAAGTTTCATTTCATGGTAATGTACAAAAAAAAAATTTTTTTTCGAATTTATCGAGAAGCGATATATTTCTTAAGCTACAGAAGCTATGCACAAAATAAGTCGAATATAACGGAAATAAAAATACACATTGTATAATATTAAAACATTGTTAACTAACGGTTCTCATGTTTTGTTTTTATTAACCGGGTTTTTATTCATTATTTCCATATCCAGACATCTTACAACGGCTGGTCGCGATCGGGAAAGATAAAGGTAATTCACAAATCGCCATTAAAACACGGCCATAAGATGAACGGGGACCTTGACATCGCTGTCACTTTTTCACAGTCTGCGATTGAAAGAGACAATACGAGTACAGTCTTCGTCACTTTTTAAATTAACTGTTTATTATTTTTTAAAGCTAATGTAAATGATAATTTTGTGTGGATAAGCGCTGCTACTGTGAAATACAATATTCCTAAGTTTCGGACGACTCTGTCACTCTCATGACGCCTTAATTGGAGTAAAAGACAAAGATGCGAAATATACTAACTTCGATGTTCCCGGTACCGGGCAAGTATACTTGACACTATTATCAAGTTTACTCAATTAGAGCGTGGGCTAGCGTTTCTGTCCCGCGTTTTCTCGGCGTTACCGTGTTACCATATAAAATTGCACGAGGCGGAGACGCGTCGGTTACGAGGCGTGCCAGTTATGTCGAGGAAAACGTCGAGCGGGCGCTGCTAGTGTACCCGGGCCTTTACTCGATCAGTTATCATTGAAACTGTAATAGTCCATTACACTAATAGGTATTGTCTATATTATATATGTATCGTTAATATAATTATTCTTTTTGGTAAAGTATGAAATACTCTACATATGTATAAAAATACTTTTCCTAACTAGTGCGTAAAAAGTGCCCTTGCGCACGCTTCGCGTGCTTTAATTTCCCATTTTGAGGCACTTGTTATGAAAAATTGGGTTCGATACACGTGTAAAAACTTATTTAAGACTCGGGTTATTGTCACCCTCGTTTCACTCGGGCTCCAACTTACACCCCCGTCGAAAAAAAAATGTTTTTCACTAGTATCGAAATGTACTATTATTTAATTCCTAAATGCCATTTTGTAATGTTGTAAAGTACTAAAGTATTAGGTACGTATTATCATCTACATTTGTATCGAAATTAAATAAAAGTAAATAACAAACCCGCCCATCTTATCCGTGCTCTACAATTTAAAAAAAAATACTTTTATGTATTTATTGAATGAGAAGTTTTATTCTTTTATTATTATTTACAAAACGAATACTTTTTAAATCGTTAATTCGTATTGTCGTATGTGGAATATGGTGATCATTTTCATGTATTAATATGTATTTAAGTATTTGTATATGAACTATATGATATATATCGTTGGCTGAGTACCCACGAAACGCTAAGCTCAAGAAGAAGGCTTCTTCTTGAGCTTACCGTGGGGCTCTGTCAATTTGTGTAAGAATGTCCTATAATATATAATATATAAATATATTTATCTTTTCCGTATATTTAGTATATTTATTGGGAATAATCATTTATATATGCACCCTGGTTGCACCACGCAACTATTCAACTAAGTTACTAGGGTGGACGCTCCAGTGAATGAACCCCCCCCCAGTGAATGAACAAAATCTCGTTTTTTGGCTAAAATAAGAAATACAACTATTTCTACCACTTGTTGTATTTTTTTTCTTATTGTCAACTTTGTTTTCTATACAATGGCAGCACTTGGTAAATTTATTTTCGACCGGTTTTAATATGACCGGCGTTTGAAATTCACGTGTATCTAATTTTGAAGTTTTGTATGGAGAAGTTAAATCCCAGGTAAGAACAGTGCATGTTTGGAGCAACATTTAAAATGATTATTTGATACTTATCAGTTAAAACTTTTGTTATTTGGTTGAAATAAGTGTAAAACTCTTTATAAATGAACACTTTAGTCGTTTATTCTGCGATTAAGTTATTATTTTTTCGTGTTCCATTACTGACTTATCAAATGTTCTAAAACCAGTAAATGAACAATGTGTTCATTTACTGGTGTTGGCTCAATTTATTTTTTTGACTAAATTTAAATGTTAACGTAATAGTATTAAGCTGGTTTTTTGAAATATTGCTCAGAAAACGATTCTGATACCTTGAGCCAGTATTGGAACACAGGTATTCATACATAGGCATGAAACATTTAGTAGATGGACTATGGAAATCAGGCAGTGTTCATTTACTAGATTTCAACTAATTCTATATATGAACAACGTAACGACGAATGTATTTTCATACAATCTGTAAGTTCCACTCACACACAAAATCATTTATTTTTCTTTATTTTATTCATCAAGTTTTTGTGTTATTGGAAATAACATTCATGCTATTGTTTATTCCATTAGTTCTACTTTAGGTCAATATGAAGAAGCAAAATTGGTTCAATGGATAATCAACAAAGCAAAACTTGGTTTTCCCAGAAGTTATTGATAGCGTGTTTTTTTAATGCAAATAAACGCGTAAGTAAGTTTACTAAAAATAATCCTGGGCCAAAATGGCCTGAACTGAGTGGCTGAGTGGTAAAGGTGTGACTGAGGTGAGTAGAATACTGTACCTACCTCATTTTTTTTATATGAGTAATAATTTCTGAAGAAAAACTCTGTGTATTATGTTCAAAAATGATTTTTAATACCGACTAAACATTTCTAAACAATGTTCATTCACTGGGTTTTACTGTGTTCATTCATTAGATTTTTTTGTTCATTTACTAGGTTTTTGGGTATATTTTGATAAATTCTCGTATAACTCAAAAACTATTAAAGTAACAAAAAATCACAGAAATTATATTATTGTTTATTAAATGAAGATTTAATAAATTACATTACTATATCACAATTATAAATACATTTTGAAAAATGATTTTTCAAAAGTGAAAAATTTCTTAAGTGTTCATTCACTGGAGCGTTCACCCTATCCTTAAATAAGGCTGAGTATGAATAGCTATCATCCCATATTAATCTTCATGAAATAATTTCTATCCTGAAAAAAAAAAGCTTATTGTAATTACATAGTTATTTTCAGTATTATTGCTTTATATTTTCGTCTACCCGATATATAAGACTACTTATCATATACTGAGTATATACAGTTTTTTGAGCATAAAAATACTGTTTCACTCACTTTTTAGTCATTCACATGACATGTTTCGGAAAACATAAAGCTGCATTTTTAAGCATCAGAAGTGCTGCGCAATTGTTCGCATCGCCGGCACGCCGCTTCTGGAGTGAAACCGTCGATTTTAATCTTTTCACCTCACCACCAGAAAGTTTTTAGTTTTTAATCCGATTTTTAAAAAAGGGATAGACATTTTTTTTTTATTATTATTTAAACTAAATTGTTAATTTTGTCACCAGCACCCGGCCAAGCCCCGGAGGACGCCAGCAAGAACATGGAGCAGAAAGAAAATGATTTGAAATTAGAACTAGGCAAGGATGATAAAGATGTCAAAAAACTAAAGAGATGTAAAAAGATGGTGGCCATCACGTTCTCTGTACTCACTGTGGTTACTGCGGTAAGTCACGTACACTAATTATAGAACTGGCAATTTAGGTATAATATAATTACTATTAACACGGTGGACAGTAAATGACGTCATCCGTCATAAACCATAGGAAACAAAAACATACGCGACGCCTGTAGGCGTACTGTCCGCCAAAGTGTTAAGTTAAAATGAGTACAGTATAGTGAGAAATTATTTTCCTTCGGGAAAACTCGGATCTTTATCGGAATACGATGATACCCGAACTCAAATGATCGTATTAAATGAGTGACATTTTTATATCCATCAATATGGAACTTTATTGTTTAGTGTCACATATTAAAGTGAAAAATGACTTGTTACATTAAACAATAAAGTTCCATATTTATAGATATGAAAATATCACCCATTTTATACGATCATTGGTTGACAGTTCGGGCGCAGTCGTATGTCCCGAGTTTTCCCGATGGAAAATAGCTTTGCACTACGTATGTAAACAGGTTTTTTGTACCACAATAGACGACAGTACGCCTAACCGCCAGACCGAAATTGGAAAATCAACTAACTCCCTCTTTATCGCTCTTGCATATATGAGTGATAAAGATATAATGAAAAAGTATGATTAGACTCTTAAGGATTTTTTTTATTATTACAATACTGTACAATTGAGTAGTACTTCACTACATAGCGACTTAGTTTTCTACATACATAATGTAGAAAAGTAAGTCGCTTTCTCTGTCCCTATATCCTTATGTATGATTAAATCTTTAAAACTACGCAACGAATTTTGATGCGTTTTTTAATAGATAGAGTGATTGAAGAGGAAGGTTTACATGTAGAATAACATAGTACAGTGTATAGTAACATAGTAGAGAAATACTAATATCAGCATTGCACCCGTGCGAAGCCGGGGCGGGTCGCTAGTTTATTATAATGTAAAAAGGCTAATAGGTGAAAAGCTTAAACCTTTAGGATGTCCTTTTGTGCCATGGACCAGGCGGTCCATGTAGTAGTAACGTGTCTGTACACACATGTTGGTGTTCCATATTCAAATGTTGACGTAAGTTCCATTATTATTTCTCCTTACTACTACATGGAAAGTTTTTCACCTATAACGATATCAAAATTAAATACGTATTTCAGATCTTAGCGCTATCCCTAATTGCCGTCTCAACCATGTCTGCCGTAACCGCGAGTGCAATGGACGCGCAGGACGACTCGGGGCGTTTGGTGGCGCTGGTGGTATTGGCGGTCACCGCTGCTGTCACCGTCGCGATGGTCGTGTACGCGCAGATAGCTACGTGCTCTTCGAAGATTAGGCCGATATTTGTGGTGAGTTAGGTTTCATGAGATGTGGAAGACGACTCGGGGCGTTTGGTGGCGCTGGTGGTATTGGCGGTCACCGCTGCTGTCACCGTCGCGATGGTCGTGTACGCTCAGATAGCTACGTGCTCTTCGAAGATTAGGCCGATATTTGTGGTGAGTTAGGTTTCATGAGATGTGGAAGACGACTCGGGGCGTTTGGTGGCGCTAGTGGTATTGGCGGTCACCGCTGCTGTCACCGTCGTGATGGTCGTAAATATACACGCACATAGCGTGCTCTTCGAAAATCAGTCCGATATTTGTGGTAAGTTCATGTAAGATTCTTAGAAATAGAGGGAAAATGGAAAAGCCAACTGCCCCAGGCGAGACTCGAACTCGCGACCCCATCGCAGACGTTTCTGCTTACAAATATAATTAAGTTCACAGTTCATGTAAGTTTCATGAGCTGTGCATGACGACTCTAGGCGTTTAGTGGCATTAGTGGCAGTCTCTCGGTCACTACTGTCGTCACCGATGGTGTTTTCATAGGCAGATCACTATGGATTTAAAAAAATATATGTTTGAAGATTACGGCGATATTTATCGAAAGTTTTTTTTAAAACGACGTTTAATGAACGCCGGCGTTGCACGTTGACGGTTACTATTTTTAAACACAGATTGTTTGATATTAGACCGATATTTGTGGCAAATAACACAGAGGCAAAGGACGGTATGAAATCGTATCATACAGTTGTTCATAGCACATGATTGCTTACCTAAGTACCTATTCGTTTAAGGATAATGAGATATGATGAACGTTTATCATAAATTGAAAATAAGAACAATGCTGTGATATAAAACAATGAGAAATCATAAAAATGGATTTGAGATATATATGGGCTTGAATACTTAGTAGGTATTACCGATATTCATTTTAACAACAATCGGACATAAAAAGTGCGCATTATTTATGAGGTAAAATCATTGGGTATTCAGATTATAACATAAAAATATTAATAACTTTGTTCCTAAGGTGCATTTTACTTTCCGTGCGTCTAATCCAGAGCAGAAAGAACACTAGAACGAGCCGTGATTTCGTTGTATATATCATCTATTTAATTTGAAACTTTTAGGTGGAACAACGGAAAATAATAGACATATATCTGTATTCTTCTAGAAAATGTCGGAAAAAAGTTTTGCGAGGACATATATATATTTATTACGCTTAGACTCGAGAACGGAAAGAAACGGAGGAGCCGTTTTATTTCGTCGGTTAAAAAGGATAGGTCTAATCATATATTGCGACAGCCGTTACAGCTATGTAAAATGGCTCTGCTCGGTGATGGGAAGGCGACGTGATATCCACGCATTATCGACGGGCGTGTGACGATCGTCTACTCGCAACAAATGACTGGATGGAACGACGCTCGTATTACTGTCAATATTCGAGTGTCGCGCCGCTCGGGCCCGGGCCGCCACGGTGTGTGCCCGGTGGGTGAACGGAAGGCTCGGGCTCGGGAGGGCGACGTGACGGTGTAACATGAGTCATCCTTTATGAGGGTGGCCAATGCTGAGGAGTGGACGTCAGTGGTTGATAATTTGGTAGGTTAGCTGGACTCCAGTATGTTTTAAAAACTTTGCTCCTTCATTCAGTGCGTTCGCCAGTCCTCTGCAAGTATGATTCATATAGTGTCATTAACTCAAGTCACCGCAGCGAAAGTGTTAAGTACATACCTATAGGCAGGCTAGGTAGTTCCTAAACCTTGTATTTAGTGTTATGCTAATCGGCCAGGGTAAAGGCCTCGGGGTAATAAGTACCCTTCAAGTTCACGTGAATTGGCCTATCACGCGATCCTTGGAAGCTTATGGTGAAATCGCTTAATTGAATGTCCGTTTACTTCAGTTCAGTCTAAATACCTACCTAAAGTAATAATGCCAAAATTATAATTATTTACGAGAAATACTTACTTTCTGAGAATAGGGAGTCGGCAAAGTATCTACTTAGTATGCAAACGTACTACTACTGCATAACCGATATATTCATAAAATACCTTGTGCGGGTAGTTCGAAAAGTTTGCGAGGTTATTTAAATTATTGAAGTCATATTTAGCCTTTTTTTCGGACTGAGGAATCTGTTCCCACTATCCTCAAATTCACCTATGCATTTTTTATGTGTTGTTATGTACCTTTCTTATTTTGCAATAAACAATTTAGACAACAGCAACAAATAAGAACAATTTGCCGTTGTTATTGTATAAAACTGAATCAAGGGCTAGGTCTTGGCATAGTGCCGCGAACATCGAAGTTACTTTTCGATCATTTTTCTCTTTCTCTCCAATTTAGGCGCCACGAGAATGACAGAGACAATCGTTCGAAAGACAATTAATATTTGGGGAAGGCCTGGTACTGGATCACTTACGGCTGAAATCTATTCTCAAGTTGGCCGCAATGATTATCTAGTTCTGTATTCTACTAACTTCATCATCATCATGTCAGCCGAAAGACGTCCACTGCTGGACATAGGCCTCCCCCAGAACAACCCAAGAAGACCGATCCTGCGCCTTCCACATCCAGCTGTATCCCGCGACTCTAACTTGGTCGTCGGCGTACAGTCAGCAGCAGAAGTAGCTAAGCATTTGAGGTGTTCAAAATGAGGTCAACACGTCTCTATTGTCAAGAGAATAAGAGCGCGTGTAGGTCATTTTGAGCACTTCAAACGCTTAGCAACTTTTGTTGCTAACTGTACTAACCTCTTCCATAATCATTGTTACAATATTAGCAAAAACGTTTCCAGGCGGCGGTAGTCCTCACCATCCTAGCTGTGATCCAAGGCATCATCGCCGGCGCATCAGTGCGGGTGTCTCCAAAGGACGCAGACCACATCCAGCAGTCTTTGAAGGACTCCTTCGACCTGGCAGCGAGGCAGCGTAGCCCGCGACACGTCAAGATGTGGGCTACGACTCAGGCCACTGTAAGTATAGCTAATCATTGTCGTTAATTATCTGGAGTTCTATGGAAGCCGTGACACCCGTCACGTTGTGGACCCGGGTATGGCCTTAAACTACGTCCAACAATGAGAGGTAGGGCACAGCGAAGTACCATCACGCTTGAGTCCGGAGAAGCCCAACTGGGGAAGTACCTCCTCCTTACAGAAGACCACAGCCATAATAGCACTGCTACCTTTCAGGTATGTAGTGTTGTGTTCCTGATGGTGAGTTCCTGAAGGTTACCAGAGCTCCAACCCCCTCTGGTGTTACGTGTGCCCATGGGCGACGGTAATTGCTTATCATCAGGCAATCCGTCTGCACGTTTGCCACCTTTTGTCATAGAAAAAAAAAAAAATAAAGCCGTGAAGCCGCATAGTGAAAAAGGGTAAAAGTCAAATTAGTCACAAACGAAGAAATTATTTTTCGTGCAAAAATAATGGTAAGAAACTTTCGTGTGCAGACATTTTCAATAGAAAAATCTTCAAAACGTAAACTGTAATGTAGATTCAGTGTACGCGATATAATCCGTTATTAATTGTTTTATTCCGTGATATTCCTGATACTTATCAGGGGCATTTTATTTAAATTTGTATACTCAACTTTTTTTTAATTATGATTTTTTTGTGTGGTTTCTACTCATAATCATGGGTTCTTTCTAGTCTGATAGTAGAAAAAATGTGTCCCAAAATTTTGATACCCTTTTTTGTTACTTCCGTTCCGCTTCCGTTCCGTTACCGCCATATGAAATATATGAAAAAGAGTAACGGGATGGAATAAAAAAAGCTTGGGTCACATTTTTTCTCCAATCAGGCTCTAAAGAACTCATGATTATGAGTAGAAACTACACAAAAAAATCCAAATAAAAAAAAAAGTTGGGTACCTATACAACTTAACATAAAATGGCCCATCACATGTGTTGAATGTTTTGCTAATTTCCTTATAATTACCAAATCCCACAGTTCCATTGCTGCGGATTCACGTCGCCGTACGACTACGTCCGTAACGCACTACAAATACCCGACGTGCCGATATCGTGCTGTCCGACATACGACCCGGACCGGTCCGATCTGCTGCAGGAGAAGGAACGGTTTATGTGCAAGGACAGACGGGAGTTTTACGAGACAGGTATGTACCAGTACCCTTACCATGAGGTCCATGAGTTGTGTAACTTTGAGGTTTTTGATAACGAGTATCGAGTTTACTATTCGCACTAATGCTGCCCCCACACATTCGCGCGAGTAGCGAGGCGCAACGCGAGCACTCATGTGTGCCTACGCTAACGTCTCGCTATTCCTCTCATCCCTCGTATCGCGTTTTTGTATAGGCAAAGTCTCGTCGAACGTTTCGACGAATAGCGAGGCGAGTGACGAGCCAGCATGTCTAAACACGGAGTACAATAGTACCAGCGAGATGCACAGATAGTAAACTCGATACTCGTTATCGAAAATCTCAGTGCCACAACTTATGGTGAAGGTACAGCATGGGTACAGAGGCTCTAGTGCAAGTTTCTTTTGACGTAAAAAGAACGTCTCGTACGCTGAAGTGATAATGTTATTTACTTATATGAGAAATTTAAACAAAATGGTGACGTTAAAAACCTACACTCAGTACCCTTGCCATGAGTTGTGACATTGAGGTTTTCGATAATGAGTATCGACTTTACTATCTGTGCATCTCGTTCGCACTAAAATAGTACAAGTGAGAAGCATAGATAGTTAACTCGATACTCGTTATCGAAAACGTCAATGTCACTAGTCATGGTAAGGGTACCTACAGGGCTCAGCGTGAAAAGTTGGCAAAAAGGTAGTCGCTAGCGACTGCGTCAAATATCGAAATGTTTTATCTTTTTTACTGAGCCTTAATCGACATACAATACTTCACTAGCGCTAAAATAAGGTACCTACCTGCCATACATGTGGAGTGTATGGTATTTTTTTTCGGTCTAACCCTATTGTCAGGTTTTGTTAGATAGGTATTGGAAAAACAATAGTAGATTTTTATAATAGTGGATTATAATGGTTTTTTATAAAGTAATTTGTTAAGGAAATAGTCGCTTTAGTAATCAAAAAAATGTGTACATGTGTCCCTTTAACTTTTGAACCACTACTACAAAAAAAATGAGAAAAATCAATAAAATACAGCTCAATAAAGACTTTCGAGGAAAATTATTTTCAACTGGATCAATTGAACCGTTTTTGAGTGATGGATCGAAAACTACGGAACCCTCCACTGAGCATGATTCCACATTTCTTGTTTATTTCTTTTTTTTTTTTTTGTTTAATACAGGATGCAGTGGCGACGTTGTGATGGCCATCACGGAAACTGCACAATGGGTGTTCCATGTTTCTGTGGCGTTGATAATTTTCGAGGTAATTGTACAGTCCTAATCAAAAACTAACAGTAACTTTCTATGATGGATGAGATAAAAATAACCTCTGTACACCCCAACTTTTTTTTAATTTATTTATCCTGGGAGTTTTAGCGGTTTCGCCACTCTCGTAAAGCACATACATTACTAGCGACTTTTCAACTTACTGAAAAGTGAGTGGTGACTTGGACTGGTCGTACAAACTCCTATACATTATTTAAGAGCATTTTTTGGAGGCTGTGACATAGTGATAACTAACAATATATAGGCACCATAGTGAATTAAATATTTGTTAATGAATAATAAAGAGATTTTTAATTTTCATTTCATTCATTCATATTATGATAACTACAAGTACTTAACTAGTTACAGTATAAAATCTAAAAAAGGCCCTTGAGGCATTGTACCAAGGATGCTGGCGGTCGCCAGCTCTTCGGTCATCAGTTACATCATCCAGACGCTTCGCGATTTATTCGCATAAGTTCCGTAAAACTCATTGGTACACGTGACGGTGACCCTTCCCAGTAGGATACCAGCGCTCCAGAGACAAGAAAAACCTATTATTTAAGAAAAAAATAAAACATTTGAAATGCATAATTTTTCAAGGCCTTTATGCCAAAATATCCTGTTTATAGTATTCTGACATGGCAGCCATCTTGAGACGCATTTTTTAATGTAGTGGCTATTTATTTGCGCACCAGTCGCTCTAATTATCGTTGCCGTTAGCCAGAAAGAGATGCAATACGGCCATTGTGTATACTATTATCACAGAACCACAAATGTTGCAGTATTTCACGCAAATTGATTAGTTTATTCATTTATTTATTTTCAGCTTCTCTCCGCTGCGATCGGGGCGATTCTTGTCAAGAGACGAAAAGCAGCCGCTGAAGCCAACGACAAGGAGAACCACGACGACAAAGAAGCTAAATAATGATAATGATAATCACCAAAATAAATTAATGTGCCAAACCCGCCATATTACTATGAACTGGCTAAGATCTCGGATTTTTTGAAACTACTAGCTTAATTTATTTTTTATTGCAAACTTCATTGTAGAAATCGCTTTATTTTAAGAGTTACAAAGTAAACTACAGTGACACTGGAACATTTTTATTTTTCCCATATTTCCATAAAACACTAAATTGAGTTCAGCGCCACCTATTTATTACATAATGAATTATTTAAGCACGATGTTATACTGGATACGTTACAGAACTCAACGCCTCGGACGACTATCCTTTTAGTACTCTTAGTATGACATAGATGTCACTGTCATAAATAATCGTGCCCGTTCTTGTTTTACTAAAAAACACATTCTACTAATTTGTTGTAGAGGTACAGATCATTGAAGCAATTTAATAGTCGATTCTCAAGAAATTGCAAAAATATTGATATTTGCAATTTCTTATCTATTTTCAAGGACAACTATACAGGTCAATTATTTCACTTTCGCTAACATAAGCATCGGTGGTTCAGTGGTAGAATGCTCGCCTGCCACGCGGGCGGCCCGGGTTCGATTCCCGGCCGATGCATCTTTTGCCGTTTTTTTTTATTTGTAACCAAATTATTCGTATTCCAATTTTCCTAAGTGGTATATTTGGCTTTAAAACACATAACTTTAACAATGTACACAGGAAAGACAGAAAACCTAATTGATCTGATATAATATATAATGAATAATAATACAAATGAAAGAGTTTTCTTATAGGAATGATATAATGCGTGTTAGCGGTCCATTTGTACTAGTGGAGCCACCTACTAGTGTACAATCCATTCATTCACACGAAGAGAAGTTTAGCGAGTTAAGGAATTCGCTCCCTTCGTCTGTATTCCCGGAAAGATATAATTTGGGTCTTTTCAAGGCAAGAGTGAATAGGCTGTTGCTGAACCAGCTTGCTACACCCTCGACCTCGTCGTCACTCATGAGGTGTGACCACGGTGTGACTGAGGTCTAAAATTAGTCACTCTTTTATAATAAAAAATAATTATATAGGTATCCCCTATTGATGCAGTAGTGCATTAGGTGAGCAACGGCAGTTATTACTTTATAAAGAAAAAAATACTTTTTTCTAGAAGTTTCTATTTATTTACTTAATTTCTTTTTTGATTTCACAGTGAGTTAAAAAAAATTGAAGGTTACTACAATTTATCTAGAGCTAAAAATTGCTATGAGTTAGGAAAACAATATGTTGTCATACTACCCTCCTAAGGCCCAACGCAAAATTCAGTACATAGTCGTTGCGAACCATGGCACTACCAGTAGTACTAATGTTTTATACTGATTCAGGCCCAAGTACAGTCAGCAGCAAAAGTAACTAAGCGTTTGAAGTGTTCAAAATGACCTACACGCGCTCTTATTCTCTTGACAATAGAGATGTGTTGACCTCGTTTTGAAAACCTCAAACGCTTAGCAACTTCTGCTGCTGACTGTACTTAGGACACTTTTTTTAAATGTTATTCTACTTGTATAGTACCGATAGTTATTGAGCTTGCTTATTATCACTATATGACACATTTTGGACATTTGAAAATGTAAATTTAGATTAGCGCGAAATTAGAAATCAAAAGATTTCATTTGAAAATTTCGTATTTCTCAATATGTCCTACGGGTAGTGCCATGGTACGCTATGACTATACTACTGTTACAGAAGCTGGGCCAGAATGACAGTGTTAGTTAAATCCTATAGGACCTTGGGCCTTAGGAGGCTGTAGTTGTATGTGTTTTCGTTGTCAAGGATGACTGACGCGTATTCACCGTAGTTACTGACGCTAGCGTCATAGGAATTGTTACTGTCACATTTGTAACTGGATTATACTTTGGTGTAACTGGATTATACTTTGGTGTAACTGGATTATACTTTGGTGTAACTGGATTATACTTTGGTGTAACTGGATTATACTTTGGTGTAACTGGATTATATTTTGGTGTAACTGGATTATACTTTGGTGTAGACGATACTTCAGTAGTATATTTATTTGTAATTTTTTTACGTAGCGTCTGAGGCCGGGGACGGGGTGAACTGTTAATTAACTGTTCCTTCGGTTCGTCTGTAATTGAATCGTCTGTAATTGAATTGTCTGAAATTGAATCGTCGATTTTATGAAGAATCCTGTTTAAGTCCTCCAGTTCGTCTAGAGGCAGGTCGTCGATCGAAAATTGGTTTCTTCCTTTCCATGAACCTGTTAATAAAAAAAATTGAACAGCCTGATGGTCGAGTCAACCTACGGAGCAGAGACGTAGTCGTTGACAGTGCGATTGGACTACAAGTTTAAAGGTACAGCTATTGGAATAATTATCTTTATCTATGTCAATGTCTGTTTTTTCCCCAATAAAGATTATAAAATTAAATAAAATTTATCTACAGATTTACCTCCCATATGATTATTTTTATATTATTTTTTATTATGCAGAAACGTCTGCTAGCGAATATCTTCGATATATTATTTAAATCGAAAGAAATATAGAAAAAATTGACTCGCGGCGGGACTCGAACCCACAACCACTGGATCACTAGCCCAGGCACTACCAATTGTGCTACACGAGTCTCGTGTAGCACAATCACAATTGGTAGTGCTCCAGTGGTTGTGGGTTCGAGTCCCGCCGCGAGTCAAATTTTTCTATTTTTCTTTCGATTTAAATATTTTTATATTACCTATATGATTATTACTCTGGTTTCTAAGTCGTCCTTATCGCAAATGTGTGGCGATATCCTTGTCAGCACGGCACGTATATTTCATATTTAGATTACGAGCATCTAACCGGGGGAGGTACAGTGAATGCTTACCATCAGGCGGGTTGTATGCTAGTTTACCACCGTCGTAGCTTAAATAAAATATATACCTCTTTCCCACTACTTAGTTACAAACGGATAAACTCACGTGTAATTATATCGCACTAGGCGACATGTTTCGGGTAAGCTCCGGTACCCATCTTCAAGCCGAGTCAGGACACACCGATCGCGATGAGGGTGTATCACAGAGCTTACCCGAAACATGTCGCCTAGTGCGATATAATTACACGTGAGTTTATCCGTTTGTAACTAAGTAGTAGTAACATGGCTCACAACAGTTTTAATTGTATTACCTCTTTCCCGTCCGTAGTACTTCGTCTTGCCTACACAGTAATGTGAGCAGTGGAATTCGTTCTCGAACATATTCTTTGTGGGACAGCCGCGCCAATATTCTATCTCGCACCGCGACCCATACTTGTAGTAGGAGAACACGGCAGTTGGGGGCGACCCGCAGTCGCTTATGTTAAGTGCAGACAGGCAGTATTCGTCGGGCACTGGAAAATAATACTATTTAGATGAGGAAATACAATTTTATCCCATCGGCGTCGAGACCCTCGGTTCGTGGCGCCCTGCTCAAGCTTTAAAAACAGTCGAGAGCGTTTGTATGGAAAATTGCATACTCCCGTTTCCTCTTAGAACCTTTCGAAGAGACTCAGATGCCACAAGAGACCGAAGAGCTAGAAGCTACCTCGCTGAGCGTATCAGCCGTTCGATTCAGCGAGGAAATCATCTCCGGTATCACGCCGCAGGGGCACTTTTTTAACTTTGTCACCAATATTTATGCACGTCTAATTCCGATATCCACGATTATCAATTCCGACTATTCAGATTCCTAAATCTATAATTCCATTTCGTCTCGCTTCAAACCTTAAAACTTGAGTTCTCAATTCTCCAAATGTCCCCCTGGGTCACAAAATCTTGGCCTTAATATTCAACCAAATACCTAAATAAGAAAAATACTTACCCAATTTAACGTAATCAAAATAATTAATTAGTAACATAAGTTTTAACACGGAAAATTCCAAATTCATCGTGCCTCGTGTACCAAAAAACCGTCCAAACTTTAGCCCAACATGTAATGAAGAAAGTTAATTGGCCATTAAATAGGACCATGAAATTGCCTTTTAAAGTTAAATTAAGTCATAAAATATTTAGTTTAAAGACTTACGAGAACTGGAGGAATTGTTGACATTATTTTATATTTTGCTGGTTTTTATTAGGGGATCGGTACGCCATATTTGATTTTACGTTATCTGTGTATAATTGTTATTTATTTAAAAACCACAAAAATATAACATAGAAACATAATAAATATACTAACGAAAACTTAACTACTCGTATAAATAAAAAAATTGACCTAGGTCCTGGTCAAATTTTGTGTGTGTATAATTGTTAAATTTAGTTTTAAAATACTCCTGAACCAGTCGGGAACGAGGGTTTCAAATCCTGGGTATAGTTAGGTATTCATTCATTAGTATTTTTATCACGAATATTTGTACCTGGTTACAGACGTTATATTATATATAATTATGTAAACTACACATACCTACAAATACTGTAGGTGTATATAAAGTAAAATAATTATAATATTATAATAACTACGAGTACTTAGCTAGTTACTGCATAGTTCTTTCTAAGAGACTCAGAGACGCCACAGGAGATCGAAGAGCTGGTAGTTACCACGCTCAGCGTATCAGTCTTACGATTCAGCGAGGATATGCTGCCAGCACCTTCGGTACCATGCCGATGCCGCAGGGGCCTTTATTAGATTTATGTTAGTTTTAGTTACTAATTGTTTTTCTACGTATTTAGTTGTTTTTGGTAATAAACATATACAATAACGTTTTACTTAATAGAAATTATACAGCGTTATACAGCGTTAGAAATTAAAAGCGTTACTGCATTAAAGCTAAATAGGGCCCTTGAGGGTACAAAGGATGCTAGCGGCATTTTCATATTTTTCATGTTGTATCGCAATGCTGATACTCGTACGTTCGGTCACCAGTTACGTCAACAAGACACTTCGCGATTTCTGTAAAATGTTTGTGCGCGCTGGGACCTCATGGACCTATGTATATACTCCTCGCGGCGAATCATGATCCCTATGACAGTTCATGTTAGTGATGGGTCGTGTCGATGTAACTTAACTTTTTTATAGGCAAAGGCGTGACTTGCATTCAGCCACGTTGGTTAACATGATTTTAAAAATATAATCTGCATTTCTTATGTTTGTTTTGTTGTTGTTATAGTAATTATTTAAGTTTTTTCCCCGAGAAATGTAACTTTTTCACATTTAGCATCTAGTATTTTACATCACGCTTGACTAATGTAAAAATAAAAATCCGTCTTAAATATAGTGCTATCGAAAAAAATAGCATAATATCAAAATAACCTTACTTATGTATAACGATTATAGGTAAAGCTGAAAGCGAACTATTTATTTTGTACACTCGTTTCCATTATCGACATTTTGTTTTTGATACCTTTGCACTAGTCGATATCTTCCAAACGAAGTAAGTTTTGCAGGGCGTAAACGTAATATCTGATTGAGATAAGTTCTTGTAAATGTTAAGAATTGTTACAATTCCAACGGAAAATCATTGTAATGGCATATATCTACCTAAAATAAAAAAACGGCATTTTTAGACGCCTCCAATTCGATTCTAATGTAACGGTGACGCCACTACAAGTTTGTATCGTTGGAATAACTGTCAGTGTCATAGGGATCATGATTCGCCGCGACGAGTATAGTACAGATCTATCTTTACATAGATGATCCATGATCTATCCTTCGCGCGTTTTTGTAAGATATGTGTTAAAAAAGAGTTACGCGTTTTCACATACGCAACGAATTCGTCGAACGTCGAACCTCGTAGGTTAAAAAATTGCAGCTGCCCTTAAAAAAATTAGGAACATTGTTATTTTATTTAATCACTAAACATTAATTGTAAACGATTTTTAAATGTATTTTCTGACTATCATATTAATATCACTTCATTAATTACATAAAAAAATCAATTATGGCCTTGATAGTTTTATTCAATTTCCGTTAATTTGTGTTGTTAATAAGCATATCGGTTATTATTAAACAATTCCATATAATTACTGATATTTCCATCATGGCAGCATTCGGTGCTGAAATGCTGGCATTAATACTAATTGTATCAGTTATCTACGTATCATTTGTTGATTCAGGTGAGGTTATGTTATAGTTATAGGTACCTACGCTAATACGTTATAAGTAGGTATATCTCGAGTGTATTAAAGACGGACCAGCGAAAGAACCGCAGCATCCCAGTAAAACAGTGCGTTCTACTGTGCTGCCAACCCGCCTGCAAAACGTGGCGATTATGACAATGCAATACCTGAATTCTTAAAATGAGCCAATCAATAATGTAATTTAGTTAAAATTCTATAATATATATAATGTCGGGTATCCACTGAATGCGGGTGGCTCACACCCGGTCACAATGGGGCCCTTTGGCGGAGACCTATGTCCAGCAGTAGACGTCCTTCGGCTGATAGTTATGACGATGATGACGACATGATTTCTCCGTAACTACAGAACAAAAAATTCTGCAGCATTTTTCGGCAGCAGCGTAACAGGCAGAATTCAAGGCTCATACCCAAAGATGCTGATGATGATGACGACCCAAAGATAGAACTGCGTCTGTCTGGCGAACATATCGGGTGGATAAAGCCGTCATGTATCCATACTAATATTATAAATGCAAAAGTAACTCTGTCTGTCTGTTACCTGTTCACGCTTAAACCGTTGAACCAATGGATGACATTTGGTATGGATAGAGATTGAGCTACCAGAAAAGAAATAGGATATTTTTATCCTGCAACCATACTTTAAAGACGGGCATAGCTGGCCGACGAAGTCGAGACGAATCCTATGGATCTTGCTAGCCCATGTCTGAAGTCATCAGAACTGGCAAACAGATCTATATTTGCAAGCCAATCCATCATAACTTGACGATACGACAAATTTTTATTGCAATAAACTTTCTTTATATTCCCCTCCTGCTCATTCTAGTACCATCCGTATGCGATGCTCCCCTGAACAGCAGCGACTGTGGCCTGCAACCCACGATGGTATACACATACAGCTCCAAGACCTGCCATCTGGCGACGTGGAAGGGCTGTCCAACAACCAACAAGTTTGATGACGAGCGGCAGTGCTTGATGGCTTGTACCAAGCGTATTGATGTTACTGAACCTATTCCGAAATCAGAAACGGGTAAGGTTACTAGCTGAGTCTATTGCTACATTTTATGAGAGGTAGGGCACAGCGAAGTACCATAACACTTGTGTCTGGAGAAGGCCAACTGGGGAAGTACCTCCTCCTTACAGAAGACCACAGCCATAATAGCACTGCTACCTTTCAGGTATGAAGTGTTGTGTTCGTGATGGTCAGTAAGGTTCCCAGAGCTCCAACAACTTTTAGGGTAGGCAATGCGCATGTGCGCTACGGTAACTGCGCGGGCCGTGTGCTTGTTTGCCACCGTCATTGTATTTAAAAAAAAGCTAGTAGCATTTATTTATGTAATCTTTATTGCAAAATACAAGAAGGCACAAATGGCGGTAATGCCAGAAGGCATTATGTACCAGTCAAGCAACGAGCTAAACGGAAAGATGTTTTAAACAAAGGTACACGGTGTTTTAAACTTCAGTAAGCAGCAGAAGTTTCTAAGCGGCCCAGGTATTCAGAATAATCTTGACAAGCTCTTATTCTATTTACAATAAAGTCGTGTCAAGCTTATTTTGAGCACTCCGTTGCAAATTTTGCTAATGACTGTACAAATATAACGCCTATTTGAAAATTTACTATGAGCCTTGAATGCGACATTAAATTCAATAATTAATTTTCACGTAAGAAAGCACATAAATAATCTGTGACAAACGTACAAGCCAAAGTGATCTCCATCGAAAATGCTCCTGATTCACGGAGCAGTTTAACAGAAAAAGGTTAAAAACAAAATTAACAGCCAATATTTTGTTTCAGTAAAAACCAACAGATGTAAGATCCTTTTGAACACTAATCGTTGCACTAAGCAGATGAAGCAAGTTTACACTTACAGCGATGTAAAAGGAGCCTGTGTTACAGCTTTGTGGTTTGGATGCCCTTCCGAAAATATGTTTGAAGATGTATCATCTTGTCAGCGCAGCTGTCATGAGAAAAACAAACCGACAATGCTAACTATAATCGATAAATTTGGAACAACAGGCGCACATAAGCCCAAGAAAGTTAAAAAATTTGACAAATACAAGGACATTAATGAAAAAGCTTATTTTTTGTATAAGCTCAATGAAGTAAATAAGCAAGCAGTGGCACGAGAGAAAGAAGATATTGATTTCATGATGCAATTTCATCTGAAATACAACGTGCTTTAGAAATAAAGAGCTATAACCACTTAACTCTAGATTTATTTAAAAAGGCTCTTGAGGTATTGTACCGAGGATGCTGATGGCATTTCTCTAGCTGACGGCTGAGTGTCACAATCCGTAACATTACTCACAAGTGGCGCCGACGGAAGACCAGCGCTGGCCTCTTCGGCTGGCACCATGCTGAGTCGGAGCCATTTCGTATTTTTGTTTTTATGTTATATTATTGTCATGAATAAATGTTTTTTCTTTTCTTTCTTCTATTTCTTCTCTTTCTTTTATTTTTATCTTTCTTTTCTTTATTTTCTTTTGTTTCTTTCTCTTCTTTCCTTTCTTTCTTTTCTCTCTTTCTGATGATGCAAATATATTTTCTATATTAATTGTTACAATCGGGTTTGATTAGTCTAAAATTGCTCATGTAGCGAGGAGATTTATCATGAGACGTTCGCGTTGGCTGACTTTCTAAGACAGACAGTCAGCGGTCAGCTTCTATATTCGACTTACTAAACGCAAGTTACTTCTGTCAGTAAAAATTATATTTATTTTTGATTTATATCGCCAACAACAAAATAGATGTGATGACTTCATCGCTTACCTCTCAGGTTTCCTTCAGAGCGATTAGTCAACGGTAGGTTGTGGTGAGCTGGTAGAGGCTGATTCCAACTCCTTAAGTGGTGAGTGCCTGGGGGCAGCTGACAGGGATGCCTTGTCAGTTGGTGGTTATAACCTCGTAGCCTACATACACCAGCAGCTGGATTTACGAGTAATCGTTTTAGGATTGTGCGTTAACATGTTCCCGGACATAACGTGATGTCATGTGTCATAGGCTAAGGAAACAAAAGACTACGCCACGTCTGTCGACGTGGCCGATTTTTAAGAGTGATGCACTCAAATTCATAAAACTTTAAGACCGAAAATAATCAGAATCACACACAAAAGCTTTAAGCTTTTTTTCTTACCATTATTTTTGTACAAAATGTATAGTTTCGAAACCAACGATTATTTATTTCATTATATCTTTCATGCTTCTTAAATACTATTTCTTCATGTTTGAGAGAGTTTAAAATATCACGATTCAAGCGTCGAGTGCTCAAAAATCGGCCCCCTGTAAGTGAGCGTGTCAATTATTAAATTGTTAAAATCATTTTCCTGAGCACCTGGTTTGATTTTTACCTAAGCATTCTATCATGTTGCATTGACGAATCGCAGTACTATTTTAGTGCCCAATCGAAAGTTACTAAAATGCTGTGTAATTAATAATAATGTCGAAAAACCAACTGTGTGACATCGCAGTGCACACATTCGATATTTTATTTTAACCTATCCCATGTTTAGTACAGAACACTGAAAATAAACAGTAATAATTATATTATTTTCAACTTACTTTAATTAGTCAACGAAAACAGTGTATGATATTTCCACCAGTACCCTTACCATGAGTTGTGACATTGACGTTTTCGATAACAAGTATCGAGTTTACTATCTGTGCATCTCGTTCGCATTACAATAGTACAAGCGAGATGCACAGATAGTAAACTTGATACGCGTTATCGAAAACGTGAATGTCACAACTCATGGTAAGGGTACAGTACTCCAATTACTTACTATTCCATATATATTACATATGAAGCATATACTAATTAAGACGATTTGATTATTTGAAGCATCGACTCTACAAAAAATCGTAAAACGACCATGCGCCATATTTGACGGAATCAACGGACTATAAACAAAATGAAAGAGAAAATAAAAATCCATAAATACATTTAAATTTTCATGATAACCCTTTACGATTCATCGATGAGATCATCGATAGTTTAATTAAAGTATTTAAAATAATATTAGATAATCGATTATCGAACCATCGATTTGCATCCCTAACACGAGCCTTCCATCGTTGCTTAAACTTGAAACTCTTTCAATAGACCCGCAATCCGATAAACTTTATCCGATTAAAGATAAAATCGATACCTTTCGTAATTGGCACCATAATGGTGTGGCGGCGGACATATTTATTTCTTGTCTTTATCATTGCATCGTTATCCAGTATTTTAAACACAGTAATTTGAGATATTTATGGGACAATTTGATAGGTAAAAATCTTTTCAAGAGTATTTTTTATTTAGTACCGTAACCTAAATCTAATACTACGATCTATTAATTACACATATAAAAGTACTTAGTTTTTTTATAACCGAATTCCTCAATTAAATTTGACTATACGCCAGACTCCGCCTGCTATTTTATCGGGGTCAAAGTGGTGGGGCAGAATGTCCAAAAATCTAACAGTTTCTGTTGGGATAAGTTCGCCTTTGTAAATAAAATAAAAATTGTCGTAAAATGTTTTTGTTAACAATAAAGTGTTTATTACTACTGATATTATTAATGCCACTGTGACAAGGTACGGCCCAAAAATTACTAACGCTCATACTAGCACTTCTGTCCAGCGTTTTCTCAGCGTTTCCATATAAAATTGCACGCTGCGGAGTCGCCGCGTTCACGCAGCGGGAAGATGACTATAGAACCTCCAGGAAAATTTCGAGTGTGCCCGGGTGGGTGTCCGGGCCTACATCAAATACCTACGAGGTTTTTCCATGTATAGTGAAAATATGTTATTTAATAATTTAAGTAATTATAGATTTGTACACGAGAACGTAAAAGAAGCAATCATTCTAAAACGCACATTGAAACGTGCATTATGGACAATAATTACGTTATTATCTCGGTTATAGGTTAAAAAGTATTACGGTAATGGTCACATCATGTTAGCAATTACAGTTTGTAAATCGTGTGTCGAATCTCTTAACGGAGGGTAGAATAGGACATAAGAAATATATTTAGATAACTTTTGTTTAGAAGTACTATTAAAATTTTATCCATATAAAAAAATTCGGCCCGCAATGTAATGCAACACACTCGAGTTAAACACTCGTTGACATTTAGTTTCAGAAGCTTATATCGCGTAATGTTCGCAGTACATACTGCTCAGAAATTTTACAAAAAATAATTAATACATATGTATGACAGGTCTATACCTGTCATACATAACGTCAATTAAAGAAAAACGTTTTGGTTAATGATTATACTGGCAAATCCTATGTCTGGTTTGATTCTTCGCCCGATTTAGACTTACACACAGTATACTATTCAAGTTGAAATCATTGAAATTCAGCATGGGGTTTGGAAATGTCAAATACGGTGTTAATGGAAAACTGTGAAAATATATTATTAACCCTTAATAAAAAATATATATGCTTTCCAGCCTCGGTAGATCTGATATGAATAGTCCTAAAAATTGTAATCATAAAAAAAATACAAAAAGATGGTCTAATAGCTAATGTTATCAGTGGCTGAACACTGCCAAATTATGGCAAACTTATCATATTTTCACACATCGAATTTCAGCCGTATGCAGTTAACTGAGGCTCTAGTGTAAGTTACTTTTGACGTAAAAAAACGTTTACGAACGCGTAAGTGATAATGTTATTTATATGGGAAACGCAAACGCGTTCGTGACGTAAAGTTACGTTAAAAACTTACACTCAGGGCTCTGATGGACATAGGCCTCCCACAAATACGACTTGTATCGTCTTTAGGGGTAGTTGCCATAGCGACCGCAGTAGCTATAGATTGGGTTTCGACGGACGCTGCTGCCCATCCGTAGGATTTTTCCCTTTGTCGCCTCTTGCGACACCCACGAGAGGAGATGGGGTGGTGCTATTCTAGTCAGCCTGCATCACACAGCACAAGGCAAACATTAGTAACTAAACAAAAGTAACTTAAATAATCTTGTTTGAATAAAATTCGTATTATTTCGTTCTATCTTTTCATTCATTCATTCATTTCAGCCGTAAATCGTTCACATCTTGACATAGGGCTCCTCCAAAATATGACTGGTATCATCTTGGGGTGTAGTTGCCATAGTCGCACTGCTTGGCAGGCCGGTTGGCGACCTCAGTAGCTTTAGTTTGGCTTTCGACGGACGCTGTTGCTGTTGCCCATTCGTCTATCTATTGGCTTAAGAAACTAAGTTATCTATTTATTTAATTGGCCCATGTCACGGAGTGAAATACGTCGAGCAATATTCGACTTACAAAACGAGAGTTACCCGTTTCTATACAATTAATATGTTTGAATCTCACGATAGTTTTGTGTTTAATATTTATTGGACAAATTATAAAATGAATTTTACTGCGGACGGACAGTCGCCATCAGATATATCTGACCTGTGTAGGCAATCACAAATATCTGAACAACGCCTCTATTGTCAAGGCGATAAAGTGCATCAGATACTTGTGACTACCTCTACAGCTCCGTATATATCTGATGGCGACTGTACAAACGAGTGCTGGACATATTAGGCCTCCCCAATTTCACGCAATCATGAGGGGATTTGCCCATAATCGCCACGCTGGGAAGGCGGGTGAAACTTCTCGCGCCGGTGAAGCTACTGCCCTTCATCGGCCTGTAGTATTTGGCTACGCCTATTGGATGGATATACCCGTCATCTGTCGGTAGCCAGAGCCTCGCCTGTCAATCAGCAGGGTGCACCGCGGGCAGGTGAGGTTGGGTAAACTTGGTGTTAATGTTACCCCTTACACTTCAATAACTAACTGCAATGTAAGATGTAAAATCGATATTCGTAAATTTCGGAATATTGAAATTTACGAATATCGATTTTTGCAGTAGCACCGTTGCCGTCCTTTATTTATTATAATTATGTTATTATAATAATAGTCAAGTTATATAATATTTGTTTCGTTTTCCACTAAAGCCAAAGATTTATCAACGCAAATAAACTGCTTAATACAAAAGAACTGTTTACGCTACCCGAAACATATGTTTATAAGCCCTTTTGGCATAAGCGAGGCAATTTGGACCCCCTTGGAAAGGGTTTGAATGTCAAGGTCAAGTGACCTTCTATGGGGGTGCTTAATGTAGCCATAAAAAGTACCTAAATACGAGTCGGTTTATATTTTGAACAGTCACTTTTGAAATTTGAACATATTAGATCCATAAAAATAATGTATCATAAAATAATTCTCTAAATCGGAAGTACCCTGCAAAAAGTTATGCGTAGCAATATTATACATTCAACGAATTGAAAACATAAGTATCAAGGAGAAAAAAAAACGCAGTAGTCGTAAAATAAAAATAAAAACAAGCAAAAAGCATGCATCGGCCGGGAATCGAACCCGGGCCGCCCGCGTGGCAGGCGAGCATTCTACCACTGAACCACCGATGCTTATACTTAGTAGTCAAAATTAAGATATACTTGACTAACGTACGAGTAAGTTGACGAATATGGTAGAAATTGCTTGTGCAAACATTTTTTGTGTCAATACAGTGACTTTGAAGTTTCTTACACTGTAAAGTTCGTTGTTCTCAAAAAATGTGTATCCAAGTGGTAAATGTGTAAATAATGTGAGGATATAATACTCCATTAGAAAAACCAAATTTTCTTCTATAGGACGTCGGCATCTGCATATATGTAGTGAATTACTGATTATTAACTCAAGTGTGATATGATGTTTAGATCAGGGAGGTCATTGGTTTCGAAATTTAAGAATGTTTCTTTCAGAATCTATGAAATCAGAATTATTATAATTAATTTATGAAGTTTTTGTGTTAGAAATTTTTTACTTTTTGTTTCGTTTATATTGAATATTAAATACAAGTTCTTTTATTATCAATACGTTGTATTTTATAATTGCATCAACAGTTATGTAATAGAAAACACCCAAAAACATTCGTTACAAAATACATAGGCTCATCAAGTGCAATAGGCCAAGTTTGCATATTCAATTCAGTCGCAAAACTTGTTTAGTTCTAAAGGTCACCAATAGATGACGTGAAACTCAATTCAAAATGGCGCTTCGCGAGCAGCTGATCGACCGCGCACCTGACGGGTGTGAGAGTCTTATTACAAGCGCTTACCGATTGGATCGCTTCAATTAACTACCAAACACGTGAACTCCTATCCGTAACAACTACAAGTAATTGTAGATCGTGTTTATACTGGATATATGGCGCTTGATAAGGAAGGAGGGTCGAATGCGAACCTCTCGCTCGGTCACGACTAACGACTATCAACATAACTCAGTCGCAATTTCGCCGTACTTACGAACAGACGTGTACATCGCTTACGGCTATCTAGTCTGTTTGTTTATAAATCGAACAATGCTCTTGAATAGTATGATAAACAAAACAATGAATGTTATTTAACGTTTGATCTACAATGTGTTTTAAGGTTTAGTGACCGAATTTAAGATGTTTTTTTAGTTTTATGTATGATTTTTATCGATTTTAAAGATGTTTGAAATGTAGAACGGAGCTGTCATCGTGTCTAGGTCAGTTGGAATGCTCTAATAGGTATTATCTATCTTATCAAACGGTGCAATTATTAATTCTTGTGATTCAATGTCAATGACAGGAAACAGAAGTCAATGATTTGTTGTTATCAATTTAGAATTGATAAGTTAGTATTAGACCGCTGTTGTGTGTTTTTATAGTTGTAGAAATCTTGCGAATACGTAGCTCATAATTACCTTACATTAGTGTTGTTTTGTGAAGCCCTGGTTCATAGAAGTGTGTGAAAGTGCTTTGTTTTCTTTGTGAGACCTTTTGTGAACGGATAATTGCTTGTCTTTGAAAATCAGCAAAATGTTTGGTGTTTTCATGAAGCGATGGAAACCAAAAAGGTAAGCTTAAAAGGTTAAAGGGGCTGAAGGTAGACTTCATTATCATTTAAGACTTACGTATGCATATCTTCTAAACAGATTATATCATAAATATTATAATCCATATTTATATTAGTTTTATGATATGTTGTGATGCCTTTGGTTACTGTTATTAGTTTCGTAACCTCTACATTTGACCCTTGAGGTTCATGTTTATGATGTTTTTTAATAAATTACGTACGCTGTTTTAATTTAAAATGAATAGCAATCAATTACGGCTGTCTACTTTTAATTAAATTTCGGAGTAACACGTTTCATTAGAATATATGCGTAATTGTTTAGTAATTACGAATTCTGGCAATAATTTTACAGTTTCATTAAGTTAATGTAAAATTAATTTGATATTTAGTCCATTTCGTTCATAGGGCTTCAGTAGACAGTAGGTACTTAGTACTAACATTACTGCACTGCACAATTGCTTATTGTTTGTTCACAAAAGTGTAGTCTACCCTTGACATGAACCCCGATCATAGACTCTGGACATATCTACTTTGCACACAATTGTATTTTGTGGCTGTACCAGATTTAGCCAGTGTCTCCATTTGCCATAATTTGCTATTGTTTAACAACTAGAATACGAATGTTCCGGGTCAGTTAAAGACGTTAATCGCTCTAGCTGTCGATTCTAGACAGATACCTATGCTTAAAGCGCCCTCTACTTGATAAATTAAAAAGTATTTAAGTATCCATAAATAATAAATACATATATAAATAATGGTAGTCCGCCCAAGACCCAGAGAAATGGAAAAAATGGAGGAATGGCGAAATAAATTTTACGTATTACTAATAACACCTAAAACATATTTTTGTAATAAAATATATTACTGGAGTGTATCTTTGTTGAAACACATCCAAAACATAAAGTTCAACCTCTGTTTATATGGCAGCAATAGCAAGTATAGCAACCAGAAATTTCAAATTAACATAATAATTATTCATAACATAGGCAGTTAATTAGTGCCACTAGTTAATGCATCCCAAACAGCCTTTAGGCTACACAGTTCAGGTAACTATAGTATATTAAAACATGTGTACAAACGTGATGTGCTAACACTAAAAGTTTATGCTAATTGGACCACGTCAGCTAATTTGTATGGTGTCAGATGCATGCCAACCGAATTGCGATACAAATAAACAATGAGGCTGGTGTCTTATTTCATTTAGTTACGTGGGTGGTTTAGAATTTGCTACTAAACATTTTTGGTACGCACGTATTCAGTTGAAAAGGTATTTATAAAAATCTAACACACACACTGGAAAAGTTGCTTGTTATCCATAAAACAGCTGACTAAATCTAATTGTATGCATTCGTATAGATAGCTGATCTTTAGTATAAAATCAATACTGGTAACGAAACAAAACCAACTTTTATAAAAACTGTATACCTATTCAATATATACCCATTATTTGTGCAATTAATAGGAGCCGATATATTTTTGCCTTTTCTTCTTGAGCCCAAGGAAAACCGTTTAACTGCTGTAAAGTTAGTCAAGCCGGCGGGAATCGGCTCGTATAAACGCGCCACCACTGCTACCTACTTTATGATACTCAATTATCCATTTTACTGAACCGATACATTAAAATTTTAACTCTCCCGCCATCAAATAAGAATACCGATACAAGTTTAACCAGCCAGCACTAAACATCCCATTTGTTAACAATATCACAATTTCCCATCACTCAAATGTATAATGCATCATTCGAAAACCAAAATAACCAATCAGAGACGTAGCAGCCCTACAAATTATTTAAAAAGTAAAAAACACTAGGGTGACCACACAGCGTGAAGCCCTGCAAGGCCGTGAGCATTACAAATAGAGGGCCAATTTCCAATTAAAGTCTCTGTATGTGGTCCGCCAGAGGGCAGTGTAGGGGAAAAGATTGGATCGAAGGGTTGAGATGTCTAATACAGTTATTTTAATTATTAGATATGTATTAAAGTGTGTTTGACGCTGATATTTATTAAAATGGTTTTGATTTTTAAGTACAGATTTTTTAACGTGAAAGGAAAACTTAATTATTATATAACGTTTATTTAGGACATCGTAAAGTAATTGATTTTACATTATTAATGAAACTATGTTTCTTTGCATTTAAAGGTTTGCAAAGCACAAATAAGGTAAACTAACTAGAGATCCACACGCGTATACCCAATAAATGACACCCTGATATTGCAAATGACATAAGACATAAGTTTAGTAAATTGACATAATATAATATGTATAGGGATACTGTTAGGCTCTGGTACGTTTAACTATTATGCGCGTGGCCAAAAGAAAAACATGCCAAGTCTTAAAATAAAGTCTCCAGCTGTTTATCACCGAATAAAGAATTAATAATTAAATCAAGTTACCTAAAATATCAAATCAAACAGAACCGCGGGCCACACGGAGCTGAACCGCCTCTTAATGGCAGTTATAACTATATTTTTTTCTGTTTTTTACGTTTATAGCAGCGGAAATGAGCGGCGATACGCGTTTTCGATTGTGGTGATTATGCTTGTCCGTGATAATTTTAATTTTTCGGCGTTATTGAAAATAGAAACAAACCTATAAATGGACGGAAGAATAAGTCACACATGAATATATTTAAAAATCATCTACGTAAATGTGTTGCTAGTCATTGTTTGTATCAACATTACCCTAAACTTTAATAGCTAATAATTCGTTTTATTCCCTATCAGTGGCGGCGCGTCAATTTTATTCTTGGACACGCGGAACTAATATGGCATTGCGTTTTCTCAATGAGTCCAAGGAAATTGTTGAACTGCTAGAAGTTAGCTAAGCCGGCGGGAATCGGCTTATATCGACGCTCCGCCACTGTTCCCTATGCAATGGCATTGCTTAGTAGCAAATATAAACACGTTTAATACCAAAAATAAATAAACGCAGCGTTTTACTTTTCATAATTGTTCATTGCACCAAAATAAATGATAATATAACAGGCGCACAATTAAATCCATTTGCTTTCGTAATTACTATTTCTCTATTATGGACTCTATGTACCTACACTACACATTATAAGTATTATAACTATTAAACAAATACCTACTATACTCATAGTTATTTTAATGCAACTTCCGTACATAAACTATTTACAAGAAAGACTTGCTAGGCTAGAATCTCATCATATCGTCTTATCGCCGGTTATCATAGGTATGTCGCCACGAATGTCACGGCATAATATCTTTCTTGTATTTCTTGTGATAAAACTGGATCATTGTCAGACACGTCAACAAAAAATAGTATGTGACGGCTTTAAGATTCCAATTAATCGTTTAATAATCATTGTTCAGCTTTGTGTTCCATAAAAAAGGCAGAATGATCCTTTGATGTGGACATTATTTCTGGCCCACTAAGCATTAAGTGCAATAACTAATAATGAAATCTTCGTTCAAATACTTTGATGTAAAATAATAAGGTCCATATAGAAAAATAAAATTGAAACGTAGTTATTGCACGTCATTTGTAACGTAAAAGAAAACAGAAATAATTCTTAAAATTATATCTTAAATTATATACCAATATTGATAAGTATATATTATTTGCATGTATAAGTGTATAGTCAAATTTTACATCACATTAAATTTGAACCTTGCGAAGCCTTGCCTTTGCGAAGTCTTACTGTCATTCCAATCCAATACATTTATATTATTTTCGATGGCATTTTCTATATACGATTGTCATCTTGGCAACCGCCTTAGTAGTATCATCGATGTACCCACAACTCTTCTTTTATTTTGTAGCTTCCATAAAAGCCTTTCCAACGTACCTTCTATACTAGTGTATGCCTCTGGCGACCAAATAGACGAGCTTTGGGTTTAGGGTACCTTTGAAGCAGGTCCAGTATTTTATTATTTGCATGTTTCATTGTGCAGTAATGGCGGTAATTTAAAATATGTACTAAAATTCTTTGCAAATAAGGATCTCTCTTTTATCAAATACTTAAAAAATAAAGATTAGAGTTGCTTATTTTCATTGGTAAATAAAATTGATTACAACATTAAAAAAACATAAAGACATAGATTTAAGATATAGGTTTACAACTACTATTGAGTATTGATACTATTGATGAGTCATTGTCTTTGCGGATGTCAGATATTTAACCTAATATAGATACTATACAGTATCAGTATTCAAAACTCCGTCTATTACATAACATTTTATGACAAAAACACAACTTGCGCTTACGTCCACAGAGAACCTAATAGTAAATTACATATAAGTAGATAAAAATCTATACAATAGTTATTTCTTATACGAAGAGGCAAAGTTAGTGTTTACCTTCTCGTGCTAATATTGAGACCCGAGCTAGTGAAAGATCCCAAGATTGAACCTCGAGCATAGCGGGTAGTTCAAAGAGTGAAATCTTGAGCATTGGGAGTGTTTCAAAGCACGAGAGGGAAGCGCACTTTGCTACCGAGTGAAACACATAATTTTTCACCTAACTACCACGAGGAAAAAAAAACTCTAAAACTTGTAAAATGTAATCATAATTATTGGCATCCATCATTTATCATTCAAAAGCAACAAATAAAAGAACATCCATCCAGCTAACGTCAAATGAACACTCGATAAGTAATAAACAATTTGTATGAAATTGCACTCTTGTGAATAAAATACAACTTTGCTATCCATTTTTAAAGAATAAAACAAAGCTTCTTTCCGAGCTAGTGAGGTGAATGGAACCCTTTCTTTGTTACCTATTGTAATATGCTTCTTAGTTCTGAACTAACACGATTCCGCCGTACCCCGAGGGTAACAGGCATGGGTACATTTTACACAAATTGCAATCGCTCTTGTACAATTTAATAACTGATTAATTTATAACCCTCCTGCACTAATGGAGTGTCAGGTTGTAAAGAATGGGGGTACAATAATAGCAGCGATTGGTTTCCTATTTATTTTAATTGGAAATTGCAAGGTTTTACCAACATTGCAGTGTATTTATTACTTGTTTATAGTCTGTTGTAATTACTGTCTGAGAACAAATAAGTTTGCATAAGCATTGTACGATTATAATTATATTGATCGCTAAACGCTGACAAAGTAAGTTTTAATTAATTTGTTCCACTTTTACGCCGATGTTCTACTTTAGGAAATGATTAGTAAGGAAATATAATATTAATAAACTGCTTGATTCTAAATAAGATTAATGTTTTAATTGTATAAAAGCGGGTAACTCACGTTTTATAAGTCGAATATTGCTCGACATGTTTCACTCCGTAACGAGGAGCATAATCATGAGCCATTCGCGTTGGCTAACCGACGCAGACTGCGGGCCGCAGCTCTCCGCGACCGCGCACTCGACGCCGGCAACAGCTGAGGGCGGGGAGGCGAGAAACTACCCTCATTTATACAATTAATGTTTCAATCTCACGATAGTTTTGTGTTTAAGATTAATGTTTCCTGTAAATTACTTATTAAATTTCGAATAGATGATTTTAAGTGGTGGGGCACATTGCGCGCAGAACTTATGGCCGATGGGATGGAAAGGTTCTGGAGTGGCGACCATGAACTGGAAGACGCAGCGTAGGTAGGCCTCCCACAAGGTGGAACGAAACCTGGTGATGTTTAAGGGATGCCATTGGATGTGGCAGGCGCGGGACCGGTCATTTTGGGTCGTTTTTGGGGAGGGCTATGTCCAGCAGTGTACATCTTTCGGGTGACATAATGATGATGATAATGAGATGATTTTTTATTAGTATATTTTCTGTTTCCATTTCAATGAAAACGAATGCCAATTTCTCTATAAATGTTCTTGATAGCTTTAACTTTTTGCAAATATTCATACAACGAAATTCCAATTTAAGCAACAGTTATGCTAATATAGCCATTAAGCAAACATGCTTAATTAAAATAACATCTGACAGCTATTTAATCAAATAGGTAAAACACAAACTAGTCAATACCTATTGGTAGATTAAATTAAACCTGACGTAATCTGTGAAAGACTAACTTTACTATACCCTTACCATGAGTTGTGACTTTGAGGTTTTCGATAATGAGTATCGAGTTTACTAACTGCATCTCGTTCGCACTAAAATAATACAAGCGAGATGCACAGATAGAAAACTAGATACTCGTTATCGAAAACCTCAATGGCACAACTCATGGTAAGGGTACTAGTAGTAAATCAATAGAACTCTGTCACAATAGCGCAAAAGTGAAGTAAAAGCAATCGCTGACGAAATAAATCTCTTGATTTGCTGCGACAAAGTTTCAATTGCCTTCAAATTGGTTGAACGTACTGCGTTGCCTTGAAACTATCCGCTTTGATATTTAATCCTAAATTAGCGTGCCCTTGGTAAATCGGTGACAGATGAACTTGAGATTGTGTTGACATGTATAGGCTCGTTTTTATATGTTTACATGTAAATTATCTTTATAACCAATATCCCGGATCGCTAAATGGCAGTGGGCAGGACACGTAGAACCGATGGCTGTTGGGGCGTAAAAGTTCTCTAGTGGCGACTACGAACCTGAATGTGCAACGTAGGCAGACCCCCAGAAGGTGGACTGACGACACTGTTAAGACCGCGGGGATTACTGGATGCGGGTGAGGCAAAATCGGTTACTGTGGATCGCTGTGGGGGAGGCCTATGTCCAGCAGTGGACGTCTTTCGGCTGATATGATGGATCACCATCATATCGGCTGTTTCATCATAAGATGAAATTATCTCTGTATTTGTATGTATGAGTAATAGTTAGGTTACTTATAATTTAGTTAGAAAATTTTAGTGCTAAAATTCTAGAGTTCAGTACAACTCTTTAGGTACTCTGTCTACGGTAAGACAACATATTGATAAAAGATAAAATAGAAGAAGCTCAATACAGTCTTCTTATTCCAGTCTTAGGCAGTTAAATTTCAAAATACATTAATTTTGCAATTCGTTTCAATTTGTTCGCTAGAATAACATAACAGTACATACGATTTTCCAATAATGCGAAATTTTTCCCACACATGCCATATTAACACGGTGACACATAGATACGTTCAATACTAGTGGATCAGGAATCGACCGATAAGGCAAAACGTCACTTGTTGACTTATGGCACAGATAATACGATAAAATACACGCACGTAAAAATTACCTATAAATAACGCTGTATGTGTCTTCGCCCGAGGCATTAATTATGAACCATCCTCCATAGAAACAAGGTTTTAAATAAAGAAAATTTGTGCTATATTGAAATCGAGTTACAACTTTTTAAATCTAAAAAAATGGCCATCGAGGTTAACAAGACGCACGCATACTTACCCTTTCCTGATCAAGGATGGTGTTTGTTTTTTAAAAAATGTTAATAAACACGGCGTTTTATAAAGAATTGATTGTGATGTGTTAATTAAAGACTTCGATGTTGAAAAATGGAGCGATGTAATGATCGCGTGATGTCATTTGTTCATTTACGAACTCGGCTATATTTTTTACTCGATTAACTTCGGTGGAAGACTTTATTTTGGCAAATTATAGTTAAAACTGATAAAATGGTATTTCCTTAAAACGGACAGTAGAAAAGCATTAAATAATGTACCCAATTATGATAGTAGTATAATTTTTTTTACCGACTTGTGCCGCCGTTATTGAGTAGAAGTATTTTCGTTTATTTTCGTAAATAGTTACATCGTACTCGGAACTTGATTGATTCTTAACATGTTTACATTATTACAGGTAACTGCGCTGTTAAATATTCCTAAGCCTCTCAATTTAAAGGTAAATGTCGCCATTTACACTAACAATCGCAACGTCTATCTAACGTCACTTCTGCCAGGTTGTCATTACAAATGACACTTGATTTTGCGTTTTGGTTTGCCAAAGTTATTGGAAATTGAACCATAACCTTAGAAAATAGGGAGTTTAAGGGTTTTGACAGTTACAATTTAAGTTGGCCAATGACTCTTTAGCATACGAATGCTTTATTTTCATACTTCAACGAGAATAAACATCGCAACTGCCTAACTACTTACAATTCCAAGGTTTCTGTGTTAATTTGTTCGGTGACTCAAGACTTTGACTTCGACAGTTGACACAAGGTAAGAGATGAGCGTATTCAAATTCTTATGTTAGCATTCGTATACATGTAATTGTCTAGTATTTATGGCTTACAAGCGGCCCGCCTCGGTTTCTCAAGAGTAGATAAAGGTATAGGGATAATGTATTGTAGGATTCTGGAGAATTAATTTTTCAAGAGCCTTTTTCGGAGCCTATTCAATGTTTATAAACAAACCTTTTCTCTTTATATACATGAAGATCAGTTAAACGTTTAGGGTAATGTATGTATAACGTGTTATGTTGAATTACTCCGTTATGTTAATAAAATGAATTGTTAACTCGTTCTTTTACTTGAAAAATATACAATAGAAGTATTCAAAGATGAAACATTCAATCTAAGAGTATGTTAATGTTTTTGCAACACACGTAGACTCGCATATGCAGAATTGATATAAAATGACACTGGACATAGCATAACATACATATTTATGATAATGTATGAGCAGGATTTGCATACTACTTTCAACTGTATGCTTTAGAGTCCAGTTTGAAGAGGCGTGGATTTCATTGTTTAAATATAATTAGCAGTCGACTTTGCATATATATTTAGTTATACCTATAATAACACGAATGCTATGCCTTATTTAATTCAATTTCAACTGAGCTTAGATGCTATCTCATGGGAAAGTACAATATAAACATACAGTTGCTCATATTAACTACTTAGTAGCTAAGACTGACATATTTTCCGCAATAAAACCCACATAAATTACTATAATTACAGAAATATGCGCAATTCCTTTCACTCTGAAATCTCGCAAAAGACAAAGGAATGAATGAGAACGAATTTATTTTTTGTCGCGAGAGACGCTCGCCTGTGACAGATCTTTTTCTGTTTAAAAAGAAAACATTCCTTTTTTAAATGCGCTGAATGATGAGCTGTATCCGCCCGCGATCTATGCAATGTTTTTAGTCTATGGTTTGTCTAAGTTTTTAAAAAATAGGTTAATGTTAGTTTTTTGGATTGAATTATGGTGATGTATGACTTTTACGAGTTAGATTTTGGCTAATAAATAATCGAACAGTAAAACATGAAAATAAATATTCTTCTTATCTCCAAATTGATAAAGTTCACGAGGAATATGTTATAAATAAATAATTCAATTGATGAAGGATAAATTTTAATATATTCTATATTCAACCATTTTTAATTTCAAAGGATTATTCATCTTAATGCGTAATTTAATATTATGTATGTATTTTAATATTCTCATTCCTCTACAAGAGGGTAATAACCGATTAAGGTCATTATCATTTTTATCATTATATGGTTTAGGTACTTTGATACATTGCACACTTTTCCTGATTGCAAAAAAAATATCTTATCGTTAAATTAGATAATCAAATAAACTACAATATGTTTTTAAATAACTATGTAATATGTAACTGGATGCGGATGACGCTATGACGGTAATTGTGGGTCGTATTTAGGGAGGCCTGTGTCCAGCAATAGGCTGCCTTCGGCTGATATGATATGATGATGATGTGGCTAGAAAAAAAACTAAGTATATTAAATCAACTATTTAAAATTATATTATTTTATTAACTTTTACTAACACGACCTAAGAAAACTCATGCAAAACGCAGGCTTATTCTACATTTCTAATACAAATACATCTGCGACATCCATAGTCAAACACACAACATAAATCCACAACACGTTATGACAAGTACATGAATACACTAAATCTAATTACGAAAACAAAGTTAATTTAAAGAGGATAGGACAGGGCTTAGAACTTAGAACGTTAATGGGGCTAAAACAAAATAAAAAACTAGTTCAGTGTCTCTTGCTTCGTTCGACTTGGCTGAACGCACTACCGTGTTTTAACATATTCATTTTAATTTTATGTTGACTGCAGAGTACTGAGTCATTAGTAATGATTCAGTACTATCCTTGAACTAGTACACGAAAGTCTCATTTAATTTAGCGCCATCTAGCGACAGAAACCACTTACTATATATACGAGTTCACTAGTTTAGTTTCCATTTAAATCAGCGCTATCTACCGACGCTGGATGCAGGTTACTTCCAACCGGTACATGGTGGTCTAAGGGGGAGACATATGTTCAACAGTGGACGTCTTATGGCTGAGATGATGATGACGATGATATTATGGACCCGGGTATGTCCTTAAACAACGTCCAACAATGATAGGTAGGGCACGGCGAAGTGCCATCACGCTTGAGTCTGGCGAAGCCTAACTGGGGAAGTACCTCCTCTTTACAGAAGACCACAGACATAATAGCACTGCTACCTTTCAGTTATGTAGTGTTCTCTGTCCCTCAAATTACGCCTTGATTGGAGTAAAAGCGAAAGATGTAGGTATGGAATTTTCGATGTCCGCAGTAGGCCCTCAGATCGGTCAAGCGTCAAAGGCAGTCGGCCGTGCTGCCACGGAAGGCTGATTGTTTCAAGTTACCGATATGTAGGTATTGTTTTCTTGTGCTATTGTTTTTTAAGATGTTTGGTAATCGATTTTAATTACGTGACAGGTGGGATAGGAAATTAAAAGGGAAAGTTAAAAGAATTATAGTGTAACAAGTTTTTTTCACATCATTTACAAATCAAGAATAGCTGGACCACTTTTGTTGGTTTCCGAGTTGTTGACTTTGTATTCCAACTTCGCTAATAGCAAACAAAAAATATTGAAGAATATAAAAATATATATATATATATATATATAATTCTGTTGCACGGTACCTAAGAAGTTACCAGTGTAAGGAAGTTATGAATAAAATTAAGCTAAAAATAATAATGAATAAAAATACAAAAATATATTCCGATACCGGGAATCGAACCCGAGCCTCCTGGGTGAGAGCCAGGTATCCTAGCCACTAGACCATATCGGATGTTAGCCAGATGCCGAAATTATGGTTTAAAAAGTAAATATATACAAATGATGACTATCAAAATCATCTTTCTTATCCATCCATACTAATATTACTAATAAATTATCCATACTAATATTAGAGAGCTTGAGCTACGAGAAAGAACGGAATATAGGTACTTTAAAGATGGGCATGGCTGGCCGACAAAGTCACAGGGAAAAGCTAGTTCTAATTAATTTAGTCAACACCGCTTATACATTATTTTACGGAAGTCTATATGATATTAATAAAGTATATTCTTATTGTTTTACTAATAAAATGATTATGTAAGTACTTATTATAATTATACAATTATCAGTAATCATAATAATTATCTTGTCTCCTTCATACTTAAGACAAGTACATAATGTCGTGATTGTCGATGTCGTACAGTCAGCATCATATATAGTTGATAGCATTCAAAGTAGTCAAATAGTTCGGTACACCATATAAATTATATGGTGTCCCGAACTACGACGTTTGTAACATACATACGACATACGACGCTGTACACACGATGTTTGTAATTTATTTACCTTACTTTTTATTGGAGCAAAGGTAGATTAGTTAGGTGAGTGAATCAACTATTTGTTGTTGTTATTCTGTCCTATCAGCCAGGGGACAACTAAAGCATAGTTTGTTAGAAGAAATGTGGCCCTGCGTACTACTGACGCGGTTGATAAGTGACCCATTACGGAAGAGACATATAGCCTCTACAAATATCTATGTTTTGTGTATTTAGATGCAATTAAACTGTGGTTTGATCAGTGACCCAGGGGAACGTAACCATAGCAACGAGGGACAAAGAATAGTCGATAGAGCTAGGTGTTTAATTTTATTCTAATAGAAATAAATAAAAAACGGGATAGCACTCAAAGTGCCCATTGACCTAAATGAGTCGACACTACATCTAAATTTAGTTGACGTCTTTGCTTAACGGCAGGAACTATAGTTTATTTTTGTCTAAGCTTTATGTTTATTTTTGCTAATGAGTAACGAATATAATAGAATCCTCTGTTTTACTAACACTTACATGCAACTAGTTACTACTTATATTTGAACATTTCTCAAAAAGTTTGTACATTTGTATCACGTCTTCGATTTTGATTAAAATCGGTAGACTGATAGAGCAAGTGATGCTGAGCAAGATCTACCATGTTTCCCAAAATGTCCCATAAAGTTTGTATGGAACTTTTCTTTTTTGTTACCGAAAGTCTATAGAAATTTGTTCATCACTTGCTCTATCAGTCTACCGATTTTAATCAAAATCGAAGACGTGATCCAAATGTACAAACTTTTAGAGAATTGCTCAAATTGAATGACTTGATACTTTTGTCACGAGGGTAGTCGTGACTATGTCGCCTTTTTCTTAGAAAAAACATAATTAAATATAATTAATCACTCACTTTATTCAAATTACAATATGATGATTATTTGAATATAAGTTGGCTGAATTGACGCCAGTGCCTGTTCATTTTAATCAATAACAATATAAACATAACTCATAATCATTATCTATGACATGCAACTAGTTACTACTTATATTTATTCATATACATGTGAATGTATTATGCATATTATATATCTTCAGGAGTTATAAATAATAAATGAAATAAACTCAAGCGGTTTTAAGAATACGTTTGAAGATATGTAAATGTAACATGTTAATAATTAAAAAAAACTATACTCATACAGACAGAGAGAGACTAAGCAGACACAGCTCTGGTACCGCGAACATCGAAGTCCGTATATTTCGAGCATCGTCCTCTTTTACTCCTATTAAGGCGTCATGAGAGTGACAGAGACAATCGTCAGAAATTTGAAACTCTGTCAGAAACGAAGAAATGGTAGTTTTCGACTTATAAAACGTGAGTTACTCGTTACTATACAAGTAAATTGCTACTGCTACTAAAAAAAAATACTTAAATAAGATTCTTTGCTTCAAAATGAGTAACCGTAATCATGATTACCCATTAGTCTAATTACATAATTATCTGACCTTAGCTTGTAATGAATGGGCCGCAAGTTGACCCTATTTAGCTTCAATTGGTAAATCGATACTCCAGTGGTACATGCTTGATGAGCGGTGACAAATACTAACATACGATGTACATGTGTAGTATGGTAATGGGTAATTAATAATATCAAATGAAAAAAAAAAAATAAGTTGTAAAAAATTGCAAAAAGATTTTGCATCGGCCGGGAATCGAACCCGGGCCGCCCGCGTGGCAGGCGAGCATTCTACCACTGAACCACCGATGCTTCGATGACTACTGCGAAATTAGCAGCCGGAGTCCAGATACTTTTCGGCTCATAGTGATAACGACAAATCGACAAATATTGAAATAACTATTTACATAATAGTTTTGATGTTTTGTAATGTAGTTATATTTTTCTACCGGGTGTTATAAAAAGTATACTGGGCCTATCAAGCGCGTTAGTAGAACGCGGTATCATAGTTTATAATTATAACAAATTGGCTGACAGGAGAACAGGCCTGGTACCGCGAACATCTAAGTTCGTAAACGAGCATCTTTCTGTTTTACTCCAATTAAGGCGTTATGAGTGACAGAAACAATTGTTCGAAATTTACGTATATCGATTTTCGCGGTAGCGCCGCAGGCGGCAGTGGTTTTCTTAGGCAAGACGGAGCCTATAATGGCTTTGCCTTTTTCTCAAGACTTAGGAAAGCTGTTGATCGTATGGGAAGTCAGTTAAGCCGGAGGAAATCGGGATATAAAGACACGCCGCCGCTGCAGGACCGAATATCAAAAACAAAATATTTATTTACTATTCTTGAACATGTTATAGTAAAATTAAATAAAGACCAACTGCCAAGCATTTTTTTTAGAAATATTTCCAAGCACAGTTTTTCTAACGATACCATAGCAAAGTAATTATTTTCTAGGTCTTATAACAGCAATAAGGGCTACAATACCTTCAAATAAGTTTTAGTTTGTAAAGCACACAACGTGTCATGTTCAAAGCGATGTTCACAAAGTGGCATGTGGGACTTAACGGGTACTCCCAGTTTTAAGTGAACCAGGTTATACAATTTTACGTACTTTTGAGATGAATGAAAATGTTGTCCCTACGCTATAAAAATCTGAAATAATTTTCTCACTTCCTACGCCAAAACCACCAGAAACCAGAACCAGTCTGATGAGAATGGTTGTGGTGGCATGTCTGATTCCAAATTGGCAAAGCATGGGATTGGATTACTATTTTACGAATATATTGTACGTTTCGCTCAGCGCCGGTAATATAGTCTGAGCCCTGTACGCTTACCACGAGTTGTGATATTTAGGTTTTCGCTAACGAGTATCGAGTTTACTATCTGTGCATCTCGTTTGCACTAATATAGTACAAGCGAAATGAAAAGCGTCTCGAACGCGTAAGTGATAATGTTATTTACATGGGAAACACTAACGCGATGGTAAAGTAATTATACGTTAGGAACGCGTTTGCGCTTCCCATATAAATAACATTTTCATCACACTTGCTCGTCAATGGCGTTATTACTTGCGAGAGTACAGAACAGTTATAGCCGATTTAGCTCACACGGGCTGTTAAGTTTAGTTTTAAAAATATACAGAACCTATACTTGGACTGAGGATGTTTCCAAACAGCCAAGGTGTATTACATATCTTTGTAAGAGACAAGTCAAGTTTGCTACAACCAACTTTTAATATGTAAAAAATATGTATTTAATAAAAAAAACATATCTTTATATTAAATTTTACTGCAATTTAATGTTTAGTATTTATTAAAAATAATTGTTGTATATTTTATTTTGATAATTGATACTATTTGGCAGGATGATCTGTCAACTTCGAAAACAAAACGCAGTTGTTAACATTATCTGTGGAAGACATTGAAAAAAGTTGACATTGTTGACAATCTTTTATAGTGGATGCGGTCTGATTTTAGTTTTCAAAGTGTATTTTGATTTTAAGGCTACATAAGTAAATAATATTTTACCAACGAATTTATTTTATATCCTCGCAAATGTGATGAAAAACATTGTATGTACCACGGGTGGTAAGTGTATACCAAACTTGAGTCATTAAAAGCATCTAATAGACTCGCGTTTACTATACCTTACTTACCATCCTCGTTGCACAATGTACTATATCACTTACACGTTCGTGAACGTTTTTTTACGTCAAAAGAAACTTAGACTAGAGCCTCAGGGCTCTGGTCAGGTCTGGCACCGAAGTTCGTAAATTTCGTACAAATGTGGTAAAAACAGAACAATTCCTACACAATCCCGAGGGTTCGATTTGTGTTGGACATTTCTATATACTGGGTAGATTAGATAGGTTCGTGAATGCATAAGTTCGACGTTCGTTCGTCACGAGCAGTTAGCACGACCGCAATTTTCTTTGAAAAAATATGCAAATTGCAGCTTTCACGAAGGTATTATGGGTAAAGGATAGATTACGTAAGTTTACAAACTACTATAAAGAAATTCTCCATTTCATAATATTTATTACTATAAAGCCTTATGGAGTGCAGTATAATAGAAGTTAGGGTCGATTGAATTAGTATATGTGAAAAACTCAACTGTAGGACCATGTCTATTTTTTTTTTTATGACATAGGCGGCAAACGAGCAGACGGATTGCCTGGTGGTAAGCAATTACCGTCGCCCATAGGCACCACCAGATGAGTCACAAGCGCGTTGCCGGCCTTTAAGGGGGGTTGGAGCTCTGGGAACCTTACTCACCATCAGGAACTACATACCTGAAAGGTAGCAGTGCTATTATGGCTGTGGTCTTCTGTAAGGAGGAGGTACTTCCCCAGTTGGGCTGCCCCAGATTCAAGCGTGATGGTCATCGCTGTGCCCTACCTCTCATTGTTAGACGTAGTTTAAGGACATACCCGGGTCCAAAATCCGGGTCCGGGTCTATGTAGTTGTGCAGATAATTAATATGTAACTTACGTCAAAATTTGAATATAGAACGCCGATATACGTATACACACACGTTACTACTACATAGGCCAGGTGCTAGCTAACTTTTTCACCTATACTGCGCTTCAGGGCAGTTCCAAATCTCGGATGCTGGCAAAGGCCGTCAAGCTCAAATCACTGAGAGACCTCCTGGAAGCATCCGAACCGATAGGCTAAATTATCCGGCCGGGACAGAAGCAGACCTAAAAGGTTATGGCGTTACCTGGGTGGATTTTCTCTAAACCGAAGAGAGACCTTTGACCAGCAGTGGGACACAACATAGGGTACGCAAAAAAGTGCCTTATGGGTTATGCGTTCATAGACTAATGTCATATCACACTTAAGATATCATAGTGCGTACTATGTCCAAAGGAAAGGACGTTTACCCAGAAACGACAAAACTCTAAATGAAGTGCTATTCGAATGTAAACCTTACCACTAAAGGTTAAGATATTAAATGCTGTGATATTTTATTTTGAGTTGTGCACTAATCTCAATAAGCGACAATATGGAGCTCAGAGTGGAAAAAATCAACCCTGGAGAGCCGACAATCTAGTCTTTCTAGAAACAGTAGAATCGGATGACATTATTCTCTTAGCTCATCTTATCTTATCTTTTCCTTTTCTTATAAAATTGACTTTAAAAGTACCCCTCATCATAACCTCCCCACATGAAATTACGAAATAGCTTACCCATGAATTTTCTCGACAGCAATCTTGCCAAGACGTCAGTACGAACGGGTAAGATCCGTTGGCTAAGAGCCCTCTAGCGTCGAGTAGCGCCGCATTGCATTACGGGATGCAACAGAGGGTTGTCAACAAGAATATTGTTTGGTAAAAATCACGTCTGCTAGTTACAGCTGATTTTTTTATGACAAAGGTGGCAAACGAGCAGACGGATTGCCTGATGGTAAGCAATTGCCGTCGCCCATGGGCACCCGCAACACCAGGGAGTCACAAGCGCGTTGCCGGCCTCTAAGGGAGTTAGAGCTCTGGGAACCTTACTCACCATCAGGAACACAACACTACATATCTACCTAAAAGGTAGCAGTGCTATTATGGCTGTGGCCTCCTGTAACGAGGAGGTACTTCTCCAGTTGGGCTTGAGGGAATTTCGCTGTGCCCTACCTCTCATTGTTGGACGTAGTTTAAGGACATATCCGGGTCCGAATATGAAATTAGGAAAGACGCAAGACTCGATTTTAGGGATTTTAGAAACAGACTTGCTGTCGTTCTGAGCAACCGTGCCACATCATCCTCGCTGCGATTTCCGTAATAATTATTTCTTTAAACATGCAACATTATTTATTTAAAAAGGCAGACTACATGTATTACTAAACCCTCATCCTTACCAGCGATGACTCAACTAACGTCAAGCTTTTCGGCGTAGATACCTACTAATATCCCGAATTAGAACGAGAAGGGTTTCGTGTCACGTTGGTAAAGTTGTTGTGGTTTAAAACTTGCTTAGATTTGTAAATGAAAGCCTAAGTCATAATCTTTAATTTCTTTAAGAAATCATACAGATAAACAATCTAATAGAGTAGATTCAATTACATTGAAGATAACACAAAAAATTATCAAAGTAAAGTATTAAAATAATTAACTCAGTAGGTAATCATTATTTTAATGCTTTACTTTGATTATTTTTTGCGTTATCTTAACCTCAAATATGTCAACTGATTAACAAATACGAGAGATTTTAATGATGCTAGATCTAGCTACAGTGTGATGTAACAATATAAACATGTCATGTTACCATCATGTCCAACGTGCTTAGCCTTATCACCTTTACCATATTCTTTTTCCTCATCAACAGTCAAAATCACATTGAACATTGCTGTATACTATAACTTTCTTGCTGCCGTGTGCTGTCGGCCCTGTTGTGTGATACCGGCTGACTAGAATAGCACCACCCCATCTCCGCCCTCGGGTGTCGTAAGAGGCGACAAAGGGAAATTCCTACGGACGGGCGTCCGTCGAAACCCAATCTACAGCTAACCAGCGTGGCGACTATGGCAACTACCCCCCAAGATGATACAAGTCATATTTGTGGGAGGCCTATGTCCAGCAGTGGACTGCATACGGTTGAAATGTACTATTAGTTTCTAATGCAGTGGCAACCCTAGTCCGTTCCCGCAGGCTTCGGGTAGTGACCTAGTTTTTAACGGAAAATATAAACCGCATTTTTGATGACATACTTTATCATATTTAGTACTTACGGTGATGAAAGCACTAAGTAAGGCTAGGTAAGCTAAATATAACATAAGAATACAGATATTTTTCTAGCACAAACGATTTGTTTTAAGTGATTGACAAAATAAAACATCGACAATCCTGTTATCGATATTAAGTACCAATTTAACGTCATACCTACGGATACAAATATAGGGTAAAGGTTGCGTTAAAAAATAGATATTTATAACAAAACTATCAATTCATTTATATTTTAGAGACTTCAGAAAACATTTTGGAACTTTTAATTGCAAATTTTAAACATAAATTGGAACGGATTACGTTCAATTTGTACAAGATCGGTGGCACGCGGCGTCTAGGTAGGTAGCCGAAATAAGTCTGTGATTGTATTTAGGTACGTCTTGTCGTTGAAGTAGTATGTACTTATCGATAACAGGATTGTCGATACTTTTATTGTGGCACTAAATAAATGTTGCTCCTGCTAGAAAAATATCTAGGTATAAAATAACAATTTTGTTGAATTATTTGTACCTACATATATGAATAAAATAGGAACCACTGTCTGACTTCTCCGAATATGTAAATCATATAAGTTATGCTAAAGAATATGAAAGAAGAGTTCCATCTTTTCATCATCATCATTTCACTGCTGCCGCCAACCCTCCTGCCAAGCGTGGTGAATACGGTGACTCAAATTATATTTAGGAGGACTATGTCCAGTAGTGGACGTGTTTTCTATGATGAAAGTGACATATCCACATTTCTGCATATTGAACAGCTGGATCGCGAAAAACTTAGACTGAAGAATGTGAAAGGCCTTCATCAGACAGCACATAACTCTACCTCGGTGGTCGGGTAAATAGGCAACTTTTCAACTTTGAGACCTCGGGAGCGTGGGCTCCCAGGCCCTTATCTGAGATCGTGCGCCGAATAACGCACGCTAATTGGAGCTTACGAAATACGGAATTCTAAGATGGACGCTAGTACCGATGGAAGATATTGCTTAACTCTTTCTAAGATATAAAACCACGTCTTCAAAAATAATGAGCAAACAAGAAAAACGGAATAAACTGTCTAATCTGTCTAACTGTCTAAAAATCTTCTTAAAATTATGTACATACAAACTATTATGCATTTCTAACTATCCTGGCTATCAGTGGGGTCAAAAAAAAAGTAATATATTACGGGACAGGCCTAGTTTACCCTCTGGGGTAGACCTGGCTTCTTCCTTCCCTTCTGGAGTAACCCAGAGGGGTTGGAAGGTCAGATGGCAGTCGCATTCGTAAAACTAGCGCCTATGCCAAATCATGAGATTAGTTGCCAAGCGGACCCCAGGGTCCCGTGAGCCGTGGCAAATTTTGGGACAACGCGAGGCAGATGATGATTACGGGACAATCTTACACAAATCGACCTAGTCGTACGGTAAACTCAGTAAGGCTTGTGTTGTATACGACGATATATATAATAGATATATACATATAAATACTTAAATACATAGAAAAACACCCATGGCTCAGAAACAAATCTGTACTCATCACACAAATAAATGCCCTGACTGGGATTTGAACCCTGGACCATCGACTTCATAGTCAAACCGTACCCTTACCATGAGTTGTGACATTAACGTTCTCGATAACGAGTATCGAGTTTACTATCTGTGCATCTCGTTCGCTCTCAATTAATACTCCGCGTTTAGACATGCTGGCTCGTCACTCGCCTCGCTATTCGTCGAAACGTTCGACGAGACTTTGCCTATACAAAAACGCGATGCGAGCGACGAGAGGAATGGCGAGACGTCCGCGTACACATACGTGCTCGCGTCTCGCCTCGCCATTCGCCTCGCTACTCGCGCGAATGTGTGGCGGCAGCAATACAAGCGAGATGCACAGATAGTAAACTCGATACTCGTTATCGAAAACGTCAATGTCACAACTCATGGTGAGGGTTACGGTCCTCAAATTCCGTCTCAAACGCCGGAGGTCATCGTCGCTCTTTCTTATATGTCATCTATTTAAATTTTTGACAAATTATACTTTGATGATAGTAACCTATTGCATATCTTTGATGATAAACTTAATGCATGTATCTTTTGATGATTCTTCATAACAATAACAAATGTCAAAATGACAAATAGGGGCACTTAAGATTAGTTCATAGCATTTAAGATCTGACGGATTCTGTAAATGTTTGTGTATAATCTAACTATTTTAGTGGTGCATTGCGTCACATTCTGACTTTTCCAAATAAAATTAATTTATAATGGCCACCGTTATGCATGTATTCAGAGCCCTGAGGCGCTACCGCCAAAAACGATATTCGTAAATTTCGGACGATTGTCTCTGTCACTCCCATGACGTCTTAATTGGGGTAAAAGAGTAAGATGTCCGAAATTTACGAATATCGTTTTTGGCGGTAGCGCCACTGAGTGTAAGTTTTAACGTAATATTACTTTACCATCGCGTTAGAGTTACCACAAAAATAACATTATTACTTAGGTACGCGTTCGAGACGTTTTTATTGACGTCAAAACAAACTTATATTAGAGCCACTGACCATCCCAAAGCTGAATTTCACGTCACGTCAATTATTAATTGTTTGATTAACTATAATATTTATTTGAAACTGGTTTTTTAAATATTTTTTCAATGTTACGCAAGTGCTGACGGTGGTCGCGTCTGGAATAAGAATTGACTTCCGAAACGTCGGCAAAAATCTAGGTAAGAATACCTAAAGTGGTCGAAAAGTTTATTTATTACACAATCAACAGAATGTATGGAGGATAAAACCTTGTAAAACTATTAACCTAGTAAAGTTAAATGTAATAAATACTGAAGTTGTTAGCTAGATTTGTATGTGTTTAACTTCATTTCCAGAGCCCGGAAAATCCATAGCAAATCAAAGGACTGTCGCAATCAAACTAGTGATAGAAACATTTTTTTATCGATATCGAGTAAGTTTTGTCTAAATCATACCGATATGTTTAGGTACATTATTTTATAATCATTCACGCGAAACGCAAAAGAAGCCTTAACTTACCTCTTCATTAACTCTCTTAATTAGAAGATGTCGGCGGAAGACGCTGGATGCAGGTGGCTTCCAACCTTAGCCCATGGAGTCAGCAGTGGGGCAGTTGACGTCTTATTGTTGAGACGATGATGATGATGATGATTGCTCTTGATTAGAAATGTCATTTCAAATGTTCATTTCTTATTACATATATGTATACTTACAATTAGATATCTGCACTGTTTCAGGGTCCATGTACATATCTATGTATTTTGGGTTGTAAATAAAGATTCCTTATCTATTCCCTTAAGTTGTAACGTGATTAAGAATTATAGCTATCTTAAACTGTTTAGTTTGAGGACGTAGGGCGTAGTATTGAAACGCCATCTGTGTCACGATAAGCACATTAATTCTGCTCATCTTTCTTTAGTTCAAGTGAACTAGAGAACACGTATTCTCTAGACTATACTGAAACGTTTAGATTTTGGAATAACAGTTGCGCAGACGTCGAAAATTGGCTATTCGCTGCGCGCGTCGCTTGCGGGCGCTTAGGGCTGCCATTAGGAAAATATCAGGGTTGCTAGCCTCGCAATGCTACGGTTCCGGGAATAGTAAGGTTAGTGCAGAATACTTAAAAAATCGAACTAAACGAAATTTTTTTAAATTGGTGTTTCTTAAGCAGTTACGTGTATAAGTTGGCCAAGACAGAGGCAGATCAAAGAAGAAATTTCGTTGATACTAATTTCTAGCAAGTCTTTGGTAAACTGGCGATTGAGTGTGACTCTGAGTCCTCATTTGTAGCGTCTGACAGGAACTTGTACTAAACCGTGATGAGTGGGAAACCTTTGCCTAGTAATATGAGAGGTAGGGCACAGTGAAGTACCATGACGCTTCAGTCTGGAGAAGCCCAACTGGGGAAGTACCTCCTCCTTACAGAAAACCACAGCCATAATAGCACTGCTACCTTTTAGGTATGTAGTGTTGTGTTCCTGATGGTGAGTAAGATTTCCAGAGGTCCAACAAATTTTAGGGTAGGCAATGCGCGTGTAAATCCTCTGGAGTTGCAGTCGTCCATTAGATTACGGTAACTGCTTACCATCAGGCGGGCCGTATGCTTGTTTGCCACAGTCATCGTATTAAAAAAAGTAGTGGGACATGACACAAATGAGAGGCTAAAAAATGTAAATGAGTCTTTGATCTACCAAATGGTATACTAATATTTCGTATTCGCTGCTTAAAGTGTATAACAGTGGCGGCGCGGCGATTTATATAAGCCGATTCCCGCCGGCTTGACTAACTTTACTGCAGTTCAACGGTTTTCCTTGGGCCCAAAAAGAAAAGGCTAAGACATATCGGCTCCGTCTTGCCTAAGAAAAAAATTTACGCGCCGCCACTGATGTATACCTACATTTTGACGAGAGAGGCGCCTTGCCCTAGTGTTCTCTTTAATCCACGTTACCTGACCATAATTTAAAGTAGGAAACCTAGATTCGAATAAAGTTTGCCTTTCAAAACTCGCGCACTCAAACGACACTTTACCATCATTAACGCCATTGTATCTAAATAAAGGAATTGACAGTATCAAGTGCCTTTCTATTTCGATCGTTTTGATGACTAAGCGATTCGAATCGTATCAATCGGAACGTGACTTGCTACAGTTGGTTTGCTTTTAAAGTGGCGCTCATGGCGATTTTTTTGCATTAATGTCTACATCAGCCTATATCTGGGAGGAATAATGACAGGAGAACGCATCCGCGAGCGCCAGTTAGGGACAAAGATATTTTGGCTTTTGTAGCCTAAAATGTAACAATTCACTATAGTTTTGCTTTACAGGGCATTCTTTATTTATTCTTCATTTAAAAATATTAGCTTATTCTGTATTAATTACCGCAACTTCGGTTGAAAACACAAAAAAAGTAATTGTATTTGTTTGTTCCCCTCCAACTTTGACAGTTCAGAAGGGTCCAGTTTGGAGGGGAACAAATATGTGAGACAATGACAAGGACGGACGAAAATAGAGCCGTCTCGGTCATACCTATGGAAAGACACATAAGACCATTCCTTCCGATCGTGGTATTCTTAGTAGCATGCTTCGTCTAGTTAAATAGTATGTCTATGGCCTATATACGAGTACGTTATACTGCTTGGTACAAAAAAGGCCTAAAGTCGGTCGACAGAAGACATCAACGAGTGAGGATCCAATGGGCTTGCACTTCTTTTCAGCGTAACTAATTATATTTTCAATAGATATCGTTTTTTATTACATTGGTTAACTTGTAGAAAAAGCTTATTGGTTTATGAGAGGTAGGGCACAGCGAAGTACCATCACGTTTGAGTCTGGAGAAGCCCGACTAGGGAAGTACCTCCTCATTACAGAACCACAGCCATAATAGCACTGCTACCTTTCAGGTATGTAGTGTTGTGTTCCTGATGGTGAGTAAGGTTCATAGAGCTCCAAACCCCCTTAAGAGCCGGAAACGCGCCTGTGACTCCCCTGGTGTTGCGGGTACCCATGGGCGACGGTAGTTGCTTACCATCAGGCAATCCGTCTGCTAGTATGTCATTAAAAAAAAGTATACAGACTTTGTTAAATCACTGCATCATGCTCTCTCTACAAGTAAGTTATACTATGTTTTTAATATTCTTATTTACTTGTATTTTTTACCCTACTTCATTGTAATAATAGTATATTTATTCAGTTGCGAAGAATTTTATTCCAAATCACCGCTGTATGGTTAAGTTAAACATATTTTTATAAGGCGGGTTACAAGCCGTCTTGTTGGTATGATAGTTTTGACAAATATGTATAAGAGGACAGCTGCCATGTTAATATTGACTATTTTGAATACTATATACTAATATAGTTTATTTATAGTATCGTTAATAGATAGATATATCGATGTTTTTATGAGTCTTATTAACCTCTTGTCTATAGAGGTTAATAAGAATACACATACTTTATTATCATTCCCAAAACAGACGCTATTGTGTATATCAACGATATTTGTATAAAAATTCTCATCAATGTGTGCAATAACTCCAAAACTCCATCATGTTTTGACATGCGACATCTTTACAATTCGCCAACCAGACTTCTGACATCGCATGTACTCAAGCCATAAACAGTACAACCAAGTACAAGAGTGCGAACAACCGAGCACGTAAGTGTTACCTACATTACGGGGAACCAATAATTTCTCATGGCAAATTGTACGGAACGCGCGTATAGGTCGTAAGTAACTGGTCATTTTGTACTATAGTAGCCCTCAAACGAAGAGACGACTGAGGTCATAAAAGTCCGGGCGTGGGCCATAAACCTCGAGCATAAAGCATAAAGAACGGGTCTAGCAAAACAATGGATAACTGATAACGCGAGCTCAAGGGTTTTATGGGCCCGGTCGTCACTTTGGTTAAGGGCTAGTATAAGATTACGACCTCTCAAGAAAGCAGGATAGCAACCGATTTAGTATAAAATAGTCGTAAGTCCTCAGGAAAATCTATGTTTATAAGCTGTTTTGGGATTAATGTGAAATAGTTCCCTCAGTTGGTATGTAGATTTGATGGGCTTTGTCTTCGTAAGTTAGGGCTTCGGAGAAGTCTAGGTTAGCGTTTAAAGGGGTTTATTACTTCTTTCGAGACTTGATATCTCATTTTTTTTAAAGAGTTCTGAAGTGTCTCATACACTAAAAAAATACTGATAGTACTTACTGATAATTAGCAAAGTTCTTTATGAATGTCGGGGCTACATATTTTTCTTACATTAAATTTAATGTATCTATTGGCAGAGTGCAAAGCGGGTGGAGGGGGTAGCCTAAACGATCACAGCGCACGCTACGGCTAAAATTGTCATTTTTGTCGCTGACTTGAGCTGTCAAATCCATATTGCAGTAAACATTTTTAATATTATTGGCTATAATATTACTGACTACCATTGTTCAAAATTGTGTAATATAGTAAAATAACACAAGATTTAATTAATATTTTTCACAATATTTACTTACTTCTTGTTTGACAGCGGTGACAATATTGTCCATAATGGCCGCCTGTCACGTGGCGCTGTCGTCGCGCTCGGTCCCAATACATATTGTCAGATATCCATATTAATATTATAAATGCGCTCTCTGTCTGTTACCTCTTCACGCTTGAACCGCTGAACCAATTGGGATGAAATTTGGTATGGAGAGAGTTTTAGCTATGACAAACGGCATAGGATATTTTTTATCCCGCAACCATACTTTAAAGACGAGCATGGCTGGCCAACGAAGTCGCGAGGAAAAACTAGTTACATATAATTAGCGCCGGATGTCGTAAGAGGCGACAAAGAGAAAAATTCTACGGACGGGCAGCAGCGTCCATCGAAACCCAATCTACAGCTACTGCGGTCGCCAACCCGCCTGCCAAGCGTGGCGACTATGGCAACTACCCCAAAGATGATACAAATCATATCTGTGGGAGGCCTATGTCCAGCAGTGGACTGCATACGGCTGAAATGTATGTATGTATGCGTCATGGTTTCCAATTTGAACTCCTCTTATATTATAGTATTCCATAACAAAACATCAAAGTAGGTCAAACCGAGGCTACAACTTAAAGTATACAAGGAATATCGAATTTACCAATATTAGCATAAAGGTTACCCGGTTTTTCAACCAAAAGGATGTAAGGACCCTTAATTTTTAAAGACATATGACGTTTTAGATTTGTTTGATTCAGGTGAGCCTTAAGTGGAAAATTGATTTTCACCTAACCGAAAATCTATTGGCAATATTGATATTATCGTGGGAAGGGGATTGGAGTTTTGTTAGGAATTCGATGAATAAGTTGAGAATTTTCGGTTGAGTTAAATTCTTTATAGATTCACAACAATTATTTTTTTTATTTTAATTTAGATTTCGCGATAAGATGTGACTATATATAATATTCTCACGTCACTAATTTGGAAAGTCCGTTTTTTTTAATATCCAAACAGTAAAAGTTTACTATAGTTTTGCTTTACAGAGGCTCTAGTGTAAGTTACTTTTGACGTAAAAAAACGTTTACGAACACGTAAGTGATAATGTTTTTATATGGGAAACGCAAGCGCGTTCGTGAAGTAAACTTACGTTAAAAACTCACTCACTCAGAGGCGCTGCCGCCAAAAACGAACTCTGTCACTCTCATGACACCTTAATTGGAGTAAAAGAGAAAGATGCCCGAAATATACGAACTTCAACGTTTGCGGTACGGAGCCTGGGCTCAGGGCACTCTTTATAAAAAAAAATAAGCTTATTCTATATTCATTTCGGTTGAAAACGTAAGAATAGTAAATTGTGCAACGAGGATGGTAAGTAAGGTATAGTAAACGCGAGTCTATTAGAAGCCCGACGACGAAGTCGGAGGGCTTTTAATGACTCAAGTTTGTTATACACTTACCACCCGTGGTACATACAATGTTTTTCATCACATTTGCGATAAAATTAATTCGTTGGTAAAATATTAGTTACTTATGTAGGCTTAAAATCAAAATACATTTTGAAAACTAAAATCAGACCGCATCCACTATAACCCACACCACACCACCACACCAACTTTTTTCAATGTCTTCCACAGATAATGTTAACAACTGCGTTTTGTTTTCGAAGATGACAGATCATCCTGCCAAATAGTATCAATTATCAAAATCAAATAGAAAACAATTATTTTTAATAAATACTAAACATTAAATTGCAGTAAAATTTAATATAAAGATATGTTTTTTTTTTTATTAAATACATATTTTTTACAGATTAAAAGTTGATTGTAGCAAACTTTTGAAGATATGTAATACACCTTGGCTGTTGGAAACATCCTCAGTCCAAGTGAAGTATAGGATCTGTATATTTTTAAAACTAAACTTAACAGCCCGTGTGAGCTAAATCGGCTATAACTGCTCTGTACTCTCGCGCCATTGACGAGCAAGTGTGATGAAAATTGTATTTGTTTATATTATATCCCTCCAACCTCCAAATAGCGCCGTCTCTGCCATACCTATGGAAAGTTACAAAAGTCCATCCCTTTCCATTGTGGTATTATTATTAACACGCCTCGTGTAGTTAAATGTGTCTATGAAAATTGGCGACTAATTATGTTCAGTTATTTTTGAGAATTTGGCCTGCTCCGATATATTGTATCGCGATATACAATTTTGAATATGGAATATTGATTCAAGTGTTCATTCATGCGATGTGTTTGTTATCAAAGTTTCGTTACGCAACCCGTTCCGGTAATGACCGCATTCGGCTTGCCAAATGCACTTTACTGGTAAAGACTTAAAGGCGAATATTGCTTAACCGAATGGAATTAGAAGTTTAAATGCTCGCAGAATATTCAACGGTTGCTTAAAATTAGCAATTCGAACGGTACTTTCGACGTCAGTGGTACAAGCATCGGTGGTTCAGTGGTAGAATGCTCGCCTGCCACGCGGGCGGCCCGGGTTCGATTCCCGGCCGATGCAATTTTTTTTTTCGATTATTAATTTAGTATTTTTTTGCTGGTTACAGGTACACCTGGAGAGCGATTGCTTAGTGAATGACGCTTATAAATCCAGATCATACGCTTTCTTCTAATTCGTATTTTTTAAAGTTTACGTAATGGATTTGATATTTTAAACCCGACACGGGTATTGTCCTTATACTGTGAATCCACCTGAGCTAGTGCGGCAGCGCCCATTGGAATCATACCGCGATCGCCAACCCGCCTATCAAGCGCGGTAATTATGGTAAAGATTCTGTGGATCGCTGCCTTGGAAATGTATGGCTGATAGGTAGACACGATGATATAGTAAACTGCCGCCAAAAAAAGGTTTACGAATCCCTCTTGCATACGGATTCAGTAATTTATCTAATCCTCTACCACTTCCATAATTACGCGGTCTCATCCTCAACAAGTCTCCAGGTAAATGATGCTACTTAATCTTTTATTCTGACCGTAAGTGGGTCAGTCGGCCGCAGGGACTCCAACTTGGCCGGGTTTTTGCCGAGCCCCACTGATTCGTCTCCTAGATAGAACATATGAGTAAGATGTTGGAGCGGTAGTCCGAACACCGAAGGCCGTAATTTCGGGCATCTTTCTCTTTTACTCCAATTAAATAAATAAATAATTATTTCGGACAATCTTACACAAATCGACCTAGTCCCACGGTAAGCTCAATAAGGCTTGTGTTGCAGGTACTAGACGACGATATATATAATAAATAGATACATATAAATACTTAAATACATAGAAGACACCCATGACTCAGGAACAAATATCCGTGCTCATCACACAAATAAATGCCCTGACTGGGAATCGAACCGAGGACCTTCGGCTTCATAGGCAGGGTCACTACCCACTAGGCCAGACCGGTCGTCAAATTAAGGTGTCATGAGAGTGACAGAGAAAATCGTCAAAAATTTACGAATATCGTTGTTCGCGGTAGCGCCGCTATAATCATCATTTCAGCCATAAGTCGTCTACTGCTCGACATAGGCTTCCACCAATGCTATAATGTGTATCATGTTGAGGGGTAGTTGCCATTGTTGCCACGCTTGGTAGGAGGGTTAGCGACAGCAGTGAAATGATGATGATAATGACGATGAGATGATGGTGATGAGCATAACTTATATAGACGAGCAATTCGGAAACTAGCGATACAGTGGCACCTATTATATTTTTTTTATGATATAGGAGGCAAACGAGCAGACGGATTGCTAAAGGTAAGCTAAAAAAAAACACACTACATACACAAATAATTAATAAAACAAAATTCGTTTATATGCTACTTTTATGATAGATAACATATAATGTATAAAGTAAATGTAGGATACAATCAAATGGGGGGATATAACACACACTAGTTTAATAAGCACTTTTTAAACTTAGTCAGTGAATGGGACTTAACCGCGCGGTTAAGTCCCGTTTATGTTTAATAATGTGTACAAACCGTGAAAGTTTAAATCAGTATTTAGTCAGTGAAATTTATGTGGTAGTTAATAATCGGGAATCATCACAAACAGCGATCTATAGGAGGTAGTCTATACCGTGCCCTGACTAATGGCCTCCCAGAACGGCGGCCATTTATTTACGATCACATTAAGTTATGTGTTTCTATCATTTCGTGCTTATGGCGTACTTTTAAAGGGTAGGCGGGCCATTCCAGAGGTACGGTCAGCTGCAGAGAAAAGGTACCCCCATGCACAAACTCGTATGACGTGGTGGTACCTTTTCTGCAGCTGACTGTACAACGATTACCTAGTTATGTACTTACAACGGTATAGTACCTATAGTGTAGTGATTATATCTTAGCCCCGGTCCTGTAAAATACTATGAATACCACAACTAAAACATACCTATATCGTCGGAGACAGTGCGATACCGCGTAACTAACAAATGCAGTATGATTCGTAAATTTCGGGCATCTTTCTCTATTACTCCAATTAAGGTGTCATGAAAGTGACAGTGACAATCATCCGAAATTTCCGATATCGTGTTTCGCGGGAGCACCGCGGTTTCTTGGTAGGTTGGTAGCTTGGTAGTTTGAATTTCGAACTCTATCGATATTTCTAGTTACGCGGTAGGTATAGCACTATCCCCGTCGATACAACACAATTCCCTAAATATCGAATTAACTTTTTCTTATGGTAATACGATTACAAAAAAAGATTGTGTTAACATAAACTAAAAACTTTCTGTAATTGCTAAACTCCCTGGCCAAACTATACTCGGCACTAGTGTTGTGCCGCACGCAATTTTTTCGATTGGTAGATAACAGACCAAATTACCTTTAAGCACTATTGTTTACAAACTAACAATGTTAAAACGCATTAGCTATCAAACTTTTTTTAAACATTTCTTCTCACGCATCACGGACATCATAATAAAAGCAAAATGAAAGGAAGAAGGGAAGTTCATTCAAGTTTTTATCGCTCGTTAGAAAAAAGTAAAGTCATCTGTTATGATTGTGATTGATGACAGTTCCAAAGCTAATAGGCTTAAGTTCATGAATACACCTGTTTTACTTCCTGACGAGACAAGATTCTTTATGACAATGTCCTAAATGTATTGTAAGTAGGTTTGTTTACATGACTTTGATAAATGAGTCATGAATTAAATAGTATGACATGTATATTTTACTAATAAATTTTCATACAGGCTAAAAAGTAAAAGGAAATCATTCCGATTCTAAATACCGGCAATACAATAGCTCTATCTCGCAAAATAGCCCTACAAAGCGAGGCAGTGACACAAGCCCATTCAGCGAGCTAGTTCGGCCACCACGCAGAGCGGTTGACATCTAAAATTTATTAATACTAAGCAACCGGGATACACACCAGCTGCATACTTGCATAGTGCAAGGGAGCTCGCGACCGCGAGTTCAGTCTCCGTGCAACGTCCGCGGCGCATGCACGCGCCGTACGCTGTCACGCGATTGACGATTATAAAAAAACATATGACAATCGATTCGATTACGATTGCACAACCAACGACGTTCTATTTTTAAACGGTGTTTGTAAACAGTTGCGATTCGGTTATCGTTTTGCGTTAGGAAATATTTTCGGTTATCTGTGTAAACTTAAAAATAGTGCTGTGCAGTGTTTGTGGTGTGTTAGTGATGTGAATTGTATTTGACAACATGTTCGGAGTTTTCATTAGACGTTGGAAGCCTAAAAGGTGGGTGTATGGTCTTGGTCAAATGTTAGTCTAAGCTCAAAATAAACATCCACATGCGAGTTAGTTGACACAACTTGTTTGGTACGGGCCTAATAATAGAAAGTAATAATCTTGGCCATAAAAACCTAAATTAACATGGACGGTTCAGTGCTTTAATCAGAGGGTTACAAGAGAAACGGTTTTTATCGTCATGGCGAGTGAAACGTCCGATTTTAAACATGAATAAAAATTGTAAACGATGAACGTTTCCTGCCAAAATGATAAAATATCTAAACCATTTCACAACACCGAGAGACAAATGGAATGACGTTTTCATACTATCCAATGGTCGTCCACCCACTACTGGGCAATGGCCTTTAAGTTCTTCATTATTTAATCATGGTTAGGTAATTGCGAATTATCATTGTATTGTTTGTCAATGATAACTATTTGGAGAAAAAAATGAAAACGTACACGAGAAATTACCTTGAATAATAATGAAGACTAAATTTATGTATGTTTCAATTTAGTCTTTTTGTTATACACATGTAAATATATCTAAAGTATATTTGAAACCGTTGAACTCTACTAGACTTACATATATTATATTGATGTACAGTAATCAGCAGAAGTTGGTAAGCGGCCCAGGTATTCACAATGATCTTGACATTCTTATTCCTTAACCATAAAGTCGTGTCAAGCTAATTTTGAACCGCCTGCTTAGTAAATTCTGTTTGCTGACTGTACAATAGGATCTTTCGCAAATTTTAGTTACCGAGTTGCCGTGCGATCAATCGATTCGAAATCGAACAGTCGATTATCTTCATACTGATAAATGTCATCGATTCTTATAATAAATACTAATTATACTGTAGCTAGTCACATGTGGTAATATGGATACATTTAATTTTTCAAGAATATATACTTATATAGACACGAATATTTTACTATGGCGTAAAGTTTTGTATACATGATTTTGTCACGTGAAATGTATCCATATTTTTAGACGCAACTATACTAACTAAATATGTATGTGTATGTTTTTTATGTACGTATTAGAAATGTTTAGACAAATAAATAGTGCGTCAGAAATATCGATATCTGTCGAGTTGCCAATTACAAACCGAGTCGAGAATCGATTGTTTGTCGAACATACGACAGACGCAATACATTCGAACGATTGGTGTACGGAATACACGCGTTTTGCGAATTGCGATGCAAAATAAGACGTTTGTTTATTTGTTTGAGGTGGAAATGAGATAAAAATAATCCATCAGCGTAATTCTTATTGGATTGTGTTTTAAAATTTTTAGTGTTTGAGCAGTTTTAAGCAGGCCGACGGTGTAAAGTTCTTGAGCGTAGACCACGGACTAGCAAGCTCAGCAAGTCCAGGGGGGAGGCCTATGTCCAGCAGTGGACGTCTTTCGTTCGACGTGAGAGTTTTTAGTGATGTTTTCGATAACGAGTATCGAGTTTACTATCTGTGCATCTCGCTTGTACTATTTTAGTGCGAACGACATCCACAGATAGTAAACTCGATACTGGTTATCGAAAACGTCTATGTCACAACTCATAGTAAGGGTAACTTGATGGTGGTTAAGAATAATGAAGAAAACAAATTGCAATAATCGATCGAAAATTTTCAGACAGGGCTACCAACCTATGATGAACCACAATCCACTGACATACTACTGACTGTCTGGCTGACATACGGATTTAGATTTCAGGACGACGAACATATTGAATAAGTTAGTTTATTTTCTTTATGTTTTTATTGTTTATGTGAGTAACAAAAATAATTTAATTACACTGGTGACTGGTCTCGAAAAATTTTGCGATTGCCAAAATTGATTTACACAATTAACGAGGAAATAGTTGTTAGGGGCCATTATTTGGTCCTTTACTTACTTTTACACGTAAATATGTGTAAGTAAATCACATACACAATCACATGCAGTATAATAGAAGTCGGGGTCGATTGGATTTTTTTTAATTTTATTTCAGCCGTATCAAGTCCACTGCTGGACATAGGCCTCCCACAAATATGACTTATATCATCTTGGGGGTAATTGCCATAGTCGCCACGCTTGTCAGGCGGGTTGGCGACCGCAGTAGCTGTAAATTGGGTTTCGAAGGACGCTGCTGCTGATTGGATTAGTATAGGTGAAAAACTTAACTGAAGAACCATGTCTATGTAGTTGTGCAGAGAATTCATATGGAACTTACGTCAACATTTGAATATAGAATGCCAACATGTGTATACACACGTTACTACTACATAGATAGGCCAGGTGCTTTAGCTAAGTTTTTCGCCTATAGGAAAAATGATAATTTAATGAATTTCGCTGAATTACTTAACTTCTGTTCAACTTACTTTTGGACCCGGGTATGTCCTTAAACTACGTCCAACAATGAGAGGTAGGGCACAACGAAGTACCATCACGCTTGAATCTGGGGCAGCCCAACTGGGGAAGTACCTCCTCCTTACAGAAGACCACAGCCATAATAGCACTGCTACCTTTCAGGTATGTAGTGTTGTGTTCCTGATGGTGAGTAAGGTTCCCAGAGCTCCAACCCCCCTTAAAGGCCGGCAACGCGCTTGTGACTCCCCTGGTGTTGCGGGTGCCCATGGGTGACGGTAATTGCTTACCATCAGGCAATCCGTCTGCTCGTTTGCCGCCTATGACATAAAAAAAAAAAACTTCATGTCGTACCAATTTAAGTAACGGCACATTACAAAAAAAAACATATATGTCTTTGGTAAAAACGCATTATCTACATATATTATTGAATATACTTACGACTTTTTTACTCTGAACATGGAGGTCAACGGACTTAATCTACCTTTATTTAAACTAATCATACAGTCGGCTGCGAAATGCGTTAACTGCAAAAACTGCACTCACGGTGAATGCACGCTGGCGCGAGAGCGGCGCCGGCGCATACTTTAGAAATTGCATGAAGAGACAAAGATTTGTTGCTTATTTTTATTAGATAATGTCAGGTATGACTGAGGTAAAACGCTAGTCAGTGTGGTATAAAAAAATAAAATCCAGTAGTACATCATTACACAAAGCTCAGACAGTAGCATTTAGTCACTCGCGCAACATGTTTCGGACAACTAGGTCTCTATTTTCAAACACCAAGACTTGTCTGAAGAGCCGGCGCGAGCGGCGAGGTGAACAGACACTCGGCACGCTTATCCTATCTTATCTTGTGTTATGGGGCCCTTTCGTATGCAATTCGACTTCGGATCTTCTGTGTAGTTGTCCCCCTTTGCGCTTATTCCAGAGCATTTTTAACCGTAGCCATGCACGCTTAGTGCTTGAAATGGAGACCTATGCTCTCCGAAACATGTTGCGCGAGTGACTAAACAAACGTGAGTAAAACCGTCATTTTTGACGTGACGCAAGTAAAGTTTAAATACAAATAGATGTAGTCCACATGGAAAGGTACCTTATGGCGCTTGGCGCTTACGCTATTGTTAACGACGCTTAAATTCTAATGGTATTTGTATGTGTAAAATATAAACTTTTTATACGACGACGGTGGCAAACAAGCACACGGCCCGCCTGATAGTATGCAGTTACCGTAGCTTATACACGCCTGCAACTCCAGAGGATTCACATGCGCGTCACCTATCCTAAAACGAATTACCCTACATAGAAAGTAGTGTCTAAAATGGCGACTTACAAATAATTTTATAGAACTCGGGAGTAATTAAAACTGATAAATCACTTATTCCGCTTATTCGATACTTAAATCGAAAGAAAAATAGAGAAATTTGATTCGCAGCGGGATTCGAACCCACAACCACTGGATCACTGTGCGGAATTGTGCTATACGAGGACCGCTGAGACTTGTAAAATTTTTATATTTATCCCTCGTTGTATAGGTACGTCATTTTTATTTCGATTTAAATATCGAAGATCGAAGATATTCGCTAGCAGACGTTTCTGCATAATAAAAAATAATTGATCACTTATTTTTTATTGTTTTTCAACATACAAATAGTTTAATGCAATGCGGCCATTAGCGGCAAAGAAAAATATAATATATGCAATGCAGTAATTGCGTGACACGATGATATCATAATACATATATAAGTATCATATTCTATGTATTTAAGTATTTATATGTATCTATCTATTATATATATCGTCGTCTAGTACCTACAACACGAGCCTTACTGTGCTTACCGTAGGACTAGGTCGATTTGTGTAAGATTGTCCCGAAATATTTATTTATTATTTATTTATATTACAAAGTATATATATATATGTAATTCGTAAGTTGGTATATATACAGTCGCCATCAGATATATATCGGAGCTGTGGCTGGTCACAACTATTGTCAAGGTGATAAAGTGCATGTTCAGATATTTGTGACCACCTCCACAGCTCCGATATATCTGATGGCGACTGGCCCGGTACCGCGAACGTCGAAGTTCGTATATTGCGGGCATCTGTCTCTTTTACTCCAATTAAGGGCGTCATGAGAGTGACAGAGACAATCGTCCGAAATTCACGAATATCGTTGTTCGCGGTAGCGCCACTGTACAACTCCGTTTTTCACTAGGGCCGAGAAACGAAGTTTCATGCTAGTTGTTCGTCACTTTTTGACGACCGGTCTGGCCTAGTGGTTAGTGACTTATTAAGCCGATGGTCCTGGGTTCGATTCCCAGTCGGGGCATTTATTTATGCGATGAGCACAGATATTTGTTCCTGAGTCATGGGTGTTTTCTATGTATTTATATGTATCTATCTATTATATATATCGTCGTCCAGTACCTACAACACAAGCCTTACTGAGCTTCGATTTGTGTAAGCTTGTCCCGAAATATTTATTTATTATTTATTTATTTTGCCGTGTGATTGCGCGGGTGTCGTAAGAGGCGACAAGGGGAAAAATTCTACGGACGGGCAGGAGCGTCCGTCGAAACCCAATCTACAGCTACTGCGGTCGACAAACCGCCTGCCAAACGTGGCGACTATGGCAACTACCCCCAAGATGATACAAGTCATATTTGTGGGAGGCCTATGTCCAACAGTGGACTGCATACGGCTGAAATGTATGTATGTGTTCGTCACTTAACTTTTCGCTAGGGTCAGTAAGTACCTTAAATAGACGTTTTTTATAATTAATCATACCTGGGATAACTAGGGGCATCTATAAGTGCGTGACCAAATATTTTATCGATAGTAAAATATATCGATGTTAATGACAACATAAAAATGTAATTAGACATATAGAAATATTCTTTTGGTCATTTTGTAAAAAAACATTAAAACGGGTATTTACATGTTTATTTTAAAATAGTTTTCATAATTATACAATCAATATTTTTTTCATGTTCGTCGGTATTAATGATATGCCCTGAGTTATACCACGTATGGCTTATTACTATTTACTGATTTAAAACTCTAGTAATAGAAATTAGTGACATGTCGAGTAGTAATATATATCGACATTATTTATCGATATCAAATCCCTGTAACTTGCCCCGAGTTGTCCCAGGTCTTATAATTATATAGGAAGTAGGTAAATATGTAAGTACCTATGTATTTATAAGTAATTTTCCTTGTTTGTATTAATTATTAAAATTGCTCTAGTTATTAACATTTTCCTGTAATTATCATCTATTGTTCTTTAGTTTTTCTATGTATGTCATTGTAGAGAGCGCTGGTAGCATAGCGGTAAGAACTTGCAGTCAATATCGCAGGTTCGAATCCCGGTTTGTACCAATGAGTTCTTCGGAACTTATGTACAAAATATCATTTGATATTTACTAGTCGTTTTTCGGTGAAGGAAAACATCGGGATGCAACCGGATTTACTCGATTTAGTTTACTCTCTGGCTATTTTATTAAAAGTATAACGTGTTGGTGCCAAGTATGCATCCTACTCGACGGTAAGCGGTCAATGTAACCAATGGACACCTGCAACGTCAGAAATTTACTTATGTCGCGAATCGTGGCAAGTCTGCCTTGTGGCAGGAACTTCGCTTGTTCGTAAATTCAAACCAAATAAAACTATAACAATTTTTTCTTCTTTTGTTTTCTAATAGGGTCATCGCCCTTGCAAACTGCACAGGCTGATTACAAAAAGGCTTATGTCGCATGCTTGTATATCATACCATCGTCATTTTCGAAGTAGCTAAAACAAAAGAAAAATTTATGACCGGTTTTTCTAAATTCAACTCTCAGGTTTTGGCTTTAGGGTTCAATTTAAAAAAAATTGTCATGTAAGTTTTGATAGTAATGTAAATTTTCACAGTAAAGTGACGTGGTAGAAAATATTTGCTTTGCTGATAAAGTTGTCAGCGAACTAGATCGGGTTAATGTACTGGAACAATTAGTTTGATCGCTGTATGTGTGGTCTTTCGACATGGTTTGAGGTAGGGTTATGGTGTAAGATGAAGCGATAGCGGAAATGCTTAGAAAGTAATTTATATTAAATTATTTTTCCATGTTGTTTTTTTTCTTTTTCACTCGTATAAGGTCATAAGTCAGACATCTCTTTCTAAATTTTGTTACGGCCTCTTAATGGGTTAAACAGGAGTTAGGTAAAAGTTAAGAATTATGGGCAAGGCATTTATTTGTGCGTTTGTTACGAATATATTTCAGGGTTATAAACGTTATCTTCGTGTTATGTTTATCTCTCTACAATCTATATGTATATCAACAATAGCGTAAGCGCCAAGCCCCATAAGATTTTTGTATCCGCGGAAGGTCACATATTATATTATAAACTTTATACCTCTACATTCGATTTTATATTTGAATGCTTATTAACTTTAAGTTTTAGGTTTGGACAAAGCAGTTAGTATTTCTACAGTACGCCCACTCGGTTTGGCGAGACTTAGCTATAAAGTTCAACTAGAACATAGCAAACTGCCTATTTTAAGTTTACGAGGAGCGTAAAACTTGATAGTGAATTAAATTAACATGGTTATAATAATTTTATCGCGATAATAATCGTTATAATAATCCTACGATTACGGGATACGATATATATACGATATATATATTATATATATTCGATTTCTTAATACATAAGGGAGACATGTACCGGAAGACGCGGTGTGGGCAGACCTACCACAAGGTGAACCGATGACCTGGTAAAGATTGCGAGCATCCGCTCACTGTGGGTTGCTTTGGGGAAGTCTTATGTCGAGCAGTGACTCTCCCTCGGCTGATATAATGATGATGATGAATATGATGATACATGGGACTTACATTTTGAATATTCCCTACTAATCATTGCTTTTCCCATTTTCAGGAGAGTTTGACTTAGAGAATAATATAAATAAGTATTCTGTCCAGGATAAATTGATTAAATCGCCTGAAATGGTTACTTGATGTATGCTAATAGTTTTGATATAGCAGTGTTATAAAATAATAATTCTAACTTGCTTTTATGTTGCAAGCTGTACAGAAAGTGTAATAGAAAAAAATAAAATACAGATTTGAAGATAATAAACGATTGCTGCTGTAGCAATGACCGATGTACTATACTCGTATCTATGCAAATTCCAAAAATACCCATCATCCATTAAACACCTAGAAGAAATTTCATTTTAGAAATTATAGAAAAAAGGTAATATGTTTCCTTAAAGTGATTAAGCACATACGCCATTTTTATTTCGAATATAAAAAAGATATAGTGCTGCCAAGTATTGCAGCCAACAAACAGTCAAGAAACAAAAAGGATGTAAGTACATGTGGACTTTGTAAACATGTTACCTTTTGCTTTGCTGGCTGCTCACTCGAACGGATCATTTGTCATCGTCGTTCAAGTGAACGATGAATATATCTAAATATCTATCTATCATTATAGCACAGGTGAATGTGTTGAAAGAGTATTCTTACCGAAAATAACTATCCAAAATGTACACTTTAAAAAAAGCAACATCTTCAAGAGTCACATCACAATATTTGAGATTTTTGTACGTAAAGTACTAACACAACTGTCATCCGAGTAGGACTTTTTTTAATGACAAAAGTGGCAAACGAGCAGACGGATTGCCTGATGGTAAGCAATTACCGTCGCCCATGGGCACCCGCAACACCAGGAGAGTCATAGTCACCATTAGGAACACAACACTCCATACCTGAAAGGTAGCAGTGCCATTATGGCTGTGGCCTTCTGTAAGGAGGAGGCACTTCCCTAGTTGGGCTTCTCCAGACTCAAGCGTGATGGTACTTCGCTGTGCCCTACCTCTCATTGTTCTTATACCCGGGTCCATAACTTAATTAATAGATTTTATTGAACTCGAGATCCTAAAAGCTATAGCTTTGTCTATCTGGCTATTAGTGAAATGACTATTTTGATCTATTTCTTAGACATAAAGAAGACATTAATTTAACAACAGAAAATTATACGATTGTTTCAGGATTCTGTCTTGCCTGTATTCGTCGTTTACCTAAGTAAATAAGCGAAATTTTGTTACAAAAAATAGCAATTTTTATACCTTTTTGTACATAATTATTATAATTACCTATATGAGTGGTTTATTTAAAATAGATTTATATTTTATAGCTATAATTATTTATGTATAAGTTAATTGAGATTAGTTTTACTTCATTGACGGTTTAATGTTTAATTTATTAATTCATTTTATGCTTCAATTGAAACACAGATTTTTTATCTTTTTTTTGTATATGTCTTTACTCGTAAAATTAAGGAAGTAAGTCTCTCAGTATCGGATATATATATGTACACCCTTGACATACATTTCACTAAAAAGCGTATAAATTATTCACATTGTGACGTAAAGAGAACATTTGCGATAATTTTGTTGTTTATTTCAATATCAAGAACACGCGATCGCAGACGCGTGGAGGTTAAGTGTCAAACCCATTTTGATTGAACTGTGAAAGATACAGAACTTGGGAGGGGGGTTAATTTTGAGACCTAAGCACTTTATAATAATATAAGAATGTTTGATTTGGAATGCCTAAAATAAAAAAATGAACCCTTAATCGATATTATAAGTGGTCGGCACAGTCGTTGTCAACAAATATGTAGTCTTGATATATCTATGTTTATCGCTTATAGCCACACCCCGGATAGATATTCGGGAGAAAAAAGTATGAATTGAAAAGAATCACTAGTATTAGATCGTCGGTCCACCTTGTGGACCTACGCTGCGTCTTCCAGTTCGTGGTCGCCACTCCAGAACCTTTCCGCCCCACCGGCCATACCGCGGGATACCGCTGGATGTGGAAGGCGCAGGATCGGTCTTTTTGGGTCTTCTGGGGGAGGCCTATGTCCAGCAGTGGACGTCTTTCGGCTGACATGATAATGACTAGTATTAGTACCAAAATTTTTGATCCCGAAAATCCAGAATATTGTATTTTGATTTAACGCGTTTGAAAAAAATATTTGACGTCAATCCATAGACCATTTAGATGTCCGTGAAGATAGCTTCTCATTGCCTCCTTTTTGTTTTTGTTTTTTTAATTTTCACAGTAAAAAAAATTGCCGCTTTTAAAATTGCAAGTCGCGTTTGACGCTCGGTCAGGGCTAGGTCAAACGTCCTCCGCTCCCGCTACCGCTTAGGTCAATTTAACCGCAATCTAAACGGATATAAAGGCTGGATTACGCCGCAAGTTGTTCATTTATTTAAAAGTAGCACAAACCATAATTTTGTGGTTGGCATTAACAGTAACAATAAAATACTAGATGCTTACTGGTGGTCCGTTAAGTTGGCAACAACAATGTAACGACGACGGTTTTTTATTTTTATTTTTTTATGATAAAGGTGGCAAACGAGCAGACGGATTGCCTGATGGTAAGCAATTACCGTCGCCCATAGGCACCCGTAACACCAGGGGAGTCACAAGCGCGTTGCCGACCTTTAAGTGGGTTGGAGCTCTGGGAACCTTACTCACCATCAGGAACACAACACTACATACCTGAAAGGTAGCAGTGCTATTATGGCTGTGGTCTTCTGTAAGGAGGAGGTCCTTCCCCAGTTGGGCTGCTCCAGATTCAAGCATGAAGCGTGAAGCGTGGTGAACCAAGACCTTTTACATGAGATGAAGAAAAACTTAATTTTACATATTAAATATAAGACTATTTTGAAGGCATCTAAGATACATATAGCATAAATAAAGCACCTATAAAATATAAATATATAAAGTTATAATACGTTTTTTTCGTCTCCTGTCAAATAACTTTTTGTAGTTAGAAGGCCTTTGTACAGTCAGCATCAGAAGTGACTAAGCGTTTGAGGTGTTCAAAATGAGGTCAACACATCTCTATTGTCAAGAGAATAAGAGTGCGTGTAGGTCATTTTGAACACTTCAAACGCTTAGCCACTTTTGCTGCTGACTGTACTTCACCGTCGATAAGTGAAAAACTTAACTGTAGGACCATGCCAATGTAGTTGTGAAGAGAATTACTAAGAAACTTACGTCAACATTTGAATATAGAACGCCGACATGCGTGTATACAAGTTACTACATAGGCCAGATGCATTAGTCAAGTTTTTCACCTATACCTATTTTAGTGGGCGTTATAATAAGCATTTCGAAAAACACCATACTATTTCGCTCCAAAATCCTGATATGTTAGGAAAAATCCCGTAATATAGCAACCCTACCCATAACCATCAATATCTAAGTCAGTAAGGCATAGATTCAACAAGTTTTTGCCGTCTACTAAAAAATAACGAAAAAACTGTGCGTTCTTTAATAATTTTTTTTTCAATTTGGATGAGTCATTGACCTTTGCTATTGAAAATTCAACCATAAAACTATACGAGAGAGCTTAAAATGGAAGTACTTGTATTCTGAACCATATACAGCTTTGCTTCGAACGGATAGTGTCTTTATACAGCCAAATTGTAAAGACCTTTCATCGTAGGTAAGGTTACTAGTAATGGAAGTTCATTTTACACTAGTGTAGTATCCAGTTCAAAAAACCTTCGTTGTAAAACAAGGTGTAGAACAACACAGACCACTTTCCATTGGTTGTTACTTCGTCATGAGCTGATCAACATTAGGTCTTATAACGTTTCTTTAATTATGCGATTATGAACTTTATCTAATTGTAATAACGTTTAATTTGCAACTGTTTCTATACAGTAAATATGACATTCTTTGTCAGCTCAGTTTTAACTATTGGATGTACTAACAATGGTAATAATTAGGGTACTGTGCGAAAAATTGGCAGGTTGGAGCTGTAAAGACGCCGTTACTTGTAACAGTTTGGTTGAAACGGTAGTTTAGTTTAATGCGAGTGTTGTGAGGTCAGTTAGAAGAATTTATGGGTTCTTGGGGTAGTTACTTATTCTATATGTACCTTTTCATCATTCAACTTTTCACTTCTAGACACGGGCTTCCCCAAATATGACTTGTATCATCTTGGGGGGTAGTTCGCAGGCAGGCCCTTGGCAGGCGGGTTGGCGAGCGAGTTCAGGTTGACGCGTTTTGCAGGTGTCAAATACCACAAGTTAAAAATACCGATATCGTTAGTGTAGTGTGACGACCGAGTGACATCCCTAGTGCGCAAAACGTTGATAAATAAAATTAAGTGCGGGTAGTTCGAAAAACTCGCGCTACTAGATGTTGATGTGAACTTTAGCCAGTCTTTATCCGGGACCACGAGGACAACATCGTTCTCGAAACATCGGAGGTAATTTTTAAAAATATTATACGCGGCTAAGTCCCGTTTGTTACCCGCGATCTGAGCCATTCTTTGTTTTATCACCCTGGGTACGTAAAACTATTAAAACAAGTCACATATTTCATATTCTCCTAGTTTCACACGCCAAAAATATTTTACCTCAGATTTAGTCCCGAAGGAAATCTCCTGCGCGTCCAAAGGGAAATTGACTTCAAATTTTCGTCATTTCTCGTAAAAAGAAAACTATTTGTTTTTAGTTCTGTTACTCACTAGAGCAAAAAAAAAGTGTCTTTGGGTCATTAGGATCAAATCGTTTGACGTTAATACAGAGATTTTTTTTTAATTTGCATGACACAAGTCCGCCTTGAATAGTTTTTGTTTTAATAATAATAGATACAGTTTTAAAAATTATCTCGCTTGTATACACAATACATCGAAAAGTCAAATACGTTTGTTCCTTTCTAACATATAGTCTACCTATAAAACAAACGCAAATAAGAAAGAAATAAAGATATATTTTCTTTGAACAAATTTATGAGTTTCAGTTACTTTGAAGTAGGTAGAAGACTTTTGGTAATTAAAACTTTGTCTGTGTATGCGGGCGCTAAGTAGCATAATTAATGTTCAAAATGTTGACAATAAACGTTAATAGCATTTATACTCACATTTACTTACCATGTTAATACATTATACCTCGTCTGAGAAAGCAATTAGTAAGTACTATTTTCTTATGTGGCCAAATTATACAATATCTTTGCAAATTATAGCCTATATCATGCTATTTTCATGAACGTTAATAGAGAGAGAAAATTAAAAAAAAATTGCATGTGTCTATTATACTTCATTAAAATACGTCCAGTACTTTTTGCGAGGGAGCAACAAACATCCATTCCTTCTTTTGCGGTTATGGTTAAATACATTATTCAAATAACTTAAAATTTTGTCTAGATCAAAATCAAAACATGATGTTTAATCCTGAATCGATACAACACCAATTACCTCACAGCTCTCGTAAAACAGTAAGACTTGGATTCACTGAAATGCCTCGACACGCCATATTGGAACCCAGCCAACAACATGTTCGATTTTAATGCAATCTGTACCCAATATAATTTGGTCTTCTCTGCACTTACCAACCCTTATTATTCCGAACAAATGATACCCTAAGAGGCGTCGAGAGAGGTCTCCTTATAACGGTCAAACGTCGAAATTCTAATTTCAAATAGCGCATTCTGGAACAAAAGAGCGACAGTTTGCCAAGTAAAGTAATAAATTTTAGACTTATGTAACAGATATTAAAGCTGAATTTGCATTGTAGTAACTGATCGAGTTAGTCTGTTTTAGGTTTGACGTTGCCGGTGATACCAAATAATGAGGAGAAAAACTGCCATTTTATCCCGCCAGGTGTCGCATAATCGACTATGCTTAACCTTAACGTCTCATCTGTCAAATTCAATACAAATTTTGTAAACAAATTGGTTCCATCAGATTTATAAAGGTATTTCTTATAAAAATGACCCTGTGTAGTGCTATAAACTGCAAAAATAAAGGTGTTCATGCTTTCCCGAAAGACCGAAAGCGTAGAAAGGCTTGGGAAAATGCGTTACGGATCAAAAACTTCAAAGCAAAAGACTCATCCCGTTTATGTTCTATGCATTTTAAAACAGATGACTATTACGGGCAGAGTATATACACAAGTGAGTTGTTTTTAACTATAAATTTTATTTATTTACTTTTATTTCTTGTAACCGTTAAAACATGATGGTTTTCTTTCAGATTACGAGCCGAAAGCTAAATTTTTGAAGAGAACTGCTGTGCCTTCGATATTTTCATTCAACGAATTGAAACTAGATACACCAAGTGCAGTCGCCCGTCAGCAGCGACTTGAGACGAGGTCTCAGAGAAAGTTACAATTTGAAGAAAATATTTGTCCAACAACGAGCCACGAAGCATCAATCAATGAAGAAAAACTAGCTCCAAACTCCATGGAAATAGCTAGTGAAATAGAAATCTGTGCTGAAATAAAAGATTTGACTGTACCTGCTGTAAAGACTCCAGAATTTTCCTCTAAAGCAACACAAATTGACATTGAACATGTTTTTGGGACAATACATAGATTCAAAAATGATGACAAAGCAATTAAATTTTATACTGGCTTTGAGAGTTACAAAAAGTTCTTTTTTGTATACTCAACTTTAAGTCCAATGGCCCATAAAATACAATATTATGGTAGTTCTGTTATTTTGCTAAGTACTGCAGATCAGTTCTTCTTGACTATGATGAAACTAAGACAAAACAAATGTATTTTTGAATTGAGCCGATTTTTCAATATAAGTACTACTACAGTATCAAATATATTTATTACTTGGGTTAATTTTATGTATCAACTTTGGAAAAAAATAAATGTATGGCCAAGTAAAGATTTAGTACAGTATTATATGCCTGAATATTTTAAAAATTATAACAGTAACATAAGGGTAATTTTAGATGGAACAGAATTCCATGTCCAGAAACCAAAAAATCCAACAGCTCAACAAGCTTCTTGGAGTAGCTACAAGCATGCAAATACACTAAAGGTGGATGGAGGTACTCCGGGAGGATTGTTATCTTACTGTTCTCCTGCATATGCTGGTTCTGTCAGTGACAGACAAACAGTGGAGAGAAGCGATTTAGTGAGTAAATGTGAAAGTGGTGACTGTATTTTAGCAGATCGAGGGTTCAATATTCAGGACATGTTTGCGCACAAAAATGTATCTGTAAATATACCAACGTTTTTAAAGGGTAAAACACAGTTGCCAGGATTAACAGTTCTAAAAGATAGGAATCTAGCTAGTAAAAGAGTGCACATTGAACACTTAATTGGTCTTACTAAAACATACAAAATTTTAAAAAATGATATGGATCACAGTTATGTTCCTATTGCAGGTAAAATCTTTTTTATATGTACTATGTGTTGTAATTTTAGAGAAAGCATAATGAAATAATTGTATTACCTTTAGTCAAATATAGAAATAAAACAACAGTTCAATTATATGTTTTTTATTAACATGAAATACTTATTAGATTGTTACCTTATCAACTCTTTTATGGACTTGTAGCATTTTGAACGTGGCTCATTTGTGGTTTTACTAAATCATAATATTCATAATTCCTCTAATAATATTTATTAAATATTTCCTGTTTCAAATGATTTTCAAAGAATGCCACGAATTTGGAAATCATTTCATTAATGAAGGCATCATCTCTCTCCAGGAAAAGCACTTGCATCTCTTTGAAAATGTATATTATCAGGTTACAATATTTCCGATTTGAACAAAATAGTTATCCCTGTATTTGATAGAAATATGGGTGATTTATTTTTAGTTGTAGTACCCCATTGACTTCTTCAAGGTATGATATTGTGACTGGGGTGATGGGCATATATCGTGCAGCATACGGACATTTAACTTCAATGACAGTCTCATCACCTGGGAGACCGTCTGGTGAAGCTGCTAGGAAAGGGAACTGTTCAGAGATATGCAGCCCGCTCTTTTCTACAGTCAATCCAAAATATTCCTCATACTTCGCTATTGCTGTGCTTTCATGCGTTTTGCCATGTGTGATAGCTCTTGTAGAAATCCGTCTTGGATTCATAATTCTTTTTATTAAATGCTCCTTGCCTGTCCCAGCATGACAAGCAACATGAAAAATGCTGGCAGTAAGCCGGGTAGATCGAACTTCATGCCATTTTTCTGACTTGTCCTGCATCTTTGTAGTGTTTTCTATTTCTACTACTTGATCTTGCGTTACGTTTTTCAGCAGCAACCTCTCAAGCAATAGTTCATTATCCTTTTGATCAGTATAATAGCTATGGTCCCACTCAGTAGCATATGGGTTAGCTGGTTTAATGGTCTGAAGAATAGGCATTGTTGATTGGCCAAAGTTAATAGTCAAATTGTGGACAAAATCTTCATAATTGTCTATGATGTCTTCCTTTTTGAGTGGATTGTAGTTTATGGGTTTTTTTGTTTTGCTCGTTGGCAAATTTTGAGCTTGTATTGGTGACCTATAAAATGCCTTGTGGGGCTTTTTAAACGCCATAAGCTTCTGTGTTGATACTTGATGGACAATCATGGTCTTTGTTCGGTACATACCTTCCACTGCATATAATAATACCGACACATGCTTACAATGAGCTTCTATACCACTGCCAGCAGCACACTCGCAATTGGCCTGTTCTATATTTCCTTCCTTCGAAAGCTTAACATTTACTAAATATGTCACTTTCTTCATTTGAGCTTTACACTGCCCTTGACAGTAAGTATTAGCTCCATCCAGAGGCGTATTTTCAATTTTGGCGCCCCGGGCCATTAAGATTTGCCGCCCCGTAAATGCCGATAAATAAAATTTATAAGTAAAATTAAATTTACACACCACGTAAAAAAACCAAAACTTAATGATAGGATTGATAGGTCATGTATTCGGTTATATTTGGGTCATTATTTGAGGTGTAAGATAAATGTTACAGAAATAAAAACACACATTTTGATGTGGTCTGTTTTATTTTGAACATAAGGGTATATACCGATAACATACTTTATATTATCAGAGATCGATAAAGTTTATTTTGGTTAAAAAAAGCAAAATTCAAATTTTAACGGTAACGAAAATGAGCACCATGACCACGAAAAAGAACATTTTGTTTATTTTTAAATATTATAATTGTACTATTTGAATGAAAATCCGATGATAATGAGAAAACGAATAAGCATTATTTAATTAATCAGGTATTAACAGAAATAGACAATCGATATCTATATATTAAAAATTAAAACTTGACCACGAAAATGACGACTTCAAATTGTCATTTTGTAACCTTTAAATACTATCTAGAAATTATTTGATTAAAGTAAGATTAATAACTTCAACTCACAAACAAAAACAGCTTTCAATACCTCTCTATCTTCAAGACTTATTTCACACGTACATTGTGTGAAATGTATATATCTAAATATTAAAAACTACGTCATTTAGAGGAACATTTTGTTGTGTTGTTTCGTTGTAACAAAATTTCGTTGGGGTCTACCGTAGACCTGCACGGGAATATAATAATATATATATCAGTGCAGGAATAAAAGTAACAATATCGGAAATATCGATATATAATTATTAAACGGTCCGGTACTTTTCATGCCGATTACATCAATTTAACGTCACGCTGCAGATGATCCCAAACAGTTACTAATGATAAGAAGTGTGAAAACTTACTTTATCAGCAAAACTGTATTTATTATTGTCATGTAAGTAAAAAAGAAGATTAGAAGATTTATATTTAATACTTTATGTTTTCCATTGTAACGTCTCGTAAAGACGGCATAACGGCATAAACGATTACATTGTAAAAAGCAGAAAATTCTATAAAAAGTGTTCTGTATTTTTTCTACTTGTAGGGAAAATCATCTTTTTCGTGGTCTTTTAATCAGTTTCGTGGCCCATAGCACCACGAAAATGATGACCACGAAATTGAAAAGTTCTTACTTTCGCGACTCTGCAGTAAATATCCTATAGGTTTGAAGCAAATGAAATCAATATGGAATATCTTAACTGCAAATGACACAGCTCCAGTAAAACATTATATTTATTTACCCAATACTCACCAAGTCGCAACCGTAACGAAAATGACGCTCGATCTTTGACGCAAATCTAACTTGAACCTTTATTACATTAATTATAGATAAATAATTATGGCTTGCGATAAACATTATACGTCATATTGATGCAGTCTTATTTTCAAAGTTGCTTATAGTTAAGAAATGATTAACAGGAGGTTTGTCCTCTTTTTTTGTTTAAAATATTACTGTGGCATTAGTGTGGCAACGAAAATGATGGTGTATTTTGAAACAACGGGAAATGTAGAAAAAAATAGTCTTATCAATGTCCTAATTTTTTTATGTTTGCATGCATGGTATATCATATTATGAACATTCAAACCATGTTTTAAACAGCAAGTATTTCTATACCTTGTATTTTTTACAATACTACAAAGTAGTCAGGGATAATCCGAACCTGACCACGTAACTGACTTATGTGCAGAAAATTTAAGTTATTGTGGAAAAAAAGATAAAATAGAATAAAATGTATTTACCACAAGTTTCAGTGATAATATCCTAAGCAACCTAAAAACAATAAACGATATATTTCTAATTTTATAACTGAAAATTTGAGTCTGAACACAATTGAACCCCTCGAAATAATAACCCATTTATTGATTGACAAAATCATCAATGACGCTGTAATTCATGGCGTTCGTTAACTCGGCTTCCATATCTTCTATATTAAGAATAGCGAAGCTATTTAGGCGTTCTTCACTTATAGCGGATCGTAAATATTTTTTTATTATTTTAGGTGCAGAAAACGAACGTTCTGCACTACAATATTAGGCCAGTTGACTGCTTTTTTTATCAATCGATCCCTACCCTATATTGTTCAAGGGATGAAATGTCTTTATGGGAGTAATGGCCTTAAAACTACACAAAATCCAGAAATGAGCCTCAAAGTCGGACATTCCTATTTCTCGCGAAAACGCTCCTTACAAAATGATGAGAACATATTTTTAACGTATGCGGAGTGAAATTTGGACAAAGTTTGAATATATAAAATGTAAAAAACAAAAATCAAAAAAAAATATGTGTGTATGTCAATATCAAGTCTATATATCTGTGAATCAATCTGGTAAGTTTCATAAGGATTGGATGTTGGATTTTGTAATTATGGTAAATAACCAAGAACGCCGTCGTAAAACTGTATGTAATTTCTACAGTATACATCCCCTATGGCCGAAATCGAAGGTGGTGGAACATTTTGTACAAATGGGTGAGAGTCGAAGCACCATTTATAATATTTTAGCGTCTTTTAACTTAAAAACAACCACTGCTAGAAAGCCTGGTTCTGGAATTTATCCCAGCTTGAGCAAGTTTTCTGAGAGAGCTCGACTAAAGAAAATTACCGCCGGCCGTGTTGCTAAATCTTACAGAGAGCTCGGAAGAAAATATAAATGTGACGGAAAAACTGTCAAAAATATCTTGAAGACATGGGCATCGATAACCGGTGTAGAAAATTTAAATCCACCGTCTCCGAAAATCAAAAATCCACTCAGAAAATAAGGCCGCGTAAATTAGTCAAAGAAATATTTTACGCCAAAAACAATGTGACTTGCGTCATGGAAGACGAGTCATATTTCACGTTAGATGGAAACTAGTGGCAAGGCAATTACTATTTTGAGAAGACCAATGGTCCAACTGATGAGAACGTGAAATATATTGAGCATACCAAGTTTCCTAAAAAAGTTTTGCTATGGCTTGCCATCAGGAACGCGGAATGTCCAAGGCGGTGTTCTTTGAATCAGGTTTAGCTGTGAACGCCGATCGCTACATAGAGCGTTGTTTGCCATTAGTGCGAGATTTCATAAATACGAGTCATAGAGGAGAAAATGCTGTGTTTTGGCCAGACTTAGCCTCAAGCTATTATTCCAAAAACACTTAGCAAAACGGCGGAGCTAAACACCCCATACGTACCGAAGACATCAAATCCACCTAATGTTCCGCAACTTCGCCCTATTGAAGATTTTTGGGCAAATCTGAAGAGGCGAGTATATTGCGATAATTTTCGGTCCAAAAGTGTGCAAAGCTTGATTCGTAAAATAAAATTGGAGTTGTATAAAATGCCCACATCTATGTTTTCGACAGGGATGAACAAAGTTCCTCAGAACTACCGTAAAGCATCTCGCATGGGAGTAAACTTTTTTTTACATTAATCATTATTAGGTACTTTATTATAAAAACATAACTATTTAAAAAAATAATGGTGTTTTTTTTATTTAAAACAACATTGCACTTTGTCCAAATTTCACTCCGCATACGTTATGACATCACTTATTCCTAGCCACGCTATCTTTAAATCAGATAAGTATTTATATTCAATTTTAATTCACTGCGGTGGTGCCAAAAAAATGCGTAAGGCAATCTCTACGTACGGTAAAGATTCTTTTAAATCTTTATCTTTTAGTAAAGAATACCGATGTACGTGACAAATATGTTTGGGGTCAATAGAAAATTAAAACAATGTAGGTACATAATCAAATAAAACCCATGTTTAGGGTTCCGTACCCGAAGTTTAAAAAATAAATCCTATTACGCTGCTGTATCTTATGAACCGTAATAGAGACAGCTGAAATTTTCACAGATGATGTATTTCACAGACGTTCTTCATGCTATAAGACTACTAGTGGAAAATGCACGCGATAGCGAACAAAACCTTTGGATGGTGTTCGCAGATCTCGAGAAGGCGTTTGACTGAGTACCAAGAACAATAATATGGCAAGCTTCTTAGAAGCCAAAATGTCCCCGAATGCTACGACTCATACTCATAATAGACATGTACGAGAGCGTTGAAACATGCGTTAGAAGCCCAGCTGATGGTACGCCAGAGAATTTCAGTATAAAAATGGGAGTACACCAAGGCGGCGCGCTTAGTCCCTTATTATTTAATATCACCATGAACTACCTGACATAACATATTCAGAAACCCACTCCATGGAATCTCCTCTATGCGGATGATGTGGCCCTCATTTCAGACAGCAGACACGATGTTGAACAAAATTTGGAACAATGGAGGACAATATGTCTAGAATCGAATGGATTTCGCATCAGCAGAACCAAGACGGAATGCATGGTATGTCACTTTAATCTCAAGGAACCCATTGGACCAACTGACACAGTAAAACTGAGGGGCCAGGACCTGCCTAGAGTAAATAACTTCCAGTACCTAATATCGTTTATTCGCCGATATAACACATATAACGTCCTCGGGGTGGCATACATGACGCGCGTTAACAGGAGTTCTGTGATCCGAAGATGCCAATAAAAACAAAAGGCAAAGTCTATAAAACAGCTGTTAGACTAGTACTACTTTACGTCAGCAAAATATGGGCTATTCGGAAAATCCAGCAGCAAAAACTTCACACCACAGAGATGCGCATGCTGCGTTGGTCAGGTGGAGTTACACTCAAAGTAGCACCTAAGATGGTACGGTCAGAATGTTGTACGAAGACCTGATGATCACGTCGTCAAGAAGTGCCTTTCCATGGCTGTGCATGAAAGAGGGAGTGGTAAGCCGAAGACTACCTGGATGACGAATGTTCGAAGAGACATGAAGGACCTCGGCTTGACTCCCGACGATGTTTTGAGCGGAGCACGTGGCGCCTCACGATTAAGAAAGCCGACCCCGCGTAACGGGAAGTGGCGAGGAGAAAGAAAGAAGAAGAAGATGTATTTCTGTTGCCGCTATGACAACAAATACTAAAAACCAGAATAAAATAAGTATTTAAGGGGGCTAATTTTAACCGTTTTATTTATTTATTTATATATAAATGTATGTATGAAAAAAATATTGTAGGAAACTTAATGAAAAACGGCGCCCAGAAGAAACTGAGAGGGGCGGCTTCGCAGGATGAGAACGGCGGCTTCGCCGCCCCTCTCATCCTGCCGCCCCGGGCCATGGCCCCCTTGGCCCTAGGGTAAATACGCCCCTGGCTCCATCCGAAGCATATCTTGCTGTTAGTAGGCACCGAGATTCGTACATGCCTTTACTCTGGGCATTAAATCTTACGAAATATGCCTGGATTTCATGTCTATTTAAAGCTGGAATAGGCGAATCGGCGTTAATATCTTTAAAGCAAGATACAGGTGGGCACTCGTATCTAGGATCGTCACTAGGGCCAGGGTCTGCACCAAAATTAAAATTTCGGTCATAAGCTTCCAATCTAAAACACAATGCATTCAATTAATGATGATCAATATAAACGTACGTTTATTATTCATAACCTCAAAAGTATTTATTGCTTACCTTTCGATCAAATCAGCTTTTTTACCCGCTACAGAGGCATTTCTCTGTCGCAATTCTTTTTTTAATTGCACAACAGTCATAAACGAATACATTTTTAACAATATTTTAGAGAAAATAGGTGTATTACTTTTGACAGCCAGAGTTCAGAAAAGCAACAAAACAGGGTCGCTTGTGTCGCCATCTACGCAGAGTTTTTAGTTCCCCTCCTAATTGAAACTGGCAACTTTGTAGCGATAGTTTAAAAAGTCAGAAATAAAAAAAAAATGCTTTATTTTTTAGAGATATAAGAGAATTTAGAATAGTACTCGTACTAGTGTAAGTTTTTTATAGTCCGGCCACGCTTAGATACTAGTCACCAATTTTAAAGAAGTATAGCAGCAGAAGACGTGAATTATAAAAAAAATATGACGTCTTATATATCACTTTCACATTCTATCCGTTAGTTGTCATAATAGAGAACTTAAACGATATTATTGCACACTTAGTACTTCCCAGTTAGTTGAAATAAACCACGAACGAGTTCTATGTTCACTATAGTGTATAGATTTGAATTTAGTTTTTTTTTTACTAATTATTTGACTAGTTAACACACAGGGAGTTAAGAATTTCACCAAAAAAAAAAACACATATGTAAGCGTTTGAAATAGAAACAAGAAAAAACTAGATAAAAGTATTTTCTCAAGTGTGCATATTGGGTTTATAAAAAGACATCTCTTGGCAAATTTAGCTTAAAGTCCGTAAAATATTTTACTAAATACTACGGCTGAACAGCTCACGTTACTGAGTATAATATAAATGATACTCTCTTGCGCATATTTCCGATATTCTCCATTTTCCAGACATTTTCTTTGACATCAATTGATCACGACGCAACACGCGATACATCGATACCAAAACGATATTCGTATATTTTGGACGATTGTCTCTGCCACTCCCATGATGCCTTAATTGGAGTAAAAGAGAAAGATGCTCGAAATATACGAACTTCGATGTTCGCGGTCCCGTCTTCGACGCTAACGGAGTTCCGATACTTGTACTGCTTGAAAATGGAGACCAGAGGCGTTACCGCCAAAAACGATATTCGTTAATTTTGGACGATTGCCTCTGTCACTCTCGTGACGCCTTAATTGGAGTAAAAGAGAAAGATGGTCGAAATATACGAACTTCGATGTTCGCGGTACCGGGCCTGTCTTCCCAATATTTCGCGCGAGTTTATATAAAATGTTTCAATAATTCACGAAACTATAAATACACCAAGTATTCACTTTAAGTGTCGATGTAGAGTCCTTATGTTGTTTCTATTTAAGTATTCATTAAAACATTAACAATACAAATTTCTTTCAAAATTAATATAATACCATGTGACGCCTCCCTTTCGCACCTACTAACTAGTTAGAATGTAACCGCTTTAGTATCAGACGATTACACCCGACTTCGTAGACTAGCTGATTGAGTATGTGATATATTTAAATGATCCACAAACAAAATGTTATCAGCGTCTTTCCCGTGGTATCCAAGCCTCCTTCAGTCGCCATCAGATATATCGGAGCTGTGGAGGTGGTCACAAATATCTGAACAACGCCTCTGTTGTCATGGTGTTGCAGCATATTTAGGTATTTGTGAGATATATCGTGGGAGGTGGTCATAAATATCTGAACAACGCCTCAGATATTCGATATTTGTGACCACTTAAAATTTGTGACAGTATAAAACTAGGAACTCTGAGTTACCCACGATCCAAGACAGAACAACTTATAAATTCCAACGAAATTAGCCATCTACGTTGAAAAGCCTAATGGTTTGGCCAATCTTAGAATATTTTATCAAACCATTTAATCTATTACTAAGCTAGTTCAACCGCATTGTAAATGAATGCGATATTATAATTGATTCGTGTAACTTGGCAAGTACGGCCATTCTTATGCTTATTCTGTGCAAGGGATTGCCAAAGAGCAATAGACTGCGAATAACTGTTAAATCAGATTAATAATAAATTATACATTCATGCGGATTTTTCCTAATAAGTATGGCGTGGCGGTCTGGGCATATCCCGTAAAATTGTTTTTTTGATATAGGTTTACTTTAGTTATTTACCCGTAACGACACTTTTAGTAGGCAACTAAGAACACCATTTTTTCTTTATTAAATGTTTTGATTTAAGTAGTACCTGGTCCTGGAGCGGTACCGCGAACATCGAAGTTCGTATATTTCGGGCATCTTTCTCTTTTACTCCAATTAAAGGTGTCATGAGAGTGACAGAGACAATCGTCCGAAATTTATGAATATAGTGGTTCGCGGTAGCGCCGCTGTCTCGGATGCCGGAGGTCCTCATCGCTTTTTTTAAGTATAAAGGCATCTATTTCAAATTTCAATATGTTAGGGTTCACAGTTTTTCGACAGTTTACAATCTCACGAGTTAGATTATAATCTAACGGCATTTACAATTTTACGTTGACATATGTATATGTCAATGTGAAATTGTCAATTGCTCATTTAAGAGTTTGACATATCAAGTTCTCATAATTTTACGGTGAACAATCAATCATTGGTTTTAAATACATTCATACTCGTAATACTTCTTCTGATTTTCACCTTTACCTACATAATACTAAAACTACTACAAGTTTCCGGTTTCACCGTATTAGAAATAGATAACTATAAGCAATACTTTCGTAGTAGAAATCTCAACTGTGCGAATAATACTAAAGAGAAATAAATCGCTTGATAAAAATTAATTCAAATATTTCTACTTCTTATTACCCAAGCGTACCCTTTTTAATTCACATTTTTGCTAATCATGCAATCCGATCACCGACTAATAGCTACACAGCGCTTCTCTTTACACCTATGTAACATGAATGGGACAGAATTTAGCTAGACCACTAACCACTTACGATCAAAGTTGTAATGGATTCCGACCAACGTTAGTTGAACTTGGCCCAAGTTAGGTAAGAGATGTAAATAGACTACCATCAGTAGATTACGCTTTATGAAGCGTTTACGTAAATTATTAGACCAACGAGCTATTTAGTCGCCTTGTATGCCCAGTCTAATAAGCACAGTTGTTCTGATCCGGTAGTCCAAGTAAACGGTGCACCTAGACCAACCGACCGTCTGTCTATTCGCGGATATTTAAGCTGATATTTTGACTTCCTGGCTATAGGAAGAAGAAAAATCCACTTGCCTTCATGAATTAAAAAAACCTATACTAAAGAACGAGTAGCGACCCTAGGTTAAGAGTACCGTACTAAAAGAGGTAAGTGGTGCTGCTTTTATACCGGGTGTGGCCAGTAAGAGGAGCAAAAATTTTTGGGATCGCTTCTAGACCACAAACGAAGCAACATTTGTTCTACAACTTTAAATAATTGGGTAATTTATTACTTGTGATTTTTTCGAACAAAGTAAATAGTATTTTCAATGAACAGCATCCAATAGTCTAGTTGACGTTTACTGTCAGCTTACAAACTTCATAGTTTTTGCAATACCAGTTGCTTGCTTGGAAAATCATTTTTTATTAATATTTATTAAACTATAAGTTATTTTCAAAAATCGTAGAACAAATGTTGCTACGTTTTTGGTGTAGAAATAATGCCTAAAGTTAAAGCTCCTATTATAGGCCACACCCGGTATACATAACGGCAAGCCAAGCAAGCTGTGTTAATTGTATATAAACGTAGCACAGCATATTTAGCTTTGGTATAAAGGCACCCTAATATGCACTCAAAGACTACCGTAAAAACCGAACATCTTTCTCTTTTATTCCAATTAAAGGGTCACTAAAGTGGCAGACACAATCATTCATGAAAATTCGTGGTCGGCCTGGTCTAGTAGACAAGTGGTCTTAGATAAGTGTGAGGCAATGTCCCGCTCAGACCTGCTCCGAGCTCCGGCAGCTCCGGGCGAATGTTCGCGAATTACGTATTGTTATGTAATTGACACTTGGGTGATGAAAACATTATGTTGTATGATTAAACTTATCATCAACCCCAGTTGATTTTTTTATACTACTACGGTGCCATCTGACCTTACAACCCTTAGGGCTAAACTAGGCCTTATTGGGATTAGTCCTTTTTTTTTAACTTGACTTGGGCTTTATGCACATGTGTTGTGCGATAGAGCAAGCGGACTGTGTGGGGGGAAGGTAGCCTGGGGAAAATCCAGGACCCTTCCGCGCCAGACTTGACGTGTACTACTGGAATACTCCTACTGAGTTTTCGCTGCCAGTGAGATTGGTTGAGACGGTCTCAACCGAATCTGAGTGTGGGATTAGTCCGGTTTCGTCACCGAAAAGCGATTGGTATATGATGTTTGTACTCATTGGTACGAGCTGGAGTTTCAACTTGCGACCTCCGGATTGTAAGTCGCACGCTCTTACCGCTAGGCCACCAGCGCCATCTAAAAACCATTAGGGCTAAGATCGCTTAAATTTGGTTATGTCTACTGGAAATTCGAGGCATCTCTTTATGTTTTATGTGTTTTATTTTCAAGAGAAACAAATTCGTGGAAGGTAAAACAACTAAAAAAAGTATGCCAGTATACTATTACTACGCAATTTGTGAAGATATAACTTTGAATTTGAAAGGCACACACTCTAAAGAGGGCTTCAAAACAATCAATACATGACGACTGTTAATTCCTTATACCAATAGAACACTTAACGTAAACAATTCAATTCCAATTTTGAATTTTAAACCAATAGAACACAAACGAACTCAATTCAATTCCAATTTTGAATTTTCCTTTTCCGGTCCAACTTTACACTCCTACACAAATAGTTTATTTTGTTTACCCACATATACAACCTACATATATCGTTTAATGCTATTTTGACATTCACTCATAAACATTTTAAAATAGTTTTGACTATGACAATAAATTTGTTTGCCCTAAATAAAATGGAAGTTGGGAAATATTTGCTAAAGCTTACGACACTTCCGTTCGGTTTGAAAATAAAATAAATTGGGACACAAATGTTAAATGTTTGAACAAGTTTTACGAAAAGGGTCTTTGAGAGTCGAACGCTCGTCTGACATTTTAAACTATATCAATGATGAAGAAATAACTGCAGCACTTCGTAATGGAATGTGCCAGAACTCGAGCAAAGAGGTAACAGTACCCTTACCATGAGTTGGGACTTTGAGGTTTGCGATAACGAGTATCGAGTTTACTATCTGTGCATCTAGTTCGCACTAAAATAGTACAAGCGAGATAGTAAACTCGATACTCGTTATCGAAGACCTCAATGTCACAAGACATGGTAAGGGAACAGTTATTTCGACGTTGGGGTTACTTGCAGTCTTCGAGTCGATATTGGCGGAACGCTTGTCCAAACCTGCTATATTTGTTTATGGTATTTTTGACAACTTACGTTATTTTGTTAATATTTTTGTATTAACAGAGCCGACAAAGGCTCCTGAACAGAACAGATAAAAAAAATAATGTAATTTAGTATTTTAGAAATCTGATCGACCTTCTACCCGCGGCTTTGTCTGCCTAAGATCCCACAGGAACGCATTCCCGGGATTCCGGGAATCCCGCATCAATTATCGTATGTCTCAATTTAGATCTTTGTCTATCTGTACACCAAGTTTTATGTAAATCTGTTCAGCCAGTATTGCGTAATTGAGTAACAAACATCCAAACAACTTTACCAACTTTCACATTTGTAATATCATTAGGATAGTAGCTCATAATCGCTGCCATTGGAACTACATACTATTTTAGAACCATTAATATTAGTAACAAACTTTTCATCATTTATTTTATACTCTAAAGGCGTGTACACACTAACGGTGGCAACTCGGCGTAATCCCAGCGATTCCGTAGTACCTAATCGGCACGACGCGTTCCATCTCAATTTTGTATGGCAATGCCGAGAAACAACTATACAGCGGGACAGAAACGCTAGTTTACCCACGCTCTAAACCGACTGCTTCTAAGTTGCACTTTGGCTTTGCTATTCTTCATGAGCCTAAGAAAAACTATTGCGGGTTGTCGGGCCTTTAGACCTCTGTACTAGCTAGACGCTGCGGTGACTGTACTGGCAGACTGGCATGTTTTGGAATGACTATTTTAAAGACTGATAGGAAAGAAATTGACAACAAAATTAAGACAGTTATCGAGAAGAACTCACAGAAGACGGTTATTAAAAGAGTTTAAAGGACCAGAGAAAGACGGTTCAGCGGCAAAGCTCCCTAATTATACACACGCGTAAAAAAGCGCACTTTTTGTCTTGAATTTAAAAGTAGGTTATTATTTCTTAAAATGTAGTCACACACCCAATAAAGAACCCACCCAGAAATCAACTAAACAATCACAAAAATATGCACTTTCAAGTAAACATTTCATCAATCTGATGTAAGGTTATTTACGCGCTAAGTAGGGCTAAAATACCTTAATCCTTTCATATCAGGGGTCACTGGCCTTTTTACGTGCAGGGCCTTTTGAAACATTTTTATAGGCGCCTACACTGAAAGAGTACTCCCTTTACAGTGCATCATATGATATTGCATTACTACCCTATTGCAATGAATTTCACTTTACGATCGCAACCCTCCAGTCTCTAAGGTATAAAGTGCAAGAGTGATAGACATCTATGTAGCTATAAAAGTAGGTTATAAAATGTTTTATCTCCTTCATGACCCTATGGATACCACACTTGCGATTTGCGAGCGAGTTCGCTGTGTACGAGTTTGTTTGTTTGTTTAGAAATCGCTTCTAAAACGCTTAAGTATGGTAATGCTCTAACACTTTACAGTAAACGTCATATTTTTTAAACTTTTTGCTTTTTTTCCAAGCTTTGATTTGAATGATAACTATAATTAATAAAAAAAATGTTTAAATTGGTCTAATAAGGCCAATCGAAGTGGCGGGAAAAAAATATTGTACTTTTACGCAAATATATACTAGCTTAGGTTAAATATGTACTACATTAGTTAACTTTTTTACTAATAATATATGAGCCTTTTTTTATAAAAGACTGACTAGCGTTTGACCCCAGTCTCACCTGATGGTAAGTGACGATGAGGTCGAGGGTGTAGCACGCTGGTTCAGTAACAGTCTATTCACTCATGCCTTGAAAAGACCCAAATCAAATTTAACCTGGCTGGCTGGAGTACACATTTGTACCGTTTGGCGTAGAAACGCTAGGTCCAGTGCTCCGTCCAATTTTTTTCTGAAATCGCGAAGCGTCTGTTTGACGTAACCGGTGACCGAAGAGCTGGCAGCTTACTAATATTGTAATAATTGTATATTTATTTGAAAAATAAATATACCTTTTTTTCTTATCAAGCTTAGAACGTTTATGCCAGGAAATCCAATTTCAAATTTCGAACGACATAACGACATGTTCATAATCCCATCCAGTTTACAATATCCACCTGCCTGGCACCGTATTTGGCACCGGCCGTACACAGATTTGGCACACTGCGCTCGCGGTGCCAATGCCAAGGCTAGTTACGTAACTTGCCAATATGGCGCACGTATTGTTTCGGCTAATGAATGGAAGAGTACCCTTACCATAGGTTGTGTTATTTTCGATACCGAGAAAACCTCAAAGTCACAACTCATGGTAAGGGTATATGGTATACTCGTATGTTGAGAACTATATGTAATAAAGTAATGCGTGTGAGAGATGTAGAAACCATTTGTAATTTCGATTCGTACCACGTGCGTAGTCCTCTCCGTAGACCACCTCAGCGAGCGAATTTTGCGTTTGGGGGGTTCAATACCTCGCCACGCTTGATAGGCGGGTTGGCGTTCGCAGTATGCTCCACCGCTATGGACGCTGCTGCCCGTCCTCAGGTGGTTTGGTGTTTCGGTGCTGGTGGAATGTAGTGTAAAATATTATGGGGCTATCCTACACAAATCGACATATTCCAAATATGTAAAATATTCGTTTTAGGCACCAAAATAAATCCCTTGTCATCATCATCATATCAGCCGAAGGACGTCCACTGCTGAACATAGGCCTCCCCCATGACGACCCCACAGTGCCCGGTTTTGCGCAACCCGCATCCAGTGGATTCCCGCTATATTTACCACGTCGTCGATCCACCTTGCGGGGGGTCTGCCCATGCTGCGCCTTCCGGTTCGTGGTCGCCACTCGAGAACCTTTACGCCCCAACGACCATAGGTTCTACGTGCAATGCCATTTAAGTTTAGCGATCCGGGAGAGTATATCGGTTACTTTGGTTCTCCTGCGAAATACCGTAAACGGGAATCAAACTCGACACCCCCAGCTTCGTATTTTGACTTTAGATGAAGTAATCATTGAAAAATCAGACATGTTAAACTATTCCAAAAGTGCATACGACGGTTATTTCTCAGTAACATGTCATAGTTGTGATGCTTGATGAGCTGCATAAGTCTCATTTATTCCAAACGCATCCTGCGACACTAAATATGCGCGTGTGATGAATAAAAAGCCCTGTTTTTACGTGTTTCAAAAACATGAGCGACTACTTTTGGAAGGTGGGAAAAGTTAGAGCGCGTTTAAAAAAACATGGTATTTATAAACATTAGAAATATTGTACATAGTCTGTTTTTTTTCTGGAAATGTAACGAATACTAACGTTTTGCCAAAAAGCACAATAAAATACTTATTACTTGCTTTCTTTCTTGAACGTTTCGTGAGCCTATAAATTCTCTTACTTTTTACATAAGTTAGCTAAGACCATTGTTCTTAATCTTCAAAATAAATATTTCGTAACAAAAGAACACAATAAAATACCTAAACTGGTTCCGGTCCCTGTTTGATATAATATATACTCATTACATGACACATAATAATATTTTTATACTCGCATACTTTAATCTGTCAATTACGATACACGTAACATACATAGACATATATTACAGGGTATCCTAATGAAATAATCGTGACATAATGAAGAGTTTTTCAGTCGAGTACCGTGTTTAGGCCACGAAGCTTGCTGAGTGGCCTAAGTAAGGTACGAGATTGAAAAACTCTTCATTATGTCACGATTGTATAAAATACTATTATGTTATGCCCTAAGGGACTGGCAGAGGATGCCTCATGGTTTCATTTTAAAACTTATAGTGACGAAAATACGACGCGAATATCTCTGCTTTAAAATAATTTTCGTAAAAATCACACGGCGTGAAAAAAACGAGCTACAGTCGCATTAAAATACATATTAGACCTCACCTTACTTATCTACATAAATATTGGTTCACATCTATAAATGTTTAAGCAATCCATCTCACATAAAGAATTGACCCAGCAAACCCACATAACCGTCCAATAACTCTCTTATGCTTCATTTTTTTTTTACTCAAATTCTGTATCATATTGATATACAGAGGTCACTAGGGCAGTGACAACTGCCAGTTATTTTTTAACCTCAACTTTTAACGTTCCACGGTTGGTCGCAGTAAACTCGTTAAGTGGCACTGGGCAACGCAAACACGGAGAAACGGAACGTAAATTAAAAAGTTGTAAAACACTGGCACGTGGACTGAGCGAGTTGGCGCGTGTCCATTCGCACACGGTTTATTTTTTTTTTCTATATCAGTCGCTTTTCGGTGAAGGAAAACATCGTGAGAAATCGGACTAATCCCAATAAGGCCTAGTTTACCCTCTGGGTTGGAAGGTCAGATACGCCAAATCCTGGGATTAGTTGCCAAGCGGACCCCAGGCTCCCATAAGCCATGGCAAATGCCGGGACAACGCGAGGAAGATGGATGGATCATAGGAAGCATTCACAGAAAAATTATATGATTGCCTAATATATGATATATGTAGTGGATATATGTAAGGAGAAAAGCTATGTTATGAAATAAAAAGTTATGTGTAAGGTTCAGGTTTCATAGTCATCAAATCTATTTCATCTGTCTAATATGCATCATAATTACATCTCGATAAAAAAAAACAACACGAAAAGTTACTTTATATAAAAATATGACTTAGCACAATCGCCCAAAGATGTGTATCTCAACTACAACGTTAAGACATATACCTACTAGTATAAAGTCAAGGTTAAAGATATACATATGGACAAAGTACCGAATTATGTACTCATCCATGTTACCTTAATATTATCACTATCACAATAAGATATACTATACATTTTGGCACTTAACAGAACCGATATCTTTTACACTGACAAGTGTACAGTCTCAACTCAACGTAGGTATAGTACAGTAGTGGCTATAAAACCCGATTCCCGACGGCTTGACTAATTTTCACATACCTGAGTGATTTACCATCAGCTCCTACAGAAAAGGGAAGCCATGTTGGCTACGGTTTTCCTAAGAATAATAACTTAACCTAAACTAACCCGCAGTCAACTTTTTTCTGGAAATTTCCGATATTTCCCAGTTCTTGAACAAACAATACAACAGTGACATCATATTGCAACATTAGCGACTGCAATTCTCAATGGAAGCTTGCCAAAGCTGAATGACGACCGGAAGCTAGCGATAAATACATACTGACTTGTTTATCACTCGTTTCCGTTTGTTCCATGAAATGTATAGGTGTACTAGTGTATCAAATTCTGGCTAACGTATATGAACTCTAATAGCATTTTTCAAGCTTACTACGATACCTAATCAACCACAATTTTTCATATCCATCATAATACTAACTACATAAATAACCAACCAAATTCGAGTACCTAAATTGAGTTTCGATTTCGACCTATTGCACTTTGAGGATCATATTAGTTGCGACTACCTACCGGAAATAAATAATATGTAAAAAAAAATCGTATAATCAAATACCTACAACCGGGTTATATCGCGTATTTCATCTCGACATTTCGTACCCTTTACCAGCGTTTGCTGTCAAAGCGGTCGGTAGCGACGGTACGTTAGATTAGTGAGTCACAACTCACAAATAAGTATCAACATGATATGCAAAAATAATATTACATTACTCATCCTTTTATTAATTGCTTTACTTTGTTTAGATCCTCCACCAAAACAAGTGTCGTACGCTTTCCGACTATGGGCACGCGCAGCCATCATCCTAAAATACTCTGAGCATTTCACAAGCTGATTTACAGACTATAAACAACAACTTCACAGAGCCAGATCTGCTCGCGTCCGCGTATTGCGCAAGGGTCACTGATACTTCTAGAATCTATAACTATTTTTATAAAAAAAAAGTAAAAAAACAACAAAAAAATAAATAAAAGCCATCCTTATATAAAAAATAAAAAAATGCAAAAAGATTCTCTCCGGCGGGGAATCGAACCCCGGTCTCCCGCGTGACAGGCGGGGATACTTACCACTATACTACCGAAGACTTGTGAGCAGTGGTCGAAATTATTGACTACATGATAACAATGTAAATATCACCTTGCTAAAGATAGTGAAGTTGATTGTTATTTATTATATTAGCTCCTCGAAACGCAAATGAAATAACATTCAACCTTATGGTGAGCATAATAAAGGCTAATAAGCGTCATTTACGTGTGTTGTTTTAAGTTTAGTAAATTATGTTGACACTTTTGCACCTTACTGCTTTGTAATAAGACTCAAATATGTACACACGTAACTGCATCTTAATTCTCTCTAATATACTTGTGTATGATAATATGGTCTGGTAATAAAATAAAAAAGAGATTGTATGAGCAATGTACTCACTTTGCAGTCCCTTTGCGTCTTAAATAAATCATGCTCCTTAAACCATGAATAAAAAAAAAACCCGTCATCATGGTAAACATGTTCTATCATAGAATTCCGTTGCAATTTCAAATCTTTCAAAACACGTCAAACCATGTACAATACCGCCATTCAAAAATATACCTTAACACACTAAGTCTAGGCTCAATTTGGAATGTCAAAAGTATGGCTGATACGACATTAGTTCTAGAAATAGAGCGAATGAAACTCATTGAGGAGACATCGGCGCGCGCAACGCACTGATTTATTGGCATTGTGATAAATAAATAGTTATTCGTAGAAATGTCGTAAATAACATGTTATCAATTTGACTTAAGCCTTTATAATCTTGACATGTTGGCAGACGAGAAGGTCAAGTTGCGAATGTAAAAGATTGCGAGTTGAATTGGGCCATATTTTACTTAACACTGTGACGCTACATTGAAGTATTCCTCAGTACCCTTACCATGAGTTGTGACTTTGAGGTTTTCGATAACGAGTATCGAGTTTACTATCTGTGCATCTCGTTCGCACTAAAATAGTACAAGCGAGATGCACAGATAGTACCTGAACTCGATACTCGTTATCGAAAAACTCAATGTCACAACTCATGGTAAGGGCACAGTACGTACGCTTTACCAAATTATGTTATTTCAATTAGGATGATTTGCAAGTGTTAATTAAGAGTGTACAAATGGCGAAATCGCCACGCCTGGCAGGCTGGTTGTCGGTCGCAGTATCTTCCACTCTTATAAGGGTAGCTGCTGCCCATGCTAAGATTGTTTCTGATCGTATTAATGCGATCAGATATTTTCGTGGTCTTGATATCGTAAGATACTATTGGTGGTGAGGCGGTATTACAGACCTACCTACAAATCTTCCACAGAATAAGTCGTGAGCATTCGCTAGTACAGTCAGCTGCAGTACCCGTACCATGAGTTGTGACATTACGGTTTTCGATAATGAGTATCGAGTTTACTATCTGTGCATCTCGCTTGTACTATTTTAGTGCAGATGTGCATGGTAAGGGTACAGAGAAAAGGTAAAACCCCGCCATACGAGTTTGTAGGGTACGGATACCTTTTCTCTCCAGCTGACCAATACTAAACGTCGTGACACAAATCTCAATATGCAGACTCATTAATCTTGTAAACCTAATGTATCACCAAAAAAATTAATACATATACAACTGTCAGCAAAAACCTCCACAATGCAAGTCTTAATATATTCCGGGACACTGATTGCCCGTATTGTTAGCTTTTTGCTCGTTGGTTAAGGTCAAAATGTCAAATTGCGATAACCTTAAGACGGTTAATAAATGTCCGGGACATTAAAGATGACAAAAAACTGGCTTTGTGCTCCAAAAAAACAGACTTTATACCCTTTAAATGCCGAGGAAAATTAGTTATTAAAGAGTTAAGACTCGGGTATGTCCTTAAACTACGTCCAACAATGAGAGGTAGGGCACAGCGTTGACCATCACGCTTGAATCTGGGGCAGCCCAACTGGGAAAGTACCTCCTCCTTACATAAGACCACAGCCATAATAGCACTGCCACCTTTCAGGTATGTAGTGTTGTGTTCCTGATGGTGAGTAAGGTTCCCAGAGCTCCAACCCCCCCTTAAAGGCCGGCAACGCGCTTGTGACTCCCCTGGTGTTGCGGGTGCCCATGGGCGTCGGTAATTGCTTACCACCAGGCAATCCGTCTGCTCGTTTGCCTCCTATGTCATAAAAAAATATATATATTACAGTCCAACGGTAAGCTCAAGGAGGCTTGTGTTGTAGGTATTCAGCCGAAGATATATATATAATAATATATCGTCATACTTAAAGACATGGGAAACACCCATGACGCGGGAACAAATACCTGTGCCCATCACACAAATAAATGCCCGTACTGGGATTTGAATCCACCCGTTCATAGGGTCACTAGTGTGACTACCCACTACGCCAGACCTGCTATTATGATGCTAATCACATAAAATGATACAAGCATTAAACCGGGGTTTTGACCGCGTGTACCCTTAGGGTAACATTACCGGGATATCAAGTAGGTACCCTATATGTCAATTCAGATCCCCTACAAGGTGGATATGGTAAAGATTGTAGGAATCCCGCAGGTGGCGCAAAACCGATCACTGTGGATCGCTTTTGGGAATGCCTATGTCCAGCAGTGAACGATCTTCGGCCGATAATATTTGAACACGACTAACCATTGCACTACATGGCCGGCCTTAAAAAGTTTTTGACTTTTTGTCATATTTTGGCCACGTTTTCCAGGTAGTTTTAATGGGTCGAACCCATATTTAATAACTTTTATCATATTGAATAATAAGATGTTTAATAAACGTTTTGAAAACTCGCAAATAGTTTCTTGGTAAGCCCCATAATGTCACTTTTGTCGATAGCCACCTACATATCGTTACTTACTTTGAAAAAATCTCGTATATCAGACTACTGCCTACTCTGAGTCGAACGTAGTAACTCTGTATGCGTCCCATAGACAGATACGACATTTTGCTTTTGATTGACAGAAGATTTAAGATACAAAGGACTATGACTAATGACGATAACTTGAACAAAGCTAATTCGCTAATGGATACATTAAACAAACATTATACCGACTCAATTATTAATTTTAGTGTCCCAGGCGTCTTTTAATGACCTCAGCTTGTTGGCGAGTGTCCATTTTACAAGGAAAACCTTTAGGGTTAGGTTATTTTTTGTACTTATATTTATTCGATACAGCTAAACATGTTTGGTTTTGTTTCAAAAGTTTTGAGTTATTTGACATTGTCCTGTATTTAATCTTAAGATCCTGTATATCGGGATGTCAGATCAGATATCGGTATAGGTCAAAAACGTAGTTATATCACCTGGTCTATGTAGTAGTAACATGTCTGTATACGCATGTCTGCGTTCTAAATTCAAATGTTGACGTTAGTTCTATATTAATTCTCTGCACAACTACATAGACATGGTGATTTAGTCATTTTTTCACCTATAGTTTTGATTCTGATTAATGGTTTAAAAAATTATTGGTTTCATGAATGGGACAAAGTTCGATAGTGGTTAATCATTTTTTTTAATTAATTAATGTTGATATCATTGAACTACGGGTCAAGTGCATGTTCTGTGATTGTGTTGCCAGTGATAAAAATCGCCATTAAATAGTTTTTGTATGAAAATAATTTCTTCTATTCAGAAAGGACTTCATGACAGGATTTGACAATTTTTGGGAGTCGAAATTAGTTCGAGTATTAGTTTCTTATTTAAACCCCTGTCAGAAACGAAGAAATTATATTTTAGAAATTTGAGCAATAATTATAAATACATTTATTTACAGAAATTACAATCGTATTATGATAACTACAAGTAGTTACAGTATAAAATCTAAAAAAGGCCCTTGAGGCATTGTGCAATAATTATATTTTAGTGCAAAAATATGGCTGACAAAGTTTTGTGAACGATTATTTTCGACGCTCAAAAGTCAAAAATATGGTCTGTTGGACTGTTTTATTCCTCTTACCAATATTCAAGAATTCGTAATTTTCTCGCACAATTGAACTTCAATTCCGTTATAAATTTGCGATCGAAACGGAATAGAAAGTTCAATAGTTTCACGAATCTAGCGAACTTAGTTCTGCTTGGTTTATTTTATTGTTTTGTTAGAAAGTTAGATATTTTCGTAAAGTGAGCCTCTTTGATTTCTATTCTATTTTTTTTTGTTATGACTTATTTATTTATATATTTTACCCTAAGTCTATTTATCTTTATTTGCATCCACATTTGTGTTCTATATTAAGTACCAAAGACAACTAAATACGTAGAAAAACAATAGATAATTAAAACTACCGATAAAATTAAAACTCACATAAATCTAAAAAAGGCCCCTGCAGTATGGTACCGAAGGCGCTGGCAGAAATTTCTCGATGAATCGTTAGGCTGCTACGCTGAGCGAGGTAGCTCCCAACTCTTTGGTGGTCACCTGTGGCATCTGTGTGACTTATTATTTCGGGACATCGATTATTACGTTACATTCCTTAAATAATACCACGCATTCTGGCAAAGACATTAGCGACATCTATCACGTTTAACAGCAGTACGTCTCAGTGCTATACTAGTTTTATGGAGATGTCTCGCTGTTAAATAACTCAACATGTGTCCATAGATGGCGTTACGCCAGTTAGTACCGAAAAGAGAGAAATAGCCAGCATGTCGGAGGAACGCGGCTTGTACCGTCGCAGTCAAGTATTTCGGGGCAGCCAATGTATTTAAAAATATTGGAGCATGCACTTAATCGCCTTTATAATACGAGTAGAGGCGTTGTTCCGATATTTGTGACCACCTCCACAGCTCCGTTATATGTGATGGCGACTGTACGATTACTGATAATAAAATTAAAAAATAATAATTATATACTTACCTACGTTATGTTTGTTTGTTGCAGGTAAATATTTGAAACCCGCAGCTAAGAAATAAATAAATTTTACAGGACATTCTGACACAATTTGACTGAGCCCCACAGTAAGCTCAAGGAGGCTTGTATTATTTTAACAATAAGTAACTGGTCTTTATCCTACTGCGTATTTTGTCTCCAGTTTTAGCTATATTACTTATTATCAAGGAGCGGAAAAGCCATAGCAAAAACTAGAGGTCGAACAAATGACCATTATTTCTATCGACTTATCGATATCACGGAATATTATCGCATTAGGTATTCATAATCAGCTTAAAAGATTATTCTGTAACATTTGACCTCTTTGATAAGCAACTTGCATCTCCATATTAAAGTAAAGCATGTCAACGTCACATATGTCATTTATGTCACTTAAGTTTTCATGCGTGATTTTCGTGCCGTGTTACTAAAATGGTTAATCCGAAAAGAAAAACCATAAACAAATGGATACAGAAAGATGCTGCTCTTAGTTACAAAGAAGATTCTTCCACAATATATTGCTCTAAATGTGACGTTCATTTACATCAGCTGAAGAAACATTGTGTTGAAAGTCACTTAGTGAGTACGAGTCACTCAAAAAGTACGAGTTCAGACACTTTCTATATAGATTTAATCATATTTTTAGTTTCATGCAATATTCCATGGAAAAAAATTTACAAATACCTATTTCTCGATAAGTCGATAAAACAGTTAGTGATTTATGCTATGACAAATTCCGCTTCTTGTTTATAAGACTTTATTTATTATCTACACAAAATTACCTTATCGATAGTTCTGTCCATTTGTTCAATAATTTCACACTGTCCAAATAAGTCCACCTAAGTGGCACTGCGTCTTCCAGTTCGTGGTCGCCACTCCAGAACCTTTCCGTTTCCTTTCTTGGAAGACGCAGCGTAGGTAACCTCCCACACGGTGGACCGACGACCTAGTTAGAGTCGCGGCATACCGCTGGATGTGGAAGACGCAGGATCGGTCTTCTTGGGTCGTTCTGGGGGAGGCCTATATATTATTATTATTATTTTGCTTTTGGGCTATTATTAGCGCCGCATCGACCAGGTATGATCTATTGTGGCAGCCCTTTTTTATAGTTCATTACTGATTCCCGTTGAGTCCAGAAAGCTCCAGATTCTTTGGGCTGTAATGTTGTGTACCTCATAAGGTTTCAGTACCTGCCTGCCTAGGTGGATACTTCTTTTATGCATTAGTGGCCCGCAGGAGCAGAGGATGTGCATTGCAGTTTCCTCTGATTCCTGGCAGAACCTGCATGTTGCATCTTGTTTCTTACCCATTAGAAACATATGTTTGTTCAACTTGCAGTGCCCGGTTAGAATTCTCGTAACTGCACAGGCTTTGTGTCTTTTGAGCCCAAGCAGCTCTTTAGTGACATTGTTGTTGAACCCTTGAATTAGAGCTTTCGAGTGAGCGTTGCCTTTGACGGACTTCCACTCTGCTATTGCTCTAGTTCTTTCTAGATTGTTTAGCAGCGAGTAGACCTCCCGTTTGGTGATCCCGCAAAACGGTTCTGGGCCGACCATGGGTGTGTCCGCGCCCTTCCTGGCGAGTTCATCTGCTGCTTCGTTTCCAGTAATGTTGGAGTGTCCTGGTACCCATCTAAGTGTAACTTTGTTGGAGTTAGCCAGAGCGTTTAGGTTATACTTGCAGTTCTGGACAAGTCTAGAGTTGACCTCGAGGGACTCTAGTGCTAACAGTGCAGCTTGACTGTCCGAATTGATGTAGATATGTTGGTTTGTTAGTTTTCTGTCCAGATTGATTTCCGCGCATATGTTGATAGCGAGGACTTCTGCCTGGAAGATTGAGGCCATTTTGCCCATGCTGACGCAAGCTATTCTGCTTAGGTCTCTCTCCATAGATACCACAACCTACTTTTTTACCTTGCTTGGATCCATCCGTATACCAAGTGTGGCTCCCTTTTTCGACAGACATTTGGTTGTTAGTCCATTTGTGTCTTGGGGATATTTCCACAGTATACAGTCTGGTGAAGTGACATTCGGTGTGCATGTCATCAGATGGCATGCTGAGGGTTTTGTTCTCAAAAACCCAGGCTATCATTTTGGTTAACGCTTGAGAGCGCCATTTAGGCCTATTTAGCGTGCATATTCTGTAGACGCACTGCTTTGCCTCCTTATGGACTTGCAGGTGGAGTGGTATGATATTAAGCAGTGCGTCTAGGGCTGCCCCGGGTGTCGAGGAGAAGGCCCCTGTTGCTGTTATACAAGCCATTCGTTGCAGGCTGTTCAGGGTATCGATTGTTGTCTTTTGGTTGGCTTTGCTACACCAGACCGCGGGGGCGTAAGTGATGATGGGACGCACCACCGCTGTGTAGAGCCACATAGCTATTTTGGGTCTTAGTCCCCATCTAGCTCCTACCATTCGGCAACATGACCATAAGGCCATTTTTGCTTTTTGTATAATGTTTTTCAAGTGCGGGTTCCAAGTTAGCTTTTGGTCGAATATAACCCCTAGTATAGGTACTTGACCTCGCTCGAAAAAGGTAAAACATGTCCATTGAGTTGCAGATTTCCGAGTCTTTCGAGATTTCTTTTTTTGGTGAACGGCACTAATACCGTTTTGCTCGGGTTAATAGACAAGTCATTTTCTTTGCACCATTTCAGTATAGTGTTTAGAGCTCCTTGCATCAAGTTTGAGATTGTGTGTAGGCAGGGGCCTTTGATTATAACTACAAGGTCGTCGGCATAACCCTGTGTGTCGTAATCTTTGTCCCACATGATTGCGAGAAGTTGATCCACTGCGAGGGTCCATAACAGTGGGGATAGGACGCCCCCCTGTGGGCACCCTTTCGTGGTGTAGAATTCATGCTCAATTGCATTGAGGTTCAGGGTTGCTCTTCTGTTTGAGAGCATGCTCTGGACCCATCTAGTCGTGGTTTCATCGACACCCTTTGATTTCATTCCATTAAGGATGGTTTCTGTGGGTGTATTATCGAAAGCACCTTCGACGTCAAGGAATGCACGTCAACGTCAATGAATGGATAAGGCCTATATATTATGTCCAGCAGTGGACGTCTTTCGGCTGACATGATGAAGTGGCACTGGCCCTTATACGGAACACAGCCAAAATGCCTAATATTTTGTAGGAACTGTGAGCTCTGGAGGTGGTCACAAATATCTGAACAACGCCTCTATTGTCAAGGCGATAAAGTTCATGTTCAGATATTTGTGACAACCTCCACAGCTCTGATATATCTGATGGCGACCGTACATAGTACTTATCACACTGTTCTCAAAGTAAACTCATTACTGCCTACATGTCACAAGGTGCTACATTCTGGAGTGCCACCAATACTGCTCAAATATTGACTGTGCATTGCAGCTTTTACCACGTCATATGTTTATCACCCATGTTTATGGAATTTGAATTCTATGTGTCTGTCAATACGGTCGATATTGCCACTTTGATCTTTTACTTTATACGAGGTTTAGTAATTATACTAAGTATGACTAGCTATCATGAAGAGTAGGCCAAATAAACAGAGCGCTGATCAGCAAAAACAGAGAAAACTATGCGTACATCTGCGCGTTTATGATAAAGAAATAGTGATCACAATTGCTTGATTTAGGTGCTTTGAAGTAGATTTTTTAATGTAATCGAGACATCCTAATGTTTGTAACAGTTTCATGCTTTGATTTTGGCAGCTTGAGTCGTAGAGATAATATTTACATTTTCGTTATGGAACTTAAAACTTTTGGAAAATCTATTGTCTAATCAGTTCCCTCTTCAGAATACAATATAGGCAACTTTAAACTATGTGTCGTTGTATTAAAAAGAAATTCGAGGACTGGCGTGATAGGTTAACGCGCGTAAGTCAAAATTGAGTGATAATATAAAAAAAAAAATCTACTGCTCGAAAGGCTTTTTGAGAAGTGATTATGATTATTAAAATATCAGAAAAACACACCCGGTAACTGTCAGTTTAAAACCGAAATCCTATGAAAAGTTGGAACTTTGTCATTTGACTGAACAAAATAATAATGATCGGCATTAAAATATTCAGTCAAAATTTAGAACAATGCTTTTAAATATATAACTCGTTATAATATCATCAACCGCACGTTGTTTCGAACGTTTTTTATCAGTTAGTCGATTTATGTTCCATTATTCATGAGAACGTAAGTATCAATGACACTTTGTTGTGCAATATATTCATAATAACATTTACATATACATGTACTTATAGTTAGTTAGGTCCTGACTGATAAGAACATTTAATTTTCTACTAATTAAAATCGCTACTCCCCAACAGCTCGCCATTTGAGGCGGCGTTGACTGATTGCACAGGAGAAAACCAGTGGGCGATGGAGTCACATCCCTACGCCAATATTAATAATATTTACATGTATACGAGTAGTTAGTCGAGTACTGATTGATAAGAAAATATCTCATGTTTAAAAAAAAAAAGTACGCTCCATCAGTATTGAGCTTGCGAACTGTTCCCGTTAAGTGAAGAGAATTATCTTTTTTAAAAGACGAAAAAAACTGAGGTGTAAAATAATGTCACCAAAACTATAATATAACAATACTAAAGCCGATAAATAGGTAATGTAACTACAAATACTTAATTTATTAAACTTAAATTGAAAATACTTATATTAACTGAAAATATACTGTATTCGATTTGACATATGGATATTAAACAGGTATATCGAAGAATGACTGGATTTTACTTTAGAATTTTTAGATTATTACAACTGTACCCTTACCATGACTTGTGACATGGACATTTTCGATAACGAGTATCGAGTTTACTTTCTGTGCATCTCGTTATATATAGTAAACACGATACTCTTTATCGAAAACCTTAAAGTCACAACTCATGGGAAGGGTACCGATTTTATTTTAACCTGACTGTAAGCTCTATAAACCGTTAAGCTTATTAAAGCAATGGAACTGTGTAGGGGGGAGGTAGCCTAGGGGTAGGCAGACAACCGAAGACTACGCAGCATGCAACATTTCGACGTTCGTATATTTCGGGCATCTTTCTCTTTTACTCCAGTTAAGGCGCCACATGAGTGACAGAGATAATCATCCGAAAAAGAATATCGTTTTTCGCGGTAGCGCCGCAGCTGCCTGTCCAAAGGCACGAAATGAAAAAAGGATTGTGATATCTGTGAAGTGCCAAAAAAAAAAAAAATATACAAAGATTATTTTTAACATCATTGATCTTTTAATAGAAAACTCCCGTGAGACTCAGACATACTAAAATATAGATAAAAACGGGTCATTCACGTATCTTAAGGTCGAATAACGCTCGACATATGTTTCGATCCAATTCGTGAACCACACTCATGAGCTTCGTGCCGCACCGTCGCTGGCGGCGGCCCTTCGAGAACTCAGTTCTTCGACTATTTAGTTATTCGAATTTAAGATACGTAACTCCCCAAAGTCCATACGAAGAAAAAAAAAGATACGTGAGTGACCCGTTTTTATCTATATTTTAGTATCATTGATCTTACTTATCAGCACACTCATTGAAGCTCGGACGATCAATCTTCAAAGAATTAAACACCGTGTAGGATTAACAATTACAATGAACTTAAAGAATCGTTTACTATTACTAACACTTAAATTTGAACTTTAACTCTTGTCGTTTAGGTTCAGTTCTGATTGAAGGCGATAACATTATGATTCAACAATGCGCCGATCAAAACAAAAGTGTATTCATTGTTACGAGCCCCATTTTAGCGACAACTCTAGACTGTGTGGCGCGGCGCGTGCGGCGAGATTAGCTGGTCTTGATGCTTTTAGGTCGCCATTTGAGATATCGAGCATTTCAGCCATCTCGCTTGCGATAAGGTAGTAATAAATATCATTTGTTGATATTTCTGTATTTTACAAGACAACGCTAGTTTTGATAAATATAATTATAGAATTGAACAGAAATTCACCGCACTTGCTTTAACGCTTGGTATTTATATGCTGCTGTTATTTATCAGCTTGTATGCAGTAACAACATTTTTAATCGCATACAACACTGATAAATATAAATTAGAGTAATCACAAGCAAGCATTTTATAGATATGGATCATACTGATTTGTTAGGTTCGCGTGTTTCCAGTGGACATTGTAAAATTTAAGGGTTTTAATAACAAATATTTGATTCTGTGAAATATCAACACGAACCGCAACACTATAGCACAAAAACATAACCTATAATCACATAAGCCGTTAACTATTGATATTGACCACAGAAAATACGATTTTTGTTTAAAAAATCTGTGTGACTTATATGCTTAATTCCACAGAGCACTCTCAATTCAATTTTAAAACAAATAAATCTAATAAAACCCTGCATATTATTATAGATACATCTGATTGAAAGAACTATATTTACAGTGATATAGCAATTTGGTATTTAAACTTTGTCATCTTTTAGTATTTAGCTAATAATTTAACCTTTAACTTTTGGGTTTTGTTGCTATTGTTATTCTAATTTGTCACAATTTGTTTTCACTTGTCATTATATTTTTAGTTTTATCAGTTCCGCTCACGTTTCGCTGTCTCCTCCCTAAAAGTATCAAAACAAGTTAATCCTCGCTCGCTCATCGCGATTGCGACACCGCGTGGGTGCGCGGGCGCACCGGTTCCGATAGTAAATATTGCGGTTAACTGTACCTTCGCTACAAAACAAGAAGGACGTAAGACACTATAACTTTAGTATGGAGATAGGATCTTTTGTTCGTAAACGTAATAGTAGTGTCCTATTTACATGAAAGGGCATATAAATTATTGGGAGTTTAGGTCGGTTTAGATGTTTTTCTTTTGTGTAGGAGTATCTTGTGCAGCCATTTGGTAATAAAGAGGCATAGGTTTAATCAAACTTAGACGACTCGATAGGTACATACACGAAAGAGTCTCCTTTTTTTAATTAAGTAGTCTTTGAAAACTAACTATATTCGCAAAGAAACTTAAAAAACATTTGTACACATTTCTATATATACCTACTTATGAAACAGGTACAGTCAGCAGCAGAACTTTTTAAGCACACCAGGGATTCAGAATCATATGGAGAAGTTCTTATTATTTTAACAATAAAGCCCTAGCCGTGTCAACCTCATTTCGAAACCAAATTAAATCAAACTGTAAAAATTATATCATCTTGTTGTCACTACCCTCGTTAATATTCATTAGTGCGACAGAGACGGACTAGCTATTTCAACATCAAATTGAACTCCGTAAACAAATATACACCGTCGCAGCTCGTAAAGTGCACTTTGATATATAAGTCCATCAATTAGAGTAATTAAACGGGATAAATAAGCGGGACGGAATTAACTCGTTGTTTATTTGACGTACGGATGTAGTACAGGGTTGAATTACCTGTACCACGAGTTTAGACAGCTAAATACGTCACGTTGGTTAGGCTCTATACTAGGGATTCCCAATCTTTTTCGACCTGCGGCGCAGTTACAAAATAAGTATTTTGTCACGGCGCCTTGTCCTAGCTATTTCAAAAAGATATACTAGAAAGAAATGATTACCTACATTACCTACAATAATAGTAGTCAGGTTAGGTTAGTTTAGTTAGAGGGAGGTAGGAAGAAAATTAAACATCCACAAGATGAATCTATCGTTGTTATAGATAGATAATAATAGATGATTGACTCACGGCGCCCCTCTGAACTTTCCACGGCGCACCAGGGCGCCGCGGCGCACACTTTGGGAACCCCTGCTATACAATTTCTCTATACACACATTGTACGCACTCTTTTGCTATCTTGTGGTAGCGCCGTTTCGTGACATAGGTACAGTGCCGCTACCACGAGATGGCAAAAGAGTACAGTACGAGATGGCCATAAAGTATGGAGAAATTGTTAACGAGTTTCGACAGTTAACATACGTTAAGTTCTCATAACGATTTGTGCTCTGTACAATTTCTCAATACAAATATTATACACAGACGCTAGCGAGTACTCTTTTGCCATCTTGTGGTAGCGGCACTGTACCTCTGCCACGAGTGGCCAAAGTTAACATACGTTACGTTCCTATTAAGACTTGTGTTCTGTACAATTTATCCATACAAATATTATACACAGACGCTAGCGAGTACTCTTTTGCCATCTCATGGTAGTGGCACTGTACCTCTGCCACAAGTTGCCACAGACAATAGACGTCTCGTTCTGTACGACAATTTGTGCTCTGTACAATTCCTCCATAAGCATATTGTACACAGAAGCTAGTGAGTACTTTTGACATCTCATGGTAGTGGCACTTTGACAATGCCACAAGTTGCCACGGTGCACAGTGAACATACGTCACGTTTTTTACGGCGATTTGTTAGGCTCTGTATAATTTCTCTATACAAATATTGTACACAGTCGCTAGTGAGAAGTCTAATGCCAACTCATGGTAGTGGCAATGTGGGTATGCCACAAGTTGCCACAGTTAATCGTTAATCGCATCGATATCTTTGACCTTGACTGTACATCCGGCAATTTAATACAACCAGAAAGTGAATCATACTCATTTCTTTTACCATCATATTATCATTGCCTTCACCGGTACATGTAGGCGGTAAGATTAATAGTCAATAAATCGAGTGCAACCCGGAATCGATATTTTATCGTTATCGACTCGCTTCAATTGGAGTCGATTGAAATGCCTCTTAATATCGATTCGCGGAATTAGGACCACTGGCCAGTAAGGTGTTGGTTAAATTGATATATATGTATTTTTCTTATTATGATTTTGCGACACAGATAAATCATTGTAATAGGCATCATATAGGTACCTACTTAAGAAAAAGTAGGTAGTCAAAACCCTCACCGATCTCAGAGTCCAGATCCGGAGACCGACCCAAAGTTGCAGAAATCGCAAAGCGTCTGGTTGATATAACTGGTGGCCGAAGAGCTGGCGGCTTCCTCGCACAACGTATCAACTTTGCGATACAACGAGGAAATGCCGCCAGCATCGCGTACAATGCCTCAAGTTTTTTGAGGTTATAACAGGTTAAGTACCTACTTGTATTCTTAAGAATGTAATTATTGCAAATAAGGACTTTGTTTACCGCCATTAAAAATAAGAACTAGTTAAGTAATTAGTCCAAATATCTTACATACGAGTAGGTACACGACATAAAATAAATGGTTGGTATCAGAACTCTGATATTATTTTTTATTTTTTATGTCATAGGCGGCAAACGAGCAGACGAATTGCCTGATGGTAAGCAATTACCGTCGCACCCGCAACACCAGGGGAGTCACAAGCGCGTTGCCGGCCTTTAAGGGGGGTTGGAGCTCTGGGAACCTTACTCACCATCAGGAACACAACACTACATACCTGAAAGCTAGCAGTGCTATTATGGCTGTGGTCTTCTGTAAGGAGGAGGTACTTCCCCAGTTGGGCTGTCCCAGATTCAAGCGTGATGGTCATCGCTGTGCCCTACCTCTCATTGTTGGACACAGTTTAAGGATATAAAAATCCATCATCAATCCCGGGTCCAAAAAATTTTTATTAAACACTGACATATACTCGTATAATATAATAAAATATCATTATTTAATATCTCAAAAAAACAATATCAATTATGAAAGTGCAGCCAGACTGCAAAATTCTCAACGCACCGGTGCGTGTACGCAGTGACGCCACCCGAGCGCGCTTCCTATTGTCTAACAGTTCCCGGTACAGACAATAGCATAATAAGACCCCACACTATGCCGACGATGTACAGTCAGCAAGTCAGCGAGTACGATGTTCTAAGATGTACGACATTATTATGAAGATAATAAGAGCGAAAGTTTTAAACTACACCGCCCCGTTTGATTGCGCTGACTGCCGTACAGAAAATAGGGTTGGACAAAAAGAATGTCAAAATATAGCTAATTGTGTAATCTCTCTGTATGGCAATAATCTGCCCTGAATTGGTCAAATCTGAAATTTGGATACTATTTTTCAAATGTCTTTCAAAAATATACAAAGGTGAAAGTAAAATTACCTCCTCAAAAATGAGGGATGAGAGATGCCTGTTCACGTTGTTTCTTCTCGTATATTTCTGAGGGTAATACTTCAAAGAGGTAACTCAACACCAGCTTTTAAGCGGAATCACCATTACTATATATTTTTAATCGAATCTCCTTGCACAAATAAGCGTCAATCCCGAGTCAATAATTTCTTCAGTACCGTAAAGTATGCACTCTCCATGCTTATAAGCGTTGTTTCACACGGACCACAACCACACCACATCGCAGCGTCAAAATGTGGTCACGCAGTGGTTACGTGCAACTACTCAAGTAGTTGCTGGCCGTTGCCACAGACGTGGTCGATAGTGACTGCAAAATGTGGTACGTGTGAATTGTAATGTTTATTTCTATACAAAATATGCGCCCGACCACGTGTTGTGGTTGTGGTGTGGTTGTGGTTGTCGTGTGGTTGTGGTACGTGTGAAACAACCCTAATATTTTAAAACCGTTACTTATGACTATGTAGACAAATCAACTGTCATAGGAAAATAATGTTTACAAAAGTTTGTTACTGTTACAAACAAATTTATTTCAATACATTTATCACAACACAAAATAAATTTATTTCAATATTTTATATCAGCTGTTCCATACAAGACGTTAGTACAAATATAGATACAAGTAAAATAAGTAAGTAAAGTAAGTAATTTCTCCTAGTATTTATAAAAAGAATTCCCCGTCTAGCAGTTGCTTGCTCTTAAGGCATAGCGGCCATTACACTGACGAAATTTTTTTTATTCGTAGGTACCGCTCATAATACATAATACAATTTATTGAGTTTTAGGAAACAGTGGCCTAGTAGACTCTCGAAAATTACCCCACGAGAGAAAAATAACTCACGTTCTTGAATAACGCTAAAGATATTATTAACTCAGTACTTAGGTACCACTGTAAGAAGCAAATTAAAAAAAAGGTGAACAACGATCGTAAATATTTATAATCATGAATACTCACAGATCATCCGCAAGGAGTAAAATATGCATATGAAACGTTCGGTTCGACTAGTACCCCTACCACGAGTTCCCACAGTTGACACGCGTCACGTTCTTTTTAGGTCGATTAGAGCCTCCACATGGCGTAGATGACTTGAGAATATATTTTTTGTCTTTTATTCCTTAAAGTTGTTTAGTGTGAAATATCATCGCTATTATGCCATGATATAACGTAGTATTCTGCAGCTAATGAAGAATTCCCACAAGAGCTCACAACGTGGACCGACGACCTGGTAAAGATCGCGGGAATCCACGGATGCGGGTGGCGCAAAACCGGTCACTGTGGTTCGCTTTGAGAGAGGCCTAAGCTATGTCCAGTAGGCGACGTCCTTCGACTGATATGATCATGATGATGATGAAGAAAACGCATTAGACCACAATTTGGTCAACATCCGGCAGTCACGAGGCTGAGGCAGTCTCGTGGTTTTTTGTAAAGTACAGCTACCACTTTATAAAACGAAAGGTGTACACTAGCATATGTTATGTTATTCGATTGATTTGCAGGATTGATTGAAGCGATACTTTTAATTAGATAACTATATATCTATGTTAGGCTCTGTATTTCTCCATATGGCTCCTCTACATGATGGCCCATCATGCTGGCCCACTAAGATGGGCCAGCGTACAGAGAGGACATATATTGATGTCAATGGGATGGCCGCGGTGTCGGACCCACATCAAAGTGGGCCAAAAAGAGATCACAACTGAATGTCGCCATCATGTAGTGGTGTTCCACAGCATGGTCCTCTCGGTGACCTAGCGCTGGGCCATCATTCACCATCGTTTTTGCCAACTTGTCGCAAGCGTACTGTACCTCTTACCACGAATTGCCGCAGTTCACACACGTCAGTTTTTTTACGTCGATTTCTGCATACAAATATTTTACGTATACGCTAGCGAATACATTGTTGCAAACTCGTGGTAGTGGTACAGGTTTTATCCGCATACATTAATGTAAGGCCATCGTAAATACAGTCTATCTCCGACATAATCCTTGTACCGATGTATTTAGTATTTCCTACTTTTAAGCCCTCGACTAAACGGACTTTACATAAGGTGGACTGAGTATAGGTGGAAAACTTAGCTAAAGCATCTGGCCTATGTAGATGTATGTAGTGTGTTTACACACACGTCGGCGTTCTTTATTCAAATTTTGACATAACTTCCATATTAATTTTTCACCTATCCCAAGTTCAGTTTTTCACCTATACTTGAGTATGTAGATTCAGCTAGGCATAACATATAATATTATATTATTTGATAAATGACCGATTGGTTTTGCCTCAATGTTGATAGCACAAATCTAATGTTTTAAATAGATTTTTTTAGGTTCAAAGCGTAGGTATCCAGAATAATCTCCAAACGACCCCATCTTATTCCACGGTTGGCGTTTGAGGTGACTAATGGAAAAAAAACTGACGGATGAGCGTCCGTCGAAACCGAGTCAACAGCTGCTCCGGTTGCCAACCCACCTGCCAAGCGTGGCGACTATCGCAACTACCCCCCCAAGATGATACAAGTCATATTTGGGGAAGGCTTACCTATGTCCAGCAGTAAACATTAAACGGCTTAAATGACAATGATGACTGGCGTCCTACATGTGGTACCTACATACTTCTCTCTTAGTCTTTGTCACAACTGGCAGAGTTGCATTTAATCGAGAACGTTCTCCGAGTTTTGAGATTATTTACAAGAATGATTCAACTTTAGTCCAGATTTTAGAACAGAGCTAAGCGTAAATCTCGTTCCAACTCCTTGTATCAGAAAGAGTCAACAAATGAATATCTGCAAAGCATCCATCATAGATCGTATAAAACTCCAACGCCGAATCGAAACATCAAAAATCGATATTTCTAATCACACGCACAATAGGTATCGATTTTTCAAGTGGTCCCGTGTGGGGTAAATGCAAGAGGGATGCTGCATTGTCAGTGTCACCCCCACACGTGTTCTATTAATAGGGTAAATGCTCTACTTAGGGCCTCTGGTCTATTTTGCCATGCATAAGCTGTTGGTGTTGAACAGCCATCTTGAATTTGTAGCTTCCGGCACGTGAATAAGGTAAATATTTAATTGAGTTTTTTTGCTGACTGTTATAGACATACGCCTGTTATGTAAGGTGATTTTTGTAGTGATTTCTGGTGTAGAGTGGCAAATCATAGTTAAAGATTATTAGAAGGTATACTTAAAATAAAACTTAGTAAGATGTTATATAGGTCAAAGGTATTTAGATTTTTGTATTAAATAATCACGGAATCGTTTTTAGAAAAATAGAAACAACTATGTATATAATGCAAAAGTTATTACAAAAACTCGACTAATTGTTTTTATATTAAGCAGAAACGTCTGCTAACATATCAAAGATGTTTAAATCGAAATTTGAAACGTCTAAGCGGTACTCGTATGGCACAGTTGGTAGTGCACTGGGCTAGTGATCTAGTGGTTGTGAGTTCGAGTCCCGCTGCGAGTCAATTTTTTTTTCTTTCGAAAAAAAAAAGCTAGACTAATTTGTACCTAGGTAAAGTATATAATATATCAGCATCAAACGGTTTCTTAACTGCGATTTTACTACTATGGAACTCATTATGGGCAATGGCCATCCTTGTTAACATAAATCAAAGTGACAGGAAACAATTTGCATTAACTTAGATTTTATAAAAAAATGGTTTTATTTGTTTCCCGATAGTTATCGCATAATTTTTTTTTATAAAAAAATACTTAAAAAAAAACCAAAAAAAAAATGTTAGCGGAGTTGACAAAAAATCACATGATATTTTTACTTCTTTTGACCACAGGAATACGCTGTCAAAATTGTTCGGCTTCCCCATGTTACATAGTGTATAAGATGAAAATGTCTATGATTCTATATTTCACAGTTAAGATAAGGTATACAAACTAACATTAACTGGCTATTGCCGGGTGTAACGAATTGATAATATCACCGAGTAATTTCAAGTAATAATGGAATTATGGCCGCACCTTACAGAGCATTACGACATTTTCATTTTAATGACCTTTTGAAACATGTGCTAATAACTTTATAGTCTAATGAATTGTGGATATTGACAAGGAATTATAGTTGAGTTTGAATAACTTACAATCAGTAAATAAATTTTACTTAACTGTTCGTATTGCAATAAGTTAAGAGAAATTGAAACAACTTATTTTTCTACACAACATAATCATAATCACTTTTTTATACATTACAAATTGAATGCTGAAATAAAAAATAACAATATTTGCTAAAACTGAGGGTAGTTTCTCGCCTCCCCGCCCTAAGCTAATGCCGGCGTCGAGTACTCGGTCGAGGAGAGCTACGGCCCGCAGTTTGTGTCTTTTAGCCAACGCGAACGGCTCATGATTATGTTCCTCGTTACAGAGTGAAACATGTCGAGCAATATTCGACTTATAAAACGTGAGTTACTCGCTTCAATACAATTTATATGATTGATTCACACGATAGTTTTGTGTTAAAAACATATTGTACACATACTATGCTACAGTAGCTTTAATATACAGTAGCTTTAATATAATATACAAAAAACTACATACCTAGCTAAAATGTTAAAAAGGCCCTTTTGGTAATGTATCATGATACTGGCGTCATTTCCTCGTTGCATCGCAATTCTTATCAGCGTCTCCATAATTAGCAAAAAATAAAAAATATACAAGTTAATCATTAGATTAAATTTATTAAATTCACACAAACATCTAACATAAATCTAAATATGGCTCCCGCGGCATGAAACGGCATTTCCTCGCTGAATATCTGAGCGAGAAAGCTGCTAGCTCGTCAGTCTCCTGTGGCATCTCTGAGTCTCTTTGACAAATCTTCAAAGCGCCAGATTCAATTAAGTTGATTCGGAGGGTACAGTCAAGGTCTTATAGGTATGACCTTGACGCAGTTCAGGTAAGAAAGCATATTAAAGTATGTCTATTTTGTGTAGTTTTGTTTAATACATTATTACTTTTACTTTTATATTTTAGTATTTTCAGTTATATCTTGTAATAAACTGTTTGATATGTTTTCTTATCGGACTACGCATAATTATGTAAGTACTTTAAGATTTGATGTATCACTGTATTGAAAAAATAAGTCCCGCCGTAGTTTCTTGCCGGTATCTTCTCGGGTCAGAGGTGTAGGGTTTGAACCGGTGTAGATTTTTCTTTGCCGTTCATAAGTGCATCTAATGTGCATAAATTCAAAGATTTTTTTTCTTTTTACTCGTGTATCTCTATAGATATATACACTTTTTCACCTTATAGAGTCTGAGCTAGAGCAAATCTGCGTAACTACGTAGACATATTTCTGCAGATTTGTGAGGATAGCAGTTACTGTACCAATATTTACTCCGCAAAAAGAAATCACCCATAATGTTCGAGAAAGCGGTTTATTAGGCCGATACCGATATAAAAAATATGATATCGACACGCCGATGATTACCAGAAATAACGCTTTTTTATCACTTTCATAAACTTACTTTTATTTTCAATATAGTATACATTTATACTGATTAAAACTCATGATTTTCACACATAATTACGAATTATACGGGACCTAGATTTTTGCCGCATTTTGGAAGTGCTGTGACTTCTTTGACACTTAATTGGAGTAAAAGAGAAAGATGCTCGAAATTTACCAACATCAATGTTCGCGGTATGTACGTGTATTTAAAAAAAAAAAAATCATGATTAACTATTTCATGTTCTTATCTCGTTCCAGGTACTGAATAAGTTGCAGAAGAAATACACGGTACTAGTATTAAAAACCCCTTGGAAACACAATCATTTAATACAAGCTCTAGAAGTTTTGTATTGTGGGTAATAAGTCATCATCATCATTATGAACGGATGGACGTCCACCGCTGAACATAGTCCTACCCCATATCCCAGTAATGCTACCCTAAGGGTAAACGCGAGCAAAGCCGCGGGTTAATGCTTGTATTATTTTAAGTCTTTAGATACTTAATATAGCGACAAGTCTGGCGTAGTGGGTAAGGACTCTGGACTCTGCCTATGAACCTATGGGTTCAAATCTGGGGGTCTGCCCACGCTTTCCGGGAGGGTCGCCACTCGAGAAGCTTTACGCCCCTACGGACATCGGTCCTACGTTCAATGTGTCCCACTAAGCCAACGATATACCCATGACTCACGAACAAATCTGTGGTCGTTACAAAGAAAATGCCCTTACCTGGATTTGAACGCAGCACCGTCAGCTTCACAGGCAGGGTCACTACCCACTAGACCAGACCTAAACATTCAAGCTTCTATTACCAGTTTAAATATCAAATCAAATGATAAAACAAACAAAGAATAAAGACTATGACGACCTTTTTACGACAACAGTCGGGATTGCCTATAAAAAACCTTTTATAGTTTTATGATGCGTTCTGACTGCCGTGATATATGACATGACGACGTACGATATGAAAAAACAATAAATTTCTTATGAAATGATGATAAAGCCCATTTAAACGATAGTTGTTACTGGCGCCATAGTTATACTCTCCGTCGTACTGAACAGCAATTACAGCCATAATGCTTTCTCATTTCTGCTTGCAAGAAAGAAGTACCAGTTTAGTGGTGACTTTAATTACCACTTTATGTCACTAGTGGCATTATGACTTTGACATATAGTCAAAAAGTTGAGTGACGAGAACGAGAACGCTCTCTATGCCCGTCTATGGGGGAGGCATATGTGCAGAAATGAACGTTTGTGACTGATGGGATAGGATACGAACCACACAACCTACAAGAGTTATTATGTCATACTCTTTTTTTTTTATGACAAAAGGTGGCAAACGAGCAGACGGATTGCCTGATGGTAAGCAAATTACCTTCGCCCATGGGCACCCGCAACACCAAGGGAGTCACAAGCGCGTTACCGACCTTTAAAGGGTGTTGGAGCTCTGGGAACCTTACTCACCATCAGGAACACAACACTACATACTTGAAAGGTAGCAGTGCTATTATGGCTGTGGTCTTCTGTAAGGAGGAGGTACTTCCCCAGTTGGGCTTCTCCAGACTCAAGCGTGATGGTACTTCGCTGTGCCCTACCTCTCATTGTTGGACGTTGTTTAAGGACATACCCGGGTCCAAAACTACTCCATACTCCATACTCCATGACTTCACTCACATGTGACCCCGACGGAAGACCAGCGCTGGCCCCCAGCTTAGCACCATGCTGAGTCGGGACCATTTCGTGGCACTCTAGTTTAGTCTGTTAGTTCTAAGTATGTAATTGTGTACGTATGCCTCTAATAAATGTTTCTTCTTCTTCTTCTTCTACAAGACTCACTTGTAAAAATACCAATAGATTCACCAGTTTAAGACCTACTGTACAGTCGACAAAGGTATCTTTAGACTTTTTCACCTTAATCCTTTGTAATACGGTGCAGAAGTGTAAATATTTGACGTCGACTGTACCAAAGACAGACATACACATACAAACCTATCACACCACAGAAACAGAACAAAATAAGCTTCATAAACACTAGACAGTGTGACTTAGTAACAGTACTCCCGGTTCAGACTTCAAACCCTCGCCGGTCCGCTGCCCGCTAAATCCTAACGGTTGCGGTCGCCTCATATTACAGCACCCGACACTTCCTTGCCCTACTAGGATAGTCAGGTTTCCAGTATTTCCATGGTACTGGTTATACTTGCCTTGTATGCTTTCTAAAAAACAACGAATTCTTTATTAAGGCCACAGTGGCGGAGGAAAATAATAAACATCTTAAATACGATATGATACTATAATAGATGCGGCTCAGCCGCGATAGCTGGAGATGCGGGTTCGAATCCCGTCTCGAACACCGGAGGTCCTCGTCGTTTTTTCTTAAGTATATGTTATCTATTTCAACTTTTAATTTATATAGTAGTATTACTACTTAAAAATCAAAGCAAATGAAAAATATTTCATAAAAAATAATTTGATTTGTTCTTAGTTTTACGATATAATTAGATCAATAGTCTCGCCCGAACGGCCATGTAAGGAATGTAATAAAAAAAAAATGATGGAAAAATTGTGAGCGCTGGTGCCCTAGTGGTAAGAGCGTGTGACTTGCAATCCGGAGGTCGCAGGTTCGAACCCCGTCTTGTACCAATGAGTTTCTCGAAACTTATGTACGGAATATCCTTTGATATTTATCAGTCGCTTTTGGATGAAGGAAAACATCTCACGATGTTGTCACTTTTATAGGTTACAAACAGACAAACAGAGAGAGTTAGTTTCGCATTTATAATATTTGTATGGATACAATTATAAAGGCAAATAACAAGACAAATAATATTACTAAAATTAAACTAATTAATTAAATCTAAAAATAAAACTATAGTTAAAAACTAAATTATTCCTAAACTTATCTGACGCCTCCCTGAAGTGTACTTGGCTCAAAGGTCCCCATGACACTTGCAGCATTTCCCCGTTTTGTATGGATTAGTATGGAAGTTCATACGTTGTATAACGAGCTACCAGATGCAAATTTAGAACCTATTATTGGAATTTTAACAACGAATGCATTCTATTCAATCAAAGAATATTTAAATTATAAGCCGTTTCTTTATTAAGTTTAACATAACATTGCATAAACCCAGTATTCAAGCATTAGACTGTATTCAAGCGAATGATTTGATTTGATTCATCAGGGATGTTAGTTATAATTATGAAATAATGTTTCAAATCGGTTACGTAGTTTACGAGCTTATTCCTTGCAAACAAACAATTGATTGTTTATTTTTTTTTTTTTTTTTTTTATGACATAAGGTGGCAAACGAGCAGACGGATTGCCTGATGGTAAGCAATTACCGTCGCCCATGGGCACCCGCAACACCAGGGGAGTCACAAGCGCGTTGCCGACCGTTAAGGGGGGTTGGAGCTCTGGGAACCTTACTCACCATCAGGAACACAACACTGCATAACTGAAAGGTAGCAGTGCTATTATGGCTGTGGTCTTCTGTAAGGAGGGAGTTCCCCAGTTGGGCTTCTCCAGACTCGAGCGTGATGGTACTTCGCTGTGCCCTATTGTCGGACGTAGTTTAAGGACATCATCATCATCATCATCATCTCAGCCATAAGACGTCCACTGCTGAACATAGGCCTCCCCCTTGGATCTCCACAAGTACCGGTTGGAAGCAACCTGCATCCAGCGTCTTCCGGCGACTTTAATGAGGTCGTCTGCCCATCTTGTGGGTGGACGTCCTACGCTGCGCTTGCTATTCCGTGGTCTCCACTCGAGCACTTTTCGACCCCATCTGCCATCTTCTCTGCGTGCAATGTGGCCTGCCCATTGCCACTTCAGCTTGCTAACCCGGTGGGCTATGTCGGTGACTTTAGTTCGCCTACGGATCTCCTCATTTCTGAGTCGATCTCGTAGTGAAACTCCGACCATAGCTCTCTCCATAGCTCGTTGAGCGACTTTGAGCCTTGAGATGAGGCCGATAGTGAAAGACCACGTTTCGGAGCCGTAAGTCATCACTGGTAACACACATTGGTTAAAGACTTTCGTCTTGAGGCACTGAGGTATGTCGGACGAAAAGACATTACGTAGTTTCCCGAACGCTGCCCAACCGAGTTGGATTCGGCGGTTTACCTCCTTCTCGAAGTTGGACCTACCTAATTGGACTACTTGTCCTAGGTAGATATATACGAGTCAACAACTTCGAGTACCGAGTTCCCAACAAAGACTGGGGTGGGCACAACATTGGCATTTGACATTATTTTCGTCTTGTCCATGTTCATTTTCAAGCCCACCCGTTGTGAAACTCGGTTGAGGTCATCGAGCATCATGCTGAGTTCCTCCATCGACTTTGCCATGACTACGATATCGTCGGCAAATCGAAGGTGAGTGATGTATTCGCCGTTGATGTTGATGCCACGCCCTTGCCATTCCAGGAGCTTGAAGGCGTCTTCCATTACGGCAGTAAACAGTTTCGGAGAGACATACCCATGATTGTTTAAGGACATACCCATGTATAAATAAACATTTTTTCCTCTTTATTGTAGTAGTGCTAATAAAGCTAGCAGTGTAACACCTCTACGAGAATCCATATCTTCTAGCCGCCCAGAAATCAAAACTTGCTAGGCCAAATGCAACTCTGGTTTGTCATACTTAAAATTCATAATGGCGTTCAATGGGAGACCTTTTTATAGGTCTCCGGAAGGATAGAAGATATATTACAAGGAGACTGCAGGTTTACACTAATGGTCAGGTATAAGTCTGATATCTTATGATTATCTTTCAGAGCCAGAATTAAATCTATCCTAAATTAAGATCATAAGCTTGCTAGTATGTTGCTTAAATAGTTGCAAATTGTATCATCAGTGTCCTCAACTATAGTGTACGATGAACAGATGTCATAAATACAGGAACTTATATCAAGAGCCATAAAGACTAAAATCGATTAACCGGCCTTGTCATAATGGTCATAGGAACATGCCTATAAAGAACGTTATTAACGTCTCGCTACCGTTGCTCGATAAATTTGCACTTTATATGGTATTCCATAAGATTGTAAATCGATTGTAGTTGAGTTGCAAAATAAAGTCTTGTGCATAATAGTGCTAAACAGTTTAACATGCTGTAAATGGTTAATTGCATGGCTTCGCGATGCTTTGAAAAAGTAATCGAAGAACTTTATTGGAGCCGGGTCTTATTGGGTAGGTTTCTATCTCATTCGTACGTTTAACTAAAGGCTAAAGGTCACTGTTATGATTTTTACGCCATTGGAATGCATTAATAAAAATTGTAATTGACCGTAATACCGTCTTGTTTATGGATGTCCGTTACTCCGCTTTTCTGCTTACTCCGTGACTGTTTTTTCTGCTCCAAACTTTCTGGACTAAGTGGCGTACCCGTTGGGACACATTCAGTTCCTTATCAACCCGGTACCGCCGCGTACCGGATAGAATCAGCGGTCGGGTCTAGCTGACTTTCTTGCTGGAGTCTTCTCAGCGGGCTAGGGTTAGCGAACCAGCGACTAAACTCCCATTAGTGCGATATCATCACACACCACTCAGATTCGGTTGAGACCGTCTCAACCAATCTCGCTAGAAGCGTAAACTCGGTAGGAGTATTCCAGTAGTACAAATCATGTCTGGTGCGGAAGGGTCCTGGATTTTCACCAGGCTACCTTCCCCTCACATAGTCCGATCGCTCTAATGTGCCGAAACGGTCATATAGCCTAAGTCAGGTTCAAAAAAGTACCCGTTGGCACTTAAACAGTGCAAATCCCCGAGCTATGTCGGTTACTTCGATGCCTCCACGGATTTCCTCTTTTCTGATTCTATCAAGAGAGATATTTTGCCTTCCGCGCTGCGCTCTCTAACCACTCTGAGTCGCATGATAAGTCCCAATTGCAGTCGAGCGACGGTGATATTATATCGAAGATAACTGACACTCCCGGGACGATTAGTATGCAGTTACGGTATTCTTATTGACATTCGAACTACTTAAGTTTTCTAGAAGCGATAGGAAAAAAAGATTTATGTGCAGATAAGTGGAAACATGAAGAGCTTTTCTACGCGTTATAAATAATCTATTGTCCTACATCTGTCTGTCGTCCCTGCCGCGTATTATAGTCTGAGAGCTGACTCCGGAAAATAATACAATTGATGTGCCAAGCTGATTCCTACACTAAACGACTGAACCGCTACGATATAATTGGTGACAGATGGTGAAGAATGAGGTGTCTCCTATTGAGAATTAGGCCACAGAACAAATCTGCTTATAGTTTGGGACTGATTGAAATTGATATAAATAGAAAATAAACACATTAACATTTGCTATTTTCGGATGCTATAAAGTACCTTATATTATAGTGCAGCAAGATGCCAAACGAGAGATGCAAGTGATACTGCAGTAGATTTTTAATTTTATATTTGTTTTCTGTGATTTGTAGGTTTGTGATATCCGACTCAGATACATACCTGGCAACAGTTTATCAGAGCATAATCAATATGTCTGTTCAAATGAATCACGCTCAGGTTATCCAAGTTATGAAGCCGAATCGTAACGTATGACACTTCATTCAAAAAATAACATAGTTCTGGAATACCAAATTTTATTGTTTATTTTTTAATGCATATAAAATAAAACATACAATCGGCGGACTTAATGCTTCAAATTTGTTTTATGCAATATATACGTACTAATTAATCCATCAATTTTCGTAATCCGTAAGAACAAAAGAGTATTTAAAATGACTACAGTCGTTACATTCTCAACTAAGTACCTATACATTTTCCAAGGCTAGCTCTCAGTCTAATATTTTTTGTCGGCATATCTAGAATCTCAAGTGGCATAGTTGCACTAGCTAGAAAGGGAAGAAAAACGTGCCAGTCGTTTGTACATAGAAATTATAGTTTTTGCAAGAAATACTGTAAAATTATTAATCGATATGATTGATGAGCGATGAATGGGGATGGTTGAAGTTTTTGTTTTAACTGTCTGAGTATTTTAGTATTGCAGCCAGTCCTTATACTTTTATCTAGAAAAACGTCTGTTACTACTTGAATTGGTTAGAACGTGTAACTTTTTTAATAATAAAGCTTTGCGACTAAATAGTTCGTGAGATACTCCTTATTAAGTAATAGGAATTAAGTGGTCCTGGCAGTATACCCCAGACGAAAATGTGCCCATTACGCTCGCCAATTAGATGACATATATCGTCGCTACTTTGAAAAAACCTCGTAACACATTCTGAAATTCAAAAGAAAAATGACGTAACTATGTATGGGATGAGTAGAGTTACTGCGTTTCAACTTAGAGTATCTGTGTCAGGTACGAGATTATTTCAAAGTAGTGACGATATATATACTCGTATAAGTAAGAAAAAGTATATAATATACTTAAGAAAAAATAACATAGTCCTCCGGCATGCGAAGCAGGATAGAACCCGCATCTCAAGCTATTGCGGCTGACGCGGTGACTGAATATATATAGACACAGCTCTCCATACAAAAATGCCTTCCAAAAATGACCCCAGGCGCGCTGACACTGACAGCTATCCCCTATTCATAAATATGTCAGAGCAGCTTAGAATTTATCCAATAGACAATTTCGCGCTATGAAAAAAAGTTGTGATTGGTTCATAAAAGTTTAAAGTGTCAAACCTCATGCGCGGCATTACAATATTATGGCGTTGTCAAACTTACAGGGATGATACTAACCGAGATGGACTCAATTTATATGAATATTATTCTACACACGATTTTGTTATTAAGATTACTCTTGTTCATACTTTATAGGAAAGGTTATAAATTAAATTCAATATCGTATAGCAAACTGTCACCATAAGAGCAAGCTAGAATAGGATGTTACTTTGATATAACGCACGCATTGTTTTGTTTTTTGTAAATTGACGCGAAGTACTGAATTTTGGGACGTCAAGGAACTTTGCCAAAAACGGATGACTACTGATTTGTTCATCATTTTCTTCGAAAGATAGGGATGCGAGTAACGAAATTTCAATTTTTTCAAGGTTCGCAGTAGATATATTCGCAAAGAATATAATACCCATTAAGAAGCTGACACGATTTCAGAAATAGAAAAGAAAATGGTAACTTTTCGCAAAGAGAATAAGTGCAATCACAGGTAATACTTAAAAAAAAAACGTATTGACATTTCAATACTATTATAGAAATACAACTTTCGACTATAAAGCATCGCGAATGTCTATTTAAATGAAATAGGTAGGAAATTAAATTCCATGACTGTACGTACATATTTTTTAAATTATTTTCGGGGCCTTCGGGAAACTAGAATAATTAATAATATGTCGGAAAGTTTACCAGCGGCACATTTACAGCGTACTTGTTTTTCGAGATAAAAGCAAATAATAGGAATTGCTTGTTACTTGAAAAATACATGAATACTTGTGAGTATAACTAAGGAGTATAATTGACGCATAACCTAATCCCCAATCTGTCACTCAGTATCATAAAGGCATTAGTCATTATAAAACTAGTATAGTTATACGACATTTGGTTCAGCGTATTAGTCTATACAACAATATGTTACTTTAAATTATTGTTTATCTTTTAACCATTTGTTTAAACTTACACAAACCAATGGATCCCATCGTTTTTCTTGTATTTTGTGCAGTTGTTGCGGGACCATTTTACCGCACAAGTAGGCATTTTATAGGGTTATTTAATTTAACAATTTTATATTAGCTGACATCTTATGTCATAGAAAGCTTGTGTACTACTAAAGCTGTCAAACTCCGCCACGGCTCAGTCGATCGTTCGCGCCGTTCGCGGCACACTAGCCGTGGGATCATTTTTGAGCTCGAGTCAGGTTTCTATAGTATTATTAGTTCGTTGGTCACATATATGTAATCTTGTTTTCAATAGTTTTTTGATGCCGTTTTACTAACTCTAAGGCAAAACACTTCGCGCTTGTGCCTCCTATATGAATCACTTTCGGGGTTCTGAAATAGCTAGAGAGATAGTGCTGCCATCTATGGAACCAAGAACAAATCTTCTATATATATAAACGTAAATGTCCTGACTGACTGATCAACGCACAGCCTAAACCGCTTAACCTAGATTTTTTCACAATAGGTAGTTTAATATATCGTAAGCGCTTACTAAGAAGGGATTTTTGGAAATTCTACCATTAAGGGAGTAAAAAAAGGGGTTGAATGTATGGGGTAAGTGTAAAATTTAAAGCTAGAGACTTGAAATGTTGTGTAAACACTCCTTATTCGAATACAAGAAAAGTAATTTCAGCGTTTTTTGAAATTCATCCCCTAAGGGGTCAAAAAGGGGGTTCTTCTGTGCGTGCGAAGCCGCGGGAAAAAGCTAGTTAAATATAAAAGTCATTTGATTTGCTCTTAGTTGCAAGTAAATACTAACTTATGGTTTACTTACTTTCTGTATTTTACATGCACTACAGCTCAAAACACAATCTGTATCATAGCAGTGAAACGCGACGCGTGAGAATGCGTCTACTATCTCTATCTACCACTGTAAACGTTTGTAGTCTTTATCACTTTCTAATAAGGTTCACAATAAGCCAATTCATGTCAACAATGGATGTCTGCGCAGCTATAAACTGAATAATGCGCACGTGTGACAGTGCATTGGCGTTTCTCTGCTCAATTTGGCGTTTATGGCGCATTGAAAGATGAGAGAAAATAGAGAGTTGCTTAATAATTGACACGCAAAAACTTCAGGATTGTGGGTAAACGGTTTAATACTGAATTTATTGTAACATAATTTTATGGATAACAAAGGTTTACTCATCGTTATTTATTAATTAGTATTAAAACGGGGAACTTTAAGTTTATAAGAATATTGCTCGACATGTTTGCCGTCGTAAAGAGGAGCTTGATTGTGAACCGTTCGCAATAGCTAAATGAAGAAGACTGACTCTCCGCGACCGGCACTCGGCGTCGGGGAGGTGAGTAACTACCCTCATTAATTCATCAATATTGTCAACAGTAGGGTTGTACACTACACTCATGTATTAGGTAGTTAAAGGGTGGATCGAAAATTTGGCTAAACAGTATACTACTTCAGTAGATTTTTCTAGACTTTACGTTTGTTATTAATATACCTACTTAGAAACATGTTCAAAAATTATTGCTCATTTTCATTGTATTAAAAGTCTATCATACTATAAATCGAAAATACATTGACATACATATATGTACTTAAGAAAAAGTGACGAAGATCTCCATCGTCCGAGGTCCTCGTCATCTATTTTAAGTTATAATTGATATATATTTAATCGTGTTTGTTACTTATTAAAAATTAAATATATAATATAAAAAAAAGATTTGTTCTTAGTACTATTTGTCAAACAAACATAATGTAATACTTTCCATACATTACATGTCATCAATTGTAAAGCTTATTCTACACTTTCCCATCTTCTCTAACTGTGTTGAGTCAACAAAAAGCGTATAAAATCAAGCCATAACGAATCTATTCCAGACATGCTAATATCCATACTAGTACTAGCTAGTATGGCAAGGCATAGCAAATTATAAACGCACTAAAGGCACTACATGCTTGTCTAATTTTCTATACTAGGCAACTTTCTTTCAAATTCCTCCCAACATATGTGCAAACATTGAAATTGGGTTAACTTGTTTGAATAGACAATCGCTAGTCCATTGAAACATGGTCTTTAAAACCATTACAATAACAGTATAGCACCGGTCAATAGAAAATAGTCATGTAACAAGCAACGAAGAAATTTTTAACAATGTTATGGGATCTGTAGACATTCAAGCGTGCTTGATGAACGCGTAAGCTTGACAACCTGCGGTGCTACCGCGTAAAACGATATTTGTAAATTTCGGACTATTGTCTCTCTCACTCCCATGGCGCTTTAATTGGAGTAACAGAGACATATGCCCGAAATTTACGAATATTGTTTTTAGTTTTTAGGCGGTAGCGCCTCTGGACTGATCGAGATCTATATAGCTTGTAAGAAACTGAATAATTCTGATGCTAAATAAAGCGTACATTTCCTATGTCGTTAGGCTTATGTTAAGCAATGTTGATTGCTGCCTATGAGTAAACCTTGTGTTCTCCCGTAAGAGGTTACAAGGGGAAGGGACCGACGGATGGGCGGCAGCCTCCGTTGAAACCCAATCTATTGCTGCTGCAGTTGCCAAGCGTGGCGACTATGGCAACTACCCCCCAAGATGATACAAGTCGTTTCGGGGATGATTATGTCCAGCAGTGGACGATTTATTGCTGAAATGATGAATGATCATGATGAAACCTTGGCTTATTGGTGATACTTAGTAATTATGTGATACTGCATTATTATCTTACGTTGAACTCAGAGTGGTAAATTACAAGCGATAAATTGTTGCCAACAAGTACTGCCTTTGATTTTGCAGCTTGCATTTCCTTGTAGCGACATACGTTTCTTGTGTCACATATTAATGCAATATCACCAAATTAGCATGTATTAGTATATCGGCGATAAACTGAGATTTGCCCTACTTAAGAACGTTCTACTACAACAAGGTTGTAAATCACGTAGTTAGGGCCCGGACATACGTCCTTAAATTACGTCCAACAATGAGAGGTAAGGTACAGCGAAGTACCGTGTCACGCTTGAATCTGGAGCAGCCCAACTGGGGCAGTATCTCCTTCTTACAGAAGACCTCAGTCATAATAGCATTGCTAGGTATGTAGTGTTGTCTTTCTGATGGTGAGTAAGGTTCCCAGAGCTCCAACCCTCTTTAGGGCCGGCAATGCGCTTGTGACTCCCCTGGTGTTACGGGTGCCCATTGGCGATGGTAATTGCTTACCGTCAGGGGATCCGTCTGCTCGTCTACCACCTTTGTTATAAAAAAAAGTTATAGATAAATTTGCGAGAGCGTGAAATTGCATTTGTAGTGGTTGTACGGGAAAAACGAAATTTCAAAATATATAGAATGCCTATTAACACACAATACCACTACAGATGCAATCCCGCCGTCGCTAATTTATCTATACTTTCCGATGGCGTCAAGCATCAGCCTGACATCCGTCAAGCATGCTTGATCGTCTATGCACTTCCTAAAACGTCTACGACAATTAACTTGTTTTTGTAAGAGACCTCTTAACGCTTTCGAAAAGCGTAGGCGTTAGGGCCAAGATAAAATGGTGTATGACGACTGTCAAGTGTAAATAAAAATGATGGAACGGCATAGTCTTGTGTAATGTGACACTTTTTGTGGGACCAGTAATTCAAACGAGTGTGTATGACAGTTTAATTGCTTGACAGCTTTATTTGACACATTTATTCATATAAGTACCTACAGTATGCAGAAAAGGGCAATAATTTCAGTTAACTTACGCTTCAGTAATTTAATTTACATATAAAATTATATTCAGTAATACGTGTTATCACCATTTACATGCGCCTTAAGGAAGTTTTTAAGCCACTACATTTAAACACGTAAAAAAGAAAATCAATTGCGAGATATCCATCGGCATCAAAATGCCCATCAAATTTCCGCATAGCTACACCAAATTATCTTTTTTAATTAAGCACGGCCGTAAAAAAAGGCATTACATACCTGTGCTCTTATTACAATCGCCCAAGTGGAAACGAGACAAACATATGAGCAAACCAGTAAACCTGAAGGCACTTGGCACGCTGTACAGTCAGCAGCAAAAGTTGCTAAGCGTTTGAAGTGTTCAAAATGACCTACACGCCCTCTTATTCTCTTGACAATAGAGACGTGTTGACCTCATTTTGAACACCTCAAATGCTTAGCTACTTCTGCTGCTGACTGTACGCTGCATAATGTTTTATAGAACGCTCGCAAATATACCTTCGTCTCTATTAACTGCTTGAAGATTGGAATTGGCGTATCTTTCTTGCATAGTGCTTTATTTGGTGCTAGAATAAAGGCTTGAAAGCATTCAAACCAAAACCAGGGCCATAGCACTCCAGAAATGTCGGCAAATGGCTAGGCAACAATCTCTTCAATTCACTGACCAGCGTTTGAACTCAGTCGCACCTGATGGTAAGTGACGACGAGGTCGAGGGTGTATCACGCTGGTTCAGTAACAGCCTATTCACTCTTGCCTTGAAAAGACCCAAATTATATCTTACCGGGAATACAGACGAAGAGAGCGAATTCCATTCCTTAGCATTCTACAGTCCTGTTACCTATAGACGTCCACTCCTAGACATAGGCATCCGCCTACAAGGAGCGATCTTCAGCTTACTGCAGCCTCTTCTACCCTGCCTATACAAGGTTATCTCTTCTTCCAGTTTGCGGATTCCCGCTTTTTTGCCCCAACAGCCATCAACTCTCTAGGGTTATTTGGCCGGCTTATTGCCACTTAAAACTGTGCCCACCAGCCATGACAGTTACTTTGACTCTCCTACGAATAGGTACCTTCGAGCATAGCTCTTTCTACATCTTACACAATACAGAGCCTGAGTGTAAGTTTTTAACTTAACTTTACGTCACGAACGCGTTTGCGTTTCTTATATAAATAACATTATCACTTATGCGTTCGAGACGTTTTTTTACGTCAAATGTAACTTATACTAGAGCCTCTGAGCCGTTTAATTTAATTATAAAAAATGCAGATAAGTATACAGGCATTGGTTCGCCTAAGCATTCGAAGAGAACAACCTGACCAGTCCGGTGGCGCCAAGGCAAAAAACTACGGATAAAAAATAAGTAATGTTATTATTAATCCCCACCTGAGAAACCGGAATCGTGGACACTTTAATAAGACTGGTGTTGTAGTGACAACGCGTCAGGGACCGATAAGGACAGTCTTATCGTTGACAGCTAGGGTGAGATAGTGTCTATTGGTATACGGGTTAGTTGGGGTGACATTACTTGTTATGTTAATTATAAAGTAATGTAAATACTTTGTTTGTTGATCGTGTTGCAAAAAATAGGACCGATAAGTTAATATATATGAACGTGAACTTAATAAGTTAGGTTACGTTTGCTTTGGGTGTTTAGGTCGAAAAACTGATAGAAAACTGTTTCTTACTAGCTGCATGAATCCGAGAAGATCTCATACAGAATTTGATTGATATTATGTTTGGACAAGGTAACGTATAATAGACTTCACAAATTACAAATTGCCTTGTGTTGTCGGCTGTCTAGAATAGCACCTCCCCATCTCCTGCTGTTGTCGTAAGACACCACAAAGGGAAAAAATTCTCGAAGTGACAAATAAGGATTTGCTAAGTTTTTATATACGTTTTTGAATAAGTGGGGTAAGAGTCTTTACTAGGATTACTATTAAAAATTGAAATAGATTACATAAAGAAAAGAGCGTATAGGGATCTTAAAGGCCGGCAACGTACTTGTGACTCCTCTGGTGTTGCGAGTGTCCATGGGCGGCGGTAGTTGTTTACCATCAGGCAATCCGTCTGCTTGTTTGCCTCCTATATCATAAAAAAATATATATACTTAAGACAAAGCGACGAGTGATAAAATAATTTGATTTGTTCTTAGTTTCATAGGGTGGGGTTTGTAGGCTTATGTGTTCCTGAGTCATGGGTGTTTCTATGTATTTGAGTATTTATATGTATCTATCTATTATATATATCGTCGTCTAGTACCTACAACACAAGCCTTACTGAGCCTACCGTAGGGCTAGGTCGATTTGTGTAAGATTGTCCCGAAATATTTATTTATTATTATTTATTTATTTATAGGGTTACTGTTCTCAGTAGATCTACTTTATTCTGCAGTGATGGACGGCCGTGGGAACTCCCAGGGTACCGAACCGATCGCTGTGATTGCGCGCACGATTGTATGGTCGCCAACCCGCCTGTCAAGCGGGGCTACTATGGCAACTACATGTTAGGGGGAGGCCTATGTCCAGCCATAGGCGACTTTCGTCTGAAACAATGATGGTGACAAATTATCGATATCTTATATGTAGATGATAATGTCTTTCATTTGCAATATTGAAGAAAAATTGCCTTAGAGATGCAATTTTTTCTTCGTTAATTACACTTCCCAATTAACTGACATCTGTGTACTCGTACAACTGACATTACGAGTACAGTCGCCATCAGATATATCGGAGCTGTGGATGTGGTCACAAATATCTGAACAACGCCTCTATTGTCAAGGCGATAAAGTGCATGTTCCGATATTTGTGACCACCTCCACAGCTCCGATATATCTGATGGCGACTGTACATACTAGATTATTGCTATATGATACCTATATTAAAAATCGGCTGTCGTTGCGTGCCGTGCTGGATACGGCTCGATAACGCCATCCGGGAAATAGATGTTTGTCGAACTGGCAAGTTTCTTTTAAACTCAATAAATCTTTATTTACAATAATTAAATTCATTAAAATACGAGTACTTAACTAGTTATTAAATCTAAAAAAGGCCCTTGAGGTATTGTACGACACTGGCGGCATCTCCTCGTTGTATCGCAAGTTTATCTATAAAACCATATTTTTGTTTAAGTTAAGTTTAAATCAGTCAGGTGTGCCGTATGAAATACGAGCAGCAATTAAATGTACAACACAAGAATATATACTACTTACTTTTTTAATGGTAAAATATACTGAGTGTTATATAAAACGTGATACAAAGAATGATTTCAAATCATGATTTTGATTTTTTTTTTACTATGGGGCCAAGTATGTAAAATTAAATAAAAATTAAGCTGTTCCATAGAAAAGGTCATGGACGAAAATGCATGAGAGGGTTTTTTTTACAATTACATATTTGACCCTATAGTAAAAATTGTTCCAAATTATGACCAGATGCTGGCATGATAATCTTGTATCACGTTTTTTATAACACCCGGTATGATGTAATTTAGTTCTTTTCAAGGCAAGAGTGAATGAAGTTACTGAATCAACGCAGCGTGCTATACACCCCTCGACACTTACCATCAGATGTGACTGAGGTCAAACGCTGGTCTGATTTGTTCATTTTTGGTACGAACGGAAAGCACGCAAGATTTTATTTTGCGGTTGTATTGAATTGGTATATGTATGTATCAGATCATGCTTGCGAACATCGATATTACCGGGAATTAACAAGTGTCCAACAAAACAAAAGAACATTGTCGGTGTACAATATCCGATCACACGATTGTGACCACAATTCATAAAACACGGATACGACACCCGGTTCCCATGGCCAATGGCCGCCGTATCATTCCCAGAGCCGTTTTCATTTTTTATGATAAACATAAGCTATATGAAAATGAGTAAAGGAATTCGAATCAAATTCTACTGAACCGATTTTTTTTATTTGTGTTAATTAGACAAAAATATACATTATGAGATAAAAATATGTATTTGGCGTTGAAGTACCATCAGGCAATCCGTCTGCTCGTTTGCCGCATTTATCATTAACATACGTCGCACTCCAGCGGGCAGTCTGGTGGCAAGGTAAGGTTTACAAAAAAATCTTAACTTACAAGTATTATAATGTACTTAGTATTTGTAACAGTTTATTAAAATTAGTTACCGGTTATCAATTATTACTTTTATTAGTCTTTAACGTATAGATACTCTGCAGTGATGACTGATAGCCTTTTTAAGTGGCCACTTATAAAACGAATAAATAGCTGACATGTGTCATTATGACTGTCCTTCAAACTTATATTTGTTGTTGCAGGGCCGTCTATTTAATAGAAAGATTTGCAATTGTATTTTTATTTAAAATTGAATGAATACTAAAAAATAAACACGTCATTAACGTACAACCTTAGTTGCTAAGATATTTAGAATTGTACATTATAAATACTAGGTACCAAGTACTAAGTAAAAATACTTCTGATTATTTGAAAATGAATTGATGTATTTGTGAACCTTATCTATCATTTTAAAATGCCACCAAATTGCCCGCTGGAGTGCGACGTATGATCATTAAGCTATGAACGTACAGTTAACCAATTTGATTTATGGGCCACTTCGTTCCTTGTCACAGTGAAAATCTATCTGAAAGACACAAAAGATCTCTTATTAACGTCACTGTGACAAGGTTCAAAATGGCCTAGAAATCAAATTGGTTGACCGTACCTACCTAATTTAGTATATTTCTATTGTCTTCAGTTGCCGCGATAAATACTCATGAAATAAAATTTCAGTTGTTTCTCCAAATATTGAATATTTATGCTCAGTGCGTTTATGTTTAATGTTTCTCATCATTATAATCTTGTCTAAAATATCATTTAATTATCTTTTAGATACTCATTGAACGCATTTAACATGCCCTTTCTTTATCTCAGATCTTTTACGATAGAGCATGATTCGTATTTACCGTATTACGCAAGTCACTACTCCATTACTTAACCAAATCAACTTCAACTTGAACTTGGACGAGACTCGTCCCGTTCCCACGGTCAACGATGGTCACCCTGGCGTGACTCACGCTAATTTGTTATCGCCGACGCTCGCGCATCCTGGGTGCTTAATATGTATAGGAGTTTAAGTAGTTGGAGATTTATTGAGATAGGTTTTACTTTCCTTCGAAATTGTTTTGTGATTAAGGAAGCGATAGTTGCCGCTGATTTTTGTTACCTATTTCCTTTATTTTATCTATTTGTATATAGTGTAAGTATCGTCTTATATAAAATTACACGCCACACGCCAGACGCCAGGAAAACATCGAGTGGACGCCACTATTGTCCCCAGGCCCATAGTAATTTTAACCTACGGTATAATATAATAAAATGTACCGTTAGTGCCCCAATAATCAACTTAATAATAGCCTATTAAAGCCCCTCACTCTTCGTCAAAGGCTTTTCCCTGGATAAAAAATCAAATTCTTCGCTTTGTGGCCAATTGCTAGACGTCCCGCCTTTTCCCCTAGATTTTTTTTCACTAGTAAATGGTCACTTTACCATATTACCAGGAGAGTATATTTGACCAACAACTATTATTAATAAAACTTTTTTTAAAGGGGCGCTGAGCTTTTCGATTCAATCTAACTATGGCGGCTCAGTTAAGAATGCCCGAACCGCTCGCGAAATTTGGAATTTTCTTCGTATTATTAAAAATAATATATTTTTTCCAAATGTACTGTTTTGTAAATGTAATGTAATGTATGTAACGTATATATATATACGTTAAAGAAAATAAGTAATTTTGTAACTCTTTATTCATTTTAAATCTTAGGTTAGGTTTTATAACATTTTTATAAAAGTAAAATATAAAAATACATCTAAAACGTATCAAAACAATAAAAACATTATAAAAAACCTAACCTAGAGTGCCGCCGGCAACGGGGCAGGGCCCAGGCTGCCGGTGGTTAGGGCTGCAGAGAGAGGAACCGTCGGACTATGCGCGCCGTGTCCAGGATTACCGCCTTCTGAATCTGACCCTTGATCCAACCACAACCACGTAGCGAGAGTCTCTCAAGATGTTGGTCGAGACTCTTCGCTATGAGACCGTTCGCGGAAACAACTATCGGTACAATGATCGCCGAATCAACTTCCCACATGGCGGTTACCTCGTGAGCCAAGTCTAAGTACTTGCTGGACTTGTCCTTCTCGGCCTTCACGAGGTTCTCGTCACATGGGACGGTGATATCGATGAGCATTGCCGGCGCTGCGATCGATCTATCACCACGATATCAGGCTTATTGGCTACAATAGTCCTGTCCGTGATAACAGATCGATCCCAATAGAGCGTGGCACGACCAGTTTCGGGAACGGGCGCAGGTGTGTGCCTTGTAGTACGGCACTTCGCGGTCCGCAAGTCCATACATAAGAGCAAGCTGCTGGTGTATAATCCTGGCTACAAGGTTATGTCTGTGCAAGTACTCGCCGTTAGCAAGATGAGAACAACCGGAAATTATATGCCTGAGTGACTCTCCGGGACGGCGGCATGCCCGACAAATGTCGACCGTACCGTCTTTCAGGATATACTTCCGGTAGTTATTCGTCATGATAACTTCGTCCGCAATTGCACAGGCAAAACCCTCGGTTTCTCCGAAGAGGTCCCCGAATCGTAGCCAGTTCACCGACGCGGGCAGGTCTACGTCTGGTCCCGTTAGGGCCCTGTAGAACCGCCCGTGTAGCTCCTTACTCTTCCATACGGCCTTGCGGTCCTCGGTGCTTAGTACCACTGGTTTGCGCCAGTTCTCGTTTGCCAAGGCGAGCGGTGTGAGGTTCCTGTCTACTGCCACCACATCACGATGCATCCCACACTCGTGGTTCAGGAAATAATTCCTGAGATTGCACACCTCACGGTTATGGAGACTTTTGGCATTTAAAAAGCCGCGGCCTCCACACTTCCGTGGGATATACAATCTCATAACCGACGAACGTGGGTGTAGCATGCGATGTGTGGTGAGTAGTAGTCGGACCCTCCTATCCAGGGCATCCAGCTCGGTCTGAGTCCATCTTAGTATGCCAAAGGAGTATATAAGTAAGGGCATTACCCAAGCGTTGAAGGCCCGTACCTTATTGCCACCTGACAAAAGGCTATTAAGTACTTTTGTCAGCCGACCGAAGAAGCGCTCCTTCACCGCCTGTCTAATAGCCACATCCTCAATACCCAGAGACTCTGACATACCAAGATATTTATAGGTTTCTGATTCGGAGATAGATCTGAACGACATCGTCTCAGAAAGCTGTAAATTTGTTGAATTTACTACTTTCCCCCGCTGTACATGCATAACCGCACACTTATCGACACCAAACTCCATCTTGATGGCACTACTGAACACTTCAGTGGTTTTCAGTAGCTCCAGCAAGACTCGGTTGTTTGGCGCAAATAATTTGAGGTCGTCCATATACAGAAGGTGAGAAATGACTTCACCCTCTCTCCGAAGCCGGCAACCTAGTCCCAAATCCTTCAGTAAAGTACTGAGCGGATTCAGAGCTAGGCAGAACCATAGGGGACTCAAACTGTCACCCTGGAATATTCCTCGCTCAATCCTTATGAAGTCCTGCGGGCCAGGGGGGTCATCGCCACCTCCTGGTTGACGAAGGACTGTGGTCCATTGCCTCAATTTTGTTATTATTAAAAAAACTTATGACCTTCTAATGAGTATTTGCGATGTGTTAAGGTATTCCATTCTTTTTTCGACGTCACTTTGGATGTAATTTCCACTAAGCAATTTTCAAGTTATCGTTAGATAAAGATAAATACTTCGTTTAGTTATCTAATCTCACTTGCAAAAGTCGACGAGACAGTAAGAATCTGTAAAGGATCAAATTATTAGCACATGCTTTAGCTAGTTCAAATAAGGACTCAAGACTCTTTCATCTAATTTTGATGCATCAGCAAACATGATTAGCACTTTCCACACAGTGAATGAGGTTGAAACAGTACGGAGCTTTAAAAGTGCAAACCATCAACACATGCCAACACAACATAAGGACTAAAGACTCATTCATCTAATTATCTGAAGCATCAGCAAACATGATTAACACTTGCCACAGTAGACGAGGTTAGAACAGTAAGGAGCCGTTATAAAAGTCTAGCACATGTTGTGGTTATCATGAGATAAATACTTACTTGTTCATCTGATTTTCTGAAGTTAGAACAGTATGTGCATGGTAATATTAATTATGTATATAACTTACAATCAACGTTATGAGATTAAATATGGAAATGATTAAATATGAGGTTTGAGTTGCCGTAGTTTTATTCCTACAAACATTATCGATAAGATATATAATATTAAACATTCTAGCAATAAGCTACATTTTTGAACCCTTCTTCGTCTTTTTTTGTGAAGCGAATGCATGACGGATGGCGCAGAAATGCTGTACTCTTACCATGAGTTGTGACATTGAGGTTTTCGATAACGAGTATCGAGTTTACTATCTGTGCATCTCGCTTGTACTATTTTAGTGCGAAAGAGATGCACAGAGAGAAAACCTCAAAGTCACAAGTCACAACTCATGGTAAGGGTACTGACATCAATGAACTCGGTCGATTTATGTTCTGTATTTATCATACAAAATTCTCGAAGTGACAAATAAGGATTTGCTAAGTTTTTATATACGTTTTTGAATAAGTGGGGTAAGAGTCTTTACTAGGATTACTATTAAAAATTGAAATAGATTACATAAAGAAAAGAGCGTATAGGGATCTTAAAGGCCGGCAACGTACTTGTGACTCCTCTGGTGTTGCGAGTGTCCATGGGCGGCGGTAGTTGTTTACCATCAGGCAATCCGTCTGCTTGTTTGCCTCCTATATCATAAAAAAAATATATATACTTAAGACAAAGCGACGAGTGATAAAATAATTTGATTTGTTCTTAGTTTCATAGGGTGGGGTTTGTAGGCTTATGTGTTCCTGAGTCATGGGTGTTTCTATGTATTTGAGTATTTATATGTATCTATCTATTATATATATCGTCGTCTAGTACCTACAACACAAGCCTTACTGAGCCTACCGTAGGGCTAGGTCGATTTGTGTAAGATTGTCCCGAAATATTTATTTATTATTATTTATTTATTTATAGGGTTACTGTTCTCAGTAGATCTACTTTATTCTGCAATGATGGACGGCCGTGGGAACTCCCAGGGTACAGACCCGATCGCTGTGATTGCGCGCACGATTGTATGATTGTTTCCTTGTTCGCGTCCTAGATCCAGCTAGACTAGGTGTTCCTAATAACGGTCTAACCCACGTTTTTAACTGACGGAAAAAGGGTTTTATCACATTATTGTGTCTGTCTGTTACATCGTAGATTCGGAAAACTGTAAGTCGTTTTAGCGATTATTTCAAAGACAGTGTTATCTGGGCCATTACTTTTCATTTTCAAACTTAGAAGACACACGGCCGTCTTTGGCGTGATTTGTGGATGCGTCATAAATAATAAAAAATGTAACTACATATATGTCTATACATTAATATACCTCTATACCTTTGCCTTACAAAAGATTAATAAAATCTTTGCTCACAACGATCTACTCAATTTCTTATACCAAGCATTAATTCCAGGAAATATAAAAACATTTAATTATAAGAACAAGCGCCATGTTATATTATGTAACAACAGTCGCTAAAAACAAAAGAAAGAAACAATATCATTACACATAAGGTCTGATAGACAAAACACGATCAGAGACGGTATTCCATTACTTTTCTTGTAGTTCGACACATGGCTCTGTTATCCCATTATATCTTAGTCATATAATTATTCACAGTGTCGCGACCATAAAGCACGTTATACAACTGTTTGACTAATTTGCTAACTAAAGTTTAGCAGCTTCCTTAGTGAAAAAAATATGCAATAAATAATGATGTATGAAATATACTATGATATAACACCAACGCAATGTAGGCAACGCGTGTGAATCCTATGGAGTTGCCGGCCTCCATAACCTACGGTGCCTGCTGGCCATAAGGGGGGCCGCGTGCTTGTTTGCTACCGTCGTAGTATTTGAAAAATCATAAATGTCATTATATGTTTTATTAAGCTTTTTGGATTTCTTATCATATTTATTTGGGAGAGGGGTCGCGGGAAAGGTAATAGTTACAAATCCACAAAAAAATCTTAATAAAAATAATAAAAAACCAAAGCATTATAGTAAAACGAGTTGCACCAGTCTACCAGTAACCAATTATAGAACTAAAAAGTCGAATAAGTACGTCTCTTCATTGTTACTTATCAGAAACACAAAAAAGCCCTCAGCATTTACGTAACCTCTAAGTTTAAAAACAAGAAACATACGTCACAGTCCAATAAGGAGGCGATCTAATACCATCAGATAAAGCACTACCTGCTCCGAGTGCCATGGCCATATAAGAGATATAGAACCTGTATAGCGCCCTTATACGGCTATGACGCTCACTCTCATGCATAGGTCGGTTTTATTAATGATGGATATTGTGGGAAGCTATAGTATTATATTCGATTCCTAATTAAGCTTAGAGCTGTATAGTTTAGAATTTTCGTTCGTTTCATGACTTGGGTTTGATTATCGCGTATTAGTTTAGTGCACACTCTGCCGTCGTGTTTTTTTTTTGCAATTAAGCGCGCGAAGGTTGTACTCGAGTCGTCTCATGTTTGCATAAGTAAACAACCTACAGCTGAAATGGGATTGAACAGCGTATTTTAATATATTTTTTTATGTAACAATCCCGTTTTAATTTCTGTTTATTTGTATAGTGTTACATTTCGGATATGATTTCAAGACACCTTTTTTTGATTTGCTGTTACAGAACACGGATTCCGAGTGATCTAAAATAGAAAACCTAACTTACAGTACTAAGGTACTAAATATACAGTCAGTATCAATAGGATAGTGGCGTAAGAAACAGCGCACCAAAAGTATCTACCGTTTTTTAATCGATTCACAAAAAGAGACAGATTTTTGCGTTTATCAATTGAAATTCGATAGAAACTTTAGAACGCGACCCGTAAAAAATATCTCATTTGTAAAAAAAAATACACAGAATTGCAGATACTTTTGGTGCGTTGTTTCGTACTTTACTATTGGTGCTGACTGTACCATCAATAAAAACATGTTGAATAACGAAAATGGGTATTGTACATAAATATACTACATACACATTTTAATAAAATCGTCTCCTGTTGCACCTAACTAGAGATATGCCGTTAAATTTTCAATATTACTATGACGCATTTTCCAAAATGGTAAATTTTTCCATAGTTATATTGGGAATTTACAGAGAATAGCACATCTCTACACCTAACTACTTAAAACAGGAGGAAGACAGACCAATTTCATTTCATAAACACTATTCCTTGATCATGTTTGTGTACAACATAGACGCATTTGAATTTCAAGTATAATAAATCACAATTATCTCACTGCTTGCTGTTTATCTCAAGAATGTGACACGAACGAGATTTGTATAAATAATCTTATTTGAATGTCTCTCTGTCTTACCTTAATCATTAGTATTTGCGCAACTCTTGCCCAAAACGGGACATTTGGAAAGTCTTTCATAAATCAAACTACTTCGCAACATAACACGCCTTGTCTAACCTTCGGTCGCCATTTTACTGAGATCCTTAAGGTGTCTAAATAGAATATTTTATAACCTTGACCCTTTAATCTTGACTCGCGCCTTATTTTTTGTGACTAATTATTGATACTTATGATTATCAGAAAATAATGAATAGTTATTTGTGCAACAAGAGAGGAAAGTTGTTTTTTCTTGCGAGTGTTAATTTTGAGTCCCGAGTAAGCGAAAGATTCTATAATTGAATCACGAGCGTAGCGAGTGATTCTAGTGTTAGAATCTTGAGCGTAGCGAGGCACTCAAAAACACGAGATGTAAAATAACTTTACTCTAGTGTGACACATACAACTTTTCACCTTAGTAGTGAGAACATATTAAAGGTTAAATAAGTTGCCAAAAATGACATTTTTAGTACAAGCTTTTATTGCCGACTGTACTTTTTTCACAATCGTCATCTACTCTTCGAAAGGATTCTAATGAGCCTAAAACACCACGGGTTTATCTTGTGTATTTTAGGAGTTGCTTTTGTAACCTTCTGGCTCCATCATCAGATCAGATCAGTGGTACCATAATATTGCATTGTAACCGAACTTACATAGGAGTGCTAAATTTCAGCTCAATCGGTTTAAGATGTCTGCTTCAAATTAGAGTTACATTGCAAGTTTCCACCCGGATAAATATACAAATACATACATCAAGTTAAATGAAATCTTATAAAAAAAATAACATCAAGTTAACCACATTAATTTCAGTGAACTGCACTGGCTTCAGTACTTAACATTTTGTTTAAATGTTTTTCATTTTAAAATATATTATGTACCTGCATTTGAAAATCATAATATTATATTAATTTGTGAGTTTCCGAACGTGTTAGTGGTGTTTAGGGGGTCCATTATGTCCTATTATAATATATAGATACATATAAATACTTAAATACATAGAAAACACCCATGACTCGGGAACACTAATAAATGGCCTGACTGGGATTCAAACCCAGGACCACCGGCTACATAGCCAGGGTCATTACCTACTAGGCCAGACCGGTCGTCAATTAAAAAGCTACTTTGTCTCACTCCCTGGAGTGACGAAAGTAGCAACTTTCCTCACTCCTTTAAAAGTGAGGAAAGTCGCACTTTCCTCACTCCCTGGAGTGAGGAAAGTAGTCATGTTCGAGCTGCTGAGGTGAAATAAATATTACATTCTATAACATAAATACTAGTAGTCTAAGTTAGGTTTTATTTGACACTATGCAAACACTACAGCAAAATTATTATGCTTATTACGTTAATATGAAGTTGCAATAATTAGTTTACTATAAGAATTAATTTATGCACGTCATTTTAGGGTATTTATTTGAATATTATAAATATTTTTATATTTAACCCTTGAACGCCCAAAAGTCACTTTGGTCGTGCGTTGAAGCCTCCTCGCGCCACGATTGTCCTAACTAATGATTCTTGTTAAGAAAAAAATACAAAAAGACTATGTTGTTGGGTGGTCATTTTTGCATTGCAATTTTGAACTGCCCTATAAACGGTTAAATATGTAGATCGATATACAATGTTACTCAAATAAAAACAGTTTTCTTAAATATTTGTAACCTTATTCGTTACTACGAGGATATTACTGGGGTTGCTCGCCGCAAAAAGACCCCGACGGCATTTTTATTAGTATTACTATATAAAAAAAAATCAATTCGTTTTTTTATTACTTTTTAAATATACAAACTTATAAGTAGAAACTTTACATACTATGTATAACAACTTAGGTTATTGACTCAAAACATTATAAAGACCTAGAATGACCTTATAATCGTCAACATTCGCCCTAAACTGCAGACCAAGTCGCCTGGTACATATATTTCCATGCATATTGCGTATCACTTTGACATTGTGATTTGTCTGAGGTCACATCGTGGGCGCGGGTCGCTCGTAATGCATTAATTCCGTAGCTGTTTCTTGTGAATACATATTGCAGTGCCTTTACGCACAGCTGTTGGCGATATATCAGCTGCAATAGAGTGTTAAGAGATTAGTGGCTGTTTTACATGCTGTTAAGTTGTATTACAAGTTTTAGTACAAACTTGTATCTGGAGCCCGACTAGTGTAGGTACATACATACATTACATACATTTCACCCGTATGCAGTCCACTGCTGGTCATAGGCCTCCCACAAATATGACTTGTATCATCTTGGGTGTAGTTGCCATAGCCGCCACGCTTGGTAGGTAGGTTGGCGACCGCAGTAGCTGGGTTTCGACGGACGCTGCTGCCCGTCCGTAGGATTTTTCCCTTTGTCGCCTCTTACGACACCCACGAGATTCGCCGTGTGTTGCCGGCTGACTAGAATAGCACCACCCATCTCCGACTAGTGTAACACCTCCTTACAGAAAATCACAGATATAATAACACTGCTACTATTTTTTTTGGTATACAGTCTTGTGTTCCTGGTGGTGAGTAAGGTACCCAGAGCTCCAACACGTTTGTGACCGAGGCCGACAGCGCGTTTGTGACTTCTCTGGTGCAGGTAATTGCTTATCATCTGGCGAGTTATCTGCTCGTTTGACTCCTAATTAAAAAAAAAGGCGAATAACTCAGAGAATATTTTGTATAGTCTGAGTCTGGTGAATCAATAATGTAAGTAGGTATAAATAGAAGAAAAACTATATTAATCACTTTTTCGGAATGATAGTATTGAGATAAGAAGGAGACGGCGTGGAACACATAATCCTTGCTAATTGATACCATTTAGCCTAATGCAGCAAAGGTCAATTAATGTTGATTGAATTCGTGAAGGTCAAGATAAAACTCCTTGTGAAATCCTTATCGAAATTAAACAAAAAAAAAATTTAAAGCTCTACTTATTCCAATAATACACCTTATATAAGTCTTTAGGGCTTGTTCACACTAGCGACGGCCACTCGATGTGTTCCTGGCGATTCTATAGTAGTCGGCGCGCCGAACGCAGCGTATTCGCAGCGTGCAATTTTAAATGGCAACGCCGAGGAAACGCGGCATAGAAACGCTAGTATGCCCACACTCTTATTACATCTCAAACAGCACGAGAAGATACAGAGAGGCAGGGTTTAATGAAAGCAAGGTGGTATATGTAGCGATCGCCAATCCGCCTGATAAGCGTGGCGATTTAGGCATTTTACCCGCTTTGTGGTCAACTGAGCCCACAGGGAACTCAGCCCACGGGCTGAGTTGACCATATTTTTTTTCCTATGGGTGACTTGACCCAATGTATTTATAATTTTATCCCTCACGCCATGCACGTACGTGGCTGATAATAGAACTATCAACAGGCGGTCTTATCGCTTAGAAGCGGTCTATGTATTCTGAGTTCTGACATTTTTACACATTGGTTAATGAATATACAGTGTGGAAATTTAACTCGGGCCCTGGAGGGAAACTACCTTAAATCCTTGAGCTAGCTCATTTTACTTAAAGGAGACATTCCTTTATTTTTAAAAAGAAACAAAACTGCATTCAAAGATTTTCTAAAACTTGCTTGCCTCGCCCGGGACACGAAACAATTAAAATTAAAAAAAAACACACACTCTCTATTTTATTCTACTAATCGATAATATTAATACTCAGGATACAATTTCTCTAACCTTCTACCAGAAGAGGAACGAAATAATATCATTTTTCAACAAGATGGTGCACCTGCCCACAACAGCAGAATTGTCAGGGTTTACCTCAATGAACATTTCAATACCTGGATAGGTACAAACGGGACGATTAGATGGCCTGCAAGAAGTCCAGAACTGACGCCCATGGCCTTCTTTTTATGGGGTCATGTAAAAAATTTATTCATGTAACTTGCTATGAAACCGTTCAAGAGCTAAGGGTTGCGGTAGAAAATGTTATTAGGGGCATACACCACAACACTTTGATGAAGGCTGAATGAATGAATTTCAACGGCGACTAATTTTGTGTAGACGGAACGACGGGGCTCATTTCGAACAATTTATCAGTTAAATAATTTCAGTGTAACAAATTGGTATTAAAACAAAGTTAATGTTAGATTTAGCGACTGTTTTTATTTTTAAGACCAAATGTTTTTAGAGATTTTTTTTCCTGAGTATTAATACTATCGATTAGTATAATTTAATAGAGAGTGTGTGTTTTTTATTTTTATTTTAGTTGGTTCGAGTCCCGGGCGAGGCAAGCAGGTTTTAGAAAATCTTTGAATGCAGTTTTGTTTCTTTTTAAAAATAAAGGAATGTCTCCTTTAAGTAAAATGAGCTAGCTCAAGGATTTAAGGTAGTTTCCCTCCAGGGCCCGAGTTAAATTTCCACACTGTATAGTAGATTGTTTGACAAGGGGCTAAAGTAGGCCATAGTACCACGAGATGGTTATTTAATTGTTCGAGGGGTAATATGGCGTTTAGACCCGAGTTATGCATACTAGTTTTCACTTTGATTGCGAGAAAATAAGATAAAATAACATTTCAACAATTAACAAATACAATTTTATTCACCCGCAATGAATTCTGAGTCAAAAATGTTTAATTTGGCAGTCTTTGTATTTTTTTTACTGCTTTGATAAGGATAGGATATATCTATGCCGTGAATAAAAGCCATAGACAACGTATAATTGGGGCTTCAAAGAGTTTGCCAACGATTTAAACTATTTTTAATGCTTGTGAAGTAGGAACTAAAAAGCACCTAATGCTTTGACAATTTGATTACGTTTCCTCATTGGTCGATTTTAATATTGTGGTATTGTCTGATTGGTTAATACTTTATACAAAGTTTTTTTTAATGATTTCACATTTTTAAACAGTATTCGCACCAAAAAAGAATCTAGAGTTGCGATTAACTTCGATATGTGTCGTGATTGGTGGATTTAATAAGATGAAGTGTTCTGGTTGGTCAATTTAAAACGTTTTGTAAATCATAAATATGGATACATATTTTCCCAAGACTCTAAATGTATTCCTTTAGTCCGCCTTGGCAAGCATAATATGACACACTTTTAGAGCATGATAAGTGAAAAAATTATTATTACATAACAATATATTTGAATGGTATATGTCTAATACGTCACTACCCATTTGAAGCCATTTAAGATAAGTCTTTGTCTTAAAGATTTTGTTCAAAATTGGCCCTTACGTATATACATATAAGGTTTATTTTTAATTACGATGTGTTATTAGAATCCAAATGGCGTTTATTGAATACTCTTGTCGTGTAACTTCAAACCAATTGGTGTGCGGGGATCCTATTCAACATGATTTTAAAATAGACTTATGACATGTCTGTCAATCTGACATAACAGCTTATTCATGTAGCAGTGGTGCTATTTGTAATTGACACCCACTTTTGTTATTAAAAAAACATTTATAATAAACAAATAAAGGATAAACTGAAATATAATTGATTTTTACTTTGGGGTACAGTACGCCTCTAGAGTGAGTAACAGTGTGCCTTTAAAACATATTTTTCCTAACTAGCGCGTAAAAAGTGCACTTTGCGAACGCTTCGCGTGCGGAAATTTCGCTTTTTAAGGCACTTATTATGAAAAATTGGGTTCGATACACGTGTAAAAACTTCTTCAAGACTCGGGTGATTGTCACCCTCGTTTCACTCGGGCTCCAACTTTCACCCTCGTCGAAATGTACTATTTCACTTGTATCGAAATGTACTATTTTGTCTTTTTTTTGCAATACAGGATTAACAGTAGCGGATAATTATGAAAATATGTTGACGCCTCTTCATGATAGCCCAGCGCTGGGCCAACGATATGGCCTTACGATGGTTGAAATGCGACTAGATTATGGTGACATTCAGTCGTTTTGGCCCACTCCATCGCGTTCCGATGGCTACCCTGCCGCGCCATAACCCATCTGACTCCACTACCCTATCTACACGCTGGCCATTAGTGGACCAGCATAATGGGCCTTTACTTAGATGAGCCATATGATTCAAATTATTATTCAATGTAGTGCCGAAAATATTGGAAATTCCAAATTACAAAATTATCATCATAAATTATAACATCGTAAATACTCCTTTGGTAGTGTAGGTAGTAGCTGTGAGTCCGAAAATAAGTGATAAATTGCTCATATTTCATTTAAGATAAGCCTGTTTTCGGAACTATCCTCCATTTTTACACGTATAAAATTACCCGGGCGTTAATTAGAAAAGTCGTTTTATAAAAGCTTGGTAATACTAATTGTATTGAAGCGTTCTCACGTACAAGTTGAATATTGTTCGATATTGTTGAATCTGACGATAGTTTAGTGTTGAGAAAGGTTTGGTCATGTCACGAGCTTAATAAAATTTGTCAAATGCTAGTACCTATCGAAACGCTTTCTCCAAATCTGACGGTTCGTTGGGTTCAATAACGTAAGCGATAACGATCCTACTCGTATTATTTACTGTAAACTAATACTTTTAAGTAGTTGAAATGGAAACGCACTTTGCTATGACTAATGCGTTGAACTTGTAGGTACGTGGAGCTATGACACTGTTATGAGAGTTGTGTATTATAAGCAGATATCGGACAAAAATGAATCATATGAGTAATCTTTTAATTAATTTGTTACTTGACATATAATTTGATTCCTGGCCAATAAATACAATTCCTCCTCGGATGCTCCGTTTTGGATCAATCTTTCGAAAATTTCATAGGTATTAAAATTCAAAATTTTAAGACATCTTCACATCTTTTATTCAAAATTACCTTACACTCGGCATATTGTATCATTAAACACTGTCTTTTTGTACCAAAATTTACTTATATTCTTCGTGGATCACATTTTTGGAAACACCCATCTTTAATTTCAAATTTGGATAATTTAGTTTTGGAAACACTCACCTCCATTTTTAACATTTCCTTTGGCGAAAGATCATGGTCCCAGGCTTGCCCATTAGGTTCGGCGGCCTGGGCATCCGCAAAATTTCTAGCGTGGCACTACCCGCATTCCTGGCTTCCGTACACGGCGCGCAGAGTCTCATCGGGAAAATTTGATCCCCATCTATTGGGGTCCTGGAGGCTGCGCACTCTACCGAAGCTAGGAATGTATGGTCTTTAACATGCCTTAACACAGACCCACCTGCCAACCCAAGTTCGCAACGACAATGGGATGAGCCCCTCTGTCGTCTTACTAGGACGGCGCTCCTAGATACGTCACGTAATTCTACAGATCGGGCTCGTCTCATTGCCACCGCGGAATGGGAGTCGGGTCTGTGGTTGCAGACACTTCCATCCCCAACCATAGGTACTTTGCTGGACAATACCACCTTTCGCTTAGCCATTTCTCTAAGAATTGGGGCACCAACCAATGTAGTCCACCGGTGCCAATGCGGAGCCATGGTAGACGGTCTCGGTCACCACGGCCTCTCATGCAGCCGTATTGCCGGGAGAATCCCTCGGCATGCTAGCATCAACGATGTCATCCGTCGGGCTCTCGTTAGTGCCAAAGTGCCAGCAGTACTCGAGCCCAATGGTCTAACCAGAGACGACGGCAAGAGGCCCGACGGAATGACATTGGTGCCTTGGAGTATGGGACGGCCCCTCGTATGGGACGCTACTTGTGTAGATACTCTGGCGCCGTCCCATATTTCGGGCACAAAAGTTGATGCTGGTACGGCTGCATCCTCAGCTGAGAACCACAAGCGTCGCAAGTATGTCGCACTGGGCAGTAGTTACATATTTGCGGCGTTTGGGGTTGAAACCATGGGGCCGTGGGGCCCAAGTGCGCGCCGACTCTACAAGGAGATATCGGCGCGTCTTATAGAGGTTTCTGGTGACCAGAGGGCTGGCCACTATTTCGCCCAACGGATTAGCATTGCTATCCAGCGCGGAAACGCGGCCAGCCTTCTGGGCACCCTACCTAATGACTAGGACCTAGGTCAAATTTTTTATTTATATTTAAGTTTTTAGTTAGTATCTTTATCATGTTTTTATCTTATATTTTTGTGGTTTTTTAAATAAATATAAATACTTATAAATACAAAAGTTTGTTAAACTATAGATTTTTTAAACGAAATAAATTACGAAATAAACAGTATTTTCTAATTTTCCACTTCCAAGTTCTGAAAAACTCCGCTCGTAGTCCACTGCTCACATGTTAATGGAGCAAACGCAGCTCTGAATAACGAAAATGAAACGGATTAACCGATCTGGATGCACTTTTTCATAATGAAATTGAATTCATGCATTATGCTAGTGTACTCGTATTCTTCTAAAAGTATCATTGTCAAGTGCAATATTGCCATGATAATCAACGTTGGATATCCATAATATAGCGACTCCATGTATTGTGATTAGCTGCAAGCCGCGGCGAATCGGCCGATGTGACGAATTGCGAAGGTAATCCAAGCTTTCAAGATTGCCTATAAAAACTCTAATTAACTTTAACTTTTTTAAGTTTTATATTTAGTTTGTGACATTAAATGAGAAAGTGCAAGTAATCTAGTATCAATTGTACGTTATGATCCCAGCTCTATTGACGTTTGATTTTTGCCATAGCAATTCCGCCCTCTGGTTATGACTTTTGGTCACAAAAAAGAGTATAGAGATCTTAAAGGTCGGCAACGTACTTGTGACTCCTCTGGTGTTGCGAGTGTCCCTTGGCGGCGGTAGTTGCAATCCACCAGCAATCCGTCCGCTCCTTTGCCTCCTATATCATAAAAAAAAAATTATATAGCACAAAGAATACATGGCAAAGTCAAGGTCAAAAATGTCGATACGGACAGAGTGCCAAAAAATGTGTACGTGTACCTTAATATTAAGACAATAAGGCGCTTGTTTGCATGGATAGCAAGTTACGTGAGCTATTTCATAAATTCTTTGCGTTTCTATGTATAACCGATTCTCTTCTTGGATACGTCGGGACGAACAGACAACTTAATCTCCGTTTTCAATATAGCGATAGTGAATCTGTATAATATTGTATAACTGCAGTTATTTTAATCGATGTCTTCAATCATAGAGTATCGAGTCTCGAGTCTCGACTCTATTTCATATAGGGTTGTCAAAACTACCCCATTTTTAAGAACATTTAGAGACCGACTAAAATATGTGACGGTTTAATGTGTGTCTGGAAAATGGGGATTAAACACTAACATGTCAATTATAATTTGACAAGTGATTGTGAACTATGAAAAGTGCAGCCGCGAAAACCAAAATTTGAAAATTTCTGACGATTGTCTCTGTCACTCTCATGACGACTTTATTGGAGTAAAAGAGAAAGATGCTTGAAATGTACGAACTTCGACGTTTGCGGTATCAGGCCAGTTTAGATTAGATACAAGGAAAACTTATTATACCTATTTCTTGATTGTTATTTTCTATAATATGTATTATAATCCTAATATTTATGTTAGGCTGCGATCTCAGCTCATATATGAAGTACAAGTAAGTACACGCCTTCATCAAATAAATACAAAATATAACGCTATATATTTTACATACTCACATAAATATTAGGATTATAGGTAATACATATTATAAAAAATAACAATCAAGAAATATCAAAAGTTTTCCTTGTATAATTGCTTCTAAAATAATCTCAGGTACCACCGTATCGTATCCTACAAAAACCATCAGAAAAAATATGGTTTCCGATTTTTTTCGCTCCGATGCCACAGTTAATTTATTAACAAACCAACATGGTTCGCGAGGATATTATTTATAGAAATAATACAAGTATTTTGCTCTGTTGATTTTACAAACAGCAACATTTATGACACTGACAACCCTATAAAACGGCCGTACATAGCAGGGTCGGGCTCTGTATCCAATTTCTGAAATTTATCGCCGGCGTTTATCCGAGCGTTGATAAATGAAGGCAGTTCGGCTCTGGATGGATACATCCACTTCTAATTTTAGAGCTAGGACACGATGGCAGGTTATATTAACTTAAAACACACAGGTCTGGCCTAGTGGGTAGTGACCCTGCCTATGAAGCCGACGGTCCTGGGCTCAAATCCCAGTAAGGACATTTCTTTGTGTGACAGATATTCCTGAGTCATAGGTGTGTTCCATTTATTTAAGTACTTATATCCATACCAATATTATAAATGCGAAAGTGTGTCTGTTTGTTCCTCCGTCTTTCACGGTAAACGGAGCGACGAATTGACGTGATTTTTTAAGTGGAGGTAGTTGAAGGGATGGAGAGTGACATAGGCCACTTTTCAAGCGGGAAAACAACTTCCCACGGGAAGACTCAATGTTACATTTTCTTCTGACCATGCGGGCGAAGCCGTGGGCATCATCTAGTATTATATAAATCGTTGGCTGGGTATCCACAAAACAAGCCTTCTTGTGGGGCTTAGGCAATTTGTGTAAGAATGTCTTGTAATATTTATTTAATTATTTAAAATAAAACTAGGTAATTTCGTTATAAGCAGTCATCATCATAGCAGCCGAAGGATGTCTACTGCTGAATATAAGCGAGCCACAGTGACCGATTTTGCGTCAACCGCATCCTGTGGACTCCCGCGATCTTTACAATGTCATCGGTCTACCTTGTGGGGGGCCTGCCAACGTAGCGCCGCTACGTGGTCGTCAATTGACAACTTTTACGCCCCAACGGCTATCGGTTCTACGCACATGTGAGCATATTAGGCCTCCCTTCGTGTACTCCACACTTATCCCATCCCTGGGCTAACCTCATATATACAAAGAACATATATAAATTATTACATTGTAATTATATCGCACTAGGCGACATGTTTCGGGTAAGCTCTGGTACCCATCTTCAAGCCGAGTCAGGACACACCGATCGCGATGAGGGTGTCGCCTAGTGCGATATAATTACACGTGAGTTTATCCGTTTGTAACTAAGTAGTAGTAACATGGCTCACAACAGTTTTAATTGTATTATTACATTGTGTATCGAAATCACGTCGAGCTCAAAATAAAGCTATAAACACAACAGGCCATAAATTCTGCTGGAAAAATAACTATCAGAACAATGGCGGCATTGCATCTCACATGAGATGTATGTGAGGTAGGCGAACCCGGGTATGGCATTAAACTAGGTCCACCAATGTGACGTAGGGCACAACGAATTGGACCTGGGTGGTATGTCCTTAAACTACGTCCAACAACGTGACGGCACAGCGATTGAACTCGGGTAGTATGTCCTTAAACTACGTTCAACAACGTGACGCAGGGCACAGCGAATTAGACCCGGGTAGTATGTCCTTAAATTACGTCGAACAATGTGAGGTAGGGCACGGCGTACTGGACCCGAGTAGTATGTCATTAAACTACGTCCAACAATGTGTGGCAGGGCACAGCGAATTAGCACCACGCTTAATGAATCTGGAGTAGCATACCTCCTCCTTGCAGAATACCACAGCCATAATAAATTGCTAGTTTTGTTTGTTATACAGTGTTTCTAGTGGTGAGTAAGGTTCCCCAATCTCCGACCTACCCCCCTTAAAGGTCGGCAGTACACTTGTGACCTCTCTGGTTTGCAGGTGTCCACGGGCGGCGGTAATCGCTAACCATCAGTACCCTTGCCATGAGTTGTGACTGTGAGGTTTTCGATAACGAGTATCGAGTTTACTATCTGTGCATCGCGTTTGCACTAAAATAGTACAAGCGAGATGTACAGTAAACTAGATACTCGTTATCGAAAACCTCAATGTCACAACTGATGGTTAGGGTACTGGCGATTCGTCTGCTTGTTCGCCTACCAATTTCATAAAAAAAAGCAGAAACAATAATGATGAATCAGTGTAGTTTGTCTGGATGAATTCTTGTATATTTATCTGTGTGTATAAGTTCGAACTTATGATGATTAAATATAGTAAGCATACGCTATAGAATTATTTCAATTTAAGTACATTAATCTACTAGTTACAAAAGGATAAACTCACGTGTACTTATATCGCACTAAGCGACATAAATAAATAAACATTACAGGTCATCCTCACACACTATAGCAGAGCTCCACGTTAAGCTTAATAAATATATGCAAATATTTAAATAAATAGAAAACACCCATGACTCAGGAACAAATATCACACAAATAAATATCCTTAATACTGGGATTTGAACCCAGGACCATCGGCTTCATAGGTAGGGTCACTACCCACTAGATCAAACCTGTCGTCAAACGACATGTTTTGGGTAAGCTCTGGTACCCATACCAGATGCTCAATGCATACTGAGTGGGTGGAATATAGGTATAGTCAACCAATTTGATTTCTAAGCCACTTCGAACCTTGTCACAGTGACGTTAATAAGTGATCTTTTGTCTTTTATATTGATTTTCACTGTGACAGGGTACGAAGTGGCCCATAAATCAAACTGGTTGACTGTACATGGAATAACAATAGCAAACCAGAAATTTTGACCACTTCCATATGCTACTTGCAAGTAATTTTCCACCATAAAGTCCTAAACACATGATCCCATGGGCCATAAATTATGAGCCAAACGACCATAAGTTGGCCGAATGACCCGTGTCGCACCACGGGGGATTACATGTGGCGTAGCAATCTTAAAAGCTTCTATGTTGATTTGATATTTGTTTTAAAATATTGAGCATTGCACGGAAAAACAAGATAGTAAAGTACTCAAATATTTATTTAATTGAAATAAAAACCAAGCCCAAAAATGTGTAAGTAGTCATTTTTTAAGAAAAACATTGCGCGACTTACCGGGTTTGACAGCTCACAACTCGATTCTAAAGGATTTTTTGCTATAACTCAAACAGTCAAACTGATTTATTTAAGTACTTAATGAAATTACATGGATTATGATCTGATATCAGGAAGTATGAGGACGGACGTACTAGTATAAACATTTAAAAAAAAATGTGATTTCAAAAACAGTAATAATAAAATTTTCAAACATATATAAATCAAATCTCTTTGAAGCTATGAAAAAGGTAATTTTTTTACGTTCTTGATCATCTTATTTTGCTTAAGTAGGTATAACTATAGTTATAGTCATCTGTTTAAATTTACATCTAAAATACTGTTTCATAGAGAAATACCTTAATTGGCCTATATAATCTGCCCTTAAAAGAGTCATCCATGTTTCGTGCCATAGAAAATGTTTATACTGCGATTAATAGCTTTCAAACAAGATACGTCTCAACTGTATACAGTCATGGTACCTACACAAACCATACAAAAATGCCCATTCTTCTTTAACCGAAATGAATAACTCAATGTAGTATCAGATCAGTAACAGATCAAGCTACAATATAAAAGTCTCGAATGGCGCCCATGGTATCGCATGACATATTCCCCGGAACTTTTATTAATTTAGAACGAAACTTAAAACAAAAGACAACTTTTGTTTTTGACCCATTGTTATTTATTACCAAGACTTTTTTAAGCGAAATGGATATAATGGAATATTGGCAATAAAGAAACGTATTTTACATTGACTGTTCTTCGTTTTTTGACGATGCTCGAATTAAGGACGCCATTTTGTATTTTATTATTTTTATCGTGAATCGCATATTAACAATTTGTTTTCTGTTACAGGTAATGAGGTGAAAGTTGATTTGGAATAAGTTGGTAAATCAAGGTAATTTTAAAATACCCAATCAGCGACAAAAATATATTGATTTTTTCAAAGTATAGCTTAACTATATGCAAGAAATTTTATTCGCGTGGTCCTGTGGATATAAACAAAGTTAAAGAATACCTGCACATTTTTTTTTAATGGACGCCAATCGGTAAAGAAACATTTTCTGTTCTGTCTTAATGGTTCACAAAATCATAACTTATATTTACTTACAAAAGCTACTAACTATTAAACTAAAAAAATCTCGTGATTTTGAGTAGAAAAAACATAATATTGACGTAGAATATGAAAGTAGCATTTTTTTGAGCAATGCTCATTGACCACAGGAGAGCCAAAAACAAACCAATACAAACTTTTCGATCGATGTAGTGTGTTGCACAAGTGCTACAAATCAAATAACTAAATACAAATCAAAGGTGACCATTATACATTTTTGTTATGCACATTGACCCTAACTCCTAAGTATCGATTATAAAATAGCCATTCCAAGGTATCGCTACACAATCGGTCATTGACCTGCCGTAATGATAACGCACCTTTAATAGTGACCATACACATACATACATTTCAGCCGTATGCAATCACCTGCTGGACATAGGCCTCCTACAAATATGATATATCCCTTTGTCGCCTCTTACGACACCCGCGGAAAGAGATGGGGTGGTGCTATTCTAGTCAGCCGGCATCACACGGCACAGTCAGCCGGCATCACACGGCACGGTAATGGTGACCATAGAGCCTATATGTTTGAAGTCTTACTTTATACAGACAGCAACAGAGGCTCTAGAAGTTTCTTTTGACGTAAAAAAACGTCTCGAACGCGAAAGTGATAACTGATAATATTATTTATATGGGAAACACTAACGCGATGGTAAAGTAATATTATGTTAAAAACTTAAACTCAGGGCTTAGAGGCTCTAGTGTAAGTTTCTTTTGACGTAAAAAAACGTTTACGAACGCGTAAGTGATAATGTTATTTATATGGGAAACGCAACTTGATACTCGTTATCGAAAACGTCAAAGTCACAACTCATGGTAAGAGTATTGAAGTTACTAAGCGGATGTGGTATTCACAATGAGTTGCAGCGCATAGTCAACGAACAGATAAAGTATCCTTAAAGATGACGATGCAACTGAAAAAACAAAATTGAGAAGTTTGACAGCAGCCCCCTGAAGACGGGGTAATCCACCCAAAATCGCATATTAACACTTATTTATACATTCACGGTTATTTAATGCAAGTAACTTTTCTTTGTTTTCTTGTTCTTCTTTCCCAATTTAGTCTTGTTTATATAGGCGCGCTTTGTGAGCGTGGCGGTAGCGTAGCGTGACACCGTTGTGGCTAATGTAACGAAATAAGGCACACATTCGGACGGCAGCGTCGCGCCACGCTCACAAAACGCGCCTATGTGCCTAATGCTCGTTTCACACACAGGCGGGCGCGGGTCAGGCGCGTGTCAACGCGAACCCGCGGCGGGCCCGCGGCGCGATTGTTCAGCTAGTTTTAAATGAACACCTTCACACAACCGGCGGGCGCGGGAGTGCGCGAGCGGGTGCGTGTGGCGCGGGCGCTGTGTGAAGGTGTTCATCTAAAACTAGCTGAACAATCGCGCCGCGGGCCCGCCGCGGGTCCGCGTTGACACGCGCCCTACCCGCACCCGCGCTGTGTGTGAATTGACCTTAGTCTTTAAAATCACATATAAGTACCTATACTATACATCGTTTGTTAAAAAATCTTCGTCGTATATTCATTAGTTGAATTATACATTAAAAAAAGAGAATATATGATTCAAAACTTGCTTCTTCCACTTTCAAACGGTCACTTTAAATGCATTGAGCATTTCAAAGTAACGAGACTATACAGTGTGTAAGTCTTATACGGGCGAATCTCTTAACGGAAGGTAGAATAGGATATAAGAAATATATTTAGATAACTTTTGCTTAGAATTACAATATTTTTTTTATCCATATAAATATTGGTTTATGTTTATTTTGTTTTTTAAGAACCGCCTACAACCTCTCTGCTTTGCCTAAAGGTTGACTGGTAGAGAATGCTTTGTAGCATTAAGTCCGCCTTTTGTACTTTTGTGTTTTGTGCAATAAAGACTAAATAAATAAATAAAAAAATTCAGCCCGCAATGTAATGCAACACACTCGAGTTAAACACTCGTTGACAGTTAGTTTCTAAAGATCATATCGCGTAATGTTCGCAGTACATTACTGCTCAGAAATTTTACAAAAATTAATTACTTATGTATAATAGGTATAATTAAATAAAAACCTTTTGGTTAATGATTATACTGGTAAATCCTACGTCTGGTTTAATTCTTCGCCCGTATTAGACTTACACACAGTATATCCACTATTCTTTTTTATTTCCAGTATTCAACCCGTACAATACACAGAGCAGTTACAAAAAGACTTAAACCAAAGATTGGACATAGCTATTGTAAAGCCCAAGTATTTTTGTCTCTCTCATAAAACGAAACAAAGGACTTATTCCCGTTTATGCTCGCCTTATCATCACGGCAAAGCTCATTGTTTTAAAACAGAATCTTGATTATTTTTATCATTTCCGCTCTTTATACTTTGAATGATTGCATAATAACTTTGAAATGTTGTTCAGATTATCAGGAGTTAACAGTTTAATTACAAACTTTTACATTTTTTTTAAATTACTTTTTCATTTTAATTACAATATTATATATTATCCACCTCTGTCTCTCACCTGATGGCCTCACCGGAAGACCAGTGCTGGCAACATGCTAGCAATATGCTGAGTTGGGGCCATTTCGTGGCACTTCCTGTTATGTTTCATGTTTTGTGTAAATAGTATGTGTTTATGAATAAATAATTTCTATTTCTATAATATAGAAAATCTATTAAATTTTATTTGTTAGGCTCGGTACAATTTCTATATGCAAGACGGTCGGTGGCGAATACCTGTTTGCCAATTGTGTGGGTATGTTTTTTTTTGTATATTAATTATTATACATATCGTTGCCTTCTTGAGCTTACCATGGCGCTAAGTCAATTTGGGTAAGGAAGGGTATTTTGTAATATTTATTTATTTATATTGGAAGGCAAGATCGAGGTTAGAAGAGGATGACAGAAACCAAGAGTAAGCTACGTGCAATAACTAAAAGCAAAAGAGAAAACTGGCTTATACTCCACTGGCAAGCGCCATGCTCTTAAACTATGATGATGATGATTCAAAGGAATAACTTGAAACGTGCTTTATCGTAAAGGCAATAAATCTCACATTAGTTTGACATGCAGCAGTACTTTACAAGATATAGTGTGGGAAATGACAATGTGTTATTAATTAGGTATTCATACGACGTGGTCGGTTCTTTGTGGCTGAGTACAGTGTGATAGGCGAGCGCGTAGCGGGAACGTATCAGCTCGTAAAACCGAGTGTAAATTCAAAAGGAATGCTAGATTATTTACAAAATAAAAGATTTCAATTCCATTAAAGGCTGGTGTACATTGCAATGCAGACTGGGTCTTACGAGGATAACCTTGTTAATTTAGGATTCAGTCTCAACTCAACAAAACTATCTATCACCTTAGCAATTTCCTCCTTCTTGAAATTTTACTTGTGTTTTATGTTGAATATTATGATATTAAGTGTCGTGACAGTTACAGAAAAACGTTTCAGAATCCGCTATCGCTTCCGCTTATTCCGTTTGAACTATACCTTCTTACATGCAGTACTCACTACAAAAGGGCCATGATTTTGCCTTGCATTTATAATTACTTTCACCCGCATTTTCATTTCTGTACTTCAAATCCAGATTGACTTAACTCTATTCTTGCAACACACGATAATGCTACTAATTACTTTAGTAATAAATCTTACGATTGCGTGAATAAATGCACCGTTTTAAATCTATTTGGCTCTGTGAATTTTGAAAGGCTTATTGAGGTAGGTTCAATCGTGATTGATTTCTGTGTGGCACATATGACTCGATTAAAATGACTTTTGGTCCAACAAATTGTCCTTTAATCAATTTTATTAATAATATACCATAATTATTACTACATAACGTACACATTTCAACAGCAACCTGAAATGTAACGGAGTGCCTTAAATTGGGAAATGTGCCATCTTGAAATACTAACCTTATTTCTATGTAAGTAAAGATGAGAACGGCTTAAATTTTTTTGATCTGATACAGACAAATTATGAATAAATTACAGAGGTGGCAATTAAACGGTGTTTTTGAAGATTATCAGATTATGGTAATGTCTTGTTAAGTTGTTAACTGGTCGTAGTAATTATGTGTTAGCCGGGGCTTGTCATAACGGAAAGTAATGACACACCTTTCTAAGAATTATTATGTGCCGTGGGTCATGGCAATAGTAATAGCCCATCTTCACCCGCGGCGTGGGTGTCGTAAAAGGTGATAAACGGAAAATAAAAATAACGACGTCTAAACCGCAACAGCTAAGCTAAGTCGCCAACCCGCCTACCCTTTCCCCCAAGTCACATTTATATGAAACACTTCAAATGTATATATTCGTTAAAGTCTTGTTTAATATACTGTTCGGGTTGTAACTTTTTTTAATGGCATTGAAAGGTACAGGAAATTCCATCAAGCAAAAAGCCCCACAGGAAGCGCAGGTGCGAGTCTGTCCGTTTGTCTGTCCGAAAGTCCAGTATAAGTTTGACCCTCGGTTGAAAAATTATTAACCTCCTAGCCTGGTTGGTAGTGACCCTTAGGAGGTCCAGGTTTTGAACCCAAGGGCAAAGTTTTTGTGAATAACATGAACTGGCTGTGCGGAGTTACCCGCGGTTTACCAGGGAAAAAACGTAGCCTATGTGTTAATCCAGGGTGTCAGCTAACTCCATACCAAATTTTATTAAAATTGCTACAGTTTAGACGTGAAGAAGTAACAAACATACACACTCACAAATTTTCGCCTTTATAATATTAGTGTAGATTATATATAGTTTCTTTCTAATATTACAAGAAATGTTTACACTAATTGACTGAGCCCCATGGTAAGCTCAAGAAACCTTGTGTTGTGGGTACTAAGCCATCGATATATATAATCTCCATATACTTAAATTCATATATAAAACCCCATGACCCAGGAATAAATATCTTTGCTCATCACACAAATAAATGCCTTTGCTGGGATTTAAACCCAGGACTAGCGGCTTCATAGGCATGGTCAAGACCCTCTAGACCAAACCTGTCGTCAAAGTATTCTGCCGTATTAAGCCAATGTCCTGGGTTCAAATCCTAGTAAGGGCAAATAAGTGTGTGGTGATATTTGTTCCTTAGTCATGGGTGTTTCATTTATGTATTTAAGTATTTTTATATTATTTATATCGTTGGTTGAGTACCCATAACAATCTTACACAAATCGACCTAGTCCTACGGTAAGCTCAGTAAGGCTTGTGCTGTAGGTACTAGACGACGATATATATAATAGATAGATACATATACATATAAATACATAAAAAACACCCATGACTCAGGAACAAATATCTGTGCTCATCACAAATAAATGCCCTGACTGGGAATCGAACCCAGGACCATCGGCTTCATAGGCAGGGTCACTACCCACTAGGCCAGACCTACTGGCTACTTTCATTTGTAGGTATTGTTTGGCCGAAATTTTTTATGAATTTATCTTGGTAGAAATCTTGTGAATGGAAGTACATCAAAGAACCGACATAATAAATAATGTATGAGTTCATTGATAATTCGAACCTGTTCAGTGTTCGTGAGTATTGTATAAAAATGAGACATTAAATCATACGACGGATCTGAGAGATAGAAAAAGTGCACTTCCAATTGTGCTATACGAGTGTTGCACTGGGCTAGTGATCCAGTGGTTGTGGGTTCGAGTCCCGCTGCGAATCTAATTTTTCTATTTTTCTTTCGATTTAAATATCGAAGATATTCGCTAGCAGACGTTTCTGCATAATAAAAAATAATTTAGAAAGGGGTAGCACATTGTTATCGATGAATTCTCAATATGAATTGAGACTTCGATGCCGTTTAGTGTTCAATACGCTGGCGGTAGATGTGTTTACACGTCACCCATGATGATGTATACGACGAGGGATAGATAGAAAAATTTGACAAGTCTCAGCGGTAGGTACTCGTATAGCACAATTGTGCATATCGTTTTGCAGTGGTTGTGGGTTCGAGTCCCGCTGCGAGTCAAATTTTTCTATTTTTCTTTCGATTTAAATATCGAAGATATTCGCTAGCAGACGTTTCTGCATAATAAAAAATAAAAAAATATCTGTCATATATTTCAATTAATATAATAGTGCTACTTAAAAACCCGTATGCCCTGTGATGCCGGCTGACTAGAATAGCATCCATCTCCCCTTCGGGTGTCGTAAAAAAAATACTACGGACGGGCAATAGCGTCCGTCGAAACCGAATCTACAGCTACTGCGGTCGACAACCCGTCTGCCAAGCGTGGCGACTATGGCAACTACTCTCAAAATGATACAAGTCATATTTGTGGGAGGCCTATGTCCAGTAGTGGACTGCATACGGCTGAAATATCATAGCAAATCAAAATAAAAAACAAAAAATAATTTGATTTGTTTTTAGTTGCATAGATGGCAGCACCATCTCTTTGATTCGAATAGGAGGTGCAAACACGTAGTTTTTCGCCTAAGAGATGGTAAGCGGTGCCGTTAAAACCGTTAAAAAATAAGATTATATATTGACAAATTTAAACGTGTTCGGGTGATTATTGGTTAGGGTGTCAGCCACGATAGCTGGAGTTGCGGGTTTAAATCCTTCCTCGGTCGCCGGGGACCTCGTCACTTTTTCATATATGTCATCTTACTCATCTATTTCAATTTACATATCATATTTTTTTAACCGACTTTAAAAATAGGAGGGTGTTCGACTCAATCGGGACTCGCTCAGGAATCTAGTTTTTATTGAACACAACCAAGATATTGAGTAACTGACATGACATAAAAATTGTAAATGAGTTGTACGTACATTATAATGTCTACTTATGAACGTTAAGGAAAATAAATACATAGGTTCTAAGCCTAAAAAGTGACCTCAAGAAATTCAGCGAGACCTCTAAGTCAAATAACATTTAAATTTATAATTTAAGCGTAATATATAATTTGCAACACAATGGGGAAACCTATACATTCTTCTAACGGTAATACCAAACGGTACGATTATAAATTATGGGCCCTAATATTGCTTAAATGGCTAAACTTCATGCTTAATTTCTAAACCGTGAATTCCGGTTCCGGTACTTTATATTTTAAAATCGTACCCTAAACTGATAAAAAGGGGGGTGAACGTTTGCGTGGGAAATTAAAAATTAATGATTCTACGCACAAAGTCATGAGTAAAAGCTAGCATGTATATGTCAAAATACTAACCAGCACGCATAAACTGTTATTATGTACAAAGAGAAACACGACAACTTTTTAACAGAGGCGCTACAAACAAATACGATATTCGTAAATTTCGGACGATTGTCTCTGTCACTCTTATGACATTTTAATTGGTATAAAGGTGAAAGATGCCCGTAATATACGAACTTCGACGTTCGCGGTACCGAGCCTGATTTGAATTAACATCGCTACGAAAGGACAGCCCTTAAACTAATTAGCGAAACTCTTGAAAGTACAAATAACGGTGCCAAAACACCTTATATTTAGCTAAGTACTACATTTAAGTCTCAAAAGGACGTAATTATCACAACACAGATCCCAATTAAAACCTTTGTCATTCCTTTAAAAATCACTCGAACCGTTTAAAAAAGCATTTTAAAAATGCAGTCAGGTGCCATTTATTGGCTATTAAAAAAACAATTTTCGAATTTGGAACAAAAAGTTGTCCAATCGCGCAGCTGCCATAGCCCGTGCCACATGTTCAAACGACTTTTTTACTTAAGAATACATTTTAAAGTTAAATCTTTACTCAAACTTACCCTTGCAATTACAACCTTCTTCCTTGCATTTAGATTTCAAAATTCATTGAACACAAAAGTGAGATAAGTCGTTTTAAAAGTAACGTTCACTCCGTTCCTTTTTTGAAAACGGTAGAATCTCTTGTTTAATCGAATGCATTGTCGACAGGTGGGTAGCGGAACATTAATTGATACTAATGTATGCTTGTGTGCGATTGTGTTTGTGCGTATGCGCGTACGTAAGGGTGTAGTGTATTTGTGTCTGTGTGCGTGTGTGCGTAACGGTGCTTACAATGTAAGTCAGACATTACGATGTTTGTTGCATATGAGTGTTTACCAAAAGGTTTTCTCAGTTCTAGAAAATAAAGGAAAATTAAAATTAAGGTTGTCCCGGTGACCACGAAAGGAGCAAAGTATTTGCAACGTCAGGGATGTAATCCATTTTTTTTACTTTTGATTCTGGGAATGCCAATATTTTGCACGTTTTACGAGATGCTAAGCCATGATATCGCGGATAATTACGATAGGCCACCGATATACGAGTAGATACTGATATTTTAATATTGACGAGATTTGCGAGCGAGTATTGAAATAAGATGAGATCTATGAAGCTTCAATGTTTAAGCAACAGTCCTAATCGTATAGGCTGTAGGTGAAGAACTTAACTGACGGCCATGTCTAATAAACATTAGTAGTAGTAGTAGTAGTTGTGCGGAGAATTAATATGGAACTTACGACAAAATTTGAATATAGAACGCCGACATGCGTGTATATACACACGTTACTACTACATAGGCTAAGTTTTAGCTAAGTTTTTCACCTATACTCATATACATACCATTTAACTAGACGGAGCGTGCTAATAATAATACCACGATCGAAAAAGATGGTCTTATGTAACATTCCATAGGTATGGCCGAGATGGCGCTATTTTCGTCCGTCCTTGTCATAGTCTCACATATTTTTGTTCCCCTCCAAACTGGTCCCTTCAGAACTGTCAAAGTTGTAGGGGAACAAACAAATACAATTTTAGTTTTCTTGGGTTTTCAACCAAAGTTGCGGTAATTAATACTGAATTAGCTAATATTTTTGCTATAAATGTCCTGTAAAGCAAAACTAGTGAATTGTTAAAAAAAAGCTATAAAAGCTAGAATATCTTTGTTCCGTACTGGCGCACGAAGATGCGTTCTCCAGTCATTATTCCTCCTAGCCTATACTCGACCTAGTTAACACGTTCGCCCCCGGTACCGTTTTACTAAACGCTTACAATGTGCCGGTAGAAATTATGTCGTCACTCAAAGCACGCCATTGGCATTTTACAATTTTTTTATTCCTATGCCGCCATAAGTCAAGTTTTGACTCCTGTGCCAGTGGTACAGGAATACGAACGTTTTTAACACAACTGTTGTGTCGCCGGCATTGGCCAGTTAATTTATCTGAACACACTTACGTGTTACCGGCATAGGAGAACTATCTTTAGAAACACAAATACGTGTCACTGGCATAGGAATTCAATATTTTTTGATCACATACGTTGTGTCACTCGCATTGGAGCAATAAGATCACAGACGTTGTGTCGTCGGAGCTGAACGTGTTAACACATTTTTTATACAAAACATTCTAAGTCTATAATTTAGTTTTAATCTGATCATGTATGGTCGAATAATGATTTATAACATCAGTATTGAGGTTATTAGTTAATCCTATTACAAGTAAGATTAATAGTTCCGCTATTTAAAACACGATTTTATCTACGCGAATTAATTACTCTTACATTCCTATCTTCATCATCATCATTTCAGCCGTAAGTAGTCCACTGCTGGATATAGGTCTCCCCCAAATATGACTTGTATGTTGGGTGTAGTTGCCATAGTCGTCAGGCGGGTTGGCGACCACAGTGGTGGTTTCTACGCACGCTGCTGCCCATTCGACGGATTTTTCCCTTTGTCGCTGTTTCCACGGCAGGAGCTGGGGTGGTGCCATCACGTTAGTGGGGATGTACACTTAGTTTTTAATTCAAAAACCATAACGTTATCAATTGAATATGTACTAACAAATTCACAACACTTGACTCCTTTGAAATAATATTCATGATTGGTTCCTTGTCCATTACTGGTGCCGTCACCCTAATGCTGGTATCTCAGACAGTGTCACACGGCACATACATTATAAATAAATAAATAAATAAATAAATATTTCGCACATACTTACACAAATCGACCTAGTCCCACGGTAAGCTCAATAAGGCTTGTGTTGCAGGTACTAGACGACGATATATATAATAAATAGATACATATAAATACTTAAATACATAGAAAACACCCATGACTCAGAAACAAATATCTGTGCTCATCACACAGATAAATGCCCTGACTGGTAATCGAACCCAGGACCTTCGGCTTCATAGGCAGGGTCACTACCCACTAGGCCAGACCGGTCGTCATTGATTTACAATAAACTCAAGCTAGGCTTTCTAGGACTCACGGAGCATAAAAAAAAAAACAAGAAGAAGTCAAGTAAGTCGGGCAGTTCCACAAAGATAATAATTATGTTCCCAACAAAAAACTAAACTTCCAACAGAAATCCTATATCTCCGACTGTGTCGTATAGTCAATCAATTTGACTTCTAGGCCATTTCGAACCTTGTCACAGTTACGTTAATAAATGTTCTTTTGTGTCTTTCATATAGATTTTCACTGTGACAAGGTACGAAGTGGCCCATAAATCAAATTGGTTGACTGTACATGGCACAGTCGGAGATTTAGTATTTTTGTAAGTACGTTTAGTTTAAGATAGGTTAGGTTAGGTTAGTTTTATTTCGGAGGTTTTATTACTATGCCTTCCACAAACTGGCAGCCCAAGAAATGTGTCTATCAGAAAACTTGTCGCGCAAGAAAAAAAAAATTGTGTTTAATAAAAATCAGTTTCCATAACAGTATACCTCATAATCTTAAACCAGATCAGCTACAGAGAAAGTCTGGGGCCTACCGCGTAAATCGAAGTTCCAAAATTTCGGACATCTGTCTCTTTTACTCCAATTAAGGCGTTATAAGAGTGACAGTGACAATCGTTCGAAATTTGCGATTATCGGTTTTCGCGGTCGGCCTTCAGATTCGGGCTAATCTGCCAGAACGCCGCAAATTGCCCGAAGTTATAATCCAGATAAGAAGAACATGTTTCGTCGTTTAATATTATTTGCCGAATATCAGTTATTGGGTTTACTACTTGAGAACGTTATACAGGGTGAAAAACAACGGGAACTTTAGTTTGTCTATATTGTGTAGTCCTTCGTTTTTTTTTTTTTTTAACCAGGGTTTTATAACATATGAATATGAAATCCAACAACTTCTTCATGGCTTGACAGTCAGCAGGAAAAAATGCTAAGCGGGCGATGTGTTTAATATGAATTTAACACGACTTTGAGGTTCTATCCTCCTCCAAACCTAGATCGCCAGCATGCTTGTGAACTTTCTGGTGTTGCAAATGTCTATTGGTGGTGGTAATTGCTTACCATCAGGCAATAATTTGCCTCCAAATTTCTATAAAAAAAACTTATTAAGAGAAGTGTGTGTGTATTTGTCTCTAATTATCTGTAACGTAGTGTAAATTGAATATCTACGAAGGTGTTTATTTTTTTAATACAAAACTGACCAGCGTTAGACCTCAGTCGCACCTGATGGTAAGTGTCCACGAGGTCAAGGGTGTAGCACGCTGGTTCAGTAAAAGCCTGTTCACTCTTGCCTTGAAAATCTAGACCCAAATTATATCTTTACGGGAATACAGACGAAGGGAGCGAATTTCATTCCTTAGCAGTCCGCATTAGGAAGTTATCCTGTAAAACACAGGCAAGGCAGTTCAAGGCAGGAATAGTTACCGGAATTTCAAAAAACCTGATTATCGTGAATCTGATTTTCTTCTGTTATATTTTTTTATGGTTTTTAGGTAAGGAAAATACTTTATCAGTTTAGCAGAACAAAATACAAAAATATACAATAACAACTGAGATACCGACATTGAATACCGGTTAATTTATATGACAATAATACCGGTGTTCGATCCCTGGATCAAGGCTCCTATTTATTTTCCTAAAGTAGAGAGAAACATCAATAAAGACAATGTTTGTTTCCCTCTTGTTTGAAGAAGTCCGATAAAGTTTAATATTTGTATAAAATCGTCTTGAATTTAAAAGTCTTCCACAATCCGTATTGTTTTAATGCCACCATCATCTCCGTTCTCATAATTTTGTTATTCGTGATTTCCGATACGATCTGTTTCACGAATTCGGTGAAGGAATCGATTCTTGACACGATTTTGTCCCGTTTCCAGCCGAAATGCCAAGGTATCAACATCAACATCAACATTATTAAATATACAGGGTGATTTCGGGGTTGTGGAGCAATAAAACAAGGCGTGATATAAAATTACGTTTTAATTAATAATATTTGCTAGGTAGGACTTACAATACTGGTATTTCATATTCCAGCATTCCCGGAGTCCAGGTATTTAACGTACAAATAATATCAATAGGGTAAGTCATTAAGCATTAAACCTTTTATGATAAAGTTTTATGAATTTAGTCATGAATGCTACAACTTATATACTTTCAGGAAATATAAAAAATACTACACAAACAGTAAATATTAGTAAACTTACTAGGTTATAGGTATACTTGAAGAGAACATCGCGTTCCGAGGTTTTAGTGTAAGTTCCTTTTGACGTAAAAAACGGTTCGAACGCGTAAGTGATAATGTTATATATATGGGAATCACTAACGCAATTATAAAGTAATATTACGTTAAAAACGTACGCTTAGGGCTAAGAATACATTGCTTTACTAGATCGACATATAATTCGCAAACTTCATTTAACACATTTTATAAATGATTCGTCAAAAACTTCAAGCATCTTTTTGTACTAACCACATGAACTTAGTTCCCCGGTCCAAAACAGCAGCATAAAATAATTGTATGTGTAAAATTATAGCATTTGGGATACATAACAAGTAAGTATAGTATGAGTCTACACGCCATGCAATGCAATTAAACTGAAGCATGTTGGAGGACGTCTGGCTGCTGAAGAGGTTTGAAGCTGTGCTACCTAATTTGAGATTTTTTACACAACTGCGAAAAACGATAAAAAAAATGGTTTTATTTATAACATCGCCTAACAGTAACTCACAGGCCTCCTCAATAGCCCACCACAAGGAACGATCTTGGCATGGGGAATTGAATGTCAGAATCACCACGATTGGAAGGCGGGTTGGCGATTGCAGCTTCCACCGTTCCAAAGGAACTGCTGCACGTCTTTCTGTATAGTATAGTTGCAATTTAAGCACAATACCCGCGTACCGTTTTTTTTCTGTGATAGCGCCAATTAGCTTATGATGGCAGAATACGAGTACACCCCTTTTGTCAAGTTTACAGACAAGTTGACAGGTTAACAGTGTGCTTGTAACAAAAGATTGATTAGAAAAAGCATTCCTACTGATTCTAAGCTTTGTTCATTTTGGTAAGTCATAAATTCAAATTGTGGGCTTATTCCGGCTCATCCTGTATATATCTAAAAGCTATAAGTATTTGACCAACCAATAGCATAATATAACAACATGCGTTTTATTCCGTTATAATTGGTCGTTGGTTCGAACTTAAAACACAAATTCTCTATAAAGTGACTGCACAAATATGAGTGCTGTTGTGCTTAAAATCTAGAATGACTCCCAAATTTTTTTGTTCATATTTTTCATTCCGTTAATATTGTACGAACGGTCCGTTCCGTTCATATATTTCATATGACGGTTATAAAAAAATATATGAAAATTATGTGACACATATTTCTCTTAAAACTCATCAGGCTCGAAAAACTCATGATTCTTAGTAGAAACCACACAAAAAATACCAAATTGAAAAAAAAAGTTGCGTATACAATTTCAAATAAAATGGCCCAGTCACGAAAGTTTATAAATAACTAGCTTTTGCCCCCGGCTTCGCTCGTTAATTCGGGGTCCGCGTACCAATGTTTAGCTTTCTACCTTGAAATTTGCGGAATGCGCCATACTAGCTTCCACCCCCCATTTTAGGAAAGTGGGGGGTTACAGAGAGACAATAAGTAGCCTATGTCACTCTCCATCCCTTCAACTACATCCACTTAAAAAATCACGTCAATTCGTCGCTCCGTTTTATGGTGAAAGACGGACAAACAAAGAGACACTTTCGCATTTATAATATTATAGTATGGATACAAATCACAAATAGGTACCTACGTAGGTAGTACGTACAGTCAGCAGCAAAAGTTGCTAAGCGTTTGAAGTGTTCAAAATGACCTACACGTGCTCTTATTCTCTTGACAATAGAGACGTGTTGACCTCATTTTGAACACCTCAAACGCTTAGTCACTTCTGCTGCTGACTGTACATAGTTTTATCAGTCTGGTCGTTTTTGGTAGTTTTTTTTAACTTTATAACCACTTTACATATCTGAAATCGCTCTTAAACCATAAGTGTCGCAAATTTATGCTCTCCTGTTATCTGTGCATAAAATATTGTGACAACCCTAATGGCTATTTAAGTGTGACAACGTCGTATGTCGCTATACAAAATAGTTGGAATGTGAATTTTATGGACTAGGAAATTAAGTTGATTTTGGAATAGTTCATTTAAAGTTGATTTCTTTCAAGTTTGACGATATGCGTAAAGTGCAAGTTTAAGTACCTTTTCGTAAATAAAACTTAGATGGACTTGAGAAGTGGTTCTTACTATAAAACACTTATCTTTGCCCCACAACGTTGAAAAAAATAGTAATTGATTTACAAACATTGTATGCCCTTGCTTTTACAGTGGTCATAGAGAGTTTCTCTAAAAAAAAACAACTTTTATAAATGTGTTTTTAGGGAAAAAAAAATAGTTTTTCCACTCAGATTTACCTACAAGGTCTTACCATGCCAATAAAGACAGAAAAATCGTCCCTCCCTTTGAATATGGAGGATGGTAACAAAATAGGAAAAATAAATTTGGAAAAATATTTTTTTCTTATCGTGTTACAAAGAGATCGTGATTCTTAGTAGAAAGAACATAAAATTTACAAATAATATCAATACTTTGAAAATAGGCTATTTTTAAAGATATCCTCGCAGAAAAATATCTTGCGTTCCTAGTTTGTCTATGCGAATCATTAAAAAAATAAGGCAGTAATTCCTTAACTTTAAACCTGTCGACGTAGCTAACGAGACCCAATTTGAAAACTATCGCGAGAGACGCATATTCTTTATCATAATTGTGAAAAAGCTCACCGTTATGGAACGAAACATTTCTTACTTTATAACTTATAGGAAACGTGGTTCGTGAGTAACGAAATAGTTAAAATAGCAATTCAGGTTTGGAAAAAATAATATTCTAGTACAGAACTATAATCTTCTGATGCAGAAATAGAAAGAAAATATTTAGTCACCTTCTTTACAACATTCCAGGAACATAATGTATATTTTACATTATTTTCCATTAATTTACGTACAAAAGATTATTTATTCATTTATTCATATTTACGTTGAAAATAGAAATTTTAAGTAAGAATTCAATACAACGTTGTGAACTTTAGACCTTATTTATAACAATGCGTAATTGTTTTATGCTATGTTTAAGTCTTGGGCACATAAGGTGCGTTTTGTGAGCGTGGCGGTAGCGCAGCGTGACAGCGGTGTGGCTAATGTAACGAAATAAGGCACACATTCGGACGGCAGCGTCGCGCCCCGCTGCGCCACGCTCACAAAACGCGCCCTATGTGCCCGAGCCTTTAGGAATGTAAGAATATTGACAAAATAGACTAACAGACAGGGTGATAAGAAACATTAAATAACCAAATTACCATAAGTATGGTTTTTTAACTCCATAAACAAACATCTAAATGCCTTGACTCTTACTAAAACGCTTTTTGAATTTTTTTTCTTATTTTACTTTTAAAGGTTATGATTGAAAGAGGAATGAAAAAAGGATAAAAGGATGTAAAATTAAGTAAATTTAATATTTCACCGAAATAAATGTTTATTTTTTTGTAAAGACTGTTTTGATTCAGAGTAATTTCAGTATACTAATTTAAATTGCTTAATCAGCCGTTGTAAGTTGGGGCAGCGGTTGAAGGAGAGAGGTTATGATCTACGTTCCGGGTCATTCAGCGTGGCTTTGCGGTGAGGTTGATGGGCACCTTTGCGTTCAAAGGAGCTTGGGACGGGATGATTTTTTACTCATTTGTGTTTGAGTTTGGGTTCAATTTCAGTTGCATATCTATTAATAATATCTTTATTTTCAAACAACTAATGTACTTTAAATATATCATAGACCCTTGAGGCATTGCACCAAGTATGCGGGTGGTTTTTACTCATAGTATTGTAATGTTGGTACTTTGTGCGAATATTATAGTGTTATAATGTCAACCAGACGTTTCGCGATTTCTGCAAAAGCTTTTTTTTTATGACATAGGCGGCAAACGAGCAGACGGATTGCCTGGTGGTAAGCAATTACCGTCGCCCATGGGCAACACCAGGGGAGTCACAAACGCGTTGCCGGCCTTTAAGGGGAGTTGGAGCTCTGGGAACCTTACTCACCATCAGGAACACAACACACATATACCTGATATATACCTGAAAGGTAGCAGTGCTATTATGGCTGTGGTCTTCTGTACGGAGGAGGTACTTCCCCAGTTGGGCTGTCCCAGACTCGAGCGTGATGGTCATCGCTGTGCGCTACCTCTCATTGTTGGACGTAGTTTAAGGACATACCCGGGTCTGAAAAAGCTTGTACGCACTGAGACCTCTATTGTTTTTCCTATTTACTATACTTACCATAAGTCAAGTGCACTGGCAACACTGCATATAGCTGCGCATAGACACCTCAGTTCCGCGGAGTGCGTTGAACTGGCGCGTGCGCAATTAGCCTGCGCGCCGGTGGGAATCTGCGGTTGTGACGGATTATATATTCTTGATACTTTATAACATTTTTACCATTATTCAGTTATAACTGATGAAATATTTTACATTCTTTTTATATTCCTTATTTAACGATTATAAATTACAATAGAACAAACCTTATAAATTAAATGAATTAAATAAAAACACAACAAATTTAACTAAACTAATAAAAATCCTAAACTAACTGATTAAAATACATAATGATAAATATCATTTAACAATATTTTTATTCTGCTCCTGTATGTTTATTCATTTTTAAAGTGTGCGCTCTTATGGTTAGCTGTGGAAGAGATCCTTTATAGGGATAAGTTCGCTTTAATGCCTTGAAACAATACAAACACAATCTGTTTGAATGCGAAAAAAGTAAGAGAATAATGACATCGGAAATAAGGAAGTGAAGAATAATGAGTATTATTGACCCTGCCTATGAAGCCGATGGTTCTAGGTTCCAATCCCAGTCAGGATATTTATTTGTGTAATGAGCACAGAAATTCGTTCCTGAGTCTATGTATTCAAATATTTATATGTACCTAACTATCTATTATATATATATCGTCGAGTACTTACAACAAAAGCCTTACTGAGCTTACCGTACTAGGTCGACTTGTGTAAGATTGTCCCGAAATTTTTACTTATTTATTTATTAATACCTATATGTGAAATTATCTTAGAAAAGGGACCTTATTGTCGATGGCGCTTATGTCGTTGTTCAAGACGACACTCTTACAAACGCAAAGTAATTCGACGTAAATGCCATCGTGCCATAAGGTCCCTTTTCATAGATAATTCCACATATCAAGTATCAAAACCATACAATGCTTTAAACACACAAGAGCGCTAAATTATTTTTACAGCCATTCTTAATCGCAATCAGTGCACTTCCGTTGCGCTGTGCAGCGTCTTAATAAGTGCATATGTCTTCCTATTAACCGTTTCTATGCAACTATTTAACACCAGCATTACTTGAACCGCAAAAGCGAAAACGCCGTGCGTAAACATGGCTCACTATTATTAGGTTATACTGGATATGAATAAAAAGATAGGTTGATAAACACAGGCTGAGAAAGGCTTATAAACATTCAGTTTTCATTGTACTTAGGACAGTTTTCGATTGGATTAGTAATAGTATTTGATTGAAATCTCTCGGCCATTAGTTTGAGTTGAGGCAATTTGTTTAATTGGTGGTTTGATACTGACCAAATTTGGGTTCGGTTTTAAGTTGTTACATAATAGGTCAAGTGGGTAATTACAGTCGAAGTGCGCTTTACTAAAAATGTGTGGGCTTTTATTACTGTTTTAAAATACAAACTTGTTTATTACATAAAAGTCTAAGACTAAACACAATTGGACAACTTACTTTTCACCTGAGTAGCATTAAATAATAGCAAAAATAATTTATAAAGGGGAGATTAAACAGTGCTGCTATATTTAATTTCTTAGTTAAAATATTCATGTAGGTATGTATGTATGTATAGGTGAAAAACTAAGCACCTGGTCTATGTAGTAGTAGGTAACGTGTCTGTACACGCATTTCGGCGTTCTATATTCAAATTTTGACGTAAGTTTTATATTAATTCTCCGCACAACTACATCGATATATATATCGAAGAGATCAAGATCGTATTTCGTAGTATTTTCATAGGACACAAAAAGTGGCCCAATACTCTAAAATTCACTTAAGCTACTTTACTACATACCTAAGTTATTGTAAGTAGCAATTTTTGATTTTCATTAGAAACAGCCTGATTTTCCTCGCAATGCGACTAAAGCTTGATTCAACGATGTTCCATGAAAACACCCAAAAAAATTTGACGTATGTAAACTATTGGTAAAGGTACCTACTGATCAAATGAAACTATTCATCACAGTCGGCACTTTTTAAACTTAAAATATCCGAGTCTAAAAGTTCAAGAACACCAAAAAATTTCACAACCGTAAAGCGAACTTGACAGACGTAGGGTCAACTAGGCCCTTGGAGTCGAGGGTCAGCTGCTATTGTTGAGGTGTCTTGGTCTGACAGCTGCTTTGTGTGGCCAACTTCATAATCCAGCTACCCACGTAGCTGGATTATGAAGTTGTTTGGTACCTTGCCGGGAAGAGCTGATGCCAAGTTAAAAAGAAAGTTAGTTATGTTTCAATTGAAACAGATGTTAATAATAAAAAAAAAACTAAAATATTAACTGACGACCGAAGAGATAGCGGCTTCCTCGTACAACGTATCACCATTGCGATACAATGAGGAAATGCCGCCAGAATCCTTGGTACTATGCCTCAAGGGCCTTTTTTAGATTTTAACTAGTTAAGTGCTTGTAGTTATCATAATACGATTGTAATTTCTGTAAATAAATGTATATTATTTTAAAATATAAACGATAATTTTAAATACAAAACTATCATGAAATTCAAACATATTATTTGCATAGAAGGGGGTAAGTCACGTTTTACAAGTCGAATATTGCTAGACATGTTTCACTTCACAAAAATATTACCCCAAATTAATTTGGACTGATTTCCTTTAATTTAAATTTAACAACTATTCATTTAAGTAATTTTCTTTACAAACATTTAAATACAAATAACAGTATTTAAGCTGTATTATCGAATTATATAGCATCCTAACACCGCAATCGATCATATTTAGCTTGAGGCGTGAATCATATCTAGGCTATGCTAATTTTAGGCTGCCCAGGCCCGGCTAAAACTGCTCATAATCAACATTATTATAATTTAATGCCACCAGATTACTATACCACGAGTTACGGTTTAGATTTAATCTAAAATTGTCTGAATTTCATAATAAATTGGCGGTCGATTCTGGTTGTTTCGCATTCGTTCTGTTGCGTAATTTAAGAACTTGGCCGTGTTTTAATAGAATTATGATTGCGTCGACTTATCGAATGGGCTTGTAATCATTTTAGACTAAGATGACCAGATTTTATTATCTGTGACTATAGCTGTTACTTTCTTATGAGTTGGTAAGTGCGAAGGAGACGCATGATGGCAACAAAGTGGTAACGATCCTTTACGTTCTGCCTTACTAATTATATTTGCAGTAATCGCATTTGAAAACGAGATGAAATCTGTACTTCTTTTGTTTAAGAACAAGATAGACATTAGAGTGGTTTATAAAGTGTAATTACTGCATTTAGCATTAGCAGGGCAGCGTTCTGGATTGTAATTTCTGCTTCCTAACGGTACCCTTTTCTGCCTTTGGTAATAAAGTTACATAATCGACATTCAAATGCTGAAAACATTTTTAGTATAACGACTACGCTTGTTTTATAATTGTCTCCTTACATTAATAATTTACCTATAAGGGCATCGAAACTACACACCAAGAGTATCTTCCATCAAGTGTATTCTCTTTACAAATGCGATATTTTTTATCGCATTCAATTGATAAAAACGCAGAAATCTGTCCCTTTTTGAAAAACCATTAAAAAACAGTATAGGTCAAAAACTTAGCTACAGCACCTGGTCTATGTAGTAGTAACGTGTCTGTACACGCATCGGCGTTCTATATTCAAATTTTGACGTAAGTTCTATATTAATTCTCCGCACAACTACATCGACATGGTGACTTTCTTAAGTTTTTCATCTACCTATAGATACTTTTGGTCCTCCGTTTCAAACGCTATTGTACATTAAGGTACATTATTTGATTTCGAGATCTTGTTGAAATCAACCTCTACTCGTATAGCTGCCAAAGGCGGACATTAGTATTTCAACAGAAATATAGGTTTAATTTTATAATGCAGTCGCCATCACAATCTGATGCTGACGACCGCTCTGGCCTAGTGGGTAGTGACCCTGCCTATGAAGCCGATGGTCCTGGGTTCAACTGGGATTTGAACGGAACATTTATTTGTGTGATAAGCACAGATATTTGTTGAGTCATGGGTGTTTTCTATGTCTATTATCTATTACATATCTCGCCGTCTAGTACCTACAACACAAGGCTTACTGAGCTTTCTGTAGGACTAGGTCGATTTGTGTATGATTGTCCCGAAAATATTTATTTATTATACGAACAACGCGTCAATTTTCAATGCGATAAAGTGCATATTCAGATATTTGTGACCACCTCCACAGCTCCGATGTATTTGATGGCGACTGGACAATATAGTAGCGATAAAATTGAAACGTTATCGCTTGTCCACTGAAGTTACAATGTTGCGATTGCGGCGGCAGTGGCGGCATTTGCATTTAACAAGGAACGTGCAGTGATCATATATTAACAGTCTGACAACTGTTAAATTCAATAATATGTCTTTCTGAACTGCCTTTCGAATATCTGCATCTTGCATATAAATTATTAGGCGATTCGGCTGTGGAGTAGTCTTCCTCTGCTTATTAAGCAAGCGCAAAGAAGATTCCTATATCTGTGACACTAGTGAAAAAGGGTAAAAGTCAAATAGGCTTGGTAAAAACGGCCACAATTCCTATAAAATGTACACTCTGTACCCTCTTGTACCCTTTTTCACTGTGCTAATTTGACTTATACCCTTTTTCATTGGGGCCACAGATATATTATATTACATGTACATGTATATATATTTTTTTTTTTTTATAAAAGACTGACCAGCGTTTGACCTCAGTCGCACCTGATGGAAAGTGACGACGAGGTCGAGGGTGTAGCACGCTGGTTCAGTAACAGCCTATTCACTCTTGCCTTGAAAAGACCCAAATTATATCTTACCGGGAATACAGACGAAGGGAGCGAATTCCATTCCTTAGCAGTCCGCATTAGGAAGGTAGAAGCGAATCGCTTCGTGCGAATGAATGGAATATTCACAACGTAAGGATGAAACCGCTCCCCTCGTCTGGACGTCCGGTGGAGGAACGGAGATGGCGGAATTAAATCGTGCAGTTCCTGTGCACACTCTCCAAAATGTATCCTGTAAAACACAGACAAACTAGCAACCCTGCGACGGTGCTCAAGGCTTTGTAACCTTACACTGAGTAATTCAGGATCGCCAATGAGTTTGCGAGCACGGTGCTCTATTGAATCCAAAGCGGCCAGCTGATACTTGGCAGACCCGTCCCAAAGATGGCAACAGTACTCCATGCACGATCGAACCTGAGCTTGGTAAAGTGTTAGAAGCTGTTCCGGCGTGAAGTACCGCTTCACCCTGTGTAAGACCCCAAGTTTTTAGCAGCGGATTTCGCTTTGGCCTCAATAGTGGCACCGAAGTTCAGCTTAGTAGTTAATTTCAGCCCAAGTAGTTCGAGGTGGTCCGAAATTGCTAATGAAACATTCTGGAAAGCAGGAGCCAAGTTAAAAGGGCTCCTTTTGGCTGTGAATAAACACGCCTGTGTCTTGGAAGCGTTAAACCTGACCAAGTTGGCTTCGCCCCACTCGTCAACGGCCTTCAAGGTCAGGTTCGTTCGCTCAACCAAAGCTTCCCTAAAGGATTCGGTCTCTCCACTAGTAGTTTGGGCCTCAGGAATATATCTCTCAGTCACCGTGCTGTCGTCTGCATACCCAAAGATACCGGGCTTTAGCAAATCGTTTATATGCAGCAAAAGAGGGTAGCTGAAAGAACTGAACCCTGAGGCACTCCGGCATTAATTGCAACGCGATCCGATGAGCAACCATCCACTACGACCCTAATAGATCGCTGCCTCAGGAAATCAGAAATCCAAGAGCACAAACCAGCAGAGATTCCGTACGCAGAGAGCTTGCCCAGAAGGCCGTCATGCCAAACCCTATCAAAGGCCTTGGAAATGTCGAGAGACACGGCGAGAGCTTCGCCGCGTTTCTCGATGGCCTCGCTCAAATGTGGGTAGCGTACACTAGAAGGTCCCCAGTAGACCGCTTTCGGCGGAAGCCGTATTGCCGGTCGCTAAGGAGATCGTTACCTTCAAGATACGCAAGGAGCTTGTTGTTCAATACACGTTCCATAATCTTGCAGAGTATGGAAGTGATTGCAATGGGACGATAATTCGATGGGTCCGCACGGCTACCCTTCTTAGGCACAGGCTGCACGTTAGCAAGCTTCCACGCTTCGGGAACTTTTCTCGACTTTAGGGAAAGACGAAACAGGCGCGTCAAAACAGGAGACAACTCAGGGGCACACGTTTTTAAAACGACTGCTGGGATACCGTCGGGACCACTAGCCTTATTCACATTTAGACAGCGTAGTGACTTCAGTACTTCCCTTTGATGAATACGCACCTCTGGCATTGATACTTCGCAGCGGGGCAAAGAAGGAGGCATGGCACTACCAGCGTCTAAATGTGAATTTTCCGCAAATAGAGAGGCAAACAAGTTCGCCTTCTCTTCCGCAGTGTGGGCCAGTGAACCGTCCGGTTTCAGCAGTGGAGGTAGTGATGGGCGACAGAAATTCAACTCAGCCGATTTCGCGAGAGACCAAAACGCTTTGCTCCCAGATGGGTATGCAGCAAGTTTGGCCCCGACACGACGAACATGGAGGAATCGAGCTTTCTGCATGACCTTCTTGCAGTACTTGGCAGCTTTGTTATAAGACTGTTTCTTTACGTGTACATCCGAAGCTTTACAACTACGAGCATCAACCCATGATAAATACGCCACGTGCTTAAGCGCTTCCGCCTGAGCACACTCAGCATTAAACCACGGGCGAGCTGCGCCACCAACAGCTACGTCGGAGTAGGGGATGTAATATTCCATACCCCGACGCAACACATCAGTGACAGCTGCTGCACAGCTCGACGGATCATCACTATTGAAACAGGTTGGCAGCCAAGGATATGATGCAAAGAAATGCCGCATCTCATCCCAATCTGCTGACTTGTATCGCCACACACGGCGCATGCCCTTCGGGCTAAGGACAGGAGGTGAGTGGTGCGACACAGATTTCACCAGACAGTGGTCAGAAGTTCCCAACGGGGATGACACTGACACGTTGTATCTATCCGGATCGGTAGTCAACAGAAGGTCCAGGCAATTAGGCGTGTGACTCGCAACATCCGGAATGCGGGTGGGTTGGTCGACCAGCTGAGAGAGATCCAGCGATAACGCAAACTTGCGTGCCTCTCTCCCTGCATGGTCAGTGAACTGGTATGGGCACAGCCACTCCTCGTGATGAGCGTTAAAGTCCCCAGAACCACCAATTGCGCACTCGGGTACCGTTGCTGAGCCACACCCGCCGCATCACTAAGTTGTTCAAAGAGCCTGGTTGTCTCCTGGTCACCGCTGTGCGATCGGTAAACCACGGCGTAAACAATTTGTTCAACGCCGAGGTCCACCAGAAGCCATAAAGAGGAAAGGTTACGGTCCTCAAGGTTACGGAGACGCCGATAACAGATGTCATCGCGAATATACACGCACACGCCAGCCTTCTGCACAAAAGAGTGCTCCAGGGCATATCCCGGGTAGTGCAGATACGACGCGTCCATGGGACATCTGATCTGCGTCTCGGTGAGGCAGAGCAAGTGGGGCTTCTCAGTCTCGAGATGGTGGTGGACTGGCACGAGATTAGAGTGCAAGCCTCGGATGTTCGAGAGGTGCACTTTAAAGGAGAGGATGTGCTTCCGCTGTGAACACTTGCTCGATTTTTTGACTTTAGCCATATATTTAAGTGTGAATAGGCGGGGAAGGCGGCAGTTGAACAGGTGCAAAGCTGCTCACCCAGCAGCACACAAACAGTCTGCCACACATTGGAGGCCTGGCCTGGAGACTGCGGGGACGCCCGAACCCCCCCGAAGACAGCTGTCGGGTCCTCTCTCCGGTCGCAAACCGGCACTACAGCACATCTCCGGGATTTTTCACAGTTGGCGGGGCAGCCTTTCGGGGTTAGCTAAGTCCCTACTTGGGCCCCCAACTACCTGCGGTCGGCCAGCGGAGAACCGTGCTTCGGATCCCGCTACCCTCCGCGACCAGGCATCCGGTGCAACAAACAGATGGTACTGAAACCGGCTTGCAAGCAGAGCAATACCGTTCAGACCCGCCTTCCCAAAAATGGCTGCTACTGTCTTCATGCCGGAACATGATCCGAAGATCATTTAGCGACATGGCTTAGACAGCAGGGTGGTGACAAGCCGCGGCTATAAAGCCTACCACCAGAGAGTGCTGGTCATTTGGCGCTACCCAGGGGACACGTGTGAGTATCTAGAGCTAAAGCCCACGGACGCGACAACAGCTTTATCCCCCAAAAATTTACGAGTAGGTACTTAACGATTTACTGCATTAATGTAAAAAAGGCTCTTGAGATATTGTACCAAGGATGCTGGCGGCATTTCCTCGTTGTATCGCAATGGTGAAGTTGTGCGAGGAAGCCGCCAGCTCTTCGGTCACCAGTTACGTCAACCAGTCGCTTCGCGTTTTCTGCAAAAAGTTGTGCGCGCTGGGACCCCATGGACCTAGCGTTTCTATGTCAAATGGTACAAAATGGTCATTCTTACACAAATTGACTGAACCCTACGGTAAGTTCAAGAAGGCTTGTATTGTGGGTACTCAGCCAACTATATATATACTTAAATACACATGTAAACACCCATAACTCAGGAACAAATATCTGTGCTCATCACACAAATAACTGCCCTCACTGGGATTCGAAGCCGGGACCATCGGCTTCATAGGCAGGGTCGCCCATTAGTCCAAACCTGCCTTCGATGTCGATTTATATTTGAGTCTCACGATATATTTTATGCGACTCTCCCCTTGTCATCTTGATACTCTTGATGGGGACTAAGCATGAATCAAGTAGCATGACGAATATTATATTATTCCCGAATATTCCCACTACATTTGTATTCTGTATATAGTATTTCCATTTCTCACTCAAAACTGAGAACAAAAAAAATCGTAGAATCAAAAGAGTATTTTATCACATAGAGCCCGTGATATTAAAACGTCTCTTAAGGCTTTATCAGGTTCTTCAAACAAGTGTATCAACTCCTTGTAATGACCTGTTATTATCATTATGTCGTTATCGTTACGTCGGGTGTGAGGGGAGGCTCGGTTAATTCTGTGATTACACGGATTTTGGAATAGTATCTGTCGGTTCAATACTTCTTTATGATTTACACCACGGTTTAACATATAATATTAAATCACACGGAGTTATATCGCATTTAAACTTCAGGTATTTTTATCTACTTTTATTTTACTTCTCAATAGCATTTACCGACGATTCGGGACTACTTTGAATTCTCTGGTGCTGGACTGAAAATAATGTCTTAAGTTATTATTACAGCGATCAATTTATTATTCGAGGGTATAAAATTATAAAATATAAAATTATGGAGATCCAAGGGGGAGGCCTATGTTCAGCAGTGGACGTCTTATGGCTGAGATGATGATGATGATGATTAAATTATAAATCAGTATTCTGTACGTGTAATACATATGAGAGACCCATTTTATAAGTCGTCGTCGCACTTGCCAGTCAGTCACTAAATTAAGTATTGATATTAAGAATAGACTTAAATTTTTCATCTTTAAATAATTCTGTTACACCATTAACGGGCAAACCCGTTACAGTTAGTACTTAATAATTATTTATAGTATTTTTCATCTTCTATATACCTGTTAGTATTCTATAGCTAGTATATTTGTGTAGCTAATGGATTATCATGGGCAGGAGGCAAACACATTACCACGGCGAAAAACATGAAAATTCATCGGTTTTGATGTTATCAATATTATAAGTGTATGTTGTTATTTTACACTTTGTACTAATTTTATTAAACTATTGTTATAGATATTTAGTAATTATTACATACATTTTTGAGAATTACTTTATAATTTCTTTATTTTCGAAGACAGCGCGAACATTATCAAAACGTACTTAATTACACTTCGAACTTACGATTTTATTTAAATTTATCGATAACAAGTCAGGATTAAAGTATACGCAGTAGGGAAGGATATATTACGTATCGATTCACTCATACGGAACGCCACTAGCTTCGAATTCACTCGAAACTATCATTTTTATTCGATTCACGGAATGACCCGAGTCTACCCTAATAAGAGGACGATTAAGGCTCTATTTATAAACATTAATGAGCAGGATAGTAAAGGGTATCCGGTTACAAGGCTTAACTTGTCCGACTTGTTAAAGGTTTTGTTGAAACGTGACTTTTCCTATAATTATTGTCACAGGCTTAAATGTGACATTATCTACGACAAGGGACCTTATGGTCGATGGCGCTTACGCCGTTGTTCAAGATGCCGCAATACAAACGCAACGCGGTTCGACGTAAGCGCCATCGACAAAAAGGTCCTTTTTGCTAGATAATGTCACAAATGTTAACACTGTCCTCTAACAATCTAACTAAGCTAACTAAAATCTAAAACACACCACCCTGCATCGTACCAGGCTCGAAGGTCCCCATAACACCTGCAGCATTACCACGCTGAATTGCTATGGAGACCTGTTGAACCAGGTGTGTTTTAGATTTTAGTTAGCTTAGTTAGATTGTAAGTATTATTTGATTCTTTGTTTATTAACTGTCCTCTTGAAAATGTTTCGATGGGTAGAACTGTAATATGTGTAATTAAAGAAATATATGTGTCTTGTGCTTTTTTTTAAATATGTTTTCTTATCTTTTCAGGTAAATTTGTAACAAAGAGTCAGCATAAATGCAAAAAGATTGATACTTAATTAGCTCAACGAATCTGCGAGCGTGCTACCACAACTTCAGTGGGTACAGTATGGATAATTAAAAAAATAGTTTCCATAAATTCTGATGTCAAATTATAGCAAATCAATCGAATAACATAACAAGTTTGCTCCTAGAGCATGCCAGTGTCTGGAAATAGACCTTAAGTATTACCCATGTCTTAAGTTGTAGCTGGACTTTACAGAACGCCACGAGTTTTTTTTAATACAACAACGGTGGCAAACAAGCATACGGCCTGCATGATGGTAAGCACTTACAGTAGCCTATGGACGCCTGCAACTCCAGAGGATTCGCATACGCGTTGCCTACCCTTTAAGAAAATGTATAAGGAAAGGATATGATTCTTAAAGGGAAAAAAGGAGTGTATACTCCTTTTTGAGACTGCCGGGTGTTGACCAAAAAGTGGTGTTCAACGCGTTTGGATCATTTTTCTAGTAGCTGCACAATTTTGTGTTAGATCAAGATGAATGTTTCAAAATTAAACACTAAACAACGTTAATTTACAAAAAATATATTCTCAATACGACTTCGTAATTTTTAGGCTCAACCGGAAGTCCTACAGTACAGTGTAGTTCATTTACGGTATTCATTGAATATATGACACATACCCCCTTCGTACATCATCAACTCAGTCGATATTTCAGCCGTAAACTTTTGGACCCAGGCCTCCACCAACTTTGTCAGTCTTTGGTTTCGACGGACGCTGCCGCCCATCCGTACCCTTACCATGAGTTGTGACATTGATGTTTTCGATAACGAGTATCGAGTTAGTTAGTTAGTTATCGAGAACCTCAAAGTCACAACTCATGGTAAGGTTATCGCTTTTCCCTTTGCCTCTGGGCCGGTTACAACTGTCGCAGAACCGACAACCGCAGGGGTTAACATGTTCTAGAGTAGACCACGCGTTTAAAATCAGAGTACGACACCCTCCAGCTAGATAGACACACGTAGCGATTCGCTTCTACGTTCCTAATGCAGACTACTAAGGAATGGAATTCGCTCCCTTCGCCTGTATTCCCGGAAAGAGTGAATAGGACTGTTACTGAACCAGCGTGCTAGACCCTCGACCTCGTCGCCACTGGTCATCAGGTGTGACTGAGGTCAAACGCTGCTCAGTCTAGTATAAAAAAATGTAAGCTATACATATCACGTACTCGCTCGGTAGCTTATAACTTGAGGGTATCCTAATATAAAAAGTCTTATCTATATATGCAACCAATGTACTTTACGTCGGTGAAATGGAAGGTAGATCGGCTTGTTGAACTCAGTTCAAATGAATATTATCGCGTTTATTCAGTTTAAGTAAAATAGTTATTTATACAAAGTCTTATAAAACACAGCTACTTAGTTACAAACGGATACTGTATTTATATCGTAATAGGCGACATGTTTCTGGTACCCTGGTACCCATTTCGGGTCGATAACAATACACAGATGAGTGTAACGGTAGCGCCTTTACAAAAAGTGCGAGCAATTTCGCAGCGGCGCGCTGTGCAAGGCAGCGGACAGCAGTGAGCGATACACCCTCAACGCGAGCGGTGTGTCCTGACTCGTCTGCTTGAAAATGGGTACCAGAGCTTACCTGAAACATGTCGCCTAGTGCGATATAATTACACGTTAGTTCATCCGTTTGTAACTATGTAGGTAGTTGTAACATGGCTCACAGTTTTAATTATATTACAAATGTAATTCAAATTAATGTTATTATGTATGAATAATAAATATATGTTTTGGGACAACGTTGCACAAGTCGCCGTAATTAATGATTATATCATTTCATTGCGACTTCGTCGGCCAGATAATAATTATCCTATGTCCTTTTTTCATAGCTCAAACTCTCTCCATACCAAATTTTATCCTAATTGGTTTAGTGGTTTAAGCGTGATGAGGTAACACGCAGAGAGAGAGAGAGTTTTACGTTCTTAAATAAATGAATATACTTATATTATAGATAATTATTTAAGTAACACATATGGATTTACAGCGAGCTACCCGATGCTTCTGTTCCAAAAGCCCATAATGCTAGGCATGATGATGATGATTATAAGGTATACAGAGTGATATTTCGCCAGGCCTCAAATGACACGTCAGTCGAAAATAGCTTCGTATCGGACGCTGACATGCTTTGATCTCTTCTACGTCTTTACGCGTCACCTGTGAAAATGGTAGACTACTGACACTTTGAACAGTCCTTTTTTATGCTAAACTTCTTAAGTTCTGTTTTTATATTAAGCAGAAACGTCTGCTAGAATATCATAGATATTTAAATCGAAAGAAAAAAAACACGTCACCCATAATGACGTATACCAAGAAGGATAAAATAGAAAAAAATTACAAGTCCTAGCGATACTCGTATAGCACAATTTGTAGTGCACTGGGCTAGTGATCCAGTGGTTGTGGGTTCGAGTTCCGCTGCGAGTCAAATTCTTAAGCTCTTCTAACAAAACCATAATTTTTAGAAGAAAATAATATAGTAATGGAATAGGGCATCGATATCGATAAATGCTCATATTCTCAATTGTTGTAGTTTTCATTTTTTTTTTTTTCATTTGTACTTTACAAAATTAAACATTATTACGATAACTGTCCAGTAATTATAAGAAACATATATAATTATTATTAAATATTTTAAAGTGTAGTTTGCTTGACATTTATAAAAATTTATAAAAAAGTACTTTGTATTGACATAATAAGGCATGTGGTCATTACATGGTCCCACCGCGCACTATTTTTTTGCAGAAACCGCGAAGCGTCTGGTAACCGAAGAGCTGGCGGTTTCCTCGCACAACGTATCAGCATTGCTATACAACGAGGAAATGCCGCCAGCATCCTTGGTACAATCAATGCCTTAAGGGCCTTTTTTAGATTTAATTACTAGTTAAGTACTTGTATTGTAATTAATATAATTACTGTAAGTAAAAATTATATTAAATACCTAATAAGGCATAACTGTATATATAGATACTCCGACCTTTTGATCAAATAAATATCTTTGTCTTTGTTTGTACAGCCAGCAGCAAAAGTTGCTAAGTATAGGTGTTCAAAATGAGCTTGACACGACTATATTGTTAAGTGAGTAAGCGTGTCAAGATCATTATGAACACCAAATCCGCTTAGCACTTCTACTGCTAACTATACCTATTCAATCAAAGCCAGAAAATGCTACTAACATTTCCAAGAGTTTCCAAGTTCACAATTTCAGTAGTCTCCCTGAACACGTCAAAAAGACACAGTGGCCAAATTATGTTCCCGCCAAATTGAAGGCATTAAGTTACATGCGATTTGCTACTGCTATTCCATTCTTTATTCACGAGGAATAAAGCTCAATTTAGCTTGAAGCTGTGAATATTTTCGGTTGTATTTGTTTTGTAAAGTGCTTCCTTCCCGTGGAGCGCGACGAATATAGAAATGGCTGAATTCGTTCAGAAATGTCTTATTTTTTTAATACTTTTTTAAATGAGTGGTTAGCATGAAAAACTTTTTAGCTAAAGCATTCTGGCCTATGAGACAGTACCGTGCTTGGGGGCCGATTTTTGAGCACACCACGCTCGAATCGTGACATTTTAATCTCTCTCAAACACGAAGAAATGGTATTTAAGAAGCATGCGTGATATAAATAAATAATCGTGGGTATCAAAACTTTTGTGTGTGATTATTTTCGTTTTCAAAGTTTTATGAATTCACGACTCTCAAAAATCGGTCCCCTGTACAAGCATGCATACATACATACATACATTTCAGCCGTATGCAGTCCACTGCTGAACATAGGCCTCCCACAATTATGACTTGTATCATCTTGGGGGTAGTTGCCATAGTCGCCACGCTTGGCAGGCGGGTTGGCGACCGCAGTAGGTGTAGATTGGGTTTCGACGGACGTTGCTGTCCGTCCTTATGATATTTCCGTCTGTCGCCTCTTACGACACACGCGGGAGATGGGGTGGTGCTATTCTAGTCAGCCATTGCATTTAAATAGGTAAGTAGGTAGGTAGAATAACTACCTAGGTACCTATATTGGATAGATGAACTAACTTGACGTATTTAATCTATTTAATTTGATTACGCAACCTAATCGAAACTCAACGGATTTCCGTCTACTACGCGATTAAGTTGATTAACAGTTACTACCGAATTCAGCTAAAAGCCCATCTGTCTTACTTTACACCAAACGGCTTGCCAAACTGTCCAAGAAGGTCGTAAGTCCTTTGATTACTCACTGCGCTTACGTCGTATTAGGTAAACATATCAAGCGCAGCAGACTTGGTATTATGTACAATCGAATATTAAGCCACTTACGACTTTTTATATTACTCTATTATAAGTTAGGAAATACAATTTTAACACTATAAATCATGGATTAAATGTGTTGGAGCGTTTGTAGATCTTATTCTTAATGTAATAGGGTTTAAAATAAATACGTTTGTTTTGAAACTAAATTAATATATTTCTTACAAAATGTCGTGTGAAATCGTGTAACGCCAGAAGTTTTGCTGTAAACTTTGTGATTAGTTCTGATTAATGTATTTGGTCATTTATTAGGTTTAATAATCGTAAATTTGGTAATGTCGTATAAATGTATATGAAATTGTGATTTATGCTGCTATTACTGTGTCGTGCTTATTAAATATGATCACATGTGGTCATTATATTATGATTTAAGATTAAGAGGAAGCTGTAGGTATAAAATTAGGTACATATTACGTCACAGCTCAGAGCCCAGTACCCTTACCATGAGTTGTGACATTGACGTTTTCGATAACGAGTATCGAGTTTACTATCTGTGAATCTCGCTTGTACTATTTTAGTTCGAACGAGGTGCACAGATAGTAAACTCGATACTCGTTATCGAAAACGTTAATGTCACAACTCATGGTAAGGGTACTGAGTGTAAGTTTTTAACGTAACTTTATGTCATGAATCACGAACGCGTTTGAGTTTCCCATATAAATAACATTATCACTTACGTGTTCGTAAACGTTTTTTTACCTCAAAAGAAACTTACACTAGAGCCTCTGACCGATGGATGTGGTGGAAAGCAACTTCTCTTATGAACTTGCATATGATACATTTCGAGAACTGCTTTTTCTGATGTAGGTATGTCTGTCATCTGTTTGTATGAAAATGATCTCGAGTGTAAAAGGGAAAACCACATCAAAAACCTATTTAACTTGCTGTGGGAGCATGAAAACTTTACGTAAGCGACACCACATTGTTAATACCACCGAGAAGTAAATTTAGCAAGCTAATTATCAGCAATGCAATATAATAACTCGGCTTTAGGGTTGGTGGTGTTTCTTAAAGGTGTTTTATTATGGTAGCTGCCATGGCGTTACGTAAGCGATAAAAAGTTGATGTTTTCATGGAATGCTCCTGTGTCGAATCCAGGGATGTATATACGTAGGCAATGTGCCGATCGACATAGAGAAAAGATAATGTATAGCAAACATCACGTGACTTGTCAATCGATCTGTCATTCCAATACTTTCCTTACATTTTGATTGCGAGTCTACAATCGATTTGCATCTTTGATAGCCTTGATAGAGGCTCACTCAGGAGTACCCCAAGTACGCATACAATTAAATAATGCCATTGTCGAAATCTTTCAAACGATATGTTTCATTTGTACTCATGGTACAAAATGCCCCTTCTTTAAGCACATAATATATTCACATTTTTTTTACAAAAATTAACCAATAGTCGTCCACTGTTGGACATAGGCCTCCCCCAGAACGACCCCAAAAGGCCGATCCTGCGCCTTCCACATCCAGCGCTATTCCGAACTACATATACCTAGTTAGTACAAATTCTATTATAGAATTATTCTCTAGATTTGATTCCGTGAAATCATACAAAGGTACCTATACCTACTCATGAAAAGATTGACATGGTTTAATCGTAGACAAAAAAATGAGAATGAGACAATAAAATATTCTAAAGACTTAATTTCGGTATTGTACAGTCGCTATCGGATATATCGGAGCTGTGGATATGCACTTTATCACCTGAGAATAGAGGCGTTGTGCAAATATTTGTGACCAACTCCACAACTCCGATATATTTATCTGAAGGTGACTGTACAAGTACGAGTATAAAAGACCTTGAAAATATTAAATCTAAACAGTTAACAAATTTGTAATAAAATTTATCTAAACAGTATTCAAGGCGTCGAAAAGATAAGAAGAACAAAACCCTTCGCGAAATTTCGAGAAGCTTATACAGCGCGCAACAAATGTTCTGCTCCGGGGAAACTTAAATTACACCTTATGTTGTTGATGTTAAAGTTGTATTTAAACGTTCTACAGTACGTCAGTGTGAATGGTATAAGTTGCCTAGGGTACTTATCTGCCTTGGCAGCTTCGTATAATTCGTCGCTTAGGCTTTAGATAGGCTGAAAAGTTTTTTATAAGCAGGCTTTAAGGGTCTGGGCGTTTTTGGGGGTTCGGGAGGAATTTGATTCGTTCGATAAACGTTTAGTCACTTATTTGTTTCTTTTTGCTTACTTTTCTTTTAAGACGATAAAAATCGACACTAAAAAACGATAAAAAAAGGTATTATGTATTTTTTTTGTAGAACTATTGTCCTGCGTGAATTTCAAGCCTACCTTTTTTTTAGGAGAAGGTTGTTTGAACTCATCTCTGTGTTTAGGTGAAAAACTTCCCGGCTTCGACCGTTTGGTATATAGATAAGTAAGTCGTATATTACTTTTTTTTAAATAACATTGCCTGTACATAAGGGATAACATTCAGGATTGAAAAAAAATTTCGAAGCGATTTAGTAGTTTTCCTATTAAAAATCAAACATACAATCATTTTTTTCCTCTTCGTAATAGTAATAGTGTAAATAATCATTTAAAATTTAGTAGATACTTATTTAAAATGCCATCGACAGTTTTATGCTCCTATCTTTCATCGACAAATTGCTAATTTAATTTGTTAGAAAGAGACAAAATATGTTAGTATAGCTAAGTTTCGGGCTATTTTTGTAGAAATAGTTAAGTATATAAACAAGTCGACAAGCTCAACTTACTTAAACTTGAACTAAACTTACTTAACACTCTTCTAAACTGCATTTCCTTGGCAAGTTTGATATTGGTTAAACTATTTAATGCATAAATACTGAACTAAGGCGACAAGTTGGAAACTCCATTAAAACTTAACCCGTTTACCGGCTACGAAAAACCTTTAGAAAACGTCGCTAAAAGACTATGAGAGAATTTGCTTATTTGTGTTTTTCTTGGTCAAAAGTGCAGTATTTTTGTTAACGGCCTATAATCGTAACCAGCGGCGTTGCAGAATCGATATTCGTAAATTTCGAACGATTGTCTCTGGGTGGAGTAAAAAAATTGCTCGAAATTTACTAAGTTCGATGTTCGAATAGAAATATGTGAAATAGAAGTAAAATTTTAGGGCATCTTTCTCTTTTACTCTAATCAAAGCGTAATTAGAGACAGAGAGAAAAGAGACTTAAACAGACAGACACGTGAGTGAGAGAGTACGTACACGTAAAGATGTCGGCCATTTTTTTTAAAGTAACTTTTTTTTATTTGGATTTTTTTGTGTGGTTTCTGTGATGTATGTACATCAGCCTTTATGTTTCATTACCTTTTTGTACACATGCCCTAATAGTACTATTACATTCTATTTTAACACCTTTGTATGAATGTACACAGAAAAATAAATTTGTTTGGTCTAAAGAATGTGAGAATGCATTTACATTGATAAAAGAGAAGTTAGCATCAGTTCATAATTTAAGACATTACAACCCAAACCTACCTTTGATTTTATCATGTGATGCATCTGATACTGGTTTAGCAGCGGGCCTACCATGGTTATATCACATATCGCGTGAAACGGTGGGACAATTGTTACCGATTGTCGATATGTTATCGATTTTGCTAACATGGTTACATCGAATGATATAACTATCACGTCGATAACGTTACCACATATCCACTATCACACGATAGTGGAAACGATTGTCTATGCGTAGAGTTTTTGAAGTAAAACTGTCATGGCCGACTATTTTGAACTGTCGGACGTAGCTCGATAATGAATAGCTTGTTTTATTAGTAGCCGTCAAAATTTAAAAAGACTTAAATAGGTGACAGCTCTACACTAACTGACATATTTGATATTACATTATAAACCGTACGGATAATAAATATGACTTTTGCCGCTTGTGTCAGTTTTGACACTGAATATACGTTCGCGCGAATTTAAAGTCTTAACATAAGTTTCTATATATTATTGGAGTTAGTTATTGGAAAAAGATGCCTCCCGAGATGTAAGTACACTGTTAAATAATGAAGTCTTTATAAATGATGTATAACTTGTAGTTTCTTTATTTGTGAAGTAGTGAATGTAATGTTGAAAATGAATGTTTTTCAGTCGATGCTCCGGCACCCAAAAAAGAATGTTGGCGCTGCACCCGCACTTCGCCTATGGGGAATATAATGGGCCTCTCGGTAGCGCCAACTTCGAGGCGCAATGGGAGGCCCTTGCACATTTACTTCGGGAGCACGGATCGGAGAAATCTGTGCAGGCATGGAAAACTGTAAGTACTTATTATTCAAATAGGTGTAGATATAGACAAACTTCCGTTGACAGTATAACCTTGTAAGAAGATATATTTCTTAACAAACAATATTTATGTTAAATATACTATCGCAAATTAGGGATATAATGTTTCTGCTCATCACACATTGTGTGTTATGTGAAGTTTCAATATTGTCCATTGTATTAACTTAACTTGCATTCCACTGCTGAATGTAATGAACAGAATCCTAAATTTTAAATATTTTATATTAATAAGTACTTTTGTATTGAGTATATACTTTATAATTATAAGGCAGAGGCAATATATCAACCACATATGCTCACTTAAAGATTCAACCATACTGTCTTCTTAATATGGCACAATGTTGTTTGTACTTATTGGAAATTTAATTTGCTCCTAAGACAGGCTGTATAAAATTCTGTGTACCATGTCTCAGTCAATGGGGCCTTATGAAGGGTTAATGTATGACTTAAGTATGACTTATTGTTTTCAGTCTTGGTGCGATTTAAAAAGACATGCCCGGAAGGTGAATGTGCTAATCCCACTACCGGTAACAGTTTAGAGATTACGGTTGTAGGAGAGGACCATCAACTGGCCCTTGCCGCTTTTGGGTAAGAGTCTTCTGAAGGAATGGGGCCAGAAGAAACAAGAATTGGCAATGTGAGTACATTATAGTATGAAGATAGTTGCATAATTATTAAGTTAATTTGTCTAAATAACACTACTTACAAATACAGTCACCTATAAAAATGTTCAAACATTTATTGAGAGATATGTAGGCACAACTATATTCCCACGGTATAAAGGTCTGAATACATATTTTTGTCTCCTTAAAAATATGTAAAATATGTGTATGTATGTAGTTAAATGTAACAATGATATCATGATTAACAAAGTCATACATTATGGTTAAAAGAGTATGGTGAATTTAAATCATGACCATTTGCAAGATAATGTTCATGAAACTTAATGTCAAAATATAATATAATATGTGCCAACTTATTTTTTATTATTTAAGCTTGTTTTGCATATCGCAACATTATATTAATGAAGAGGCCTATGTCCAGCAGTGGAATGCAACGGGCTGATAATGAAGCAATATATGATCCATATTACCCTTCCAGAAGAACACCTAGGTTAAAGGCTTGACTTTTAAAATCTTATGGGAGTCTGGGGCTACTAATCCCAGGATTTGGCGTAAGCACTAGTTTTACGAAAACGACTGCCTTCTGACCTTACAACCCAGAGGGTAAACTAGGCCTAATTGGGAATAGTCCAGTTTCCTCACGATGTTTTCCTTCACCGAAAAGCGACTGGTAAATATCAAATGATATTTTGTACATAAGTTCTGAAAAACTCCTTGGTACCGGGTTTTGAACTTGCGACCTCCGGACTCCGGATTGCAAGTCGCACGCTCTTACCGCTAGGTCACCAGCGCTCATTTGAAAATTGTTGCGGAGGGGCAATATACCAGTGGCGGTGCATCAACATAGGCCTCCCACAAATATGACTTATATCATCTTGGGGGTAGTTGCCATAGTCGCCACGCTTGGCAGGCGGGTTGGCGACCGCAGTAGTTGTAGACTGGGTTTCGACGGACGCTGCTGCCCGTCCGTAGGATTTTCGCTTTGTCGCCTGTTACTACACCCGCGGGAGGAGATGGGGTGGTGCTATTCTAGTCAGCCGGAATCACACGGCAACAATATAATAAGTTAATTTGCAGGCGTTAACTATTGAATGTAATGAACGAAATCCTATATTTTAAACATATTACACTATTAAGTACTTTAATATTGTGTGTTAATGTATCTCTTATGTATTTATTTTTATTTTCAGTCTTGGTGCCATTTAAAACGAAATGCCTAGAAGATGAACGCTGCAGCAAACCGGCTAAGACTGCCACTGGTGATAATGTAGAGATTCCGTTAGTAGGCGAGGAACACGAACTGGGCCTTGCCGCTATTGGAAGGGAGTCTTCAGTAGGGGTGGGCCCATAAGAGTCAAAACTTGTTAATGTGTGTACACTATAGTACAATAATAGTTGAAAATTATTATACATATTTATTTATACAGTCATATTTGAAAAAAATTGTTACATTTATTGAGAGGTATGTTTCCACAACTCTATTACCAATAAAAATGTCTCTTTAAATGTATCCAAATTTGACAAATTAATTCTTAAAATATAGTTCAACTTCTCCAATAACCGCAGCGAATGATAATCAATATTTTTTGTTTCAGAAATGGCAAATTAGAAAATCTTGATGCCACCGAAATGTTACAAGAAGCTACATTTATATAAAAATTATAATAATTATATAGGTTTTATTTTTCAATGGTTGTATTATTTACTTGAGAACCCGCGTAGGGACACAGGGCAAGGCTCTGTAAAGCTATATTTCATTTCATAGTCTTAAGCCAATGGCCTGTTAATATTATAAATGCACCTACATAATGAGGTTTCGACCATTATTTAAATATTCCACAGTGTATCGTTTTCTGGAGTAACGACAGCAAGGCCTACGGCAGCAGGTATCTGGTGTCAAGCCCGTCGGGTTGACAATCTAGTTACTTATTATATACCAAAAAACATGTAGCGCTATCTAAAATACGTTATGTTTTTTTTTGCCCTAATATTGTACAGTCGCCATCAGATATATCCGAGCTGAGGTTGTTTAAATACTGTACCATTGACATCAAAGCAAAAAGCATGTTTAATGGCGCATTACTTAAACTGTAATATCATGTAAACGTTTTTTTATATATAAATAAGTAAGTAAAATAAATAGGTATGCGTGTCATAATAAAATATAGTAATAGGTGAATAATGTATTTATTAGACGTGATCCTTTTTCCTGGGCCACTTTTACAGTAGCCCGTTATGCGGGTAATGTTGTTGATGGCCTTGAGGAGCGCCTTCCTTCGCCATCTCTGCGTCCGTTTCATCTATGGGAACATTCCTGAAAATAAAGGAAATAGGTAGTAACTGAACATATCAATATGCAAGTCATTGAGTAAAAATTATAGTACTCCTACAGTACAAATTAGGTATGTGACAGGGAGTTTCCAGAAAAAAAGCTAGCTAAGGATCAAGATAATTCCAATAAGGCCTAGTTTACCCTCTGGGTTGAAAAGTCACATGGCAGTCGCTTTCGTAAAACTAGTGCCTACACCATTTCCTAGGATTAGTTGCCAAGCGGACCCCAGGCTCTCATGAGCCGTAGCAAATGTCGGAGCAACGCGAGGAAGATGATGATGATGATGGTTTATTTAAAAGCAGGTCATCTAGCAAATAACATTAGACATATTTTATCCAAATCAGGACAGCCGTTTATATTTACATAGGTAATATTTAATTTATAACAGTTATTAGATTTTACAATTAATTGTGAAATAGTGATAATAAATAACATATCAGTTATCACTTCTATGATTATTGCCTATTGAAGTAAATCTGTAAATCATAATTTTGTTCCCTGTTAAAATCAATGATCAGATATTACATTTTTTACAAGAAATGGAGGGAAAAATTATATTAGTAAGTAATATTAATTTATACTTTAATATTTACTACCTGCACATTAAGGGAGTGAACACCTCTGCGGTTTAAATATTCAACTCTGTATGGCAGAATAGTGGAGATTTTATTATTTGAGTACAATCTATTGTAGGTACCCAAGAGAGATGGCAAGTCATAGACCTTCTGGAAACCTCTGGCAACTGTCCTCCGGGACTATTCGTTGCCAGGGAAAGTTATCCACTTATCTTTAAGACTATAATTAAAACAACATATTATTAGAAATATGTGCCTCAGCCACACATCCAAATAATATTGCATTATCGAATTATGTATTGAGATAAGTGGGTAAGGGACAAAGTAAAACCTACATTTCAAAAGAACTACCATTAATATAACAATTATACCTATCACCTACACAGCTACCATTACAACATAACACAGGTACACATAAAAAAAACCTGTATTAATCCTCAATTTGGTATTTAGATCAGTATCTACATATGTATATAAACATACCTCTGGTTCACAGCATTTAACAACTGGTCCAAATATGCACTTAAAGTGGACAGTCCAATGGACAACCTATGGTCTTGTCCAGTCCAGTGAAGGTAAAACCTTCAGGCCATCGCCGTGACGAGGCTGGAGACGGGCTTCGAGTTCTTCGCATAAATATACTGCCACCTCCTTGCGCATTCTATAAGTATCCCGTAACTCCTCATTTTACATCTCAAATGGGTTGCAACTATCCCGTATTGTTCTGCGCTGTTTTTATTTACGTTCTTTTTCTTCAGTAGCGGTCACACGCATGAATGAAATGATTCTTGCCGTTTCTACAAAAAAAAATCACATACTTAAGGAAAACTCCAAAGACTCCAAACAAATATCCAACGAAATAAATGCTCTAACTGGTAACTTTCATTATAGTCATACAAAAACACTATACTTACTGGTAATTAACTCAATATAATGTTTTTTACAAAAACATTGTTGACGACAAGGCGTGGATAAGGCTTATCACCACCTAGTGAGCATGTAGTTTAAATGAACCACGATGAACTGTCAAAATTCGACAGTATGTCATACTATCCAACGACCATAGTATGCAAATCGATAGCAGTTATCGACTGTCGTCTATCGTTGTCAAAAGTGTTTAACTTCGCTATAACGCGTGCAACCATAGTATGGGTTATATGATAGTCGATAAACTATCCATTATCACGTTTTTATCATACTATCGGCGTGATAACTCCAACCATAGTAGGCCCGCAGTAGTTTTATCTAATAGAGACTATGATGGTGTGGTAAAACCAATAGCTTATGCTAGTAAGAAATTAAATTCCACTGAACAAAAATACTCAACCATCGACAAAGAAGCTATGTCAATTATATTCGGAATAACAAAATTTTATAATTTACACTTATGGTAGGTCATTTGAATTGGAAACAGACAATGCAGCGCTGGTAAGAATTTTTGGTCCCAAAAAGGGTATACCTAAAATGGCCGCGAAAAGACTGCAGCTCTATGCAATCTTTTTATCTGCATTTAGTTATGAAATTAAGCATATCAAATCAAATATAAATTCCGCTGATTTTTTGTCAAGAGCATCATTGGATGTTAATAATCTAGAATTTAAGTTTCACCCTATCTGTGACGAAGCCGATGAAAGTTGTGTACACCATATTGAAAAATCTGAAATTAAGGGGTTAAATTGGAAATCAATACAAAGTGATACAAAAAAAGATGTGATATTAACACAAGTCATTAGGTATAACACCGATGGTTGGCCTGAAAAAAAAAATTACCTAAGGATTTATTGCCTTATTTTAATAAAAAAGACGAAATTAGCTGTGATAGAAATTGCCTTTTCTGGGGATACAGAATAATTATTCCAAAATCATTAAGAGAATCTATGCTGTCAGAATTGCACAAAAGTCATTTTGGCACTGTTCGTATGAAACAAGTGGCACGTTCCTTTTTCTGGTGGCCTGCCATAGATTCTGATATTGAAAATATTACTAATAATTGTTTAACATGCTTAGCCATTCGTCATAACCCCGCAAAAGGTATTCAGAAGATATGGCCAGTACCACCAACTGCATGGTTCCGTCTTCATGCCGATTACTGCGGACCATTCTATAATAAGATGTATTTAATAGTGGTTGACAGTTACTCAAAATGGCCAGAGGTAGTAGAAATGAATACAATTAATTCAGGTCGGACTATAGAAGTATTAGACACTATGTTTTCTAGGCATGGTTACCCCGTTCACCTAGTCACAGATAATGGGCCTTCATTTGCAAGTCAGGAGTTTAAGCAATATTGTGATTCTAAACAAATAAAACATACCTTTTCTCCTCCTTACCATCCGGCTACCAATGGCGCCGCTGAACGTTTTGTAGAAATATTTAAAACTCATGGAACTAAGATTAAAGAGAGTGGATATAATATTAAAACTGCAATTAACTTATTTCTCTTTGATTATCGTACTATGCCACACAGTACTACTGGAGTCACTCCTGCCAAACTCTTCTATCAAAGAGAACTTAGATCTAGATTTTCTCTGTTGCGGCCTCAGCCCATTGCTGAAACATCATTAGAGATGTTAGAAAAACAAGCAAAGGTGGTTTCAGGTAATAGAAATATTAAATTTAGGGTAGGGGAAAAGGTAATGTTAAGAGATTACAGAAAAGGTCATAAACCTTGGATTCAAGGAGTAATTGTAGAAGAGTCTGTACCTGACACTACCTACATCATTGATGTTGACGGTGTTTTATGGAAAAGGCATGTGAATCAAATGTTAAACTGCAGTGAGAGTTTGTTAGAATAAGTTTTGTATTCCGAGTTAGGATTTGTTGATCTTTTAGTGTGATTCTTGTTAGGCATGCTTGTTATGTTTTAGTGGGGGAGAGTGTGATGTATGTACATCAGCCTTTATGTTTCATTACCTTTTTGTACACATGCCCTAATAGTACTAGTTACTCTGTGGTTGTCTTTCCGAATATGGCGTCTATGTAAAAGTACGGTGATTTTTAGTTAGTAAATAAATAAAGACAATTATTAATTAATTAAGTGTTTTTATGGATATAACAGTTTCTACTCAGAATCATGAGTTCTTTCGAGCCTGATAGGAGGAAAAAATGTGACCCAAACTTTTATATTCCATTCCGTTACTATTTTTCATACATTTCATATGGCGGTAACGGAACGGAAGTAATTAAAAATGTCTGCAAATTTTGGGACATTTTTTTTCCTATTAGTTTCGCAAGAACTCATGATACTGATACACAAAAAAATCCAAATTAAAAAAAAAGTTTAAATGAAAAATGGCCCACGTATACTCTAAGTTAAGCTCCAGTTTATACTGTAGTAGATACAAAGTCGGAGCTTATGTCTTCGCTCAGGTGATAACTTAATGATAAGAAACGTAAATGTACGCTGAAGGCCGACGTTTACAGCGCTTGTTTATGATGTTCTTAGGACGATCTAATTAGAATGTTTTAAGTGCTTGAGCCGTGTGGTGCTATTTTCAACCGGCACTACCCCGTCTCTTAGGTAAGGGAAAACGACGGATGGACAGTCTGTTGAAACCGAATCAATAGTTACTGCGGTCGCTAACCCGCTTGGCAAGCGTGGCGACTATGGCAATTATCCTCCGAAATGATACAAGTCATATTTGGGGGAGGACTATGTCCAGCAGTGGAAATCCGACAGCTGAAATAATACAGTCAGCAGCAAAAGTTGCTAAGCGTTTGAAGTGTTCAAAATGACCTAAGTACACGCGCTCTTATTCTCTTGACAATAGAGACTTGTTGACCTCATTTTGAACACCTCAAATGCTTAGCTAATTCTGCTGCTGACTGTACATATAAAAAGTTATTCCACAACAAACAAACCTTCTCACTGGCTGGCTTGTTTTCTAAAAAAACATTACTTTAACAAACTAAAGCTACCTTAATACGTTTGTCAACAGGTTTTTAGATAGGGGATCTCATAACAGTAGCCATATTGTGATAACAATAATGTACACTTAAAACTTTTTTTATAGTCTTAGTGTTTCGTAAATGTGACATTATTTACGACAAGGGACCTTATGGTCGATGGCGCTTACGCTGTTGTTCAAGATGCCGCAATACAAACGCAACGCGGTTCGACGTAAGCGCCATCGACAATAAGGTCCCTTTTGCTAGATAATGTCACAAATATGTCACTGGACGGTTGAGATTTTTGTGAGACCAAGTTCTTGAGTGTTTGTTGATGGTTTTATCAGATAATTCATACTCACACTCATATATTTTGTTGTGTTTCATGTATAAGTACAAAAAGGTCTTCAAACTAGTTTTAACATGAGCCCTTCAAAACAGTGTGGCCCTAGTGAAAAATCGTATAAGTCAAATTAGCACAGCGAAAAAGGGTACAAGTACCGTAAATTTTATAGGACTTGTGGCTTTTTTACTGAGCCAATTTGACTTAAAATCAGGGATCGTTACCCATATTACTAAAAACCTAAATATTGCTGTTAAAATAAAATAAATCCATTATATTTTTAAATGGTACCGGTAATGGTAATGGTATTTAGGTAATTTATCTGATTAGCAAAATTAAATGCAAAAATATGCAATAACAACCGTGATACCGAAATGCAATACCGGTTAATTTGTATAAAATTATTCCGGTATTCGATTCCTGCTTAAAATACTCTTTTACACCAGGGTCACAGACATGTTTTTTTTCGTGTATCAGTTTCGTTAGTGTAGTAGACTATATATCAGTCTACACAATATCAGACATTCTTAACACTATTTTAGACTACACTATAACATTTTTTTCATAGGTACTTAGTACCACGTATCTTTCGTCAATATGTCAATTTAGCCAATAACACCGGCTCTGTTCACCGCATATGCAGATACCGTAAAATAAAAGAAAAATCTCATTACTTTGTACTCTGTAGACTGTTGAGCTGAAGGTAAGTAGGATCCGTCCGTCTTATTACGCTTAACGAGAAAAGTAAAAGTACTGAAATATCAGTACGAAGCCAAACCGTGTGCTTGAATAAATAAAGTGCTGCCGTGTGCTTAAATAAAATTTCTGGAACATTATGAAAAGCGCCATTATTATGCAGCGGAATGCTATCGTAATAACACTTATCTGGAATTGTAAGCTTCGTACCGTCCACATAGTACACTCAGTACAGCGATAGATGGCGTTATAAGCACTGCGCACACTGTTAATATTAGTTTTCATGAAATATTTTTTAATATATCGCGATTTTAAGTATAATACTGACTTGGAATTGTCTTATTAAGAGTAATTTGTTGTTTCAAACGCTTTTTATACAAGTTAAAACCACTTTTTTCTTAATTTTCATATAAAATTACGCACTTGACCTACATCACGCTTCAGGAGTTTTACGAGGGCTTCGTATATATACCGAAGCGGCGCTGCCTGTACTCGGAGGTGTGTTCTTTAGTGTGATGCCACTACTGTCCGTATAGATCGCTACTAGTTAGAAGATCTACAACAGCTCGTGACGTCACGCGCTAGTTGCAGGCAGTCCTTGTAACGTGCGCTGCGTGCGATCGCCCGCGCGGCTGCGACGCTTCGTCGGCGCACATTCCTCGGGCGGCCTTTCCACGCGGTATTAGTTACACGTTAGCTTAGCTCCGGTTAAAATTAAGAGCACTTCCATAACTATGGCGGCGAGGGATACCTCGAATGCCAGTTTTTTGTCGAAAAAAAAAACGCTCGAGTCAAACTTCTAAATGTATATAACTCCGGCTCCGTTCTAAGCTCCGACCACCTCCGGATGTGGAATGATCTCTCTGCCGAGGTTTTCCTTAGGGACTTACAGTATGTTATAAAGGTTCTTCAAAACAGGAGTTTATAGGTTCTGAAAGGGTACGCAACGCGCATGTGACATGTGAATACTCTGGAGTTGCAGGCGTCCATAGTCTACGGTAACTGTTACCATCAGGCGGGCCGTATGCTTATTTGCCACCGTCGTTGTATAAAAAAAAACAACTGAAAACGTTTCGAGTTTCAGTTATTTATATTATAATTATAAGACTACTATTATAATAAAAAAATTTTTTTCACTAGTATCGAAATGTACTATTTTAACCATAGACAAGCGAATGAACTCCCTATTCTATTGTCACTCGAGTTCTTATGTCGTTCGATTTATATTAAAAAAAAAACATAACGAATTGGCGTTTCGTATCAATGACTGTTTTAATATCTATAGATACTAGAATAGACACCCTACTTGAATTTGACAGCTGTTCCAAATTTAAACTCACAACCTACGCCTGTAACCTACCTGTGTCTGCCTGTGGATAGCCACAGACAGACACCCGCATACAGGCAGTAGCTCCGTAGCCCTAACGGGTGAGATAACTTGGATGATTAATAACTACCTTACAGCTGTTTTGCGTGGGCGGGTTATTGTTTTCTCAAAATTAATATTAAGTGATTCCTGTTTTATAGCGGAAAGTTTCATCTTAATCCTTTAAATGATATTCTCCTTTGTTGCAGAACATCAAACGCCGACAGAAATGAAAGCCCCGAAGCAGAAGGCAACATATCCCCCGAACCCCCTGACCGACCCCCCGGGAAGGCTCGCCAAGTCCACCCTGAAGACAAAACCCAAGTACTAGCTTACGACTCAACTTACAAGCGAAAACCAAAAGCGCTCCCTCTAGAGGACAACCAGCTATACAATTACAACCACCTAGCGAACACAAACGTGGCTATGAGCCCCATGTATCCGCTCACGCCGAACATTTGCGTGGAAGGAGGGAAGATTGAGTTCATCAAGTCTCCGTCAGGGAGCGCTAGGAACAGTGTGGCGCTAGTGTCGCCGCCTCAGACTCCGGTGGCGAGGCGCGGCTCTCGTGGTCGCGACCGCTTGTACGATGAGCCGACTGAGAAGTTCGACGGGGATAAGGTAGGTGGCGCTGTTTTCAATTACGTGTATTTTTGTTTTGTTTTGAAGGTGATAAGAAAATAACGTGGACTTCGCATGACTTCGCTTACAAAGCCCACTGCTGGACAAATGCCACACTTATACCCGCTGCAGCCAGGTCCATCCGTCCGTCCTTATTTGGTTACTGACATCACACGTACCATTTCAAAATATTTTAACGACTTAATTGAAATGATAACCAAAGCATACTTCAACTTATTTTCTATCTTAAGTATCAGCAAAAAGCCGAAGCTTGATACAATATTTAATAAGAAAACTTCAAGTGCTGCACAAACCCTTTTATAAAAACCCCCGTTCAATATTCAATACCTTTCTAGAAGTTTCCAAAACAAACTTTCCACAGATAATATTCGAAGCCGAGGGATCACATTTCAATTTGAACAAATCTTCAACACTTGCGGTTCACCCTTGTCAGAAATCTTTTAAAACTTTTTATTTGTTTGCGTATACGTTTACAGTTTAATCTTTTTTGGGGAAAACGAGATATAAATATACTCTGGGGAAAATATCTCTTTAAAATTTGGTGAAAGTGTGTCCCATCGAAACCGCCCTGCGTGGAAGTTGTTAAACTTTTTTTTTATTGGAACGGAAAAAGTTCTTGCATGTTTAGATTAAGGTACCTACTTATAATATACGAACAATAATTATTGTCTTATTATTAACAAATTTGAACAATTTTATAGGTTTTTGCGGTGCTAAGTGTTTAGGCTTGGTCCGCGATTTTACAAGATTTTATTTAACTTGCAATGTATGTATGTTTATCCGGGTGGACCTTGCAACTCAATTTTGAAGCAGACATCTTTAACCGATTGAGCTGAAATTTAGCACACCTAAAGTTCGGCGACAATGCAATATTATGGTACCACTGATCTGATCTGATGCTGGTGCCGCAAGGTAGCAAAAGCAACAACTAAAACACACAAGATAAACCCGGGGTGTTTAAGCTCGTTAGAATCCTTACGAGTAGATGACGATTGTGCAAAAAAAGTACAGTTGGCAATAAAAGCTTGTACTAAAAATGTAATTGTGTCTTTTAGTCTCCGTGCAGTTTGAAACAGAATAAATTCGATATTTAAATCGAAAGAAAAATAGAAAAAAATTGACTCGCAGCGGGACTCGAACCCACAACCACTAGATCACTAGCCTAGTGTGATCTAGGGGTATACGAGTACCGCTTAGACTTCTAATTTTTTTTGTATTCATTATCATGGGTTACGTGTAAACACATCTACCGCAAGCGTATTGAACACTTAATGGCATCGAAGTCTCAAATTTAAATCGAAGATATTCGCTAGCAGACGTTGCTGCATAATAAAAAATATAATACAGAATAAGTTACCATAATATATTACAAAATTGTATGAATTACTTCATAACTCCGCAAAAAGCCGAGACAGTTTTTACAAGAGGCGCCGTACTGAAATGGCTTCCTGTAAAGCGCAGACAGGCCATTAATATTAATAAAGGAATCATTGCCTGCGCCACACTACACAGCTTGTAAACAGTAATATGTGGCAGTCCACATGGAAAGGTACCTTATGGCGCTTGGCGCTTACGCTATTGTTAATGACGCTTCAATACTAATGTGACCCTTTGCAACGTAAGCGCCAAGCGCCATAAGGCACCTTTCCACGTGGACTACCACGTATTATGATACCACTTTATTTTCCCTCTTAGAATATTATGTTTTTTACAGTATTCAATATTAGAATACTTAGTTGTAGTAATACTGCGATTGCCAAACCGCTCTTTTTTATGACAAAGGTGGCAAACGCCCACGGATTGCCTGATGGTAAGCAATTACCATCGCCCATTGGCACCCGGGGAGTCGCAAGCGCGTTGCCGGTCTTTAAGAGGGGCTGGAGCTCTGGGTTCTCTCTCCTTAACTCACCATCAGGAACACAACACTACATACCTGCAAGGTAGCAGTGCTATCAGGGCTGTGGTCTTCTGTAAGGAGGAGGTACTTCCCCAGTTGGGCTTCTTCAGACTCAAGTGTGATGGTACTTCGCTGTGCCCTACCTCTCAAAAACCCGAGCTTTGTTTGTTTGCGAGTTTCCCGCTTGCTAAGCGTGGCGATTATGGCATTCGGATCCCTAAACTCAAGTGGGCAGCGCACACTTAGAACAGAAGTGGAAGGCGCAGCGTGGGCATACCCCCCACAAGGTGGAGCGACGACCTTTCGCTCGTCGCGTCGGGGGAGGCTTGTGTCCAGCAGTGGACGTACGGTAGATATGATGATTTACGAAAACTTGATAGTTTTAAAACGTTCTTACGCGCGTTCTTAATTTTGGGGCTACGTTGATACCTAGCCCCATAATTTAATATACCTTACCCCATTTAACGGTACTTCATAACACGTATCTCATGGATTTATTGCAGTTGCTCGCAATTTACTAACTTTATGCAATTCATTATAAATTAGAGCCGGGGCACTCGAACTTTGATGAAGAAGAAACAAAAGTAGCTCACAAAAGACGTAGTAAGTTCTATCTGGCGTTATACTAATGCGCCTTAACTATCTCAGAAGATGTAAATGTTGAATTTTAGTTCTTGTTCTGTATGTAGGTAGGTTAATTTGTTATTTATTTAAGGAGTTCCAACAGCTTAAAAAATTAAAATAGAAACATAAATAGAAATACAGAGCCAATTACAGGAAAACTTACAATTGGAATTAAACCATAGGCACACTGAATTAACACGCATGCAAAACAATGAGTTTAAAAGTTCTTTAAATGTATATCTATGTAACTTTGTATTTATGATAATGATAATTATTATATAGATCTTCTTATATAGAAATTATAGGTTAATTATATAACTCTTTGGATCCTATTCTGAATGAATACCTAGATCTTATTATATAGATCTTATGGACGTCCTAAACTGAGGAACATTTTAGCTTAAAAACGTCGCAATTTATACCAGAATCCAGTAACGTGCTCGCATTCATTCATGCTAGCTTAGAGCATTGAGTGGTTAGATACGTGAACTGTAGTATTTGACGAATCAAATAAGTGGCTCAATCAACTATTCTTTGTCATCCGTTGCCATGGTTATGTTCCCCTGCGTCACTCTTGAAACCACAGTTTAATTCCATTTAAATACACAAAACATAGATATGTGTAGAAGCTATAAGTATGTATATCTCCCTTCCATAATGCGCCACCTACCAAGCGCGTCAGTAGTACGCAGGGCCACATTTCTTGTAACAAACCATGCTTCAGTTGTTCCCTGGCTAATGGGACAAAATAACAACAATGATTCACTCAACTACTCCTGTCAGATAATGATGTTGAACCTTATGTCAATAGAAAAGCGTTCAGTATCAGTTCTTGGATATTAGTTTTGACGGAAGAAGTTGGATGCAGGTCGCTTTGAACCGATGCCTGTGGTGGTCCAGGAGGAGGCCTATATTCAGCAGTGGACGTCTTATGTCTGAGATGATGATGTTCAATTTATTAAAAAACAAGAACTCATTATAAACTTACAAATGAAACCCTAAAATTAAATATAATTGTAGTAAACTAGCTGTCCCGGCAAACTTTGTACCGCCTGAAAGTCTATATGTAGGGTATTTATGATTGATTGATTTTTTTTCTTTTTTTACTATTAAACTCTTGGCTAAGACGATCACAACGAACCCAAAATTGTTCAAATCGGTTCAGCCGTTCTTGATTTATAAAAGCCGGAACTAACACAACTATATTATATTAATATAGATTCCTATCTAATTTTGTAATGCATCTAACTACCATCTCATTTAAATCTCCGAACTTGGCTGCAGTTCTAATCGTTCTGATTTGCATTTACAAATAATGTTATTAGCCATACTGATGTCCTCATAAATTCTAGGTTAGAACTGCTGTAACTCTTTGGATCCTTATTCTAAAGTAGTACTTAGAACTTAAGTGGAAGTGAATCATTTCTCTCATTGATATAGCTTTTTTTTTTATGACAAAAGGTGGCAAACGAGCAGACGGATTGCCTGATGGTAAGCAATTACCGTCGCCCATGGGCACACGTAACACCAGCGGAGTCACAAGCGCGTTGCCAACCATTAAGAGGGTTGGAGCTCTGGGAACCTTACTCACCATCAGGAACACAACACTACATACCTGAAAGGTAGCAGTGCTATTATGGCTGTGGTCTTCTGTAAGGAAGGTTGTGTACTTCCCCAGTTGGGCTTCTCCGGACTCAAGCGTCATGGTACTTCGCTGTGCCCTACCTCTCATTGTTGGACGTAGTTTAAGGACATACCCGGGTCCGGCTTAGGTATTTTGATGACGTAATAGGATCAAAAATGGGAATACCACTAGAAGAACCAAGATAAACATCTTAAGAGACTCTCGCTACATGGTTGTGGTTGAATCAAGGGTCAGATCCAGATGGCGGTAATCCTGGACACGGCGCGCATAGTCCGGCGCTTCCTCTCTCTGCAGCCCTAACCACCGGCAGCCTGGGCCCTGCCCCGTTGCCGGCGGCAACCTTGGTTAGGTTTTTACAATACTTTTATTGTTTTGATATGTTTCGGATGTATTTTTATATTTTACTTTTATAAAAATGTTGTAAAAAACTTGACCCGTGAGACTAAATAATGACTGATAATGAATGATAAAAAAAAGAATCATGTATAAACAAATTTAACTTAAAAAAAATAGACATATTTTGATATGCTTTTTTACCTGAACTGTGTTATTTAACTAATCTAACGGTGTAGACCTGGGTCACAACGGAAGAACAGCGATGGCTTTGCCAGGCTACAATACTGAGTTGTGATTGTGACCCTTTAGTGGCAAAAATGTATATTTTAATACATATCTATGGTCTTTTGCTTTGTGTTGTATTGTCATGAATAAATGTTTTTTTCTTTCAGTACATACAATTAATGATTTAATTGTTAGGCGGTTAAGTATTTACATATAAGAGCGCAAAACATATAAGACTATCGGTACCGGTACATACCTACATGGAATTTTCCACACAGCTATATCTCCCCCATTAAATAATAAACCAAAACGTGTATCCAGGCTTAAGTAACTTTATGAAGAATCCCCTAAATCTCGTCACCTTGAGCTTTTAAAAACAATTTAGGGGTGACTAAGAACGCATTAAGGTGCACTTCCAATTATATTTTTATACCCCTGGGGACGGATATGTGAGGTAGATCTAACCTACACCTATGTGATTGTACAAGTACATTTACCCTAGTAAGTAACAGGTATTTGTAGAATAAAACTTTCAAATGGTGCTAATTTGTAAGCCATGCAATGACACGACACTTTGACTACATCTATATACTTGATCTTGATTATACATGGAGTGGTGCTATCCTCAGCCGGCTCCTATACATAACTTATTGTACAGTCAGCGTCATATAGTTAGTGACAGTCAGTATGGCCATATATATCGATACAGATCTCTATTTAAATAGCAGTAAGTGTATCGGTATATTTGGACACACTGACTCCAACGAGCTATATGACGCTGACTGTATTACAGTTGAAGTGTTTTTTTTTTTTTTTATGACATAGGCGGCAAACGAGCAGACGGATTGCCTGGTGGTAAGCAATTACCGTCGCCCATGGGCACCCGTGATACCAGAGGAGTCACAAGCGCGTTGCCGGCCTTTAAGGGGGGTTGGAGCTCTGTGAACCTTACTCACCATCAGGAACACAACACTGCATACCTGAAAGGTAGCAGTGCTATTATGGCTGTGGTCTTCTGTAAGGAGGAGGTACTTCCCCAGTTGGGCTGCCCCAGATTCAGGCGTGATGGTCATCGCTGTGCCCTACCTCTCATTGTTGGACGTAATTTAAGGACATACCCGGGTCTAAAACATAACTTATTGTACAGTCAGCGTCATATAGTTAGTGACAGTCAGTATGGCCAAATATATCCATACAGATCTCTATTTATATAGCAGTTGAAGTATTGATGCGCAAATAAAATAAATATAATAATGTCAACCCATCCTGGCTGGATGCAGACAGCCTTGCAGCCACTTCTGCCAAGGGCCTGCCATTTTATTTACCGTCTACATTTAGAATTCTCGCAGGATTCTAGAAGCTCAGGCGGTGCATAGAGTATCCCTATTAGGAAATAATGTAAGGCTCTAAAAGGGTTCTCAAGGCTAGACGGTAGGGTTGAAAAGTCGGTGAACTTTAATAGTCTGAGATGAAACTTAGTTTGATATGCTACGTCTTGAGTGACGATCGTATTCTTCTTGGATTGTACAGTCGCGCAGGGATTGTTAAGCCACTTCGCTGTGATGAGAATTGGGAGTAACACATCAGAGGGTCAGTTATGCATCAGTCGCATATGTATAGTATTGCAAGTGGCTTAACTGTACATTCACTGTACGCGTGTATGAGGAAGATAAAAGAATGAGGATTTTTTTTGTATGGAAATAATATGTCTGATGTGGAAACGATGTGTAGGGCTTATGAGTAAAACCGTAAAAGTATTTAACGATTTTATGCCAAATGGTAATTTGAAGAAGATATTTTATAAAAGATAGCAACGGCTATATGTGACATTATCTAGCAAAAGGGACCTTATTGTCGATGGCGCTTACGTCGAACCGCGTTGCTTTTGTATTGCGGCATCTTAAACAACGGCGTAAGCGCCATCGACCATAAGGTCCCTTGTCGTAGATAATGTCACATATATTCACGTTTATTTAGTCACTCGCGCGTTATTATATAAAATATTACAATGTCTCACGAAAAGTACGTACGTACGTACATTCTACCGACGTAGGTGACGATTGTTGTGTATCAAACAAACTGCATAGAATGAATGACAATATTTCATCACATCCCAAATTTGCATTCTCATTGATCCATCATGCGTGTAACCTTTAACGACGCCCTAGGGTATGCAAATGCAATCAATCACGCAGATAACTGTCATTTTACAAAAAAATGTCATTTAATAGATTGCCAGACTGGAAGCACATTTGAAGTTCAACATTTTTTGATCTGTTCTGGTTTTGATTTGATGAATTTTGGAAGCCGTGTCCAAAATGCTGAAATACTGAATGAAGACTAGTTAAAAAAATCTCTCAAGGGCTGGTGGGTTGGCAGTAAGAGCATGCGACTTGCAATCCGCAGGTTGAAACCCCAGTTCCTACCAATGAGGTTTTTGGAACTTATTTACGAAATATCATTTTCATGAGGAAACCGGACTAATTCTGAAAAGGCCTAGTTTACTAAGGTGGTCAAATGGCAGTAGCAACCCAGTGTCTACGTCAAATCCTGCCGAGACAACGCGATGAAGATGATGATGCAACCCGCCTGCCAAGCGTGGCGACTACGGCAACTACCTACAAGCTGATACAAGTCTTATTTAAGTCGTCCACTGCTGGACATAGGCTTCCCCTATGTCCAGCAGTGTAAGACTTATGGCTGATATGTTGATGATGAAATCTTGGTCTTAGGAGCCTCTTATTTCCTCAGGCAGTTATTCTTCTTGCTTAATGAGAATCACATCAAGTTGAGATTTTAAACTTCGAAGCCTCCTGTTTGCATTTCGGGTTAGATTAAAACATCGATCAGCCGATACGTTTTGAATAATTTACAAGAAGGGGTTGTTCCACACATGTGCTCAAAAAATCGTTAACCTCCAAGTGGACTGCATAGCAATTAAAAGGGATTTTGTTAAATAATATTGCGAGCACCGAGTTCGCAGACTCATTGGCGAGCTACTGAGTGTAAGGTTACAGAGCCTTGAGCACCGTCGCAGGGTTGCTAGTGTGTCTGTGTTTTACATACATTTTGGAGAGTGTACACAGGAATTGCACGATTTAATTCCGCCATCTCTAAATTGTAGACAGACTGTCTATTATTTGTATATTCTTTATCTTATCGATAATATACCTATATTATGCATTTCCCATTTTATGTTAAAGTCGAGGTTTTATTTTAAAACCATATTTTTCCGCCCACGTGAGTAATAGCCAACTTTCCCAATATTCCCCAAATGTTGACCATGTCTCACATGATATACCTGGCCATCAGCGCCATCTGCCGCGTAATTAATGCTGTCATGGCCGCCATTGGCTCGCGTCCAGCGTCGCGTTCGAAGTTTCGGGAAAATTCCATTTTTGAATTTTCTAGTTTCCCCCCCACAAAATCCGGGGTAAAATTGATTTAAATGGTTTACAAAAATCTTGGACTTGTTTGTCTATTGTTCCTTCATCATCATCTTCCTCGAGTTGTCCCGGCATTTGCCGCGGCTCAAGGGAGACTGGGGTCCGCTTCGCAAGTAATTCCAGGATTTGGCGTAGGCACTTTTACCAAACCGAATACGAATTATGAATCTTTCTATTTTGATCAAGTAGGTTAGAAAATTTTGGATATGTCTTGTACGATGAAAATATACGTCAGAAACCACCAATCCTAATCTTTAACGCAATTTATGTTATGTTTATCATTTATTGCTTGATTGGCAGATCAAAAAATACACTTTTATCCAAGTAAATACAGCTACCACTTTACAAAACGCAAAGCGTACCTACTACTGGCTTGTTTTAAGAGCAAACATGTTATGATATTCTATTGATTGCTCCAATCACTTTAACACTGGTAAAATTTAATCATCAGAATTGATAAACGCCATACTTTTTTACATCTTTCGATAACTGACAAATCAACTACTTTTTTTAACTTCTATAATATAATTTCGTTTCATTGATGTCTCGTGAAACATACTTACCGGAGCTATCTCCATAAAATACAATACGTAGGTAACGATCCCATTAAGCCACTCAGGCTTGCCTTAACATTAGGTAAATCACCGCGTACGTTATTGTACCCCTGTCTATTACTGGGTTTATAGGTTGGATGTACATATTATACTGTGTGTAAGTCTAATACGGGCGAAGAATTAAACCAGACATAGGAATTACTAGTATAATCATTAACCATAAGATTTTTCTTTAATTATACTCGTACCTATTATACACCTGTAATATTTTTTTGTAAAATTTCTGAGCAGTAATGTACTGCGAACATTACGCGATATAAGCTTTGAAACTAACTGTCAACGAGTGTTTAACTCGAATGTGTGGCATTACATTGCGGGCCGAATATTTTTATATGGATAAAATTTTAATTGCACTTTTAAGCAAAAGTTATCTAAATATATTAATTATGTCCTATTCTACCCTCCGTTAAGATATTCGCCCGTATAAGACTTACACACTGTATACTCATGTAAGTACTTGACAGGCGAGGTATTCGTATAGATGAGAAGGTAAATAACTACCTATTTGTTGCTGCTTTGTTTTCTGTGTTCAAGACTTTTCATCATCACCATCAATATCATCATCATATCAGCTTAAAGACGTCCACTGCTGGACATACCCAAAGCGACTCACAATGATCTTTAACACCTTGTGGGGAGTATTACACAGTGCCCTTTAACGCATATATTTTTCTTTTTCGTCAGTTGATATTTTATGTGTCTCCAAAGGATAGGATATTGGTAGCTTATTTTTTTTTACTTACATGTCCATAATAGTAGACTCTTTGAAAACCAATGTTAAAGTATTAAAAAAAAAAAACATTCAACTACTTGATTTTTTTTTTGTTAAGTGTTCAATTCCGTCATAACGTCCGCCCAAAGTTGAACATGGCCTATACGACTTTTATGCAGATTCGTGTGGTCTCGGTATATATTTATCGAAGGTGTTTGCGATTTGTATGAAAATTGCATATTACACGATGCCCCATCATCACGTAGTAACTGACTCGGCTATAGCCTGTTATAAACACCTCTATGTCCACGCAGTAAGAGCGAAAAACGTTTGCTGGCGTCTAGCGTCGTCGACCGAGCCATGCCAGCCAAATAATGTATGTTTCGCAGGTTTTTTTTATCGGCTTGAGCCGAATTTGCGTCAACAGTTTTTGGTAGACTCATAGTTCTGGTCTAGCCACACGCCGCTGTTATCCACGCGTTTTCAATTTCTCTTTTCTCATTCATTCAACCAACCCCTTTAGTATTAGTTGTAATGTCACTGACCTTCTTCTTCCTCGTTTCCTCATGGAGGGTCGCGACTACATGAGGTCGTTGCTTTATGCACCAAGGCTCTCCACTCTGCACGGTTCTCCGCCTTCCGGATAGACTTGAATAGATCCTTTGCAAGCTTCTTTTACTACATCAGTCTAACGGGTCGGCGATCTTCCACGTCCCCTTTTTCCATCTACTGTCACTGACCATGTTAGTTTAAAATCATGTAGAAATATCATCGTGTCTGTCAACAAACGTAACAAACAAAGGCATAATAGAAGTATATAGGTACAAATAGATACACGCACTTACCATACAAAAGTTAACCCCTACCCAATTTGAGTAATGGGAAAACGAATTTGGCAAATGGATGCGTCTCTTTGAAGCCGCTGTCGGTTATAATCTTTAGCGGGATTAGTCTGTTCTCCTTTTGTAATTACTGTTGCCGCATCCATATTGCGGATTGCATTATTGATATTATGACTACAGGTTTGGTCCTAGGTTAAAATCCCAGTAAGAGCATTTATTTGTGTGATGAGAACAAGTATTTGTTCCTGAGTCATGGGTGTGTTCTATGTATTTTAAGTATTTTATATATATATTTTTTTATGACATAGGCGGCAAACGAGCAGACGGATTGCCTGGTGGTAAGCAATACCGTCGCCCATGGGCACTCGCAACACCAGGGGAGTCACAAGCGCGTTGCCGGCCTTTAAGGGGGGTTGGAACTCTGGGAACCTTACTCACCATCACGAACACAACACTACAGACCTGAAAGGTAGCAGTGCTATTATGGCTGTGGTCTTCTGTAAGGAGGAGGTACTTCCCCAGTTGGGCTGCTCCAGATTCAAGCGTGATGGTCATCGCTGTGCCCTACCTCTATTATACTAGATGACCCGTTGAACTTCGAAACACATACCCGTAACTTCTCTTTTTATCTTATTATGTCTATGGTTATAAATTGGAATGTCAATGATTGACAGGTAAGGAACAATTTGTATGGGAATAAAGAATCACTGTTTTCTAATTATCATCACAATATTTCCGTGTTTTTACACTGCCTAAACCTTCTGCGGTCTAATACAAATATTTGAATACCAAAATTACCTAAATTGATTCAGCGATTGTCGAATTTATGGGTAACTAACAAAAGCATTTCATTTATATATATATAAATATTTCGTTGGCTGATTTCTCACAACACAAGCGTTCTTGAACTTACCATGAGGCTCAGTCAATTTGTGTAAGGATGTCCAGTAATTTATTGTTGGTTTTGGTTAGATATGTAGTTTTATAAATAAAAAATAAAAATAACACCATCCGGACCAAATGGAAGTGATCGGGTGGCCTGAATTGGGCATGGAGTCAGGGTTCAAAACGTGCTCTAGTCACAGATGTGCTTGTAACATTTTCTAAAGTTCATCTATATTATTTTATACTTTATATAATATATTTAATGGTATGATTAAACACTAAACTACCGTGAGAGTAATTACTTGCTTTTTCTTCATTACCCCAAGGAAAACTGCTGGACTGTAGAGAGTAAGTAAGTGAAAAAAAAAAGTTACTTACACACAATTCGATTTCTAACGGGTTTTTTTCTGACGGGGGTTACAGATCCAAAGTCGCGGGCGTGGACTATGTTAACCATAAACAAAGTCCTCTTATTCTCGCATCGACTGCTACCAACACAAGGCGATGTACTCCATTTCATTAGACGTTATTATCTTTGTCCATTCAATGCAAAACGTATTGAGAGCACGTTGTATCAAGTGTGCTATGAACCTAAATTAAACGCAGGGTAATGTAGCGCAGAGGCTACAGAATAAACTATTAAAGTGACAAATAAAATAATATTACATGACATTCATACACAATAATGCACAATAAGCTCAACCCTTATCTTATGGATAACCAGCCATTAAATAATCAAATACATAGAAAACACCCATGACTCAGGAACATAAATGACATCACACAAATATATAAAATAAATAAATATAATTACCATTGTTGTCGGTATTAAGTTTCTTCCTGCAAGAATAAATAGCAGAAGCTGTAAATAATATATTTGTTCTCGTGTACGAGAAATTATGGTTTTAAGAGATATACAAAATAACACAATTTTTATTAGTTTTTATTACACACCTGCGATGATCGTTCAAATTTTGAGAATTACATTTTCGCAAATTTTAAACGATTGTCTCTGTCAGTGTAATTACGCCTTAATTGGAGTAAAAGAGAAAACCGAAATTTTCGATTTCAACCTTCGTTTACATTCATTTATTACTCGGGTCTTCGTTTTTATATCGTTGTGTCAGTTACAATGTCAGAATGACCCAAATATTGTCCTTAAACTGCAACCAGAAAACACCACCAGCACCGTCCCTTTAGAGCGATGGTACATACTGCGATCACCAACCCGCCTGCCAAGGCCTATGTCAATCAGTGGACATCCGAGGCTGACAGGAGTAGTAAAACGACTTACGAACTTACTGAAGTTAAATACACATCCGTGATAGCTGGAGATGCGGGTTCAAATCCCGTCTCGGACACCGGAGATGCTCGTCGTTTTTTCTTCAGTATATGTTATCTATTTCAACTTTTAAATACACAGTTAAGTTTTTGGTACTCTATGAGCCTCAATTGACTGACTCGAGTCCTCAGTTCATATTGAAACTCGTAACGGACTGATTGTTTTTAAACAATGCTTTCGCCTTAATACGGGTTTTAATTAATAATATATAAGTGTGATATTCTTTATAAATCTCATAATGAACTACAGTGAAGCCAAAAGTTTCATGTGTTTCTTATATGAATTTGTTTAGTATCGTGCAGATAAGTCTTAAATAATGATGTTCTTACGAATACACGGGATGTAATAGTCCTCTTTTCTAAAGTGGCAATAAATAAATAAGTCAGTTTTATCTTTAAAGAAGTCGTAAGTAAACTAAAATAGTACGCAACGAATTTGAGAAATACTATTTAATACATTTTAGAAAGATTTTGTAAAAACATTTGTATTACAACTATTACTTAAAACAGTATAATTACCATGCATTATCAGGACTTTATTTATATTACATGTCAAACCTTTATGTTCATTACGTTATAAATACTTAACTAATAACTACATACATAAAACCCCCTATGTATATGTGTAAGTCTATGCTTTAGTTTGTTGGCTTAATTTATTTTGACTCCTTGTCTTGCTTCCTTGCATCACCTGCTCAATTCTGACTCACTGTCGCAATGTATCCACTAACCCAAAGGTTGTCTGGAAGAGATCGCTCTTTAGCGATAAGACCGCCGATTGTGTTACCTATACTTTAAGTTTATAACCTGTTTTATTTATATTTTGTTTGGGTTATGAAATAAAGAGTATTGTTATGTTATGTTATAACAATTTATATTGAAAACTAGACTTAAAAGCTAAACAACACAGTTTTTTTATTTGAATGAGTTTCGGTGATGGCGCTTGCGACAGGCGCCGAAATATCGGAAACATCAAATTAAAATACATGGTAACTATACCGTTTTAATTAGTAGTTGTAATATGAACGCCCATGTTAACTTAAATAGTATTAAACATTCAAATTTTGTGCTGCATCCTTGACTAAATAGTTATTTAAATTTAGCTCTTCTAGACTATTATCTAATAGGAAATAGATAATATCGTCATCAGTTTGAAGTCTCGGATCGTTCGTCAATCAAAACAAAAATGCGGTAACCATGTACGGGATGCGTAGAGCGTTACTACGTTTTAACTTTAAGTAGTGTGAGATATGAGATTGTTTTGAAGTAGGATTTTTTGTGTTCAGTGTGTGAATGATTCGGTATTATAAGATTTAATAATGATTCCGATCACAAACGGCACTAAGTTTAATTGGAACTATGTGTAAAACCGTGATAGTTTTATGTGGTGATAATTTTAGTGTTGTGATAATATAATTCCCGTGTGCTGAGAAATATAAGTGAGTGTCATGTTCAAGTATTCGTATAACAACGGGAACTCTTATTACGTTAAGGTAAGGAGAAAAAGTGTAAAAATTGATATATAGGTAATAATATTACTTTGTGACATATTTAAATTGGTGAGTGGCAGAAAACTACCAAAACGAGTTGAATATTGCATTGCATATTTTATTAAACTTTTTAATTAAGGTTAACAAAATAAAAACAAATTCAATGCAATTATTAATTTTAGATTCATAGTAATATTATGTCTTATGACCTATACGATTGATATTCATAAAGAAATAATGTACCTAAATATTTTTTTTATTCTCAACACCGGTTTTGATTGCAAAATGACTAATTTTTTCTTAAGCAAGACGGAGCTATACCTTTGCTTTTTCTTCATGAGCCCAAGAAAAATGGTTGAACTGCTGGAAAATTAGTAAAGCCGGTGGGAATTGACAGGTAAGTACGCATCGCCGCTACTACCGCGAAAATAAATATACGTAAAAATCGAACGATTGTCTCTGTCACTCTCATGACGACTTAATTGGAGGAAAAGATAATGATGCTCGAAATTTACAAACTTCGATGTTCGCGGTACAGTCGCTGTCAAATATATCAGAGCAGTTAAGGTATTAAAAAATGTCGGAGCATGCACATTATCACCTTGGTAATAGAGGCGTTGTTCCGATATTTGTGACCACAGCTCCGATATATCTGATGGCGACTGTACATAACTATTTAGATACATATAAGCACAAAGTATGATTGTAGGAAACGTTACGAGCTGTTAACTAGCAAATTGGAGGAACAGCGAGAGTTTCATTACAATCGGTTTAGTCTAATTGAAGCATTGTCGGTCGAATTACGCGATCATTTGTGGCAATTGACCCCATGTCTCGTATAAAACTATACAACATACAACGACGATGGCAAACAAGCATACGGCCCGCCTGGCGGTAAGCAGTTACCGTAGCCTATGGACGCCTGCAACTCCAGAGTATTCACATGCGCTTTGCCTACCCTTTAAGAACCTTTACACTCCTTGAAGAATCTATTATGGCAACGTGACTCAATCCAAGTAAAACAAAATAAGACGCCTTTAAAATGCTTTCATACATCAAAGTTAGTCTGTACCTCACCTGAGCGTGATGGCAGTACATTTGTTAAAGCCGCCGACACACCTGAGCTTTGTTCTAGACAAATGACCTGTAGTGTGCACACGCCTTACACTTGTAGTAGTTCGGAACAAAAAGTTGGCTGGGATTTAAGATTTAACAGTTTGTTTTGCTTGAGCAATCGTTGCTTACAGGATTTATTATGAGTAAAATAAGTTTGTATTTAAACTTTCATGAGACATTATTAGGGCCCGGAATGTTGCGTGCGGTATTAGAAAAGTCTAAGGGAGAGGACACTAACGTTTATCGACGTATCGACAAACCGATTTTATAATTAGCGTTCTTTAAAAATAATTACTCAAACTTTCCGGCGATACGTTCTATTCATTCTTTCATTCTAAGATATGACGTATAAAATATAAATTAAACATCAAACATATTCACATGCCGGTGTCAATACATATAAGATAGGTATCTACAAAGAGTTGATAACCCGAGTATGTATTTGATTGCACGAAAAATTCCGGCCCCTAGACATTATAATATTTGATAAATGATAATAACAGATGTACTCACGTTTATTTAGTTACGAGAGCGATAGAAGGCTGAAAATTATGAGGATAATGGCGATAATGATGACGGCGATGATGATGATGATTTAACTACCCAGAAAGTGACTTGAGCTAGATGTATAATATTAAGTTTTTTTTTTTACCAAGGTCCGTCGCATATCCCTTTTGAAAGTATCACACCCTCAACAACAACATATAGCTTTTTAACTCGGCGGGTCCTGACCGAAGGACGCTTAAGTTGTCTACAAAGGGCCCGAGGACTTCATCAATCAGGGCCCGACTGTGAATAGAAAGGGTCTTTTTAGGACAAAATAACAATAGAACGACGAAATTACGTGACTAAAAATAGTGACCGAATTTGTTTTATTTTCTTTGAGTTTTTTTGGGGTCGAAAAATGGAGTGGAGACCACGGACTATAGCAAGCGCAGCGTAGGATGTCCACCCATAAGATCGACAGACGACCTCATTAAGATCGCCGAAAGACGCTGGATGCAGGTCGCTTCCAACCGGTACATGTGGAGGTCCAAAGGCGAGGCCTATGTTCAGCAGTCTAATGGCTGAGATGATGATGATGATGATGATGAGTTTTGTGTTATTAAAAAAAGCCCACATAAAATTTAGTATACTGGGTCTCACACTATTAATTAGGCACAGTCGCTTTCAGATATATCGGAGATAATGCGGTGCTCACAAATATCTGAACTTGCACTGTATAGCCTTGACAATAGAGACGTTGTTAAGATATTTGTGACCACCCAAACAGCTCCGATATATCGCCGATATACTTACTCAACCTCGTGTCTGTAACACTCATTTGATGACAAAAACACCCGTATTCCAAATGAATGAAAAGCGACATTTCCATCAAATGATTGTTGCAGATATGAGGTTGAGTAAGTATAGCGACGATATCTGATGTCGACTGTACATCATAATGCAAAGCAAGTTAAAGTTGAAAACGCGGACACAAAATAACATCTGCATTAATTAAACTCTGTTAATTAGTTTTCATTTCAATTTAACTTGCGCGAAGTTCCACGTTGCAGTGAACAGAGAAACAAAAACACTCTTTGATCGACGGTATGAGTAAGTATACAAATAAAATTAAATAAATGACTCAATATTTTACAACCCTCGTTGCCATGGTTACGATTCTCTATCGCCTTTAAAACAGCATACTTTTAATCTAAAGACCCTAAACATATATTTTTGTGGTAGTCTTTTCTATAATGAGGCACGTTAAAAGCAGAACGCGGTACCACATTCCTACTAACAAACTATGCTTCTGCTGTGTCCTAGCTGATGAGACAAATTCAAAAATAACCATATTACATATGTAATATGGTTATTTTAATATGGTTATTTAAATTAATCGAAATTTGTCAAGTACATACTTGACAAATTTCGACGGGTTTCGCTGTGTTCGAGTAGTCCTATTGGTTAACGCGTCAGCCGCGATAGATGCGGGTTCAAATCATGTCTCGGACGCCGGAGGTCCTTTTCGTAAGTATATATATCATCTATCCTTAATTTAAAAACATTAAAATTGAAGATTGACCACCCTTCCGCACGGGAGCAATTAGGGGAGACATCTGGGGTGTTTAATCTAGCATTTATGTTCATAGCTTTAGGTATCTTTTTATTATTAGTCAAGTAGAATATTAATATGTTGACCCTAAAACGATAAACTTAAAGGTTGAATAAAAATAAGAAAATAATGAATTGAATTTGTAACTAATAAGAAATAAAACATCTCGATAATTCCCCATCCTACGTTAATGTATGGAAAATCAAATTGAAGTATTTAAAATCTAAGCGGTCAGAAATTAAATAAAAAAATCAGTTTATTTAACCCGATATAATATTCATATCGTTCGTCCAATGGAGTGACTACGGGGTGACGTTTTAATCTGAACCGTTAATTATCTCGATCTGTAGAGGGTAGGGTGGCATGTGATGAAGTGCCCTACACGTTAGATTAGCCATTGTCCGCTAATGATGGATGAAAGAGGGGGTGACGGTATTTTGGGATGGGGGTGTGTTACAGGCGTTAGCGGGTTATGATGCTGTAACATTTTTTTATGACAAAGGTACCAAACGAGCAGACGGATTGCCTGATGGTAAGTAATTATCGTCGCCCATGAGCACCCGCAACATGGGGTCATAAGCGTGTTGCCAGCCTTTAAGATGGGAGTATATATAATAATATAGGAGATAAATAATTTCTTGTGACTATTTCGTGCCACAAAAATATTGATGAGCATATTTGTAAAGCAAAATTTAGTCTAACAAGGGAACGATTGGTAAATTAATCCTACAAATGACGCGGGGACACAACACTACTTATCAATATATAGTTTTTAATATTATATCTATGGATTTGCTACTATACTGACTTTTTCGTTTTTACTTACTAAAAAAAATGTATTTTTGAAGAATATTTGAGATATAGGAATATTTCCATTCTAATCCAAAAATAGTAGATTTTAACAAATGTAGCGTCATGTTTAGTTAATTGTATTTCTAAAAAGTGACGTAAAAATGTTAGTGCGTGTTCATAACCATAAGGGTATGAACACGCACGAACTTATTTCCGAAAAAAAGTATATATTATACTCTTAATTTAAATTCCAATGGATTACACCTACCATCCATGCTGCGTCCAGCTATGATGCGTCCACACTGCCCGAAAAACCGCTCGTACACAAATCATGATCAACTTTGCGTTATTTTCGCCTGTCACTTGAACCCCTCGCTGTGCCCGCGGTCCGCGTGCTGGTTAATTCCGGGTTAATCTCGCCTCATTGTCTCTGAAGGTTCCCATTCGAACCAGTGTTTACGTAATTGCATAACAGACATGCGGATATATCTGACGGACGGGCGAAAAACTCCCCCGTGACTTAAAAAAAAAAATGTGAAAGAACTTAACATGTATAAAGGATGAAATCTGGGTGGTGATCCAAAATGTCAATACTTAACAACTTTTCCCACGGAATCAATATTGAAATCGCGAAAAAAAAATTTGCTGCTCCATACGTTATCTAACTAGCAATCTAATGAGGCAATGAATGTCTAAAATACTTTCTCAGCAATTAAAAATGTAGTTTCATATTTCAGTCGTCAGTTATGTGACGATTATACGCCGTTGATATAGTAATAGTAAACACGCCCAGAGCCCTGAGTGTAAGTTTTTAACGTAACTTTACGCCACGAACGCGTTTGCGTTTCCCATATAAATAACATTATCACTTACGCGTTCGTAAACGTTTTTTTACATCAAAACAAACTTACACTAGAGCTTCTGGTGACATTTTAGTATCGGAAAGTGCATGTACGTTGTATAGGTATTCCTTATGGTACTTAAGGTCTTAATTGCGATGGCGGCCGAAAAAGGGAACACAATAAAGCCGTCGTAGACAAATGGAGGAGACAATAGGACAATGGGACGACGTTGTGGGAGAGGATCGGGACGTGCCAGTACCTATTTGGACTATCCTTAAAAAAACTATTTTGCAATTACTCCGTACGGGTCGTTTTACATGCCAATAAAATATACGAAAACACATTAAAAATTCTACACGGTCTTTGGCTGTGGAGTTTTAAATGCTATGTTTAATTTTAACCCCCATATCCTCCTGAGGCCGACCATACATGTAAAATGCTACTCGGATTCGATCTTTATAGTGTGGGAAATAAAACAAAGAAAACAAATAAAACTCAACTCTGTTCCAATTTTATAAAATTCAAATTTCATTAAAGTAATTAGTACTACCTACACGTAGGCCTGTGGGTCTCAGGAGGATGTAAGCATCTTTTGTTTTATGACTTAAAAATATCTTCATTTTTAATTGTATTATTATCAGTTATCACACAAGTTAAATGTTATTTTCATTATAAGTAGTCCAACACAAAATTAACAGTACGCTACTTTTTGTTTTCACCTATAACATCAAATATGTCCCTGTGCCACGAGATACTGACAATATCGCAATTTTTGATACACTGAATTCACTACTAAGCTTAATAAAATAAAAATATTGTCTTCGGTTGGCGCGATAATTATTCATAAAATAAAACAAAAACGGATTACATACCGGCATTTCGAATCCTTTAGCAGCTTTCGTGGTCAACGGGTGGACTGTCCTTAATACGTTGTCTAAATCAGCAGTATTTATCAACGTCGCAAATCAAAATTAAATCAGTAAAGTTAGTGGAATCAAGTCCTGCATTTAAAGCTCCATAGTCGAAGGCACGCTAACGTCTCCCGTGCTCAACACTGTCCCAGTACCTAGATATCAAATAATAAAATTAGTTCATTAGCAATAAAGATGACAGCTGGGTGTCCACGATTGGGCATACTTATGCCACAATGAGTGGCAACGTTTAGCTGATCACTGAATTAAATTGTATTTATTTAGTGTAGCTTCTGTAATTATGAAGCAGAGTACATTTTTCATTCAGTATTAATATGATCTGGTACGAAATACTAGTATTAAAGTTGTATATTACTACCTCTGATTGTAAGTGATCACATCAAGTCCGTACGCGCAGCGATCGTTCGCTGACGTCCTGGCAGGGGCAGGGCACGAATTTATCGCGCGCGTGAAAAATGATGCAGCCCTCGGTTTGTTGACAACCCTGGAAATACAGATAGACAATGCACAGGGAAAAGATTGTCTTACTTATGTTCAAACCGATAGCATGGTTGCCATTTAATAGTCAAAGTGCTATCCTTCACTGTCCTCACATACTTGTTGGAGCCTGACAGATATTGTGGCAAATGATGAAAAACCACCATATTAGGCTAGCAGTTCCAGCTAGCGAGCTGAAGGAGGTAGTATTCAAAATTATCATGATATGCTCATGTTAACTGAACAATAAAGTCTGCAACCCTTAAGCTTTGGTTTCCTAGGGTGCCGTCGAAAGAGAATTCTCTCTTCTGGTCCCCAGTAGTTGGAGTCTAATTTCTGGTTTTAATTTGAGTTAACTTCTAAGGTAAATGAAAATTATAATAATAACCTAACATGCTAATTTAAATCCGTAACTTCAAAGTTTTGTAATGTTACGGTTTAAATTACAATCATTATAAATTAATCATATAAAAGGGCGTAGGCCAGCAATACTTCATTTTCCGGCGTCGTGATGTTATCGACCTGATTGATTATTTTTCGTAACAAATCCGCTGCAAATAGCATTAGGCGATCATTAGCTCCCTCTGACATTGACAGCGAGTGATGGTTGGCCAAAGCCTTAAAAATGCGATTTCCTGGCCCCAAACCGAATGAAGCCGTTGTTTTTTAGATTTACAATAACAACAGTAGATTAGGAATAATATTTAATATTACGAAGAGCTAGCTGACTATACGAATTCCATATCGTCATACAAAAAAAAAACTTCTTAGTGTTTGGTTACTATGTACAGCCAGATGTCAAAATTTTGTTCTCTATGTTGTATGGACTGTGTTGTTGGGCTGTGCTGATGGGATACAATTTTCGAACTCAAGACAAGCTTTCTAACCATGTATGCCGTCTTTATTGTTCCTAAAATCGATGTTCCTAAGAACAAATTTTTGTATCTCATGCAGTTACAGACTTGGCCATACTGACCGATCCATATACCCAGTATCCGCCCTGCATTAAAGTAATCAACAATATATTACTTACCTACGTACGACTTGAGAACCCAAACCTCTATTATTTGTTATCTTCGGATCAAAAAATGCGTCTTAATGACATTGCTTGTTACCTTTATATCTAATTCGCCAAATTCTACTCGTACAAACGATTTTTTTACCCTAGACTACCTGAAACCAGAAAAGATTTTTTTTTCTAATTTCCAAGGCTGAACGCGACAGGCCGCGTGTACCAAACCGTTCGCAAAAAACAAAAGAAAGTGTTTCATAACTACCTTATCATCGTATTTCGAACTAGCTATGATTTTGAAATATGAACTTAAAGGTAATGGAATAAAGTTGTTTCAAAGCAGCATACGGGGTAAAATAGGAGGTTTAGGAAGATATGGGATGCAATGTCCAGTTAAAAGTCCGTTTAAGCGGGTACGACACTCCACAGGACACGACGGATGGGTTGACTGAAGTATTCCCGAGTGTCAAAATTGCCCAAACTGTAGCTCATATGTAACGTAGATAAATCGCAAAGTTAGTAAACTTTGAGTTACAACTATTACTTAAAACGGAATAGTTACCATGTATGTTAATTTTAATGAAATTCCGATATTTTGGCACTGTTGCAAACGCCATCTTCACGGAATAAGTAACCGTTACTCCTGTTATTTCTGGCCGGTCTAAGAGGTTACCACCTCTTATAGTTGCAAAATTTCTGATTCTTCGCTTCATTTTTCTCCTCCTGATGTCCGCAGTCACTGTTTAAAATTCTTTCAAAGACCTTAATCGACTAAGTTGCCTAGAAGCGATAAGACTGTACCTTATTTGTATTTTGTGTCATTCCTTTTTTGTGCAATATTAAGAGCCATATTATAAGCAAAGAAAACAATTTATACTTGTCTGGGATAAACCTCTTTAGAGACCAACCTATAGGTATTTACTTGTATGATTTGTTTTGATTACCTTAGTTCTTACCTTCTGTTTTATTGTTATATTCCTGGGTCAAAGTGACACGATTTCTTGGTAAGCAATAAGAATGCACGGACTCATACCTCTTATTTGGGCGCGTTTAAACGCGCCGTACGGTGTTACCGGGCGGCTTTTGTTTTTTGAAGCGTACTTCAAATTTGCCAACGGTTTTGAGCCTATGTCGTCGCAGTTTTTCTTTGCGTAAATATTTTAGTTGGACGTGAAAGTGAAATTGGACGTCTGACAGTGAAGAGTAAAGTGGTATTTCTACCACGTTTCGCTTAAACCAAAACAGTATAATATAATAATGAAAAATAAATGATACTGGAAGTTTTAAGATTACTTTTTTTATCTGCCCATGTTTTTAGTGTAAGACAATGTGATGATTATTTAGTTTTCATTTGTGTCAATGATTATTTAGTGTTCATGTCTAGACTCGTTTTGAAAATAGAAAAATGGGTATTAAGTTTTGTTTTCCGCCCTAGCGCCGCAGTCCTTCCCCGAAACATGTCGCTTAGTAAGATATATATAAGAGAGTTTCTATAATCAAACTTAATATTATTTCTATAATTCTCATACAATTTTAAATACATGTAATATGAATAATATACCTTAATAGGTATGTATTATAATGAATACATTACGGTTTAACTACTTGCGACATACGGTCAATTGCGAGCCTCCGATGCAAAAGTCAAGATCGGTCCATGTCTCCCAAAAAATACAAAAAATACATCAATTAAATGAAAATGTTCTATGTGAATACTTTTTAAACTTTGACGCACTCTATGTCTTGACACTCTTGAGTTCAAGTACGAAACTGTGACGACATTTACAGGAGATTAAATGATAATAATATATGATAATTTATTATACGATTTGCATCTTATACAAAAAAGGGGACACAATTTGTACCTATCTGTCCCAATAACCAGTTCAATAAATAAACTATTCCCCTCCACGCAGCAAATCTTTATGGGTAATTTGCCAAAATATGAGAACGGGGGTGAAAATGGAAACTGCTTGTAGTCGATGAAGGTCGTTCGTTTTGCGATCATTCCGCCAGAATTCACCCCCTTCTGAAGTGATATGATGTTCTGTAGATTACCACCCTTGGACTTCTCATTATGAAATGTGTATCAATACTACTTGCGCGACTGCATATTGAAGGCCCTGTCACCACATCGCCTTTCGCTTCAAATTATATATGTACTCATACGTCTGTTACCATCATCTTTCTCGCGTTGTCCCGGCATTTTGCTCATTGCTCATGGGAGCCTGGGGTCCGCTTGGCAACTAATCCCAGGATTTGGTATAGGCACTAGTTTTCGAAAGTGACTGCCACCTGACCTTCCAACCCCTCTGGGTCGGAAGGTACTAGGCCTTATTGGGATTAGTCCGGTTTACTCACGATGTTTTCCTTCACCGAAAAGCGACTGGTAAATATCAAATGATATTTCGTACATAAGTTCCGAAAAACTCATTGGTACAAGTCGGGGTTTGAACCTGAAATCTGGATTGCAAATCGCACGCTCTTACACAAGGCCACCAGCGATTCACTCGTACGTCTGTTACCTTCAAACTTAAACCGCTTACCCGACCATTATGAAAATATGGTATGGAAATACGTCGAGTATGTAGTTTCACGAGAGTTGAAGTCACGCACACAACAACATCTTATGTAAATAGGAAGATTTTGAAATTACTCATTCATTCCATTCATTCAATCAGTACTTTATATAGTTATTTAGTTAGTTAGCTCACCTTACTACATATAGTTGTGTGCGTAATCCATCCCTTTTGTGAAACTACCTATACTACGATTCATAGGAGTTTTCATTCTGGCAATTATTCATTACTGCTATTCGTATAGCAGCATAAATGTAGACACATACAAATTAACTAACCAACTAACTATAATACTAACTATAATACGTCATGTAATACTTATATAATTTAAACTGTTGTGAGCCATGTTATTACTACTTGGTTACAAACGGATAAACTCACTTAGTGTCGCTTAGTGTGATATACACGTAAGTTTATCCGTTTGTATACGGATCTAATCTATCTAGTAGGAGGGTATCCTACATATTTTACCCTTCTTCCTTTTTGAGAGTTACTATTGTTTACGTATTGGCGCCAGGATTCTTGTCTGGGCATTGATAAATTGTTATAATTATCAAATATTTTAAGGTACAGACGTATTTATAGTAAAAAGTAAGTGTCTTTTTTTATGATATAAGGTAGCAAACGAGCAGACGGATTGCCTGATGGTAAGCGATTACCGTCGCCCATAGGCACCCGCAACACCAGGGCAGTCACAAGCGCGTTGCCGACCTTTAAGGGGGGTTGGAGCTCTGGGAACCTTACTCACCATCAGGAACACAACACTACATACCTGAAAGGTAGCAGTGCTATTATGGCTGTGGTCTTGTGTAAGGAGGAGGTACTTCCCCAGTTGGGCTTCTCCAGACTCGAGCGTGATGGTACTTCGCTGTGCCCTACCTCTCATTGTTGGACGTAGTTTAAGGACATACCCGGGTCCAAATAAGAAAGTGTTATATTTCTTATAAAAACCTAGGTTATTTATTGATTCCTTTTCAAAAGTACACTCAGTCCCATTTGTCTTCAAAGTGCAAAAAGTATTCGACTAATTTACTAAATGCTGAAAGTGAAAACGAATCAAAATCACGTTTCTGCATCCATAGTGCAGTTTGATCAAATCACAGCGAAGTTCAATTTGGTGTGATTTAATCATGATTTATGATGTAGGGTGTCTTTGTCTGAAATAACTCTTTTGGAAAACTTTGATTTATTGCTGATTTAGTAATCCTTAAGTCTAGTGAGAAATTAAATCGTTTAGTAAAACTGCTAGTCTGAGAGATAGCTGGATTTGTAACAATTTGTAGCTAAAAATATGGGGTGCCTACGTACAGTTAGCGTCGAAAATATGTTTACACTTTCTTACAAAGGAGTATCGTATGCGCTAGTGGCCTAGCGGTAAGAGCGTGCAACTTTGCAATTCGGAGGTCGCAGGTTTGAACCCTACCTTGTACTGATGAGTCGGAACTTACGTATGTCATGTCATTAGATATTTATCAGTCACTTTTCGGTGGAGGAAAACATTGTAAGGAAACTGGACTAATCCTAGTAAGGGCTAGTTTACCATCTGGGTTAAAAGGTCAGTCGCTTTCGTAAAACTAGTGACTAGCCAAATTCTGGGATTAGTAGCCAAGTGGACCCCAGGCTTCTACGAGCCGTGGCAAAATGCCGGGACAACGCGAGGTAGAAGGAGAAGAAATATCATAAGATACAAAAGTGTAAACATACGGAATGAAATTAAATGTAGTCTGGTTTGGCGGCTTGGCTATCGCAATATGTTTCACCGATTTAAGAAATGATAAGTGATGACTTACGACTCCGAAACGTGGTCTTTCACTATCGGCCTCATCTTAAGGCTCAAAGTCGCTCAACGAGCTATGGAGAGAGCTATGCTCGGAGTTTCGCTACGAGATCGACTCAGAAATGAGGAGATCCGTAGGCGAACTAAAGTCACCGACACAGCCCACCGGGTTAGCAAGCTGAAGTGGCAATGGGCAGGCCACATTGCACGCAGAGAAGATGGCAGATGGGGTCGAAAAGTGCTCGAGTGGAGACCACGGACTAGCAAGCGCAGCGTAGGACGTCCACCCACAAGATGGACTGACGACCTCATTAAAGTCGCCGGAAGACGCTAGATGCAGGTTGCTTCCAACCGGTACATGTGGAGATCCAAGGGGGAGGCCTATGTTCAGCAGTGGACGTCTTATGGCTGAGATGATGATGATGATGATAATTTAAGAAAAACGGGTACTCCTGCCCTAACCTAGCTGTTAGCTTCTGCTTGTTATTTCTGCTCGCGAATTAGGGACACTAGGCGAATCCAGTAATAATTTACGCACCAAAAATTATTTTAAGAAAGAAGTTGAAATAGATAACATATACTTAAGAAAAAACGACGAGGACCTCTGGTGTTCGAGTTTATATAGTAGTATTACTAGTTAAAAATCAAAGCAAATCAAAATATTTAATAAATAAAAAATTGATTTGTTCTTAGTTTTATTTTAAGAAAGGTTTAATATTGTTTCTACAAATAAACGTAGCTATTACTTGCCATGCACCCACCGGAAGTGACGTCGTATATCCAGCGCCATTAACCGGAAATGCTAGCCGGCGCCCTCTGTTGTCCCACTGTTGAAATATGCGACGGGTTTTCATGTAAGATAATATATTGTAATTTGTAATTCTACCTACGGTCGTGACTGGCTTGTACAAAAAACACGAATAGCCCAATATTGAGTTAGTTTATGCTTTTAGTTATAATCTGTTTTTTATTCTAATAATTTATTTATTTAATACGTGGGTGGAAAGTGATACGTTTCCGCCCTAGGGTCGCAATTTGGCATGTTTCTATTAGTTCTCCCCTTGTGAGCACTCAGTAGAACAAAGTGGCGAAAATAACCTTATTTACCGACGCCAGAAACAAATACATTAGAATAGTTCTTTCACTTAAATTATAGGAATTGAAAACTAGAATATATAACTCGGGCCTAAACGCCATATTACCCCTCGAACAATTTTCCCTCACTACGTTCGGGAAAATAACCATCTCGTGGTACTATGGCCTAGCTTTAACCCCTTGTCAAACAATCTACTATTCTACATAAATTCGATAAATAGCAAGCCCCATCTCCCGCGAGCGAGGCGACACAGGGAAAATACCGACGGATGGGCAGCAGTGTCCATCGAAACCCAATCTACAGCTACTGCGGTCGCCATCCCGCCTGCCAAGCGTAGTGACTATATGACAATCCCCAAGAAGTTCCAAGTGAAGTCTTATTGCTGAAATGAATGCTGATAATATAATATGACCCATTTTGTTATCTTGAGAAAAAGGTTGAATGTGGGGCATTTAAATTTGAGGCCAGTAAACAATAAATCCGCGAATAAATGCTGCCCGGGACATTAAATGCAGAAATAGCCTTTCAAACTCCTAATTATAGCCTAGTCGTTAATTTTGAAATCAAGAAAATTCCCGTAACTTACGGCTTTTGGAGGAGAAAATTACAGCAGGAGCAACCTTATTTATTTAATTGATTCAACGCAAGCAATTAGCACTAGAAGTAGCCTATTTTCAGCAGAGTGACAATATAGGTATTTATAATTGGGGTATTATTGAATTTCCAGTCACTACGAATAACATCGAAAATTGTTACTGCCTTTCAATTAATAGTTTTAATTTGTCTAGATTTTTTATTTTTTTATATTGTATTATTTTAACCTTCTTTGTAATTGTTGTATATACCTAATACTAATAAGTGATAATAAAACGATATTATTCCTCAAACATAAAAATTTATGAAACCAATAAACAAACAAAAAATATTATGTGAACATAACTAACAAATAAAAGCTAATAAATTGAAAAAATAACCTAGGTCTCGTTTACTGGATTTTATAATTTATATTTCTTATTCAGATTTCATGTTACTTTCATATGTGAGATATATTGTAAAGTTTCATTAAAATCCAATTCGAAGTTTTCGCGTAAATAAGCAACAAACATCTATTCATAACGCTAATGTTAGTAAGATAATTGACGAATAATAACAACTATTACTTAAAACGGGATAGTTACCATGTACGTTAATTCGAATAAGTTTCCGATATTTCGGCACTGTTAGTTTAAAATCGTATAATTCACAAAACAATCCATATTTTTTCATAGCAGCGGAATTATCGCGGCAGCACAATGAATAGTACATTGTGCAACGAGGATGGTAAGTAAGGTATAGTAAACGCGAGTCTATTAGAAGCCCGACGACGAAGTCGGAGGGCTTTTAATGACTCAAGTTTGTTATACACTTACCGCCCGTGGTACATACAATGTTTTTCATCACATTTGCGAGGAAATAAAATAAATTCGTTGGTAAAATATTAGTTACTAGTGTAGTGTAGTTTTACCTATCCGACCGCATCCACTATAAAAGATTGTCAACAATGTCAACTTTGTTCAATATCTTCCACAGATAATGTTAACAACTGCGTTTTGTTTTCGAAGTTGATAGATCATCCTGTCAAATAGTATCAATTATCAAAATCAAATAGAAAACAACAATTTTTAATAAATACTAAACATTAAATTGCAGTCAAATTTAATATAAAGATATGTTTTATACATATTAAAAGTTGGTTGTAGCAAACTTTTGAAGATATGAAATACACCTTGGCTGTTTAGAAACATCCTTAATCCAAGTGAAGTACTCGTATAGGTTCTGTATATTTTTAAAACTAAACTTAACAGCCCGTGTGAGCTAAATCGGCTATAACTGCTCTGTACTCTCGCAAGTAACAACGCCATTGACGAGCAAGTGTGATGAAAATATATTTAATGAGATTAATAAAACTAAGAACAAATGAAATTATTTTATAAATACTACTATATAAATTAAAAGTTGAAATAGATAACATATTCTTAAGTATATGTTATCTATTTCAACTTTTGAGATGAATAAATCTATTACAATTTAAGAACGTAATAAAAGCCATTGTAGAAAATTATGCTAAATAACTGTTTTGACTTTCAAGCTTTCTGTCCTACTGTTATTTTGTCTGTTTTGATTTTCGCCCAAGGAGGAACAATAAAAAAACGAAATGGCGTCTTTTAATGAGCAATATTGTGAGTAAACGGGCTCAATGGTAAACGCTCTTTGCTTCCTTTTCGTAGCTTTTTTTATCTTAGTTGGTGTTAAAGGAACAAACTTAAATAAATATTATTATTATTGTTTTCGGTTGCCGCGATAATTACTCATGAAATAAAGCAACTGAAACGGATTATATCGAGTATAGTTTAACGATTCGAACCCTTTAGCAGCCTTCGTGGTTATCGGGTAGGCTCACAGGGTCTCTGCTAAATGAAGTTTAAATTAGTATACGCGATATAATTCCTTACAGTTGCTTTATTTCACATTATTATCCTTGTTCATCATATGATGATTAAAGGGAAATTGTTAAGTAAAAACTATACCTACATAAAATCATATTAGAAATTAAGTCAAACTATGTCTGACCTCTAAACCGGTCACTATCCTAACCGGTCGCTATGGGGGAGGCCTATAACTAGCAGTAATCTATAATACATACGAGTATATGGCATACATGTTATGGCATATATTATGAGTACCTATGTTAGAAATGAGTTGATTTGTGTAAAATGGCCAAAAAAATATTCATCATCATCAAATTTGCTTGCAGCTGCAAGTCTTCCACTGCTGGACATAGGCCTCACCAAATATGAATTGTATTTTTGAGACCGTAGTCGCCACGTTTGTCAGACGGGTTGGCGACCGCAGTAGCTGGTAGTTCTGTTTCGACGGACACTGCTGCTCAACCGTTCGTTTTTTCCCCCTTTGTCGCCTCTTCAGACACCCTCAAGAGATGGGGTGGTGCCATTCTCAGCCGGCAGCACATGGCACTAAAATCTTAAATTAAGTATTTATGCTATTGTTTCAGGAACTACTAGAAAGGCGGATTAAACAGCTGGAGAGTCAGCTGGAGGAAGAGAAGTCGCGCACGCAGCGCGAGCGCATGGCCGTCACCAAACTCCAGAACAAACTGATCAAGGTACGTACAAATACGTAAGGTACAGTCAACCAATTTTATTTATAAGCCCCTTGGTTCCTTGTCACAGTGAAAATCTATATGAAAGACGCAAAAGATCTCTTATTAACGTCACTGTGACAAGGTTCGAAATGGCTGTGTCTGTCTGTCGTCTCACTGTAGTGATTTTCTCCAACATGCAACACAATATTAAAAAAATACTCCAAGAAAACAAACTTACATTTTAAAAAAAAACTAAAAGAAAACTTGCTAAATCAAAATCCAAAATTTATCAAAAATTGATTATTGGTTTTAATATAGGCGGAGTGGCAAAAGGCCATCTAACCAACCAGCAAATGTGACCAATTTTTTAACGGCCAATCTCCATGATACTGTGTCACAAAAAAAAGAGTGGAATCGCAATTAAAAAAGAGGCACTTTCTGGCCTAGGCCGGCAATGTTAACCTTAACGATCTCCCGTGACTGTTGTCTAGTCAATCCTGCAAGGAGACATTTTGCAGCCTATTTTAAGGAACACAATGACACATTGTTGTGCATGTTCGAGATAACTAAATTACTCGTATGTAGATGCCATCATAAATATTACGATTCTGATTTTGTAAATGAGGACTATTTATTTTGCAAATAAAACTAACTACTATAATTATAATTAAATTGAAACTAAACAAAAATTAAACCTATATAAAACTAAAATAAATTTAAAAAATTGGGCCCCTTCGGCATAGTGCCAAGGATGCTGGCAGTATTTCCCCGCTGTATAGCTAAACTTATTCGTTGGGCGAGGAAGCTGCCAGCTCTTCGGTCATTTGTGGAGTCCTTTAGATGCTTGGCGAGCTCTTTAAAAAGCTGGATCGCGCTGGGTCCCCACGGGCCGAGGGTCTCGACACCGAATGGCATTTTGTAAATTAAAAATGAACTTTCTACCTTTTATATAGGTCTCCGAGTGTTAGAAATTTATTTTCTGGTACTTTTCAGGTACAGATGTTTTTTTAATTAACTTTTTATCGTCTCACAACTCCTCCAGCAAGCAATTAAATTCAATAATTCCACATTTTCAGAAACCAAATTGATTCACACCGAAAACGTGCTTTAAAATACGTCTATTTCCCAATAATAATATCAATCGCCGTCATGCAATTTGCGACTTTAAATCTGAAGCAGTAAAGTTTAATATTCAAAAGCTGCGGCAAATTAACCTGTCACCTAGTTGAACAGTGTCATTGATTGAAGGGTTAAATTAGGGGTTTGATTGAATTTTTCGTTTACTCCACTGCATCTTGGGGGGAGGATGGGGGAATAATCCTTAGTTAAATATTACCTCGGAGATTGAAACAATTATAAGGAAGCAGCACAATAGGTTTATTTCTATGGATACCTGGTTTGTTAAGGAGAAGCAGTTTGTTAATTTGTTGTTGTATATAGCAGGGTTTATTATTTGTTAAAAAGAAGCAACTTTTTACCTACAGTTTTCCAATTACGGGCATTTGTATATTATGTCTTTTTAATATATTTATTCTTGATTGTATCTTAACTTGCAGATTTTTTTACTACTTTTAATATTGGTATAATATGGTAAATACAATTACCTACATAACGTACATGACACTGACAAAAATAAAACTAGTCCTAAAATAATAATTAAAAGCTAAACATTAAGAAAATAAAACTAAGAACTATAAATAGAATATTTATATATATCTCGTCTGCTGTCAGCGTGCCCATATATGTATATTATATGTACTTATATTCAATGCTCACGTTTATATAATCACACATGCGACATATTTGTGTATAGTTCAGAATTAAAACTTCTATTTCTACGAAATATAACGAACAATAATGCTATAAAAAACTTTGGTAACTACCCTCCAAGATGATATAAGTCAGATTTGAGGCGGCCTACATATGTCCAGCAGGACGACTGCTGAAATGCATAATGACTATAAAAAAACCTGATTTTGTCGTTAACAAAAAATCTCAAACAAAATTCGAGAAAGCTGTATCATAATCCATAAATTTTCTACAGTACAAGTTTTATTTTTATCAGAAACGTCAGAGGCAGTTGTTTTTACAAATATTCCTTTATTTCTAGGAATAAAAGTTGAAACTAGCTTAAATTTCATTCGTTCTTGGCCTTAACTAGGGTTGTCAATATTTGGCTTCTGTTAATTAAGCTTCCCAGCGAAGGTTTAATCAGAGCCTGAAACAGGAAATGCTGACGCTGGCTCATCAATCCACAGGCCTTACATATAAATGTATTATTTTAATTGAAAACTATATAAATACAGCCAAGGGAATAAATATTTAACGGACACATTTTAAATATTAAGCCCCACGGTAAGCTCGAGAAGGCTTGTGCTGTAGCTACTCAGCTAGCGATATATATAATATACAAAGTTAAATACATAGAAAACACGTATGACTCAGGAACAGATATCTGTGCTCATCACACAAATATGACCTTTGATTTGAACCTAGGACCGGCGGCTTCATAGGCAGGTCACCCACAGGACCAGACGTATAGTTAAATTACATTGTTTATTACCTCATACCAATAATCTTGTAAACTTTGAAGTAAAATATTGGTGAAATTTATGAACAGAAACAGAAAGTGTGATTTAAGAAGGCCTGCTAAATTATGTAGCAAAAAAAAAATAGAAAAAAAATAGCTTAATAAAAATGCTTTTACTAAATGTTGTACAGTGATCTGTTTAAAAGTAATTTTATAATTTTAAATTACCTATTTTTTAAGATAGAAGAAGAAAGGAACCATTTTATATTGCAGAATTCCTTGGATTATTCTCACTGATTAGAAAAAGATTTGTATCTAATGTCACACTAATATATAGGTAATAACCAATTTAAAATTTACAGATAAAGGATACCGAGTTTATCTTAAAATAGTGACATACCTAAACTAACAGGTAATATTTTCCCACTTTTGTAGGTAGTTCCCAGTCCCACCCCGCCTTCGCTGTCTTTACTCCAACATTCATAATATGACTTATTTCGCATCCATCCATTCCTATCCAAAATAAAATTGAAATCTCGATCAACATGTTTCAAATTACACTGCAGTGGACTGGATACCAATAATCGTCATAAAATACGTATTACTTTCCCTCCACAATCAACGTTCAATTAAAAAGGGGGTTGAAATTCAACACATTTTCCGCCGTGCACCCTAAAACGAAATAACCGTTGCTATGAATTGGCATGACCAGTCTTAAGAGGGGATTCGACTCGTAATAGTCGTGGCTAGTAACATGGACTATTAATACTACTAATAGGCTGTTACTGAACCAGCGTGCTACACCCTCGACCTCGTCGACACTTACCATCAGGTGTGACTGAGGTCAAACGCTGGCCAACGTGTACAAAAAATATGGAAAAAAACCAAAGGGCAGCAGCGACCGTCAAAACAGCTACGTAACGGTCGCCAACCGCGGTGACTATGACAACTCACCCCTAAGAAGATACAAGTCATATTTGGGATATCCTCTACAGGCCTACATGAATTTTACACTGAATTTTATAAATTTAGATACTGAAATGAAATTAAAATTAATTTTGTGAATATGATAATGTTATTTATATGGGTAACTCTAACACGATGATGATGTTTTTTTACGTTAAAAACTTACACTCAGGGCTCAGTACAGGGATGTTCCGTCGGACACCTACCTAGTACAGTCACCGACTTTAATTGTTGAGCCACTTACGGTTCCAGCAGCTTTTGTTTAGTACTAAATACATGAAATGCCCAAAGTACTAAATGGCTCAACAATTAAAGTCCCTTACTGTACATGGTACCTGCAATACCAGCTTAGTTAACGAATATAGTTACTGTAAGTAGGAATTGAACGAAACAATAATAATAATTAGGCATTATTTGGGGACAATTCTTTATTAACCACCGGACAACGTGCAGCAGCGTGACTTTGAGCGGTGCGATATTGCGATCGCCAACCCGCCTGCACAGTGTGGCGATTATGGCATTACACTCCCCTTGCTGCTTATCGGAGTCTGGGGGAGGCTGATAGATGTCCGTGGCTGAAGGAGTTAGTAATTTTTGTTTAAATTTGACAAGGCAGGTAACTCAAAAGTAAATTATAAGTTTCAATGACACGATTCTAAAATAAAACTGCAGAACTGTATCATATCAGCCTATGAATACACTTGCCAAAAAGTGGAATGCAAACCGGCCGGTATTTCTGCTCACGAGTTTCGCTATATGATTGCTATTGAAAACAAAACTATGCTTCTCTAGGGGCCGCTTAAAAATCGCGGGCGATCCACGCTTGTATGTATTAAGTTAAAAACAATATTCACGAGAGTTTTTACTGAACTCGATCGGTTAAGGTTATTGCGTTGTTACTAGTTTTTATCAAATACTAGACTACTAGATAGATCTTCATTATTAAATCAGTTTACATATTTTATATTTATAAGCAGCGTTCGGGAAGCTACGCCACGCTACGCTACGTTTGGACCCGGGTATGTCCTGAAACTACGTCCAACAATGAGAAGTAGGGCACAGCGAAGTACCATCACGCTTGGGTCTGGAGAAGCCCAACTGGGGAAGTACCTCCTCCTTACAGAAAACACAGCCATAATAGCACTGCTACCTTTCAGGTATGTAGTGTTATGTTTCACATGGTGAGTAAAGTTCCCAGAGCTTCAACAACTTTTAGGGTAGGCAACGCGCATGTGGATCCTCTGGAGTTGCAGGCGTCCATAGGCTACGGTAACTGCTTACCAACAGGCGGACGGTAAGCTTATTTGCCACCGTCGTTGTTATGTGCCTGATGGTGAGATTCCAGAGAGTTCAAGAGCTTCAAAAACTTTTAGGGTAGGCAACGCGAATGTAAAGTTCGTATGCGCCTCTAAGTTGCAGGCATCCATAGGTAACTGCTTACCATTAGGCGGGCCGTATGCTTGCTTCCCAACGTCGTTGTATTAAAAAGACGATACAAGTCACACTTGGTATAAGCCTATATCCAGTAGTTGACGTTTTATTTTAAGATTGAAATAACGATAATGACATCCGAGTTCATCTACCGCCATTGTCATTAACGTACAGCGAGACAGATCCGGCGGACAATATCTATAGGTATATTGTTGGCCAACAACAACTCCAATTTGTAATTGCTACAACAAAAACTCTCACGATTATGGAAGACATCCATATTCGCACTCACAAAGTACACTCCTGTTTTTGCACTATTGCAGGACACAACGAGCACAATGCGTCATTTATCCCTGACAATCCCCCGGGGGAATACTCTCCGATTGCCGCGTAAAATTGATTGGTGTTCTTCCTTTTTTTCGTCTGTCTATTACTCTGCTGGAGTCTGCATATTTCCTCTGTGATTTGTGTTTGTTTTGTTGCAGCTTTAATTTTAAGAGCTAATTTAGTACGTTAATTGGCTGAATGTACTTGGAATGATTTATATGTGTAACTTAACACAAAGTTAAATACCGGGTATGCACTGGTATTCTATTCGTACATACTAAATTTGATAGTATCAGTTGAAATTAATACACCGCTATTTTTGCAAAAATATTTAGAATTTCAATATCCAGAATTTAAAAAAAGTTGAATGGTCAAGTCTCAAAAATGACTGAATTTCATGTAGATCATTCAGATCATTTGAGGATCTCAACCTCAATCCAGTTCTATATGACATCACTGGCAACACACACTGATTCTTTCACTTTCACTTTCTTCACCTTGAGACACTGCGGAATATTGGAAGAAAATATGTTTTTTTTTTAAATATACAACGACGGTGTCAAACAAGCATACGGCCCGCCTGATGGTAAGCAGCAGAAAGATGTTGGAGCTCTGGGAACCTTACTCACCATCAGGAACGCAACACTACATACTTGAAAGGTAGCAGAGCTATTATGGCTGTGGTCTTCTGTAAGGAGGAGGTACTTTCCCAGTTTTTTTTTTTTTTTTTTAGCGACGAGGGAGGAAATCCTCATTGGATACGGCCAGGCCCGTACCTGACCGCATGCCCGACTCGACTGGGAAGGAACCCAGTCGCCTACGGACTAAAACCTCCCCCGTTCCGTGTGGAGTGTGAGATTGGTGTGATTGGTGTATGTGTTGAGTGTAGCTGGGGTGTTTATGTTTTCCATTTGTGGAGTAATTGGCCCTCGCTATATATACGGGCGACCAACTACTCCAAAAGGTAGGGGGGAGAGTGTCTGCCGACCGACCGCCTGCGCCAGCAGCATGCTACTGGTGCAGGCGGTCGCTCGGCCGACGCCCCCCTTAAAGTAGATTTAAATTTGAATGTGATACAAGTTATGTGATATTAGAAATATGAATTGATGTAGAAGTGTGTAAAGAAAGAAAGAAAGTGAGTCTAATTAAGTTTAATTTTTAGCTATTTTGATTGGATTGAGGTTAACTAGTTACAGGTTTACAAGTTTTGTTAACATGAAAAGTGAGTCTGCGGCGAACATATATATTTATATTTGTTGGCCATAATCAACACGGCTCCTAATTCGGTTGTTCATGGACACCATCCTCGGGCAGTATACTGAGGTGGCGCTATGCGCTGTGTTTGCTTTGTTTTCAGAATTACTTATTTTATTGTTGGTGTCACAATTGTGACATTTAATTTGAGTAGGGTTTTGTCGGTGGTTACAATCCTTGAACTCGTGTTTGTTGGATGCGCAATAAGAGCATATAGTGTCTGGAGATTTGCAGTACTTCCTAGTGTGTCCGTACTGCAGGCATTTATAGCACTGCAGTACAGGGACATACTCCTCCACGTGTACTCGCTGATGGTCAATGTTGATTTTACTTAGTTGAATTAAAGCTTTAAATGTATTGGGTGAGGTGATAAAGACGGCATTGTATAGATTTTTGTTTTTGTTATTATTCTTTTTAAAATGGAATTTCAAGTCAGTGGTTGATTTTACATGTTGTTTCAGAGTATGGTTTTGCTTGAGAATGATCTCATAGAGCTCATTCACCTGTATATCTGTCGACACACCCTTCAGCACCACCATAGGCAAGAGAGTTTTGGATGCCTCCGCAGTAACTTCTGCGTTGATGTCATTGGTTTTGCTGAGGGCGATGTCGCGCTGCTCAGTGTTGTTGAATTCTATTCGTACCTTTCCCTTTGATATGAATTTTGTAGACACGGGGGCGAAGTCGGTGTCCTTAAAGGTGACCGACTTCCTCCACGCATTAAGAGTTTCAGGGGCGCCGGTGCCAATATTTTTGGGTGATATGACTATTGCAGGTCTGTGATTTATGTTTTTAGGTGGCTCATTTGGTTTGGGTTTGGCAGCAAGAGCTGCATAAGATGGTTTGTTTCCAGTGGTATTGATACTCAGCTCGTTTTTTAGGTTTTTAAATTCTTTACGGATTGCGGATGTAATTATAGATTTTAGATTTTTATTTTGGTTGGGTTCGGAGTTTGTGGCTTGTTCTTGTATGTTTTCTGCGTTTGTATTTGAATTGATGGAATTAATGCTATTGCAATTACATTTGGTTGGATTTGAGGCTAGTTTTTCACAAAGGGCTAAGATATTCTTAGTGTAATCGGCAGCTATACCCATAATATTTTTCCCTGCCGTCGTTATGTACCGCTTGTTCTCAACGGTCACACTTTTGTGTTGTTTGTTCGTCACCAGGTTCTCATTTATCATGTCAACCGAACCTTCGAGTTCCTCTCTGTATACTGTGAGTGCATTTTTAATTTGTGTGAGAAGGTCCGGAGGATCGCTAGGAGGTTGAGGAACTGCTTCCTCAGCTCCCACGACTCCCCGGTTCTCGTTGGTGTTCTCTTCAGGGGACTCCTCTGTATCCAGAAAATCTAAGTTGAAGACGTCCTCACCCAGGTAAGGGACGTCATCGTCGCTGTCACCGTGGTAACTCATTATATCAGATTGCAGTAGTGATTTCCCTTAGTAAATTGTAAGTTTTGAAACATTAAAAGATGATTATCAATGACTTTTCGATATTTCAATTGTATTGTGCTGCATGTAAAAAGGAAAAAAAAGAACCAGGGTTCGCCTCTTCCTACGCGGGCCCAGAACTGTAGGGGACAGCAGAGGCGGCGCATTCCTTAGTGACTACTTGATTCGTTCACAGGGATGTTCCCGGTGTCCGTGGCTCCGTCACGCACCCGGGGATTCGCACAGAGGCGAGCGCCGCTCCTATCTGCTTAGTTTTTCGTCGTCAAAAGAACGCGGAAAACCAAGCAGACGTCACACCCAGTGACACCTGAGCGGTGACTTTCGCCACGTACTTGGGGTTGCGGCCGGCGACGAATTGCACCAAGATCCCCGAATCGACACGCGCCATACGTCCAGAGACGTATGGGTGACGTTAGACGGGGCACATGGTCTTTGCTGCCGAACCGCTTAGCACTTCCGTGGGTACTCATACACATCGAGGATGTACTGGTGCCTTGCCTTAACCCTAATTATATTTTTGTTAATTTTTGTTTTTATGGTTTTTTGGCACCGCAGCACCGGTCCGCACCGAAGCGCAGGTCAGCTCTTTGTTGCCATGGGGGGTGGCTGTCCCCCATGCTGGAGTTCGTCTCTGCCCACCAAAGGGACTAACGAGACAGGCCGACTCCAGAAGGAGGACCTGCGAGACGGTGCGGGGCGGCTTGCTACGGCCCCGGTCAGAACCGAGTATTTTTGAAGTTTTATTAAATAGTAGAGAAGAAATGTAAAAAAAAGTGTAAAAGAAAGATAGATAAGAAAGATGAGAAAAAGAAGAGTGTAGAGAACGAAAAGGAAAGGAAAGCGATGGTAGTTAGCAGAGGAGGGACAGAGAGCGCGCGACTGAGCGTCTGTCCCCCCCCTCCCAGGGTGCGCCGCGGGGAGGCCTACCATCTTGCACCCCGGTACTTTCCCAGTTGGGCTGCCCCAGACTCAAGCGTGATGGTACTTCGCTGTGCCCTACTTCTCATTGTTGGACGTAGTTTAAGGACATACACGGGTCTAAACGTACCGTAGCGTGGCGTAGCTTCCCGAACGCTTGCTTGTAATTTTTATTATGCGAGAATTTAAAACACATAACCGAAGATCAATCTTGCACTGGTTTCTAAACGAGAGATAGTTACGAATAACCTCCTGTTTACTGAGACGGACCCGCTGGCGACTTGCACCAACTCTAATGAAACTCCTAACTAAAATACTACATTCTCAATTTAAAACGACACTTCCGTATAGGGAATTAGCGTCTGATACTACCTTCTGGCAATGATACGAGATTGAACTGCAAGAGGAATGCTCTTGTATTTTAGTTTTATAGTTTGTTTGATCGAGAGAGCAGTTGAAGTGGTTTCAAAGGGTTATAATCATTTATTGGTCCTTCTCAAGTCTGTCAAGTAGACGCCAAAGATATGTATACAATATTTGACCAACCTCCTTTGTTTTAAAGTAAAAAGTGATGCCCACACTTGGCAAATATTGCGCTCAGTAGGTTATAACGGTTTTATAAAAATCGACTATTTGGCGGATAGCTAATCTTCTCGTATTCGTGTTGCAGCTTTATTTAATATGGTGAATGAAAGTGATGCAACTACGGAAAAACATGAATTGAATTGGTGGGGTAAAATAAGCGAGTTACAGAGACCAAGCTTTCCTTCGTCGTAGTTTCTCGCGTTTGTCATTGAAAAGGTTTTTTTATCAATATCTGGGAGACCATTTCAAAAACAAAACAATTGATTTTAGTTTAATTCCTTAAGTATATAATTATTATGTAATCTATTTTAAATTATATTTTATTTAGTAGTGGTACTTCTAAAATCAATGCAAAAAATTTAGTTAGATGGCAGATGGCACCGTGATTTATTTTTATTTAAACTGGTTTTAGATTTTAGGAGGTCAATTACACTAGGTTTACCTATTATGACTCAAATCAAATTTCCTAGATCAACTTACAATTTATCGGCTTTACTAAAACATTAGTGTCGCCATTCAGCATCACTAATAACCCTAGTTTTATATCTACCTAAAATAATAGCCGTTGTATACGAGCCTTCATACCAATACTTACTTACTTACTTCATAACCATACCTGCGCCTTTCATTACGGCCAAACATCCCTAGGCACTACTAAACCATAATCTTGACAAAGAACAGTAGGGCAATAATCGTTACGCATCCAACTAATCAAACTTGGGGGATTCAATTACACACGACGCCATCAGATGACCCTTATTACGGAGACAAGATCTTTACTGTCCTTACTGGATATGGATTGTGGGAAACGCGGCGGTTATTTTGGAGCGTTTTTGTTTTAAACTTTGTTAAGCTCGGAAAATCGCTCCAAGTTATATTTTACCTGCTAGCCTAATATGGTCAGATTTCTATCATTTATTACACCTGACACGCTCTAACAAGTATGTCAGTGCGAAAGTAACGGATAGCGCGATAGACGATAAAATGGCGATCATACTATCCGTTCTGATTTCTGATAGATTTTCTGGGTCTGAAAGATAATCTGTGTCCAAAATACATAATCGTTTTTCTAAATAAACTTGAATGTGTATATTGTATCATTAAATTTAGTAATACCTGATTTGCTTTGTCATGTTAATAATCGTAGAAATAAATAAAGGCAATAAAATTGGACAGGATTACATGACAGCAGCTTAGTTTTGGCATGTACTCTAAAAATGATAATATAAAAGTATATTACTGCGTATTATGAGACAATATTACACAACCACCTTACCCCACATTACTATTATTGTGTCTCTATACTTAAACTTATAGGAAACGTCCATAACTCAAGAGATAAACACGCTAATATATCAGCACTCTCTCCTCCAGCTTTGAAGCTGTCATTACCGACTACGCTTCAAAATCCTTTAGATTAAAATGACGTTTAGGATCAAGTTTTCTTTAAAAATGAAGCATTCTAATTGCGTTACAAACCGCCCGTTTATCAAACAAGTGCGTCACAAATGAGTTTCTTGTCTTGTGATCTTAGTCACGGCTCATCCCTCCGATGTAATTGTTTCTTATTCAAATCGAACATTAAACAATACTTAATGGAGCCTTTAACATTCTAAGATACGAGGGTCAGTTATAAACCTAACATACTGTATTAATAGGTATTATTTTGTTGAAGTTACAGCTCTACTTGAAGAAGTAATTTCTTACATTGAGAGTATCAAATACTGTAAAATTCTAAGTCATTCCAATTTTGTCTATATAACCACTTTACCCGTAAAAAGCACTTATTTATGTTAATAAAAATAAGTTTCTGAACAGCAATTTTAGTACAAGCTTTTATTACCGACTTTACTTTTTGCACAATCATCACGGCTACCGGACAACCTAAACACGTCGGGTTTGTCTTTGTACTTCTAGAACTGCTATGGGTACTTTCTGGTTCCAGCATCAGATCAAATCAGTAGTTCCATAATATTGCATCTACTCGAACTTACATAAGTGTGCTACAATTCAATCGGTTGAGGCTTCTTTATTCAGTTGCAAGATTGTAATACTAATAAAAACTACCACCGGTTCTACTCCATATACATAACAGTCTAAATTGAAGCGATATTCTTTTAAAGCATAAAAGTAATAATAGTTATTTGTTATACAAGGGTGCAAAATTGTATTTTAACTGCGAGTGTGGGATTGAAACTCGACAAGCGAATGGATTCTATAGTTTAACCACGAGCAAAGCGAGTGGTTTTAAAATAGAATCCTGAGCATAGTAAATTACAATTGCGCCCGTGTGTACACAAAACTTTTCCCCTCACTAAAGTGAGGAAAGTGAAACATGCAAAAAAACGTTTTGAAATCGCATCGACTTTTTCTTTGCGTTTAGATACATTCAACATTTTTACAAAAGGTGCCTTTAGCTTGGTTAGCTTGTGGTGGCCAGTACGATTTTCGAATGTTCTACTTCGATTTTCAACTCGGTGCGTTAGCGAGGCTCGCCCGCGCCCGCCGCCGCCGCCGCGGGGGCAAGTGAGCTGTACTTCGCGAATTTAGACTTAGCAATAAGAGCTTTGAGAAGTCAACTTACTTTAATCACTAGTGGATAAAATGCATATTTACCCTCTCGTATTAAAGGATAAACAAGCGCTTTACGAGCTAGTGTGGGGAACTTGATATTATTTGCTCAAAAAATAAAAAGAAAAAAAAATATCGGACAATAGTAGCAACTTTTTTTGCTGTTTGTTCTTTCATTCACTGATTTATTTATTTATTGTATCATACTTCACGAATTCACTCACGTGTAGCCCTAAGACCAGCCTTGGTCTTTTATGGATATCTATTCTATTAAGCACCAAAGTTGTGTGAAGCAAACTACAAACTACGAGCACCAAAATAAAGCCCGCCACACTGATCGCTTAACCCAAAACTGCCAAAAAAGGAGCGTTAAATTTAAATTAAAGTTTCTTCGAAAACAGGTGCTGTAGCCGGGAGGGCCGTTCATTTGTTTACACTTCGAAGACAACACTTTGATGCGCGGGAACAGACAGACGGATTTTATGGGACGAGAATGGCGCTTGTTACAACATTCTTGACAAAACAATGTGGTTTTTCTTTTTTAGATATCTTTTTGCTCGAATGCTTGACATTTACAATGAAAACTGAAGCATAAGAAAAAATTATAAGGCAAAATGCGTTGCGTCCTAAACAAAAATATAATTGCACGTATAGTACGAGTAGTAGTCCCTCCGGATCGCCAAACTTAAGTGGCAGTGGGAGGGGTACATTGCGCGCAGAACCGTTGGCCGATGGGGTGGAAAGGCTCTGGAGTGCCGACCACGAACTGGAAGACGCAGCGAAGGCCTCCCACAAGGTTAACCGACGAGTTGGTGAAGGTCGCTGGATGCCGCTGAATGTGGAAGGCGCATGACCGGTCTTTTTGGGTCGTTTTGGCCTATGTCCAGCAGTCGACGTCTTGCGGTTGACATGATGATAGTAGTAGTATGTATACTATTTAAGTAGTTGGCGAGACATGGCTCTTCTACATAGATCCAAGTATCAACACATTGAAACACGACTCCGGGCAGACGGTAACTTGCCAGGTTCACAGCGGTCAAGAGGTCTGGGGGTGTTGTTTAACTTGGCGGACAAACCACTCGGAATTTGCATAGCTCCGAAACAAATGACTGCGAGGCATGCTCAAGGTTATAGAAATACGTAGTAGAAGCAACGCTCCGCTTTATATAACAATAGCTTTTGTCCACAAAGCCAGACGGAGTTTCTGTGTAGGGCAATGGATGATTTTTGGGTTAATTTTCTATAATTTTGGGCTATATTTCCTGGAACACAAATAACTACCAATTTTAAATATCTTATGCTCTGTAATATATTACTGTATTGCTGTTGAAACCCCGAATAAAAAAGAAATGTGTGTTTTAGCCTACTAGCCTAATGTGGTCGGGTTTTCATCACTTTGTCATAACATTTGTCACGCTCCAACAAGTATGTGAGTGTGAAAGTGACAGATAACGCGATAGACGATAAAATAGCAAGCATGCTTACCGTTCTGGAAGCGAGAAAAAATACCAACTTGGACGTTTATTATATTAGTGATGGTAATTTTATGTCTCTTATAACGATTTCATTAATAAATAAATAAATATTACAGTACATTCTTACATAAATTAACTGAAACCCACGGTAAGCTCACGAAGGCTTGTGTACCTACTCAAGCCAACGATGTGATATACAAATACTTAAATATATATATAAAACACCCATGACTCAGGAACAAATATCTGTGCTCATCGCACAATAAATGCTCTTACTGGGATTTGAACCCAGGACCATCTCATAGGTAGGGATACTTTGGACCCGGGTATGTCCTTAAACTACGTCCAACAATGAGAGGTAGGGCACAGCGATGACCATCACGCTTGAATCTGGAGCAGCCCAACTGGGGAAGTACCTCCTCCTTACAGAAGACCACAGTCACTGCTACCTTTCAGGTCTGTAGTGTCGTGTTCCTGATGGTGAGTAAGGTTCCCAGAGCTGGAACCCCCCTTAAAGGCCGGCAACGCGCTTGTGACTCCCCTGGTGTTGCGGGTGCCCATGGGCGACGGTAATTGCTTACCACCAGGCAATCCGTCTGCTCGTTTGCCGCCTATGTCATAAAAAAAAAAACTTCCCACTAGGCCAGACCTGTCGTCACGATTTAGAGATAAAATGCCACATACAAAGCGACTCGCAGACATAAGGGCGCCAATCTTCCAACGCTAGCAGCATACCAATTCATTAAAACAACAGAGCATAAATCCCGAACTATGGCTGTATCGTGGTACCAGACGATATATGGGCTAAAGTTTTAAACGCTCGTGAGCCACGTAGTCGACTTTAAGAGAGATTATCTTGTACGTGAGTAGGTACAAATGAGCAAAATCGTGTTTTGAACTGCGTGAAGTTGCCGCTGGCGAGTGAACTGCACTTGGGAAGCAGAGTTCGCTTGCTTGCTTAAGTTATCGACATGTTAAACACAAAACTATCGTGAGACTCAAATATATTGTTTTGAAAAATTTGTTGTTTCAAAAAAGAGGTTTTCGTCGGTCAGTCAACGCTTGCGGCTGATTATTAAGCTCCTGTTATGGAGCGAAAAATTACGAGCGATATTCGATTTACTTATTAAAAGTGAGTTACCAGTTTCATGAATACCTATTAATATATTGACATGACATGTGTGCAAATAAACTCAATATGATTTTAGTGTGTTTGTGTAAGTATAAAAGCTAAAATAGCCATTAAAGGTTTATTGTATTTTATTTCAAAATTGTGCAACATGTATTAAGTTAAAATATGCACCTACTGGATTCAAACTCATCAGCTCATCTCTCTATAGCCAATTTTCTCAAAATAATTCTAAATATAATAAATACTTCACTGATATCCCGTCAGCTATAACAACCAGGATCTTCATTGAACCAATCACAGCCCTGCTTTCAAGAACTCTTTGATACCGTAACAAATCGCAACAAACAGCCGAGGAAGCTAATGAATCAATCTCGTACGCAATTAACCGTAAAGGTGGACGGCACGCGCCTCAAAGGGTGCGCGCACGCATTCCGCGACCGGCGCAATTAGATGGTCCTTCGAGCCGGATGTTTTTGCGCTACCCTCATTTAAAAACAAATTGACTTATTAGTTAACTTCATTAGCGATACAAACGTAACTTTATTGGATTGTTATAAAGTCGAATTTTAAATAAGACGCCGTGTGAATATCTTAAAAGACAGATGTGGTAAAATATGATAAATGCTGACGTAGAAAGTGACTTATGTGAGTAATAATAAGGATGGTTTTTGATTAGTGGGTAGTTTTTGGATGGCGTCCAGAGATTCCTCGATTCGCGATGCGTTTCGTTGTGCATGTGCATCACCTGAATGTGGCACCTGCGCTCGTTTTTCATCGGCTCCTGAGAACGGAGAATGTTTTGCGATCATTTTAGATGGCATTCCGTGTTTAATTTGTGAGTAGGTACTTTGTATTCCATAGACTATGCAGGAATAATTAATTGTTAATTTGAGTTTAGTTATTGGAAAATGGTAATGAAAAATGGCGATAAAGGCATGGTCTAATAGTAATTATTAACAATGTATATTTGTTTATACTAGGTTCTGACCCCGCCTTCGTCTGCGTAAAAATAACCCATTATAGTAACCTATTTTATGCATTTTACACAATATCTTAATAAATTTTATGCATTAAAATATGGCCTGTTGAATAAGCTACATAATAGTAAAATTTTATTAAAAAACATTAATTACCAGTAGTTTTTGCGAGAAAGAGTAACAAACATTCATACATATACACTCACAAACCGAACTGATTTTTCCAACTAACAACCACTATTAAACTAATAATTATTTGACTGTGTGGGCCTTAAGTGTCACTTCGACCAGACCTAATATCGTTCTCGAAACGTCGTAGGTAGTTTTAAAAGTTAATATACGCAGTGAAGTCCCGTTTATTTGCAATAATGTGTACAAACCGTGAAAGTTTAAACCTTTCCAGACCTTTTCCGTCATATCTTGTACCTCCAGCCCATCTTACTATTTTAGAATAAAATTACTATACTCTTCTCTTTTTTAATTTAAAAACATCCTTTGATTGTGTTAGTTAGTAGTTATATACTTATATAATATTAAGAGATACTGTTTGCAACTAAACCTCGGAGGTAAAAATGAGTTTGAAAAGCGGATGGCCGTTATTGTTAAATAAACAAATAAAAATGTAAACACAATCAACGCAAAGTAAACATGCAAAGCCTCAAAACATTAAATCGAGAAAGAGTTGTTCATTTGAAAACGTTTTACTTCCAAGGTATTAGAGCAGTTCGAAGAGCGACAAATACAGCAGATTCTAATATTTATTTTTATATTATAAATGGGTGACGTCTTACGTTTCCCTTACAATAATCTTGTGTAAGGATTTGATACTTTAATCAACCGATTCATGTGCTCGATGTAGTGCCATTCAGTGCGGATGGAACGACAGGCGAGTCATCAATGTTTTTAACGTGTGGCGTATGACACAAGCGTCATCACATTACATGCCGTAAGGCACACCTGCCGCGTCGTGAAATAATTGTTCGCCCCCACAGATAAAGTTTTTGAAAATGGAAGACGCAACGAATCGGTTAATCGCATAATCATCTCATAAAACACCTGTATAGTGGATACCCAGTAAAAGTAAGGTTACTCTGTACAGCGACATCTTCAATTAAATTGGGTAAACATTAAAACAACGTACAAACGTTAGATACACTGTCTCTTCCAACAATTTCCTACGCGCCAGTAAGAACCAGGTTGGTCGAGGAAGCTTGTAGTTATTTGAACAGTTGAACACCCAATAAAACTAAGATATACAGTCGTTCGCGCGTTCTAGGAAAAGTGACATATGTAACAGCGACATCTTCCATGAAATTAGGTAAACACGTATTAAGCGTTCGATACACTGCACGTTCCAACGGTGGTCTATGCTAGTACGACCCCGGGTGAACTTAGGTTGTATTTGAACACCCAAGATAACTAGTCGTTCGCGCGTTCTAGGAAAAGTGACATACGTAACAGCGACATCTTACATGAAATTGGGTAAACAGTAAACAATTTATGTATTGAACGTTTAGTTCACTTTCTTTTCCCAATGGTTTCCTGTGCAAGTGTGGCCCCAGGTTGCCCGAGAAAGCTTGTATTTGCGTCCTCACGCCCCTGAATATGGAATGGGGCTCTCAGAATAAATTTATGGAATTCTTGCCACTTAATAGTGTGCATTTGCGAAAAAGGTTGCTAGTTGGAAATAAGTTATTTTTAATATTTATTTACTTTGAATATATTAATTTAGTTTCGACTCTTCTGAAACTTCAAAAGTAATACAAAGATTTGGGCCGTTTGTCAAATTATATAGAATATAGCTAATTTTGCAAAAATCAATCTAAAACTGAAAATGTAATAGTAATATTATAGTTAATACTTATATCGCACTAAGCGGCATGTATCGGGTAAGCTCTGTTATACATTACGAGATACGTACCTAAGTTCATCCGTTGTATAAAGTATGTAGTAACATGACTAGCAAAAAAAAAACTTTAATACAAAGAAACTTTAAAAATGACCTCCGGCGTTTCGAGAACGACATTCTCCTGGTGGTCTCTGATGAAGACGGGCTAAATTTCACATCCCACGGATTGCTGATGTGAACATTATGTAACGGTAATTATTTTTAACATATAAATTTTATATTTGTTAAACATAAGATGTGTAGGCAACGCGCATGTGAATACTCTGGAGTCATGTACGTCAGTGTATAAAAAAGATCTTATAATTTATTATATTCACTATTTGAGCATTTCTCAATAAGTTTGTACATTTCTTTTTTGTTACCGAAAGTCTATAGTAACAAAAAAGAAAAGTTCCATACAAACTTTATGGGACATTTTGGGAAAAGTGGTAGATCTTGCTAAGCATCTGCTCTATCAGTCTACCGCTTTTAATCAAATCGAAAATGTGATCCAAACGTACAAACTTTTTGAGAATTGCTCATTTATGCCTTTCAGCTGTATAAGAGAGTTATTAAGTGATTACTCAGCACGAGTAACACTTTGAGCTACAAGGAAGTTGTATGTATAACGATTACTCAGTCTAAGCTAAGCTAAACTGTTACGTTACAACTTCTGGTTCAATAATTCTACCTATCTATAATATTCCACATACGTCACGGCCATGACATACGTCCGTCTATAACGAGTATAATCGCTATGAAAAATGGCGGCCATTATTTTCAGGAAATGCTCTCTGACACACAATTTATCGGTCCATTCGGGGCAAGCAATATCACCTATAGGGAGGCACATGATAATCTGTGCAGCCAGAAAAATAGCGTATGATTGCTTAGATAGCTAAAGTTTTATATTAAATACTGCTTAAGGCTGCACCGAAGAAGTGACAGCAGAATTTCGTTTGTTAGATAACTTTTTTGTATAGTTAATCCTTAGTCTCAGTCTATGTGAAACTTCAGATTGAGAAACGAGATTACTTGAATTTCACTTTAAAGAAATTTCAGCCCAAGTGAGCTCTAAAAAAGATAGGATTCCCTTAATACATTTCAAATACTCAACAGTTCATAAGTTGTTTAATAATAAGAAAATAACTTATTTTCTGTAACGTATTCGTCTTAAATTATTAATTAAGTTTTCATAAAGATCATAATTTAGTTTGTAAAAATATTCTTACGCTTATATTCAGCAGGGATAATTTAGGAATCTGGTGAAAGATTTTATTAAATCGGTCGAGTAGTTTGAGAGCCAACTCAACGCAAACAAACAAACAAACTAAGAAATCTGTTTTAATTATTAGTCTTTTTTTGTTATTTTATACAATAGCTTTAATTTTCATGCATTTTTCATTTTAAAAGCCGTTCAGTTATCGGTAACGCTAAGGAATTAACAATGTTTGGCTAATTTGATGTTATAAGAAAACTCCAAGGCAATTCGTAAATACCGGGTGTGGCCTGTAATAGGAGCAAATTTTTTAGGGATCGCTTCTACACCACGAACGTAACAACATTTGTTCTACAACTTTAAATAATTGGGTAACTTATTGCTTGTGATTTTTTCGAACAAACTAAATAGTATTATCAATGAACAGCATCCAATAGGCTATTTGACGTTTACTGTCAGCCTATAAACTTCATAGTTTTCGCAATACATTGCTTGCTTGGAAAATCTTTTTTTATTAATATTTATTGAACTAATAGTTATTTTCAAAAGTCATAGAACAAATGTTGCTACGTTTGTGGTGTAGAAATTATGCCTAAAGTTAATGCTCCTATTACAGGCCACACCCGGTATATAGACAAAGGATTGATTATTTTTATAAAATTGTGTTTTTTTAATTCATGTTTAGAATTATAACAAATGCCAAGTACTTAACTAATAAGTTTAGCCTAGGTTTTCCTAAATTACGCCTCAGACTATAAAAATTAAAAAGTTTGTCCACAAAGAAACATAATTTAAACATTAACAAACATAAATAGCTTAGTGCAGTCTCGGCAATCTGAAATGCAAATGAGTGCAGGTGAGTGCATCCCTAAGTGCACTTTGCACAATTTTGGTGTTCCTAACGATTGTGAAGACGTATTTAAGCAGCTTATGTGGCGTGACCATGCACATTTTGGTTTTAGCGATGTAATATTTGGGATTTATTTGTTGTTATCATTTGTAGCTTTATATCAAACTTATTATATCTTTATAAGACTTGAGATGCAAATGACGACCGGTCTGAGCCCCGAGTGTAAGTTTATTACGTAACTTTACGTCACGAACGCGTTTCCGTTTCCCATATAAAGAACATTATCACTTACGCGTTCGTAAACGTTTTTTTACGTCAAAAGAAACTTACACTAGAGCCTCTGGCCTGGGTACTGACCCTGCCGCCTATGAAGCTGAAGCCGATGCCGATGGTCCTGGGTTAAAATCCCAGTCAGGGCATTTATCGGTGTAGTGAACACAGATATTTGTTCCTGAGTCATGGGTATTTTCTATGAATTTAAGTATTTATATGTATCTATCTATTATATATATCGTCGTCTAGTACCTACAACACAAGTGTTACTTAGCTTAGCGCAGGACTAGGTCGATTTGTGTAAGATTGTCCCGAAATATTTATTGACAGTAACTATGGATGGATGTTCGTTGCTTTTTCATGAGAAAACTACTTGATGGATTCTAATATAATTTTACAATAATAAATGTAATATATAAGAATGTTATATATGATATTGTGCCACATTGAAAAATACCGTCGAAGCTACCGAGAAGACGAAGTTAATAATCTCGCAGAACAGAAGTTAGTAATGATAATGAATAATATTAATATGGGATGCACTGAGCCCTGACACCAACCTACCTAGTCGTACAGTAAGCTCAATAAGGCTTGTTTTATATATCATACATAGATACATATTCATTGTATAGAAGCGGGTAACTCACGTTTTATAAGTCGAATATTGCTCGACTTCTTACACTCCGTAACGAGGAGCATATTCTTGAGTCGTTAAAATTGGCTAACCGACGCAGATAGTTTTGTGTTTAAAATAAATAGATACATTCCATAACAAGAACTTTACATACATAGATAACCTATAAACAAGGCAAAAACAAGAAAAACACACAAATAAAGAAAATCGCTGGAAGAGTTTCCTTATAGGGATAAGTTTGTATTTGTATTTTTTTAAATTGTTTTGTAATGTATTTGTGTATAATAAAGTGCTTACTCCTGCTACTACAAATAAATGCACATAAACTGCAGCGATTCAAACCCTGGACCTCCAGTTTCGTAAGCAGGTTCACAACCGAGTAGGATGCCAATGCCAAACTTATACTTAAATTTCTAAACTGATTTTAATTAAATCTCCTACCTACAAACTTTGTATCTCAAAAGAAAATACTTTTGAAACAATTGATTCAAACTAAGAACCTAATACCTTTTAATTAATATCCATTCCTTTCACTGCTTTACCTCTACAAGTAATGTAACAAATTTAAATAACTTCTAAATACTTTTAAGTCTTGTTAAGAAATACATTTTATATGAAAAACATTGATTTTTAAGTTTTAGACTTTATTGCAAAGGTTTAGAGTATAATTTCGGTTGGATGGGAAGGAGAAGGGGTTTGGCGAAATATTGGAGAGCCGTCATTTGAAATCAAAATATTAGAAAGTTTGGTAAGGCCGTAGAGCATAAGGTTGTTGCCGTGATATGGAGCAGTGTACATGGTTTTTTGTTTTTGAAACATAATTAGAAAAACATTAATATATTTTAGTTTTTTGTTTACTCTCTGCTGTCTGTCATAATTAATTGTTACTCCAAATAGAATTAAAATCCTCATGGTATAGGAATACTGGAATAGCTTTAATTTGTAAAATTAAAGTTAAAACTTTAGTAAAATATTTTTTGATGTTTTCAATGTATAATAACGCGATTAAACTCTTTAATCTTTTTATACATTTACATTTGGATAATAAATAAAAATAAGAAAAGAACACACTTATTCGGTACAATGTTTATCCTCTAGCCGCCCAGAGATCAAAAATTTGCCAGACTAAATGCAACTATGTTTTGTCACAATTAAAATTCAAAATGGCATTCAATGGGAGACCTTTTTATAGGTCTCCGGGCGGCTAGAGGTTAAAGCTGGCCTCAGGCACTGATGGGTTCGGTTTCTGTTTTTTTAATGTCATCATTTTCATATTATCATTTGTATATTTACGATAATCAAATACGTATTCCATAAAACTAAGTAGAAAACATATAAAATATTTTAAACACAAAACTATCGTTACTGAAACATATGAATTGTATAAAAGCGGGTAACTCACGTTTTATAAGTAGAATATCGCGGAGAGCTGCGGCCCGCAGTCTGCGTCGGTTAGCCAACGCGAATGGCTCATGATTATGCTCCTCGTTATGGAGTGAAACTTGTCGAGCAATATTCGACTTATAAAACGTGAGTTACCCGCTTTTTTGCAATTAATACATAAAATATTGTGTAAGTTTACCATGGACTTGACTCAGCTCAACATAATTCTGACCAAAAACCTGTATGTAGGTACATTATAGACAAAAGCTTGTGTGAAATGACATTTGTCGCCATTCTATCGTAAAACATGTCAAACAACTTTCAATCAACGATCGTCCTTAGTTTTATACACCTTACCTTGCATTATAATTACCTTCCGATTTCCGTGAAGTATAAATCTCGATCCCCATTGTCAGATACACCTCTCCACTTTAGAGTGGCCTCTTGAAACACCCAAGTATTCGCTAAGCATAATTAGAAGGTAAACGGGCGTGACCGCTACGGAACCCTTCCGGGGGTTCCGTAACGGGGTCCGTAGCTTTATGAACACGGGCCCCTGATTCCATTCATTATTTCATTTAATTAGACGTTTTGAGACGTTTCAAAACTTTATGGGCCTTGAGAGCTTTGAAAATTATTTGAGAGATGATTTTTCATGATGGTTGACGGTGATTTTAACGAGTCCTAACGGGTTAAAAAGTAGGAATTACATTATGGTTATTAGGGAAAAGGCTTTTCATCTTCATTTAAGTTGGGTACCATCTTAATTATTATGCTTTTTTACTATTATTTTCTGTAGTATTTCCCGTACACGGAACAATAGTGTTCCGGACATTTGAGAAGCATATGCGGAGCCGGATCGAGCCAACGCATAGAGAGGCCCTTTCGACCATTCAATAAAATGTAAGGGGCAAACTAAGCGGATGCTGCCCCTGTAAATATCATGGGGCGCGCACAGAAACAGCACCGTCCATGGTGTAAGGACTATTAAGTTTTAATGGAATCTAAAATGCAATTAAACTTTTGGGTGGAAATGATGGACTAGCTGCTGGGCTATTCCATAAAAAACCGGACACCTGCATAATAACGATATACAATTACTATATTATACTATTAATGTATTATTATTTAATATATTATTTTTTAAATAGAAATATGCTCACAAAGAACTGCTCATACTTTATTGTTGCCTGTTAATTCGTCTAGAAGACGTTTATGCTTTCAACCCAGTTTTTACTCACGGGTAAATTTTACTGCTTACCATCAGGCCGTATGTTTGTTTGCCACCGTCGTTGTATAAAAAAATCCAAAGCGTTATATTTGAAAATCTGGCAGAGCTAGTTTCGCGGAGCAGTAGGAAAAAAAGATTAGCTTTTATGGAGTGATATTGCCAGTCTAAGAAAAACAGTGTGATCCATTCTGTCTGCATTTGAAATGAGTCTGGCCGAAGTATATTATATTCTGTAAGATTCTATCAATGGTTTCGACTCTGCGTGATTTGTGTTATTTTTTGATCTCTCATCATCATCACAATTTCAGCCGTAATATATCTACTACTGGACATAGGCCTCCCCCAAATATTACTTGTATATGGATTCCCATATTATAATCTTGGGGGGTATTGGCCACATAGGTGCCGGATCGTAGAACAAATGTTCTCACGTTTGTGGTGTAGAAATGATGCTTAAAGTTATTCCTCTTGTTACAGGAAACACCCGATATATTTTATATAATTTTGCCGACTGAAATAGTAGTTTGACGAGAAATTCAATTTTATACCAATTTCGGTAACTTTGTAATAAACAAAAGTAAGTTTAATTTTTATTTAACGTATCGTTCGCGTAAAAATATTAAAGGTGCGAAATAATGAAAGTGGTATAGAGTGGACAAAGCTTTACAAATGTCAGGTGTGTGTTATAACACAAATGACGTACCGTTATGACCAGCTTGTGCGTCATTCTGTTTTATGACGGACGGACGGACGGATTAGTGACGGGATTCATTATGGCGAATGACGGTGTTCTTGTAACCGTGTGTTGTGGGGGCAAAAATATTAGTACAAAATGGAAGAATGTGGACAGAGTATTATGATAAATTATTGAGATAAATAATGAGAATTATTTAATTTGTTTAAGCTCTAAATCTTGGCAAAGTAATATTCAAAATCAGATATTGTTCGCTAGGAAATTGTAAAAAATAAGGCGCATTTTTTTTATTGATTCAGTAACTTAATTTTCATCTAAGATAGTGGTAAGATAGGTATTACAAAAACTAAAGGTGAACTGGTCTATGTCATAGTAACGTGTGTGTGTACGTAATTTCAAAAACGTATTCTATATTCAAAAACGTACGTTCCATATTAATTCTCCGCACAACTACATGGACATGGTGTTTCAGTTGAATTTTATGCATATACTTAACTGCTCTACATTAAGTATAAAGAAGGCCCTTGAGCCATTGTACCAAGGATGCAGACGGCATTTTCTTTGATGTGGTCCGAACCGCGTTTTGAGCACTTTGGACACGCTCACGGTCCGTCCGATTCATTCTTTTTGGACTGAGCTGTCAGCGTTGTTAGCTTAAAAAAATAAAATTGAAACTGTTTATTTAGCTTTATGAGCTGTGTGAGCGTGTTTCGGACCACGGTTCTTGTTGGATCCACGTTACTTTGTGATCATTGTGGCCACCAGTTTCGTCTACCTTCTATTGAAGTTATTGCTAATCCTCATTTGAATATCCCCCTACTAATAATTATAGCCTATCTCTCTAAAATCTTATGCGAATTTTATATTAATTGGGTATGAAGTTTGGTTCACATATATTTGTTTTTCTTATTTTTGAATACATTTACCTACGATGGATGATAAATACTAATTTAAATTATTTCCGTTGCAGGTAAATTTTCAACGATCTACAACATGTTTGCGTATACAAGATAAGTGTGAAACATTGATAGATTGTCATTGATTTTTCGGTCACTCCTACTCATAATATTATTTCTAACTAGTTTTCCGCTACTAAAAGTTTGCATGGAAGAGGTCGGTCTCTAGCAATAAGACCACCTGTATTCTGCCTCTACTCTCATTCTGATCATCATATTGAAGTGTGAAATATACCTATATATTCATGATACAGGGTCATTTTAAGGTTTCATGCAGTAATTAGTTAAATTCTCGTGGTTTTCATAATTTTCTAATTATTATACAAGATTCTTTTAAAATGGCGCGAAGTCTTGGATACGTCCTTCTATGACGACGACTAATTAGTCTAGTGAACACACGTATATTTTGAGCATTTTTCTTTTTTACTCCAAGTAAGGCGTCATGAGAGTGACAGTGACAATCGTCTGATATTTACGAATATCGTTTCTCGCGATAGAGGGGTAGAGTAAAGTCTTGGATACATGGTTTTATTACATTAAATGTATCCATATTGTCATACGAAACCTTATTGCTGTATTATATTAGTCTTTGTAACTGCCTGTGCTTCCGGACCCCAACAAAATGTAAATAACCAAAACCCATAAATAAATTCCATTTCATTTAAAACTTGAGTACCTACTGTAACCGGAAATGCATACATAATTATGGCTGCTTGTGATTAAAACACAGGTGGGTGTACCCCCCTTAATTAAGGCGCGGTGTCATCGAGGGAGTCCTTGACGTGAATAAAAGATACGATGTGAACGACCTTATTTATAGGAACTACCCCAAAAAGGCCTAACTTTATATAAGGTTTAAAAAGACTTAGGCCGTTATATAGTTGAAGTTAATTTGACCCGATTTGCCCTCTTTGATACGAGTTGTCATTTCTATGATTAAATCATTATTTGGGTTAATTAAGATTAACAAAGCGGACGTGGGCGGAACTAGGTGTTAATACGAAATACATTGGGCAGGAGTTTGCCATGAATATAGCAGAAACTTGCTCATAAATAGACGGGTCTTAAACGCGTATATGACTTTATTAATTACCTCTGATATTTCGAGTACCATATTGTTCTCCAGGCTGGCTAAAACATCTAGCCGTAAAAGTTTATAAATAAATAAATATCATTTTGTGTATGCACATACACAAATTGACTGAGCCCCACGGTAAGCTTATGATGGCTTGTGTTACGGGTACACATCCAACTATATATTTATATTATGTATAATATACAAATAAGTACTTAATTATTTAGAAAACACGCATGACTCCGGAACAAATATCTGTGGTCATTACACAAAACATGCCCGTACTAGTATTTGAACCCAGGACCGTTGGCTTCATAGGCAGGGCCCATCCACTAGGCCAATAAAATACAATATAAAAATCTGCGTCAGGTTTCGGTTACTTGGTAGGGTGCCCAGAAAGCTGGTCGAACTTCCGCCCTGGATAGCAATGTTGATCTTCTGGGCAATAGTAGCCAGGCCCGGCACCGCGAACATCGAAGTTTGTATATTTCGAGAATCTTACTCTTTTACTCCAATTAAGGCGTCGTGAGAGTGACAGAGACAATCGTTCGAAATTTACGAATACGTTTTTCGCGGTAGCACCTCAGAGCCCTGAGTGTAAGTTTTTAACGTAACTTTACGTCACGAACGCGTTTGCGTTTCCCATATAAATCACATACGCGTTCGTAAACGTCTTTTTACGTCAAAAGTAACTTACACTAGAGCCTCTGCTCTCTGGTTAGCAGAAGTGCCAATAAGATGTGACGCTATGTGTTTATGTATGCAATTATTTTAAATTATTGTTCACTCAAAGAAATAAGAAACTATACAAAAGAAAATTATACGTTGCTTGTTTCAATAACTAATAAAAATAAAATATTGTAATACATTATGTAACAATGTAAATGTTAAAAGATGAAATAGATAACACATACTTAAGAAAAAAACGACGAGGACCTCCGGTGTTCGAGACGGGATTCGAACCCGCATCTCCAGCTATCGCAGCTATGTAAATGTTCTTTTTAGTTCTAGTCAAATTTTCCCTTCATTCACCAAAAACCTTTTAACATTTTTTCTGCGAACACATTCGATCCAGTGCGCTGATAGCATGTGATAACAATCGGAAAATGTTTCAGGCTTTCCAAGAATTTTAATCATTATTTTGGTTCTAGATATAGCTATTTTGTAAATTGGCGAAATACCTCGGATGGCTACCAATTTGAAGAAAATAACTAAAATGGTTTTTGTTTCTGAGCCATTAACATAGATATATTGTGAGATTTGTGAGCTGCTAGCCTAATATAGTCTGAATTATATCATTAAAAAAATGATAAAAGATGTTTATTTTTCAATGTAGGCACATTACAATGCACTTTCGAACGTCAAAGAAAACTTGTACCACCAGTCCTAACCCTACACCTCTGACCCGAGAAGACTATTACCCTCTTTAAGCTCGGCGGGACTTATTTATTAAAAACAGTGATACATTAAAACTTTAAGTACATAATTATGCGTAGTCCTATTGGCCACGATATCTGACACGCTCGAAAGGCACAGGTAGTGCGATAGATGATAAAATGGTAGCTATGCTAGCGGTTCTGATCATGGAAGGTTGTTAAAGCATATCGATAAAGCAGGGGTCATTCCAAAAAAAGTGAGATAATTTTCTGGCGATTTCATAGTAATCGGCGCGCAGCGTGTACGCCGAGAAAACGCGGGAGCCATTGCGCGTTAAGTTTCAGTTGTATATACACGTGAAAAGTTCTTTCCAATCTACGCTAAGCGACTATTCTAGATTAGATGCAATTTTCTGCGCAATTAACGAAAGTTCTAGAACGAAATATAATTGTAGTAACAGTATGCAGGCCGAACCGTAGGTAATAAAACGTATCCCCGTGCCACATGTGGCAACGTCATTTTGATGGAATTTTAAACGATACTTCTGTCCGTTTTTGCATACGAATTAATCATAAAATATCTCTGCACGGTTAAAAGGTCGCAAGTTTATCATATAGCAGCGTTATTTAAGTCTTTTAGTTACTAATCGTACAATGTAACAGGTGAAGACAGATGGTAGAATAATATCATTATCATGTTTGGTAACTAATATAGTGTAGGTCTGTGCGGTTTTTAGTTACAGATTAAGGTATTCACTTTTTTTAAGTATTTTTGTTTTTATACAAAGATCTTAACACGCTTTTGTTCTCTAAACAATAAGTTAAGTTCATTTTGAATACCCGCTTATCAACTTTAACAGCTGACTGTACATATGATAATGAAATGACAATTACCTACGTCTAGAACTTAATTAAACACATTAACATAATTATTTAAATCGAAAGATAAAATAGAAAAATTTGACTATCAGCGGGACTCGAACCCACGACCACTGAATTCGAGGCCGCTGCGAGTCAAATTATTCTATTTTTTCTTTCGATTTAAATATGGATGATATGTTAGCAGACGTTTCTACTTAATATATATAAAAAAAACATTAACATAATATACATAACTTTTAACATTCATATTATTCCAATAATTCCAAAACATAAAATAGTTAATTACGCTCTGTTTCATTAACATTGTTATTAGAATCAAGACAAAGTAATTATTGAAAGGAAAATACAATTTTCTTTATCTGTGGTCCAGACTGAATACGAATGTAACTCTGGTTCACCGCTAACTTGACTACAGTCGCAGTAAACCTTATACCTACAGTGTTAAATAATTTTACATATAATACTTTGTAAATAATAATTATATATTGTGTCTAAAAAAACTAATAAGCTAACATTAAGTTTATACCAAGTTGTCAAGATTATTTTATGAGATTATAGCAACGATTTTTTTTGGAACAGAGCGCTAAAATATTCTAAAATTACTAAGTTTTTACGAAATCGATATACCTAAACCTAAACAAATTGAAATGGCATATAATTTCAGTCTTTTGGTATTTCCCAAAACTTCCCGTTTTCATTTTTTTTTTCTAAAGTCTTACTAGCTTAAGTTCGAATTTCATTACAGATTATATATTACAAGAAAAAATTAGGCTTTTCAAAACAAGATTAAACAAGTAACCTTTATGTTTCAAAACCGTGAATCTCCCACAAATAATCCGCCATTTTGATTTGACCAACGACATGAAACCCTGTGTTTACACGACCCGACTAAGTAACTTCTGTTGTGGTCAGTGGTCGCAGGTGTGAGTTAGTACAAATGAGCCTTCAGTCGGAAGCGGGAGATTTACACGGTAGCGCACCGAGGGTGCCATCGATCCGTGGCTATCCTTTACATAATATAAATATCTATTTATATGTTTACAAGACCGGTGGTATGATCTTAAACTACATCCAGACCCGGTTATGTCCTTAAAACTGCGTCCAAAAAAGATTTGATTACGAACGTCATCTTGCTAAGTGTGGTATGACGCGTTCAACAAGTGACATCTCGCACAAAACTTTTTTTATACTACAACAGTGGCAAACAAGCATACGGCCCGCCTGATGGTAAGCAGTTACCGTAGCCTATCGACGCCTGCAAATCCAACGGATTCACATGCACATTGCCTACCTAAAAGTTGTTGGAGCTCTGGGAACCTTACTCACCATCAGAAACACAACACTACATACCTGAAAGGTAGCAGAGCTATTATGGCTGTGGTCTTCTGTAAGGAGGTACTTCCCCAGTTGGGATTTTCCAGACTCAAGCGTGATGGTACTTCGCTGTGCCCTACCTCTCATTGTTGGACGTAGTTTAAGGACATACCCGGGTCCGAGAATCCGGAGCGGAGCTCAACTGGGGAGGTACCAGGCACCAGTACTTAAGCCGTAAGGCCAGAAGAATACTCATAGTGTAGTATCGCTGCTCTTGCCAGGTTTCGAACCCGGGATCTCCTGCTTTATAGGCAGGGTAACTGCCGATTAGGCTATTTAGCACGCTGTTAATAATAGGCTTAGTGCTAATATGACAACCATAATTATAGCATTTATGTACTAGTAGAAGTCTACGTTTTGGATATCCAGAATCTACCATATTTTGATAAGTATCGATACATTTTTTTACATATTTAGTCAGTTATAACACAGTTATTGCAGCAAGCTATAAAACCAAAAATGGTGTTAAAAACCAAAGCAGAATTCCATTGCGCGTCCCACTAAATGTAACAGTTGCGTATTTCAGGCCTAATAACGTCGTCGTTAGAACGCTCAGGAACACTTTACTTACCAGAAAATGTTATGTTTTAAACGAGCTAGAGCAGTTTGAGGGTTAGGAGGTAGCGGACGCGGCAGCGGGAGCGGATAGAAAAATCCCGGGAAACTACTTGGACGTCTTGTAATTATGTGCTACTCTCTCTTTCTCGTCTGTTCAAACCCAGCTTAAAGCAATCCTGGACGTACTATTAAACGCGCTGCCGGACGAATCGAGCCTTACTGAACCCAAAAATATAATTCGCTTTAGTTAGGATAAGGAATACAAAGTCATGTAAATACTGCGGTTTTATTTGATTCGAAGTTTCCGTGTAAAAAGAAAGAAAGAAAGAAAGAAAAAAAGCTTCTGTATCTCGATGGCTATAAGCTCACCGAACTCACTGTGTCACTAAACTATGTGACAACACACTGAGGTTTTGACAATAGATGGCAAGCTTCCATGCTTGCGGCACAGCCCAGCCACCATCAGGATTAAAATTTGGACAATGCCCGATATCAATAGCTTCGCTTTAAATATAAAAAGACATACATATATGATCCCTACACGACATGTTTGGTCTAGCGGATGACCCTGCCTATGAAATCCCAGTAGGTAAGTGCATTTACTTGTGCGATGAGCACAGATATTTGTTCCTAAGTAATGGGTGTTTTATATGTATTTGTATATTATATATTATATCGTTGGCTCAGTACCCACAACACAAGCCTTCTTGAGTTTATCCCATGGTAAGCCCCTTTGCAGTGTTGTGCTTAGTCCATTTGTGCAAGAATGCCCTGTAATATTTATAGACCCCACGGCGCTTTTACCTTGCACCCTAACGTTTAACGCGAAATTAAATCTGCGGCCGTGCTCGTATGGGACATTAAAATTATACAGGCACCCGAAACGTGAATACTTTATACTGTTGTTAGCTAACGGAATCAGAGCCGCCATTGTTACAACTCCGTCGCTTCCGTTTTGGTTCGCATTGCCTCAGGTATTCATGTTGAGAATGTTTAAGGATTTGAGGTAAAGGTGAAAAATAGGAGCAACACTCAAAGGCGCATAGGCGCGTTTTGTGAGCGTGTTGGTAGCGCAGCGTGACACCGGTGTGACTAATGTAATGAAATAAGGCACACATTCGGACGGCAGCGTCGCGTCCCACTGCGCCACGCTCACAAATCGCGCCTATGTGCCCAAGCCTTTAACGCCTTTGTCACGCAAAAATCGCTCCCTGCGTTTTTACGCTACGAGCGTCGGGCAGAGCGTTGTTATGTGGGACTTAACAAGCGGCTCAGAGTCGCTGAACATTTAATATACATGAGATAAATATGAATAAAAAACGAATATAATGTAAACAAAAAAGACTGACAACTGAATATTTGAAGAAAAAAAACATTTGACACATACCAAAATATTTTAATAAAAATACGTTGAACCAACTAGGTATATCAATCGATGATTTCGCCAATGTTAAATAATATAACAAATAAGTAAAATAAAATATCAAGTTTGCTTTTAGAGCATGACGTTGTTTGGTAGTAGGCCTTGCGTTTTGTACAGGTAGCTGGAGTTTACAGAAAGCCACGAGGCGGCTGCGGCCTCGGATCTGCCGGGTGTTGGCCAAAATAGTGGTGAAATATTTTGAGATCAATTCTTCATTAGTTGCACAATTCTGCGTTAGATCACCGCTTAATAAGCTGTCAATATTACACACCAAACTATGTTAATTAACGAAAAACAAAAAATATATTCTCAAGACGACTTCGCCATTTTGAGGTTCAACCGGAAGACCGTAGTCTTAGTTTAAATTGACAGTTAACTTTGACAGACAGACAATACCTTCGACACCCTTCAACTGAGGGTTAAAAACTTTACTATTAGTTATTCCCTTGACAAATCGTTTAGACAGACGTACGGCCGTCTCGACCGCGTTTAAGTAGTTGGGATAGTTTAATGCCGTCGGTCTAACTTAGACTTCAGGTGAGGTTGTGTTTCAGTAAAGTTTTAAGTTATTTATTCTCAAATAATATGCAAAATAAGTACACTTTAAGTAGTGAACAAATTACAAAAAAAAAAAACTAAAACTCGAGAATAAACTTTTATTAACTACTTGGAAACATGAGTGGTCTAATTGTATTGAAATAAATTAAAACATTATTATACACGCTATTTATGTAAATATCCATGAAAAGAATAGATACATTTTTTTTACCTCTCCAGTTTTTTGTTCTATTTTAAAGTATTTAGTAGGACTGCTAATAGTAGTTACTATGCATATTCGTATTATGGAAATAATTTTCCATTTGTATATGGTAGCTAGTTTTATCGTAGGGAAAATATATTCACTATAACATAAATACATAAAAATGTTTATCAGCGGTCAAATATTGACATATGAGTTTATTGTTTTTATTAGATAATTATTTAGTTAGTTTACAGCCAGATTGTCTTTAATGTTCATATTTTTGATTTTGTCATATTTTGATATTCGAATATCATTTTTAAAGATAGTTTAGTCAAGCTATAGTATTCGATTTATTCCTCAAATGGAATTGATGTCAATAACCAAATGACTCACTATATCACTTACTAATAAAACCGTTATATTTTCCAGCGTTGCAAACAATCACTAAGACTACCAGGGTAACATGAATTACGACATTAGGGCAGTTCTTCTGCGAATTCTTAGGGTTTTGTAGGGCGATACCACAATAGATTATTTACACAGTATTTTGATTTCTCGACCATTTGTATCTAGCAACCACACACCTACTTAATAAACACCAGGAACATTCAAACTAAGCAGTGTTAAAGTATATAATTAAGTTTTTGGTATTTTCTAAAAAATCTTCGTAAATTATATTAAAGATCCAAGAGGCAGAACGATGAATATGGTGGAAGCTAACTAATAAAATTTTTTGCGAGTTGCGACTAGCCGCACCATAGCTTCAATGGTAGTGAAGGAAAACGAAAAGCGTTTTTTCAGCAGACTAAAAAAACAAGCGGTGATTATACAGATCATAAAGTACAGAAGAAACAACGTTTAATTATTAACTAAGAACAAATCAAATTATTTTTTTGATTTGCTTTGATTTTTAAGTAGTAATACTACTATATAAATTAAAAGTTGAATTAGATAACATATACTTAAGAAAAAACGACGAGGACCTCCGGTGTTCGAGACGGGATCCGAACCCGCATCTCCAGCTATCGCCGCTGACGCTTTAACCAATTCGGCCACCCGTACACAGCGGAACCCGTCGAAATTAATCAAGTATGTATATGTGATCTTGTTTATTTTAACGGTTTTAGGCACCTTTTTACCAGATCTAAGGTGCACTACGTGTTTGCGCCTCCTATATGAATACCATTCGGTTTAGGCGTCAGCCGCGATAGCTGGAGATGCGGGTTCGAATCCCGTCTCGAACACCGGAGGTCCTCTTCGGTTTTTCTTAAGTATATGTTATCTATTTCAACGTTTCATTAATAAGTTAATGGGTGTCACAATACTGATCACAATTAGATTGTGTTGTCTAAGGGCGTTACTTAGAACTATGATTCAGCCCTTCTGAAGTTTGATAAACAGCGCCATCTTGTGTGATTCATTGACATTGTTCATGCAATTTGGGGTAATGTGTTTTTGTTATGACATCAATAAAGCAACTAAAAATATTATTACACAAGTTGGTTAGTTTTTGATATATTATACCTCATCCGCTATTTGCAATATCATGCTCACACGGATAGCGGTATAGTCTTGTAAACCAAAATTATAATAAAGTGAAAAATAATATAAGATAGTTATACGTAGAGCCAAAATATAAAAAGGAATTTGATCAGATGTTAATTTGCTCAACTTAAAAAAAAAAGATAAAAGATCTTTATTTTTCAATTTAACTCTATCAATCACGGCTCTACTCACGTATATTTAGACACCCGCGCGACATGTTTCGCACTGAAAACTCTTAGGGCTTGAAAATGGAGGCCTATGTTCTCCGAAACATGTCATGCGAGTGACTAAATAAACGATTCTTATCATTTATAAAATATTACAATGACTCACGAAAATTTAATTCTCTTCATTTATCTTAAAGGACCTTTATGATAATATTTTCTTAAATCGCTTTGAAAAACAAAATTCGATAACACAAATGCCTTTTATTAGTGTATTCATCAAATAAGTACTGAAAACTCAACAATTTCCGAACCCTAAAATTCCGTTAATTAAACCGTGTGACACTTCAGCTACGGACTTTTAAACGAACTGTCAAACGCACCGTCACACCATTGCTGCGATTTTCAGTTGACAACTTTACAAAGGTGACAAAAATGGGAAACAGCGATGGCGTTTGGTTATTGGTTATAATAATACTGAAAAGTACAAAATAACAAAACTGTGATATGTAGGTGAAATACTCAGCTAAACCATGGTCTATGTAGGAATAATGTGTGTGTATACGCATGTCGGCGTTCTATATTCAAATTTTGACGTAAGCTCCATATTAATTATCTGTATAACTCAATAGACATAGCGTACAGTTAAGTTTTTAAAAGTTACGGCAATTATTTGGCATTTTTTTCTAACGGGATTTATTTGGGATTCTTTCTTATTTTTTCAAATCTAAAGTTGTAAAAATTTTATATTGTGTTTTTATTGTTTCTGTTACTTATAGCCGACGTCAAAAATGTACTAGAATACTCCTTGTCACCTTACTTATATGTAATAAGATGCAAAAGTGTATGTATATCATTAAAATTAACTACTGGTCACATATAAATAATAATTTATGTGTTATGTTATGAGTAATCTAGTTTGATTACCTTTAATTTATTTGGTATTTTCTGCGTGCAGCGGCTAAGAGCTGTCCTTCTCTTATTCACTATTTAATCTATATAAATTCCCTTAAGCACCTTTTCCAACAACAGAATTAAGGACAGATTTTGTTGATGAAGCTATTCTTTTGATTAACACATGCCTTTTAGACCAACTTGTAATCAAGCATTATTCAAAACTGCTCCACTCTGGATTTTCCTAAAAATTAAAATCTACAGACTCCAATAAAAAAACGTACAGAATTAAACATACAGACTATTCCTTTCTACTATCAAACTATTTAAACTTCCATTCTAGTTGCTCAAGAGAACATTTAACACTAAAAATTTCTAACTACTCTTTATCCAATCTGTAAAGCCACGCTAACAAAACAAGGATGAAAGTACGCTTGACATTTTCAAGAGTGCTGTATAATCCAACGGTCCCATAAATATTATATCAAAGAATTCCATTATAAACTGTCCACATTTCTACAAATCCCACGACGGAGCGATGCTTCTGTTTGTGCAAACAAGGATTTTTCACTTGGATATTTGTAAATATATGGCTTTAGTTTTAACGGCAAAACTTACTGACCATATATACGCTTTATGCCTTAGAGATAAGGTTCAAAAATAGGTAGTAAGCTGTGTTGAGGATTTTCTGAATGTTTTGTTGCTTTGTCGCGGTGCAGCGGACTGAACTTTCTATGTAGGTACCCTAGAATGCTGTTTGCTTAAAATAAGGAACAAAATAATACGTACAAGTAAAGAAGTTTATAAAGTTAAGAAAAGTAAATAAATGCCTTAAAACTTTAAATACAAATTCATGAAACTCTTTTTTCACAGACATTTCAGCTCTTAATTTACATGCATGCATAATGTCTCAAACACCAGCAACAAGAACAGATTAACATACGTATTTGACATGCAAAATTCAAGAAAACCACCCTTTTAATTACGAAAAAACATTTACCGCGCCGCAATTAAGCACGTCAGAATGCAGGCCAAAATGAATAATTTAAGCAAAAACAAATTATTACCACACCTCGCTAACAAGTTTACCGACTCATTGTGTATTTATGGTATTAACCACAGTAATTATTCAGTTATCTAAACCCTTATTTGTTTCAGTACAAGGTTGGTTATTCTGTGTTTTGTAGAGGCTTAAATTTGTGTACTTGGAAGGGGTAATACGACGGTGACAGGCAAATTGAGCATTGGTGTTGCCAGTCGAAAACACTTTGAATGCTTCCTTGGCGGACTCACGCAACTACTTTTATATGTACATATTAGTGCAAGCTGGCTAGAGGTCTCAGTGTTTTTCCTATTTTCTCCAATAAAACATAACAAAATCCATTATCTTTCATACTTAAATGTACTCCGAGAACCGAGTACTGACTGTGACTGTCTGACTAATTTGTTAGCACCTATAGTTATGTATTGCCGTTGAGTTTAATCTATAAAGGAAGTAGATAACGACTTCATTGCATTATTATACACGTATATCCAAACGTATTCAGTAGGAAGACGCAAAGCTATCCCATTTTATGGCTTCCATAAAATCGTATAACATATTAACATGGTAGTGATATAACCCCAGGTCAGTCCGTCGCCGCACAGTCTGGCCTGAACGGTGGTTGACCTGATTCTGCGTGGATCGCGTAGTATTTGCTTTACTTATGCTGTATGGAACATTGTTGTTATTAGATTCAGGGTTAATTATCATAGTCACTACATAGTATAAAACAAAGTCGCTTTTTCTGTCCCTATATCCCTATGCATGCTTAAATCTTTAAAACTACGCTATGTGGTTTTTTTTTTAATAGATAGAGTGATGGAAGAAAATGGTTTATATGTATAATAACATTCATTAAATAGTGGAGAAATACTAATATCAGCATTGCACTCGTGCGAAGCCGGGCGGGTCGCTATAGTTGTGTATAAAAATAATTGCTGAAATTATGAATGAGTAATATATCGAGGTTTTATAGGTATTTCATGATGGACCTTATGCATAAATGCATGTCTAATACTTATATATCGTGTATCCGAGTCCGAGGTAGGATTAGAACTTACGCTTTCAGAATGGTTGAAAGCCATACGCTTACGCCGCTAAAAAACGAAAACCGACGTAAATTAAATATTTGATGAATGAAAATGATTTTCGGAGAGAATATGATTCCATTTTCAAGCACTATGTCTGCCGAGTGTCCGTTCGTCTACTGCAATGACGCGCGACATTTCAAATACAAGTATATCAAATATAATTTGCTTTGTTTTCTAGATAGTAATATATCTTATTATACATGTGAAATATGTTAAAAATATTGCATTTTGTAATACCAGCATTAGCATCACATGTGCTGCCACTGTACATTTAAATTTTAAAAAGTATGCCATACTACCTACTAAGAATTCGCTCCCTTCGGCTGTATTCTCGGAAAGATATAATTTAGGTCTCTCCAAGGCAAGAGTGAATAGGCTGTTACTGAACCAGCGTGCTACACCCTCGATCTCGTCGTCACTTACGTAGCTGCGACTGAGGTCAAACGCTGGTCAGTCTTGTGTAAAAAAAAGTACTCAAGTAAGGTATAGCTATATTATAAAGTTCCCAGAGCTCCAACCCCCCTTAAAGGCCGGCAACGCGCTTGTGACTCCTCTGGTGTTACGAGTGCCCATGGGCGACGGTAATTGCTTACCACCAGGCAATCCGTCTGCTCGTTTGCCGCCTATGTCATAAAAAAAAAAAAAGTTATGTACTTCATGCAGTAAAACTGATATAGACAGGTTTTCCCAAAACTTTACAACATCGAAACGGCGTTCTATAATCTTTTCTAACGCCATTACAAAATCATGGAGCCGGCTACATAATTGATGCGCCCGCGTCGACTCCATCGTTGAGTAATGGCGCGGAAGAGATATGACGATGTTGAGGAATCGTTCCTCGAGCAATAAATAACTGATGCGCTGAGCTGCGTTGGGGCGTACGTTCAACTAAGATATCTATACGGACATAGAGCCAAAATAAGTATACAAGCACCTTAATATTAACATGATAAGGACTATATTAATACACAATATTAATATATACGTATACATATTTTGTTATAGTGGCCGTATAGATAACTTTGAATATACAAACTGAACTGTTTATCGTATCGTGTAGGATTTTAAAAATGAATGCTTACATGTAAACTGTAGATATATTTTTAGTTAGTTGTAAACTTGCTACCTTTTTATTCTATAAAATTGTATTACAAAGTTTTCAGAAAAAAATATACTATGTAAAAGTTAAATTTTGTCCGTTTTAACATAATTTAACTTTTTACTAGTCACGATAATTAAGTACACTTTTTTCTCAAAACTACCGTATACAACCAGGCTTTTGTTAAAAAAACCAAATGATTTTTATAGTATATTTACGCTAAGTTAACCCGCAAAAAAATATATGTCCATCAGTCAAACGCTTAGGAAATTCTTCTTTCCTTCAGCAAAAATTTTGATAATTACCATTTTTTTGTTATTTACTTTAAACCAATCTGTTCTATTCATAATATTACTTTGATTTTGTTACAGGTAAAGCAACCATCTTGTCTTATTAGTATATTGACTCCACGTAAGTATTTCAGTTAAATAGTAGTTTTAAGCACTAAGTGTAAAGATGATCTACGTGATCGCATCAGGAATGATTTCATCCGCAGTAGAACCAAAGTTATCGATATAGCCCTCCGGATCGCCAAACTTAAGTGGCAGTGGGCGGGACACATTCCGCGCAGAACCGACGGCTGGTGGGGCGGAAAAGTTCTGGAGTGGCGACCACGAACTGGAAGACGTAGCGTAGACAGGCCTCCCAGAAGGTGGACTGACGACATAGTTAGAGTCGCGGGATACGGCTGGATGTGGAAGGCGCAGGATCGGTCTTCTTGGGTCGTTCTGGGGGAGGCCTATGTCCACCACATCGTCGACATCACATCAATTGTTAGACATAGTTTTAGGACCCGGGTATTTCCTTAAACTACGTCCAATAATGAGGAAGTCACAGCGAAGTACCATCACGCTTGAATCTGGAGAAGCCCAACTGGGGAACTACCCCCTCCTTACAGAAGACCACAGCCATAATAGCACTGCTACCTTTCAGATATGTAGTGTTGTGTTCCTGATGGTGAGTGGTTCCCAGAGCTCGAATCCCCGCTTATAACTCCCCTGGTGTTGCGGGTGCCCATGGGCGACGATAATTGCTTACTATCAGGCAATCCGTATGATCGTTTGCGATCTTTGTCTTAAAAAATGGAGACCTAGGTTTTCCAAAACATCGCACCTATGACAAAATAAACGTAATTTATTTTAATAAAAAATTCAAAACTATCCTTTTATCCTATTAATTACCAGAACGGTATTAACCTCCTATTCTCACATATCTCTTGTCCCGGAGGATCTAATTGCATTATTCCAAAGTTACAAATTAACGCTCTCCGACCTTCCGTCATGTAATTGAAGACCCTCATATCTGGCGGGATGTTTGTCATCACGGTACGCATAGACTATAGGGTCTGTAGACGGGTAACCTACATAATTGGTACTTGGTACCTACTTGCATTACCTACATATTCCTTAGACGAATATTTAAGAAAGTATAGGTGTATTTCTTATTCTTAAGTTACGTTCAACGTTGATTTATTAATAGGGCAAGTTGAAGATTGCGACGGAACACTGAACACCTTAGAAACATCTGTTTGTATTTTATTGTTAAACAAAACCATTAGGACATTCAACGCCCGAGGAGCACACATGACCATGTTGATTTTCGTGGTTCGTCATCAACCAATTTCTAGATCGCTTCATATCTTGTTACAGTGACATTAAAATCGGTTTTCATATAGATTATTTATCTACTCAAATGTATCGAGATGACAGCGCGAACGAAAAGTAACGTGATCTTTTCATCACCATAATTAAGTTGTCACTCTGTTTAATTTTGTCACGATTTGCAAGTGAGCTTTATACCTATTTCCGCGTCTATGCCAACACTGCACAAGGGTCATAAATTCCTGGCTTGATATATATTAGCGGCATGCGACCCTCGAAGATAAATCCCTTTGCCAGATTACACATCTAGTTACGTGTATGTAGGTATATTCTGGAGTGAATTTCACTTAAATACACTACTCTTATTATTTAAAGCAAACATTAGTTTATCTCTGATACATAATACCTAATTCAATGATACAGCATTTATCTTACTCTGTGGTTACAATGGTGAATTGCAAGAAATACGAGGGGCACACCGGGATTATCGGGAATAGAGTACTTTAAACTGAGTTACATTAAAACCTTTTTTTATAACAATTTATATATATACAGTTTATATAGTTTTTTTTAATTCTTGATTATTTCGGTTTGCCCCTCGTATACCATTGTTTTGTATAAGAATTATCATATAATAGCTGTGCCCCGCGGTGTTACCCGCGGTTTATTTGGAAACTAAATTTAAGCTAATTCCTCCATCGTTCAAAGACACTCAGAGATATGCCACGGAAGACCGAAGAGCTGGCAGCTACCTCGCTCAGCGTCTTCGGTACCATGCCGCAGTGACCTTTTCTAGATCTATGTTAGTTTTAGTAGAATTTTATTGTTAGTTTTAATTATGATTTTTTTTTCAAGGTATTTAGTTGTTTATGAATAAAATTGTTCTATAACTGCAACCCGACTTTTGCCGCTAAGACTACTTAATACCGCAAAGATTTTTAGCTAGTGAAATCTGTATTCAAACTGTAAAATATAATCTGAAAGTAACGGACATATTAACGTTGGTTTAAGACTTTATTATTTAATTATTGTTTTTACAAACAATTTCTGACTTTGTGTCTACTTTGGATTATGCTTATTACGTTATTTTATGGAATTGTTAGAGTATAAGAAAAACCTACAAAAAAATACAGCAACGTATATCTTCAGATAAGTCCCCAATTTTCCAAAATCTCTTTGAAATTCGCGGATAACGACCGAAATCCAAATATACCGAGGCGCGAGCGCTTGCAAAAACAATAAGGAATTATAACTTGCTCTTACGAAACGTCAGAAGTTCGTGTAACGTCCGAGGAGGATACGCTCTTTTGTTTACTAAAAACAGGTGTGATATTCTAATCGCAAAGTAGAAATCATCCCAGCCGTATAACGTCCACTTCTGGACATATGCCATAGGCAAATATGACTTATGTCTTCTCGTTGCCATGTTTGGCAGGCTGGTTGGCGTCCACAGTAGATTGGGTTTCGACGGACGCTGCTACCTCCATCGATTTTATCCTTTTGTCGCCTCTTACGACACCCGCGGGAGGAGATGAGGTAGTGTTATTCTAGTCAGCCGGCACCACAAAACGCTGGCTTGACTAGGTCACAGTTCACGCTACACTGGTACCTAGGAACTCACAACCTCTGTTAGGTTATTGAGCATGCATTCAGCATATCACAGCAAGGTAAACCCATTATCGGGGTGCAGCGGTGCAGTGGAAATGTAACAGGCCATTTTTCATAATCCTTCAACACTAGATTCAAAAAGACTTATGTGTGTAACAATTCTTATAAGTTTCGTCATTTTGTAGCTACAGTCGCGAGGTATAGGGGCTCCAAAAAACTACATTCTGCGATACGCGCGTTTTATGATTTTAAATATGTTTGTTTTGCTTTCTGTGTACATGAGGGCTAGAATTTTTGTGTTCTAAGTTAAGATAGCTTTGAATGAAAGGTACAATCGGCATCAGATATATCGGAGCTGTGGAGGTGGTCACAAATATCGGAACAACGCCTCTATTGTCAAGGCGGTAAAGTGCATGTTACGATATTTCTGACTACCTCTACAGCTCCGATATATCTGATGGCGACTGTACACAAAGAAAACACAAAATATAGATTAAGCCGAAATACAGTATAATAAAAAATAGTATTGTAACATTTACTGCATGAATGAATGAGAGAGCATGTTTTATGTCGCTTTTGACCCAACCTCTGCGAAGAGTAGACAGCCAATTTTCTTATGTTACAGTCAGCAGCAAAAGTGGCTAAGCTTTTGAAGTGTTCAAAATGACCTACACGCGCTCTTATTCTATTGACAATAGAGATGTGTTGACCTCATTTTGAACACCTCAACCACTTAGCTACTTCTGCTGCTGACTGTACCTACCTACTTTCTGAGTGATCAATAAAAAATGATTTCTGATTTGTATTCAATTAATATGAAAGCACCTCTTCATTAAGTGTAGTGGGGATAATGACGCTTTATTGACAGGAGGAACGTTATTTACTTTTGAGATTTTCCTTATTGTTCCCTAGCAAGATAAAAAGCGATTTTAAAAATTTAATTGAAATGATTAGTAGACTTGACGAATCTGTTATATTACCTACAATTGGGAATAAAGTTTGTCACGGAACCCGCGCGCTACAAGCGAGGAGACTAATGCGTGAGTACAGCGCGCCACCTGACTCCGAGTTCGCGGTGATAGCAAGCTACACACCTTGCGGATGGCTGACCTCGGACTAGCTGTAGCCGAAATTTGTGGAGGTACTGTGTTAGTTGCAGTTGTGTCGTTGCCGTATCGCTATAATATAATACAACCTTAAGTTTACTAACTCTAACTTTCTTATTTTAAAAATATAGTATAAGTTTTGTGTAGGTAGTTTCACGATAGTTGAAGTCACGCACACAACAACATCTCATGTAATAACAGGAAGATTTTGAAATTACTCATTCATTCCGTTCATTTAATCACTACTTCATATAGTTGTGTGCGTAATCCATTCGCCTCAACTCTCGTGGAACTACCTATACTAGCCGGAGTTTGTCCGAAAGAACCTTTTGGCAATAAGACCTACGGTTATTTTTTTTGTATTGAGTATACAATAAATTAGATTAGTTCTGTATTATCAAACATGTTTCACTACGACATGTGTTGACTTCTAACCTTCTTGTTGTCTTCTGAGTCTTCGGCGTTCAGCCAAGGCTGCATTATTCTCCTCGTTACAGAGCGAAATATGTCGAGCAATATTCGACTTATAAAACGTGAGTTACCCGCTTCTTTATTATGCACTACTAATGCTACAACTAATATAAGATATTAAAATTGAATACCGGTTAATTTGTATGAAATTAATACCTGTATAACCTTTTCGTCGCTACGTCAAAAAAAACCTGACGTGCTTCATACAAGGTTTTTGCGAGCAAGCGAAAATAAACCTTACTTCTCAGTACGTGTACGTCTCCAAGGCCTGTGCATCCAAGTGACATGTGTGTTTGTTCGGACTTCATATCAAGTCAAAGGCGGCGAAAGGGTTAACCATACGAAATCGTGGCGAGAAACCAGTCAATAATAATTGTCAAACCTTTTATGCTAATGTGTCTGGAACCACAACAAAAAGGATTTTTACATCCGATTCCCGCGGGACATTCAGGAAACATTAAAAAGCAGTTGAATAGCTCCAAACCGCTATTTGCAGGTAATTTTAGGGTGACGTTTGATTTTTTAACATAGTCTTGTGGGGTTATTTTACGAGTATCATAGCAATGTAAAATAAGCTTCATTTGAACTGTTTACGTAGATTTAGGCTGTTGTATGTGTATCTATATAAGTTAAAATGATATGTTGTAATGATATATATAGGGTTAAGGATGTGCACTTGTTGATGGAGTGTGTCAGAACTCGAGCTAAGAGGGAACAGTTATTTTAATTTTGGTGGTATTCGATGACCGATGTCTAAGGCTTTCAGACGATATTGGCGAAACCCCAACATTTTATAAAAAGAGGGCCGCTTTTACATACCAATAAAAAACACATAGTTAATTAAATGAGCATTAGTTACAAGCTGTTTCGTACAGTTTTTTCGTCTAAGTACCTGTTAAATTTATATCTCAAATAAAGGTTAACTGGAAGACATCTCTTTAAGGGATAAGTTCGCCTTTGTACACATGTTTTGTTTTTAAAGTGTTTTACTATTACTACTACTACTACATTGACAATATTACATTGAAAACAATACGACTAGATTATGGTGTCATAAAAATAGACTATGCTCTAAAATCTCTTTTCCAAAACAAGCCTTATAAAATCCACTGAACCTTGCAATTTTCTACGCCTGTCTCTCCCCTTCAATTTCAGGGATCAAGCTGTGATGCAGCGGGGTGCATAGGGAATGGCGTCTCACAGGCGCCGGTAAAAAAAGAAAAAAAAAGTGTTTTCTTTTTAATCTTAAGTGGCAACGAAAGTTGCTGACGAGGTTTCACCGTCTTTGAAATTTTGAGACTCGTAAATTGTGGAGGTTATTATAATTTTAATGGCTTTTACTTTTACAACTCGTTCTATGTATATTTACTTATGCCTGTGTGCTTTTTCATTTTCATATAGGTGAAATTTAAATAAAATAAAAATTGTTGTTCTTGTAAAAAAAGGAAAATAAGGCCTAATTTCAAATACTGAATATTAACTAACAAACTACTTAACTAATAAACTTCTATAGACATAAACTGCGTACACTATTATTAATAGTTGTTCATTAAATAAAGTTCATTTTGTTCAAGTCCGAGGCATGGCTTTACCAATCGCAAAGGCACGAAACCAAGTATCTCTTTATCATTACCATCGGTAGAGGTAGGGCACAACGAAGTACCGTCACGCTCGAGTCTGGAGCAGGCCAACTGGGGAAGTACCTCCTCCTTATAGAAGACCACAGTCGTAATAGCACTGATACCTTTCAGCTATGTGTTCCTGAGGGTGTGTAAGGTTCTCAGAGCTCTAACCCCCCTTAAAGGCCAGCAACGCGCTTGTAACTCCCCTGCTGGTGCCCTTGGGCGACGGTAATTGCTTACTTTTTTTTTTATAACCTCAGTCTCCTAATAAAGAAAATGTCCCGCATATCGATCACAGTACAGTCAGCGGCGCCGCGATGTCGAGTAATCTCAGGAAGTGCCATACTCGTAACTTATTGACGGCGTGCCTCCTTCGACCCAGGGACTGCCCAAATATGATCCTTATTGCAAGGCGTTAAAGTCTACACGTGGTCAGTTTTGACTGTTAGTATAGTTTAACGCGATTATGTTACCATGTTTGGGTTGGTATTGGGTGTTTAGAAAAATAATATACGAAGGTCGCTTGTTATCATTCAACATAAAAGGCTTCAAGACTTTAGTTGCTGGACTTTTCATACAACTAAAAAACGAATTTTTTTAGGAAGTGTAAGGAAACTTATCCAACCCAGCAAAGTCTGTCAATAAAACTAATGTGACATATGTTTTATTGAATCCCTTAGTGTTTGCATAACGTATCAGCATTGCGATACAACTAGGAAATGACGCCAGCATCCTCGGTACAATGCTTCAAGAGTATTTAAGTAGTAGGAGCGCTGATGGCGTAGCGGTAAGAGAACGTGCAACTTGCAATTACAGTCGCTTTTCGGTTCCCTTTCGTGAAACTAGTGCCTACGCCAAATCCTGAGATTAGTTGCCAACCGGACTCCAGGCTCCCGTGGCAAATTGCCGGGACAACGCGGGGAAGATGATGATGTACTTAAGTAGTTATAATAATTTATAGTAATGTTGACTTGAAATGAAATTGCAAGACAATTTTATTTATGAAATGAAAAATGATTTATTCTACAGTTTGGATCGAGTCTCAATAACTATTTTTTGAGACCTAGAGCACTAATATATTTACTCTCTTTGCCTTTGATCCAACAGAAAATAATGTATTTTCTATATTTTTTAATATTAAAGTACTAGTCAACATCTGAAATTATTTTATATTTATGTTCCATCTACTTTGTCGGTTATTACCGCTTGAACGATTACACGTCTATAGCGCCCCAGGAGAAAATAGCAGACTAGGTACTTAGTGAAGTCTAGACTAGCCAGAACTCAAAACTAGGAAAAGGCAACATACAATTTGCCCGGGCCGGTCATTATACAATTTGCTCCTAATCGCTGTGACCCATTCATTCCTTTCTGAAATCTCTTCATAATTTAGGGTTAAGGATGGGAATGGGACGTTACAATTTAAATATATGATAAAGCCTGATTTATTAAACGTTTTATAACTAGTGGTCTCCTGTGACTACGTTTGCGTAGAAATTTACAGTTAGAACCTCTTTCTCATGCTTTGGTTCCTGTGTTCCAACCCTATTTTAGCCGTCCAGTTGCCCTTATAGTTGATTCCGGGATAAAATGTACGTTACTTTCTGTGTTTTAGTTAACTTGTGTTTCGGTTTAAAGAAACTTTAATGTCTTAAGAGACCGAAACCGAACTTGTGTTTTCTTATCTAAATATTCAACTGTTATGTGTGAACGAAGTAGCTCGTATTTATCACATATTTTCATGTATCTAAGTAACAACAATATCGACAGTGGAAATTTCAAATGTCGTAAGTCGCATATAAAAGTATGTCCCTTACGACATTTGAAATTTCCACCGTCGATATAAAAATTGACTACTACTAAAAGAAGCCACAGACATCCTCTGGTGAACATCAGTCCTCATAGACCGTCACAGGGAGTGATCTTCAGTATACTCCAGCCAACGAAACCCTCCGACCGATAGTAATCTTTTTTTATACAAGACTGATGGTAAGTGTAGACGAGGTCGAGGGTGTAGCCCGCTGGTTCAGTAACAGCCAATTCACTCTTGCCTTGAATTTGTGGACATCCGATACAGCGCTTTCCTACCCGTAATCGCCACGTAAGGACTTTCTACCCCATTGGCTACCCGGTACCGCCGCGTACCGGATAGTCACTCCAACAACGGTCGGGCCTAGCTTAGTTCCTTGCTGGAGTCTTTTTAGCGGGCTAAGGTTAGCCAACCATCATCATTCATCACACACCACTCAGATTCGGTTGAGACCACCGTAACCAATCTCGCTTGAAGGAGTACCTATTCCAGTAGTACAAATCAAGTCTACTGCGGAAGGGTCCTGGATTTTCTCTAGGCTACCTTCCTCCCACAAAGGCCGGTTTATAAAAAACGAGCGACGGAGATATTAGAAACTTAAGTTTGACAAGATTAAAGTGACTGTTGTGTATCCCTGTCGCATCCCTACGTCATAAAGCTTTCAAGGGTGACAAAAGCACGGAGTAATTCGCATTCGGGGCTTCCGGCGCCCGACTTCCGGTGGATTTACATACGGACCGGCGTTCCGGCACGGGCAGCCAACGTAACGGACTAAACAGATTAAAATTAACAAGTAAGCAAAATAAAAACCGGTATGAACTATTTTTATAGGATTCAAAGTGGAAGTGAATTTTATGTTTGGGAACAAATTACAAGAATATTTGATTAGAACACATTTGGGGTAGAAACTCATCATTTTAACAAATGTGACGGCCCGGGAGAAAGACCAGTGAGAAGAGTGCTTCCGTACTCTGAGCTTGAAAATTGCAATTCCTGAATTGACCATTGGTTTGTTTCGTCATTTTTCCCGTTAGCCGTCACAGTGAACCGTCTTATATAAATACAAAACACGAACCTATGGCAAGGCACCAAAGAAAAAGCGGACTACCCTTTCAAGAAAGAGGACTCTATTCCAACCTGGAAACAGTACATCACCACCTAGAGGCTGCGCAGCCGATCCTTGACGTGGTAACCTGAAAAGGCTGCTGATCTTTTGGAACGACCTGGGTTGGTTAGTAAGAATGTACGCAAAATGGTACCTACGAAAAATGGTACGCAAAATGGCCGAAACAAGAGGCTAATTGAGGAAAGGTTCAGGAAAAATACAGGTGTACATATATCTAAAAAATCACCAAATACCACCACCTTAATACCACGATTGAATTTTTATATAATAATATAAAACTAACTTATTCTAGGAAAAATAGTTTCCTAGGCAGAACAGGCTGGACTTTAAATAAGGCATTAGTTAAAGTAGACTTTTATAATTAAAAACAAACTAACTAGATTTTGTAGGTAGGTATGGGTAATTGAGCGCAGGTTTGGTTTGAAGTAGGAACTTTGTATATTTGGGTATAGGTTGTTTTGTATAGCTTGTTTTTATAAGTAAAATAAAAGTAGATACATTACACCTAGACGACCGACGACATCCGTAGACGGTCAAAGACCCTATTAACTAAAACCACAAAAACAATGAACAATTTCTAGGCACGTTTTAGCGAACTCTTATTTTCATTTCGCAGAAACAATAGATCAACGGGCGTGTTCCAACAAGTTTGTGAAAGTGGCGACTAGTCTGGACATTGGCCAGAAACTTCTAGGCTTATAGATCGTTTAGAACAAATTATTGTTAGACTTTACACAACTTATGGACAAAGTGGCGTTCCAACTTTACAAGTTAGACATATTCTTTAACTAAAAATAGAACGGGGGTCTATCGCGAATTAAGGTTGTAAGAAAACGCGAAAGTTTTAAGTGTATAAAGGCGTAATTCAATAATTATAGTCATCATTTCAGCCGTAACGCGTCCACTGCTGGACATAGGCCTCCCCCAAACATGACTTGTGTCATATGTAGTTGCTATAGTCGCCACGCTTGGCATGCGGGTAGGCGACCGGAGTGGTTAGTTTTTGACGGACGCTGCTGCCAATCCGTCGAGTTTTTCCCTTTTGGTTCCTACGACACTCGCGGGGGGATGGGGTTATTCAATATATCATCATTCATCATCATCTTCCTCGCGTTATCCCGGCATTTGCCACGGCTCATGGAAGCCTGAGGCCTGCTTGGCAACTAATCCCAGGATTTGGCGTAGACACTAGTTTTACGAAAGCGACTGCCATCTGACCTTCCAACCCAGAGGGTAAACTATTATTGGGATTAGTCCGGTTTCCTCACGATGAAAAGTGACTGGTAAATATCAAATGATATTTCGTACATAAGTTCCGAAAAACTCATTAATACGAGCCGGGGTTTAAACTTGCGACCTCTTGGAGTAATTCAATTCGTGATAATCACACAAATGCCCTGGCCAGGTTTCGAACCAGGAACCTTATGCTTCAATATAGACTTCTCTGCACATCTATAGGTATAAGGGTATAACGCATTCGCCACGCTATAGTAACGACGGGAAAACAAAGGCCTACCAAATGTCAGGGTAACTTTTACCCGCCGGCGCCACGATGACGCCAGGGACGATTCTCTAATGAATATAAGATGAGTGCGTTAAACGTATTAGAATTTGGATGGGCATGATTGCTTTAATGATGTCAACACTTTGGGTTTCAATGGAAGAATGTGGGCAAAAATGTTATTAAAAGTACCGTATGGTGAGGTATTGCGAGGACTGTTGGGTTATGAATAAATATTTCGGGACAATCTGACACAAATCAACCTAAGCTCAGTAAGGCTTGTGTTGTAGGCACTAGACGATTTATATAATAGATAGATAAATATAAATAATTAAATACATAGAAAACACCCATGACTCAGGAACAAATATCTGTGCTGATCAGACAAATAATTGCCCGGACTGGGAATCGAACCCACCGGTTTCATAGGCAGGGTCACTACGCACTAGGCCAGACCGGTCGTCAAAATGAATGGTGAGACGTGAGAATAGGGATGACAGAGAGGTTGGGAGGTTTTTATAGGCGACTGCTATCTAAATAGTCTATTTTGGAAAATGAGCTGTAGTAGGTTAGGTTAGGTTATAATCCAAAAGTATCGAAAAAACAATGTCCCCAAACCACCTTTGTATAAAATCCCACTTTATCCCTACTACGGAGCGAAATGGGATTTTACTATTCTGTATTTAGGTATCTTTATAGTTTAAAGTCAAATCACATTAAGCCCGGTTCATATTTGTGTGACCGGGTTCACACATTTGCATACACGCCTGATGCACACCGCGGCACACAAATGTGAACGCAGCGATATTAAATGTACGAAACCGATTACTGTTCAGAGCCCTAAGTGTAGGTTTTTAACGTAACTTTACGTTACGAACGCGTTTGCGTTTCCCGTATAAATAACATTATCAATTACGCGTTCGTTAACGGTTTTTTAAGTCAAAAGTATAGAGCCTCTGATGCTTGCGAACACAACACAATCAGAAAAATGTGATATAGCTCATACATCAAAATAATATGTACACAGAAATCGCGAAGCGTCTGGTTGATGCAACTGGTGACCGAAGAGCTAGTTGGCTTCCTCGCACAACGTATCAGCATTGCGATACAACGAGGAAATGCCGCCAGCATCCTTGGTACAATGCATCAAGGGCCTTTTTTAGATTTTATACTGTAACTAGTTAAATACTTGTAGTTATCATAATACGATTTTAATTTATATGCACGCTAATACTTATAAAAAACATTGTGTATATCAGCCGGGTTCCCTTTATTTGGCATAATTTGTTTTGCCCGAATCTTAATACGCATACCAAGTTTCGCATAATTTATTTCCGCCGAATATTAATGTTGCTGAATTTTATTTTGTATAATTCTGTATTAGCCGAATACTACTTTGTCCGAAAAAATATTGGCATACTATCATTGAGGCCGAATGTCCGAAGTGGGTTAGGTTAGGTTAGAACTGTGACCACAACAGAAAAACAAGGTGGGTTAGGTTAGGCTTAGGTTAGAACAGCGACTACGACAAAAACACACTACCTGGGAAAAACAAGGGGAACCATATCAGCCATATTGACGAGGCTAGTTTAATTAATATCTCTGTACATTATAAATCTACCCCTATTTACCACATCCTCCATTCTCACCTCGATCTTTGATTGGCACGCCATCGATACAAGCCCGCCGCCCGGCGCCGGCCGTCTTTGTCGCCTGTCAACGTACTGCTTTGTATGGAATAATCAATAATTTCGGTTTGGCGTTGTGCAGTTTGTTTTGCTTGGCGATATTAACGCTTTCGACTCGATTGTTACATGTTTGTATGTAAATAATAAATCCTGCTAAGTTTGTTACCGGTTAAACCGGCAAATTAAAAATAGGTAGATGGCAATGTGACGGCAATTATTATAAGCTATTTAAGATTCTTAAAATTCTTCCTGTACGATTAAAACATAAATACCTACTCTTAGTAAATAACCATAGAAGTCTAGAGCAGAGTCTAGTACTGATCAATCATACTCATAGTACCAGGTCGGTGACTTCAGGTAAATATGAAGTACCAAGGGTAACTAATTATTTTGGAGACAGGACATTAAATAAAAGATTACCTTATCTGTTCAATAATCTACCTGAAAACATCCGCCTAGAACAAGATAAAAATAAATTTAAAAAGCTGCTTAAAAATATTTGTTAGAAACTCTACCATAAGTGTATGTACTTAAACATAGATAAAATAGTTGCAATAGTACATGACTGTATATGCCTACATACATATTAAATACATTGTAAGTTATTATAGAGAATTTTGCAGAGCTATGTTTGTAAACATAATTTGTAAAAGTTAAATAAATATTTTTATTAAGAAAAAAAAAATGCATATACTTAACCTCTAGCCCGGAGACCTATAAAAAGGTCTCCCATTGAATGCCATTTTGGATTTTAATTATGAAAAACCGTAGTTGCATTTCGCCTGGTAAGTTTTGATAGGGCGGCTAGAGGTTTAGAAAATGTGACGAGGACCTCCGGCATCCTAGGCGTGATTCGAACCCGCATCTTCAGCTATCACGGCTGACCCCTTACACTTTTCCTCGTTAAACATATTAGTGGAAATAATTTCCTCTTTATTTGACTTGCGCATTTTCATTCATTTCACAAAGCATAATGTCAAATATTTGAAATTTGATTTTAACAGATCAAAAAATGACTTCTATATGTGAGTGAAGCATTGTGTTTCTGTCGAAGCTTTTTTTTTTATGACATAGGCGGCAATCGAGCAGGCGGATTGCCTGGTGGTAAGCAATTACCGTCGCCCATGGGCACCCGTAACACCAGGGGAGTCACAAGCGCGTTGCCGGCCTTTAAGGGGGGTTGGAGCTCTGCGAACCTTATTCACCATCAGGAACACAACACTACATACTTGAAAGGTAGCAGTGCTATTATGGCTGTGGTCTTCTGTAAGGAGGAGGTACTTCCCCAGTTGGGCTGCCCCAGATTCAAGCGTTGATGGTACTTCGCTGTGCCCTACCTCTCATTGTTGGACGTAGTTTAAGGACATACCCGGGTCCAAAGCTAGTAAGGTAGATTGCCAAAAAGCTCAAAGAATTAAAGGGTACGGTGGTTGCTATGTGGTAAAAAAAAGTGACTATCGAAAATTAAAATCGTCGTATAAAGCGCACCTTCTTATATTAATTTCTTCAGAGTTTAACATATTGCTTGTAAAAGGCAAATTACATTCATACATACCATTTTCATTTTTCACAACTATAACGCTTACCGCACGAGTGCACTAATAAGTGTATTGTTACCAGCGGCCACAAATCACCCTCTTGTCGGCCGCAGATAAAAATATCCCCCAAGGGACGCAAGATAACGACGTTTTGAACGTGTTTGTAGTTCTGATAGATGACAGAGCGAGAAACTGCAGAATTGTTTGTCATTTTTAGAGGAGACATATACAGTGTGGAAATTTAACTCGGGCCCTGGAGGGAAACTACCTTAAATCCTTGAGCCAGCTCATTTTACTTAAAGGAGATATTCTTTTATTTTTAAAAAGAAACAAAACTGCATTCAAAGATTTTCTAAAACTCGCTTGCCTCGCCCGGGACTCGAACCAACTAAAATAAAAAAATAATAATCACACTCTCTATTTTATTATACTAATCGATAGTATTAATACTCAGGATAAAATTTCTCTATCAAACATTTGTTTACTGTTCACATTTAACAAGTAAAAGACACGTAACAATTCTGTAACACAAAGTTAATGTTAGATTTAGCGATTGTTTTTATTTTTAAGACCAAATGTTTTTCCACACTGTATATGTGATCGTAGAAGATGTAAGAACTCGCGTATGCGTTAAATATACAAAGAAATTGTACTAGTAGTTTATGTATCTGTGCATAATGTAGGGCATTACAACAAGAGAGTGGGTTTATGAAACGAGCCGAAGGCGAGTTTCATAATAATATCACACGATTGTTGTAATGCCTAATTATATATAGTTACATACACTACTTTATCTACACACATATCATTAAGTGTTTTAAGATGGGTTCAGAAACCGTAGGGAAATGACTTATTACTAGGGTTACTTGTAAACATTAAAAAGTCAACGAACAAAACAAATGACAGCTTGGAACGGCGGCGTTGCGTATTTCGTATCTCAGTCATTTTTTTTTTAAACCATAGACAAGCGAATGAACTCCCTATTCTGCTGTCACTCGAGTTCAAATGTCGTTCGATTTATATTAAAAAAACATAACGAATTGGCGTTTCGTATCAATGGCTGTTTTAATATCTATAGATACTAGATTAGACACCCCACTTGAATTTGACAGCTGTTCCAAATTTAAATTCATAACCTACTGATTTCAGTAGGTAATGTTAACATTACCTACTGAAATCTTTCTGATGGTTGGTAATGCTGGTCATTGCCTACGGTTTCTGGACGCATTTTAGAGCACTTATGACATGTACGTAGATAAAGAGAGTTTAAGGATCATTAATGGAACTAAAACAGCTCAATTCGTATGACCCATACACATTTATGAACAAGCTCTTAATGAGTATTGTAAACAACTTTTCGAATTATGTGTTATTTTAATCTAACATGTTCGTTCACATTGCAAATATTACTTAAAACGGTATAGTTATTATTATTATGTACAGCCGCCATCAGATATATCGGAACTGTGGAGGTGGTCACAAATATTTGAACATGCACGTTATCGATTTGACAATAGAGGCGTTGTTGAGATATTTGTGACCACCTCCACAGCTCCGATATATCTGATGGCGACTGTATGTAGTAAGTTGCTCCCTGCTTAAAAATCGTCGCAGCTTTTTAGGCGGCGGTGTGGGCGCAACTTAACTACGTACATGGTGACTTTTTATTTTAATTTATACAACTACGGTGGCAAACAAGCATACGGCCCGCCTGATGGTAAGCAGTTATCGTAGCCTATGGACGCCTGCAACTCCAGAGGATTGACATGCGCGTTGCCTACCCTTTAAGAACCTATACCTTTTTTGAATAACCTCAACTACCCCTATTTAAGTAATATTTGCATGTTAGCTTAAAATAATATATTTATTCTTCGATAAGAATATCTATTTGTTAGATGTCTGAAATATTATACAAGTAGCTAGAAATGAAATTATTTTTTCCTAACTAGTGCGTAAAAAGTGCACTTTTCAAGGCACTTGCTATGAAAAACTAGGTTCGATACTCGTGTAAAAACCTCGTTTCACTCGGGCTCCAACGTTCACCCTCGTCGAAAAAATTTTTTTTTTCACTAGTATCGAAATGTACTATACTAGTGTTTTTTATTATTACTACTTATAATGTCGCAGTTACCAAGAAACTTACAACTATAACAGGAAAAATGAAATAAGGAAAATATTAAAAATAAAAATCTGTTATTTCCGATTTACGTTAGAAGTCACATGAAGATAAATTTGATAATCTTCACAAGTCCACCGAGCTATCTGTAACCTTCGCCTGTCATTACGTTTTCCTCATTGTTCTAGGCTTCTAGTTTAAAACTATTCTTCTTTGTTATATGTACGTTAGATACTGGGATTATGGAGCCACTAGTCAAAAGGCCTTTAGTATAAATTGGTGACCCTCCACCACGTATTGAAGGGTAACAGAGGAAGGGACTAAATTAAGTTGGCTATCAACGGTATGTTATCTTAAAATATGTTTTGAAATTAGTCACGTTCAGAGTATTTAGACCTTCTTGAGCATAAACGTGTTTCAAGTTTCAACTTTATAGTACCTATAGGTTTGAATAAGTGGATCTAGACGAAATAAGGGTTACCGAAACTCTCTGATTATGTTTTTCAATAATTCATATGCAATATATTTAAGTAGCCGTGTAGTGTCCGCTAAGAATGGTCCCACCCCGTTAGTTACCGCGGCAGTCGTTAAAGGCAACAAAGGGAAAAAACCGAGGGATGTGCAGCAGCATACCTCGTAACGAATCAACAGTTCTGTGGTCGCAAACCAGCCTGCGTGGTGACTATGGAAAATCACCCCCAAGATGATACAAGTCATATTTGGGGGAGGCCTATGTCCAGCAGTGGATGTCATATCTTTGAATAATTCAGTCTTCCTTTTGTTAGATAAAATTTATTTCACTGTCTGCCCTCGAAAGCACTTAAAACATCACCATATCTTATATCTCGTACTGCAATAAATCTGTCCTCTTCTGTATTATTTACATAATTTAAATATTCAACACATGAGTCCATGGCCCGTCTAGTGTGTCTAGACGCTGATTTTTGGCAAAGTCAAGGCTACTACAGTCGTTGCCTTTGCAGCACAGACCACCTCAACTTCTAGATGGAGCATTAACATGTTATCGGGTCGATAGACCCCCAAACAGGTACGGTGAACTGCGGGGTTAAATAATTACCGGGGACAATAGGCTGACTACTAAATTCAATCTCTGTCTTTTTAAACGGGAGTAAGAGAAACCTAACTTAACTATCGGCCACAGACGTCCACTTCTGGATATAGGTCTCCCTCGTACACCGCCATAGAGTATGGAGGGTACCTCTGAGTATGGAGGGTTCAATGTCATAATCGTTATGCTTGGCAGGCGGGTTGGCGATCGCAGACACCACTGCTCTAAAGAAACGCCACTACCCATTCTCCGGTGGCTTCTGGTCGCAGTTCAATACCCGGGTTCAGAAAAAACAAAGTCCGTAGCCTACTAATAAAAAAAATATTTATTTAATTTATTAGTGAGGTAGGCGTAGGCAAAGTATTAGTGGTAGGCGCTTGAGCTACAAGATCGATATAAACTGTTAAATTCAATATGGCACCCACTTTTTTTTTAAGTTTCAATAAATAGTTCTCTATTACTATGCTGCTGCTCATATACCAACCCGACTGTGATGCTGATGACTGGGGCTCGTAGATTGTCGATCATCGTAGTAGTGTATAGAAAACGCCAATAAAAATATAAAAAAATACGAAATGACAGACCGAATGAAATCTCACGTAATCTTTTCCGTGCATAATTTTCGTTTCGACTGTTGTTTTTTATTATTGTCATCTTGGCGTTCTAAACCCTTAATGGTTGAAAAACTAAATTCGGCTTGCGCTGTCCTGTAACCAAAGTTAAGGGTTTTCAGCCCAAATTTTTTTAATGGACGTAAAAACTCTACTTCCTGTTCATTTCAATGGGTAACAAAAACATAATATAAGAGATTTTCAGCCCAAAATACATAAATGTGTACATGGACCCTGTTGCACACAAGCTGTAAACTACTGTGGACCACAGCAGAGAGAAATACAAAGGAAAAAGTTTAAAATCCTTCATGAGATGTCTACTGTCTACATTTTAGTCTGCGGTCCGACGCTATATATTAGTTTTAACGATGCTTGTATGTCGTTAGTTTTGAGTACGCCATTTTATTTTTAAAGAATTTGGATAGCGTCCATGTCAATAAATACCTAAATGAGCATTGCGGGCCATTCTTCGTTATATGGAATAAAATAAAATTAATATTACTTGTGCTATTTCTGTAGATACGTAGTTTAATTTGTTTATGAACGGGAGTTTTTGTAATAGAATACCTTTTTACCGAAATATTATGTACTTACATATTATGACGCCGGATATCGATACTCTTTTAAAGTTTAGAAATTTCCCTCCGATATTCCAAGGAAGATATGACCTTATTGGTCCCGGACAATTATTCTTCTGAAAATGTCAGAAGTAGAACTAAGGAGTTTATATTAATTAAATAAAAAGAACGTTCATTTATCTTCTGTTCTTTAACATTAGAATACAGCGTGACTAAAACGTGGATTATATGAAGGTGGTTATATGTATTATATGCTCCTTATTTTATTATCTTAGTTAACTTAATGTTTCTTCTATCTATTCAAGGTACCCTTGAGTAAAAATGACCTTCAGCGTGTTGGTCTCACTCCAACACGGATTTCAAGAGCATGAGGCGTATTCAGACTTAAGAAATGTGATACTTACTACTTACGGAGTAAGTGAGAACTTTAACAGTACTCACTTACTCCGTTAGCGTAAGTGAGTACTGATAAAGTTCTCACTTCAAAGTTCTGACCTTAGCCTCCGAAACGAGCAGGAGCCAACACGCCCTGTCTTGAGATATCTCCTCCCAGTTCTTTGCATTAAGAACGTGCAGGTCCTTGGCCACGTCATCCTTCCATAACCTGGTCAGCCAGCCCAGTCTCAAGTACGCCTTTACCGCCCTATTGACCGGCATTCTCATTAGATGTCCATGCCAACGGAGTCTTCAGCTTTGAAATTGATAAATTAGAAGAAATGTTATACTAACAAGATTTTAATTTCAAAGCCACACATTCTGATGGCTTTAACGCATTGCTTGTATCTATATGACATGCACTTATGAACGTCAAAGAAAAATCTAGCACCAGTTCTAACCCTACAACTCTGACCCGAGAAGAAACCGGCACGAAAAGGCGGCGGGACTTATTTTTTCAAAACAGTGATATATCAAATCTTAAAGTACATAATTATGCGTAGTCCTAAAAGAAAACATATCGAACAGTTTATTACAAGATTTAACTACAAATACTAAATTATAAAAACAGAAATAATAATGTAAAAACAAATTTAACTTCACAAAAATATAGACATACTTTGATATGATTTCTTGCTTGAACTTGTAAATAATGCGGCAGTACATACTTGATGATTTAAATGCTAGGCGGATTGGTAATAGTTTCTGGTATATCTGAATACGCCCCATGTGGGGTTTGTTTGGACTCGCCGGAGATTTGTCACGGCTTTTCATTTCGTTGTTCGGAACTTGGCAACAATTCTGATCCACGATCCGATGAATATGTTATTTTTCTGGCAAAATTGCAGATTAAGAAAGCCAGGACTTTCTATATGGAATATTGCCAACAGGATGGAAAAAAAATGGTTCCGTTTTATTTCGATCTCGAATTTACCCCCTTAGAGTATCTAGGGCTCATCCTAGACAGTAAGCTCAACTGGGCCAACCACTTAAACAATCGAATAGACAAGGCAGGGGTCATCTTCTGGCAATGCAGAAGAATGATTGGGGTAAAGTGGGGGCTTACCCCAAAAATCACCCTCTGGCTATACAAAACAATTATCAGGCCGCTATTCTGCTATGGCGCGCTGGTATGGTGGCCAAGGACCAACCTCACCACCGTACAAGATAAGTTACAAAGATTACAACGGCTTGCATGCGTGGCCACAACTGGCTGCACAAGTACCACACCGACTGCGGCCTTAGAGGTCATGCTAAACCTCCCACCGCTTCACCTCCACATTCAACAGGAGGCTGCCCTCTCAGCGGTAAGGCTGCAGACCCTCAACATTTGGTCCAATCTCAGGACCCTACATACAACATGCCTGGACAAGGTTTACGATGAATATCCGACGCTCAAGGCAGGCACGGATAGGATCCAGAAACAAGCCGTCTTCGAAAAAAGGTATAAAATACAATTATTCGAGGATGACAATCAGGAAGGACTCAACCCTCGGGAGCTGAGAATCTTCACGGACGGATCGAAAACAGACACGGGGGCAGGCTCCGGAACCTTCTCGGAAGACCTGAACATGTCTATAATAACTCCGCTAGGCGCCCATAACTCAGTCTTCCAAGCTGAATGTATGGGCATCATCAACGCGGCTGCTGCAATCACTGTAAGGAAAGTAACAGGTACCTCCATCCGTATACTCTCCGACAGTAAGGCAGTACTAATGGCTCTAAAGAGCCACATCACTACATCAAAGTTAATACAAGAATGTCACGAACGACTAACGGAGGTATGTCACTACAACACGATCACTCTCCAGTGGATCAAAGGACACAGTGGTTCACGGGGCAACGATGCAGCGGACGAGCTGGCCAGACAAGGGTCATCAGCGGGACCAATCGGCCCAGAACCGATACTCCCGATACCCTTCAGCAAGGTACGCTCGTTACTCCTCGAACGCACTGGGAAGCTGCACATATCGCACTGGCAAGGTCAGAGAGGCTGCAGGCAGGCCAAACAAGCCTTGCCTAGCGTCAACGGCAAGCTCACCAGGACACTCCTCTATCTAAACAAAACCAAGTTAAGAATGGTAACTAGTGTCATAACAGGTCATGGACCATTTAACAAGCATCTATTTAACTTAGGTGTTACAGACAGTCCCCTATGCCGAGGATGCTTGGAGACAGAAGAGACGGCCGCTGACATGGTGCTGGAGTGCAGCGAAGTGGCTACACACAGGGCAAAATATCTCGGTACCCCGAGTAATCTCCACGAGGTACTACGAGACGTTAAAGGTCTGGTTGGATTCCTCGAGGAGTTGGGCTGGCTGAGCTAACCGGCCTACCATCACGCAAAATAGGCGCCCAGTCGTCGAGTTGCGGAAACCCGCCCGTATAACAATATACAATATATACCCCCTTAGAAGTTAAAATTCGGAAAATTCTCTTCATCTTCCTTGCTTTGGGAGCCTGGGGTCCGTTTAGCAACTAATCCCAGAAGTTGGCTTAGGCACCAGTTTTACAAAAGCGCCTGATATCTAACCTTTCAACCTAGAGGGTAAACTAGGCCTTATTGGGATAAAAAAATATGAATGATAAAATCCCTTATTAGCGTTTCCATTTATTTAAACCACCAGTATAAAGTTTGGGCTGGGTTGTTTGATTGATGTATGTCAGGATCAGGATTTTTTTAAGGTATAAAAATTTAACCTGTTTAATTGCGCCTCGAGTTAACCAATTAAATTCGTAATTCCTGAAATGTTTTTTTTTGCTTTGGAACGTGAAAAAACAAAATTGCGTATGACAAATAATATAAAAAAGATTAACTGGATTGCCAGTTTACTCAGAATTCGTGTGTATTTATTGGCAGAAACACTAACGCTTTCTCCTATCTTAATCACAAGCTTACTAATAAAACATTTATTACCCACACAAAGCAATCGAGGCGTTAACCCCCCCGCCGCCGGGGGTTCCGACTGTTCCGATCCGCCGCGTTCCGTTTACTTGGTATTAATTCGGGCCGCGAATTAATCGCCTGCCGCGGACGGCCCGATGAGTCGAAGATGAGGTATGGTCCTGTTTGGGGTTTTGTTCGTTGTTGTGGCCAATTTATTGAACTGTTGGGTGAAAGATCGAAACATAATTAAATGTGAGATTAGTTAACGAACCATTAAAAAGAAAAGAATCACTACCATACTTTCCACATAAGAAAAATACAAAATAGGCACTAATAATTTTTAATTCAAGTTTTGCGGTGATTTTGGCAAGTGGAAAGCCACATAATTAAAATATTTGTGGCTAAAATATTAAAAAAAGGCATTTCAATAATTGAATTATTAAAATATTTGTACAGTTAAAATAGGATCACTTCGGTTTTGTTTATTTATTTTGTTTTTATTCTTATATGAGCCTATACTTATTTATTTGAATATTTTGACTTAAAGTAGTGAAGCAAACATAATTTTCATAATGTATTTAACAAAGTACTATTTTTTTTTCAGGTAAGTTAAGCTGGCAGCACAAGCAAACGTGATTACAAACAGATACTTAGGTAAGAAACTTTAAACTTGACAACAGTGCTACAAATTTAATCCATTCAACTCCCATAAACTAAACACCAAACTTATTGTACCAAATGTATTTGGGCTTGATTTCCAACAATAATTAAATTTAGCCCACAACTCAAAACTTAAATCTCTTAGTATTTGTCACTCAATTGTCTGGAACTTGGAACATTTTGCAACAATGGATTCTGTAGGCTTAATTCTAAGTGGGTATTAATTCTGCTATATATCAGACAAGTTTTGGGGTCTTTGGAACCCCTATAGCAGGGAAGGGTTACAATAGATTCATATTTGTATACGCCGATAATCCTCATGATTTATTAACTGGATACCTGTGTAATTTTCAGTAATTTATCAGTAGTTTTAGCGTATAATCAATTACCTATTTTTTATATTTTGGCCAAAGCCGAATCCCCCCGGCTTAGAATAGCATCTCGTCCCACGGGTATGTAAAGGCGTAAGAGGAGACAAAAGGAAAAAAATGTAAGCATGGGCAGTAGCGTCCGTCGAAAAGGATTCAACTGCTACTTCGGTCGCCAACCCGCCTGCCAAGCGTCCGCGTGGCGACTATAGCAACCCCCCAAGTTGTGATAAAAATATGATTTGATCAAATCTTTTAATATACTTATTAAATTATCAATAGAAAACTAGTTTTATCATTCCAATCTAGATTTCTCTTACTAAACATTGTAAACAGATTTGATTTATCTTATATTTGAGATAACCTATGAAAAATACAATGACATTACTTTTATGTACAGCACTTTAGATTTGATCTCATTATTATTTATGAAAACACGGCTTTTACTATAAAATCACAACTTGATACTTGGTACTTTATATGTATATTGTTGGTATAGTTTAGAATATATATGTAGTTATTAATTTTATTTTTAATTTTAATTTTAATTTATATTTTTGGTATGTATGTGTACCTATCTAGTAGGCTAGCGTAATAGTAGTTCATTTCTTGTTTGTTATTATTACTATTCGCCGTTTTGTACAGTAAATAATGTTTGTCTATCTGTTATAAATAATGCTGATGAATGATGATCTCAAATACTTAAAGGTACAAGCTAAAAGAGATCCCTTAATGAGATAAGTTTGCCTTTGTCCAACTGCTTTGTATCTCTTCCCTGCTGTAGTTTACTACCACTTTATTTATGTTTGTGTTGTTGTCGTTTAAAAAATGCCTTAACACTGCTCTGCACTTGACAAAAAATAGTTTAATGTTGATATTTCTTTGTTATTTTCAAGTCATTTAATGTCATAAAAACACATGTCAAATACAAATATATTAGCATTAACATTAATTACAAAAATAAAATGATCAAATACCCACAAACAGAAATAAAATAATAATCAACTACAATTTTACAATGTCATAGAGGAGGAATTGTGAAATGTGAGTGTCCTTAAAGAACTCATTTAGACTACAATACACTATTATCTAGTAATCATGTCTTTATTCTGGCAACATGCCGCTCAAACGAAGGTGCCTCCTTTTTCTCAGCGCCCAACTTATTGTATATTTTTACCCCCACTACTCACAAAGAGTTTGATATATTCGCTAGGTTATTGTAGGTGCCTATTGACTTTTGCTGTCAAGGAACTTTGCCAGATTATGTTAACCTAATATAGAAACAGATTCTAGTGGTTTGTTTGACTTTTTATAAGTACATTGAAATTGTAATCTGTTCATTCATACGATCTTATTCAGTCCTTAAAAAAATTACCGATAAAGTCATTGTACGTATATAATAATCACTAGACTGATGATTGATCATCCTTCCCCTAGCAATTATGAAGTTATTGACTGGAGGGCTATAATCGTATTAAAAACGAAATAGTTGTTTAAAAACGGATTTAAAGTTAATGACGTGGAAATAATTAATGGTATTTTAGTTGAGAGGTACTTTGGAGTTTATGAAAAGATTTTTAGTTAATGAAAGGAGTCATGACTTGTAACATTGATGGAAGACAAAGTTGAATATAGGTATAATCACAAGCGCGGATCCAGCCCATACATGCCCACTAGACTGAGTAGATACGTATCATGACGGTGCTGTATGAGGAATCGTGAGTACGATGTCACAAGTATATGAGGGTTGTGGGCCTGCCCATCATGCCCACAACGGTCGATCCGCCTCTGTATAATTATGTCTTGTTTGCTAATCTACAGTCAAATAAGGTCAAAAAATATTACATGGTTAGTACGGTAGGATTAAATTATCGTCATACGGTCATATTCGCCCCCATAATGGTCTTTCCTTAAGAAGTTCTACATTTTTATGGTGCCTTCCTCCTACCATAAGAAAAACTTCTCAAATTCTCGTCTGTCGTATTCATACGCCACCATTTCCTATTGTGAAAATGAAACGTGCTGCATGTATCTCCCATGTGATTACAACTCAGAGTAACGAACTTTCCAAAACACCAGACCAACTTTGTCAGACAAGCCCTAATTGAAAACTAAACCTTACTATATCAGAACCCCGACTTTGCTAAACGGATTTTTAATGTTAATTCCCTTCCCGGTCGCTAAAGATTTTTCAATTAGCTAAGCAAAAAGCTAATTTGATAATTTAGCATAAACCTAACAAAAAGTAGCAAAATAATCCCTAGAGGCACTCCATTTCATTTACAATCTTATTTCGATAGCAATAAGAATTAGTTTACTCCGAAACCGTAGACAAAGCTGTATCTGGACCAAAACCAACAACAAAGGCGAAGTGGAAGCCGCTTTATGTCTATTCACTTAAAGGTTAAGTTAAAATTGTTGAGCGACAATTGTAGCTTGGTTCTTCGTAATGCCAGAAACATATGCGTGGCCACGCGCACCTCCATCACACCCTTATCTAGCCAACCCGGACTCGAAGCTGGCCCGTTTCCCATCGCCTCACAACCTAATGATTTTTTAAACGCCAGTATAAGTACAATCTTCAGTCCTTCGTAGTTCTTATAACTTTTGAGCTGAGTTATACTGGTTACCATAATAAGGGATGGTAATAAAGCACTCCTATCGTCAGTAGGCTCAAATGTCGATAGCATCACGACGTATGGCGACATGCGTGTGGAATTAAAAAGTGGGTTTTGAAAAGGGGCTGTTAAGGATTTAACAGGGGTAAGAATAGTTTCAGGTGATTATGGTTGAATCGTGATTAAACAATAAGTAAAGATAAAATAAATAGTTACTATACAATGTACTTTTGAGTATTTATACCACAAAAATCATTTCTCACATAGGTTTGGTCTAGTAGGTAGTGACCATGCCTATGAAGCCGATGGTTCTAATCCCAGCAAGAGCATTTATTTGTGAGATGAGCATAGATATTTGTTCCTGAGTAATGGGTGTTTTATATGTGCATTTAAAAGTATTTGTATATTATATATATCGTTGGTTGAGTACCCATAACACAAGCCTTCTTGAGCTTTCCGTTGGGCTCAGTCAATATGTGTAAGCATGTCCTGTAATATTTATTATTTATTTCTATCAATCAATAATAAACATTTTTAAATACAACTAAAAGGCACAACATATCAGCGACTATGCCACCCTAGAAATTCTGGTACAGTATAGTGAAAAAAGTAAGAACAAACAAAGGCAAGATGATGCAACGTCAAACACCCGTTTCCTTTGAAGAGTTTTTTTATTGTCATATCATTGCTGATAATTTGGAGTATAGTAGGCGTGTGCATGTAACTTGTGATTGTGTTGTGATTGTGAGATGTGGTACTTTAATCAAGGCTTAGATTCTGAAAAAATGTGTATAGATATTCCGATGTTAGATAAAGATCAACTGGTTACCGAGACAAGTATGTCAATAAAAATGACCTTCACTTTCAATACGACTAGCATAAAGATTTCTGTTCGTACTTGAATACATTTGCGGTCAACGTGTTAATATAATTGTAGAAAGGCATGCTAAACCTAACAAGTCGTAGACCTATTTATACCTATATAACTTTCTTTTTAGGAATCTCGCTCTATTTTTTTATATTTTAACATATATATTTGATATTATAATGGTTACAGACATGATCAATCTAAAAACAATAATACTATTCTCTTTATATGATAAACATCTTAAGGAACCCTAAATCTATTTCGACATACAATATATTATGTACTATCTTATGAAAGACTCAAGTCATGCCTTTAAATAAGTAGCGTGGGCAACTGATACGATGTTGTACAAGCCCTTCAGTCAGTCTTGCGTCTACGTCTAGGCTAATAGCCGCGTCTTTCACACTATAACAGTAAAAACAATGAATCTTTCAAATATAAAAACAGAAGATCAAATTTCAACTGAAGATAATCAACCGTCGTCTTGTGCAGAAAAGAAATTATGCAGTGTCGAAACAATTAAGAAGAGACTACCAATAACAATATGGATACCGGAATACACTTTATCGAAATTAATGCTGGACATGATTGCTGGAGTAACTGTTGGATTGACTGCTATCCCCCAAGGTTTGGCATATGCTGATGTAGCTGGCTTGTCTCCAGAATATGGACTTTACTCGGGAATAGTAGGGGGTATTGTTTACCTGTTTCTTGGGAGCAACAAAGACATAACCGTTGGACCAACTGCCATCATGTCAGCGTTGTTGTCAAGATACGTCGCTGGTTACTCTGCAGATTTTGCTGTGCTAGCAGCCTTTATGGCTGGTGTTTTTATATTATCAATGGGCGTTTTAAGACTTGGGTTTTTAGTCAACTTCATATCAAAACCAGTTATCAGTGGATTTACTACCGCAGCTGCATTGCAAATTATAACATCGCAGTTCAAATCACTACTTGGACTGCAAGGATCAGCAGGACACACGTTTGCGGGCTCCATGTTTAATTTAATAAAGAATGGAAGGTCAGTCCAGGTTTGGGACGCTACTCTCGGTTTGTCTACTATTGCAATACTTTTATTTTTGAAATGGTTGGGAAATGGTTGTAGTCGTAGTGATAATTTTTTAAGACAAATGAGATGGTTTTTATCGTTATCTCGTAATGCTGTAGTTATTGTAATAGGCATGATCGTAGCATACTTTTTAATACAACTTACGGGGGAGGAACCTATTGTTTTAATAGGAAATATAGATGGAGGTTTGCCAAAAGTGGCATACCCTCCTTTTAGTACTATTGTAGGTAACGAAACATATACGTTTAGTGACATGGTACAAACGATAGGGCCCAAAGGAATAATTATTCCTTTTGTGGCTATTCTTGAATGTATTGCAATTAATAAAGCATTCGCTGGGGAAAATACTGTAGATGCCTCTCAAGAGTTGATTGCCCTCGGTGTTGCTAACATTTTAGGATCTTTTCTTAGAAGCATGCCCATAACGGGATCGTTTTCAAGATCAGTTTTAAATAACGCTTCAGGAGTTCAGACGCCAGCTGGCGGTATCTTTACAAGTTTATTGATTCTTCTTGCTTTAACCTTAATGACATCTGCATTTTACTTTATACCGAAAGCTTTATTGGGCGGTTTAATTATAGCTGCAATGTTGACTATGATAGATCTAGGGATGTTTATGAAACTGTGGCAGATAAGTAAAAGAGAATTTATAACATGGAATATAACAGTTGCAGTCTGTTTATGTTTTGGGCTGGAATATGGGATATTAGCGGGTATAGCGACGGAGGCTTTCATTTTGTTGTATATTTCATCAAAGCCTGCTGTAGAAATAAATGTAATACAAGGTGATAAAATAAAAATGGTCATCATCCAATTGCCAGGACATATGTCGTATTGTTCAGCGGAACATGTTCGCCACGAAGTGAAAAAGGTTATCCAACATTGTTCGTCAAATTCCGTTGTCGTCTTGGATGGTTCAAATATGAGAATTATGGACACAACCGTAGCCTCAAATCTGATGTCCGCAGTCAAAATCCTCAACAGCCATTGCAAAAGAATAGTTTTTTTGAACTTTGTGACTATATTAGAAAAACTGTGTCTTGAAATTAATCCAGAATTTGAGAACAACTTTTTAATTGCTTCGAGTGTAGAAGATTATCTTGAAATAATATTAGAATCATAACGTATTGAATATATTTTTTTGTATCGTAATTGGAAAGAAAAGGCTACTACAATTTTGCGATTTACTCCTGTTACTCCTGTTAATATAATAGTTAATGTAAGTTAAGGCATACTTTGTATTTTAGTTTAAGTAAGTACTTTTTTTGTACATACAGTAGTACAAAGCATTTCTTAGGCACACTTACACCACCCAGGGTTACACAATTAACCCGAGGTCAACCGGTTAATTTCATATATATTTAACCCTTATTTCTGGGTTAATTGGCAAACCGGGTTTGCCAGTGGGTCTTAGAGATCGCATCGTATTAGACACAGAAAGTGTGGTCATATTATATGTACTTTTTAAAGTGAGCGTCTAATAGTAACAAATCAAGTACCCAAACAGGTTGATATAGGTAAAAAACTCAACTAAAGGACTGTCTATGTAGTTGTGCTAGTATTAATATAGAATTTGCGTCATAATTTGAATAAAGAACAACAACATGCGTATACAAACACATTACTACTACATAGGCCCTTTAGCTAAGTTTTTAACCCAGATCTGTATTAGCATAGCAATAAGGATGTGTTACTATAAATTGTTTGGACCCGGGTATGTCCTTAAACTACGTCCATCAATGAGAGGTAAGGCACAGCGAAGTATCATCACGCTTGAATCTGGAGCAGCCCAACTGGGTAAGTTACAGAAGACCACAGCCATAATAGCACTGTTACCTTTCTGGTATGCACTGTTGTGTTCCTGATGGTGAGTAAGGTTCCCAGAGCACCAACCCCCCTAAAAGGCCGGCAACGCGATTGTAACTCCCCTATTGTTGCGGGTGCCCATGGGCGAATAGCTTACCATCAGGCAATCCGTCTACTCGTTTGCCACCTTTGTCATAAAAAAAAATAGTCTGCTTTGACTGCTACATACTGCACACTGTACATAAATAAAAATGTGTGAAAATAATACTCTATTGAAATGAACAAACTATGTGATTTAATTTTTAAGAATTAACCTTAATATAAGATTATTTATACATTATTCAAGTAAATAAATGTTTGTGATAATATTCTTTAATGTATGTATTAAGTAAACTTAGAATATATCCCTGAAATATTCATATGTATGTTTGTTTCAAAACTATCTGTTCTATATGGTGTTTCGTTTTGTATATATATATATAAAATTGAATAAAAAAATGTTTCAAACAGTTGATCAATCTTCAATATCAATAAATGTGATTTTGAATTTTATGATGTTTAACTCTCCTGGTTTACTTATTATTACATTTTCCAAATAAATGTCTGTAACTAGAATAGATATATTATTTCGTAATGGGACCATCTCACGCAAATACAACTTTATTAGGTCTATATACTCTTATTACTGGGATCTGTGGTTAAGACAATAGTTTAAAACTTTTTAATAAATACGCAGAGCAACCAGCGTATCTTCAGTTTCAAATATAATGTAAAACAGTGTATTGATAGTAAAATATATTTGTTTTTAAACAATATATTTGTAATTATTTGTTACTATATACTCGAGATTTTCATTTCATTTAAAAAAATATCATATAATGTTACAAGCATAAGGAAATTTAAATATGACATTGATGTCAATCTCATTTTTTCTTCCAATATTATCTCTTAAGATCACGATCACCACTCAAGCGATACCGATAAGCTTATCAACGAGCCTCAACCCCACTTACAGTAGTCAACCAGTTGCTATCGAGCTCAATCACGTGAAACTCGTCAACAGAGTTCTAATAATGACAGTAGTGGCTGTGAAAACTGACAATGGAGATCAAGTTCGTCGAAGATTCAAAAAACAATCAGCAGAATTGTGTAGTGTAAAAACAGTGCAGAAAAGATTACCCATAACGGAATGGCTTCCCGAGTACAATGTTACGAAATTTATCCAGGATATTATTGCGGGAATCACTGTAGCGCTAACCGCTATTCCTCAAGGCATTGCGTATGCTGTCGTAGCTGGTCTCACGCCTGAATATGGCCTGTACGCAGGCTTGATGGGAGGACTTGTCTACTTATTCTTCGGGAGCTGCAAGGATGTCACCGTTGGACCTACAGCTATCATGTCAGCAATGGTTTCTAAATACGTCGCAGGTTACTCAGCGGACTTCGCTGTTTTAGCGGCTTTCTTATCTGGACTGGTTGAGCTTACTATGGGAATATTACAACTTTGATTTTTGGTTGACTTTATATCAATGCCAGTGATTAGTGGATTTACAACAGCAGCTGCTTTACAGATTGCGTCAGGCCAGTTGAAATCAATATTCGGTCTTGCTGGAAAATCTGGAAATTATTTCTCAGAATCAGTGTATAATTTTGTGGTCAACTTTAAAACAATGAGATTATGGGATCCCATAATTGGGTTTTTAACAATAGCAATCCTGTTGCTTTTGAAAAACGTAGGCCAAGGTTGCAGTAGGACTGATAGTTTAGCCAAGCAATGTCGATGGTTCATTTCACTTGGTAGGAATGCTGTGGTTATTATATTAGGAATGATTATAGCTTATATACTAAAAAAGACTACAGGCACGGAACCTTTAATTCTTATCGGTGACATTGGGAGTGGACTACCAAAATTTGGAACACCGCCTTTCAGTACCACTGTGGGCAATGAAACCTATACATTTGTTGATATGATATCAGTCCTGGGCCCTAAATTTATAGTGTTACCCTTAGTTGCTATTTTGGAATCTGTGGCGATTTCCAAAGCCTTTGCAGGAGGAAAATCCGTGGACGCTACACAAGAAATGATGGCAATAGGAATGTGCAACATTGTAGGATCATTTGCTAGAAGCATGCCTGTAACCGGCTCATTTACGCGAACAGCAATAAATAATGCATCGGGGGTACAGACTCCGGTGGGTGGTATCTTTACTGGTTTAGTCATATTGTTAGCTTTGAGCTTATTGACATCAACATTTTACTTTATACCTAAAGCATCATTAGCAGGTCTAATCATAACAGCCATGTTTTCTATGATAGATTTCGATATATTTGGAAGGTTGTGGAGAAATAACAAAGTTGAGCTATTATTGTTACTAATAACAATGGCATTTTCATTATCGCTGGGCTTGGAATACGGCATTGTAGCTGGAATAGTTGTTAACGCTGCAATATTATTGTATACCACATCGAGACCATCCGTTGAAATTAGTACAATTTTATGTGAAAAAGGAGAATTCCTAGCTGTGACGTTACCTGATAGACTTTCATATTGTGCGGCTGAACATGTACGACGTAAAATTTTGCGAGCATCTAAAGATTCAAGCAATGATACAATTATCGTAGATGGTACAAATTTGCAGAAAATGGACTCTACTGTGGCGTCAAACCTCATTTCTGTGACTCGAGATTTGAATAAAGCAGGTCGGAAAGTTACGTTCCTAAACTTTCCCAGTCATATTGTTAACTTGTGTCTTGATATTAACCCTAAATATACTGAAATATTTGTTATGTCGTCTAACCCTCAAAATATTTTTAATTGTTAAAATGTTAATTAAGGTGTTCAAATTATTCCTCTATCTTCAGCAATGCTAAGTATTGCTGTGATAGATTATCATAATAAAAACAAATAAATTGCATAATATTAAAAAAATTCTATATGTAAGATCCTGTAATTGGCTGTGTATATATTTAAGCTTCCATTGTTATCTAATTAGCTGTTGTATTTCATAAATGATAAGCACGATTCTACTCATGTTTATTTAGTCACTCGCGCGACATGTTTCAGAAAAAAACCTTTATTTTCAAGCAGAAAGAGTGTTGAGTGTCCGTTTGGTTCGCCGGCGCGCCAGGCACTCAATTTTCTATTGTATTTCCTTAAATAAATAAAAGGATTTATTATAAGTTGCAGTCAATCTGTTTACACCCATACCCAGTTCATTGTTCTGAGGGTATATCCAATATTATTTACTTAATCCTATTTTGTCAAAGGAATACATATTTATATTGGAATTGAAAGGAATACGAATCTAAGAAACTTTTTATAATTTATTAATAAGAAATATTTTTTCGATTTGCTTTCATTTAAACAGGAAGTTACATAATTTGTATTGTAGTTAATGGAGCCTAGGCCTCTTTAGTAAGTCTTATCATAACTTTATCAGGAAAAAGTCACCTACAATATATTTGTTAACTCTTGAGACATCTGTCATATATAAACATGACAAAATATTATTATTCTTCTTAATCATATTATAACAGTATATTATATACTTCTAGGGGGATATCTTTGGATATTAAATATGTCTTATATATCACTTTATTATATAAATCTTGTGATATGAAAGTCACATTGATCTCAAGCACCTTTTCAGTGTGTCAACTACATTTTTATCAGTGCTACTGTAGAAAGAACGTGTCTTGCATACATTGTATTTGCATGATTCTGAATTCATGTGGATGAAAATAAATAAATCTGTAAAACGCTTGTTACACTAGATTAACTAAAATAAATTAATACGTTAAGTTTACTGCATATAAAATAATTTTGTTTTGTTTTTAACATGTTAGTGAATAAGATCGTCTCCTTAATAATTGTTCTAAATAAATAAAAAGTTTTTCTAATCAAGAATACCAGATTAGCATATTTAGTAAAAAATATTGTATTTTCCCAATGGTTCCCCTTGTTTACGCATAATTTGTTTTGTCATCATTTTTAACCGCATACCCAGAGTTGTTATAATTGTATATGAGCCGAAATTGATCTCGCATAATTCTGTTTTACCGAGTTCTGTTACGCAGAACTAAACTAAGCCGAATGGTCGATGCGCATAATTTGGAAAGCCCGAATTATTACGATTTTTTACCCAGGAGTGCGTTTCTGTTGTGGTCGCAGTTCTAACCTAACCTAACCGAAATTGTTTTTCTGTTGTGTTCACAGTTCTAACCTAACCTAACCGAAATTGTTTTTCTGTTGTGGTCACAGTTCTAACCTAACCTAACACACTTTCGGACATTCGGCCTCAATAATAGTATGCTAATATATTTTCGGACAAAGTAGTATTCGGCTACTAAAGAATTAGGCTAAATAAAAATCGGCGACATTAACATTCGGCGTAAATAAATTATGCGAAACTTGGTATGCGTATTAAGATTCGGACAAAACAAATTATGCCAAATAAAGGGAACCCTTTCCCAATACTGAATCACCGCCATCGCCATCACATTTTAAATACATTGTATGGAGTCTGTCTACATTAACTTTTAGCAGTGATTCTATAGTGTATTCTATAGTGATTATAGTGTTTATTAGTGACTAAGGGTGAATATTTAGCGTTGATTCTCTGAAGTTCGTCGAAATATTGTCAAATTTGCAATAATCGATCGTCACCTGTTTCCAAAACACGGGGCCTTATCTGCCCCTCATTGCGTCGATGCGTCAAGGAGGGTGTGCAGTTTCCTTAAATTTATTAACGTGAGTCAGCAGTCTGAAAATGACAGATTTATACTCTTTATCCCATCAGCTAAATATGTGTCGAGGTTTCGATTAGGGTAATGTGGTGACGTGTGATTTTATAAAATAGGATTTGAAAGATTGGTTGAATTATCTGTTATGTAATTTTGACAAAAGCTAAAAAAAATTACTATGTGCCCAGGGTTAGGTTCCTCTCTTTTTTTCTAACTAACCGAATTTATAATAATACTCATTTAATAAATCATCAACTACTCTGGTACTTGTAAAGCATAGCACTTAGGTTAAGAATTAAGATTGAAAATATTAGCTTAAAGCTGGTTTTTATTATGTACCTAGTACTCGTTGAGAAAAAAAATTGTACCGTTAGTTGTATTTAGTGTTAAAATTTACCAGTACCAAATTAGCTTTATATAGGGAGCCTCCAAAAGCGGCAAGTCTGAGCCGGTTCCGGCATCTAATCTGAACTGCCAATAACACGCGGAAATCCATCTTGCACAAAATGGTAATCTTGAAAGAACCGATCAACGAATCGAGGAAAATATTTTGTAGCTAAGAAAATTAATTTATGATTCCGAGACATCCTGCTGGGTACTTGAATATTTTATTTAAAAAGTTGAACGACCTCTTTTTGATCAAAATAAGCTTGGTATCCAAGATCATTTTACTCAGACATTAGTTTTTTTTTGTTCATCAGTGGTGCTACTATATAAATGCTACTAAGTACATTTGTTTTTTGTTACTCCGGGGTGTTCTAGGTACCTATAATGCGACTGAAACGTAAACAATAACGAAATAAAAGCCTACCGCGATCATTGACCTCAAAAGCCCTGTCAAAATAAAGACATAAACAAGCCCAAAATTTACGACGACCATCGCCTTACAAGTAAGCCATTACGATTATTGCGTCGTCACGAACGTTTGAAGATATAGAATAATAATATTCGCGGGCTCCTTTGGATTTTGCTTGCCTGATATTTAACTTTATCTGTCATACGGAGTCAATGGCAATGACACGTCAAATCACGTGGAAAGAATGGTTGAGTGAGCACATCGTTCTCTTCCCCACGTGCCAGAATCACCAGGCCTTCCCACCCCTCCTAAGAGCAATAGAAATTTTCCCCCGAGCGGGGATTTTTGCGTAATGTTCGGAGGTCTTTAGATATTTGTCGGGTGGGCAAGGGAAACACCGTAGACCGTTTTTTGTGTAAAATTTCAAGCTTCTGAATAGATAATAGTTTCCAGGTGATTAGCTTCGGCGTTATATACTGATTTGCTACAAGAAAATGCGCCATCTGTGAAAGATTGAGTCTTTGTCATATTGAATTATAGAGCCGATAGGTAACAGGATGATACTACCTGGGAAGGTGTCCCTGATTGGATTCTACTAACAAAGGGATTTCTTATTCTTATTCAGCAAATTTGGATTTAAGAAACTTTTTTATAAACTGGCTAATAGGGATAAAACTACAACCAATTGTGGCTAATTGTATCATCACGCAAAAACAACTTTCCCAACAACTTATAAATAAACAATGATTCGGTTTAAATTCTGTAATAAACCCTTATCCATCCATTAATCCTTACTTCCCGTTAAACGCCTGAATAATTGAGGTCACATCTAAACAAACCCGCATATTAATGTTAACACTACCTGATTTTAAACATATAACGATTCCTTAATTTCTTTATTATCAATCTTATTTGTACTAGTATTACGATTTACATTTGCATGTGCGTTATGAAAATCAAAACTTCCCAAATCGTTTGCAAATTTAACTCTTTCACCATCTCTATTCTTTATTGCTTCATCATTAAAGTTGTTTTCATTATCGCTCGGTTGTTAAATAACGTTGTACGCGTTGGGTCCGGCCCTTGTCAAGCGGTGCCTGCTTCAGACATAGGTAATGAAATACCTAACAAATGAGCCATACATTGTTGCCAATAGCAACGCGTCACTCATTTGTTTAGTTTCGGAGTGGGGCTGCGGAGGTATGCCTTTGATGAATGTATTGACTGGTTGGGTATCGATTAGTGCAATTTCTATAGTATTTGAACAATTAACTACAAATAGGACAAATAAACACGTTTCATAAACGTTTTCTAACGTTGATTTTAACATTATTTAAACTGATATAATTAATTTATGAATAAATAGTAAGAAAGATAATCAATATTATGTTCGAGAGACTATTACGTGTACAGTCAGCGTCATATATTACATAACAACTATATGACGCTGACTGTACACGTGTACGCTAGACTAGACTGTGGTTAGACTGAAAGTAAATATCAAATTCATAACTCCAATGAACTTGAATATTCAAGCAGTTGTGAAGTGCAGTGCGAAGTATAGATGGGCAAATATAATTTCTCGTAGAATTTGTTACTCTGTCATACGTATTTCTTTAATACATACTTGATAAATTAAGTGACTAGGATGTGATGATTAATAAGAGTAGATATATTTACAATGAAATACGGTGTCATAAAGAAATACAATACATTTTTTTAGATTTTGTTTCTATGTAACAAACTGAAAATAACGGATTGAGATAAAAGATTATTTCGATACCTCCTACGTATACTGGGACAAGTGCAAAATCACGATTTACAGCAGAGCAGTTTAAAGGTACAAAGTTCCATAACTAGCTCATACTTTGACATATTTTCATGAAATTTTCAAATATGTATGGTGAATGTATTTCGCTTAAATCCACATAATTACTATTTTAAAATTAATAGTAGTTTTTGAAAAAACTGTAGTTAGTCCAGTATACATGAAATTAACGAGTTCAATTTTTTGATAAACTGAGATAACTACCACTTGATCCAGTATACGTAGTAAATTATTATTTGATGAATATGGACATAATCTTATTAAACTAAACGCCATGAGTCACGTATCATTCTTAGATATCTTAAAAAACTCCAAGATCCAGTTCGGATAGATTTTATCGGTTAAATTTAGCCTGATTTGTCACTTGTACCAGTATACGCCTGTGAAATGGCTGAATGAATGAATTATGTACCAGTATACTATTAACATTATTTTGTATGTTGTGCTCATTATAGAAAGTTTAAAGAATTATAATGAAGATATTTAGGCAAGTTACGTTTGTGAAACTAAAAATAAAGCAAGTGGATACTAAAATTGCGTTTCTTATAAAGGTAATAATTATAATGAATTACTCAGAGCCATTGTTATTATCAACGTAATACTGATTCACCATTTACTTTATATGTTTCCTTACAGTCTTCATTCTCATTGCTTAGTATATCTACAAAATTATTAAACAACACTTTTTCTTAATATTAACAATAAAAATTAAAATGAATAACTCTAAATATAACAACTGAGATCAGTTTAAAAGGTAAAATAGAATATGAATCCTCATAAAAAACAAAACTTCTTATTATTGCCAAAGTCATTCGCATAAAGGACAAGAATAAAAAAAAGAGATCAAGTGATAGTGAGTGAAGTAAATGACCTGACCTGAGAAGATACCGGAAAGAAACTACGGCGGAACTTATTTTTTCAAAACAGTGATAAATCACATCTTAAAGTACATAATTATGCGTAGTCCGAAAAGAAAACATATCAAACAGTTTATTACAAGATATAACTGAAAATACTAAAATATAAAAGTGAAAATAATAATGTAAAAAAAATGACTTTACATGATATAGCAGTACATACAATTGTTGAATTAACTGCTAGGCAGTTTAGTTAGTTCTGGTTTGGGCCATGCATGTTTATCTGTCAAATAATCCACACTCTGTAATAGCCCTTAGACATCAAAGACTTTTTTAAATAATTCTCTAAGTACTGGGAAGGGTAATATTAAGGCATCATCAGGTAACTTGTTATATAAATGATTACATTGCCCAAAAAATGGTTTATACACTTTACGCACACGACTTTTTCTGATAGCAAGCTTATTCTTATTTCTAGTGTTATAATTATGGATGTCACAATTTTTGGTAAACAACTGAAGGTTTTTAATAACGTACATAATATTTATATATATATATTGGCAAGCTACAGTTAATTTATATTAATTTCTTTAATAAGCTTTCTAATAAATACACCTGCTTTTAAGTTGTACATAAAACGAATGGCTCTTTTTTGTAATACAAATATAGTCTATATATCAGCTGCTTTGCCCCAAACCAGAATACCATATAACATTACACTATGGAAATAACTATGATAAACTGATCGAGCTGTCTCAATATTTTCCTAGCGATGAAAGTGGCCGAACTTAATTTATGTGCGAGTTTAGTTATAAGAAGACTCCACTGTAGATTAACGTTATATTTTCTTAGTTACCATAACCATTGAAAATCCACATGCATTGATAAAAGCAAGTCAATAATAATTTGTAACCTCGTATATTGGACTAACTGACAAAAAGTCTGTAAATATCTCCATAGTTGTTCAAATTACATTTATGTACTGAAAAGTATGAAATTAAATTTAATTACTTATCATTAATAATTACTAAAAAAACCATTGAAAACCCACGTGCATTGATATAAGTAAATCAATAACATTCTCATTTGAAACCACGTCTACTGGACTAATTAACAAAAAATCTTAAAATATCACCATAGTTGTTCAAATTAGCTTTTTAATTTAATGTTCTCAAAAATATACAATTAAATTTACTTGCCTACCGCTCGTTCCGCGTTAAAATAGTTTATTTAATGCCTGTGCAACCAGACTTCTTCCTCTCGTCTGCTTCATTTTGATGTATTTTGTGTTTAATTAAACAAAAAACTACTACACAACATCATAATATAAAAAGCTTTATTTTATACGTACTCGTAGTAGGTAGAAAACGGGTAGAAAAGACGTATGCCGCATCGTTTGTCGCCCGCGCATAGTGAGACAAGTTCCCCCCGCAACGATAGCGAACGAGCATACTGAGACAACTGCCACTTGCGCCGCGCCCGCGCCGCCCTCTCCCGCTAGATGTACCGCGTATACTGGTACAAGTGACTTAGCTCAGTATACGACGTTCTAATTTAAAAAATAGTGTTAGTTGGTTCAGTATACGTCACTTTATTTCGAAAACTAACAGTTATTTCGCTACGAAATTTTTATAGCATGTAGATATAAGTATTTTGATCCCAAAAATGCAAAAAAACGAAAATCGTAAAAATGTCAGTTGTCTCAGTATACGTAGGAGGTATCGATTTGACAGTTATTTATGAATAAAGCTATGGCTAAAGAAAATATAAACTTTGATTTATATCAGTTATTGTCTAATAGTTATTACTATTGATTACCAACAAAATAAGTCCTAAAAGCCATGTAATAAAAAAATAATATAAAAGAAATACTAACCATTACTAATTTGGTCTAGGAATCTTAATTTTCTTGTTCGGTCAAAAAGAAAGATAAACGTCAAAGACAAAGTAACCAAACCTGCATAGATACAACAAGAAGATTGTACATCAAGGATAAAAAGAATTACACTAGAAAGATCATTGAGGATGATTCTCTTGAAACCCTAAAGCAACTATATTGCCCTAGTTTCAAGAGATCACTATGAAGAAAGAGACAGCACTTTCAACAGCCTCTTTCTGCGCTATAATACTTTATAATACTTTCTGGAATCAAATAGCGCAGTACGTGTGTAACTACAGTCTTTTAGCTAAGATTCGTACTCGGTGATAACATGAATTGCATTTAAATGGGAATATTTTTTTATACCGGCTACAATTTGATATATTTCCTGAAGTCTAGACTTTCACTTTATACACGAGCATTAGAAAGAATGTAGGTATCATCATCATCATATCAGCCGAAGGACGTCCACTGCTAAACATAGGCCTCCACAAAGCAACCCACAATGACCGGTTTTGCGCCACCTACATCTAGTGGATTCCCGTGATCTTTACCAGGTCGTCGGACTACCTTGTGGGGGGTCTGGCCACGCTGCGCCTTCCACTAGTGGCTACTTGAGTACCTTTACGCCCTAACGGCCATCGGTTCTATATACAATATGCTGCACCCACTGCCAATTAAGCTTTGTGATCTTATAAATCTATCAGCGAATCACATTATTTGCTATTATTTTATCAGATTTACATATTTAATGATTTTATCCTTTTATTTTTTATATTATGTGCTATAAAATCGATACTTAGAAACAAAATACAATTTTATGCATTATGTTATTTTTGGAAAATTTTGTGTTATTTATAGGTACTTCTTTTCTATTGTGTTACTTTTTCCCATATTACTTTTTAAGGAACCTAATCGATATTTTCGAAAGTGTATGAAATTATTGGGACACTTTTTTCCATTGAGGTCAAAAGAGCTCAATATAAGAAACGGCATAATATTCACAGTAAATAACGCAAAATCCGAGAGCGACTTGTTTGTAAAATGAACTCAGAAATTTTCTCTTTGCTTTCGTAATTGCCCTTGTATAGTTTTAGCTATTAGTAATGTTACTTGTTATGATTAAAGCTGCACTTTTCCGTATTATATTGTTATATATTTGTAAGATTATATAATATATTTAGCTCAAGGGTCCACCGAAAATCAGCGTCACTGCACTGCGTGCTTCGACACATGCTGAGCGGATCCCTTTTTAAAACAACACATGTAAAGTCAAATATTTATTTTAAAATCTCTGTTACATTACAGACGTATGCAGCCCACTGCTGGACATAGGCCTCCCACAAATATGACTTGTATCATTTTGAGGGGTAGTTGCCATAGTCGCCACGCTTGGCAGACGGGTTGGCGACCGCAGTAGCTGTAGATTGGGTTTGGACGGACGCTGCTGCCCGTCCGTAGGATGTTTCCCTTTATTGCCTCTTACGACACCCACGAGGAGATGGGGTGGTGCTATTCTAGTGATCCGGCATAAATCTCTTTGTTTCAAATGAATTTATTTTCTTTCTTTATTTCTAATTCTTTAAATTTCGTGAAAAGTATACGCATACGCTTCGTCAAAGTAAAGAAACAAAATCAGGCCACTCGGGGCTGCATAAAATATTCATTGGCCATATAAGTGTTCTGTAAACGCTGTTTAATAGCTTTCGGGGACATTAAACACGGCTCACTATGAAAGCCTCTACTTTCAGTTTTATTCGGGAAAAGAAATTGCTTTTTCATTGGTGCGCAATTTCGTTGCAAATTAAAATTATTTTCGAATCGAGAGGAGAAATGAGAGTACTTTGTGTTTGTGAAATGTGATTGCTAAGAGTTTTAATATACTCAGAAATAATTGCTAATCATTTCGTTGATTAAAACTACTTCTAAATAAATATTATTTTATTTTATTGAAAAATAATTACTATAGTGGTTACAATTTTTCTTAATAGTATCGCTAAACGTTATAAATGATCTTACATTTTTTATAACTGGAGTAAGAAAACAGTATTTTTATCCTTTTCTAGAAATGAGACAAGTAAAGGTTGAATAAAATGACTTAAATAAAAGGTTATAGGTACAGTCGCCATCAGATATATCGGAGCTGTGGAGGTGGTCACAAATATCAGAACAACGCCTCTATTGTCAAGGCGATAAAGTGCATGTTCAGATATTTGTGACCACCTCCACAGCTCCAATATATCTGATGGCGACTGTACATAATTATTATATTGATTATCATCATGTCAACTAAAGGAGTCACTGCTGGACATAGACCTCTCCCAAATATTTATACTAATTGAAAATCATTTGCGTACTCACAATTGAACATATTTTTTTTCGTATTGCGAAAATGACACGGAGTTATTAGATTGATGTGTCAGGTATTTTAATGGATATATATTTTTATAAATACATGTTTCACCTTAAGTAAATCATATTTTGTACCTACAGTTCACCAAAATTCCAATACAGGGTGCAATTTGTTATGTACAGGGTCAAATATGTTTTTTGACTCTATAAACAACACGCAATTGAATGCCCCAACTCTTACTAAAATAAAAAAAAATTTTGTTTTTTTTTGGCGTTTATTTTACCTTCACAATTGATAAAATGGTGTTAAACAGCTTTATTTAACGAAATCAATTTCCTTCTGTTATCAATTCAGTTGGATATAGTTACTTCAACAAAGGCAAAATATAAGCTATGACATGATAAAACATATTTATCGATCACCAAACAACCCCCTGATTCGCATCTCGGCCGCAAAGGGTGATTCCGAAAAACGCCCGACATAAACAACCGCCATTAATATTCTTTGTTTACACTATTTTCTGGTTGCCCATAGTTTATGTGGGCATTTTTAACCTTTGACACATGTTGTGGGGGTGATGGAAATTTTATGACGGTACCGTTGAGCATTATCCTCGGTAGAAGAACTTTGGCCAACCATGTGTCGATATCCAATGTAAAATGACCTTGAAATACGTTGAAACTGTTTATGATTGGAAACCAGCCTTAAACTAGGTTACGAAAGGATTTTTACTTAGCGATTGGATTAAGATCGTCGGGTTTTTGAGGAACTTGAATGGAGATGAAATTGTTTGGTTCCTCCTAGTGTTTAGTGACTGTTGAATTATGGAAAAGGATGAAAGGCATAAATGGACGAATGAACTGGTTTAGTTAAACTCGGAACGGTCGCCTCATCTGCCGCAAGATGTTTACACAGCGAAGTACAGATAAGTATCAAACTACATATAATATCATTTTCACTTCTCATGCTCTAAAAGTGTGTCATATTATGCTTGCCAAGACGGAGTAAAGTAATACATTTAGCCTCTTGGGAAAATATGTATACATATTTATGATATACAAAACGTTTTAAATTGACCAACCAGAACACTTCATCGTATTAAATCCACCAATCACGACAGATATCGAAGTTAATCGCAACTCTAGATTCTTTTTTGGTGCGAATACTGTTTAAAAATGTGAAATCATTAAAAAAACTTTGTATAAAGTATTAACCAATCAGACAATACCACAATATTAAAATCGACCAATGAGGAAACGCAATCAAATTGTCAAAGCATTAGGTGCTTTTTAGTTCCTACTTCACAAGCATTAAAAAAAAGTTTATATAGTTGGCAAACTCTTTGAAGCCCCAATTATACCTACGTTGTCTATGGCATTTATTCACGGCGTATATATCCTATCTGTATCAAAGCAGTGAAAAAAATACAAAGACTGCCAAATTAAACATTTTTGACTCAGAATTCATTGCGGGTGAATAAAATTGTATTTGTTAATTGTTGAAATGTTATTTTATCTTATTTTCTCGCAATCGAAGTGAAAAATAGTATGCATAACTCGGGTCTAAACGCCATATTACCCCTCGAACAATTTTCCCTCACTTCGTTCGGGAAAATAACCATCTCGTGGTGCTATGGCCTACTTAAGCCCCTTGTCAAACAATCTACTATTATTGTGTGACAGGCGCAACTTTCCCAAAAACATGTGGCTGCGGTCAAGGGTCCACATATAATAAATAGGTTATTTTAAATAATTATACGTAGTCTTGCTTCAAAGACTTTGATAAAACCCCATGTACTTATAGTCAAGTAGCATAAATACAAGTGCATGTAGATGAAAAATCTAACTGAACGACCATGTCTATGTACGAGTAGTTGTGCAAGGAATTAATATAGTACTTACGTCCAAATTTGAATATAGAACGCCGACATGCGTGTACACACATATGTTACTATTTCAAAGTGCAAAGTTTTTATATACTTATACGCTTTTGCAACCTGTGAGTTGCTTTGGTGTAAATCAAGTAAATAATAACGCCTATAATAGTACATTTCGTTACTAGTGAAAAAAAAATGTTTTTTCGACGAGGGTGAACGTTGGAGCCCGAGTGAAACGAGGGTGACAATCACCCGAGTCTTAAAGAAGTTTTTACACGAGTATCGAACCTAATTTTTCATAGCAAGTGCCTTAAAAAGTGAAATTTACGAAAAAAGTGCACTTTTTACGCACTAGTTAGGAAAAATATAGTTCAATTTAGTATGTTTTACAGCAGAGAAAGAAGTAATTTCACATAGATAATACGACAGCAAAAAACATGCATGCCTTATTTACAACCTAAAACAGCTTAATAATCTGATATACACTGAATGTACCAGATTAAAAGCCATTATACAGCGAAACACGTTTAGAAAGTGAATATGGCCGCTTTTTCAGGAAGTCATTGTTACCAATGGCTGTAATACAGAAGCTTAAGTGGCTTTAAACGTGCTATTTGGCTGAAGACTAGATTGTATGGCTGAATAACAGGACTATATCATGTGTCTGGCTATGTTCTTTAATGGTTTTGAGTGCTAGAATCGATGTTTTAAGATCTGAATCCTTGTGACTAAAAGGGTTAAGGCGTCAGTTGCGAATGATGGAGATGAAGGTACAAATCCTGCCTCGGAACTTAAGTATTATAGTCATCTATTTCAATTAATAAATGTTATTTTCAAATAAATATACAAGAATTACAATATTATAATAGCTAGTTGCTACATTAAACCTAAAACAGGCCCTTGAGGCCTTGTACCAAGGACGCTGGCGGCATTTCCACGTTGTATCGTAATGCTGATACGTTGTGCGAGGAAGCCGCCAGCCCTTCGGTCACAAGCTGATGCTACTCGTAGAGCCAAAAGGTAACCGTAGCAACTACTTAAATACACAAGATACTTGTAAACCAGTCATGTTCAGGCTCGTTGGAATCCTATCAAAGATAGTCCAAAAAAGTACAGTCGGCAATAGAATCTTGTACCAAAAATGAAATTTTTGACAGAAATGTATTGTATTTTTATGCTTATTCAATACGGAAATCCCCAATTACGATCACTGATTTTGGCAATAAGAAATTTCTTGATGTGTTATCTTAACTTCGTTGATACAGTGCATCCGTTCTTAACTACATCAGCTACAAAGCCAGCCGCTTGAATACATCGTCTGCATCACTTTTTAAAACCAAAAAGTCTTAACGACCCGTATGTTCGACACATCCTTACTCTCACTATCTTCTAAACAAAAAAAATACGCACATTACACCGCCACATCAATGAAACATATATTATCTTTAGAAACTCATACACGCTTACGTCTTTTATCTGAATTTGAACCGTAACTGTATGTATGAAGGATCGATTTTTAAATGCTCACCGTGAGTTAGATAGGAGGGTTAGTAAGTTACTTGAAGTATAGGTATAGGTTATGTAGTTGTAGAGTGTTCTAGACTATTCAGTCTAGACTTAATTGCATATTATGAGTTGTTTAATCGACGCACGGTCGAGATGGGATTTTAGCCGCATCCATTTTTAATTATCTGCCTTTGTATTCTGCTTTTATCTTTTTATTGTCTAATATAAGTAGGTACGTGTTGATAGCCATATTAGTATAGAATCGTTGCTACGTTTTGCTAAATGAAATAGTTACTATCATTTATTGACCAACGAGATAATTACTTTTTTTTTCACAGTTTGCATTATACTGGAAACATTTTATTAATGACCATTAAATAACTACCTATATTGTGATAGTCTTTATTTTTTATACAAAACTGACCAGCGTTTGACCTCAGTCGCACCTGATGGTAAGTGTTGACGAGGTCGAGGGTGTAGCACGCTGGTTCAGTAACAGCCAACACTTTGGACCCGGGTATGTCCTTAAACTACGTCCAACAATGAGAGGTAGGGCACAGCGATGACCATCACGCTTGAGTCTGGGGCAGCCCAACTGGGGAAGTACCTCCTCCTTACAGAAGACCACAGCCATAATAGCACTGCCACCTTTCAGGTATGTAGTGTTGTGTTCCTGATGGTGAGTAAGGTTCCCAGAGCTCCAACCCCCCTTAAAGGCCGGCAACGCGCTTGTGACTCCCCTGGTGTTGCGAGTGCCCATGGGCGACGGTAATTGCTTAACACCAGGCAATCCGTCTGCTCGTTTGCCGCCTATGTCATAAAAAAAAAAAAACCCACTAGGCCATAACAGTCGCCAAAAAAAAAAACTCGCATTGGTAGCTCTGCAAATACGGTTTTGATTCATACTTTAAGGTAACATAAACCAACATCTGCGTAAAATAAAAAGTATTTTTTCTTGTTTATGAACTTTCAACGACAGGTCGCTATTTAAGGGATGCTTTTATAAAAGTTTAGTCCTGGAGATGGAGTAAAACCAATATTTTTAAAGAAAATTTTAGTGGCTTGAGCTGAAATTGTAAGTTGCGTTTATATTTTTAGCATTAAGTATATAATTTTTATTATCATCAATCATCATCATCGTCATCTCAGCCATAAGACGTCCACTGCTGAACAAAGGGCTCCCCATGGGCAGGGTGTTTGGACCTCCACATGTACCGGTTGGAAGCGACCTTGCATCCTTGTGGGTGGTCCTACCCTGCGCTTGCTAGTCCGTGGTCTACATTCGAACACTTTATCGGCCATCTTCTCTGCGTGCAATGTGGCCTGCCTATTGCCACTTCAATACTAAAATATTAGTATGGTTTTTTTCACAGTTTGTCATGTAAAATATTATTGCAGTAGACTGTACTTATTCACTAGGCGCAAAAAGGACAACTGTAACTTTATTAAGCCCCTACAATCACAATCTTATTGTCGTTTTAAAACACCTAATGACCTGGAAAAATTAAAGGCGTTTTTCTCTCCAACCATCACGTCCAAACCTCGACAACTAACAGAGTTAGCGGTCGGAAAACGCGCAAATGGCCACCACATCTGTCACTTACGTAACGTCGTATCTTAGTGCAATCGGGAACTCTCTTTAATGACCAATTTAGGACTTTATGGCGTTGAAATAAAGTTTATAAATGGTCAGTCAATTGGTTTATTGATGACACAGAAAGATTGTGTTAGGACCTTCTGTTGTGTTGGCACCATTGTATCTGGCCGGTAATTGTTTAACGTGTTTGCTTCTGTTTGTTGGCAGCACTGGAATTCAGTTTGGATTTTACGGTGGCTAACCTAGTTTTGTGGAATACAGTAGTAAGTTTTGCTTTATTGCCTTAAAAGCTCTTTTGAAATTCAATTACTCTATATATAAATGTTTAGAAACTGCGTAGTAGTGTCCGAAATCTGTCTGTCAATATTATAAAACTAGGTTCCTTTCCGCTGGGTACGTTCAGAATGCATACCGCGAAAATCGATATATGCAAACGAACGATTGTCTTTGTCAGTCTAACTAGGCTTTAATTAGGGTAAAAGAGAAAGATTCCCGAAATTTTCGTGCTTTGATTTTCGCGGTAGGTTTTGTATTAAACTACAGACAGTAACAACGGTGGTGCCGCGAAAGGCGATACCAATATGGTACATTTGTACAAAAAACATACATTTTACACAAAAGACTTGTGTGCATTTTGAATTAAAAGTCAACACAGCTTTATTTATTTTTTCTATACTCAAATAACTTCAAAAGCGCTGGTGGCCTAAAAGCACTGGTATAGCCTAGCGGTAAGAGCGGTAAGAATGTGCGACTTGCGATCCGGAGGTCGCAGGTTCAAACCCAGGCTTGTTCTAATGAGTTTTTCGGAACTAATGTGCGAATTAATATCATTTAGTATTGTGCGAATTAATATCGTATGGTAGCTTTACGATAAAGAAAAACATTAGGAAACCGGACTAATCCCAATAAAGCCTAGTTTGTCCTCTGGGTTGGAAAGTCAGATGCAGTAGAAAGCTATTAAAACTAGTGCCTACGCCAAATCCTGGGATTAGTTGCCAAACGGACCCCAAGCTCCCATGAGCTGTGGCATAATGTCGGGACAACGAGAAGATGATGACGAGTACAACATCAAACTATTTCCTTGCGTATCTACTGAATGTCACCTAAACTTATTTTGGCGTATTTATTTAAATTTCCACAATCTCTTTCATAAATAAACGGAGCATATGGACTATATCAGTTTAAGACGCTCCAAAATTTAAGAACACCCTAAGTATAACTCTGCAACTTTACCTGTGCTGGTGGCAAATTGAAGAACTAGCATTAACTGCTACAGTTACTAGGGATTTGTGTTTTTAGCGCCACTTTGGGCTGCTAGTGTAAGTTTGTGTTTGCGGTGCGGATATTTGAAACCAGCGGAAGTGGTACTATTTGTTTGTTGGCCGGTTCAGCTTACGTTCGAGAACGTATTAGTTGCGTGCGAAGTGCGAGATGGAAAGGGAACGTGAAAAGTGCCTATAGTGGTAAAAAACGCGAAGCTTTTATAAATTAAAAATTATTAACACGGCTCTACTCACGGCGTTTATTTAGTCACTCGCGCGACATGCTTCGGAGAACATAGGCCTCCATTATCAAGCACTAAGAGTGCTGAGTGTCCGTTCGATTCGGCGATCGCGTAACGAAGCTTTTAATCGTTCTTTTGTTAAATATGTTGCATATTATAATAATAGTCAATTGTATTAACATGTGGACAAATTTTCTTGAATTATTTATTGACAACACAAACAGTAACATATATAAATTAATATAATTTACAAAGAAGTACTATAATTTCATATAATACAATAAAATGACGTTATTGCCACCATAACTTCTGTCTGGTTATGTGCGTAGATGTCACATAAAACTCACAATTTTCTCGCCTGTTGCCAATAGTAACATCTCAAGTGACAAGAGACTTACTGTTTAGAACGTCAAGTTGTCAAGTAAATTAAACCTGCCAGACGTTTTAGGATGAATTTATGTTAATTATGTGTAACAGCTATGTTGGTAAAGGTTCATCTTGTGGTACAGTCAGCAGCAGAAGTGGCAGTTCAAAATGAGGTCAACACATCTCTATTGTTAGAAGAATAAGTGCACGTGTAGATAATTTTGAACACCCGCTTAGCCAGTTTTACTGTTGACGTAAGGTTAAAAATATCGATACGACCAAATTACCAAAATTTGTATACATGCACCTTATTGTGTCTATAGTAAGTGCGAGTATACATAGGACGTATGTATACTCGCCTTCTCTTCTTCGTAAATAAATAAATAATTTAGCATTTCTAAAAAAAAATATATCACATGTGTTTTTTTTTTTAAGTTTTTCCAATCAGAATCACGAGCTCTTTCCATTCCAAAAAAAACAAACATTTTTGGAATTTCCCTCTTTTTACCGCCACACAAAACAATAAATATTTTAACAGAATACGATAAAAAAACTTGGGACAATATGTTTTATGATAATAAAAACAGCTCGTGATCCTGAGTAAAAAAAACATTAAAACGTAACATAATAAAACTTGGTTTGAAAAGTGGCATTTTTTTAAAACAAATTCTTAAATAATACCTAGCCTTTCTTAACCTTCCTTATAAACTTTCGGCCTGGAAATAACTATTACGCACGTAGCCTTGGTCTAGCGTGAATACCATCCAAACCTAACCGAGCCAAACCAATCTCTCAGAAAACTAGAATATAACGTATAAGTGCGACTTTCGGTCCGTCGGTAATTCCTCGCCGCTTGGCCGTTAGCTAACAAGCGCCAAATATAACAGCCTGATCAGGATAAAATTAAACACGCGTATTTACAGCCTGCCATTTATCTTGTTATACTATTTGACAACTTCTTAGGTCGGTAATGACTCTGCCTACGAAGCTGGTGGTTTCAGAACCGAATCCTGGCTTGGGCATTTTTTTGTGCGCTTATTAGATTAAATTGTTTTTGGGTTAAGGCCGTCATCTGTGTATTTAAATTTTTAGTATCTACAATACAAGCCTTATTGAGCATAGTGTATAGCCCGTTTGTATAGGAATAGCAAAACCGTGCAGATCAATAGCACGAATTTTCTTGCCGTGCGATTTTTAGGAAAACAATATATAAGCTAGTCGTATTTGTCATTTTTTTCACCATGAAATTGACAATGGAATCTTAAACCTTATTAAACGAGATTACTACGGCGTTACTGAAATAATTGATGAAACGTAGGCAAAATTTTTCTATAGGCCTAGGTCGATTTGTGTAAGATAGTTCTATTTTTTTATATAAATGCGAATTGTTGTCTACACATATCGTTGAAACCTTTGAAATTATGAAATGGTCTGGATAGATGGTTGGATGGATATTGCTCTTTCACGGGAAAACTACTGAACGGATTTTAATTAAACTTTTAAATAGTATAGCTTATACATTATAATAACATATAGGCAACATTGATAATATGTTACTCGAAGTAGCAACCCGGTGTAGACAAATATCCGGATCCATAAAATACCTATAATTAAACGTACAGATACAACATAATAAGTGCTGCGACTTAGCGTTGTAATATAACGTTAGTAAATATTGCAACACTCCTTGTAATTAGTTTATTATTTCATGAAAGCATGCTTAAATGCACCATGATTATTCGCCATTGGCCACGCCCCTAGTTTTACTGGAATTAATTATTTATAATAACAGCATTAGTCACGCTATACATAATTTAATGCAAGTATAATGTGTCTGTTCACAGTTTCTCTTTAAAAATAAGTTAAATAATTAAAGATTAGGCGGTAATCCTGGACACGGCGCGCATAGTCCGGCGGTTCCTCTCTCTGCAGCCCTAACCACCGGCAGCCTGGGCCCTGCCCCGTTGCCGGCGGCGCCCTAGGTTAGGCGTTTTATAATATTTTTATTGTCTTAATATGTTTTGGATGTATTTTTATATTCTATTTTTATAAAAATATTGTTAAAAACCTAGCTTAAGATTTAAAATGAATAAAGAACTTAAATAAAATTATTTTAAATATATGAAAATAAACCTTCTTTCACTGATATGAACTGCTTAACAGCTTAACAAATGAAGACGACTGAATGAAGTAATATTCAACCAACAAGCGGCATATATTTTTTTAGATGGTATAGGGAAATAAATGAAACATGTACAGCTTTGACTAGGATGCTATAATAAGAACAATAGTCACACTATCTAACTCTCCTACTATCACCTCACAACAAAAAGTTAATATTTAATAACTTATCACTAATATGAAAATCGCACAGTACCTAATAGCTACTATCACTTTAAGGCCTACCGCGAAAATCGAAGTCCAGTAATTGGACATCTTTCTCTTGACACACAATCAATCAATCTATGTGACAGAGACAATCGTTATTTTGCGAATTTAGATTTTCGCAGTAGGCTATCAGAACCAGCTTATAAGTAACTTATAAGTCTATAACCGGGTAGCAGCAGGTTATAGGTAGCTTATAAGGTTATAACCAGTAAACGCTCGTTTTTGGCGAAAGTAGTATGTAGACTGACATTACCTAAGTTGGTAAGTCGGTCCGTTTGATGGATCGGCCGGTTTACTGCCGCCGTAATGAGCCCGGTAATCGGACCGGGTTTTATCTTGATGCTTGATGGATGCTGGAAACAATGTGTTTTGCAAGGGAAGCTTAGTTACAGTGTGTAAACGAGAAGCCAAGGTTTTTGGTAGGTAATAGTAGATTCTTTTTTTTTATGACAAAGGTGGCAAACGAGCCGACGGATTGCTTGATGCTACACCAGGAGTCACAGAGGCGTTGCCGGTCTTTAAGGAGAGTTGGAGCTCTGGGAACCTTACTCACCATCGGGAACACAAAACTACAAATCTGAAAGGTAGCAGTGCTATTATGGCTTGGTCTTCTGTAAGGAGGAGGTATACTTCCCCAGTTGGGATTCTTCAGACTCAAGCGTGGTGGCGCTGTGCCCTACCTCTCATTGTTGGACGTAGTTTAAGGACATACCCGGGTCCAAAATAAGTGATTCGTGTGCTTAGTTGCCGCATGTCCGAGGACCGTGTGCGATGGCGTGCAAGGACAGAGGCCTATGTTTAACGACAGGTTTGGTCTAATGGGTTGTGACTCTGCCTATGAAGCCGATGGTTCTAGGTTCAAATCTAAGTAAGGACATTTATTTGTGTGATGATATTTGTTCCTGAGTCATATGTAATTAAGTATTTGTACCTATATTATATATATCGTTGGCTGAGTAGTCACAACACAAGCCTACTTGAGCTTACCGTGGGGCTCAGTCAATTTGTGTATGATTGTCCTTTAATATTTATGATTTATTTATTTATATTCAGCAGTGGACGTAAATAAGCTGATGATGATGATTTACTTAGTTGATACATGTAAGTATGTCTCAAATTTAAATCATCTATTCTTGTAATTTTAAAGGAATATGGTTACTTATTAGTACAGGCATAGGCGTCTCCCAAATATGACTAGTCATCTTTCATAGTGCCCCGCTTGGCAGGCGTTTGGCAGCGGTTGGCGACCGCAGTTAGCTGTTTTGGTTTCGACCGACGCCCATCCGTCGGCACATTTGACAGAATCATAAACTCGGACAACCTTTTTAACCCTTAAATGCATGATTTTTTGTATAACTTTTTAATAAATTGAAATAGATGTGTCATGTTGTATAGATTGAGGGAAAAATAAAGAAAAAAATCATAGTATTTAAAAAAACATATTTTTTTTCCGAAAAAGACTTGATGCATATATACATCACTATGCATTAACGTCTAAACGCTAAAGATTACATATTTAACAGTAAAATTATAATCTGCAATTTGTTATTACATTTGTTCTCGTATCTTTATAGCACAAAACAAATAACTTAACGTACAACAGATAGACTTCACCCCAAATAGCATTCTCCACCAGTCAACCTTTGGGCAAACAGAAAATTTAATAATTATATACCTATGTCTTTCCCGTTCACGGAACAAAGTAGCTTTGCGAATCTGACCCCGGCCGAATGCTCATGACTAAGTTTTTCGAAATAAACCCTAAACAGGTTGAGCTACTTTTGGCAAACTGACCCGTTTAATAATAATGAACATGTTTGAGACTCACTGGAGTTTTCTACATAATATTATTGATGGAAATATGTAAAACAGTTATTTCTTGGATTCAAACAAAGAGGCACATTACATTTTGAGCAAGACCAAGATGTTGTCCCGTTGCAACTAGGTATTTTGCGCCTAAGACGAGTAGCAATCATAGGCCAGTGATCAACGCCATCTTTTCTTACATCTACGCTTGGAAGAGGATGACTAGTACCTTTTCGTTTCTTGGCATGTAATTGTTCTTCGATGGAAGCATTACTTGGACTTCCTCTTTTGATGCCGTAAGTTAATCCAATATTGCAAAGACATCAGCTAATTCATTGCGAAATTGAGCAAGATTCGGTAGTTGTTTCTGAGGAACACCCTTTGCAATGCAATTCTTCTTCATTAAGATCCAGGAATTTATTACGGCCAAGTCCAAAATTTAGTGTAACTTTAATATTATACTATATGTACTTTAAAGGGACTTTTTACTTTAAGGCCACGGATGCCAATTTATAAGAAAATTATTCTAAAACTTTTCAATGACTATACAAAGAACGAAACAATAAAATAAATTCTAATACAACCGATTTTGCATGGTGATGTATTTACGCATCACATATAAAACACAAATTTTCGGAAAACTATACTATTATTATCAAACCTGTTAATAATATACGAGGGTTGATCCGTATGCACCACCCCTAACCTCTTTGCTGTTACTCGATTATTAAAACCTTTTTCCTGTAGGTTTATAGACATTTAGAGGTTATTAAAAAAAAAGAAACATTTTTAAATGTCAAACTATTATCGAGCTACAGCGTATTGAAATTGTTGAGTGGTGATTTTTTATGAAAATGGATCCTGTTGAGCAGAGGGCGGTAATAAAATATCTACAAAAATAGGGTATGACGCCAACACAAATCCATCAAGATATTGTGGCAACTGTAGGGGAGTGTGCAGTATCTTATGACATAGTCAAACGTTGGTCTCGAGAATTTAGGTGCGGAAGATCAAGTTGTGAAAACCAACATGGCGGCGGACCACCTGTAACGGTCACTACAGACGAAAACATTAAAAAAGTTCACGATATGGTATTGCAAGACCGGCGAATACGTATTAGGCAAATTGTTGAAGAAACTGGCTTGTCATATCATGTAGTGCAACAGATACTTACTAAGGACTTGGGTATGAATAAGATCAGTGCAAGATGGGTACCACGAATGTTGACCGTTGATCAGAAAAGACATAGAGTATTGATTTGCAAGCGTCTGTTGGATATGTACCAAGCAAATAAAGATAATTTTCTCCATAGATACGTAACCATGGACGAGTCTTGGGTACATCACTATGATCCCGAAACTAAAGTTCAAAGCAAACAGTGGAAACACAGTGGTTCTCCGCCACCACGTAAATTTAAAGTGGCATCCTCTGCAGGAAAGGTTATGCTGTCTGTATTCTGGGATGCTAAAGGAATAATTCTGACTGATTACTTCAAAAAGGGAGAGACTATTACAGGGGCCTGTTATGCAAACTTAATTCTAAAATTGCGAGAGGCTATTAAAGAGAAACGCCGGGGCAAGTTAACAAGTGGCGTACTCTTCCACCAAGATAATGCTCCCAGCCATACGTCCTGTGTTGCTAAGGCTGCCATACACAAAGCAGGCTTCGAATTATTAGATCACCCACCGTATTCGCCTGACTTGGCCCCCAGTGATTACAGGCTATTCCCAAAATTAAAGGAATTTTTACGGGGAAAAAAATTTTTGGACAATCAAGAGGTGATATCTGTTGTGGAGGAGTGGTTTTCAGAGGTCGGACAAAATTTTTTTCAGGAGGCTATTGAAATGCTGGAGCACCGATGGAGTAAGTGTATGAGTGTTGAGGGAGACTATGTAGAAAAATAAAATATAAAACTCGAATGTAGTTTCATTGTAAAACGGTTAGGGGTGGTGCATACGGATCAACCCTCGTACATTACACTTACCTTTTATCCTTTTCAGAAATAATTTTTAGTTGCAGTTCTTATTAATATTTATCAATAAATTTTGAACTTGTAAATTTCGCGGAAACCAGTGTAGCAACTTACGCGCCAAAGATTGAAAATATGACACTACAGAAAAAAAAACTATCAAAAGTTTATGGATGCGTTCAGAATCTAACACGTAAACGTCACATTTATTAAGTAAAAGTAATAAATGTGATTTTGGATAGCTGCATATTGAGCCACGGACCATCAAATATACGATGCATATATACATCATTATGCATTTAAGGGTTAAACTAAAAGTATTTAATACATGTGTAAATACGTCATACCTTTTTCGTTAGTTGTTATAAATGTAGTTTGTGATATGTTAGTAAAATGAACAAATGTATTTTCTCAAACATGCAATGAAATGTCTTCGTTACGTGCGTCATACTAGGCTTCGAAGTATCACGTTTAGGGCGGATCGACTCCAGAGGACAGGTAACGAATTTCATATAAAATTGAAGGCCTAGGCCGGGAAGTAATTTTTTTTTTAATTTTTATGTATACCTGGCGTCTGTGTTCATGAAGCCTGTTCAAACAGCTGAATTATATTTTTTTATCATTTTTAGTGACTAAATGATTAGCGGGCTAAAAAATAATCTCGCTTATTTCAGACGAAATGGTATGAAGAGATTTATTTTATTTATCATGTAAATGAATATTCATATCATCAGGTTATTACATTATTATATTTTATTATATTTATTATTCATGCTCTCAATTTTAAAATTGTATTGGCAACACCAAACACTACTCCACGCATGCGCGTTTTTGAACGCATTTTTGAGTCAACCAATCACAGGACACTTTTACTTGTTTTAATAATGGCGGAATGGAAAAGTTTCTCGGCGTGTAAAACTCTGTTTATTAAGACTAAATAGTGGTAAATGGTGTGATTCAATGCTTTTGTGACTTAGATATAGTGTTACGGGTGTATAAAAATTGAATAATCTAACCGGGCCCGGTTTTATTTATCTATATTTTGTTATTGTGTACCGCCAAAGGCAGATGCCGTAGCGCCATCATTTAAAAGGTAAGTGCATTCTTTTTTGGTGGTTTTTCTAAATGAAGTATATAGTAATTATAGCCAGACTATTTATGATAGTCATTAATTATTACATCGAAGGCAAAAATACTACAAAGCGGGATTGGAGGGAAAATTAAAAAACTTATGTCGTGAAGCTGTTTTGTTCAGTGGTATTTTTTTATTTATTTCATTGCATTAGTTTGAGAAAAGCACTATACATGCCTAGCCGTGAAAGGGTCTTGAAGGCTTCGTATACTATCCGGCCTCCCTACCGGTCGGCCGTATATACAACTCAGCCTTCAACCCCCTTTTTCCCGGCGGCTGCAGTAATGTACTATTATATAATTTAATCTGATTACATCCTTTGCATTGAAATGTTTTCGCTAAATGTTACACACATAACTACGAATTCGCTAAACACTTTAGTGTTTAAATTGAACATCAAACACTAGTACTAAAATAATCAAATCAGCCTCAAGGTTAAACGTCCACCCTATCCAACAAAAACACAAACAACCAGTCTTATTTACATTTCCTTACGGTCCAAAATTGTACAACAACAATATCAACATCACATTTTTTATCAAAACGTCGTAATGAAACAAAAGTTTGAAAGAAAATTAAGCTCTATTTGTAGGTTACAAGGTATAGTTTCGAGTGATATGAGCATGAGTTCTATTTAATTGGACAGTTGATATGATTCCCTTTATTCAAATGCCTGAGGGTGGTAACCTTGAGCAGACTAGGGTCTGAGCTAGACTTGTATATGGACTATATTAAACTTAGGCGTGTTTTAAGTATCTTCCTAATATTATTAATGTAAAAGTTTATGTGAATGCCTGTTTGATAGTCTTTGATAATACTGCTAGCTGCTACTAAGTTATACATAAATAACCAAAAGGTTTTCGAGAATATACAAGTGACCAGCCCCGTAAGGGATGCGTTCATAAAGCTAACTTTCATCTAAGTAGAAAATAATAAGGATAATATTTTTGTGCTTGTTATTATTCTTGTATTAAGTACTCCGTAAGCCATTATTGCCTACTATTGTTATTTTTTTTATTAAAACGGACATGTTAACTTTATTATAACTCTCCAATTAGCTGACCAAGGGCGGGTTTAAATCCAGCAAGCTGTACCCGCACCCTTTTCATTACGAAATCTTTTTAAATTTGTATTTTGTATTAACTAACACTAACTCTGTATATGAACTTACCTAACATGCACTGTAAAAGTAATGAAATAAACGCATTTGTATTTGTATTGTATTTGTATTTGTATAATACTACAGAAAGTATTTTAATGGAACTTTACGAGTGCAATAGGTCATACATATAGGAAATATAAATAAAAATTTAATAAAAACGCGGACATACAATCTGGTGAGAAAATCACGACTGATGGTTTACAAAGAAAGACAAAGCAGAATTACATTAAAAGGGACAAAATAAAACCATAAGATGGGCAGACGACCTTATAAAGATCGCCGGAAAGTGATCGCTTCCAACCGATGCTTGTCCAGCAGTTAACGTCTTATGTCTGAGATGATGATGATGAAATAAAAACGAAACAAAAGAATACGCATTTAAACTTTCACAGTTTTTACACATTATTACAAAATAAACGGAACTTAACCACGTATTATAAATTTATAACTTTAAAAATCACCTCCGAGTCTTTATCCGAAACCACAAGGACAACGGCCTTCTCGAAACGTCGGAGGTAATTTATAAAGTTATAATACGCGGTTAAATTCCTTTTGTAATAATGAAACAAAAGAAGATATACAAACAGTGAAGAAAGCTTAAAATAGAAAGATACAGAAAAGTTTTCTACAGTTCTAGATCCGACCGTACCTGGTGAGCCTGATGTACCGAAATAGGCTACTGGAAGTACTAATCTGATCAGAAACTAAATACATTTAGAGCAAGAAAAAACTTATTTATAGATATATGAGCTCTGTTGATTTCATATTACATCACACCGAAACGTCAATATGGTGTCGCAACGCGGGGGTCTCACGCGCAGTCTATTTCTGGCGACATGTGTTATGCTCCAGTTACCCACTGTACCCATTCATATCCTCTCATTCCCGTTAAAGTAAAGTTGTAAATGAGAGTCCAGCAGTAGCAATATAAACTTATCTATCAAATACCTAGATATAGAAGAATAAGTTTCTGTCAAAAATTACAGTTTTGGTTCAAAAATTTTCCAAATCGAGAAAATTCTTCGAAACCTAAACACGACGGGTTTATTATGTGTACGTATTTTGGAGTTGCTAAGGCGTTTGGCTTCAGCTTAGATCAGTGGTACAGTACAGCGTCATATATTTGGTACCATCCAAAGTACTCATAAAGTTCGGTACACCATACAATTTATATGGTGCACCGAACTATTTGACTACTTTGAATGCCAGAAACTATATGACGCTGACTGTACTATAATAAATAAAAATAAATGAATATTACAGGACATTCTTACACAAATTGACTGAGCCCCACGGTAAGCTCAGCAAGGTTTGTGTTGTGGGTACTCAGCCAACGATATATATAATATGCAATAACTTAAATAATATAAAACATCCATAACTCAGGAACAAATATCTGTGCTCATCACACAAATAAATGCCCTCACTGGGATTTGAACGAAGGACCATCGGCTTCATAAGTTAGGGTCATCGTCGCTGCAATATACATAAACAGCTCAGCTCAATTGGTTAAATTGAAATTGGTTGGCTCAATATCTGCATCAAAATTGAGTTGCATGAAATCTGGTAAAAACCCGAACAAAAAATACATACATTTACATTTTAAGTTAAGTAAAAGCTTAATTTAGGTTTTCACTTTTTTTTAAACATTACAAAGGGTCGAGACTTAACCGCGTATATTAACTTTGAAAATGACCTCCGAAGTTTTGAAAACGACGATGTCCTCGTAGTCTCAGATTAAGGCTCGCTAAAGTTGACATCAACATCTTCTAGCAGCGCGATTTTTTGGAACTAGGTTGTACTTCATATACGCATTTAAGTCCTTAATATAAGTCCCGTTTATAAGGTCTAATATAAGGCCTCCTGCTTAGTAAAACTGAATTTTACGAGCAATATTGACACAATTATTATTTATTTGTAAAAATATATTATATACCATTAGTCCGTTACATAAAACGGTATTAAATATCAATTGCCTTGAAATCTTAATGAGAATTACATTGATCTGTCAAATGATAATAAATAATGGTTGTTGTTCAATTGTTTCCTCATCAGGCCATCGATTGTACAGCCAAAAATGCACCTTACTGCTTTTTATTAAAGTGCAAAATATAACATACTTTTGACGTCTTTTTACCAGCCAGTAGTGAACTGTATCTCCTAGCAATAAAGGTTATATTATCAATTAACAATTTGGACGGCACTAATGACTTAACTTGGCTAATCGCGAAATGATCCCTATTTATTAAAGTATAAAATACAAATTGCTTTGTCATTACAATATTTCAAAAAGAAAACCTTTTAATATTATCCTACTTTATATTATTAAAACGCGAAAGTTACAAAAAAGTACCTATACACAATGTATTCACAGGTTAACAACAATAATCTAATCTAATTTTAAATATTTTATTTGTATTCACAGGTAAGCTACATAATATTTCTGCATAAGCCAGAGAAGCAAGCTCAAGTACAACTCAGTAAGTATAATGAACTGAATTATCGGCTTAAGAGTCTACTGTCGCTGTATAAGCGTCGTATGCAGCTCTTATATAACTTTGCATCTTAATACAGCCTAATGTCTACATTAAAGTGCCTACATTTCTCTAGCCATTGACGTTCGTATGAAAGAACTCTCGCTTGGAGGAGAATATTTAATACACGACCAGACAGTGTACAAACATGGATTACTTAGCTTATAGACGGATCATAAGAGCGATTCGAGATCCTTATATTTATATTTATTATATACTGTGTGTAAGTCTAATACGGGCGAAGAATTAAACCAGACATAGGATTTACTAGTATAATCATTAACCAAAAGGTTTCTCTTTAATTATACCTATTATATACATGTAATTAATTTTTGTAAAATTTCTGATCAGTAATGTACTGCGAACATTCCGCGATATAAGCTTTTGAAAGTAACTGTCAACGAGTGCTTAACTCGAGTGTGTTGCATTACATTGCGGGCCGAATTTTTTTATATGGATAAAATTTTAATTGCACTTCTAAGCAAAAGTTATCTAAATATATTTCTTATGTCCTATTCTACCCTCCGTTAAGAGATTCGCCCGTATAAGACTTACACACTGTATATATATGTTTTAAGGAGAACAACAGCTTACATAATATATAATAGACATACATATAGACATAAGAATGCAATTAAAGGAATTCACATGTAAAAGCAGATTAGTACCAAATACGGACTAAAGCACATTACTGACGCTAATGCATGTGTATAGAATACCACAGCCATGATACCACTGCTACCGTTTTGGTATACAGTTTTGTGTTCCTGATGGTAAGGTTTCCAGAGCTCCAACCCCAACACTCGGGGGCGCACTTGTGACTCCTCTGGTCCATGGGCGGCGATCAGGCGATTTGTCTGCTAGTTTGCCTCCTACTTTCATTAAAAAAAAACTTAAAATGTAGGACTTAGTATGGATAATCACTTGCGTTAGATTTGCTGCGATTTCTCAATATACTCGTATGTAATTCGTATCTAATCGCGTTTTAGTAGCGTGCGGGCAGCTTGGCAATGTAGTCCAGAATTTTGCGTAGACGAATTCACTAGTTATTTTGAAACCCACTGCTGACCATCGAAACCAGAGAAAAAAATATGCCTTATTACAAGTAGGTATGGTTTCTATATTTGTTAAAGTTATGTAGGTACATAGACTTAAAACTCAGTGGTACGAGCTGGATTGAACTCACGATCTAATCATTGAAAGTCACGTCTTAGCGTTTCGCCACCAATGCTACGTAGCCATAGTAGTTGCGTGAAATTGTACTAAAATATTTATGTTCACTTTGATGGGTAAGGATGCCTAGGTTCCGAAAAACACATATTTTTATTAAATATCCAACCATGTAATTTGCACTGTCTTTTACTATTTAATGCTGTGTTTACCTTTTATTAGTTATGCATCACCGAGTGTTTACTTCTAATGATCATATGATTGTATTCGATGTAATAAATGTTGAGAGATCTTAAAAACAAAAAAAAAAAAAAATTTTTTTTTTTATTTATCAACACTTACAGCTATTATTACAGGTACAAGCCTAATACCATAGCGTAACTATTCTTAAAATGTGTGATTCTGATTAGCGCTATGACTTGTATGTCCTCTGTATTGCGGAGTCTATAGTAGATAAGTCTATAGCATGGCGTAGTACGTTCTGTTTACACTTGCTTGCAGTAAAAATTCTATGTGAGCGAGAAAAGTTGAACGGCTGAGGGTCTACCGTTCGTCAGAATTTTATTTCAATTTTCAGCGAAAATTGATGCACTGTTGATTACTACTGTATATGTAGTATTTTTTGCAGTTTAAAATATAAATTTAAAATAAAATAATGTTAATAGAGAAGAACTTACGGTCTCGAGAAAATCGGACTAATCTCAATAAGGCCTAGTTTACCCTCTGGATTGGAAGATAAGATGGCTGTCGTTTTCATAAACCTAGTGGCTACGCCAAATGCGAAACGCAAACGCAAAACGCCTGCGTTTAGTTGCCAAGCAAACCCCAGGCTCTCATGAGCCGTGGAAAAATGCCGGGACACAGTGACAATTGTATCCTCAGTTACAATAGAAAATTATTCAAATGTGGATAGTTAGTATGTTATTTTTATCTATAGTAAACCGTTTGCACCCTAGTATGTCCTTAAACTACGTCCAACAATGAGAGGTAGGGCACAGCGAAGTACCATCATGCTTGAGTCTGGAGAAGCCCTACTGGGGAAGTACCTCCTCCTTACAGAAAACCACAGCGATAATAGCACTGCTACCTTTCAGGTTGCAGTGTTGTGTTTCTGGTGGTGGGTAAGGTTCCCAGAGCTCTAACCCCCCTTTAAAGGCCAGCAACGCGCTTGTGACTCCCCTAGTGTTGCGAATGCCCATGGGCGACGGTTATTGCATCCCATCAGACAATCCGTCTGCTCGTTTGCTACCTTAGTCATAAAAAAAACTAATCATATCAAGGAAAGTTTGTAAATATTAGCTAAGGGTTACCCTGCGAAAATACCCGTTAATTTATAGATACCTCCACCTAAAATATAGGCAGTTCGGGAAAATTCAATATTTAGCCCTCTAGTAAAAACCGTTATCCTTTCGATTATATTTAGTGCATTCTATTATGTTATCGCAAAACCGTAATAATTTACCCCTGTTAGGGACAACAAAGAGGCCAAATAAGCGCCCTCCGAGAGGGAGTGAGCGAGAGGTTTTGGCAGAACAGCGCGTTCCCGAGTCCAGTCAGTCAGGGGTCGGCCGGCGCGCAGGTCGGACGTATGCCGATTCGTTTCTTAGATCAGCTGCGACAGCCAAACAAACACTCAGTGATACAGAAGTGACCTTGAAAGTGTGTAGACGTTTACGGACAGTGTTGCAACGTTGTTTTGTGCTTCTGTGGACGTGAGGGAAAGAGCGAAAATTATTTTATACCAGTTTTTTAAGGTGATTTTTCTTTTTTTTTGCCACACCCTGTAAAATTCGACATAAACAATTATAGTTCATAAATTTTTTAAAACGCATTGTGGTAGGAATTAATACATTTTGAAGTGCTTTTTCATTGTTAATCATGGAAAACCAAAACGGATTAGTGGGGGTTTTTAGAAAATATACCCACTAAGAATTATGGAAAGTTAAATTGCTGTTAGTTTTGACACGACGATTAGGCTTTAAATTTACATATAAAGTTCATTTTAGTGATGAACTATAAGCAATTTTAAAAGGCAAAAAATAAATTTCAATAAAGATTTTATTGCATAATCGCCACAAAGTTGTCAGGTTCTTAAATGTTCTTAAAACAACTTACCCTAAATTTCAGCTTAAAAAAATTGATTTTTTACTATGATATTCTAAGTAAACATGGTCGTTCTTATTTACAATTTTTTCTCATTATTAGATTCCCATAGTCAAATTGCTCATAAAGTTTTGTCGGGAAGAATCCATCATGAAATGCCTAGGCATATACACTCGCGAGCAAAAGTATCGAATCACTTTGCATTTTTTCGTCTGCATCCGATATCTTTGTAAATTGCCATTTGAACCTGAAAACTATGGTATCAAATGAAAGCTTACAATGTAACGCTTTAGAAAATGTGAAAATTTAATAATACTTCAGCCCGAAAGGCTGAAAAAAACCCGAATACCGGAAGTAACTCAAAAATGACCCTAAAATACACATGGGAAACTCGAAATAAAAGGCTCATCCAAAATAAAATTCAATTTATTACAACTACGCTAGTAACGGGTATTACGACCCCTAGCCTTACTGACACAATCTAATCTATTTTTCATGGATCTTATCAATATCTGGATGTAATTTTGAGGGATCGCCTCCCACTCCTCCAGCAAGGCAATCTTCAGCTCGTCGATAGTGGTTGGAGCAGGATTCCGGGCCCGAACGTTCCTCTTCAGACGGTCCCACATGTGCTCGATGGGGTTAAGATCCGGGCTCATCGCTGGCCAGTCCATGGTGTTGATGCCGACGTCGTCGAGGTAGGCAGCGGTGACCCTTGCGGTATGACAAGGGGCATTGTCCTGCATCAGCATGAACCCCTCATCAAAAATAGCTGCATAAGGAACAACGTGGTCTGCCAAGATCTCCGTTATGTACCTGGCAGCAGTTAATCCACCGCCACGACCACCGCCAGGCACAAATACCAGCTCAGTCCGTGCATTGTACGAGATGCCGCCCCAGAACATGACTGAGCCACCTCCATAGGCGACTCTTTCGGAGATGCAGCACTGAGTGTGGCGTTCTTCTGGCCTCCTATAGACTCTAGCTCTTCGGTCGCAGCCATTCAAACACATTCTGCACTCGTCTGAGAACAGAATCGGGGTCCACTGGGCCAGGGTCCAATTCTTGTGAATCCTTGCAAATTCCCTTCGGGCTGTGTGGTGCCTTACCAGCAACCTTGGTCCCGTTGCAGGCCTCCTGGGTGTCAGGTTCGCTGCCTTGAGTCTCCTTCGTATGGTCCACTCGCTGGCAACCACTCCTCGCACCTGCCGCAGACGCTGCTGAATGGTATCTCCAGTCTGGTGACGATTTCGAAGAGAAGTCGACACAATGAAGCGGTCGTCTCTCTCCGATGTGCACCTTCTGCGGCCGCTTCAAGGTTTTGCAGTAAGGGCTCCTGTTCGCTGGAACCTCTGGTACAGTTTACAAACTGTGGACTGGCTCAGATTCACTTCGGCAGCAACTGAACGTTGACTACGCCCCTCTTGCAGGAGCCGGACGACTACGGCGACTTGAGCTTCGGTGGCTTCCATTTTTTCAGGGTATTCTTCACAGGATAAGATGCGGAGATGTGTGCAGGTCGACTTCTGGTAAGTGACTGATAAGAAATCCCCTACCACCCCCGTTTTATAGGGGTCAAGGGTAGTGCAACTCGTGGGCGTTTGAACCCGAAACAACACGGGAAACCGGGCCATTGGACATAACCTGAAAAATCCAGGGCCAATGCTCATGTTTCATAGCTTTTTATAAAGCTAATATTCCAACAAACATAATTACATTCAAATAATTTAGAAAAATAAACTGATTTACAAAGATATTAGATACAATCGAAAAAATGCAAAGTGATTCGATACTTTTGCACGCGAGTGTAGTTAATCGTACAAAATATTTTTGCATCCCCGGAGTCAACGGAGCCCCGCCAAGCGGGACTCCTATCTTGTCAGTTTGTTGTTCGGGCATCTGAAGCAGTCTAACTAACTTAATATGACTTGTTTATATTTGGGGACATTTGCTATAGGCGCGCTTGGCAGGTGGTTTGGCAACCGCTGTTGCTGTTGATTCGGTTTCGACGGACTCGTCGCTGATTCGACGGTTTCTTCTTTGTCGCCTCTTAGCACCCGCGGGAGGAGATGAGGTGGTGCCATTCTAGTCAGCCGGCACCACGCGGCGTACTTCGTAGTAAACAAAACAAATATCACTCATGTCACGTTAGGTTTAGTGGGTAGTGACCCTGCCTATGAAGCCGATGGTCCTGGGTTCAAATTCTAGTAAGGGCATTTATTTGTGTGATGAGCGCAGATATTTTGTTCTTGAGTCATGGGTGTTTTCTATGTATTTAAGTATTTGTATATATCGTTGGTTGAGTACCCACAACACAAGCCTTCTTCAGCTTACTGTGGGACATTCAGCGTCATATAGTTGGCAGTATTCAGGTAGTCAAATAGTTCGGTACACCATATTAATTCTATGGTGTACTTACCAAACTTTATGAGTACTTTGTATATGACGCTGACTGGACCCAGTAAATTTGTGTAAAAATGTCCTACATTATTTATTTATTTATTACTGATAATTAAATTAAATACCGCAGCCCATTAAAAACGAAACGGATCGGAATAATCCTGAATCCATGAATAATAAATACTTTATTGCCGGTTGGGATAAAATTAGCATTCGATATGAAATAAAACGTACATTCATTGTGTAAGTATTTTATGTCGTAATTTGAATTTTTTCCAGATTTAATTTAGTAAAATATATATTATTTAACAATTCATAAGCTTTGTGGCCCACACATTGTTAAAAGTATGAAGGGCAATCAATTTATTATATAAACTCAGCTGATTTCCAGCATCCTTGGTACAATGCCTCAAGGGCCTTTTTTAGATTTTATACTGTAATTGGTTAAGTACTTGCAGTTATCATAATACGATTGTAATTTCTGTAAATAAATGTATAAGTATTTGTATAGTAATAAGTAGATATCAGCAGTTATAATTTTTTTAAACGGTTAGTCGAATACTAGATTCTGACATCTAATCAGAAACGCAGAACCGGTTTATACAAAATATTAATATTATAATACGAAACTGATTAAAATTTAATATGGCGGCTGGTCTTAAAAAAAAAAATTCGGACCAAAATATTAGTGTCAAATTTTCGTTTTCACAATATTTTTATTCGAACTCTACAAGAAAAACATCACAGTTTCAAACTGAATGAAAAACTCTCATTAGACTTTATCAAATAAACGGCGCAAAACTTAGTTATGAGGGCCGGTTGTACGTATATCATATCGGCGAAGGGCGCAACCCTTGCTTGTATTTAAAACTTACCGTATTGATCGGGGGACGGACAATTTTAACTTAAATAGCTTCTGGTCAATGGTAATTATGAATGTTTGATTTTTAGCGTTTTGCAATGTTGGGCAAGTTGTTGCTTTGAGGGGGGTAATATAAAATATCTTCGATATACTATTTAGTAGATTTTGGGTATATTTTATACATTCAAATATTATACAAGATAAGCTAATCTTTACAAAAACTGTAAAAGTACAATACCTACTCTACCTTAAATCTAAAAACCCTTGAGGCATTGTACGATGCATTAAAAACTCATCTTACTGCTAGAAAAAAAAAACATTAGATATTTAATTTTGTAGATTCACTTTAAACATGTACTTTATTGAAAAGCGTATTCTAATCGTTAGTAGTTGTCTAACGATAGAATAAATAAATAAATAAATATTACAGAACAGTGTTAGACAAATTGACTGAGCCCAAAGAGAAGGCCTATGTTGCGGGTACTAAGCCTACGATAAATGTAATGTACAAATACTTAAAGACATATATATCAAACACCCATGAGCCCATGACTCAGGAACAAATATGTATATATCTAGTACTTGTATGTCAATCAATGCTTAAAAGTAAAAGGAACATTGAAAAACTTCACTGCCTCGGACGAGACTCGAACTTCTGACTCTGGGACTTAGGAAGGGTCTTATTAGGAAGGGCCTTAGAGCATAGAAATAATATAGAATTCTCATCCAACGGATTTGTTCTCGGAAGATCAGTTGGCAGAGCGGCAGGCATGTATCCAAGAGTCCCGAGTTCGATTCTCGCCCGACGTAGTGGATTTTCCATTCTTTTTTTGTTTATAGCATTAGCTTAATAAAAATAATGAATATCAATTAAATACTTACTGTAAGCGTACGCGATATCGAATGATAATCGTTTATCGTTCAAAATCATAATTTATAATTACAACACAGCTAACGACAAAAACATTCAAAATTTGTAATTCCTTTGCTCCATTGTGAATAAAGTGCAGTTTGCTATCTGTTTTTAAATAATAAAAGGGTGATTATTCGGGCGTTTGAACCGTTCTTATTATTCTGTCCAGATTTCTGTAGAAGTGCCTGCATTATATTAAGTAGGTTTTGGTTGTCCTTTAGACAGCCCAGCTGTCTACCAGTAAACCAAAAATAACACCAAACTGTGTGATCATTTCTACAGAAATCTGGACAGAGTAATAAGAACGGTTCAAATGCCCGAATAATCACCTAAAAGCGGACTTCCCGAGCCAAGTAAAAAATAATTTACACATTTAAAACTATATTACAACAGTTTTAATCAAATAAATTTGTATTAGACAAAACAATCTCATTTCCATTCTACAGTCTAACATGAAACAATGATCACAAATCAAGTCTGACTGAAAAACCAAAATAACACTATTATCGGCGTGCACCTTATTTTCACACGTTAAAGCTAGTTTTTGAATAGCTAAGTACCCTTGTTAACATTGCACAGTGTAAGCTATGATACACAAATAAGCTCTTCAGACACGAAAAAGCATACGCGCCGTATAAGTCGTATATATATACAGCTTTTCATATTCAAGTGATTACGTATAGTACGCAGTGAGTCATGGTATAGTACAAGCCCCCATAGATTCAGAGATAGAATACTAATTAGGGGATGGCAGTGATACCGGCGGTTAGATTTTAAAGATTATTTTAATTAGAAACATGGGCTTGTGATATATTTCTGAAATCTTTGATATATTTAGGTGACTTATTATCTTCAAGGGTGGTCCTGTTTCTACACAGGAACAGGGGAAAAGCCGAGTAAATGTCATTTTAAATACATGCAATTGAATATTTCATCCATAAAATGGAATCTGTTCAGTTTAATTTATATCACAAAAGGTTGTTGCATTGTGAGTTTGCCTTATTTACAAAAATTATAAGAATTTCAATCATGATCGAGAATACATGCTTAATGAGAAAAAAAATGTGGAATAATTATGTATATTATTACATTCGTTGCCGTATCAGATGGCGTCACCGAAATATCAACATCACTATCTTGATGGCTCAGTCTAAGTAAAAACTGCACGCTTTAAAAGTAAACAAACAATATTTTACGAAAAGTTTTAAAAGAAATGGCGGCAAATTACAGACTAGACTAGGGCCGGGCTCAACTCTCAAACCGTTCGATATGAAGTAGCGTGCGATTTTTTTAAAGTTGCTCTTGGTTGACATTTCATTTCGAATAAGACATCATCTTCTTGATTCAAATAAAATTGCTTTGTTTGTCTAAGACGGTCTAAATTTGAAAGTCATATTTTTTAACATCAAATGTTTGCTTATTGTGGAGCTATAATAATAACTCACAGATAAGAAAATTATTGTAATGAAGAAGTTTGACATTATGTTAGTTGTAATATGCGGTTTTTGAACGCATTAAAGAGTGTTTATGATATTTGTGTAGATAACATATTAAATGGCGTGTATTACACACCTTTACTGAAGTTTAAACATGGTTTAAACCAAAACAAGATGTCAAGGTCTCTCAAAATGGTGCATAAAATACAAATTGTCGATTCCATTCCATAAACGTCCAGGTAACTTGTAAAATCGAGATCAGAGCTTAAAAGGCAATGTACAAATTGTGCTGCAAAGTTGCATAAACGACTATTAAATTTCAAAGTAAGAGTTATGCAACTATACTGGATTGCTATAGACTTATTCAGAGACTGACAAGTTTCATAAATTATACTTTCCTACCATAATAAAAAAAATGGATGATTGAATATAGCCAACCTTCTGGGACCGTTGACAGCGATTTAGGCCTACAAGTAACTATCTCTCTAGTTTTATGTAAGTAAGTAGAGTAGGTACGTTTAGTTGTTAGGCTTATTATTTTAATTATTATGTTTTATTGTATTTTTTCGTGCCAAATAAACCCTTATAGATAGCAAAAATTTCCTACATGTAATGAAACAGAATTTTTAAGTTGTATTTTTTAGTTTTTAGTCATTAATTTGTAAATAAATACGTTCTGAAATGGAAGTTATAAAGAAAATAATTGTATTTTTTTAGTATGCAGAAACATCTGCTAGCGAATACCTTCGATATATTAATCGAAAGAATAATAGAAAATTTTGACTCAAAGCGGGACTCGAACCCACAACCACTGGATAATAATTGTTTTTTATACTCAATTGTGGAGCTGCTTGCACGAGTAACTTAGGGCCGATTATACAAAATCATTCATAATAAAAGCTTAACAATTTTGTTCGGGCTATGCAGCCATATTTGAGCCAGTTAGTCAAATGCATGTTGTGCTACTTGCCCTTAGTATAATGATTTTTTTTAATAAAGAATTTGCACATTCGAAATTCGGACAAACTACTATTCGTTGCATTTTAGATATTATAGTAATCAGAATCACAATCTGCTTAGTTTTGACTTTTCATAACGTTTGCAACAGTCAATAGTAACACCAAGTCAGAGTTGAGTGACAGGTCACGTCGGTGTCCAGTCGTCGAGCTAATCGTGTTAGCCTGTCAGTACCCTGTCGTAGATAGTGGATAGAACTATGTCACAGTTGCATTATACTAGTGTACTGTAAGCAATGTATCGGGTGTGGCTTGTAATAGGAGCTTTAACTTTAGGCATCGTTTCTACACCACAAACGTAGCAACATTTTTTCTTTCAATTTTTCTAAGCAAGCAATGTATTGCAAAAACGATGAAGTTTGTAAGCTGACAGTAAACGTCAACTAGACTTTTGGATGCTGTTCATAGAAAATACTATTTACTTTGTTCGAAAAAATCACAAGTAATAAATTACCCAATTATTTAAAGTTGTAGAACAAATGTTGTTTCGTTCGTGGTGTAGAAGCGATCCCAAAAATTTTTGCTCCTATTACAGGCCACACCCGGTATATACACTTTTCCACCCGATTCCAAAGCCATAAGGGTGTATACATTTTTGTGAACTTAGTTGTACTTCGAATAAATTGATTTTTGTGCATAAGGGACTGGATCAAAATTGGTTACAAGAAAAATGTGTTGTGGAGGAAGTTATCGCCAGAATAAGATGGCGACCCGTCCGCCCACGGATGCGTGGGCGCATGAATGGCGAGAGATGATCCATTTCGGTCTTCCACATTGGTAGGCTTTATGTCTTTGCAATAAGGTTTAAGATTGGTCAGCTTGTGTCAATAGTGGTACATATTGCGTAAACTTAGAGCAGTCTTTTTGAAGAAAGTGAATGGGAACTTGAAGCGAGATTTATTAAAGGAAATATAAGATTCTGCTAACTTGAATGCTATCAGTGTTAACACCAATAAAGCTAAGATTTTTTCATTCGAACCGATATATGATGGATTTAATTATTAGTTAAACGCCAAAAAACTGTAAATAAAATAAACCTTTATTCTGCAAACAGTAAGTAGTAATATTGTCTTCGGTTGCCTCGATAATTACTCATGAAATAAAACAACTAAAACGGATTAAATCGCGCTAAGTAAGTAAGCGATAAGTAAGTAGTAGTCAAGATAACTAATACTTATCAATAAAATGTATCATTTACAGAAACATAAGTATACAACAACAAACAAACACTGACAACAATCAAAACTTCAGTAAACGTTACTATGAGTCTATGAATACTCATTCGTTTTTTAATGAATGAAAATGAACGCGTATTTACATGCATTCACTAACTTTTCTAATACGAGAAAAAAAAATACATAATAGTAGATTTTAAGCGCCTGACCAGCGGCGCTACCGCGAAACACGATATTCGTAAATTTCGGACGTTTGTCTCTGTTACTCTTATGACGCCTTAATTGGAGTAAAAGAGAAAGATGCCCGAAATATACGAATTTCGATGTTCGCGGTAGCGCCCATGAAGAGCTCAGCAGTCAAATGTTTGTTTTCGTGGAATCTTATTTGATCAGACCTCAAAATTTATATTATAAATAAAATAGGTTGACTGATTCAGGAAGTTAAAACATAATTATTAGATACAGATTACAAATGGGTGTATGGCAATTTTTATTGTTTTTTTTTATATTTAAAACACAAAATAAATTATAATTCTTTCTTTGCAGCTTCCACGCGAACCAAAGTGGCTTTAAAAAGACTTATTACAAACTGTGTTCAAACTTATACAATAGTGATTTTACATGTGAACTTTTTCATGAAAACTGTGCCAAATTGACCATCGAACTAATTGTAAGTGTACACGAGATTGGACTTTAAGTGTATGGATTTAATATTGGAATTCCGCCATTAATGGCTCCGGATGGGCACCAACCTATCTAAATTGAACAAGACAAGAGTCTCCGGTGTAAATCATGTTAGTATCATCTCTTTCTATTATAATTAAGGCTTTTTTTATCGTGTTTATTGTTTGTTGGTAATTTAGTTGGATTGTTGTATTTTTTATTTGCGTAGTTTTGTCATTTTCAGTTTGAATCATTTCACATCCACAGCCTTGAGTGTACGTTTATAACGTAACTTTACGTCACGAACGCGTTTGCGTTTCCCATATTAATAACATTATCACTGACGCGTTCGTAAACGTTTTTTACGTCAAAAGAAACTTACACTAGAGCCTCAGACCCGATACCTCGACCATCGAAGCGACAATCGAATTCAGGGCGAACGAATGCCTATAATAATATTTAGTCATGTGTCAAATGTTTTTTTTTTTTGATAAGAAATTCAGCTATCATTTTCTTTTTATATTGAACCTGAATATGCCTGCATAAATTATATTGCAATATTCAAATACAGCATTGCAAAACAGCCATTTCTCGGCCTCGGCCATTAAGCGCTATAACTCAGTTAGTGCCGACTGCAGCCGACGTAATAGTGGCGTGTTAGGGGTAGGAAATAGAGAGGCTACGGCTTAAGGCCAGGAAGATGCCGGTTTCCAGCTGTTTTACAGATGATTAATAACACCTTACTTTTCAAATAAAGTTAAGTAAGTAAACTATGTTTAGCTGACATCATACATACATACATACATACATTTCAGCCATGTGTACATACATGTCCATGTGCAGTTCACTGCTGGACATAGGGCCTCCCACAAATAAGACTTGTATCATCTTGGGGGTAGTTGCCATAGTCGCCACGCTTGGTAGGCGGGTTGGCGACCGCAGTAGCTGTAGATTGGGTTTCAACGGACGCTGGATGTTTCTCTTTGTCGCCTCTTACGACACCCGCGGGAGGAGATGGGGTGGTGCTATTCTAGTCAGCCGGTGGAGTTTCTAATTTCTGATTTATAACCTATACGTGAATTGTGTTAGGTTGTTACGTCAAATAGATAGTATATAGATTTGTCGGGTCTGACCGCCCAGTCCTTGAATTAAATATGTTGTCCGCAATTAGGTACCTATATGATTCACGTCTAAAATATGCTTTTTCTTTGAGCATAATTAATTTACAAAAAAATTCGTGCTTTATGTACATAACTTCTTTAAGATAAAATTAAACTTAAAATAAATAATAGTTTATAAAAATGTAACTAGCAACATTATGGAGTAAAAGTTTAAAGTTAATGGGTTAATCACTAATTTGATTAGAACAATCTGGTCCAGACGCTAGCAAGGGCCCGGTAGTTTATCGCGGGATAAATTTCGTAAGATTATATCTTATCAGCTTGTAATGAATCTGCTTATCAAAAGGGACAACGACTTAATTAACATCTCCTCACTTTGGTTGTTCAAGATGCTTAGATACGAAACGGTTCTAACATAAGGTTATATTTATATAAGATAAGGTAAGTTCAGAAATTCAGAAGAAAATGACCCTAGAATTCAACTGGTATTACAATAATATAATTAAAACTGTTATGAACCATGTTACTACTACTAGTTACAAACGGATAAACTCGCGTGTAATTATATCGCACTAGGCGACATATTTCTTGAAAAAGGGTACCACAGCTTACCCGAATAAATTCCTTATTTATTTGTAGTAAAAGAGAGTCTAGATTCAAGAGCGGTATCGACAATGAACAGGATAAATAAGGAGAGATTAAATATTTTTTTATTATTTATTTTAATTTACATTTATTTTTAAGTAGTCATACTACTAAATTCGCAGCTGACGCCATGAAAGCTAGAGATTCAGGTTCATATCCTGCCTTCTAACACTTGAACACCTGGTCTATTTTGCTTACGCATATGTCATCTATTTCAATTAATTATAAACAAGATAAAAAATATATTGTAAAGGAGATTATCAGTTGATTATTCTTATTAATGACATGTTTTATATGATTGCTTTACGGAATATGTTTGGCCGGATTCCCAGTATCCACATCGATATTCTACTTGTTATTGAAATTTCCGTATGCCTTTTTTCTTTATTTATCAATAAATTTAAAAAAGTTATTGACGCTGTTCTTATACTCTCATTTTTAGCTTCACTAACATTTAATGCATGCATGTTATTAAGCTTTTCCTCGACGTAAGAAACATTTGTATCGTGAAACCACTTGATACTTTTCGGAGTTTTTACAAGTGGAAAAATAAAACTCTTGTAAACGATCTTGAACATTTCCCGTAACATACAAAAACCGACAAATATAGTTGATTTACAATCTGTTTGTGGCACCACATAACTCATGTTAATGGCGCCCGTATCGCTGAACCGGGAACTGCCATAAACTGGATTTATATCGAAGGATATGAAGAAAATCTTCAAGTTGTTAGCGACGTACGAATGTTGAAGTACTAAGAGGGTTTAGGCGGTAAGGCGCGACGAATGCCAAAAATTTTTTAGGGCCGTCTCAAAGAACTAAATGCAAGTGTAGGGTTAGAACGGTTATTTTTACCTGTATTGCCTTTTTTCTTCTTTTCTTCCATGTGATCATGGATATTCATGTTTATTTATATTAGGAACATACTTCCGATAGATGTCGTTGTTAATATCATTGATCACACTATCAAACCGTTGTTGTCATTAATGAAATAATTTATAGATGTTTATAGACAAATGAACAGTGTTGAGTAAAATTTATGACTCCTTTGAAATAACGCAATCTTGATGATGATATTTTGTGTAACATACACTAACGTTACTTTTACATAATCTATTGATTGGTCTCTGTATATAATACGTCAAAGTGATTAGATGATAGCATCAGTCATCGTGAGAAACGAGATGGATGACGTATGGGAATCTGGTTAAAAAACGATTGACGCATGTGCTTAGGGAGTGCAGATGCGTTTCCAGTAATTAGATTAGGTTATTGTATAATCTATCATTTGAATCATTTGTTACATGTGAAAAATTAAGCAACGTTCCTAACTGTGGTTACTAATAACTGTTATTATAATTCGTCTTGCATTATTCTTCAGAAAACTAAAACATGATTTATAAAAGCTGTAAGAATATTTGAATAGAATACTTGATAATACTGAAAAAACTTCTAACCGTTATTAGGTAAAATATCGAATCTATTGCTGTTACTAGAAGTTTAATGTTATGGGATTCGCATGCTGACTCAATTTACGGATTACTTGTCTTTACACTACCATACACGCGTCCAAAGAAAAAAAAACAATCACAAAGCACTTCATCAGAAAAGAAAACCAATAAAGTGACGTCAAATAACACACTTTACTTTTCTATCAGTAAGTTTGCTTACTACAGTTACAAATTCAACAGAGCAAAAAAGCCCGAGTCCAGAATCTTCCGGGCGCTCCAGAATTCAATATCCGCTTGTGTATTTGATTACGCGATTACTGCTCCTCGACCCGAGCTACTCGATTTAAGATATTCGATTATTTAGTACTGAGAATGTTGGGGAGGATTGGCGAGTTGAAATAGGATAGTGTGAATTGTTAAAATTGTCACTTGTAAATATTAAATGAACACAGAAAATTTGGTTAAAATTTTTAAAAATCGACTACGGTTAGTAGTAAAGTATTCATCATTATTATCTCAGTCATAAGACGTCCACTGCTGAACATAGGCTTCCACCTTGTACCTCCACATGTACCGGTTGGAAGCGACCTGCATCCAGCGTCTTCCGGCGACCGTAATGAGGTCGTCTGTCCATCTTGTGAGTGGATGTCCTACGCTGCGCTTGCAAATCCATGGTCTCCACTCGAGCACTTCGACCCCATCGGCCATCTTCTCTGCATACAATGTGGCCTGCCCATTGCCACTTCAGCTTGCTAACCCGCACACAAGTTAATTTATAACTAACCTTTTCCTTTAAAATGGTCAAGTATCTTTCTCTTCATAAGTTTGGAAAATAAATCTTCATGAAGCATTATTTAAAAGACTTCTTAATGGTTTATTCTGTAATCCAGTCACAGCTGACTTTACTTCAACAAATATATAAAATTAAAGTACAAAATAGGTTTTAAAAATTTTCCGCCTCAGCTCAAGATCTAGAAATCCTGTTATAAAAGCCATAATCGAATATATTTCTCACATTGTTCCGCAGCTCTGCAACTCTGAAACTTTTACAGTAACTTGATAAGACAGTCTGGTGGAGCATCTGGTTTTGCGATTTCTTTTATTTTGTTCCTTGGTATCGCGTGTTCTAGAATACACTCCATTACTTACGAAAAATCTAGCTGATTCCTTACAATTTTATATTACTGTTTTTTTTTTTACTTAGTTTCTTTATGTGTAATGTTACTAATGTTTGAGTCATAAGTGCATGTAATGTACCTAAATTGAAAATTAAAAATCTATTTTTTTTTTTCATTTTACGAAGGCTTCATCTTCATTCACAATCTGGTTCATTATATCAATGCTTGCACAAAAATATTTTATAATTATTCCTATATAGTTTTGCACGAACTTCCTCTATACTGAGAATCACTTTCATCATAACATTACAATTTAAATAATTAAATTTAAAAACTAAATATGATGTTGAGTAATGTGATATAAAAAGTACATTGCATTTCTCTTTTTCTCTTACTTCAATTTATCTTGAATAGCGTGAATATTGATTGGCATCCCTAACTTCAATTGTGTCGCCGTCACCTCTAATTGGTAACGCTATACGTGCAGCGGCGAGATCAAAGCTTTACACGTCCAATAAAACGTCGGGGCGCTGTGACGTCATGTTTATGTTATGGTAGGGCTGCCGACTACGGTCTGAGGTTACAAAAGGAGTTTCAAAAAATTGCAAAATGTAGCTGTCCCTCTTATTATCTTATTTAAAACAAATTTCATAACCTTGTTATAAAGTACTTATCGTAGATACTTATATATTTTATTATAATCACCTTACGAAGTATTTTAACAATTCATATTATCATGTTTTATATATTGAAGGGTATTTTTTATAAGTATATTAGTTTTCAGTCTGACAAGCATCTAGGTACTCGTACGTATCTCAATACTTATTTCGCAACAGCGAACCGACAAATGTAAAAAACCAATATGTTTACAAAAAGCCGTCATCTGTATTTACCAACCATCTATTGTCGAAACCTCGCTACCCTATTGCCAAACTTTTGGTGAACTGTATTTCCAAATTGTTAAGGTTGATATTCGCATGTCAGGATGAAATTAAATACGAGGTTTAGGAAGTAATATAGTATTTGCAGTACCGGGCAGTTCATGCATCATGCAGCGTAATGCCCGGAATACACGAGGCTAGTTTTTCAAGCCAGTATAGTAAGCTAGTGCTAGTAAGCTAGCAAGCTAGTGCGTCTATCTTCGTGTATACAGAACTAGCTTCACTTTCAGGCTAGTAAGCTAGTGCTGAAGCCAGGATAGTTTTAATAGCTTGCCGTTCTATTTTTTGAGATAGTAGCGCCCCCCACCACCGATTTCGCTAGCCTGGCTTGTGTACTATCTTCGTGCGGCCGGTGAAGCTAGTATCCGTCCGGCTAGTGCCATTTGTCCATACACGTTTTTTTAAATATATCTTCAAGTAATTCATCTAGTACACATTTACATAGTTTTTTAAGTAATTGTTTCATTCATGCTATGTTATTTTTTACGAATTACGTTCATATTGACGTTTTTTTTACGACACTTTGCAAACGTACTGGCACTCGAACTGACTTAAAATTACTGGCATCATGTAGACAGCACTAGCCTGGGTTCAAGCCAGGACAGTTTTACTAGCTTACTAGCTTATTAACTAGCTTACTATACTGGCTTGAAAAACTAGCCTCGTGTATTCCGGGCATAAGTCGAATGAATTGCACTAGCGATTTAATTCATATAGCCTTTCGAGTCACAAATATTAGGAAACCAAAATAATATGAGCTATAAGTCTATAGAGGTTTTAAGAGACACTGGGCACTGCGAATGTTATCTTGGTACACGTTCGTACCAATCTGGAGCGCAGCCCGACTGGGGAAGCACTTACAGAAAACCATAGCCAAATATCATTATACTCTAAATACTCATACTCATGGTTAGTATGATCGCCAAAGAGCTCAGAACCATAAGGCTACTAAACGATAACCTCTTGTGTCAAAATGAACGTGTACATCAATATCTCGGCTAGTAAATAATGAATTTAAACCTGATCTGTCACACGGATAATATTTAATTGATGTGACACAGTCCGACATTGGCTCTGTAATTATCGGTGACGTCGTAGGCACGACAACACTCGACCACTCGACTCGACTCTTTAAATTAGGTAGGCAACTGGCAAGTGTTACAGGCTTACTGTAAGCCTTCAAGGCAGTTACATGAAGTTACAGTCCAAAGGGTACTGGGTCTGTTTACCATCAGTCAGGCCGTATGCTTGTTTGCCATGGTAGTATAAAAAAGAAACCCATATATATACCGGTTTGTCTGAGATTAGTAAGCTATCGGAATAGCAGAGTAAATAGAAAGGGTGCTTTTAGCTGGATATATCCGAATTATGTTTAAGCCAAAAGGACATAAGTAACTGTAACGTAATTCTCAGATATGCCTTTCTTTTATAAACACAGATATTGGGGTAGATTTATTGTTGAGTTCGTGATTGATGATAGTTTTAGATTCCCGCATTATTTACAACGGGGAGTAAGTACCGCATAAAGATTAAAAATAAAATTTACTCGGATTTACTCACGTTTATTAAGTCACTCACGCGACATGTTTCGGAGAACACCGGCCTTCATTTTCAAGCGCTAAGAGTGCAGTACCCTCACCATAAGTTGTGATATTGACGTTTTCGATAACGAGTATCGAGTTTACTCTGTGCATCTCGTTCGCACTAAAATAGTGATGCACAGATAGTATACTCGGTAGTCGGTATCGAAAACCTCAATGTCACAACTCATGGTAAGGGAACCGAGTGTCCGTTCGGATCGCCGCTCGCGTTGTCACGCACTGAGTGCGTGACGGGCCACGGGTTAAATGTCTCACGAAAGTTTAAAATTGTATTATTTATATGAGAATTGCTAGAATCTACCATAGAACGGGCAGATTCTGTTGCCGCTATAACAACAAATACTAAAAATAAAATAATCGTACATTACAATACAAGTGCAGATAATAAGAATTTTGCAACTAGTGGTGGTAAATTGCACTAGTTCGGTAATGTGACACTACAGGAGAGGGGCTCCCATAAAACAAACACAATTTGTATTATCTTATGTTAAAAACCGAAGAACCATAAAAAACTGAAATTGTTAAAGTAAGTAATATATAAAAATAAGTACATGACATAATTCTTTTAAGTTGAAACCTGCATAAGGCGCGTGTTTTGTTCGCCCGTTCAATTGATCGATGTGAATAGGTGTCATTGAACTTTTTATTATTGCATTAGTCCTTAGTATCCACAGTCTATGTAGTTATATTTCTAGAAATCTAGACTTTGATATAGAAACTAGCTGTTATCCATATATTACAGCACAATACATTCAGCAGCAGAAGTTACTAAGCCGGCCAGGTGTTTACAATGTGTCAAGCTCATTTGGAACTACTGCTGACTGTACATTAACTCTTTATTGCATACAATAAAAGAGCAACACAAGATACTTACAGACATAAATATAAGATTTATTAAAGTAGATGCATGTGCTATTTACTTATTTTGTTTTTTTTTTTAATGACATAGTTTTTATGTCACGTCAGTTACTGCTTGCTCAAAACCATACGAATGCAATACGAAATATATTTCTTTGCTCTTCCTACCTAAACCGGCGCATGGCGATAATTTGAGTGCGGAGAAGTACGTATCATTATTATCCCAAAAATAATTTTGACTATCAGCGTCAACGAAGTCGCAAGAAGTCGTCAATATCGCTTAGAAAAGAAAGAGCGTCAAACATATTGGACAAGTATGTGCCTTTCATAAAAAATAATCTTGTCACACTCGGATGCTATTAGGGCAAGTACTCAACTATTGATAGTTCCCTCCTTCGCCGTGTCAAGCTGACAGCTCTTGTGTCATATTATTTATCGCCCCCGTCAGCCATTTCCACCGTCCGTCAAAAAGCATCTTCATCTCAATCGAATCAAATGCCGCGATCATTTTTCCCTCTTTTTATCCGATGCTTCCCTAATAACACTATTAGAAGAATTGCTGAGGCTTGGAAAAAAATCCAATAGACTCGACGCCATTTTGGTGTCCAGAAAGGTGTATTTTTTTATTTAATTCTGCAAATCCACCCTTGTTTTTGTGGGGTGATGCCGATGGGGTTCAAGCTGTAGAGCTATAGCGGACTACATTTTACATTGCGCTTAGTGGATTGTTGGTGCTGACAAACGCTTTTGTATATTGTTCTTAAGCCTTCTTAAGCTTACCGTGAGACTTAGCAAGAATATCCTATAATATTGATTTATTTTATTTAACTACATGTACCTATTTAACTAACAATTCGCGATGAATTCAAATGTTGGATATAGGCCTCGCTCCTGCGCCACAGGGTAGGCGCAAGCGGATATCTATATCGGAATTATTAGCAGCAACAAGTAATAACCCGTAGATATAAAATGTATGTCTTTATATTAGACTTAACTACTTCAAACAGCATGTAATTATTATTAAGCAGTTACGTTATTTTTTTAAATTAAAAATGTAGATATAGTGAACAGGCAGAAGAAGCTTTTGAGTGAACAACATAAATAAAATAGCATTTATTTTCAATACGTTTATTTCCATACTTGGTTAATTATTTTCTTCACTGTGTATAGTTTCATAACCAGTTCTTACATAATTTTTATCCTCCAACCCCCCTTAAAGGCCGGCAACGCGCTTGTGACTCATCTGGTGTTGCGGGTGCCCATGGGCGACGGTAATTGCTTACCATCAGGCACTGCTCGCAATGATTAGCTGCAACAAGTAATAACCCGTAGATAGAAAATGTATGTCATTATATTAGACTTAACTACTTCAAACAGCGTGTAATTATTATTTAGCAGTTACGTTATTTTTTTAAATTAAAAATGTAGATATAGTCAACAGGCAGATTTTGAGTGAACAACATAAATAAAATAGCATTTATTTTCAATACGTTTATTTCCATACTTGGTTAATTATTTTCTTCACTGTGTATAGTTTCATAACCAGTTCTTACATAATTTTTATCAGATATGTTTTCTTACGAATATTTTTGTATCTGAGTTATGGAAGTTATATATGTATTTAAATATTAATACATATATCTACCCTAGCTTCTATTCAATAGCAGTTTACTGAGCTTACTGTTTACAATTTATTTTTATCTTATAGGTTTCAACACGCACTTTAGAATAGTCAGATACAGAAATCATCTTAAGGTTATGGACTAGCTAAGCTAAGATATTATTAGTGGATGTTTATTTATGAATACTCACTTCTGCTGCTGATTGTGCTTTCTCCGTTAGCTCTACTTTTTTTTTATGACAAAGGCGGCAAACGAACAGACAGATTGCCTGATGGTAAGCAATTACCGTCGCCCATGGGCACCCGCTACACCAGGGGAGTCACAAGCGCGTTGCCGGCCTTTAAGAGGGGTTGGAGCTCTGGGAACCTTACTCATCATCAGGAACACAACACTACATACCTGAAAGGTAGCAGTGCTATTATGGCTGTGGTCTTCTGTAAGGAGGAGGTACTTCCCCAGTTGGGCTGCTCCAGACTCAAGCGCGAAACTACTACTTTACTCATGACTTAGACCACAACCCCTCTAGAGGGTAGTGGAAATCAATAGTCGACAACTGTCGGTTTGAAATGTTTACGCGAAAATTATTCAATTAATTCGCCCAAGGGCACTCTGAAGCTTTTTAACAAACAACTTGTTTGTACAACTTTTGTTTACAAATAAATCATTACGTTTCAACAAGGACGAATGTCTGGAATTTATAATTGTTAAAAATATACACACGTTTTATGGAGTTTATGGCTGGCTTGTATAAATATATTCTTAAAATACATGCTGGCCAATATAATTATAAGCGATAAATTGCTGGCAACCCGATTGGAAGAATCAAAAATTGACAGCTGTCATGAAAGTTATAGCTTGCAAATTTCCTCATCTTACTTCCACGAGGAACATAAACTCTAAATCAATACAACGTACTCCAAATGATTAGTATCAATCATTTATCATTTAACCTTTTCAACGCTTTTCCTCCCGCGTCAAAATGTGACGTGTAGGCCAACGTATCGACTAGTGAAGAACAAATATAAACCTTATCCCAGCTAACGGTAAATTAATATTCAAAATTTGTATGCAATTAATTTACTTCCTTCTGAATAAAATGAAGGTTTGCTACGCTTTGCTATCTATTAAATAATAAAAACGGACATTTCGAGCTAGTGGGGTTAACAAATATTTTTACTGCCATCTAAACAACAACTAGGCAAAAATGCTGCAATGTCGTTTCACTCAGAATAGATGGAATGAGACAAAAACGTGCGCAAGTGTCAAGACTTCGAGTGTCTTACGGTTACTTCATTTTCTTTATTGCGTATAATATTGGCGTAAAAAGTCGGGGTAAAGGAACTCCTGTTTAGGTTATTACGAGGGCCACACTGAAAGTTTTGCGTAACTTTTAAATAAAACGATTTAGAACAATAACAATACATTTACTGCTTCTCAAAATATTCTCCCTTACATTCTATGCACTTTTTTATCCTCTCGAACCATTTTTGAAAGCACGAGGCCCAATCACTTGATCGCATGTTTTCCACGTGCATATTAAATGTTGTCACTGCCTCTTCAGGAGTCTTAAATGTCAAACCCCTCATCAAATCTTTGATTTTGGGGAATAAATAAAAGTCACAGGGTGTAAGGTCTGGACTATAGGCCGGATGTGTGACAGCCTCCACATTTTCGGATCTCAAAAGTTCTATAGTCTTTTTTGCGGTATAGGGAGACGCATTGTCATGATACAGAAGGGTGCGGCTTCTTGGTCTTCTTTCACGAACTTTTTTTTATAACCGTAGGTAAACAAATTGTGGTGTACCAATCGGCATTTACTGTTCTTTTATTATTTAGAAGAACTGTGCTGATATGCCCAGTCTTTGAAAAAAAACAGGCGATCATTTGCTTGGCAACGCTTTTGGCTTGTTGAACTTTCGTTGGCCTACTGTCGCCTTCAAAGACCCATTCACTGGACTGTTGTTTTTTTTCCGGATCGTAACAATAAATCCAAGTTTCGTCTCCTGTAATGATGTCGTAAACGGCATTTGAAGTCCCTTGCTTGTATTTTTGCAGCATTTCTTTACACCAATCTACTCGCACGTCTTTCTGCAGTGGAGTCAGTTCATGAGGAATCCACCGACAACAAATCTTCCTGAATTTTAAATAATCATGTAAAATCTTTTGTATTTGGCTCATACCTATCCCCTATTGTCCACGAATTTCGTCGTAGGTAATTCGCCGGTTTCCTTCGACGAGTCTTCTAATGGCAGCCACATTATCTTCATTGACCGCGGTGGATGGTCGACCTTCACGAAGTTCATCGCCAAGAGTATTACGACCCCTACTAAATTCCGCGTACCATCGCCTCACAGTGCTTAGAAGAGGTGCTTCAAGCCCAAAAGCATTTTGAAGGCGAGCGCTACACTGGTGAGGCGTCAGAGACCTTTTAAAATCGTAGAAAATCATTACTCTAAAATCTTTTCGCGTCAAATCCATGTTCTATGCAAACGGTTTACTTCGATATGACATAAAAAAACAAATGACGATCAGTTTCCCGCCAATTTATATCAGATTCCATAAAAAAAGTCTGTATTTTGAAATGTTATCTAAGTCGAAATTCAAATGTTTCCGAGTGACCAGTTGCGCATAACTTTTAGTGCGGCCTATGTATGTTTCTGCCAATGTGATGTTTTTATCTTAGTTGTTCGGGAGGTTAAATGTCAAAATAACTTTAGATTTCGAGTCATGTCATGTTGCAATTTAGGGAGTCCGAATAGAAATCGAAATACGGGTAGAGTTATAAACAAATTATAATATCGCGATAATAAATACTAAAACAATTACAAGAAAAATACATACAGGCAAAAATTTAAAAAAGTAATATTTTGACACGTCGGTTAAAAAGTTTGGGGTTATATCCTTACTTAAAATTTTAGGGTTGACCTAATTGAGACATAAATACATTTTCAGACGAAAAAATAACCTAGTTGAAATTCGACATTTATTATATAGCCGCTACATAGTTCGTAGCAGTCAAAGTGGCCAATTATATCTTAACATCCTGACAGACTGTCAGCTATGTAAAGAAAAACCTGTTGCAATATATTTGACTGTAACAATATATTTTTACTATTTAATGCTGAGTGTACTTAATAGCAGATATCACCAGTATTTTTGCACGTACAAAAACCCGAACTAATCTCGAACAGACACACATAATTAGAAATCATTTCATTATTCACCTCCACGGAACCCCGGCCATAGATCACAAGAGACAGTTTTATAGGTTAGCTCGTGTGGACCAGGGACATGGTTGGACCCTTCCACAGACAAGGCTAAATCAGTAGCTAAACTTTCATATATGTCGCTTAATAACTGATCTCGTCTGATTCATTATGAATTTGCAAATACTAATGCACAAACTATATTGCTAAAGCTGGGATCGCAAATCTTTAACAGCTATTCTGCGAATGTCGGAACGCTCAACTAAGAAACTTTACGCGGAAATTCAACTCCGAAAGATAAATTGATTGAGTGTCTACTCGTCATCTATTATTAACATTACTATGATTATATTGGAGCCATATTCGTTTAAAGATTTTAAAATAATATAAAACCATAATTTACATGGCCAAATTAGCTAAGAATATATCAAATTTTGGTATTTTAAAGGGAAGAGTGAATAAATAGGCTGTTACTGAACCAGCGTGTGACATCCTCGACCTCGTCAATACTTACCATCATCAAGTGTGACTGAGGTCAAACGCTGGACAGTCTTGTATAAAATAAATAAATAAATGATTGAAAATATTATACATTACATTAAAAGAATACAACATTATATTAAAAGTATAAGTAAAATTGAAGAGCCAATTATGCCGTCATAGAAATAATTCTATCTGCTGCCCGAAGTTCTGACTTTTATCTATTAGATCAGCATTTTAATTGAGAAGTCTTGGTTTTGCTATGAGTTTTCTGTGACCGTTTTGACTGTGAACGTACGAAAGATTTATATTGGCCCCCAATTGTTATCAGGTTCAGGAAAATTGCAGGAGTCTGGTTACAGCTGCAGAGGGGTTAAATTGCTGGATTCGTAGTTATTAATAGGGTTATAAATATATGGTTGAACAAAATGATAAGCGGATAGACCTTCGGTGTAATAAAGTATTTTTTTTTATAAGTCGTCGTACACAAAATAGGTGAAAAACTTAGCTAAAACACCTGGCCTGTGTATTAGTAACGTGTGTGTACACGCATGTCGGTGTTCCATATTCAAATTTTGACGTAAGTGGCATATTCATTCTCTGCACAACTACATAGACATGGTCCTTCTGTTAAGTTTTTCATATATGCATTGTACAGAACGTTTAGTTAGCATCAAATCATTGACATATTTGACAAAAGATTACAAATATAAGCATTCAGGCAAAAATTAATAAAAATATACCTATATTATGAATTTGTTACCTCGGCCCAGGAAGTGCTTCTAAACCAGAAACCACCGGGAAGCATCTTGTAGGGCGGTGGAACACACTGCAATCGCCAACCCACTTGCTGCGTGGTGATTATGGCTTTAAACTGATAATGGAAAGGGTATGTCTAGCAGTAGAACCTGTTGTTGATGATGATATTTTGTTTTTTCGCCACACTGACGGCAATTTCTTGACATATTTTGGGTATACAAACTAAATAAACATTACTCTTTTCCGCATTGATTCGGTTACTACAAGCAGTTTTACCATAATAATCTTAGTCTGTACACAGCACCGCCACTCCAAAGTAAACATTTGGCATCAATAATTGGCGCTGTCCCGCTAGGGTTGTTAAAACCGCGCAGCGGACCGTGTCTCGCAGCCCTTGTTTAAGCCACTCCGGATTACGGAGGGATAGCATGGTTGGTTTTACCACTGTTTTAGGTTAAATTGCTTGCCACAGGCTAAAAATATAAGCAATATATTTTTATTTTTAAACCTTTGTGAGTCATAGCAGTGCTTAGAATTGTCAGATCGTAACGTGCCCTCGACGTGAACAGGGCTCGGCATTCTTGTAACTTGTTAATGAATCTTGGTTCTGATAAACGGAGTAAAGCAGAGTAAGTTTAGTTGTTTTTCTAAACATTTTTTTATATTTCAAATAAAAAAAAATGAATACACAAATAAAAAGCACAGCCGGAAGTAAATTTCTTAATAATGGAACATTCTGTCTTGTATTTGATTAACAAAAAAATACTTGATGTCTTATCAATTGGGAAAATCACCAGTATAGTATCAGCTGCCATATTACATTCGTTTGATAAATAATTTTAATCTCTGAATAAAATCCCCTCCAAATAAATTCCGCATACGAGAGGCATAATACCATCACAAATGCCAAAAAAAAGTACATTACTTACAGTATCATAACTTTTCTCAATAAACACAGACATAAAACCGACCCTAATGAGCGTTTAGTATGCCTATAACCCACTAAAACCCCATAATGAAAGTAAGCCTAAGTAGCTTTACCACACCTATAAAATACTAGCAAGTCAAAGGTGCATATGACTCATAACACCAAACACGAAAAGTGCATTACATTGCATCGTCAAAACAGCTTCCCCCAGCAAATTTCTGTGCATTAATTTGCACACCGTACCTTAGGGATTATGGCCCTAGTCTTAGGATAGTTTTCCTCGAAAACTGTGTAGAAGAGGATTTAGCTGTCAATTGAATGTTTGTACTGGTATTTATTTTCGAGAGGGCGTAGGAATAACGTAGGGATTAAATATTAGGGATTTAGTAGGGACTAAATGGAACTCTATTATCATCATCATATCAACCAAATGACGTCCACTGCTGGACATCTCACCCGTCGCGTACCCCCAATGATGGGTTTTGTGATGCCCTCATCCATTGGATTCCCGCGATTTTGCCCACGCCTTCCGATCTCTCTTTGGCTCTTACTAATAAGTGTGATAAAAAATTAAGAGATAAGCAAGCTGTATTAATTAGACTCGGGTACCCTAAGCTGCAACCAGAAACTACCAGGGGGGTGGGCAACAGCTTTCCTTTGGGCTAATCCGCCTGGCGTTGAACCTCTACATGCTTAGAAACCGCCCCCTATGGAGGTCTTTGGGGGAGGCATATGTCCAGCAGTGCACGTGGCTGATAGAAAGGCATATTTTTATTTTTGTGCATCTATACGTAATTCTACAATTTTCTTTTACTAAAATTACTTTTCTCTATAGTTATAGCATATTGTATGTATAGGTTTTAAAAAAATGTTGAAAGTTCAATTATGAAAAAGCACTCCCTATTTACAAGTACTAAATGTAGATAATAATATATAAATAAATAAATAAAATAAATATTTCGGGACATTTTTACATAAATCGACCTAGTCCTACGGTAAGCTCAGTAAGGCTTTTGTTGTAGGTACTAGACGACGATATATATAATAGATAGATACATATAAATACTTAAATACATAGAAAACACCCATGACTCAGGAACAAATATCTGTGCTCATCACACAAATAAATGCCCCGACTGGGAATCAAACCCAGGACCATCGGCTTCATAGGCAGGGTCACTACCCACTAGGCCAGACCGGTCGTCAAATATATACATATAAAGATCTACATTGTGGGTTCCGCTTTGCAATTGAAACAGACGGACAGCCAGCGCGAATTCTCTTTACAAACGTACTGATTGAAAATCCATGAGCTGGCCTTAATTAAGCTTACTAGGAACTGGATGGATGTATGCATCAGCGAACCAACCAAGTAATAAATAAATAGCCAATAGCCGTAAATATAATACGAAGAGAAGAGATAATGCGGTGCACTGTGCTGGCATTACAAACTCATCCTTTAGAACGTCATTTAATTCGAATGTGCTTTTTTGTGAATATATGGCATAATGCCATCCAATCAACACGTTACCTGTTAGAACCGTTGAACTGAACGAAATTCTGAGAAACATAGGCGCAAATCCGGTCTGAAAGCATTTTGTGGAGGTCCTTTTGGTTGTAACTATTTAAGGAATCCATGAAACAAAGAACGAATTGGACATGATACTGTGTACACTCTGTACTTTGAGAATATTCGAAAAGCGAGATTTACGTATTTTTTAGTTCTAGTAAAAATTAAGCTGAGATTTTAAGTATGTATTTAAGACTCCAGGAGGGTAATTTTTGAGAGTTGTACATATTTTTACACTCTCTAAGAAACGAACAGTTACACATGTTGGAATTCAAACTTGTTAATAACATTATTTGAAGACAAAACTTTTGTAGCGATTATATTGACTTGAAATTCGAACGCTCGAAATTAAAAAATGGCTATTATTCCATTACCCTTACCATGAGTTGTGACTTTGAAGTTTTCGATAACGAGTATCGAGTTTACTATTTGAAATTCTCGTTCGCACTAAAATAGTTCAAGCGAGATGCACAGATAGTAAACTCGATACTCGTTATAGAAAACCTCAATGTCACAACTCATAAAGGTACTTATAGCATTCTGCCAGCATTTTCGGTTACATGCTAAAGTTAATGTTATTTTTAATGTATTTGATATATTTAATATAATATTTGCTACCATATTCATACTATAATTTGAATCGCTTTGACATAATATTTGTAAACTATCATAAATGACAATGTATGATGTCATTTACGGGTGTTGCTTTACAAATGTACTGTAGCATTACCATGAGTCGAAAAAACAAAACTCGCGCTGATAATGATGTGGACTTTAGCCAGTCTTTATTAGAGACTACGAAAACAATGTTATTCTCACAACGTTGGAAGTAATCTTTAAAATTAATATACGTGGTTTACTCCCATTTCCGGACAATCTTTTTTTAAATACAGTGACGGTGGCAAACAAGCATACGGCCCGCCTGATTATAAACAGTTACCGGAGCCTATTTACGCCACAGGATTCATTATGCGCGTTGTACCCTTCATGAACCTATACAGTATACACTCCTTTTTGAAGAACCTAAGAAAGAACCTCATACTGTAGTCCCTAGGATAATAATAATATAATATGCATAATATATCCACAGTAGTGTTAACAATTAAGTACACATTGTATATACATTGCAGCTGTACCACCAACGTAGTTACCTTAATGACATACAGAGCAAGTAACAGTCTCCAAGCCTAGTCTTGTCACCCGATCTGGAAGCCTTAGTTAACTAAGTTAAAGGGTCAGTGAATCATTTGCATGTTCGCGCTTATATAATTGTACCTCTGACTGAGTCGTAACTATGTAACTAATTCTAAGATCGTTTCAGCTATAAATTTGTATCAAATAGGAAAATTATAGAATCTGAGTATAAAACCATTTAAAATCGCATCGAAAAGCAGTTTTGGTATTAGGAACTTTGAATAAATAATAATTTGGAATTAAATTGTGCTAGTATGGTTAAGTAAGTATATAAGCTAATGTACGTATGGTTCTGTCTAAACGAACGAATCTTAAGTGGCATTGAGCAGGACACATTGTACGTAGAACAGATGGCCGATGGGGCGTAAAGGTTCTCGAGTGACGACCATATACCGGAAAGCGCATCGTGGGCAGACCCCCACAAGGTGGACCGACGACATGTTTAAGATCGCGGGAATCCACTGTATGTGAATGGCGCAAAACCGGTTACTATTTGTTTTGGACCCGGGTATGTCCTTAAACTACGTCCAACAATGAGAGGTAGGGCACAGCAAATTATCATCACGCTTGAGTCTGGAGAAGCCTAACTGGGGAAATACCTCCTCCTCACCGAAGACCACAGCCATGATAGCACTGCTACCTTTCAGGTATGTACTATTGTGTTCCTGATGGTGAGTAAGGTTCCCAGAGCTCCAACCCCCAAAGGGCGGCAACGCGCTTGTGACTCCCCTGGTGCTACGGGTGCCCATGGGCGACGGTAATTGCTTACCATCAGGCAATCTGCTCGTTTGCCACCTTTTTCATAAAAAAAAACTATGGATCGTTTTGGGGGAGGCCTATGTGGACATCCATCAACCGGTATGATGATGATATCTAAACTAAGGTTACTCCCTATCTGTCATTAGAACATCTGGCAAACATTGATACGACTTAATAAGCTTTAAACACAATACCTTTCACTGCCAATAACTCAGATCAATCACTATACTACACTGGACCCACGTCGCCTATTAGATACCCTTACTTTCAGATTCTATAAGGATTACTTATATAAATAATTCAATAAGCAATTATGTTTGTCACTGCAGGGCCACCCCAATAATCCGCTTACTTAAATCCAATATGGCTTTGGTCAGGGTTTTTGATGCAAACCACGGCAGTCAGTGCCGAAGGGTACTTTTTAAAATGACGTTTACAAATATTACTACTTTTTTATACTAAACATTACAGTTTTTAGACCCGCCATAATTGAACCGTTAAAAATTTATCTTCTTTATTTCAGACGTAAAACGTCCAATTCAGGACAAAAGACTCCACAAAATTATGACTTTTTTGTGGGTAGTTGTCACAGTCGCTGTATACTCGGTTCCGATCATATTAGCAATAGCTGTAGATTCGGTTCCGATCATATTTTTTTATGGGTGGATGTTTATTACTCTTTCACGTGAAATTATAGAACGAATTTTAATGAAACTACGAAATAATGTAGCTCATACATAAAAAGAGTTAACAGCTAGCTCATACATACGTCTACAATGTATAATATTTTATAAGTCTTTTAAAACAAAATGTACAGTTGTAGTCTGCAGCTTAAAAAAGATTATTTCCCCGAATAGGAAATCATCATTCTACTTTTAAACAGATTCTTATTACCAATAAACAAAGGGAATTTGTAGAATAAGTATCTGCTACTTCTGAAACTCGCTCAAAGTATTGAGTCGATATTCCTAATTAAGCTGGCAACACGCGCAACTGTCGTAGTTACCAAAACCGATAGCTCAGTTCGACATTCACATTAAGTGCAGAAACCCACAAGACAAGTTAGAATTTCCGCACGGTCCAATTTGAGAGTTACCGTGCTAGTGTAAACCACAAGTTGGACCTTACGGGGAACTAATTAGCTACTCGCATTGAGCAATCAAATGAAGGGATTAATACTATATCGAAATACATTTAATTAATGGGAATCTGGAAGAAAAACAGCAGAATCCTTTAAGTGCCGTTGACCGTACTGCGACCCGCCTGCCATGCAATTATGGCATTAAACCCTATGCTCAGAGACAGCTCCCTGTGGCTGTATAAGGGGAAGGCCTGTGTCTAGCAGTAAAAAAATGTGACTGATCGGTAATGGGTATCTTACTAAGCATTTCATTATGTTCTTACTAATACAGCTGGTAACGAATCTAATTAAGTCATTTAAGTTATTGTAAATTATATATAAAAAATAAATATTTCGGGACAGTGCTACACAAATCGACCTAGTTTTACGGTAAGCTCATTAAGGCTTGTGTTGTAGGTACTAGACGACGATATATATACTAGATAGTTACATATATATACTTAAATACATAGACAACACCCATGACTCAGGAACAAATATCTGCGCTCATCACACAACTAAATGCCCTAACTAGGCCAGACCGGTCGTCAAAAGTACGCTATAAGTTGTAAACAAGTTAAGCTCAAGAAGCTTGTGTTGTGGGTACTCAGCTATATGCAAAGTTTTATATGTAGGTGTATTAAGAACAAAATAAGGCACACGTGCACAATTGCTCATGTCTTACTAGACAACCTTATCTACTGATAAGGTGTATAAATCAATTCGGGGACACAAGTTGACGGTAAATAAATATAAACAATAATATAAAATCATTGCAGTGGTTGTCTGTAGTTTTAATGACATGTTCATCGGCTGATTTTATTAACACTTTGTTTTGTTAAAATCACGATTTCAATTGTCCCTTTTAACAAGCCAGCGACCCGGAATTATTACAATTAACCCTCTAAATACCTATTCCGACTACCAAAGCGTGTACTTCACGAAAAGTATGCAAATTTTCTTTTCAACTCCTCCTAATGTTTGACATTGCGCGCAATTTAGGCGGGAAAAGTCCCTAATTTGGCGGGAAAATTGACGCGTGCTGGCCACGTGCCGCCATTTTGACCAAGTCGAGTGACGTCATCGCTTAGGAGTGTATTGTTTATGTTACAAAAGGATGGTAAATGGGTTTTTTTGTCGATAACTTCGTTTTTTCCCGTGATTGTTAAAAGTTCACGCTTACGTTGAATTATATAAGGTACATAATAATGAGAGATATTATTTTATAAAAATATATAGGCACTTTTAAAACTTCGGTGTAATCATAAATAGTTTTTTAAGGTCTCTAAAAATTCAATACTTAATTTCGAAATCAGAAAAATATTTTTCTTGTTTGCAGTTTTGCACCTACTAATGCTTCATTTATTTTTATACTTTCATGAGTCATTCGAATAATTTATTAATAAAACGTCTTTACCAAATAAACGTGAGTGTTGCCGTTTTATTCATAAAACATTTATTTTACGTGTTTTTGCTCTCACTGTTTTTCTGTATCTGATTTTTTTTTTTACATAAATACAACATATCTGTGTTACCTTATATTTCAAAACAAGTAAACATTTACCCGAAACAGTATGCTAAGCGGGGTGATTTGCAACGCGGCCAAATATTTGGCAACACTATTTATTTGCAAGTTCACCCTTCCCGTACACCCTTACCCGGGGTTTATTCTAATACCTAACGCCTAAACAAACTAAGATAAGTAAAGCACACAAATTATAACAGTATGAACATCATGGTATTGCTATCGGTTTGCAGTTTCACATAAAGTAAAAATAAACTTAGATCCTTTATATTTTTTTCAAATATTACTATAATATAGCAAGGAAGGATATGGAATTTAATTTCAGTTATGATTTGAATAACTGTAATGTTGCTGCTATATTTATGAATAATAAAAACAGTTCCTTTAATCCTTGTACAATTTACTTAATAGCTTTATTTAGAAATTTCATATTTCCAATGTGTTTATTTATCAAGTTGTTAAAACTCGTCTCTTTCATTTTGTGAGATTGTTTTTTCGAATAGCAAAGTTACTGTCATTAATTTTTATTTGCTGACTAGGGCAAAATATTTCGCTTTTGATAAAATGTGTAAATGTAATGTAGAATGACTCACGAAATTTTAAAGTCCATGTGGGTAAGACCATCTATCTGGAAAGACCGTCTACCATCCAATTTCCAACATTATCTCATTGGTATTTACTGTCATACGACGGACTTCCCCTAAAAATAAAGTATGCCGGTTTTACCCACATTGACATTAAAATCAAGCATTGCTCTTAACTTTTTAAAGACTACATTGTAGTTGCAGTGCAGTTTTAAATCTGTGTGCTGTCAATCTAAGCCGACCGAGACACGGGGAATGTTAATATCGACGTTTGCTGACGAATTACGAGAACTCCAAAAAGATGGCGACTTTTTTGCCATTTCCTTGCGAAGGGTCCCAAAGGTTTCCGATGGGGATGGATCTGTTTACATAAAATTACAGTCTTTTGAACAGCTTCGCTTGTTAAGTTGTGTACGGTTAGGGTCGGAGGCTAAATTTAGACAATACAGATTTTTTGCATTATTATATTAGGGTACGAAATGTGTAGGTAATTAAATATAATATCTAATTACGAAAAAGGCACGACCATTGACATTATAAAGCATTTTATTTAATATTTTTGATTGATAAAGGTGGTTTGAATTAAGAATATACTGAAGAGTGAGATCTCAATTTTTCAAGTATATTTAAAAACTATTTCAGATTAGTTTTCTAAATATCGGGATGTAATTTAAGTTCAGTATACCCGAAATACACCGTTGTTAGTTGTTACGTTTCACAATTTTTTCCCGAAAACAAGATTAAATACTGATGTGCTTATTTTTTAATTTTTCTTTTTTATTATGTCTCTGGTTCCACCGTATTTTGGCCAGTATTTTATTTGCCATCAATCACTGGCACGATTTCATTAAACTGCCGGTGACATTTCGCGATACTTAGAAACACATTATCATTCGCCATCTTTGTTTACGAGCTTTATAATGAATCATTTTTATTGACCTGACATTCATGTTGTGGTTTACCATTGTATTTTAGGTTATTTCTAACCGATTTCATTAAATATACGTTTAAATATCTCCTTTCGAAACCATACATTTTATTTTTTTATTAATTATTTCATACGGTGACATGTATTATTACTACGCAAATAAACTCTTATTCATGAAAACCGCAATTAATTCCATTGCGAGGTTTAAAATAACTGAAGATACAGACAGGTAGGAACAACTTCGTTTATTTTATTGTTTCCTCTTAGCTCTTAGGCAAAAAAAAAAATAAACAGTAAAAAAATATCGAATAAAAAAAAAACATTTAAAACCTAATCTAGGGTGCCACCGGCAACGGGGCAGGGTGCAAGTTGCCGGTGGTTAGAGCCGCTGAGAGGGACCGCCGGACTATGCAAGTCGTGTCCAGGATTACCGTTCTCAATCTGAACGTTGATCGAACCACGACCGCATCCCTGTGTTATTTATATGTATAATGTACGTATACTCGTATTCAAATCACCATAAATTCATTTCGATCATAAAATCAGCTTCATAGCGCGATTGAACCCGGGTCACCACCAACCGCAGAGGCATGTCAAACATCCGCATTGCTCTCGGGCGGTCGGCTGATTGATCGCAGAACGCCCGGAATAGTCTGCGCCCGAACACTTATGTCACACTTATACAGCTTTTTTAGAGACGGCAAAATTTAAAGAGTTGTATTAAGGTTACTGAGAACAACGATAAGTTGCTTGCATCCTACATATTACAGGACACGCACTGGTGAGACCATATTTTTTTTAGAAAAACCAGTTTTTTATTTATTATTTGTTGTTATAATAATCTTGAACCAACACTGCCAATCAAGCTGCGAAAGACAGACAGACATCGTAGTTTAATTATTATAATCATTGTGTCTAAATATGAAATTGATTATTTAGTAACTATATTCATCTCCTTAAAAAATCATGATCATCATCATAATCATCTCAGCCATAAGATGTCCACTGCTGAGCATAGGCCTCCTCCTTGTTAAAAATAGAAAAAATACATTTAGTTTTAGTTACTACATAATATAAACATGTATGGAATTTTCAATGCATAACAAACTTCCAACGTTACTTTATTAGTACTTATATTTAATGCTTATACTTAGTTGCTCTACGTACTTACCAACCACCATCTTAAGTTCCCAGCTTAATACAAATATTTATACTTGGCACCCTCACTGCTAACGTCAAGTTGACAAGTTGAGAGGTGTAAGTGAATTGTTATTCTACAATCATGGCAAAAATACACAATATTTGTCCCCCGGATTATGTATAATATGCTATGCATTTTATAACTTTTGGAAAACATTACTTAAATAAACCTAGCTAGATCAATAAGGCTTTTGTTGTAGGTACCTACTTGACGAAGATGTAGCTATGTACTAAATAGTGCATAGCTACATAATAATATTTAAATATATGATGGCCGTTGGGGCGTAAAGATTCTCGAACCGGAAGGCGCAGCGTGGGAAGACCTCCCACAAGGTGGACCGACGACATGGTAAAGATCGCGGGAAACTATTGCCACTATGGAGAAGACCAATGTCCAGCAGTGGACGTCCTACGGGTGATATGATGATGATGATTTAAATATATAGGTTATTGACCTGTAACCTAAGAACAAAAATTCGTTATAAAAGTAAATATTATAAGAAATTCTTACACAAATTGACTGAGCCCCACGGTAAGCTGATGAAGGCCTGTGTTGTGGGTACTCACACAACGATAGAGGTATATAATATACAAATACTTATATACATAAGTATATGAAACAGTCATGCAGCAGATTTAAATCCAGGACCCTAACGCTGTATAAGCTTTCTTAAACAGGTAACTTGCTTTACAACCCGACACCATCTTGTCCTAATAACGTGGCACAAATATTTACAAGTTACACCCCTCTGTCAACGTCAAGTTGACATTGACAGGTGTAAAGCTATTGGTAGTTCGACGTTTATGTCTCGAGTGGCAATAGATGGGGTGAAAAGGGGAATAAGGGGTAAATCGACTGTTTGACACATTTCATAAACTGCTATTACATCGTAAACTTGATTGTATTAATTAAAAGTAGTGATTGCGTAGACTGCTATAACTTATAACTATACTTAAATTGAATTTTTATAAAATATTAGTGTCATTATCCACAAAAAAGTATAAACGAATAGATTGCCAGCCTAAAAAGGAGCCCTTTCAGTAAATAATTAGCAAAGCGATTCCGTAATTTGACTACAAAACACATAATTATAGGCACTCTTAAATACTCGTATATATCGTTCTCAGTAAATACAAATGCAATTCGACTAAAAGGATTTGTTACAGTTCTTAGCTATATGACAATATGGGTAATCTTTAAATCTTCTGTCCGAAGATACTCCAAAAAACAAAAATATGTCGTCACCACTGTAGTAGGATAATTCAGGAGTAGTTGGTGTATGTACTCGTACAGTTAACCAATAAGAGCGTGTTAAGATCATTGTGAACACGTGGCCCGGTTAGCAACATCTGCTGCTGACTGTACAGTCACCATCGGATATATCGGAGCTGTGGAGGTGGTCACAAATATCGGAACAACGCCTCTATTATCAAGGTGATAAAGTGCATGTTGTGCAAACAAATTTGTGCACAAAGTAACGATTGTTAATAAATAAACAACTTCAATTAACACGCGCAATGTTGTGAATAATAGAAGAACTCAAATCCGTTAACAGCAACGTTTCATCGATCTCATAATGCGAAGTCCATAAATCATATTTACATACCAAACACACACTTGCACTAACTAAACATTTTATTACAAATCCATTCCAGCTAAAGACGTAACAAGTAACCCGTAAGCTTCGCGTGTTTATTTAATAGAAAAACACGTCCACTCTTAGAGTTTCATCCAAAATAACTCGGGGTGAGCTGCAGCGGAAACGGACCAGAATAGACGTGGCGATTCCGATTGGCTCGAAATACCGATACTATAATAATTTACTGACGGAAACTTCACCACTCGGACGTCCACTGCGGGACAGGCCTGCCTCGTGGTTCCCCTTGTTTAGGCATAATTTGTTTTGTCATAATTTTAAATCGCATACTCAGTGTTGGCATAATTGTATATAAGCAGAAACTGATCTCGCATAATTCTTTTCCGCCGGTTTCTATTACACAGAATTTAAATAAGCCGAATGGTTGATACGCATAAGTTGGGAAGACCGAATGGTGTTATTACGATTTTTTCCCCAGGAACTGCGTTTTTGTCGTAGTCGCTGTTCGAACCTAACCTAACCCACCTTGTTTTTCTGTTGTGGTCAGAGTTCTAACCTAACCCAACCCACTTCGGACATTCGGCCTCAATAATAGTATGTCAATATATTTTCGGACAAAGTAGTATTCGGCTAATACAGAATTATGCTAAATAGGAATTCGGCAACATTAACATTCGGCGTAAATAAATTATGCGAAACTTGGTATGAGTATTAAGATTCGGACAAAACAAATTATGCCAAATAAAGGGAACTCCTGTCCCGTAAACCGCCACAGGGAACTCCAAGCGCAACGAAGCTATCGGGCGTCCACAAACTAACCTTCTAAGTTACGTTGCTTAATGGGATGGAATGGGATGGGATGGGTCGGTGGCTGAAGTGTGTAAAATAAATATACTTAATAAAATATAGTAAACCAAAATTCGTAGAGACTAACATGCAATGCAACCATTAAAAGTAAAATTTTATAACTGTAAACAAACATTCTGCAAGCGTTACCATCTTAAAAATCTTTCTTCTTCAGCTCACCGTGGGGCTCTGTCAAATTGTGTCTATAATATTTATACTCAAATATTGTGTCTACTTATATGGATACATGAAAGCTTTTGATTTGATTTGGCCATAATTTTATTTGGTAACATTTATTTATTTCACAAATGAAGACCGTCATATAACAAACTTTAATAGTAAATATAGTACTTGGCTGTTTAGCTATGATTTATTTACTTACGTAACAAAATTTTCCTTCCATTTGTTCTAAATCTAACTTTTTATCACCATTACATTACTTCACTTTTCATTAATGCACAAGTACTTTATATGTTTTTATTTATACGATTTGTTAAAGGAACTAGTTGTTCGTTAAAAATCCTACTCAGTGACAAATGGCTCCCAAAAAAACTGATATATCTCCAAACAGACAACAAATGGTAATGACAAATAATGAAACCCAACACTTATACTAAGTGCTGCATTCCTTCTGAAGAATACCTACGGAAATAGAACTCCTGGCATTATTTCTAAAACGGTGTAAAAGACTGAGTTTGTTCAGTGAGATCTACTTTTTTGTAACCGAGTTTGACTTGACGTGGGCTTATTTCTGTCAACATGGGAGGGTAAGCATGGACTTATAGGCTTGGATTACAGCTATGAGTGCTATATTAACTACAAATCGGGAATCTGTCTCTTTGTTTCTTTTAGACTATATACAAAATAAGTTTATGGTTTTCATGCAAGTTTAATGCGTAATAATGGTTTATATGGCATGTGCATAATTATAGACGATAAAAAGCGGTTTCGTTCCGTTTATAAATGCATCAGTATTAAAATTACAAATACTTAGGTTTTAGTAGTTTATTTACATATTGTTTCAAAACAGTCGGAGTTAAAATACTAGTTCCTTGGAGGAAATATCCCTAGTAGATCTAAAGAATTATGTCTTAAAGTTACCAAAAATAAAAAAAACGAAGTTTAGAAGAAGTTATCAAAAAGTTTTAAAGTATACGGCTAAGATCATGGATTAATCCACAAATATTCCACGTGTATTAAAAAATATACAGTGACAGTATCCTATTACCGACGGGCGTTATAAGGCGAAAACTTTCATTTTAGTTTAAAAACATTAAGTCCAAAATCGAGTTCATTTACCGGTCTACCGGGCCAAATGAACTGAAGCCGGCAAGATAAGGCCAAGACTAATTTTCAATTAAAACTTCATCAAAGTTAAGCTAGGAACAAACTCTTGGAGGCTGGCTGGATTTAAAGAAGGCAGCGATATTTTAGAAGTTCATGCATACTATGTTATTCAGTTTGAAATAAAGAGACATAATATTGATGCCACCAGTTGAGTTACACGGGATAAGGAACAAAAGGAATATGACGATAAAAGCGCTGATTTTCGGTAGATGCCTAATTTGTAGCTAGTCAAAAACTACACACCAAAAAATGAAGTAAAATAAGTAGACTAAGTAGAAACTAAGAAGAAAATAGAAATATTGAGTTATTTAAATAAGCAGTTAAATTATAGATTTGAAGAATCAGTGACAGTGTAAATAGGCGGTTGGGATGTTTGCAAGCAAACGTTTCTGCTGACAATATTTTCAGCTAGCCTAATATGGTCGGGTTTTTATCACTTGTCACAATACCTGTCACGCTCTAACAAGTGAGTGCGAAAGAGACGGACAGCGCGATGATAGACGATAAAAATTTAACCATAACCATAGGCGTTCTGATTACATGGACTTGTACAACTTACCCATTTCTGTGCCATACCAAATTAAAATATTACAGATTACATTTTTTTATTTATGTAGATATCGGATCGACATATTAACACCCTACGGCAGTAATAAAGGTTGATTTTTAGTAATTTTACATGCTAATACTCGTAAATCTGACAGTTCTGTGTACATAAACCTACCCATATAACTTGCGTCCAAAATCGCTGTTCTCTTATATTTGTACCACATCACAACCAAAGATAAGGCCCGCTATAAGCCCACTAAAACAGGTAGCGTGAAAACTGCCGTGGTAAATATTTAGCTGCAGTTAGCCTGTTATTGCCTAATAAATTCTAATAGCAAGTTACAAACTAAAACTTATTTAACTTTATTTAGTTTTAATTTTAGCCTAACAAAGATTATGATTAGATTATTAAATTATAAGGTTCCGTACCTTAAAAGGAAATAACGGAACCCCTACACGATCAAGTTGTTGTCCGTCTGTATGTCTGTCGAAGAGTTCAAGACCCTTTTTGACAAGAATACGTGCATGTATCAAACTGAAATTCATATCATATACTTAGGTCTACTGTCACTTAGGGCTGTGAATAAAATCAAACTTCTAAACCAACGCAATCGAAAGATATAGCTGTTTATGCAACAAATTTTCGACAGTCGCAAAGGGAATCAACACCTACATGGTACTTCCCGTGAACTCAGATTCTTGAAATTTAGTAAGAAGTAACGTCTTCTAGCAGAGATAAAGGAAAAATTGCGAAAAATAAACAGTTTTAGCTTTTATATACTTAGAGGTTTGTACGGAAGCTTCAGTGCGGGAGTCGACTCGCACTTGACCGGTTTTTTATTATTATTAACGACCTCCTTGCCTAGCCGATAGCGCTCGATCGAGGGTCAGTACCCTGACTACGAACAGCGAAGTCCTGGGTTTGAATCCTGGCATTTATTTGTGTGTTTATCGCGAATATGTGTTCGTGCTAGTCTAAATAATATGGTCGGGTTTTTATCATTGTCACTATATCTGTGACTTTCCAACAAGTATGCGAGTGCGAAACGAATAGCGCGATAGCCGATAAAATGTCAACTATGCTTTCTGTTCTGGATCGAATACGTTATCATTGTATCACTAAAAATAATTCATTAAGGTATAACAAACCTATAATTTATTTACTAATTTATGTTCTGACTTTATCTGTTATTTTGAGAAATGATGTATTATGATAAAGACAGAACAAAATTAACTAATGTATGTTTGATATACGTTTTTTCAATTATTTTTTCAATTCAAAGTTGTTTATGAATAAGGGGATAGACAATATTAGATACTCTAGACTTGGACCTGATATCATATTCTTATTGACCTTGTGACGGTTTTTGTCGATGAGATTTAGACCCTCGTTCAATGACTTTCTCGAAAGATCATGTATCATGTACCATATTATTTGGTTTTTATTGAGTTGGAAATATTTCATCGGGTTCATTATTAAAGGCGAATGAGTAAAAACAACTCGTAAAAACGCCTTCCCTTTTTGCACTCAAAACATCGAAGTCGTAAACAATTTTAGTAAAATTGGATGATTTTTACAATCTTCCGGCACCATTGGTATTCACTGATTTTTACCACCCATAAAATCCCTGCCGAGATATATCCTAAATTAATATTTTATCAAAAGATGCGTGTGACAGGCCTGAAGAGCCTTATAGTTATACTTATAAGGGTATATGTGCCTTTGATGTCATACTATCGTTACTATATAATCTGACCATTCGTAATACTTATTGTAACGGCGTAAGGACTACCTTTGGTCAGTTGAGTTGCTCTTACTACATTTTACTAGATGTAAGTAGAAAGAGGACGGGGAATAGGTTTCTTATCTGATGAAGTGATATCGCTGTCAGTTGGGAGTGGAACTGACGGGTATCAAGTTGGGATTGAATGGGGATTTAGGTCTTAAAGGACTGGGGATTTCGTAACCAAGCACAGCCGTCCATATGTTGTGTTTAATCTAGATTTGGTTTTGATTGTAAACTCTTATTTTAATATATTAAGACTGGGAAAAAATCAAAGCACCGTAATATATCATTAAATCGTATACGTCCTAACCTAGAATTTATTTGCAATTTCAAATACTGAATCTATTGTTTTATTTAACAAGTACTTATGTATTCAAACTTCGTTGCGATTAATATTAAGAGCATCACATTAAATACATGATATACGTTACCTGCTAATTTTCAATTAATATAACATTATTATTCTTATTCATATATAATGTCTCTATCTGAAACAAGAATTTTATTTGTGATAAGTATAAAAAATACAGTATATAAACATTAACTCAAATAATAAAATAATACAAAAATAGGACTAAAAACTAACTATACTAAATCTAAAAAAGGTCTCTATCTTAGATAATGTCATGCTTCTGAACGCCAAAATCGTCTAATGGTGTTTCTTGTACACGTCACCACCCATGATGACCATACATCGTTATCGCGGGAGCGAATTCGATTTGACAGTACTGAAAGATTATAAAAAACAGTCAAAAACAGAAATGACATTCGTGTAGAGAACGTTTATACCTACGACATTAAAAATGTATAAATGATTTTTAAAAAGTTCAGTCGTTTGCAGAAAAATGCCGGATATGAAGTTATGAAAAAAATGTGTACACTGATATCGGAGAAGGAGATAGTACTAGATTCAATTATATATCGTTCTACATTTGATTACTTCCGTCGTTTTAAAAACGCACCCATTACAACAGTGGCAGTCGAAAGATCATTTAGCCAGTTAAAATGGACATTTACTGCATGACGCCGCAGATTATTAGTAGAAAACATAGATAATTTTTTTGTCATATTTTACGAAAATCACTTAAGATCAACAAAAAGTAAATAAAGTCGTATTAAATTAAAACATTTATATTTATTTAAGTTGATATGTCAATTCCAGGTAATTTTTTACTAACAGAGTGTAAAGCAAGATTTAACATTATGCAGCAAAAACTTCGTGCTAGTTATGATGAACTTCTTGGAGGCTTATAATGTGTAGGCAGAAAAGTCTGTTTTTCCTAAATGGACAGTCTGTTTTACTACTTCTACAACAAATTTATATTTGCTCCCGCGATAACGATGTATGATGATGACTTTATACTTTATGTAAGCGGTACTACTCGGATAGCACAATTGGTAGCACTGGGCTAGTGATCCAGTGGTTGTGAGTTCGAGTCCCGCTACGAGTCATTTTTTTCTATTTTTTCTTATATATCGAACACCATAAGTACCATAACATATACAGTCAACCCATACGTCCTGCTGAACACAGGCCTACTCTCAAGTACGAGAGAGACCATACTAATAGTGGACATGAATATATTATGGGTTAACATCGTTGTATACTTTTAACAACCGTATTGAAAGTAGGACGTTATACTGACAGTTTTCAGTACTGTATTGCATTGGTATACCTAAATAATAAAAAAAAAACTTTTTTTTGTTGTTACAGCGCGAGGGAGCGGCGCGCAGCGATGCGGAGCGCGAGCGGCGCGTGCGCAGCGACTGGGAGGCGCGGGCGCGCGCCGCCGAGGCCGACGCGGCGCGGCTTGCGGGCAAACTGCACGCTGCCCAGCGCGAGATATCCAGGTATGCTCATTAATTCACTGCTGATGTACATAAGTATCCTTTCTTTATGACGAAGGCGGAAACGAGCAGACGGATTACCTGATGGTAAGCAATTACCGTCGCCCATCGGCACCCACAACACCAGGGGAGTCCGAAGCGCGTTGGCGGCCTTTAAGGGGGTTGGAGCTATGGGAACCTTACCATCAGGAACACAGGCTTATGGCTGTGGTCTTCTGTGAGGAGGTACTTCTCCAGTTGGGCTTCTCCAGACTTAAGCGTGATGGTACTTCGCTGTGCCCTACCTCTCATTGATGGACGTAGTTGCGATTAATTAATTAATTGCCACAGCCACGGTGTTAACTTGTTATACCTATACCAGGGTGCAGTATACCTGAACGCCAACGCAGGTCGCGGGCAGTGCTCCAGGAAAATTCTACGCTGCCCAGCGCAAGGTATCCAAGTACCCGGTAAGTTTTGGACCCGGGTATGTCCTTAAACTACGTCCAACAATGAGAGGTAGGGCACAGCGATGACTATCACGCTTGAATCTGGGGCAGCCCAACTGGGGAAGTACCTCCTTCTTACAGAAGACCACAGCCATAATAGCACTGCTACCTTTCAGGTATGTAGTGTTGTGTTCCTGATGGTGAGTAAGGTTACCAGAGCTCCAACCCCCCTTAAAGGCCGGCAACGCGCTTGTGACTCCCCTGGTGTTGCGGGTGCCCATGGGCGACGGTAATTGCTTACCATCAGGCAATCCGTCTGCTCGTTTGCCGCCTATGTCATAAAAAAAAAAGTACATTGTCACACCAGGGAGCAGAAATGGGTGTCCGAGCACAGATCACTTAATAACCAAATTATAATGACTGCAAATAATAATGTGGTATCCATTGCTGCTCTGTAAGTTCATTAAGTCCTAAATTATCTCAATGTCGGTACTAGTATTAAACTTCTGCGAGCATCGACTCATTCCCTACGTCCCTGGACGCAGTGTAATTATAATGGAACGGGCTCAAAGCTGGACAGTTGCAGTTTCCTAATACAGTCTCGGAGGATAGGATGCACTAGCTGCTAGTGTGCATCATTTCTGAACTCTGTATTTTAATTTATCGTAATCCTGTATCGTGGTTTGTCAAATACTCATATAATTAATCTAGATTAGGTTAGTGGGTAAAAATAATATTGCTAATTCCATTTCAGAAGCCGATCGTGGTGGAAATAAAATTGCTGGAAAAGTGGTACCAGAAATTCAAATTTTAAATTAATTATGCAATATGTCACGAGGTACAAAAATACCTTCTAGTATTTGATTGTGGATTCGTCTGCAAAGAATAAATATAGACCATTTTGATCATTATTCTAAGCCTATGTCCCACTGCTGTATAAAAGCCACCATCCACTTTTTTGACTTCCCTCGGTCTAGAGAAACCTCAGGTCAATTTTGAAAAAGGAGTCATCCCGGCGAGGCCTACAGATTCTCTCTTCTATTCTCAGAAAACTATCATATATTATATGCTTCCTCGAAACTCAAATTATCTGGATAGTCTAGCATTTACAGAACAAAGATAAACCAGCAGTACAAGTTGTTTTTTTTTAAGATTACCAGTTTTGCAAAATCAACCAGCTCTTTCCTCACCGGCCAAATTGGTAGTATTTTTCTGAGTGTTAAAATCGAGTCGTTAACTTAAAACGTAACAGGATTGCGGCGTCTGTGTTAATAAAGCGTCCAATTAAAATATTACCTTTTACAAACAATCGACGTTCGAAAATCGAACACAATTCCACCTCAAACCAAAACATCCTAAGCACCTTACAAAAACATCATCATAAATCTTTTTGAAGTTGGCGTTCTGAAATTGAAACAAAAGCCTATGATCTTTAAAAGGTAATATGTGGCTATGAATGTCGCTGTGTGATAGGTCGTTTTATTCGCTTGGTGTATATTAGGTTCGTTAGGGCGTCCGACCGCGAGGCGAAGCATTGGGATTTTTTAAACTGATGTTTGATGTTTGCGGATTGTGTTGTACGAGTAGATTGAAATCGAAAACCGCTGTGTATGTAATATTTGGACTTTAGCTATACATATATACTTCCATACTTACTTCCATATTATAAATACAAAAGTAACTCTCTCTGTATGTTTGTCTGTCTGTTTCCTTTTGACGCTTTAACCTCTAAACCAAATTGGATGAAATTTGGTACGCAGAAAGCGTGAGGCCCGGAAAAGTGGTGAGAGGAATGGGGGTTGAAGTTTGTTCGGAATGTCTACGCAGATGAAATAGAAGCAGGTTTATTGCCATACTCGCCACGCTTGGCAGGCGGGCTGGCGATCGCAGAATACTTCCCTAAGGAACGCTGCAGCTGTTTCTTGTCGCAGTTTAGCAGTGCTTTACATAACTGACATATTTATTTTAAGTCATTTCAAAATACCTGACTGTACCAGTTCTAAATTCAAACGTTTGTCGCCGATAACGGGCAGTTACTGCGGTTTAAATTAACGGGCCGTTAAAATCGCGAAGGAACAATTTAGTTAATGGGTAGTTAGTTAAAATTAGTAGTTAGATAATGGCAAATGGCAATGTTTACTGGTAATTAAGATAGAAGATGTAATTTATATTCAGTTCAGATATAAGACATTTATTTGATTTACTGGAATCTTAAATGATTTGAAAACCTCCGATATAGGCGTTGATAGGCTACGCTAACTGCTTCCCATCAGGCGGGCTGTGTACTTGTTTGCCACCCTCGTTGTATTAAAAATAATAATTTCGACGCATATCTTTACCCTGTCAAGGTTCTTCAAAATTTTGAAACAAATAGTTATAATAATATGGAGAATCTTACACACAATAAACTTGTGTGTTAAGTATATAAAATGACAATATATACATAGATAATATTACATATTTTGTTTGAAATTTTCTTAGGTTAGAAGTTGCCTTTACGTGAATATGCAAGTTTTGAACAGGTAGCGTAAAAAATAACCTGTAAAATTTAGTAGTAGAGCAAATCTTGACGTTACCTTTTACATTAAATATCTCCATATTGCTACGAAAATCGTTGCACCCTATTTCCTCAGAGCATTTATAACACGTACCTCCAAATTCACCCGCATTCCCAATAAGAGGAAGGGTCTCATTATGAAGTCTTAAACGGCTCGAAAAAAATCCGATTTCAATTCACCCGGACCCCGGCAAATTGGGTCAAATCCATAACGGTCTCAATGCCGTAAATCCCGAAGTTCGCATTTCGAACCAAGTTACGGCCCATCGGCCAATCGGACGCGCTTATCGGCGTCCAATGACACCGGCCCGATTACGTTCGAACGTAAATTCGAAAATGGAACTCGGAGTTCGTTAATTACTTAACTGTTACGTTCGATATCATGGAGTTTCAAATCTAATTCTGGAGCAATTATGAGTTTTTGAATTTAGTTTTTTTTTTAATTGTTGATTTTTGTCGCCTGCCGGTATATATTGAAATTTTGTATATATTTTCGCTGTGATGCCTTTTTGGTTCATAATAAAACTTATTTAATGGAACCTGGGTATGTCCTTAAACTACCATCACGCTTGAGTCTGGAGAAGCCCAAATGGGGAAGTACCTCCTCCTTACACAAGACCACAGGCATAATAGCACTGCTACCTTAAAGGAATGTAGTGTTGTGTTCCTGATGGTGAGTAAAGTTCCCAGACTCCCCTGGTGTTGTGGCCGGGTGCCCATGGTCGATGGTAATGTATTACCATCACGTAATCCGTCTGCTCATTTACCAACTTTGTCATTAAAAAAAAACGGAGAAGACTTATATTACACACACAGCTGCACTTATGCTTATTGAAATTTTTGTCAAGAGAAAACGAAAACTTAGATTGAATATTTTCCGTTGTATTTCATTATATTATAACCTAAATTATTAGGTATTAGGAGAAAAATACGTTGTACATTATATGAGCTATGCACAAAATACATCCCGCTGTCTGATCCGATATCATTCTCCCCCTAAGCCTGCATTTCCCAACACCGTTCCAACAATAAGTGCGCCCATCGACCCGTGGCTCACGGCCGGTGTCAGTCAAACAGAAATGCTGGGAATGCACACATCTGGACTGACGCCACAGCTGCGTTTACAGCGAGAATACTGCGGATAAACGCTTGCTAAAACGTTGAAGCTCGACAGAAGGGCCGTACTGCGTTCCGTTGGTGATAGTCTGGCAGAATTTAATCCATTCGCTCAATATAAACACAGGTAAAAACGCGACAAAACGCATCGTACTATTCAGGCGCAGCCTTAATTAGGAGCATGAGCTGCACTCCAATTTCAGTTGATAATATTATGTGTAAGTTTCTGTGTGTACTTTGGCAAACCAAAACCATAATAGGATTAATAAGATATATCCTTTTTTTACGCTGTAACAGCGGATGATTCTCACTGTCTTTTGTGGAAGAAAAATAGCCCCTGCCTCTGTGTCAAACTACATCCACATCCACATTTTCATACTACGTACATATTTTTTGGTGTAATTTTTAAAATTTTAACCTTATTACATGTGTAAATGAATTATAGACAATGTGGATTTTATGTGTCAATCTTACATTGAGGTTTTAGTTAATAATATCTTGAATCAACAAGACTCAGTAATGTTACTCTAAAGGGCAACTACATAGATCTAGCGTTAAATACTAAGGTCTACCTAAAAAAATTGTTTAAACGGAAGTTATTGTGAATTGATTCGGTATACTACGATAATTATGAAAGTAAAATCTACTTCGTTGTGGTGACTTTAGTCAAATTTTTACGAAAGTCATACCATTTGAGCGTGTATTTGCAGTGAAATTGTCATTATAAGCTATGTTTTTATGAAGTCCCAGCTTTGTAAAATAAATTCAACTCGTCAAATATCCGGGGGCTATAGAGGGATTACCGACGCGAAATATTTACATATTTGTCTTTTACATTTTTATGACTCTACTGAAACAAAAAAAAACTTCCGTCCATAAAAAAATTGTATCAACATTCAAAAATTTGCTGAAGGTGCGGGTTCGATTTCTGTCTCGGACGCCGGTGAGCCTTACACCACAAACGTAGCAACATTTGTTCTGACAACTTTGAAAAATTGTGTAATAACACCTAAAAAACATCAACAAACTAAATTTTTTTTAATGACATGTACAGTCAGCTTACTTACAAACTTTATAGTTTTCACAATTGCTTGCCTAGAAAATCTTTTTTTATTAATATTTAGTAAATTATAAGTTATTTTTAAAAGTCCTAGAAAAAATGTTGCTACGTTTGTGGTGTAGACACGATGCCTACAGTTATTGCTTTTGTTACATGATAACATGCCATATCGGTGTCATGTTGTATTTTGTGTATTTCAAATTTAAATTTAGTAGTTTCTATATGGAGCATATTTTCCATTTCGTGAGAAGAAAAAATACACGTGATGTTATGACTCTGAACTTAATTTCATTCGCAACACCCCGACCTTATACCTACTTGGTATTCAACTCGCGCTAGTGCGGTAGGCCCGGGTTCGGTTCTGACCCCTGCTCATTGGTATGTCTGCCGCGGCGCCCTCAATAAATAATGAAGGTTATATGGGGGTATGAATGATCATTTGACACACGTCACTGGGTTCAGATTATCTTGGAATAATCCGTATATTTTTCAAAAAAATGATTATGGTTGCTCTTTGGGCTGACGATCTGGGGTTGGGCAAGTAGACTTTGGAGTGGGCTTATACTTTCTTGGGAAAATATTATAATGTTTTCTGTAAAATTCGTGAAACATTTATAGTTTTTAGAGGCTACTACTACTTTCTAAATAAGTTTAAAGTATGTTTTTAAGCTGATATTATCACTGATACTATTGACAAATTCCTTCTCATCGTCTCACTCCTTGACATAGCTCTTTCTTTATCTATCTTCTTCTTTATCGGTCTACGAGCATGGGTGGGCAATGCCGTAATCGCCATACTCGGCAGGCGGGTTGGCGATCGCAATATGTTGACGCCGCTCCAGCAATTCCTTAAGGACAACACTCGGGTCCTGACATTACAACTGCTTACTACGTGGTACTTACCACCATACAATTAAAAGTGCTATGAGTTGTGTTTACCAGAGCTATATTTATTTGAAAATGGTTACCAGAGCTTACTGGAAACATGTCGCCTATATACATCACGGAGTAACATGATGATGGAGCATGCAGCTTTGCCGAAATATCGAAAACCCAAAAACATGATCATGACAACATGACATGATGATGATACACAAATACAAATAGACAAACCCCCGACGCGGTGGAGTGACCAGGTAAAGAACAAAAAGTTCTATGACACGGTACTATTGGCCACGAACAGAAGTAAATGGAGGCAAGTCATACTGGACACAGGTACTCTGGATGATCACGATCTTCAGATATGAAGGAATGACTAGCGAGAGAGGTATGTAGTTGTAAAATAATCGATTGCGGGTGGTCTATTAAACAGTGCGAAAAATAGGAACAATATTGCGTAGCTTCTGCTTCTAGAAAATTTCTCACGTAGTCCAAGCGAAATCGATACCATTAGCTAGTATTTATACTAACCCACGTTCCTATACGATTCCATTCCTATTCTAATCTCGTATCCACCCCGTAACTAAGCCGTTATCAAAGCATAAACAGTAGTCAATGGCACCCAGGTATCGACCGCCGGGTACAGTTAGAAGCTAAAGTTACTAAGCCTCGCCCGTTTTCAAAATTAGCATGACGCGGCTTTATTGTCAAAATTAAAAAATAAAATATTGAAAATAAGAGCGTATCATGATCATTCTAAACACCTGAATGGTCCGGTTGTGGAATGAACTCCCTGCCGAGGTTTCGCTAAGGACTACAGTATGAGGTTCTTCAGAAAAGGAGTGTATAGGTTCTCAACGCGTATGTAAATCCTCTACGGGCTACGGTAACTGCTTACCATCAGGCGAGTCGTATGCTTGTTTGCCACCGTCGTTGTACACTTTAAAAACCGGGCTCTACGCGGCGTTACGACATTTTCACTACATACGGGGAAACCCATCTTATCGCCTACGCGGCAACGAGCGGTGTGTCCGACAGGAGGGTTCTTGGTTGCGAAAGTGTTAAAAAAAACCTGGCCCGCTTAGCAACTTCTGCTGCTGGATGTACGTGAGCGGATATCCTATGAAGGCCAAGAGTATTAAGAATGCTGATGATGACTTCGTATGGGTCTCAGAACGTCTACCATGGTTGACATTTTATCGTCTTTCGCGCTATCCGTCACTTTCGCACTCACATACTTGTTAGAGCGTGACAGACATTGTGACAAGTGATAAAACCCCGACCATATTAGCAAGGTGTGCAGGACTAATTAGTCGACGATGTCCAGCAGTGATCGTGCGTACAGTCAACCAATTCGATTTATGGGCCACTTCGTTCCTTATCACAGTGAAAATCTATATGAAAGACGCAAAATATCTCTTATTAATGTCACTGTGACAAGGTTCGAAGTGGCCTAGAAATCAAATTGATTCTATACCTGATAGGTATGAATATTACATCAAATGCCTGACTTCACCCCTTTAAATGCTTGAAGGAGAAGTCGTCTCATCATCAGTGGTTATTATCACTGGTATTACCTTAAAGCAGCTGTAATTCTTCTTTAATAGAAAACACCTTGCAGAGAAGGATACCATAAACTGCTACTCTACAACACTATTCTACTCTGCTCTTCTATAAGCTGCTAGCCTAATATGGTCGGGTTTTTATCATTTGCCACGTTATCTGTCATGCTCTAACAAGTCTGTGAGTGCGAAAGTGTCGGATAGCGCGATTGGCGATAAAATGGCAACCATGATATCCGTTTGAAGGTGACGCTTTATCTTACTATATTAAGAAGTAATATCCGTCTGAAGATCTAAATTACTGCAGTACAGTCGTAGCAACAAATCCCGTTATACATAATAAAGCGCATGTTTTTTAATACCACAAAGGTGGCAAACAAGCATGCGGCCCGCTTGATGGAAGGCGGTCACTGCAGTCTATATGGACGTTTACAATACCGAGGCATCATTCACGCGTTGCCGACCCCGTAAGGGTTGGCTTAAAGTAATGAGAATTTTAATTAAATATTATTTTTAATAAAACCGGTAAGTATAGGTGAAAACAGTAATATTTTAATAAAATCTATTAAAACTAGTATTTCAATATCTAATTATAATATGCAAAAAGGACCCCCATCTTCAATTTTTCGCAACTTGGTTTTAACCCCTCTCATCATACTTTGGACTACATCCAGCTTTACTTTTTTCAATTGACTTTGTATTCTGCGTTTTAATTGTTTTGGCGATTTTGCTTCCCATCCATCACTGTAAACCAATCTACTCAGGATTGCCCAAAAATCCTCAATTGGACGAGCTTTAGGGACATTCGGAGGGTTTGACTCCTTGGGTACAAAATGTATGTCTCGTTCCGTCAGCCACTTCTGGGTACTTGTTGCATAGTGGGAGCTGGCTAAATCAGGCCAGAATATGTACTTTCCATCAGAATGGTATTTATTTATAAATTTACACACAATCGGCAAGCACTCCCGCTGATATACTTGGGCATTGATAGCTGGTCCTGATGAATCTCTGATTACTGCCTTTGAAATTCCTTTGTCAGATATTACAACCCAGACGAGTACCTTCTTTTCAAATTTGAGTTTACATTTAAATTTAACGTTGTCCGAAACACATGTTATCGTTGGTAAATGTGAAGTACTTTTCGTCATCCATTACTATTGATATTTCTTTACCCAAATGGTTTCTTCGTAATCTCCTGCACTTGCTAGGTATTTCTTCAAGTTGTTTATCGGAATATTTGGGTGCTTTTTGTCGCTTGAAATGTTGAATGTTATTTTTCTTTAAAATATTCCTAATACAACCACGGGACACCTTGTACTTTATGGCTAACTTGTTTTGTGACACGCCAACCCTATTTTGTGCAAACTTAGCCACTTTCTTCTGAACACGCGTAGGAAGGATTGGAGGTCTCCCTGTTTTTGGCAAATCTTTGTATCAACACCAAGTTCCCATCGGCGGATCAGGCGGTAAATTGTAGACAAAGGGACATTTTCAGTTTTGAAGTGTGCAACCACCTCAGATTTTTCACGTCGTCCAAGAAGTTGATAGACACGTTCACGCAACAACTCTCTCGCAGACATTATTTATAATAGTATATTAATTTTTAGTCATAAACGAAAAAGATTGACATTTTTGACGTATATTAAAACAAATGAAAATCAATTAATACTCTTTTCTTGCGGGCCAGTATCCACCGAATACATTCTCATTACTTTAAGCCAACCCGTTAACCGAGGTTACTTTTATTTTAACCTTAATAAAACTATAAAGGTACTTTAGGACATAACTAAATAAGCGATTGTTGTATGTTTTCATAGCTCTAGACTCCGCATTGCAGCTAAGGTCAAGGCCTTTGAGATGTTGCCAAATATTAACTCAGCTGTGAAGTTAGTGGGATTCCACTTTCAATTGCTATTAAAAAGGTTTTGATTCGGATTTTTTGCCGCTTTGGTTTTATAAGATGATATTCGCAATGTCTCCAGTGTCTATAGTCTAGATACTTTTAGGTAGTTAAAAAAGATAAACAATCTTGACGTGTCTCTTTATTGAAAAACGCTTTTAAAAAATCAGTGACTATTCTTTAGCAAAATAATGTAAATAACCATATGTGATTCATAATTGTCACACTTGTCGTGATTTATTTTTCGAAAGTGATTTTCAATAAAAAGATAAGTCAAGATTGTTTACCTTTTTTTAACTACCTAAAATTATAAACTATAAATCTTATTTTTAAATAAAAGCATTCGCATTTTCTGGTAGCTCTATACGTATTGATGCAGAAAGTCTGATATGATGTACAGTACGCACGGTTTTGTAAATCTCAATATCTGAACAACGTCTCTATTGTCAAGGCGATAAAGTGCATGTTCAGATATTTGTGATCACCTCCACAGCCCCGATATATCTTACGACGACTGTAGCATTAACTATAGTTTAAAATAGAATCAATAGACTGGAATGTAATCAAAGTATTACCCAATGCTTGCATGCCCCAACACACTATATCAGGTAGCCCTGAACTTGCTATCCCCGCCTGTTTATGGCGTCATAAACTTATAAATAATAAACGGTGAGGGCAACGCCAGAATACGAGTAAAGAGGGTGTTTTACAGGGAGCATACAATACCGATGTATTTTTGTATAGGAAATACCGGAATTTACGTCGTGGGCCGCTTTGGGGGAGGTCTATATCCAGCAGTCGTCCTAATATGATTTTTTTTATGACATAGGCGGCAAACGAGCAGACGGATTGCCTGGTGTTAAGCAATTACCGTCGCCCATGGGCACTCGCAACACCAGGGGAGTCACAAGCGCGTTGCCGGCCTTTAAGGGGGTTGGAGCTCTGGGAACCTTACTCACTATCATGAACACAACACTACATACCTGAAAGGTGACAGTGCTATTATGGCTGTGGTCTTCTGTAAGGAGGAGGTACTTCCCCAGTTGGGCTGCCCCAGATTCAAGCGTGATGGTCAACACCGTGCCCTACCTCTCATAAAACTAATATGATGATGATGATGCCTCAGTTTGACACGTATCAAGTAAATCTATTCATTATATTCCTGTTATATGATAGTAAGAGAAAGTTACTAATATTGACAGTTGTAACAGAGACACGTAAATATTATTTATTTAAAGTAAACTACATTATATAAACATTCATTTCTATACATTCGGAGACTATAGTGTCATGTCATCGTAATACAAATAACATTGTATGTACATATTACGAATTCGCGTTTGATTATGTTAAAAATAGATGAAAATATAGAATGCTTCATTCACTTTTCAGTAGTCGATAACATCCGATCGTAATACACATATATGTATACATTGAGATAACACCGTCTGATGGACATCAAAAGATGCCTTACTCATAAAAATGCGTTTTATAGACAAATACTTTTCTATTTTGGTAATATTTGTCAACTATAAAAATAACGTATATCCTATACGTTAAATTGCTGGTTGTTGTTTTCACGCTGACCTCAGTGAAGTATTTTATGTTTGTTAAAATTCAAATATCTGTGGTAAATATTTGTAACTCGGATATAACGTGGGGTGTTAAGTTTACATGTTGGGTGTTTGAATTAGGACAACTAGGTATAGAACTAATAAATATTTAAGTCTTGAGCAGAAGGAAACATTAAGCAGAATTACTCATTAAATATGAAAAATTACTTAATTTTTTTTCATATTTAATTAGTAGCTGCAGGCCAGTCGACTGATCGATTGGGATTTATTATCTATGGATCCTAAAAATATCACAAGGCTTTGCGCACGTACCTTTCATTAATACTTTAGGTACTACCTAATTCTCTGTCGTAAACATCAAGTCAAAAAGAGATAGCGTAAACGACATAACGTAACAGAAATTGTAGTAAAACAACACCAGTCATATATAAAGGTATGGTCCCAAGTTTATATACATCGGGAGATAAGAGCCGTTTGTGAGCAGCGGTGTAAAAATAATAAGAAACCCGATATTACCCCCTACGTCACACCCGAGGGGAACTTAATACTTCTGCGTAATCACTTTTCTGCCTTACGCATTGGTTTTTGGGTGAAAAAATCCATAATGTAAGGTACCTTGTGCACTAAATTCGTAAGTAATTGTTCTATGCTTTAATAACCTGTTCACACTAAGACTCTATATTAGAGTGATAGCTAATATGTTTTATCTACGTACATATCATTAGTGCTCTAAAATGCGTCCAGAAACTGTAGGCAATGACCAGCATTACCAACCACCAGAAATGAATTGAGATGTAATGTTAACATTACCTCCTGAAAACCGTAGGTTATGAGTTTAAATTTGGAACAGCTGTCAAATTCAAGTGGGGTGTCTATTCTAGTATCTATATATATATTAAAACTGTCATTGATATGAAACGCCAATTCGTTATGTTTTTTTTAATATAAATCGAACAACATTTGAACTCGAGTGACAATAGAATAGGGAATTAATTCGCTTGTCTATGGTTTAAAAAAATATTTGAATGAGATACGAAATACGGAACGTCGCCATTCGAAGCTGTCATTTGTTTTGTTCGTTAACTTTTTGATGTTTACAAGTAGCACTAGTAATAATGCAGGTCATTTCCCTACGGTTCCTGATCCCATCTTAAAACACTTATGATATGTGTGTAGATAAAGTAGTATATGTAAACTATACATACTCGTAATTAGGTATTACAACACTCGTGTGATATTATTATGAAACTCGCCTTCGGCTCGGTTCATAAACCCACACTCTTGTTGTAATGCCCTTCATTATGCAAAGATACATAAACTACTATTATCTATAGGATATATAAGTTACCTTACAGTTTTTCCATGTCTGTCTGTCTGCTCCTCGGCTATACTCGAGCTGTGATTTGGTATGAAAATGTAAATGAATTACGCGGTCAAATAAAACTCGAGTAAAGGTTTTTTTGGGTACCTGCCCTACTTGTGAAGGGTGGGGTTTAACTCTAAAACGTGTCTTTAGATAGGTATTTGAAAAACAATTAGCTTTAAATTTCATTTTGATGTGATTTTTTTTACATAAAAGCGCAAACGCTTTGGAAGTTAAAATAAATGCCCCCACCTCACCTAACTTTTGAACCACTCCATATTCAATATATTCCATATAGTCGTAGGCAATGAAGTCAATCAATATTTCAAAAACCTCCATACGCACGGTTATTTGTTATTTATTCAGGTATTGGTACTGTAAAAATTGGGCACTATCCATGCAGTCGCAAATTTTACACAGCTCACAAGCACTGTTGAAATTGAATTTAATTGATTTGAAAAAATAATCCCCGCTAAGTTTAGGGTCAGATGTAGGGTTAGAGCCGGAGGTAGATTTTTTACATTGTAAGGCTTGTTATGAAAGTAAATTCAAAACAATAACAAGACCAAAGACCTTACCGCGGACACCGGAGGTCGAAAGTTTCGGGATTACTTCTCTTTTACTCCAATTAAGATGTAATAAGAGTCACAGAGACAATTGTTAATGCGATTTTAACTTTTTGTGGTGCTTACCACAGTTTTCTAGCGAATAAGTTTTTGTCAATTAGATAAAGGTATGGAAGTCATCGCACCAACCTATCAAGAAAGACGTCCACTACTGGACATAGGTCTCCCCCAAGCGACCAACAACCGATTTTGCGCCACCCACATTCAGTGGATCCCGCGAACTTTACCAGGTCGTCGGTCCACCTTGCGGCAGGCCAGCCCACGCCGCACCATCCAGTAAGCCACACGAAAACCTTTACGCGCCAGCAATACCTGTTATACTTATTCCATAATTACACAATGGAAACTCTAAATACTTAAATTGTAACCTTATACCTCGTCGTAATGATAGCTCCCCTGTCTGTCTGTAAACTGACACTGCGCACTTCAAAGACGTTTTTTTCTAATTTTGATGACGCTGGTAACTTGAGGATTACGTCATTTTGAATGAGGTCGTTAGAAATGGGGAGTTCTAATTTTGAAGACAATGGTGGGATGCCCTCGTAAACACAGAATGTTTGCTTTAGAGAAGCACTTAAGACGTCTCATATTAAGTAGAATATATATAGCTACCCAGTACTAAATGACCTTGATAAGTATTTTATTATTTTTCATCACACTTGCTCGTCAATGGCGTTGTTACTTGCGAGAGTACAGAGCAGTTATAGCCGATTTAGCTCACACGGGCTGTTAAGTTTAGTTTTAAAAATATACAGAACCTATACTTCACTTGGACTGAGGATGTTTCTAAACAGCTAAGGTGTATTTCATATCTTCAAAAGTTTGCTACAACCAACTTTTAATATGTATAAAACATATCTTTATATTAAATTTGACTGCAATTTAATGTTTAGTATTTATTAAAAATAGTTGTTTTCTATTTGATTTTGATAATTAATACTATTTGGCAGGATGATCTATCAACTTCGAAAACAAAACGCAGTTGTTAACATTTTCTGTGGAAGACATTTAACAAAGTTGACATTGTTTTTCCTCGCAAATGTGATGAAAAACATTGTATGTACCACGGGTGGTAAGTGTATAACAAACTTGAGTCATTAAAAGCCCTCCGACTTCGTCCTTACTTACCATCCTCGTTGCACAATGTACTATAAAATGACGGCTTTACCTACGTTTATTTAGTCACTCCATTTCTGACCGTGCAACGCGTGACGAGCCGGCGGCGGGAGCGGCGAGGCGAACGGATTCATAACCATCCATAGATGGTTATGGATCGTTAAGTTAGACTAGTATCCCAGTACCATGGTACACAATAAAAACACTAAATAACACAAATTTTGTATTGACCCGGAACCGGGATATTGTGCCTACACTGCGACCAGATACCACCGGAGACAGCAGCGTTTTTTAGACCGGTGGAACATTCTCCAACCCGCCTGCCCACCTCGGCAATTAGTTGACATTTGGCGGAAACTTATGTCTATTAGTGGACTTTCGTGGCTAATACAATTGCACTAACTTGTCAATTCAATACGACTTTCACTTTTTTACTATCGTAATTTTGTTTCTCACAAGCCACAACCATTTGTTTTGTATAACCATATTGCATCCATTTATAAACAGATAGTAATTACCATTAAGATAATGCATAATTTATAATAATGTACTGAACTCTTAAGTACTCCTCTTTATGACGAGTAATGGTCAACATATGTTACAACTTTTACAATTGAAATTCTCCTTTATGGCTATACAGCTACGGTATAAATTTGAATGTAAAATGTTGAGAGAAATTAAAATAAAACAAACGTTAGCGCATCAGCTTTGTATTAACTTTGTTTTAGTGAATAGATGTTTATTTGTTTTTAAATTGAATTTAACATGTCTTGTGCTCTTAAGACAATTTAAAGTAGGTAATAAAGTTAACTGCACGAACGATAATAATCATAAGACCTACTATATATTTGAATAATTACGTTTCGTGTTTTATAACCTATGTAAAAAAGACCTAACCTAACTTAACCGTTGGTATCAGCATGGAACAACGGCTAAAAGCAATTACTAGTCTTAAAGAAGTACGAAAAACTGACAGCCGCATATTTTTGAAATGCGACAAAAACTGTAGAAAAATATCTATCTAAAAAATATCTACATATCTGTATGTAGTTATCATCACTGACGTCCCAGCGTTGAATCGTCGCAATTGAAAGTAATAAAATCATAATACACGATAGACCCGTTTTATAGTTTTTAGCTAAATGACTGTATATCAAAAAATTTTATGTTGAAAACAAATTCGTCATATGAACATTTCAAAATAAAATTTCTTGTTATTATCAAGCACGTAATATAATTTACTTCCAGGTTCTAGACTATATTTAATCTACACTTCTTCACTAATATTACAAAGAGGGAAGATTTGACTGTTTGTTTATTTGTGTGTTTGTATTGAATAGGCTCCGATACTACTGAGCCGATTGGAAAAAGTCTTTCTCCTTTAGAATCCTATAGTATCCCTATTGAACATAGGCTATAATATATTTTCAAAAACTTAGGAATCCATATAAAATTTTCGATAATGTTAACCCAAGGTGTAATCCTACCCGTGCGAAGCTTGGCGGATCGATATTAGGGTGATTCATTTTTCCAAAAGTTTGATTTTCATGTGACTTTGATTTTCCCCTGGGTCTCACTGGCATAAAAGATAAATAAACCAAATTTCAGGAAGATTGAAGAATATTTAGAGGTTGCACATGTCGACCACTTTCATCTCACACTGGTGAAAACACGAATCAGTCTTAATATATATATATTTTTTTTAAGTGCTATTTCCGATTGTTCACATATAAATAAAACAATTGTAATTTAAAATGGGAACTAGAGGTATTTGGTTATCAGAAAAAGTGCCTATTTGGGGTTTTTTTAGGAACTCGCCTTCCTGCAAAAGAACAAGTGCTCTTAGTGTTTATTCTTCATCACAAGGACAACAACGAAAAACTTTCAGAAGCACATAAATCCACCAGTACCACAAGCAGAAGCCAAATGGGTAAGAAAATTGAAGATTCAATTAACAAAATAAATAATTTTTAGTATTACACTGGGATAACTAGTAAGCTGCTGCCTTCCGTTGCCCAAGGAAATGACTTTGGAAGATAGAGTTGCAATCATAGTAACCGGAAAAGATTTCGAATACTTACTTGGGTTACCTGTTGTCCTTAAATTTACAGGTGAACGTATGTCTGATGCAGTTATCAATAGACCATGATAAAATCATCGAATATCATTTAATACAACATCGTAAAACACAGTTTTAATTCAGGGAGCTTGCATTAAATGCATAAGAATCGAAATATTATCAAATCGAACACGTTGTGGTTGGCATGTCGCCATCACACCCACGAACTAATATTGAAAGGAGTGTTTGAAGAGTGTTGTAAATGTGGTCACCGATAAGTGGTCCTGATCTTCAGATAGACCGGAAGTTCCTAAGTCTGTTGAATATACTGGATAAGATGTCGTATACGACAATGCTAGATGAAGACACTCCCGATTCCTTCAGCTTTTGACCATTTACCTCGACGCCAACCTGCAATAGTGCTCTCGCAGTTGGCAAAATGCACCTTTGATATTTGTCAGAAACAAACGATTAGAGAGTTAAAACCTAACGTTTGAAAGAAAAGACCTGAGAGTGAGATCATTACTATCAAAACAAAGACTTCTCTTCTTTGAGTCTTTTGAATTGTTTGGGGTTCACGATGTGACTGAATACTGTGGTGACTACTATGGTGAAAAGCTATGTAGATGCTATTCAGGTAGTCAATAATACAGCAGAAAGAGGTATCGCGTTGATTAAAAAGTTTAAGGAATCAGTTTGAGGTGAAACACAAAAACAATTTTTGTTGAAAGTCTTCGAACATCACAGGAAAAATGGGCCTTAGCGAACAAAATAATGCACTGCGTCGTACAAAGTGAATTAATATAAGAACTTAACATTTAATTACAATGTTATTTAATTACCTGTTATTTATATTTCAGTTGTATTTTAAACACGTAATTTGTAATTTATGGAGTTAATAAAGTTAAAAGTACAAATATCGTCATTTTTCTTTACTTTTTCATAAGTGACCAATGTGTGCAACCTCTAAATGTAATCCAATCTTCTTGAAATTTGGCATAAATATTGCTTATATCACTGAGACACGAGAGCCGAGCAAAGTCTGTAAAAATATATAACTTTTTTTTTGCCTAACAAAATGAAACACCCTAATCGATATTATAACTAAAGTAAAATGTGTTCGTACTTATTTGGACCTCAAGATACAGGCTCAGCCTAGTTTGAGGCTCATCGGATTGCGTGGTATATTATGTAAACATGTGCTTACTTTAAATAATTTATTTGTATTGTATTTGTGTTTTAAAAATTAAACAAAGTTAATAATCACTGTCAGTTAGAATATACAGCTTTCTTTTCTTGCTTGCAAAAGACGCAACGAACAAAGATGGCGAGTGACACGTGACGTCACGAGGGTGTGCAGCCGAGGGTGCAGGCTGCGTTTTTATTAACTTTCACTTCTTTTCGATTATGAAAGTAGATTATAGGATTTGTTCGTTGAAGCATTCAGTTTCATATATTAAAGTTAAGTGTTGTATAGAATACAACAGAATGTTATTTTTTTATATATTGACATTTCAGGAATGTGAGCTATGTTAATACACGTATACATACCTACTATATGCTATACATACATACTATCGTAATTTACTTTCACAAAATTTTTTTTCTGAAAAATTATGGAGTGGCGTTTGTGTGCATTAGTATACTAGCCTTTGCATGCGAGTTTGTCTGTGTACAATTAGTAAAAAAAAATCGGGATAAAAATAGTCTATGGCCTTCTCTAGGAGTCAAAATATATCCATACCAAGTTTTAACATCACCGCTTCAGCGATTTGACCACTGCACTGATATTTACGTAAAATAGAAGATAGTATAATAGAAATAATTTACTTTCGTATTTACGTATATAGAAGGCGGAAAATACATTATCTCTCATAAGATTAGGTACTTAGAAAAAACATTAAAATCATTTTTTTACATAATTTCAGCTGCACATGCATGTTGGCTGTATTCATCTATAAATTTACAATCAGTTTATTATAATATACCGAGGTATTTTTCTAGCAGGAACGACATGCTTATTGATTGCCACAATAAAAATATCGACAATCCTTTTATCGATAAGTACATACTACTTGATTGTTCAACATTACATCGTACTCATGGAGTCATCAAGTCGTACATAACCCTGGGGTATGTATGAAAATGCTTTATTTATACCTACAAATATATTGCAATATTTAAGATTAATATAAGACTTAAGCTGAACAGCTGGCATGTCATAACTCCAACCATCTTTTGTACATCCGCCTACTTGTCAATGAAAATTAAACGGAACACACCCTCTTTCTCACCAGAACTCTGTCTTTACTGAAACACAACATCACATTCTTTAATCTCAACCTTAATCTTACGCTTCAAGGTTCATTATTAAAGCGACGTGTAATTTAAGAATGAAGTTCCGTTTTGAACTTTAAATGTATAGCGTTAAAGTTGTATATTGTTTTTGTTTTTTAAGTCAATCGCAAAGTAACATTTGCGAACCGTATGGCACTCTCATCTCTGTGTTTGCGACGCGCTTCGCAATTAGTTCCTAGCGTTGTTGCTAATGAGATATGTTTCTTGTTCTGATTATATATTAGAAGGTTTGTGTTCTGATTTACGTTTTGTGATGTATGGGCGCGTTGAAACGTGTTGCATGTAATTTATGTTTATGGTAATAATTATTTTAAATAAATATTAATGCGACGATATTTAGATGAATTAATCGTATGAATTGCAACGGGTGAATGATACGCATATGTCTCATGGAAGATATTATTCTAACAAATCAACTGTTATAATATGTGGTAAACCACATGGAAAGGTACCTTATGGTGCTTGGCGCTTACGTTGTAAAATGTAACATTAGTATTAAAGCGTCATTAACAACAGCGTAAGCGACAATCGCCATAAGGTAAGGTACCTTGCTTTAATAAGATCCGAGTTTATAAAATTATTAAACTAATTATTATCTTTATTGTTTACAGGTACTTACGAGACACTTATTCCTGTATTGGTATGAAAATTAAAATATATATATTTATTTAACAAAAAACACAATTTTATAATTTATATTGTTAATTTCACAATTTTAAACAAAAAAAGGACGAATGGCGGACTCAAGCCTTGAGGCATTATCAACTATTTGGCTAAACAGACAACGTTCGGTGCATGATACACTATACATCAAAATAACAACAAGTCAAATCAAAGTAATAACAAAATTACTTAAATACAAATTTCAATATTCAAAAAAATCACAGACATTAAGCCACTGAAATAAAAAAAAAGTTCTTATGCAGACTTTTGAAAGGTAATCTGGGGCGCTAACGCAAAAAAAAAAACATATTCGTAAATTTCGGACGATTATCTCGTCTTAAAGGTAATCTCTAAACCCCGTAGACTAATACCCATTAAAAATAGGTAATCTAAAACGCCAGTGAATCACTCAAATTCCTGGATCGATCAGTATACGACCTCCGAATAAAGTTGAACCTCGCTTTACGGCTGCAGGCGTGGTTAGATAAATCCGTGGGTGCATCTCCGGGTACTAATGGAACTCGAATGAATCATCATCATCATTTCAACTTAAGTAGTAAGGCAGTAAATCGTCCACTGCCGGACTTAGGTCACCCCCAAATATGATATGTATCATCTTGAGGGTAGTTGCCATATTCGCCACGCTTGGCAGGCGGGTTGGTGAGTGCAGTAGCTGTAGATAGGGTTTCGACGGACGCTGCTGCCCATCCGTCGGTTGGAGTGTCGAACTAATTTAAGTAAAAAGTAAACATTCTACTAATTTAATACAATTATTATTAACATTATCGCTAAGCGGACGGTAAGACTCTTAATAGTGCCTATAAATGGAGACCTAATGCTCTCTAAAACATTTTATTCGAAACCGTGTTTTATTTAAATAATTAGTTGCAATCGAAGACCTGGATAAAACCTTAATATGTTCCTTAATCCTAACTGATACTAAAACATAAATAGATTAGAGTCCATACGCGAATATAATTATACGTATCAATAAATTACATCATTATTAGTATAAGCAAAACTTTTACACTAATAATTATGAACACTTTACAATACATATTGTACATTCGACGTCAAAGATTTGTTTACACTTTCCCAAAAAAGTGCAAAAGTGTACCTATACATATATTGACGTCGACTGTACGTGCAAATTTTGGTAGTCTAAAAGTTTACCGCTTTGCTTATTATTTAAAAGAAATAAAAACAGAAAACATTAAAAAAATAAAAATTATCAATCGCATCAAGTTTACATTGAATACTACATCAGCTTCGTCTTAAAAGTGAGAATTATGCTTGCGAGATTTGAATTCTCGCAAGAAATCGAGAACCTATAGTACCGGTACCCATAAACATGGGGTAAACACTATAAACATCCCCAATTTTACAACCTGCAGGGGAGCCCAATTTGCATACAATGCACGTATTTACCATTTAAATTTAAATGGAATTTAAGTTTAACATAAATAATGGACTACCTACTAGACTCTTACGTAACATCTCATTTACAGTAATATTGAAGAAGTTAAGATAATTGAGTGAATCAACTATTTGTTATTGTTAATCTGCCCCATCAGACAGGAAACAACTGAAGCATAGTTTGTTAGAAGAAATGTGGCACCGCGTTCTACTAACACGCTTGGTAGGTGACCCATCATGGAATGGACTTATCGCTTCCACAAATATGAAATTAATGAATGAATGAGAATGTATGAAAAATGTTTATTTTGGTGAAAAATATTGAACTTAATCTAATTTGCATATAAATGTAAAAATAGAAAAGAGTAAACCATTAGCAAAAGGCATGTTAGACTTTTCAGACGTTTAGGAATCATTCCCTTAAACTAAAAATATCCGTACCAAAATTTCAATATCAATTCACCGCAAAATATAATTTCCTTATCCTATTGCACATTTGCACGAGGCAATAGCCATCGAATGCACTCTTATTTTCTACCAGCGATTGAAAGTGAGGCTCAGACTGATATACGGGTGCCATTCTTATTCCGACCACGGAACCATGTCTGTACATATTTAGCTTGCTATTCCTATTGAGACCGGAGGTCAATAATGGTTAACTGTATTCAAGTAATTTAAAAAGTGGCGGATAATTCAAAAATATTTTGTATTCCATTATACCTACATGAGGCGCAGATATTTATTAGTCTTGGATTTTCCGCAACCTCCCTCCACACAGTCCGATCGCTCTACAGTTTAAAATTTTAGGTAGTTAAAAAAGGTCGTTGAATATCAGTTTTGAGAAATCAATCATGACAAGTATGTGATCAATATGAATCACATATGGTTATTAACATTATTTTGCTTTCGTAAGTAATAGTCACTGATTTTTAAAAAGCGTTTTTCAATAAAAAGACGCGTCAAGATTGTTTATCTTTTTTTTAACTACCTAAAATTATAGACTATAATAAACCGAACGGTTTATAGTGCCTTTGTCAGGTTAAAAAAAAAACTAACGGTTTTAGCACAATCCGCGTCGAATAGTTAAGGCAGACACTTCTGAGTTACGGCACAACACAACAGAAAAAAAGCGAACTGTTAATATGGTCGGGTGATATGGTATTTTATCATTTGTCACAATATCTGGCACGCTCCAACAGGTATGTGAGTGGGAAAATCACGGGTAGTGCGATAAACGATAAAATGACAACACTGTCCGCTCTAGTCTTTTGTGCTGGTCCTTCTGAGACGATTTCACTCGCGCTTGATAAGCAATAAGAATAACTGTCGGCTGTGTGTTGTCTCGCACTGTGTCTAGGAGTTGTCTTTGCGAGCTGTGACTACTTTTTTAATCTAGCTGAGACATAAGGAACTGTGTTTTTGCAGCTTTTTGTGAGAATTCCTTGCAAACTATGAACATTTTATGTGTTTACTTATAGTGCACACGTTGTTTTTATGTTAGTAAAAGTCAAGATATACATATACCCCTGTTGTACCTCATTTTGATTTTAAGGTTCGATTTATAATGGTCCATTCTGCCTACGTTTAATCAATTATAATAGTCGTGGTAATAATCTCATAAATAAGATTTAAGATTCCATTGTTAACGATATGCTGAAGAAAATAAGAAGTAAATAACACAACTTTTATATTGTTTACACGCGATTTTTATACGAGCTTATTATATATGAATATTAGGTACCTACTGTACTTTACTTACTTTGACACAAAAGCGGTAACATATTGATTATAGAAATCTAAACTATGAAAAATGTACATCTGATAGTTTTATAATGTTAAGAGAAAATTAAGAGCGAAACCCACATTATCAAACTCAACCAACTTTTTGAGTAAAAAAATTGGCGATCATTACCCTGTAAATGTATAAATCAAAATAGCCCAATCCAATAGTATACAATACGACTAGCTGAATAAATAACAATAAAGTTAAAAATGTAGCCGTATTATTTAAAATGTATACTCGAGCATGTATGTATATTGTGCATGCCATGTCAATTTTATAACTTGTATCTAGGTTAAAACCAATATAAAGCCTAATATACTCCTGATGTCTAAGTACTATGTAAATAAATATGGTTAACTACATAACAATATTGTACCAAAACTCTCTACCGTATACTCAGTACCATCAACAAGTCAATAAGTCACAAACTCGGAACACGTATTATAACGACAGAGATTTTCCCGCCATCGCAGCAATAAAGAAAATGGCGGCCGACACAGCTGCGCCTTTATGAAGTGACACGCTCCGACCAAGTTGCTGCCGATTTATCGTCTCAAGGCGTAAGAAAATTCTCGAAGTTTGACTTTTTTCTATTACAATAGTAATCATTAAGGGAATACTTGTCGTACATATCCACGAAGTTAAATATGAGATTATAATTCTCTTTACACTTTAATTTTAAAACACTTATGTTTACTTTTGAAATTGCTTACAGGAAAGTGTTAACAATAAAACACTGATTTAACTTAACATTACCCTATAAACATAAAACTTATACTTTAGGCGCACCAAAACCACTACAAAACCTTTCTACCTACAAATTGCTTCCAGCCACAAAACCCGAACCAATAACGTCTAATCTCAAGCCAAAGGTATTACCCAGCTCAGACATACCACACATAGCCTTAAAAACCTCCTTTCAAACTTACTCTTAACACGTAACTTTCAACTTTATGTTATAGAACTAAAGGTTGCATTTGCAATGCGTCGAAAGCAAGACATAGGATTTGAAAAAGGAATGATATTACCTTCTGTGGGCAAAGGCGAAGATTGACTAGAATTTATTGTAAACGTCTGAAAATCTGGGCTTTTCGTCTGCTGTTTGAGAGCTACATAAATAAAAGTACTGGTTTATTCATTTCTATTCTTTGAATACTTCGTCCTATAATTTTTATTGTATTGGTAAAGCCATTTACAATATAAATCTACTTGAAAAAAATCCAATATTCTACAAATAATATTTATGTGAAACTGTGAAGATTTTTTTTTATGACATAGGCGGCAAACGAGCAGACGGATTGCCTGGTGGTAAGCAATTACCGTCGCCCATGGGCACCCGCAACACCAGGGGAGTCACAAGCGCGTTACCGGCCTGTAAGGGGGGTTGGAGCTCTGGGAACCTTACTCACCATCAGGAACACAACACTACAAACCTGAAAGGTAGCAGTGCTATTATGGCTGTGGTCTTCTGTAAGGAGGAGGTACTTCCCCAGTTGGGCTGCTCCAGATTCAAGCGTGATGGTCATCGCTGTGCCCTACCTCTCATTGTTGGACGTAGTTTAAGGACATACCCGGGTCCAAATGTTATTACTCGACCACGAAATAACGTGTAACGAAGGGATTTACACGAAACTTGACCAACAGATAGAGATCTGAGTTAAAACATACAGACAAAATTGATATTCCCGTAATTCGTTCCCATTATGGTATCGCGTAGACAAAATCGCGATAAGAAACTTCTAAACTTATCCACATAATAAATAAATAAATGGACCCGGGTATGTCCTTAAACTACGTCCAACAATGAGAGGTAGGGCACAGCGATGACCATCACGCTTGAATCTGGGGCAGCCCAACTGGGGAAGTACCTCCTCCTTACAGAAGACCACAGCCATAATAGCACTGCTACCTTTCAGGTATGTAGTGTTGTGTTCCTGATGGTGAGTAAGGTTCCCAGAGCTCCAACTCCCCTTAAAGGCCGGCAACGCGCTTGTGACTCCTCTGGTGTTGCGGGTGCCCATGGGCGACGGTAATTGCTTACCATCAGGCAATCCGTCTGCTCGTTTGCCGCCTATTTCATAAAAAAAAAAAACCGTAAACCGTTATGGTATCGCGTAGACAAAATCGCGATAAGAAACTTCTAAACTTATCCACATAATAAATAAATTTTGCAGGACATCCTTACACAAATTGACTGAGCCACACGCTAAGCTCAAGAAGAACTGTGTTGTGGGCAGCTTACCATATACATACATAATTACACACATACTTAAATACGTAGAAAACACCCATGACTCAGGTACAAATATTTGTGCTCATCTTACAACCAAATGCCCTTACTGAGATTTGAACCCAGGCCCGTCAGCTTTATAGGCAGGGTCTATACCCACTAGGCCAGACCTGTCGTCAATATGTCGGCATATTTTTACGAAGTACAAAACGTTCCTTATATTATTATTTACGTTACACCTTATCTTACTCTTGTTTATTATATGTAAATGATTTTTTATGTCGAATAAAAACATAGATGAAGCTACCGATATCAATATTTAGATCACACTTTTTCAGATAAAATCAAATAATCAACGAAAGACGTACTTCGCTACGTCTCTCGTAATTCTTGAAAGCTTATATTATAATTCCATACAATATAGACTGAGAGATAATACAAACACAAACTTCAGAGACATTGACACGTATATACGTCCCGTATTAGTCACGATAACACCCCCCATAATTCACTCTGCATTTTAATTAAACAGAAAACGGAGGAAAAATAATTCATCCCCCACGTTGCTTATCTACGAATGACTCAATGGTAATGAGAGGCATGAAAGGCAAGAAATGAAAGGCATGGAAGGTAAGAATAATATTGTGACTGGCATGTCTTTGACGAAACGTGACATTCCACGGGATATATTACAACAGCTTACGGAGAATAGGTATCACGGGCTCAGGGGAAGAAATAAGAGTATCTATTTACGTATAATGTAGACTCATTAAATAAAATAAACGTATTGTACAGTCGCCATCAAATATAGCGCAGCGGCCAAAGTATTCATAAATATCGGGACATGCAGTTTATCGCCTTGACAATAGAGGCGTTGTTCAGATATTTTACCTTAGCCGTTCCGATATCTGATAGCGACTGTAAAAAGATTTATCCGTGATTCATCATCATCAGTCGAAAGTTGTCGACTGTGCCCAATGATTTCCACAACGACCGGCCCCACGCTACCTGGGTCCAGATCCTCGGTTCACCTTGTTGAGTTTTCCTAGAAGGATCTTCGTAGAATGGCTGGCAAGAGCTGGATGAAAATGGCTACGGACCGTGCTGAGTGGCATGAATTTGGAGAGGCCTATGTCCAGCAGTGGACAAATACGGGGTGATGAATTTATTCAGATTATTCCATTAAAATACTCCCAACGCAGGTGGTATTCATACATAATATCAATTAATTCGAGACAGAGACAAGCTAAATACTCCTTTTCCCATGGTGCTTGACCCATAAACTGAACTCACCAGCTCTCGTGAAGCAATTCTAGTACGATGACTGGGATAGCTTTATGCCGTAGGGCAGCATTTTAGGACAATGTTCCTTTAGAAATTCTTTTTGCATTTTGCTCTCTGTTTGCTCCTGTGAGTTTAAATGCTGATGCGCATGAAAATTTTACTCACAGTTAACCATTAAAGTGTTATTGTTTTAACATTTCTTCTTTTTTAAATTAGACACTAACAAAAGTCTAACGAAACAAGTCATTTCTTGGTAAAAATTGTAGAAATCATGTCGCCGTGAAAAAAGAATGTCGAATATTATTTTATTAATGTACCTAAAAAAATTGACATCCATTGATGCCCATCAATACTAAATGCATATGGAATATATGCATATACACTTAAATAACCGGTGAAGGATAGATACCACTTACAAAGGCAGCTTCCATTTGTGCAAATAAATAAATAAACATCTTGCAAGACGAGACGTATAAGAATGCAACCCCCGCCCCAAGAAATCAGGGTGCATGCCCGGCTCGAGATATATGATTTTAATAATCGCCAAGATTACGGGGTGGAGGGATGCGTAGGATTCTTTTCGAGTGTCCCTTGGAGAATCGACTGAGGGTCGCTTCCAAATTGGTAGTTCCGTTTGGCATTGTAATGTGATACGAGTTTTTAAAAATGCTACTCGTATGACGTAGGTTTAGTAATATGTCTGGACTATTACCATTGACCTATAAAATTAAATTAGATTAAAATAGCCTCATCATACTAGTCAGAACCTTGTTTAAGATACTGTAAAGATTAAAAGATATTTGTGTTTTCAGAAATAGTTATTTATAGTTAAGAAAGTTTTATATGTAGATACTTCTATATGTAGATAAATAGATCTTATATTTGTTTCGTCGCCTTAGCTTAGCTAATTGTCCCCAAATAATTTATTTAACACGTTCAAACATAGAATATTTCAATGATTTCAACAAAATTCCAATTAATCAATGTTTTTGTATGAGTAACCGCCATACGATAAATAAATAAATCGCAGCGGCAAAAATACTTTTAATCCGCAAAAATATTATCAAACATCATAAGTATCATAACTATCACAGTGATAATTTACAAAACAGTTTTAAAACCCAAACATTGTATACCTTCATTTACAGAACAACTCAAAAAGCTTCAAAATTATAAAAAAAAAACCTTTCCTCTGTCCAAACGAATGCTCGAACGGGGCCCACGCCCCATCCTGAGAAATCGTCCCCAAGCTATTTCATTTGTGAGGGCACTTGATATATGCCAGTCCTTGTATTCAAAGAAACCTTTTCAGTTAAGGAATTTCCTTTTATTCGTCCAGCCTTAAGGATCTAGAGTAAAGTCTTAGCATTTTTTTTTGCTGGATCAAAGCATGTTTATCCTAATTATTTGGTTTGGTGTTTCTGCTTTGTGGCTCTTGGTATAATAATAAATCAGATTAATGTTAATGTCCGGTTTTTTATTCAATAGCCCAGTAGCTAGTCCATCCTTTCCACCCAAAAGCCTAGTACATTTTAGATTCCATTATAACTCAATAGTCCTTATACCATGGCGGGTGCTGTCTCTGTGCGCGTCCCATGATACGGACAGGGGCAACATCCGCTTAGTGTACCACTTACATTTCATTAAATTGTCGAAAGGGCCTCTGCGCGTTGGCTCGATCTGGCTCCGCGTACGCCTCCCAAATGTCCGGAACACCATTGTTCCGTGTACGGAAGAGACATACAAATCAGATTAAAGAAAACTTTTTATATTGCTCCTAGCTAAAAAAGTGCCTGTTAACGAACAGGTCCAAAGTTAACGTGGTGCCGTTTAGAACTTTCGAATTCTAATATAAAATATTGATAGTTTGTGTTCATTTATCCTGACTTCATCTTCGTTCTTTTCGCAAACTCCCTCCTTTTAAACTATCAAAGCTCATATTATAATGTATGTTTCACCTAATTGATTTATCCAGCGTAGCGCAAAATAAAATATATCACAAGTCCCATAAAGTCCCTTACCAGATATAACGTCCCGGTGAATTTAAAATGTAATAAAATCCTTAACTCATTACTAGCCTGTAAGACACGCTCAGCCAGCTAGAAATGTTTAGCTAGCAGAAATTAATTCTAGTCTGGTACTAGACATTTAATTAGATATCTCGTCTAGAGCAGGATACGAGTTATTTGTCGTACGCTCATTTGTTTTTTGTGAAATGTTATGAGATTGTTGGAGCGAGCTTTTAGATGTGACATTTTGTACAAGTATTTTCTTGTTCAAATGTTTTAAGTCAGCAGCAATAAATATGATAGCTGAGTCTCCACTATTGGATATGGGTATATCCATATCTTTGGAGGACTTTGAAGGAGACTTTTTTTACTATCCTCCTCCTCCTCCTTGGGTCGTTCGTCAATGTTGAGGGTCGTGAACTCCCTTCTGCATCATTTTCTCTTGCACGGTTTTCCTCCATTTTTTCCTATCTCCGTCTGGTGGGGATGGCGTCGTGAACTGCAGTGTCGAGAACCATGCGGATCGGGTTGGACCAACTTGGCTGCATCCACAAGGCCTTTTCCCGTCTAATTTTCTTGTCACAATGAGCTTCTCGAGGTTGCTGCCGTATTTCCTTGCAAGGTAACCAAAGTATTCCAGAATTCATAATTTTTTATTATATCTAATCCCTTTTCTCATATACTCTTATAATAATTCTTAATTAAAACCTTAATACCAACCATCCATTACCAACATGTTTCAGATTAAAGTGACACACACTCTTAAACCAAAAATCAATCCCTGTCTCCCAAACTGTCAACGCTTCTTGTACAAAATTAGACAGAGAGGAATTAGTCCGACGTCTGAACTAATATCGCTGCTTATTAAGAAACCACATCCGACATTTTAGCTTGCGGTTAGTACAAGATGGCGCCTTGCTTATAACTAAAAATACGTGAGTGTAATGTGTTAGTAATAAATTCGGTGATAAAGTTATGTTTAGACAAAAATCAAAACGTGTGTGTGTCTTCAACTTTATATCTATTTACAAGATTTTTTTAACTGTACATTGTTATTACTCACTCCGATATAATTATTGTGTATTACGGAGAACTTTATTACTATTTAGTACATAGCGAAGAATGAGTTTACCTTTTTGATATTTGAGAAAAACAACATACGACACACTGACACTGTTTTTTTCTCGGACAGTGTTTGAACTAATTATTAAATATTATTTCACTTTTGTTAAATTTACAAGCGTAGAACAAATTATAAAACAAATTAATATGAACGTCGAAAATTATTTAACCCCGCAAAATAACTTTTTTAATACAACGATGGTGGCAAACAAGCATACGGCCCGCCTGATGGTAAGCAGTTATCGTAACCTATGAACGCCTGCAACTCCAGATGATTCACATGTGCTTTGCCTACCCTAAAACTAATAACTAACTAATAACAGAATTTCGTATACTACCTGAAAAACCAAAATGAAAAGTTTTAAACACAAAATTATCGTAAGATTGAAACAAATTAATTGTATAAAAGCGGGTAACTCACTTTTTCAAACGTGAGTTACGCTTTTATACAATTAATACAAAATGAAAAGTATTGAAAGTCTAAAATGATGACACGTGCAGCAATGTTATAATAACTCCTATAATAGGCACCTTTATTTACAATCTTACATTACATTATATTTGGACGAACAGCCGCACCGTCTGTGATGGCGGAAATTGAATTACCGCGAGCATTGCTGGTCATGTGGGGTGTGAAATATTAAAGTGCATTATCAGCGTGACGATCTGCAGACACTGTACAGTGAACACTATGTACCTTTCACGCCACTGCTCGGAAATATGGCCAAAGATGGATTGAAATGAGAGTAGAAAATTGCTCTTAGTAGCACTATTCAAAAACAATCCAGGAATGTAGGTTTGCAAAGTAAAGTGTAGGGTTTTGCGGCAATTTTTACTTTCTACTCTGCTATTGGAGATTATTTTTGACATTAGTAACTCTTTAAAAAAATATGAGAGCAACATTACATTTGAGCGTTTAATTAAAAAATTAAAACGTGAAATACGCTCAGTGAATGTGTATTTTTGCGTTTGTAAGCGTTTTTTTATGTAAGTATGTGTAAAACGCCTTTGCATGCTTAAAAAAAGTAAAAATTGAAAAGGCGCAACAAATTTTCAATTATATTATTTAAATATTTTGACGAAATCAAATTAACAATGTCTTTATGTGGTATTTTTAGGTCACCAGCGCTTCTTACAAAAAAAAAAAAATATCGCTTTAAACTTTTAATAACCATTATAGATTCATTTCTTTACCCTTTGGATGTATTATCTAAAAAACATTATTTAAAACTGTTATTTCATGAAACATGTATAAAATACACCGTGTTTTGTGCCCTTATGTGACAAATTACAGTTTTTGCATCAATATCGCCCGAGGGCGGAAATTTTACATTGTGAGTACCGTTTTTGCGGCGCGACTATAAAGCCGCAAAGGGCACTTTGCCGGACGCATAGCTGAGTTATTGTACCGTGTGGTTTGGCTTTATTTGGATTAGTGACGAAAGTACTCTGTATTGGTTTCTATTGTGTTGAGGCTTTGTTACGTTCTGATCGTTTTACTGCCAGTTTCGGGGGGTGTATAGTACAAAGACATAATAGACGCTTACAAATTTGTCTGAAAAAAACCAACGCTTTGGCGCGTTCCGTAAAATCACCACGTGTGTTAAGAGGGTTCATTATGTCCCAGTTGCGAACATTACTTTATTTACATACACATCATAATTAGTCTATGATGAGTCAAAGTTCAAATGCCGGAGTCATATGAATTATGCTGCTGTCAATGCTCAGTGTGGCATAATTCAAGCTAAGATAATATGATGAAAAAAAATATTTATTGATTCTTTATGTTGTTCCGCCCTTTATCTTTTATGCTCTATCATTTTATCCTGCAATCCGTTTGATGTTATATTATTGTTATTAGTGTATTTATGGTTTTTGCGATAGTCCCAATTGCACCAAACCCTGGTGCTATGTTAATTTGCGACGTGGTCACTGGAATATGTTGGTGAAATTTATGTGATTTCACCTTTTTTTGAGCTATTACTTGGTTTTGGAAATTGATCGGAATGTCACTCAGAGACAATCTTAGTAACAGCCTGAAACCCTGATTGACGAAGTTTCTTTAAAGGCATTTATGGCAAATACATAAAAAAAACTAAATTCATTTTTGTTTGCATTTTTTAATGCGGTGCCAACTTGTATTGTCTCTAACCCTAAAATGAGTTTTGTGGCAATACATAAAATTTTCCAACCCTGCTTCTGCCCAACCCTCTCATAAAAAAAAACACCATCCCCTGTGTTTTCCCCTGAAGGTTGATTATCGAAAACATACGAGTATATGTATATTTTAATCCTATACCTATTTTATACGTATACACAAATTTACTTTGCGAATATGTGTAGTAGGTTCAATTGAATACGTTAATCGTATTTGCATGATAATTAAAATAATAAACCTAATTGTGAAAAGTTATTTTTCAATGAAACGCAGGTATACTGCATATAACTCCCAACTATAGGTTACCTTTGGGTTTACTAACGCACTTTCACTGCCAAAAATGGTGACAAACATAATGGATCTGCTACACTGATAAAGGAGTATGGTGATAAACTTGAAATAGGTACAGCTATGAATTCCTTCGCTTGCGTTTCTTCAAGATAATGCTATACATCAAAGAGCAATTGGCCAATATCAAAAAATAATTCGCAAATAATTAACACCACCGTATAAAAATTCGGACGTCTACTTAATTATCGTCACATAAATGACTTAAGCTAACTCTACTTACCCTTTCTCTAAATCGGTACACTATATTCTGAAAAATGGCTTTATATTCATACCATATGAAAACGTTTAAAAAACATGTAATTCACTTTGCAGTACATGAATAATTTGAAACTTGGGATCTAATTTCATTACAGCTCCGAAATTATTCAAAGTTCAGTCAGTCGCAGAACAAAGTAGCATCAACATTTCTATTAAATTCAAACAAAGATGAACTCTCGAGACAGTGCTTAGTTATGAACGCTTCTGAACTTCGTCCGCTGCAGTTTACATTTTATTTGAACATTGTTAGCGGACTACACGTCAAAGCACAAGGATGGCAGATACTTTTAGTCATAGTACCTTAAAATTGTGTTTAAAAGTATATAATTTGGACACAGCAATACATTTTTACACAAATTTAAACTTGAGAATAGTAGTTAAATTATGTGACTTTCAAACACAACTGTCAAAGTTGTATAAGGACAAAAAAATTTAGTATAGTCGCCATCAAATTTATCGGAGCAGCCAAGGTAGGTATTGTAAAGTATCGGAACATGCACTTTATCGCCTTGATGCTTTGTTACGATAGTTGTGACCACATTATCCGCTCCGCAATATCTGATAGCGACTGTACGATCGAACTTACGAGTATAATATACTGTATTTATAATATGAGGGTCTCTTAAAAGAAAATATTTATCCCCAAATGATATAATTTTGAATAACTTTAAGCGCTTAATTTCAAATTTTTTCCTATGTTTTCTAACTTTATTAATTGCGATAAACAAAAATTTAGACTTACGTGTTCCTAAAAAAGACTTAAAAAAAAAAAACAACCAAATAATATAAATAGTTTGTCCTTTACAGCCTTTTTACAATTTTCTTTTGTACAAAATAAATTATAAAAAACTAAATTAATTTAACTGGAAAGCAAACAGAAACCGAACTTAAGTACGAAGCATCGCCGGACGCGGGTCTGGTGCAACCGGATCTGCATGGGTTTGTTTTAATGCAATTGTGATGCAAATCCGCTGAATTAATCGTTCTACTTCGCAGTTTTACTGCTTTTATTACTGCAGTTGCATTTAAAATGGAACTACATTCAGTACAGGTGGCAGAAGTGATTTAAAATAGTTAATCAAAAAAAAAAAACGATTTTACACATTTAGGCCCACATGCGTCACTCAGGGTTAACCAGTAACCACGGAGTTAGTGTCAAAAATGTATAGACTTAACCGGATAACCTCGGGTTAATTAGCTAACCCTGAGTGGCAAGTAGGCCTTAACCTATTTAATACTTCTACAAAACTTTTTTATCTGTGTAGCTTTGGTTGACTGTTAGGAATGTCTTGGGCACTACAGGTTAAATAAATATATCATCAAAGTAAAGCTAAGTCGTTAGAAAATCATCATCATCAAAAGTGGGGTTTATTATTGCTTTTAATGTTTTAATAACTCTGCTTAGAATATTGAGGAAGCACAAGGAACTGCATAAAATTATCTATTTACCATACAGTTCAGAAAAAGAACGAATACCCCACATAATCTTTTCAATTTTTCATCTCTAAACCACTTTTTAACCTTATACTAATTCATATCTCCGCCAATAGGGTGACCATGCCAGTCAGGTGTTCCTAACTGCGGCCCGCTCACCGTAGCTGCTGTTTATTGGGCCCATATTTCAGCACCCCTGCGAGACGGAACCCCACTTGATTTGCATCTGACAACGACCACCTACGTAATAACGGAACCCCATTTTTTGAATTATTTGCAATAGAAAAATTTGCCGAAAAGTTGAAACGCAGATTCGTCTTGTTTCAATTAGTGAATTGGATTGATTTGCTGCCGAATCAGTCGTTTTGATAATTTGGATTTCAATTTGCTTGACTCGTAATAAAAAACTGAAAAAATTGAATTAGGTTTGTAATTTATGATATCCAATTTAACAAATCTCTTTCACTGTAATGGTATTGATGATTGTTAGCTTTGACAAACCAATTTTTTTCTTCAACCTTAGTTAAAAACGTTATTATTAAATTGAAATAGGTGACATAAACTTATGAAAAAACTACCAGTCCCCCCGGGAGCCGAGGCAGGATTAGAACCCGTACCTTTACTGAACTAAAAAAAAAGTAAAACAATAAAAAAAATGAATTTGCCTAGTCATTAAATAAAAATCGCACTTTGACCGACCATGTCAAAGCATGCATCCGAAGTTAGGCTAGCATAGGTAACAAATTAATGCCGTAGGCTCAAGGGGAGATAGCAAGATGTTCTTAGACTCCTTTAACAATTGATCAGTTGTACTTAATTTGTACATACATACAAATGTATGTATGTATGTACAAATTAAGTATAATTGTTAACACTAATGCTAGCTTCCTTACTAAGCTATAAAAAGGCAAATCGACAATAATTTAGTTTTATATTAGTACTTAATACTGAAACTTGATCCTACCGACTGCGCCAGTTCTAATCATTTCCCATTTCTGTGTCTTGTCCCGCCATCACCAGTTCCGGCTAGTGCCGGGCATCGAATTGACGACAATTCTCGATAATTCGCGGCCACCCGCGGTGGACAATTGCCCACTTAATGCCCGTTCCCTGATCACTGATCACGCTTAGAGACAATTGGTACAACTATTATTTTCTTATAGCTCGTATTTTACATTGTAAAATTAACCTTAGTAACAAATACATAGGGTTTAAATTGAGAATGTCGGTATAGGAAAATAAGCTGTAAGGATTGAAAGAGCGTATTTGTCTTTTAGCAGGTATTCTAAAGTGAACCTTAAAGCACGTAGTTAAGGTTGAATGTAAATGTCAAACAGATACAACTTAATTACATTTCTGAACTAGAATTTTTAAATGCATCTACCATCGATTACTATAACACACTCGTATGGCGGCGATCTTTTTTATTGTAAAAACAACCGCAGTGTTTCGAACTTATGGTTGAAAATGAGTTGAAATACGGCTTGTAAAAATAGCCAGTGGGAATTTAATGTTGTTAATCGACCAGTAAGTGTTAGTTTTGTTTTGCGACAGATTGTTAGAGGGAGTGTGCTCTCACAGTATTTGCCAACTAATGTGGTTAGAAAGAACTAGGTAGTGGCATTGTGTTGTTTCGCAGGCATACCATTTTTTTCTATTGCATTTCGAACAAGTATCCTATCATTTTCTGAAAATACTGGACTGGAGAATTTACACACAGTTACCTGGACCTTGATAAAGCTGTAATTTACTTATAAGGACATGTTTTTTTTTTTGGGACGTTATACATGTTATGACATGTATGACCAAGAATAATAATGTACTTTTTTTTTTCAGGTAAATACAAAAAAAAATATCCTCATTTAATGATGATGGCGTGAGCTGTTCAGCAAGTGGTAAGTTCTTAATCTAAAACATTTTATAACTTGGAAAAAATATATTTAGTTGTAGAAGAATATCATATTATAAAAATAGTTCTTCGTTTTAAAATAAAACTTTAGTTTATTGACGTTAATCAAAAAGTAACTCATTCTCATTTAAACTTATTTATCATTTTTTTTAATAAATAAAAGTCCCGAACAAATAACGATGCCACTCTAACTCACAAATGTCCTGTCTAGACTTCAGGTGTTGAATTCTCGGGGGCCAAGTTTCAGCCATTAAAAGATCCCCTGCATTTGCTGAAAGTTACAGAGTATGTGTATATATTAACAATATTCACCATTATGACAAAGGAATAGAGTCGAAACTTGCGAACATTTTATTGACAATTAAAGTGTACACAAAAAGGGGCTGTTAGTAGAGGGCTAATGGCAAACGAAATATGTACATTGAGAAAGTTTTTAATACTGTCGCTTGCATTTTAAACTTAAAAAAAAAAGTTCATAAAATCCTTTTGAAAGAAAGAACTCAGTGTAGTTATAAAACAGTTTCATTATCTATAAACAGATAGCGTACAGCCGAAACTGTTAAAATGAAACTTAAAAGGAAACATATTAAAGAATATTTATAAGTTAATTGTCTTCGATTGCCGCGATAATTACTCATGAAATAAAACAACTAAAACGGATTAAATCGCGTCATCGGGTGGACTGATCGACTGGTCCACCCGATGACCACTAACGCTGTTAAAGGGTTCGAAACGTCGGGATGAAGTTTTAATTAGTATACGCGATTTAACCAGTTTTAGTTGTTTTATTTTATAATATTTTTATTTTCTTGTTGCATCTACATTAGAAAAAAATATTGGGTCTATGGTTAACTAACAGTTCAATGGCGGTAGGTCAACTTTTAGACAGAGTCAACATGGCTTCGCTTTTCTTCATATGTGCATATTATACTTACCAACAACTTGGGAATTTTGAGAAGAAATATTTTTATTTTTATATAATATATATGTACATGTAAGGAATTCATTCGAGTTACTCATTGCTCCCTCAGTCACACAAAAGGCATAAAACAGATCAAAATTGTAACTACATAAACGTAACCTCACATATCCATTCAATATTGTTTCTTATTCCAATGCTAATAAAAAGCAATTTTCTCAAACACTCAAATATGCAGTATACATAATCTAATTTCACATTGTCATTCAACATTGAGTCTTATTTCCAGCTAGTAAGGTACCTAAATGAAAACTTAAAAATATGCACAGTTTCCCAAAAACAAATTTTCATAAAGCAGACGGCACAGAATGCAACTTGTTACCATTGGCACCCTTCCCTTTGTTTGCATAAGTCACTAAACGCGCCCCTACTAATGAAAACCTGAGGGAAAATTCGGGAAAACTGAAAATAATAGAGGGTGCGTTGATGGTTGACACAGGATGTTTAAAATCTGGATTTTGAAATTCTTAATTGGTCGAAAATACTTTGTCGTTCAAGGGGTTCAATCCGGTAATCGAGTTTTACCATATCGGTATCAATATTAATAGCTTACCCGCACTAATATATGCTTCACTAAGTCAAAATAATTATTCTTAAGGACCATATAATCTTACGCAAGTATTGTTTTTGAATCTTTGTTATTAGCATTTTCTGTCAGAAACACAGATTAAATAATTTTTATTTGTCAAATGATACATTTACTTCATAAATGCAAACATTGTAAATTGGCGAGATAATTGGAATTCGGATTTATCAAGATTATTAATTAATACAATCACAATGAAAAGGAATTGATTTAAATGGCTTCCGAACGGCTATAATATACAGCTACTCTGAACCGCTAGTACAAGGCCAGAGGGAGGAACTACTAAATTATGATAGATTCACCAGCAGAAGTAGCTAACCATGTGAGGTCTTCAAAATGAACTTGACACGGACTTTTGTTAAGAGAAGAAGAACGTGTCAAGATAATTTTGAACACTAGGATCGTTTAGCAAATTCTGCTGCTGACTGTACTTTAAGTCTATGTCACTTAGACATTAACCGTGACTTCTACGTGCAGAAATTATGGTTAAATATTTTGCCCTGCAAATGCAGTATCTAGTAACCGTTTTAGCGAATTGTTTCAAAAACTCTGAAGATTTGTACTGAAACAACACCCTATGCACTCCAAAACAGATATCCCATAAATTCAAAAGGCCCGTTGGCTCAAATTGGACGAAATTCAAAGTTGCATGCAGATCCGCGACAGATGTCGCCCCTCACGATTATCGTATGCAGATTAGACCGCCCCCAACTCGGTTAGGTACCTGAGTTAGCCCTAAAACGAATCTTCCAAAATCCTGAATAATTTCATCGCAATTTGCACACTGACTACGAGTTTTAAAGTTAATTAAGTCTTTTAGAAGTCGATTAAAAAAATATTTAAAGACTCGTTTTCATAACTTTATTATTAAAGTTTATCGATCGATATTAAGTAAATCGTATAAATTATATTTTCGATTTTAAAAAAATATAGTGGAGTGGTAGTTAAGTATAGTTAGTCGCAACTGTGTCCCAACTCGACCACATATCATCTTAGTCAAACAATAAGCTCAATAAGACCTGTGTATTGGTACTAGACGATAATTTGTACAATATACAAATATATATTAATGCCTGCTAGGATTCATACACGGAACCTCCTGCTACGTAGACCGTAGCCGTAACCGACTAGACTAAGAAATTATTAAATAGTAAATGTTCCTTCACAAATATAACCAGATAACGTGTAAACAGACCGTCTTGAAATATGAATTTAGCAAACACCAATTAAGATCAGGTACATATCAGCATCGCAAACTTTATGGACCCCACAGGTAGCTACGTCATCATTTATTTAAGCGTGCGTAAAAGTCCCTCCCCTTAATTTGGGTAATTATTTGAGAAGGGAATCCGCTACTCAAATATTGAAGTCCTTTGAAGTTGTGGTGCAGGAGTTTTGGGTGTTTACATCGGGCGTAATGTTTCCCGTGGCTTCATGGTTTTATGGTATCTATGGTGACTGAGGGATTCAAGAGGAAGGACAAATACACATCGATACACCAATTTTTAGTGTTAGGATGAAATCAGTTATTAGTGGTCGCTATGCTTAGCTAGTCATTGTGTAAATATGCCGTTGTAAGACACATTTGATATTATGACTACTTCAAAAATGGATACCAATTACATAGCAGTAGGAACAAAAATAGAGGAAGGTCCAAACGAAACATTTCCACATAAAAAATTGTAAAATAGTACATTTCGATGCTAGTGCGGAAAGTATAAAATAAATAAAGTATAGTTAAACAGCTACGAAAAGTACCCATTTTTGAGCACCTGTATTAAAAAGGTATTTTTTGTTAAGCTAAGAAAATGTTCTAATAATACTTAGAGATTTTAAAAATGATGCCGTATTTTCAAGTTTCATTTTCACCTGTAAATGAGTTCATATAAAAACAGAAACAAAGCAAAGATAAACTCATAATATAAATCTTCTCGCAACCTACTTAAACAAAAGCATACATAATATGTTCCTTTATTAAAATTTTTGGTCCAAATTTCCTCCTTCCCACTGGAAACTCAAATGAAATCTCTAAAGCCTGAACAAAACCCACATTTCCATTTGAATAGTATCTCTGGCTTCAAATACCTTCAAGTATATAAACACGTTATAGCAAAAAGTCTTATCTACAAAATATGTACAGTAAGTAGCAAGAGTAACTAGCTAAGCGGTGTTCAAAATTAGCTTCACCCGTCTTTATTGTTAAGAGAATAAGAGTGTGTTCTGATCATAGTGAACACCTGGGTTGTTACTTCTGCTGTCGACTGTACAGTAATCTTTACCGCGATTGCTACAGTTGCCATATGTAACATTGTTATCAATGATATGTTAGGCTCTGTACAATTTCACCATACAACATACACAGATCCGACAGGTTCGACTAAATGTCTGGCCTAGTGTGTAGTGACCTTGCTTACTCGTATGAAGTGAACAGTCCTTGGTTCAAATCGCAGTTAGTGCGTTTATTTTTATGATGAGCTGAGCACAGCTACTTGTTACTGAAGTCATGGGTGTTTTCCATATATTTGTATAAAATATATGTCGTTGACTAAGTACATACAACACAAGCCTGCTTGAGCTTACCGTGGGGCTCAGTCAATTTGTGTAAGAATGTCCTGTAATATTCATTTTATTATCAATATGTACGCAGATAGCGAGTACGTTTTTATTTACTCGTTCTAGGTGTACAATCATTTGTTGTAGAATTTGTCAAGGTTATACCAATGTAAGTCTTTATCTAGATCTGTAAGAACTTTATTCAATTTCAGACTCGTCATACAAATGTCTAAAAATTACAAATTTCAAATAGCGTTTACGCTCTTTCAAGATTTAGTAGGTGCAAAATAAACACATCCCTAAACCCTTTAATTGCTCGAGTTAGGAATTTAACGCTCTGTGGCACAAGCAATTTTGAGGCTAGTTGAAAAGAATTTGTCATATTGGCATTGCCAAGGTGAAAGCTTTTAAAGCTGTCTTCTAGTATAGACAATCTTCAAGTACCTATTCATCAATTTTGTATGTCTTTGTTATTCCAGTATTGATTCAGAGTATTGTTAAACTAGATATAGAATAAGAAGATATAGGGGTGAAAATTATGATTAATCGCCGTGAAATCGTTATGATGAAATGAACGAATACATCACCGGAGGAGGGGTACCAACGTCTCTTAGAGTGGTGGAACAAACTGCGATCGCCAACCCGCCTGCCAAATATGACAATTATGGCATTAAACCCTCCATGCTGCTTATCGCAGTCTATGGGGAGGTCCATGTCCAGCGGTGGAAGTCCGCTGGTGAAATAGTAAGTCAACAAATATCAGAAAATCAGGCTTTTAACAATAATTATACGAAACTCTTAAAATCTATTGCTACTGAACCTAATAATAGAGATATACATGACTAACAAACTTTATTGCAGATTTTGTAAAACTTATTGGTTTGATACTGAACATGATACCAACAACTGATAGAATTAAAATAACAGCTAAAAAGAGTATTTTGTCATGACAACCCAAATTCAAATTGGCTAATATCATTAGTTTTAAACCATTCGTGAATGGACTCTCCTCACAAAATGCTTTCAAAGGCTCGAACGCTGCCATAATTTGCAAACGAACCCTTTTCTGCCGCTATGTTCAATGTGCTCAAGTGTATTAGCATTTACAAAATGCCTTTTGTAGGCTTCATCTGTTGTGGCTGGCTCGAGAATTTCTACGACGTGTTGGTAATCGATAGGTTTTAAAGGTATTTTGGAGTAAGCTGTGAGAAATAGCGGGTAAACTCAATTTTGTTTGTCATCATTTTTTTCGTCTTAACTATACTTTATAACATTATAACTCGACGCAATAGATATATAATTATGTCCACCGCCGAATCTCATAATTTGGTGTAGACAAAATGCGACTGCCATTTGAGATTACAACCCAGAAGGAAAACAATTTTCGTCATCGAAAACCACTGGTAATTATAAAATAATAATCGTAATCCGTGCATATAAGTTGGAAGAAACACATTGTTACCAATCGGGGTTCGAACCTTAAGATTTAAAATCTTACTGCTATACCAAATATGTTTCCATATATTCCATAAACCTTAAATTAGATCGGTAAAATTTTACGGCTTTTTGTGCCGTAGATTTTTTTTCCTCAAACATAAAGTTTTTGGTAGGTAAGAGGATTTCGTTGAAAATGTTCAGACTTTTTCTTACCCAAGTATCTAAATTTCAAAACATATCAACTCACACATTTATAAAAAAAAATACTGGAATAGAATAACGTCAATTAAGATTTAATACAATTTTAGGTTTAGTTTTAATAGTAACTTAATGTATCTATTTTAAAACATTGTAATTTAAACAATACAAAGTACCCCGTTAATTAAATTTCATTTACATTTAAATCGCTCTCTCTCATCTCTTACCTCACCTTTATATTACTTTAGAGATGTTTCTAGAACAATAGGATTGAACACTATGGAACTCATAGCGGGAACTCCATTGTCAGACTTTGCAGACGTCTCGAAATACTATTAACCGCAAGATATTTAAATTCCATTGAAAACACAATGTTTGCTTCATTTGTTTTATTTGTTAACATAGCGAGGAAGATAGTTTTTAACAAAAAACAATACTTTAACATTTATTAAAAACTACATTAAGAAAACAAGTGCGGAGTTCCTCAAGGGCCTGTCATAGGCCTGTTTATATTTTTTTACTAAACCGTTCTCAACTGAGCTTACTTGACTTTTAGGACAGTAAATATACATATTTTCAAATTCATAGCGTATTGCCAATGGAAAGGTAAAGCAAATTATCATATCAGAATGTTTAACTAATACTCCATCACTATCACCACTAATCAAAATTATTTTAAAGGTACTTTCATCTATTTTTCATTCAAATTTAATTTAAAAAGTCTCCGGTATCGTTTTATTCAGTGACATTTTGTTTATTGCAAATTAAAACATCGAGTGTCAGGTGTCAAGCTGACGTCTCGGGGGCCCTGTATCATTGGCCCCTTGCAATAAATCTGGTATCAGGTGGCTGGGGCAATGGCCCTTTTTGTATGGACTCATTTTGGTTGACTATTGCTTTGGGATAGGGATATTATCAATGCTACCTATTGTTTATTACAAATCATGGTTTTTTTAATCATTTTTGTTTTCATGAATATTATTATAGTTTTTTGATATTTGTTCATTTGAATTATTTGCCTTCCCCACAAAAATACCTAGATGGGTATATTAAGTAGTCAGTGCAAATAACTCGTATAAAGTATATTATCGAATTTAATAAGATCTAGTGGAGTGGTAGTTAAGTATACCTACTACTAGAAAAAAAAGATATATAATCTTATAGAAAGACTTAATATATCTATCTATATATTAAGTCTTTCTATAAGATTTTTTTTTTCTTATTTTTTTACAAATACCTGTTTTCGAAGTTTGTTAATATATAAATAATTAAAAAAAACTTATCAACAATTATTCCAATATTAACTTTCATATCAATTTGTCATTATCAGTTAATAAATCTGATAAAATTAAATAAAAGACTATTAACAATTGATTACTGAAAAATTAAAATAATTGTCACAGATTAGAACATGAAAGAAATACAAAACAAATGTATGATAATTTATTAAACTAACATTCTAAATTCCGTCATCTTGCTCCAAATATTAAAATTACAGAGAAAAGCTCTCTTCAGCTCCTAGGGGCACCTGTTTTGGACAAATCTTTTCCCGATTTTTTAGACAGCAAAATTAAAAACCTCAGCGAAATTACAGATCGCATGTCCAAAATAAATGCTCATGTGGCTTACACCATAGTTCGATATTACCTATTCGTACCCAAATTTACTTACGCCATAAGATGCAGTCATTTCTGGAAATTTCCCACTCTTTTAGAAAAAAATTACAAAATTATTCAAATTCTTTTAGCAACAGTCATGAATGTAAATCTGGACGACCGCTCATGGACTCAGGCTTCCCTGCCAATTAGACATGGTGGCCTGGGAATCAGGAAAGTTTCCAGCGTTTCGCTCCCCGCATATCTGTCCTCAATACATAGTTCACTGGGACTCATGTCCAAAATTCTCAAATCTCCAATTGACCAAATGAGCATACCTTTAATCTCAGAGGCCAGAAATGCGTGGAGCGATGCCTGCCCAGGCACCACCCTGCCCGAAAACCCTAGTTCACAGCGTCATTGGGATGAGCCGCTTTGTAGGCTGGTACGGAATAACCTGTATCAAACGGCAACCAGCCTTCCGGAGCGTGCTCGCCTCCTTGCCGCTTGTGAATGGGAATCCGGGCAGTGGCTTCAAGCTCTGCCGTCCATATCTACAGGAACACTGTTAGACAACTTCACATTTCGGATCTCCGTCGCTCTTCGTCTGGGAGTAGCCTGTGTTGCCCCACATCGCTGTCGCTGTGGTGACCATGTCAATCCATTAGGTCACCATGGATTATCCTGCGGCAGAAGCGCAGGGCGTGCCCTTCGCCATGGTAGCCTGAACGATATCCTCCGTCGGGCCTTAGCCAGCGCGGGAGCGCCGGCCGTTTTGGAACCACCTGGCCTCGTCCGCAATGACGGTAAAAGACCCGACGGTATGACTCTCGTGCCATGGAGCATGGGACGGCCGCTGGTTTGGGACGCGACATGTGCCGATACACGGCACGGCAGTCAAGGCTGGTTCGGCTGCCAACTCTGCCGAGCTCCTCAAGCGGCGCAAATATGCAACCATAAACAGTGATTGCATATTTGAGCCTTTTGGGGTTGAAACCCTGGGACCATGGGGGGAAAGCGCCCACAGGGTTTTTAAAGAATGTAGCCGTAGGTTAGTTGAGTTGACGCGTGACCAGAGGGCTGGGTCATATCTCGCTCAGCGGATCAGCATTGCGATCCAACGGGGCAATGCTGCCAGCCTTCTGGACACGCTGCCAGCAGACGGAGATTTGGGGCAAATTTTTTATTTATAGTTCTTAATTTTTATTTTCGTAATTTTTAGCTTTTAATTCTTATTTTAGGTATAGTTTTATGTTTCTTATTATAATGTCTTAATTTAAATAAATATATTTTTCTTAAACTAACATGTAGACGTACTTTATAATACAAGTCATACAAATACAAACAAACATTAACACGAAACACAACACATATCTAAAACCCATTTGGACTACGGGGTGTGCCAAAAGATAGGCTTACAGGCAAACAATAATATTTATATTCGAAAATCGCTACCTGGCGACGGCGAGTAAACAGTTATAACATATATTAGCTTTTACCTGTGATTTTCATCTCCTTTCGCATTATTTCTCTCTTTTACCCACTAAGGAGTTGAATAGGTAAAAAGATAAGTTCAGTCTCTAATAATTCTCATAGAGCTACAGTTTTATGCTGAATTTAGAGAGTATTATTGTTACATCTGTGTTTTCATGGCTGAATAGTATAATTTTTTATTTATTAAAGCAACGACGGTGGGAAACAAGCATACGGCCCGCCTGATGGTAAGCACTTACCATATCCTATGGTAACGTATACGCCTGCAACTTCAGAGGATTTACATGCGCGTTGCCTACCCTTTAAAAACCTATACACTCCTTTTATGAAGAATCTCATGTAGTCCCTAAGGAAGACCTCGGCAGGAAGTTCATTCCACAGCCGGAGCGTTCGCAGAAGAAAATTCCTCTTAAACCGCTTAGTGCGCGACCCTTTAAGCTCCAGGGTGTAAGGATGAAGGCACTGCCAAAAAAACCTTTCAAATTTTCTTCTCCTACTTTACTAACACATGTATGGTTATTTCTGCTTCGTATACGTTAACTCGTTGTATGAAAACAAGTTATTGAAGACGTATTTCTGTTCCCAGAACCATATCCAGCAATGATTTATCACAACCAGCCCTCGGAGCCCCTTAAAAAGTCAGCAGTCCCTCTGGTCGCATGTTCCCAAATTCGTGTTTACTCTATTCCTGGCTGCGTAAAATCTAACTCGGCCCGTGTTAATGGGCGCGGTGAAGTCTGGAGGGTTCCGCGATTTATGGTGTACGCGTCAAGTGTGATACTCGTAGGCAGAAGCGGTGGCGGGAGCGATTTGATCAGCGATTACGTGTGAACATCGATATTGTGTATACTAGTAAAAGTGAGTTTGTAAAAGCTAAGAGACCTTCGAGACCGATTTGATGTCTGCCAATTGCTGTAAGATTGTTACAAAATGGTTAATATTGGTTTTATAAACAGCATTTATGGGAGATATGTGAGGGTATACTACGAGTATAAAATAAGTAAATATAGATATGAGCGTGGATTAATATTTGTTTTTTGCATATTTTTACATAGCTTTTAATATTCAGTAGACAATCACTATTGGTTGCGGTATCACTTGTCGCTGTCCCCGTATTCGTAAAAATTAGCAAACATCCGATTTTTTTCTCCTTTCTAACTAACAGAATAAATAAACATATATCATGTTCAATTACACAAGTGTTTATGAATAATGTATTTATATAATCAGTCAATATTACTTCTACTAATTGCTGATTCGTTTTGAGGCTTTCATCATAGCAGCTCAAAAACGCTGCTGCTTCTGTTTTGGTTCACTAGCTACCATGGTTTTAGGGTTCCTTGGTGGCAGTATAAAATGCACCTGCCGGGTTCAGTGGGCAATGTGATTGTTGTGTATAATTGAATCACACAAGAAAGATATACGGTTTCATTAAGTCGATGCCGAGTGATTTCTCGAGTGCTTTTGATAATTTTGGTTTCGAAGTTAATAAAAGACATTGGTGGTTCAAATTGGTGGTAGTATTACTTTTTACGAGCCGTTGAAAAAATAACGAGTTATCGCCGTTGAACTGAGACACGCTAACACACGCCTAGTAAACTTATTTTATTGTACTAATCAAGCTGAAAATAAACAAATTAGTCGGATACCTAAAATTTAAAGTGCTGTCTTCACGATCAAGTATAAGTACAATTTAATTGAATAGAAAGAATAGAATAGAAACTACTTACTACTTCTGCTGCTGACTGTAGATGGTTGAAGAAAGTCTGAATCTTGAATAAGTAGACGAGATGAAATCATTTCACAAAACTAAACCCTTAATATAAGGGGATCTAAAGTGCAGAAGTGAATAAAACAACCCAAGTCAAATCAACAAGAAATATCACGCTTCAGAGTAACAGTCCACTAAAATACATTATTGTACAAATTGCTTATTTTAAGTGTACTACTCGCTTTTCGGCTAATGTATTAATGTCGACCCTTTGTGTTGATTCTCACCCAATTGCAAACATGTAAAGAGAAAATACAATACAGTAAACAATGGTATTATATATCAACCAATTCCTAAAACCAACACTACCTACTAAAGTCAAACAATAAGCAAAGTAAACCCTTTAATTGGTTCTGAGACAAATCCTAATGTTTGCGCTGTTTAAATACGAGAGTACCACCGGGTAACTTGATCCTGATATTGTAATATCATGCGTTACTTTTTTAATTCTTGTAAAAATGTATATTTTTTAAATGCATTAACTAGTAAGGAGTTGCGGGATTGCACAGTTGAAGTGGCAATAGACAGGCCACGTAGCTGGAGAGTCGATGGTCGTTGGGGTAAAAAATTCTTAGAGTGGCCACCACCGTATAAGAAGGAGCAGTGTTAGATGTCCACAACTAGGTGGACCGAGGACCTTGAACGGGTGGCGGGGAGTCGCTGGCAGCAGTATGAACGCTCCCGGTGGTGGATGGGTGGGGGAGACCTAAATCCAACGTGAGTGGACTACGTCCTCGCACTATTAAACGTCAGTTTAGATTTGCCCCTGTCGATCCGGTGTTTGAATTGATACATGTTCAAGCTATATAAACTATTATTCAATCAAATTCAAAAAAGGAGTGTACAGATTTATAAAGGGTTGGCAACGCGCACGTGACACCTCTGGAGTTACAGGCGTCCATATTCTGAGGTAACCGCTTACCATCAGGCAGGCTGTATGCTTGTTTGCCACCGACATAGTATAAAAAAAAATTAGAATCACACACATTTCATTCAATAACAAATACATACCTAACATTTGTACCTTTAAATTGTCCAAGTCACCGAACCACAGAAACTTATCTGAACGCAGCCGTGCTGCAACCAAACGCGAATTTAATCTGAAAGTAAAAGTATTTTTCCCCGCGGCCTACTTGGTATTCGCAGCTCGCGTCACAGTGATTTCGGCGAGTAAATAACACTTGGCTAAACAATCACTTAAGGGTCGATTGTGTAACTTGTAACACGGGTACCTGTGACACGAATCGGTTGATTTGATTGTATGATGTCGTAGTAAAGATGTGATGTAATAGGCGTAGTATATTTATTTAGTGGTCAATTCGAGTTCAAATGTATCTAAGATAAATTATTAACGTGCTTTCTTTTATTATATGCCTGTATACGATGATATGAGTGTGCTCAGCGTTTTATTTTAGTATTTTAAATTATGTAAATGAAATGGGATTCAGATATACGTATGGTTGTCATCTTGGCAGTCACTTTCGTAAGACTAGTACCTACGCCAAATCTCTCTCATTGCATGGCAATGCCGGGATGACGCGAGGAAGATGATGATTGTTAGGTGATCTTAGGTCAGGGTAGGTTACCGTTAACCTACCCTAAGCTATGTCTTCTAACTCAATATTACATTTCACGCCTTTTCTTACTTTGCCACCCTTTTCTTATTTGCTCTAAGCATCAGACTTTTCCAGTATTTACACTTTTTGATAGTCTCGACTTACCATTTACTTTTTCAACCAAACTGGCAATCGACAAAATATATCAATTTATATAGAAGGAAACCAGCTTGTCTGTTTGTCAAACCGATCGTCTGTGCAGGTTACTGTGTTTCAAGTCACGTTCTAATCCCAAGTCCCTTAGATAACGCGTGGGTAATGTCTGCCTCGATGCACTACGTTTGTAAATCAAGTAGCCCTCTTAGAAAGAGTAATAGGCTTTAAACTTGAACTCTAAAAAATTACTAGAAAATAAAACGCGTGTTCAGCAAAAAATTTTGTTTGTCAATACCTTTGGATACTTAGGGCCAGTTGAAATTGAGTTATTTAATGTAACTTAATCGAAACCTATAAACCTTTTTTTATATATTTGAGCTGACAAGATGGTAGAATTGTAATTTTTTAACAAGGCCTAAATTAAAACAAATATTTATTTTATTTTTCATTCCTTATTTTAAATTACTTCATATTTTGTCAGTCTAGTTTCGCTCCAATGCAACTCAAAGCGTCTAATGTATCTGTTCTATGACAACAAATTAAAAGAGTTACGTTATTCCAAATTCAAAAATCATAACGCGCTTCACTTTTTTTTTTAAATAAACGGCATAGGCATGTCATCCACTGCCATAGGGATTCCCGTCACGCGCTACCAACATAGCGGCAGCGGGCCGGGCGCGCACGGGCGACCACAGCTTTAATTTGTAACTGTCGAAAGTTCGCGCACGGACTTATTAGAGACGTCGTGTGTATTGCATTAGATTTTGATTTTGGGGGGAAATTGTACAGGGTTTTTCATGTGAGAGATTGCTAAGGATGTAGGACATTAGCGGTTAACTGGTAGAGAATGCCATTTGGCTTAATTCATTTCTATGTATTCATTTGTATTGAGCGATAAAGATAAAATAAATAAATATGCCTTGCGGTTTACTAGAATAGCACAGACCAATCCCGTGGGTGTCGTAAGAGGCGACAAAGGGAATAAAAGCAAAATAAGAAGAGCAGCGTCAAAACCTGATCTACATCTACTGCGGTCGCCAACCCGCCTACCAAACGTGACGACTATCTACCTCCCAAGATATAAGCACGAATAGTGGACGACTAACGGTTGAAATGATAAAATAAAACCTAGCGAGCTCCTGACGCACAACGTGTTAACCATGTTTTATGACAAGCCCAATATTAAAATCAAACTAATAAACATGATTTAACCCCCCGTCTATCAATTTTGACATTTACGAGTTTTTTTTATGGTGAAAGCTTTTTCGAAAACCATTAAAGTCCGAAATCAAAATATTCATCTAAATTAGGTGTCCGAAGTAATTAATGTGGCTGAAACACGATTTCAACATGAAACTAATTGAGTTTTAAATTTATTGAGTGTTGAGTTTACATAACATTAGAACATAATTAGAAAATACACTTAGACACATTAGTTTTGGAGCCAATCTTACCAGTAATCTTTTTTTGTAATTAATATTTAGGATAATACATTTTTCAGCAAGTTTAGAAAAATTAAATACATTCTTACACAAAATGTTAATTGTATATAAGTGTACAGTCAGCAGCAAAAGTTGCTAAGCGTTTGAAGTGTTCAAAATGACCTACACGCGCTCTTATTCTCTTGACAATAGAGACGTGTTGACCTCATTTTGAACACCTCAAATGCAGCTACTTCTGCTGCTGACTGCTGACTTCAATGCGAACGGCTAATGATTATGCAATATTCTACTTATAAAATGGTTATACGATTTTAAGCTACAACAATTACTTAAAACAGGTTAATTTCAATGAATTTCCGATATATTTTATTAGTTGGCGGTTTCGAGAGCCATCCTTAAAGGTACCCTACTGGAAGGTACCCTACCTTTCAGTAGCGGTGCGTCAAATTATATCCTAGACAAGTCGGGAAGCCTGAATTATTATGACAATCTTTTTCTTCATGGAAAAAGATATTGCCGGCTTGACTATCTGAAAGTTAGTCAAGCCGGCAGGAATCGAGTTCTAAGGACGCACCGCCACTGGTACCTTTCTACCAGAGCTATTCTGCGCTACGTTTACTTACAAATCGGCCAAGCTATGAAGCTATGTTTTACTTGTATTAGGTAGCGAAGCATAGCTCTGGTGGAAAGACACCCTGAACTGAACTACTGCGGGCTTTAACGTACAAACAATAACACTAAAAAAACAATGTGTCCTTAAAACTACCAGTTACAAATGATATGACTGAATAAAAGTGCGTAAAGCCGTTTTTTTTTCATGAAATAAATAATGAATTATATAAATATACATAATAAATATAAATAACTTGAAATAAAAATGAAAAACTCATTTTAATTACCAGAAAACCATTATGTCTTTAGTGGTACCATCATTCTCAATCTTGGTTCGTAATGGCCCCTACACACTAGCGTGACAAAATTAATAAGCGGTGTTCAAACAACGGGTGTGTCCTAATTGTATAAATCATCGAGAATGCGCTCTGATGATTAACTACGTTGAAAATACTGAGTTGATTAAAATATTATGGTCACACCTATGACTATAGGTATACTTTTCAAAATAATTGCCAGTCTTTAAATCTTTGATGTGTTTGACTGATATAATTCAGTCCTTTTTAACTGTGAACAGTTTTCTATTATCCAGTTTCGTAGTTATTGGTTAGGTATTACAAATATTTTAATAATTTTAATAGTACATTACTACATAAGCTGGGAAGTAAAGGGTTGCCGGCCGAATGAGATAATTATGAGGCCGACACCAATGTTATAGTGCGTTTCTCAAACAAGAAATTAAATTAATAAATAGATTTTTTTATAAAAGGCGTATTGGCAGAATGTCATAACGAACCAAAAAGCAAATACTGTATATAGTATTTTTGTGGTTGAATTCCATCAAGCTGTGTCCCAAATATATGTCAGATGAAGACTTAAAAAATGACACGTCCCGGCCTAGGCCTGTAACTTTGTATGTAATTTCATTACAGGCCCCTGATCTAGCCGCGCTCGAGACGTGATACTTTCCAGCCTAATATAAAGTACATACTATGAATATTTCGTTGCATGTTTGAGAAAATCACTTTGTTGTACACTTTTGTCTGGTTACAATTAATGTGACAAATACATGTAAAAGATGGTTAAAGTTTCATTCTGTCATCCCAATACAATTATTTACACTTCACCTGCGTTTTTCATTAAAAAAATACTTTGTCTACGGTCCCTGAAATGCTACGAAACTTCTTATATTATATATATAAATTTTACACATTACCTACATGATAGACCAAGGAATTTAATACCTATTACGCCACCATATTACTCGGTCTAGACAGCGATTATTGCACAATTACGGCCAGTGTGCACCAGCCCTTACGCTCGACAAAAATGCATCAGTAAATTTCAATTTATCGGGCGATCGCTTGTCGATGGTCGAGCGATAAAATTCCTTGTCGACTCCACTTTGCTAGGGAGCGAACATAGTTCAGACTGAGCCTTAGACAGAGCTGACTTACGTGTAATTTATTGTGAAAAGTCTAAAAGCCAGACCATCTAGAGTCTGGCTAACCAATTATTACTCGATTGTTACTCTTAAAGTTGAAAAAATAAACTATACTCATCCCTTTTTTTGGGGTCGTAGTGCAAGCGAAAGAAAGAGACGGTATGATTCAATCGTCTATGCTTTAAGTGAGTAAACCAATTTTTTTCACTGGCCAAACTCTAGAGTCTAGTGTAAGTAAGACCTGTGATTTCATACAGTTATTACGCATTGTGAAGATGGTATTAAATTTGTTGCTTTAATCCTGACTCAGTACCATCATTTAAGCAATGATAAGACTTATATATAAAGCCTTATGTTAGCTACCTCGTAAAAATGGCGCCAAATGTGCAGTGCATTGCTGTGCACAGCTTTTAATATCATAAAATAAATAAAATTTTTGAGAGTGAGCTCCATTCTAAACCGTAATTAGTAATTTAATATAAACGATCTATATTTTTTTATGTGAGGGAATATAGATGATAATATGACTGTAATATTTCGGAATATGGAAGATTATTAATTAAACAAAAATAAACATGTGTATTAAAATAAGCTACTTAATCATAATGTTTGTGAAGTTAGAATATTAAGGTCCAGAAGGTCACTTTTTTTGAAGTTTCACTAGCGTGCACATATTTCTATACAGTTACCGATACTTTTTATAGATAGTATATAATTAATTATTTTATCTAATTATACGTATATAAATAGATAGTTTTAATATTTTTACTAATTAATCTAATACTGTGGATTTTTACAAAATCATTTGCTAACGTCACAAATTAGGATAACATTTAAATCCAAATCAGCAAAAAATATAGAGTTAAAAGAGTTTCAGATGCCATAAGAGATATTAATTGTCATAAAACAACAAAAAAACGATTGTCAATAAAAAATGGAATTAGTTTTAATCTACACTTAAGAGCATTGGAAACGGGTATATGGCAATGTATATACAAACGAATTCAAATAAAGAGGTGGTTGTTGGTTTGAGTTTTATCACTGTGGACGAAACACACGATATGTTAAACTTTACTCATGTTTATGAGTACCCAGATTGCAGCTCATTATTTCATTTTGTTAAAAAATCATGTTTTCAATCGTATCTCATTTCATACATATGAAAAAGACATCTCTATAAAAACTCAGGTAACTCTAAATATATATTCGCTTAGCTTACAGGTTCTATTTTCAAGACAAAATAACGAAATAATCGGTAAAAAAAAGTGCGTCTTGTGTCTATAGCATTGTTTCGCTTGGCTTAAACGACTGGAACCCAGAACGTAATTGTGAAAAAAAAAACCGTTCCTAAAACATTTCGTACAGACGACAAAGACGTTTTCTACTCGATAAAAACGCAGTAAACGCCTTTTAAACAATTCGCTTGGCTTATACGACTGGAACCCAGGACATAATTGTAAAAAAAAATATCGCTTAAATCGCGGAACGGAGAAAATGTCTTAAGGATTAAGTTTCCCAAAGCATTTTAACGCGAGTCCTCTCAAATTAGCGCCTTTGTAGCCGGGATTACAGAAACTATTAAATCTTAAGTCTTTAATTTTAGTGGACCGGCGGCTTAACTGCTTTTAACGTAGATTTAAAAATGTAGCGAGATCTGCTTGGTTTCTTTTAATATTGTGGGGAATTTCAATTTAATTATTGAGCTGTGAATCTTCTTAATTATTCATATTTACTACATAAATAAAAAATGCAAATATAAATTGCACAGAAGTTAAAGTTCATATTAGTATTAGATAATAAAACTATTCGAAACTATTTATCGTAGAAACGAAATAAAAACAAAAAACAATATATTGTAATCTGACTGACAAGGCACGTGATTTTTTCATGACCCAGTTGAAGACTTAAAAAACATGATTTAAAAAAATAAAACCCGTACTCGTATCGTACCGTACTATTTATTATTGGTAGTGCTGGCCCAGTTGCATAAACTATTAATTACTGTTAACCTCGGATATCTGAGTTAACTGGTTAGCGAGAAGTAATCGGACGTGGGAGTGACGGGTAAGTCTGACAGCTAAGCTTACTTCTGGCTCATTTGTACTAGATTATAGACATACTCTAGGGGAGGGACCTACAGTCATAGTAAAATAATGTATTATTAATTATAATACCTTATAAAAATTATAATCTATATCAGATAGTCGTCTGAAGCTGCAGGCGTTCATAGGCTACGGTAACTGCTTACCATCAGACTGGCCGTATGCTTGTTTGCCACCGGCGTTGTATAAAAAAGATTTCAACTAAAAATGTGATTTCAACGCATAGATATCATAATGGTTTACAAATAACTTTTAGGAAAAATCTTTTGTTTTATGAATATATTTTTTTATTTGGTATTTATTTACATTTTTGTAATCTAACTTGAATTTGTAGTTGCATAAACGATATCAAAGCCACGTCCATACATGCAGCGTTCTGTGTTGGTTTCATCTGGTCATTTTTACGAATAAATCTCAATTTTTATCATATTTCTGATGCCATTCAATGCAGAATCGTGCAGTCGTCCAATATGAAGAAATGCATTCATTCTGATGCAGTTCTTCATATTGGACGACTGTAAACCGATCTTTGATTTACAGAGCCATAAATTTAACTTTTGACTGTGATGGGCTGGCGTACGCCGCTACTCAACTATAAAAGATCTTATCCGACATTTAAGTAACGATGCGCGTTGCTACTGCAATGCATGTTTATTTGTCCTGTGGTTCTTGTAAGGTAAATCAAAGTTGAAATTTTTGTAGTGGTGGAGCTGCGCATTTTTTGATGCTATGCACTAATCTTGACGTATCATTAAAACTGATATACAGGCCCGATACCGCGATCGTCGATGTTCGTATATTTCGGGCACCTTTCTCTTTTACCCCAATTAAAACGTCATGAGAGTGACAGAAACGATCTTCCGAAATTTACGAATATATTTTTTGACGGTAGCGCCTCAGAATAATTCAGGAGATGTGAGAAGGATTAACCCCAAAAATTCAGTTAATATTAAGCTACTGTTTCGTACCAGTCTTAGTGAAATTATAATCTTTTTTTTTAAGTATAAAAAAAATGTTCATTCATTTACAAAATGCATGGTCAACCTAACCTTAGAATGCGCCCGCCAAATGAAATGTCATCAAGTCATCAGTCTGTTTACCTACTCTTGTCAATTGTTTTTTATAATGACTATTTGTGGTAGTCCACGTGGAAAGGTGCCTTATGGCGCTTGGCGCTTACGTTGCAAAGTGTCACATTAGTATTGAAGCGTCATTAACAATAGCGTAAGCGCCAAGCGCCATAAGGTAGGTACCTTTCCATGTGGACTGCCACATTTGTTTTTTATTGGTACAGATTAAACATAACTAAACTAATACCCTATTTTTATGAAATTTAATTTAAAAGATTGTTGAGGATCTTTTGTAGAAATTACAAGGGTTACGCCCCTTTTAACTATTGCATTAGACATATTATTAACACATTTTTAGAAAAAAAAAATCTTTAGCTTGATTTTAAAAGCCTTAAATAAACATACTTGTAATTTTGTTAGCGGAAAGCTTCTACGACTCAATCATTAAACTACCGTGTCATTATTCCAATTACACGTCAAAACTTTAGTAACTTCTCTATTCAATTAAAAACGTTCCGTCAAACGGCTCGGACCAGCCCTTAATCAAACAGCCAAATCGGTAAAGTCAACGGACGTAACTAGTGCCTTGTGTAAACTACGTTCTGCGCGACCTGCGCCAATCAACAGTTTAATCAACGGTTAAAAGATTTAGTGACACTGGCCCTGATCAAATTTAGACCAGTGTTAATGGGTAATACGTATTTTCTCTAATTTTATATCTGATTACTATTAGGTAGCTACCTGAGTAAGTAATTAGTAAGTCAATACTAATGTGAAAATTTAGTAAGTAAGTAAATTAAAAATCTTATGTGTTGGTCCTATAAGAATATTCCGGGGCATACGTAATGTATTCCTGGCGACGCAAAAAATATCAATAGTTTATATACATCTACGCATTTTATTGTTATGTATATTATACGGGTGCGGCCTGTAATAGGAACAAACATTTTAGGGATCGCTTCTACACCACGAAGGTAACAACATTTGTTCTACAACTTTAAATAATTGGGTAATTTATTACTTGTGATTTTTTCGAACTAACTAAATAGTATTTTCAATGAACAGCATCCAATAGTCTAGTTGACGTTTACTGTCAGCCTACAAACTTCATAGTTTTCGCAATAGATTGCTTGCTTGGAAAATCATTTTTTATTAGTATTTATTAAACTATAAGTTATTTTCAAAACTCGTAGAACTAATGTTGCGACGTTTGTGGTGAAGAAACGATGCCTAAAGTTAAAGCGCTATTACAGGCCACACCCGGTATAAAGCCTCATTTGAGTCATAAAAAGCAAATGATGATATATGAGACCTTTTGCTATGTATATTTAGATTTCTAAATCTGATTTTTAACATACACGTGTTCTTTTCTTAGATATTAAGTTCATTTAATTCAAATATAATAGTTTATAGGTTTTATTTCGATTGGAAATTCCGGTTTTTAAGAATGTCGATTTCCGCTGCCGAAATCATATTTAGGGGAGACCTATGTCCAGCAGTGGACGACCTTAGGCTTAAATGATGATGATGAAACATAACCTGTATCATCATTGTTGTTAATAGATGTCATCATACATGCATAACCCTAAAAAAAAATCATTCCTATTTGGCACTACTTTTGACATAACACACAACAAAACAAACGCGTAAATTTAACTAACCACAACACAACCGAACCAATAACAATTAATGCGTACGCGACACGCGAAAACGTTCGCGTTATTGCCGCGACGTCGATTCGCATAAATCGTGCGGTGCGGTCGCGGTGCGATATCGCAGATTTACCGCGTGCGGTGATCATCAAACTCGGCTTTATGGCCGTTACGTGTATGTGTGTTTTTTTTAGTTGTTTTTTTAGCCGATTACGAAAGAGAGTTTCAATTTTAGCAACTATTTTTGCGCCTGCTACAGTTCATTGTAGAGATATAGCTTGGAAGAATTAAACATAACTATATGTTTAATTCTTCCGAGACATTCTTAACAAAAAGTTAATTTATGTAGCAAACCAATGTTTTTCTAGCAGTGAGAGGCAGTATGATCCTCTTTGTCTTATATCCAGTGATCGTAAAGTGCGAGACAAATTCATTGAAGTGCCTAGGTCGTCACTTGTTTCATAAGTAATTTGCTCGCGTTTTGCGATCACTGCTTATATCTCTAAGACAGATAAAATTCACCAAACAGTTTATGAAAACCAGGGGGTCTATATATTTTTCAAATTCAATATTCTAAAGCTGACTTCTTGACGAGATAGCAATTTTTACTAATAAAGCATTATTTTATTGTTGCAGGTATGTAAACAGAGAAGACATATGACAACTGAAGGACTATCGCGAACCACGTACTCAATACTGCGGCGCTAACGCGAAAAACGATATCGTATATTTCGGGCATCTTTCTCTTTTACTCCAATTAAGGCGCTGTAAGAGTGACAGAGACTATCGTTCAAAATTTACGGACATTGTTTTTTTGCGGTAGCGCCGCTGGTTAATATAGTAATAAATAGTGGTAGACAACCTTTTTATTTGACCCTGAATTAGGTATAATGCGTCTAGAAAACGCGCGTCAGGAACTCAGCAACGACGAAGCGAGCGGCGAACGAACGGTTACTTAGCACTCTTAGTACTTGAAAATAGAGACCTACGTTCTCCGAAACATGTCGTGCGAGCTGTGTTCCTCGGTGTTACCCGCCATTTATTAGGGAAAAAACGTAGCCTATGTGTTAATCCAGGGAGTCAGGTAACTATAAATTCTTTCATAATTAAAATCCTACATAATTCCTAATGGACATGGGCGATGTTATGTTTAATATTTTGTTAATCTTCTACATACTTATTTTACACGTGCAAAGCGGGAGCGGCCTGCAAGTATATTATATAGAAGCTATTAGTGATTTCTGCATCAAACTGCGCCGGCTGTCGAGAGTTTCAAAAACATTACCGAGATTAATGCACCATTAGGTACAGTCGGAAATAAATATTTCATACAAAAACGTACCGAGGATATCTTTATGCGATGAAGGAAATGTAAATATTCGTTTGAAAGAGAATTTCCTAGACGAACGGAACGACATAACGTTTGTAAAAAGTTTGCAAATATCTACTTTGTGTTTAAACGAGTAGGGTTTTAAATTAAATGTAGCGGAATTGGTATTAAGGATTCAAGACTTGTTTGTTAAGAATGAAGATTTATATGTGAATACAGAAATATATTTTTAAGGCTATTTCTGTTTTAGTAGTTAGTGATAGAACATAACATTTTTATAAGTATACTGATTTTTCACATAATTAACTACAAATTAAACGGGACTTAAATTAATAATCCGGTACAACTCCCGCTAGCATAGGCGAATAGCCGAATACCGGTATTTTATTAATACACATATCTACAATATACTAATATTGCAACCTAACTACTGCCATTTACGTTTTCTCTTAATACTATCTTTCTACCTTTTTTATTTAAAGTATTTTAATTGCAATAGTATTTAATTTCTGAGTTAATAAAAAAATGTTATTTCAATTAATTAAAAACATGAGTTAACTTGCTTCTCTGTAATTTCCTCTCGGAAAATGAAGCTGCAAAGAAACTTTCAAGACACATCAAAGACTTCAAAGGCAAAGTAAAGTGAAGTTCTTGATTTTAAATTACTTTGTCTCTCGTGAGGAAACTATAAAGATAAGCAAGGGTTTTTTTTTAACCCGCCTGCCAAGCGTGGCGACTATGGTAACTACCCTTAAAGATGATACAAGTCATATTTGGGGTAGGCCAATGTCCAGCAGTGGACGTCCTTCAGCTTATATGATAATGATGATGATGATGAGATACTTCTAGTGTATTTGTCAAAGTTTTTGGTCGTCCTACTTTATTGTAGTCTAGCCTCGTGGACTATTGACGTGCTAACATCCTATCAGCTGTTAATCTAGGCGTTAATCATTCGGGCAAGTGATTGATTAAACAATCAATCAGTAATAAGACCATACTGTAGATGTAATGTATGTTCATGATTTAGGATGTCTGTCCACTGGAGCGGAGCGAGGAAGCGGTGTGTGTGCGATGTAAAAATCTTTGAATAGAATTTTCGAAAGAATCGCTGAATAGAAGAGGACATATGCATTTCTATTGGTGGATTTTTATCCGCTTATCGCTCCACTCTAGTGGACAGGCAGCCTTAGCCTTAGTTGTAACAAACAGTTAATGTTTTTTTTAATAAAAAACAGTACTCTGCATTAATATAGGTTTAAAGATCTGGCCAGGCAAAGGGAAATTCAAGTTATTGAAAAGTTTAGCAACTTGGACATCGTTACAAACGAGTACCTACATAGTTAAGTAAGCCATTGTAAATGAAAAATGAAAATCAATTTAATTTTTGAGTATGATTACACTTCATGCTATAAAATTATATCTTGTGTTACCATTTCTTCTGCCGCTAACCTTACGTTGATGGCGCAAGTGGGCCTTAAAATAAAACAAATGACAAAAGCATTGTTAAAAAAAACTTGTCTGTTCTTAATAAGGGAATTCAATTGCTTCTTGTTTATAAAATTAGAAAAGCGTATAGTTCACGATCACGATAAATGACTCCTGTATATACGGACATGTTGTGAGCAGCTATCGTGCAAACATGTCAGCGCAAACACGTTGCGACCAGTTCATGCGTGGAACAGCCGATCGTCAGTTATTGAACGCTCCGCCAAATTGGAAATTCGGGTTGTGATTACGGATGTATGAAATAATTACAGAGGTCCTATCGCGAACGATGCGTGCATATCTCTTTTTTACTTCAATTACGGCGTAATTAGAGTGACGGAGATAATCGTTTGAAATTTAGGTTTATGGGCCTTGAGATACCGCGCAGACAAAGCTGTGCAAAATGCTGTTTTTACAGGCTGTTTAGAGACACGAACAATACGAACATATTCACAGTAACTTAACGGCGAGCGTCTTTAAACCGAAAAAGGGTTTCATGATGGAGGTTTTATTTTTATATTTAAAAATGACGGCTTCACTCACGTTTATTTAGTCACTCGCACGACGTGTTTCGGAGAGCAAAGGTCTCCATTTTCAAGCACTAGGAGTGCCGAGTGGCCGTTCACACCGCCGTTAGCGTTCGCTGGTCACTATGCGCTCCGAAACATGTCGCGTGAGTGACTAAATAAACGTGAGTGAAGACGTCATTTTCTATTAAATATTATAATGGCTCACGAAAGATTAAACAAATGATGTACCTAATTTGGTTATAGCGGCATCGCATAACCGCATGCCATATGTACTGTTTCATAACTATGGCCATTACTGGAGCTAATCAGAATATTAATTTGTCTGAATTATTTATGGAAATGTGAAATTAATAATTAGTTACAGCTTCAGTTTTGCATATAAATAATTAAAACGGTACGCAAGATTGAGTAATGATGCACACGCCAAAAAGGCCGTGGCAGGATAAGAGAACATCTTGTGTCATCTAGGCCTAAGTTTTTTTCTGATTTCCGAACAGTATTATGGTAACTGGCCAGTATTGATACACATTTTCAAAAAGGTTTAATGTGATTAAATTAATTGAACTGTAAGTATATCAAGAAGTCTTACCAACTTTTTTTTGATGTTGCACCATTGTTAGGAGCTTGAATTAAATATATATTTTATAGCTCATTAAAAAGCCTATCATAAGTATAAAAAATTGGGGTGTCTCTGTTTTACGAGTTACAAAAACAATGTTTTTTTTTTTTTTTATGTGGCTCTGCATATGTCCCTATGTGTCTTGTGTCCGTGCGCGTTTTTTTTTTACTTTACTTTATTTTTAGGACGATGTTAATGTATAATTTTGCTATTGAACTATAGAACGCGCTTTTTGTACGATCGTCGTCAGTGTACCTAGGCGAGTGCAGGCGGCGCACGGGAGGTGTAACCGGGAAACTCTCAGTACTGGTAACAAGTACATTCAAGGTGCTGCACGAAGGTGGTTGCTTGCTTGCTTTTTATATGTATTCCAAAATGCATATAATTTAAATGATATAAAGTCTACAAGGTCATTTTTCGAATGAATTGCAAGATGAAACAGTGGGAAAGCAAAGAATGAGTTCGCCATACCGCCTCTAAACTACGTACTTACCATCACTTCCCAGCTGTTTTGCCTCTTGGATATAATATATTTACTACATAAAACACGTACGGTGTGCATATACAAAACATACTACGGGTCTAACAGAGAACCTCTTTTTTGGAGACTGTAAAAAAATTTCGTTAACTACGCGAGCGAAGCCGCGGGCAAAAGCTAGTAGCTTATTAAAAAGCCTATCATAAGTATAAAAAATTGGGGTGTCTCTGTTTTACGAGTTACAAAAACAATGTTTTTTTTTTTTTTTTATGTGGCTCTGCATATGTCCCTATGTGTCTTGTGTCCGTGCGCGTTTTTTTTTTACTTTACTTTATTTTTAGGACGATGTTAATGTATAATTTTGCTATTGAACTATAGAACGCGCTTTTTGTACGATCGTTGTCAGTGTACCTAGGCGAGTGAAGGCGGCGCACGGGAGGTGTAACCGGTCTCTCAGTACTGGTAACAAGTACATTCAAGGTGCTGCACGAAAGTGTTTGCTTGCTTGCTTTTTATATGTATTCCAAAATGCATAAAATTTAAATGATATAAAGTCTACAAGGTAATTTTTCGAATGAATTGCAAGATGAAACAGTGGGAAAGCATAGAATGAGTTCGCCATACCGCCTCTAAACTACGTACTTACCATCACTTCCCAGCTGTTTTGCCTCTTGGATATAATATATTTACTACATAAAACACGTACGGTGTGCATATACAAAACATACTACGGGTCTAACAGAGAACCTCTTTTTTGAAGACTGTAAAAAAATTTCGTTAACTACTCGAGCGAAGCCGCGGGCAAAAGCTAGTAGCTTATTAAAAAGCCTGTCATAAGTATAAAAAATTGGGGTGTCTCTGTTTTACGAGTTACAAAAACAATGTTTTTTTTTTTATGTGGCTCTGCATATGTGCCTATGTGTCTTGTGTCCGTGCGCGTTTTTTTTTACTGTACTTTATTTTTAGGACGATGTTAATGTATAATCAAATTAGTTTTTTTTTTTTACATAGAGAAACGGGATGGGACTAGTAACCAAATAATTATATAACACATACCTATTTATAGACCTATACCGACATATTTAGCTTTGTACTATGGCAGCTACTAACTATTCGACGCTGACTGTACGAACCCGTTCAATTGAAAACACTTAATTTTGCACACAGCATTTTTCTTCCGTAATGTCTTTTGATGCGCAAAACAAACATTTCCGCTCATAGAATGAAAACTCCTTCCTCACAAAGAACTACGAATTTAAATATAACCAGTCGAATAATTTACCATTTCTGTTTGTGACATTTGCTAAGAAACTGCGCCATTAAAAACAAAAAGATGCTTGTATTCGAAACGTCGTAAGTGCCTAGGGTACTATTATGTTGTATGATTTTTTGGTTACATGCGGTTTGGGGACAGACGTTTGTTCAGCGTTTAGTGTTTACTACTGGCTGTGACAGTTACACGAGAGCTCTCTGCGTAATATGCTGTCTTGTGTCAAATATGTTTTCGTGGGGTACAGTCAGCAGCAGAAGTTTCTACGTGGGCCAGGTGGTCAGTATGATCTTGATACGCTCTTATACTCTTAACAATAAAGTCGTGTCGAACTCAGTTTGAACACCTCGCCCACTTAGTAACTTTTGCTCCTGACTGTACGTTATGCAAAAAGTTTGATTGCCTACAAATAAATTAATATTTTTAGACACTTGTAAGAAACTTAGTCCTTCAGTAAACATAATTTAGTTTATTCTACATGCTTCCATGTTTACGTGACACTGGTATTTATATTCAGGAAAAAATGCCTTGTGCTCATCATGCAAATAAATCCCTTACTATTTGAACCCACGACCGTCAGATTCATAGGCAAGGTCACTACCCACTAAGCCAGAAATGTCGTCATATACAACGCTTTATACATTTTGTTCATAGTATACATGCACCATAAACAACTTGCCAAAATTAATCAACGTAAGCCATAAACACCTTGATGAAAAAACCCAGTTGACCCTGTAATTTTACCCTTCAAAATATTTAAATCGTCGCTCGCTCGTTCTACCAAATCACTCGCGCAGCGAAGTTGTTTGAAGCGAAAATGTAAATAGGAAGCGTTATTATCTGGGATATAGGCCGGTACAGGGGCCTGATTCTGGCACTCTATCGTTCATGCAGCTACATGTTTCAAGTTGAAATACATTATATATCTAAATAAAATGGATAAGCTAATAGCGTCGAGCACTTTGTGAACCTTTCGGAACGTGAGTCCACTTTAGTTTCCTTAGTATCAAATAATATACTTATGTTTGCTTTTGATAAAACATTAGGTGAAGTGGGGGAAATTGGAAAAACATAACGGAAGATATCCTTATTTTACCCCTTCCTTCCTTATAAAATCTCATTCGAACTTGCCCCATGTCCTGTTATTTTGTTTACAGTTTACGAAACTTTTTATTTGCTTCTGATTACACTATATGTATTTCTTTACAATTTGAAACATGTGTTACTTTACGAAAGCAATCGGGTTGCCAGCAATTTATTTGCCCTGTTGCTCGGTGTACGAAAATAATGCAGTATTGTCGAAGCCCCGCTTTGCTCTTTGATCGATAAAGAGTGTGTGGCATATGGCAAGACATGCCTTATTGCTGTTTTAGCAACTGTTCAACAATTTTATAAGACACTTACAAGTATCATGTGTTTAAAAAAAGTCGCGTGAAAATATCTCATCATCCGTAATACTCCTCCGAGCGGAGGTGAAAATTTAAATCAGTTTAGGCGAGTTGGGATTATGAAGGCCAGGGCGCCAATTCCATGCAAATTCGCCGTAGGCCTATATTGTGTGGAAATAGTTCCTTTCCCACTATACATACATGATATAATACTTTCTTCCCTATTTGTTCTTTACAAAGTGCAATGTAAGTTTAACAACTTTGATTTACACTTTAAAAAAGAGGTGTTATAAACATGGCATAATGGCTTTTTAAAACACGTACTAGTTATTCTACAATAGGTTTATTAAACCTACACGTTTCTACTCTACTAAATACCATATCACCACGAGGAAATGATTATATTAAAAAATATTATGTGACTATCAAATATTTATGTAAAAAAAAACTCAACCGAAATATCACAATTTTCTTCTCTACGAGGTAAAGTTATTAACTGTTATGCGTGAAATAAAAATAAAAATAAACTGATTTTATCGCGCATACCGAATGTAAATTATCGACATTACAAACACCTTGAAATGTTCGTGAGAAATTAAATAATTATTTTAATGAATAATGTAAACGTATGAACATGTAAGTATTGTAAATTGCTTGAGGCTTCGGCCTAACGAAGGCAAAGATAACGCCGATTGCGACATGTCTAGAGAAAGGTACGGTGTGAGCAAGGAGAGCGCAGCGAGTTTAGTTTATATGAATGAACAGATAAAATATTGAAAAATTTGACGTTTATAAAAATATTTTATATGATTTAATTAAAGCCTTAGGGTTCAACATAAGACTTAAAATGTTGCTATGTCCTCACGTACACGCGCATGTGTAAACGGCTTCTAATGACGAACGAATATATATCTTAACTGTCAGCGGGAGAATTGCATTGACAGCGTCCGCCATAACACTTTAAGGATATACACGAACCTACGACACCTTTAGTTATTCGTAGCCTCGGATCCGTTATATTAGGTGTGGCCCGTAATAGAAGCAATAACTTTAGGGATCGCTTCTACACCACGAATGTAGCAACATTTGTTCTACAACTTAGAAAAAATGTGTGTCCGAGGGGTAGGCCTATTTTCAGCACTGGACGTCTTATGAGTGAGATGGTGATGATGATGATGAAGTTATTTTCAAAACTCCTAGAACAAATGTCTCTCTTATTTTCACGTTTTTGGTGTAATGTAGGAGTTTTCAGAAAAAAAGTGTGCGTTATATTCGATTATTTTATAGGACAGTTTTTTTTAAGTACCTATTATTATTTTTTTTTCTATTTATTAGTATAACAAATACAACGTTTTAATCTTGTAGCTTATAAATTCCCACAAGATAATGTTCCCTCGCTGTAACGACGTGGACTGAAGATAGCGTTTATGAAACCTGCCAAAAAAAATGGGATTTATCCACGCACTCAGAGACAAAATTATCCTGAGTTGGTTCGTCTTATTCATTTTCACTTTGCCAGGAAAACAATAGATAATATACTATACTTGTCAGCCTAGCACGTTCTACGCTAGATATGTCCCCCAAGGACAGGCTTCACCGCCGCTTAATCGGCACGCTTGGCAGGCAAGTTGGCGACCGCATTATATTTCAAAGTGCGTTAGGTTATCTTATTTTAAGGGGCTTTTAAGTAAAACTTGTAGATATTATTCTACGAACCCAAAGAATACAATTAAATTCGACTATCTTTTGTTTTACCGACTTATTTACTTTTTTTCTCTTTAGTGTATAGATTTGACATACCTATCCAAAGAGATGTATTTAAAAAAGGTATACATTGTCATTGGCGTGTTGGTTAGCACTTTTATCTTAAATTAGTGACTTACCTTATATTTGTCTAAACCTAGTATATTTAAAGTACTTATTCCACCAAATCTGCCTCATTAAAACCGGTTGTCCTCAACAAAGACTAAAAATTAAATCCAACCACGAACCCCTTTAAACTCACCTGATTATTTTAACCCTTTCATTATCACCTGAACAGTGTTGCCACCTCAGCTTTTCTAAGCCCAAACAAATACTACCGGGCCCTGGCAACATTCCCACAGATACAAGCAAAAATATTAAGGGGTCGATGAACGTGACTCTGCATGAATTTGAAAATATTTCGCGTAATATTTGGCTTCAGTGATTGTTTGCAAGCTTTTGACATTGTAATTAGAGGATTTGATAAAATTAAGCACATTTTGCCGATATTTTAAAGAGCATATTTCTCTTAACATTTTTGGAATCATGTTAAAATTGAGCAATAAAGTCATTTCTTACAAGTTTTCCTTCTCATATCATTATATCTTATTTTAGATAGATTCTATCTATAATGCAATTATTTTAAGCTTGTAAGGCCCGATGGCCTATTATTTGGACATCAAAATATAGTCGTAACAGCCAATATAATATTTATTTGAAACTAAATAAGTGCAACCTTTTTTGGAAACTGATAATTCGGAATAAAAATGTTCTACGTATTAGGATATGGGTTGTTATTTCACTTGTCCTGAAAATTGATTGGGCCTTAAGAGGTAATTCTAAATTAATATTTCCTTAAAAGTTTGTTTGGCTACTCTCGCGTTTTGATTCATTAATTCAAACCGGATTTGAAGCACGCAAACAATCCAACAACACCCAAAAACTCATTGTGCCAGTTAAAAACAAAAGTCATAACAAACACGAAGCCCAGTTCGGAGTTTTTACAATTTCATGGCGCTAATGAGAGCTATTGACTCAGCGAAAACCTTAAAGAGTAACTCATTTGAATACGTACAGTAAAGCACATAAATATGTATACATATATCAACCTTAATCCAAAGCAATAAGATGGAAAACTGTATACATAGTTATGACTGTATAACATTTACGACGATACATTTCACAGCTAATTCGAATGTAACCTTTGTTACATGATATTACAGTCTTATTTTGTTTAAAACTTATTGGGCTATATGATCTTTTAGAACAGTGTGAATCGTTGCGTGTTTACGCATTAATATTTTTATAAAACATACTGGCTGGTTATACAAAGTGATTGCTTGTTATTGAATATGCTGTCATCCCTTTGTTATGTTATCTGTGGCGATTGACGTGTTTTATCGCGTTCGAAATTCGAAATTATAATTTTGAATTTAGCAACGTTTTTCTTTGTAGTTTCTTTAGTTTAGGTGCCAGAGTATCATACAGTTTCCATTCGTATAGTAAAATACTTCTACATAAATTAATGTAATTTGCGTGCAATTAAGTGCCGTGATAAATGGCTACGGTCTTACTTCGTCTACTACAGTATTAAGTGCCAAGATGAATAACTTCGGTCTACCATTCTCAAAACTTGGCAAGAGGAAACTATGATTGTGTGAGAATGGCAGTCTTGCCAACAATAAAAGTGTAGATAATGCGAGAAATTACCACACTATAAAATAATTAACGGTTTTTTGGTGCGATTCTATTATAACGTTTCATATGACGGTTGGATCTTATAGGGCATATAATATTACAGGACATCCTTACAAAAATTGTCTAAGCCCAACGGTAAGCTCAAGAAGGGCACGGTAAGACTTATATTACAATATACAAACAATTAATCACATAGAAACCACCCATGACTCAGGAATACATACCTGTGCTCATCGTAATCACACAGATAAATGCCCTTACTGGTATTTGAACCCAGGACCGTCGACTTCTTAGGCAGTCTTTACACAATAAGCAAGACATATCGTTAAGAAGATGGTCAGAAATCTATAGATAGATTTGAAGGCATCATTTCAATAAATTAAACAGTAAAAAAAAAGATTTACTGGCTTTCTTCTCCCTCGCCAATACATTTCACATCAGCAGATAAAATCCCGGACAAAAATATCAGGGAAAGGCACTATCAATACTAACTCCAGAGGCTGGCTTAGCATAAAAAACGTTCTATCACAACATAAGCAATTTTTCTCCATCCAATAACCATAAACACAATTCCTACTCACTCTACAATTCACCCCAAGCGTAAAAAAGACGGAAAATAATATGCTCACCCAAGAAAAAGCGGGATAAAAAGAAATAATTTTGCTGAAGCCTGCCACTCGAGTTCTGACCTCAGAGCGATAAAATGTGCAATATTTACTGCAGTTTTTATGCTTCACCGCTAAGTTGAATGTAGTTTCGCTAGTTTGTTATTTGTAAGTTTCACTACAAGCTGGTTTATACTGCTTTATAAGATGTAACTTTAGAGGTTTCAGTTAATCTATTTAGATTTTTAAAAGCAGTGCTAAACTTTGAATTCTTCCGGTGAATTGTTATTTGTTTTGTTCTTACTGTAATTTTAAATAGACTAACAGTTATCATTGCTGTTTGTTTAATTTTGAATAGAATAGAATAATAGTATTGCTACAACAACGTAAGTGTATATACGTCCCAAAAAATAAATAAATATGAAAGAAATTATGTCTAAAAAAGGAAATATCTAGTCATGTGACAAAATGGATGGATTCATCATGTTTTGTTTATGGCAATTACTTTTTTTTAACCTTATAATATACGAAAAAAATAACTTGATTAATAACTCTAAAATATTGTTATACAACTTTAAAATATCCAATCTGCATGTTTTGTTTTAAGTTACCTTTTTAGTAACCAGAATATCTTTTTTCTTCAACGTGAATTTTCCCGCTTTAGAAAAATGTTAAAAAATATGTCGAAAAAAACCGGTATTCAATAAAGAAAGGGAAAAAACCGGAATGAGGCGAGTGGCGACACTCAAGTCGTTTAACTGTCGTTGAGAAGCGGAATTATGCGAAGTTTCGCACTTTGCAAATTTACAGGGTTTTTAGACGCTTTAGCTGGCGTTTTTTCATAATTAATACTTTTTTTCGTGTTTTTTTATTAAGAGTGTGTTTTATAGCATTTTTTAAGTGTGTATTGTTCAGTATCTTTATTTCAGTAATTAAGAACACGTTTGGTATAAAATGAATTTATGTGTACTTCTACTTTATTGAAGAAAATATGCGTATAAATTAAGTATGACACTTTCTTATTAATCAGTTAGACATTATCAGGGTATTGTATGTAAAATGTATTTGTATTTAACTTTAGTGAGTCATTCTAACATTTTACAGAAGTCAGTCCGTGACTTGCCGATAACTCGATGACGCTTAGTATTTGAAATTGGAGATATGCTCTCTATGAACGTGAGTGAAATAATGTAATATAAGAAATTAAAAAAAAATATTAACAATCCTTCATATTGAGCGAATATTCATAAGCAAAGCACGTTCAGAACACCAATTAATTTGAAACAAACGCCCCCTCCACAACTTATCATCTGTGGTATCGTAACTATAAATAATAACCTCATTTAAATTGATCGCGGTCAGTATTTATTGACGATTTACGTCATTACGCAGCGGCTTTTAACACCTGCCATACCCGGGCGGGGCATTGTGGTATAACTGTTCTATAGCAGCTATAGGTACCATAATGTCCCTCACTATTGCTAATGAGATGTTTTATGTGACGTTTATAGTACTATTAGTACGGGGATCATTGTCATACATTTAATATGACTATTTTGATTGTAAATGAATGTGAATTGTTTGGTACTTGTAGTGTATCAGCCAAGTACGGAAAGCGAAACGCGACACACCGGCCGTGGTGTCTACATGAAACATTTGACCACTCCTATAACTTTTTTTATGACAAAGTCACAAGCGCGTTGCCGGCCTTTAAGATAAGAGTACGCTCTTTCTTGAATTTTTTTCTTGAAAGGGTCGTATCGGTCCGGAAATACCACTGACGGCAAATCATACCACAGTTTTGATATGCGAGGTACTCGTAGGAAGTTTCTAGAGAAACGCACAGTAGAGGATTTCCAACTATCCAGGCGGTGGAGGTGGAAATGTTGCCGCGTAGAACGGTGGCGGAAGGAGGCGGCAGAGATTAATCCGAGCAATTCCTCAGAACGCTCTCCGTTGTAAATGCGATAGAAGATGCAGAGCGAGACTACATCTCTACGCAGCGCTAAAGGATCAAGCGGATCCGAGAGATCCTTGCAACCAACGATTCGAACTACTCTCCGTTGGATGCGGCCTAGAGGAAGAATGTGGGATTTTGCAATCTATGTTCTAGGTTTTTAATGAAATCCATTGGCCCAAGATTTAAAAATCCGTTAGTCATCATTTGACCTCATTTGTTTCCCACTTATCAAAAAGTTCAATTCACTAACTCGTTAGAAATTAGCATACACGATGGCGTATATAGTAGGTACACTCGTATCGACAAATTGTAACCAATACTGCATTTGACATGTAATGACATCCGTAGGTACCATAATTGCATAGACATATATTTATTGGCTCGGCTATCATAAGCTTGTGGATTAGTGCGTGCGTCGACTAGATGATTGCTACGTATGGCGGCCATTTTAATTTAGCGTCCGCTAATTTCGAACTATTCATACAGATGTGGTTACGTGGTTAAAATCTATATTAGGAAATTTGATAAAATTGAACATTGTCATGGAGGCGTTAAGATGATTTTATAATTAATCTTTAGATTCTTTTGATGGCATTATTTTAATAAGTAATAATAACGGTTGACTCTCCGACCGATGGGACAGTAAATCTTATCAGTATAAGAAAACGTAATTGGGAATAATCTTCGAACCGATTTTGTCTCGTCACTTTGCCACGGCTCAGTGAAACCCCCCAATCCTAAGACTTGGCATATTTACTAGTTTTAACTAAAACAAATGTCATTTAACCTCCCAACGACTTATCAAACATGAGTTACCCGCTTCTATTGACATGCATTAACCTAAAATATGCATATGTATATCAGCGAAGGTTCTCACAGTTCAATAGCTTCAATAAAAAAATTACAAACCCTCAACGCCACACATAGGTTATATTTATAAAATGAAAGCTAAATGAAAGATTTACTTTCTTTTGCACATTAAACGTAGATAACACAAAAAAAAAAACAATAAATCGAAAAGGACTTCAATAAACCAAATGTAAACACGCTATCGTACTGTCCTTTCAATTTTCACACGGACCCAATGAATAAATCATTCACATTTCGAACAATGGACGGCGTCATTTAGAAAAACAATACCTCCTCCGGAGCGTGAACGCTGACATTTCGGACAATGTACGACCAATGAACCGTCGGCGAAACGCCGGGAGCCGAACGCCGAACGCCGAATTTACGATTCGGCTTATCGCCCATGGTCCCGGTAATTCGATGATTCCAATTTTATTGTCCACGCCTCCGGTGTCGATGAATAAAACGGTAATGAAATTCTTTTTTCTTTTACATGTCGCATGAAGTCTTTGAAGCCAGACGGTTTTTAATTAGTTTTACGAAGGTTTGTGCGAATTTAAATAAATATAAATTAAAATACATATACATATTGTATACAAAGAGGATTGACATGAAAGCAACAAGATTTTACTAAACTAAAAATAATGAAAAAGCGCTCTTTAATTGGAAATTTCGATTTGATTTCTGCTCTATGTGTGTTGTGATGAAAAATATTATTATTATTATTTTTTTTTTTTATGATATAGACGGCAAACAAGCAGACAGATTGCCTGGTGTTAAGCAATTACCGTCACCCATGGGCACCCGCAACACCAGGGGAGTCACAAGCGCGTTGCCGGCCTTTAAGGGGGGTTGGAGCTCTGGGAACCTTACTCACCATCAGGAACACAACACTACATACCTGAAAGGTGACAGTGCTATTATGGCCGTGGTCTTCTGTAAGGAGGAGGTACTTCCCCAGTTGGGCTGCCCCAGACTCAAGCGTGATGGTCAACGCTGTGCCCTACCTCTCATTGTTGGACGTAGTTTAAGGACATACCCGGGTCCAAAACCCGGGCCGATCACATCTACATATTGATTTTTTACAACATTGTTTTTCTTTTAAATCTATAATGGGAACAGAATGAAACGTCGACATTGAAATAATAGTATATATTTAGTAACAAATGGGTTAACAACTTTTTTCATGACTATAACTTTTTAATTTAAATAATCCTATCCAACCACAGAACACAACTGCATGATCCATAGGAATACGGTGTTTTTATTAATAAACTAGAGTTAAAATAAGTTTAGTAAGCGCAACGGTAGATTAGAATGTCTATTGACTATCCAATATGAAACTCTCACCACAAATATCTGAAGGCAAATCAAAGACAACTCCCGACTTTATGAATAATACTTTATTCAGCTGAAATCCGGCAAATCCTCAATTTGTTTCGCAGTTCCGACGGAGCGCTCAATCTCCGGCGCTCATTTTTAACGCATTTCCACGCTGCGCTGTCGGTTAAGCATTTTCATTTTAAATCGCTCAACTCAACCAAATGTCTGGAGGCTTACTGTGAAAATCGAAAATGTTGAACTATTGTCTCTGTCATTCTGATACCCATTAATTGTAGTAAAAGAGAAAGTTGCCCGAAAGTCTATCGGGTTTCCATTCTGCTCTTAAATCAATTTGACTAGGGGTTATTTTTGTCAGTACGTGAGTGACGGGTTTTGACTTCTGATTCTTTAAAGTACACGTATATAATTTTTTGGGATGTATTAAAGCGACTGGTTTTATATTTTGAAATGACGTTTTTTTTATTTAACTGTGCATCGAGACCCAAAAAACGAATACTAATATGGACAACTAGGTAAATTAAAAAAAAAAGGAAAAAATAACATAACTTTTTATTATATTTTATTTTATGTTGTTGTGGAATAGTGTAACCTCTTTTAATAATAGATCATACATTGGCTTAATGCTTGCATAAATATCACAATTTTTCAGCAATTTATACCAAATATAAGCAAAATGTGTGATCGAGTCAAGTTCTGTATGTAGTATATGAATTCTTCGATTATGTTTGAGCTGTCATAAGAAAATGATTCTTAAATACGACTAACTAGCAAGAAAACTCAAACAGTTCAAACAAATAAATAAATATTACAGGACATTCTTACACAAATTAAATGAGCCCAACGGTGCACGGTAAGCTCAAGAAGGCTGGAATTGTAGGTACTCAGCCGACGATATATATAATATACAAATACTTAAATACATATATACCTAAAACACCCACGACTCATGAAAAATATTGTGTTCATCACACAAATAAATGCCTATACTCTGGGATTTGATTTAATTTACTTGGGATATTAGGACCTAGGGCCATCGGCTTCATAGGCAGGGTCACCGACCATGATCGTCAAATAAGATTGTATTAAAATCTAAAAAAGGCCCTTGAGGCTTGTACCAACGATGCTGGCAGCATTTCCTCGTTGTATCGCAATCTTAATACGTTGTGCGAGGCCGCCAGTTCTTCGGGCACCAGTTACATCAATTAAGTCTAGCTAATTATCAATTATATGTGTGTTCTTTATAAGTATAGTATCGTGCAAAATGCTACAAAGGTCCATTTCTCAGTTACACAGGTCCGGTGGTGATACTATCGGCTAGGAAAACTTTGGCAATACAATTCAGTTCTGAGAAAGTTCTAGATCGATCGGCAGCTTAACAGTACTGTGTGGCAATGGCCAGAGTATCTGTCTACCAAAAGATCACATCTACCACTGATTTGTATGGCACTTCTATCCTTTAGGTTTACAAGCGCAGCTAAAGTTCAAGTTGACTGCGTTGAGAGGTTGCGAGAAAATTGAAACAAGAAAATAACGTTTTAGAGTTTAGTCTATAGCTAAACGGTTAAGAGAATTCAATAAATTATTTTAGTTCAGGTACCTACAGTAAAATGCTGTTAATACCATTGCACTTCGAATGGTAAATCAATACTTCACACGTTCACGGACAGTACGTCGACGTGGCATAGCCGTTTGTTTTATTTGGTCTATGACACACGACGTCACTCAATGTCCGTGAATGTGTTAATTAATGAGTATGGGTTTTGAAAATCATGTCCCACAAATATTTCCTATCGCCCATGTAATATTTTTAAAAGATTCGATTTACTGCCGCCACAGAACGATCGATAAATCCAATACGATGTAGCGTTTAATATCCCTACAATCAAGCCTTACCCTACCCTTCCTCAAAACCCCTAAATTCCAATTACTAACTACACATGCTTGGACACGTCTAGTCTAGACCGGTCAAACAAAACACTGCAATCTGATAACCTAAACGCTCGTAACTAACAAACGCACGGGTGCGCCAGAATCGTTATCCAGCTTTGTAATCAGAAGGTATTTTCACGCTGGTCAGGTTTGCAATTCCATGATCAGATAGTTTGGTTGAATTATACATGCTGCGTCTTCTGAGGTTAAGACTGGTGTATACAACATATGAAAAAGTAAAGTCTACGATTTTGTCAACCTATTGATTAAAATTAATCGTTGATATACTGTTTTAGTTATTTTCGGGTGCCATTAGCTGTTATTAGGGTTGCTTTTCGGCTGTAGTCAGTCCCAGACTAGGAATTGTATATTACATCGCCTATTCGAGGCAATCGGAATAACAGCAAGGTTCTCATTGGCCAAAATGATTTGGACCCTGAATCACATTCACGTACATAGCGTATACAGGTTTTGGTAGTCCGGTCAGAGTTTAGAACAGTAATTAATGTGTAGTGTTGACGCATAATATCTTCATCAATGAGTATGCACTGTCTGAGCTGTGAGCAAATATGGATGGATTAACATCTGCAGCTGATTATGGCCGCACAGGGTTTTGATTGGTACAGACAGTTTGTAAATTCGATCGTTATGGATATTTAGATCCTAGTGGTTATAAACTAATATATGTTTCATTTAAATTATGTTTATTTCTCTTAGTATAACTATATATTTCTCACTACCTAAAGTAGCTCTTTTCAGAATCTGGTAATGAGTCTTTTAAATCAAGGTTCCTTGGTAGCCTCAAATATTTCTTGCGTTAATTTGAAGTAGTAACACTTTAAAAAAAAATAAGTCTCCGAAGTAGAAGACGCCCAGTAGTTTTACTAACTTATATGACATCTATTTCAATTCAGTTAATGTTTGTCAGGCATATAACGCTAGTGATTAAACATGGAATAATATGTATTATTTCGTTTCAGGTATGACAAAGAGGATTGCGCTGTAAGTTCAACTCGTACGCAATAACCCGCATTCGTGTGTCGTCCTTACCCCACAACCGTTTTATCTGTCATCTCAGACGTGCCGGCAGAACTGTGCAAACAGCTAAACACAGCAATGTGCTAATGTGTTAATACGATAGTTACGCGTAGCTCGCTAGATGTCTGTCTAACCAGCGGTGAACCAACTGTGATAATCTCATGTCTAAAGAATTTATGGGTAACAAAGGCTCCACCACCGGACGTCCAGGCGAGGGGAGCGGTTTCATCCTTACGTTGCGAATATTCCATTCATTTGCGCGAAGCGATTCGCTTCTACCTTCCTAATACGGACTGCTAAGGAATGGAATTCGCTACCTTCGTTTTTTTCGCGGAAAGATAAAATTTTCAGGGGTCTTTTCAAGGCAAGAGTGAATTGGCTGTTACTGAACCAGCGTGCTACACCCTCGACTTCGTAGTCACTTACCATCAGATGGACTGAAGTCAAACGCTGCTCAGTCCTGTGTAAAAAAAAGGCGATCTCCTGCAACTGCGGCCGTCACTACTCATATCCCATATTAGCACACGTTTTTTAGTCCGACCGTATGTGTATATCCTTCAAGAATTATAATACCTTAAGGTAGGTACATTGATTTCATATAACACTAGCAGAAAAGTAAAATCGGGTCGTATTGACTAAAATCAGTAGTGATTGATCCAAAAAATAGTCGGTAAAAGCGATAAAGATTGATCACTATTGACCGAGCAAACTAAGCATCCGACTAAGAGTATATTTTATATTGTAAAAGTATTTGGCTGTTTTTGGTAGCCAACAGAATTTTTACGGGCCGGAGTACGATCTTAACATATTCTTGTGCTCTTAGCATTTAACTCTTGTCAAATCCATGTTGAATACCTTGACAGCTTTACTATTTCTGCTGAACTACCTAAACAAGAAAGTAAATCAATTTCATTCTAACATGCTAGTTAACTAACGGCTGAGTATATTGTTCAATATTTTTTTATAGGTTATGTTTTTATTTACAATAAATACATTAATTAAAACAAATAAACGACTTAACTAGTTATTTCAAGTTTTTTATTATATTTATATGTAGTTATTATTTGATACTTTTATCAACTACATAAGATGTGGGTTTGTATGTTATAATTTTTGGACGTGAGTCAATGTGTAATATTAGGTTTTAATTTTATATATGTCTATATTTCTTCAGTATAACACGCGGTGTACCTAATCCAATTTTAGTTTCCTATTTTCATTAATAATTGTCGCAGCAATCGAATACAATACTAATCTGTATTTTACAATTACTACTGATTGTTTCCTATAACTTCTACTTCACATGTTTATTTCTTATGATTATTCATTACCAAGTTGCTGCACCGGCCTGAGAAACCGTCAAACACTGCAGGCTGTGCATTTCACCGCGACATGCAACCTCAAGCGCGTCTGCACACATAACTCACGCGTGTACACACACGCAACAACACAAGCATACCTACATATAAACTCCACCTAGCCTCATGGTATACCGGGTGCGGCCTGTAATAGGAGCAAAAAATTTAGGGATAGCTTCTACACCACGAACGTAACAACATTTGTTCTACAATTTAAATAATTGGGTAATATATTACTTATAATTTTTTCGAACAAAGTAAATAGTATTTTCAATGAACAGCATCCAATAGTCTAGTTGACGTTTACTGTCAGCCTACAAACTTCAAAGTTTTTGCAATACATTGCTTGCTTGGAAAATCTTTTTTTATTAATATTTAGTAAACTATAAGTTATTTTCAAAAGTCGTAGAACAAATGTTGCTACGTTTTTGGTGTAGAAACGGTGCCTAAAGTTAAAGCTACTATTACAGGCCACACCCGGTATACTTAGTTACTTACGGCCTTTTTATGACCTTTTCGCCGCAATTGACTTGATATAAAGTCAATACATTTCGTGCCTTTCACGCCACTTCAAATCAAGTACTTGTTTTAGTCGGTATTGTATAATTACAATTTTTGAAGGCGTTACACTTAATTAGATATTTTATTGACGTGGCAGCGAAGGATAGATTAGTTATTTCGATTCTAGTCATAGACATTGATTTGTGGTTATCACGAATATTTTGTTTTCGAGCTATATATTTTATCAATATATTTAACGATTTTGATACGTATATCTCAATGCTCAATATATTTTAATTTTCTTTCTTTATTTTTACATATATAAATCGTCTAATACCTACAAAACCAAAGTAGAACTTAATGTTCAATTTTATAAGTAAAAATATACACGTAATAAAGATCAAAGCAGAATTTAATACCTTTTCATATACTTAGAAACAGAAAATCTATTTAACTGTCATGGAAAAGATGTCTGAACCTTTTCACAGTCATTTGTTATTTATGGAATAAGTTAGTATTTTACAAGACTATGTCAATACTTAAATGAAAACACACACCTAGTAACTTGGTGTGCTGATTCTAGCTGAACGTAGTACAGACTATTAGTAGTATGTACTAGTATATATCACACACAATTATGTATAACAGTCGTGTGGTGGTACAAATTATTAGCAGCTGGCTCCGAGGCGGTTTGTACACCTCTATAGTATACAATCAGTCAGGCCAGCCAGGGCCTATTAAAGCAGAAAGAGATAATAGTAAATAAATATTATTGAATACCATTTTATTAGGCAGACGTCCGGGTTTTTATCCAATAGCCCAGTAGTTAGTCCATCCTTTCCACCCAATAGCCTGGTACATTCTAGATTCCATTAAAACTCAATAGTTCTTACACCAAAGCGGGTGCTGTCTCTGTGCGCGTCCCATGATTCGGACAGGGGCAACATCCGCTTAGTGTACCCCTTACATTTCATTAAATTGTCGAAAGGGCCTCCGCGCGTTGGCTCGATCTGGCTCCGCGTACGCCTCCCAAATTCCCGGAACACCATTTTTCCGTGTAAGGAAGAGACTTACAAATAATAAATATTACAGAACGTCCTTACAGAAATTGACTGAGCCCCACGGTAAGCTCAAGAAATCCTCCTGTGTTGTGGGTACTTAGCCAAACATTTAATAACATACAAAAAAAACACATGACTCAGCAAAATACCTGTGCTTGTAACACAAATATATGAAGCCCTTACTGGGATATGAACCTAGGACCATCGACTTACTAGGTACGGTTACCCACCTTTCGTCAAAGAATCGTAGTTATTTTTCTGTTTTACACTGTAACTCCAAAAAAAAAACAACAAGTATGGTCTTTTTTTTTCTATAATTTCTGTCAGTTTTTATTAGCCAGACAATTAACCGTACTTTTATTTTATTTTATTTCGTACTTTTTTTTAGTAACGTACTTCACAAAGTTCATTTTTGAAGGGATATAATAATTTCAGCAACGCAAGAAATTGACAAACATGCATATAATAAGGCAAAACTTCAGTATTATATTTTCATACATACTACTATTCAATAATCAAGTATATTTGGAGATAAACAACAATCAGAACGTAACAACCAAGGAATCCCCAATGCTGATGACAGCCAGAAGAGGGTTAAAACGATAAATGCACATTGCACGTTCCTACCGTCCACTTTTGTCGCCATATCGGTGTTGTCCCTATCGAGGAGATACGTGAAAGAAACGACCATCGCGATTTACAACCCTGCGGGACACCCTATGATGCTATTCGACCTCCTATCCAAAAATGGGGAATCCAAGTCGCGGATATACTAGTATAACTGTTCATATCAGACAGCGCAGTTATCATGAAGCTTGAGGTCGCAATAGACTGGTCGTATTAGAACTTGACTCGCAAAATCAATGCAAATATCAGCCTGACCTCGTAACTTCCAGAATAGCAGATAACCGCCAGTTATGTACGATATGAACCGGAATGCGTATTTTTAGGTGGAGATTCCTGTTTCGGTAATGTTATATTTCTTTGTTCGCGACCAATCCGAATATGTATGGTATTTTACTAAGTATACCTTCACTGTATTCGACTAAAATACGATGGGTGTATACATATATATATGACACTCAACTATTAGATTTGATACAATTTTTTTTTTATGATATAAGGTGGCAAACGAGCAGACGGATTGCCTGATGGTAAGCAATTACCGTCGCCCATGGGCACCCGCAACACCAGGGGAGTCACAAGCGCGTTGCCGACCTTTAAGGGGGGTTGGAGCTCTGGGAACCTTACTCACCATCACGAACACAATACTACATAGCTCAAAAGGTAGCAGTGCTATTATGGCTGTGGTCTTCCGTATGGAGGAGGTATTTCTCCAGTTCCATTTCTCCAGACTCAAGCGTGATGGTACTTCGCTGTGCCCTACCTCTCATTGTCGGACGTAGTTAAAGACATACTCGGGTCCAAATAATGATGGCGGACGGTTAAAGTATAAACATAAGTCTATATAAAAATAAATAAGTTGATATGATATTGATGAGACGAGATGATATATCTTATAATCTGGCTAATACGTATGAATAATTAAAAACAAAGAAAAGACAACACTCGGAAAATTGTTTTTACATTTTCATTGTTTTTTCATAACATTATACGCCTTAGTTTCCAATTAAAATGGTCATGATATACGGACAAGATATGAAAGGGTTTTTACCATGTCGGCTACGAAAACCCAACAAGAGTTAACCCTGAAAATCTGGAGAAATTTAAAAAGGTCGGTCAACCATAACCCTCATTCAATTTCTGAAACAAATATGATTTCCGATTACAATTCCCTAATTTACCGGTTCGCAGTTAACGATAGACGGGTTACTTGGGGCGTTAGGGGCCGATTAGGCCCCCAAGAGGGTTCCGCTCGATCGCACCGGTATCGTTTACGGGATCTTAAGACCAGGCTGAGGTTTCTTCATAGATTAAGAGAAAATGTTGTTTTGAATCGGAAAATACAATGTAATGCAACACCAAAGACACCTATATTTTACGTGAGTTAAGTATTAAATGTATTTTTAACTAGCTGCCACGGCAAACTTTGTACCGCCTCAGTCTATAAATGGGGTATTTTTGATTGATTTTTTTTAACATAATATTAAATTTTTGACCAAGACGATTACAACGAACCAAAAATCGTCCAAATCGGTTCAGCCGTTCTTGAGTAATAAGTGCCGAAACTAATACAACTATCTTTTATTAATATATATTTTACTAAAAATGTGTACATTATGTACGTTGATAGTTATGATTAGGGCTCCTGGTATCCGTGATGTACGCCGACCCGTAGCTACGTGTTCTTAACACCGCCGGTACTAAGATCACGAATTGTGGAGCTTCGGGCTCGATTCCGTTGGATACTTATCGCACGTTTCGTAATTTCGCCACGCCCGGGAATATAATAAATAAGGACTAAGTTTTATTCTTAAGATACGTGAAGGCGTGATCACGCCTACACGGATCTACACGGATTCACGTACCCTAATTTCACGTAACCGAATGTCACGTGCGGAACGGACCAGAAAACCGTTGCCGTAATTCACGAAACCGGGCGCACAGCTACGGGTTCACGAATCACGGACACGACTGCGAGCCCTAGTTATGATTATCCACTTTTTGATCACAAGGTCACTGTACTTTAATCGTCCTTTTTATACGATGTTAATATTTCTTTCTGATATGAATTTTATTAAACTATTAACCTTTACCTGTAACCTTTCGTCTTCTTCACACATAGATTCAATACAACATTTGTTGAATTATATTTAAAACGAAAGAAAAATAGAAAAATTTGACTCGCAGCGGGACTCGAACCCACAACCACTGGATCACTAACCCAGTGCACTACCAATTGTGCTATGCGAGCACCGCTTAGACGTGTCAAATTTTTCAAACGGTTACGTTTTTTTTCTTTCGATTTAAATATCTTTGATATGCTAGCAGATGTTTCTGCTTAATATAAAAACAATTTGTTGAATTTCAATAAATTGTAATTCTCCCAGAATAGCGAATAGGTTAAGTAAATTATCGCGGGTTAGAGAGACGGCTAACGATGCGTCAGGGACATTTGCACTTTGACAAATTGCATCTGACTGTACTTGGAGACTAACAATATAGTGAGGTTACGTTATACAGGGCTACCTTGACTAATGGGTCTAGATTGCTATAATAATTTTGATACTAATCGTTTGCTACTTGTATGATCACAGATTTTATATAGAACCTACAATGTTGTCGACAAAAATAGTAAGATATAATTAGAAATGTATGAAAACTGATCGTCTGTTTAGGGAGCTTATGTCACTATTACAAGAACGCATGGTTACTAATTATATTAAAACAAAATACATCTATTTGATAGCCAATATTAGTACTCGTAATTATAAGAGTAGCCTTAACACATTCGCTGCCACCCCCTCCAAAAATGTATGGAAACGAACGCACATGTTCGTAGGTGGCAGTGAATGCGTTAAGCGTAAAAAAACATATATTTATTTTTATTAAAATTTTAAATGAAGGGAGTCCTATTTCATGATAGCCTTGTTTTAAAAACAAGACTAAAATGCCTCTAACAAACCAAACCTATGTCAATCCAAGCGAGGTGAACACAAAAAAAGCGTCCAATCCATTTCCCATTTTAGAAAAATCATTCACCCTGAACACGCATGAGCGGAACGAGCATGTTTCAATTCGTAAAATAAATTCATCTGACACTCTTCAAAATGTTTCAAAACCCATCCTCCGTGGATTTGAGGCGCGAATCGCTTCGGGCACAATGGGAGGCGAAATAATGGAAAGTTCACACCTCATTTCGTTGGGGAGTTATGGAAACCAGACCTTTTGGTAAGTGGAGGGACAGCAGCATAAGGTTAATATCTTGTGATAAAATATTAATGTCATTATTTAGGATACTCGGCCATTGCAGTTTTTGAAGAGCGCGTTAAAGACAATAAATTAATACAAAGTATAGATAAATAGGTAATCTTATAGGTAACCAGATAGTTTATTGCTTTTATATTTCAGTAAGACAAAAAATCACAACAAATGTTCAGCTAAAAACTCTGCATAGGCAATTTATAAATATTACTACTAGGCACACTATAAATATAAATACTGTTTCGTTGTAGTAACCTTGTAAGTACTCATAGCAACTACCTTTGAGACCCATCATAGTTAATATTTAACTTTGTGTAGGTATATAACAAAATGACTATTCATAAATAACCCTTAAAACGTTTAAAACACAAAAATCAAGGGTATTAAATGTGGGAATATGAAAATAATAGTAAAAATATAACTATTACGAAACGCCTTGCACTTACACCTACTTCTCCTATTAACTTAGTTCAAGAAATGTTTTCATAGATGTCTATCTCGTAAGCAGAAATATCCAGTTTTCATTAATTGCACAATTTTCTGACACTTACAAAAATATCTGTCTCGTTCCGTATTAAATTTCTCTACTTTTTACATTTTGCTACAATCTGGCGTCGACTGTACTTGCAGACGTTGCAATCTCCCAGTCTTCATCCAGTTATCCAGCCACGTTTATCTGAAATTGACGTATTATTTGACTTGAATATTCCTTCTTACATATAGATTGCATACAGAAGCATCTAGTTGAGGAATTTCAAATTACATCTTTACATTTTATTTTGTAGGACTTTTATCCGAGTGTATCCTTTTAAGGACATATTTTAAATGAGTACCGGGACTTCGTTTCCAAGTCGTTTTGTCAAAGCGGGATAAACGCTCGGATAAACTACAAAACTAAGGCACGGAAAGCATCGATGTATACTCAAGATACACTATTACCCTAGAAATTCTACCCCCAAAAACGTTGATTGTTAAATTATACGTGTGCGTGGTTTTTAGACAAATTAAAATAATCAATGTATTTAAAATACCATTCCCATTCCCCAAAGTTTAATGTTTCATTTTGAGTGCATAGTAATGGTGATTATGATATCAAAATCTGGAAGGGGAATTAATGTTCCCTATCATTAGTATGATTGTGATCAATATTATTGATATTAAATATGTGGTTATGTTATACAAAATGTAAATCTAAATACAACTTACGATAAATTATATCATGCTAATATTGTCTTCGGTTGCCGCGATAATTACTCATGAAATAAAACAACAAAAACGGATTAAATCGCGTATACTAATTTAAATTAGTATACGCGATTTATTTAAATTAGGATACGCGTTTTAGTTGTTTTATTATATCATGCTAACTTACTAATTAATTTTTCCATTCAGTTAGTAACTTAGATAGGTATACACCAAAATGTTTAAAACAAAAAAATAAACGAAGAATTTATATTCACCGTTCATGTTATTAAAAGGATTACGGAATAAATACCGACAAAGTTTATAATTGGAATCTAGTAGTTTGCAACTAAGTTGTAAATGCATGGGACCGAGCTATTTACTGCTACATACGAGTGGGAAATTGAATTTGGAAACTATAGTTTTAATTTAACATTTAAATTGTTCAGCATTTAACATAAGGAATACATACATTCGTATATATTCCTTCTGTTTTCTAGTTAATTAAAAATAATCTTTTTCAGCATTAAATTTTGTACATATGTGAGTTTTTTCCACAAAATGTCTTGGTGTCATTTAAAATTGGAATATTCAGTTCATAGTTGTCCCGTATTTAAAAAAAAATACGCTGTCTATCATACGAGTACATCGCTCTATTTACTGTTAAAATCTCGTAAGGCCCACGGGCCTACCTGTACCTATTTTTACTAATTAGTTTAAAGAAATTTGAATTGTATAAAATTGGAACAGAGTTGAATTTCATTTTGTTTCCTTCGATTTTGACACAAAAGAAATTATACTTTATTTCGTACACTATAAAGAACGAATTCGTGTAACATTTTACTTTTTTTTTTTTTTTTATGACATAGGCGGCAAACGAGCAGACAGATTGCCTGGTGGTAAGCAATTACCGTCACCCATGGGCACCCGTAACACCAGGGGAGTCACAAGCGCGTTGCCGGCCTTTAAGGGGGGTTGGAGCTTTGGAACCTTACTCACCATCAGGAACACAGCACTACATACCTGAAAGGTAGCAGTGCTATTATGGCTGTGGTCTTCTGTAAGGAGGAGGTACTTCTCCAGTTGTATGAGTAACATTTGCCTTGTGGGCCTAAGAGGATAATGGTTAAAACCAACTTTACAATATTTTATCTTACCATAATTATTCTTCAAACGCTAAATTACAATTAAAATACCACAACCCAACTAGAAACAGAATAGCAAACTATAATTACAATCAGAAGCAGAAATATGTACACACTCCTTCACCTCATCAATGGTTTAGGTTGAAAAATGTACGCGTCTGGCTGTACGTTAAATACATCAAAGCTTAAATTGCATCATATTCCTGTCATCCGCGAAACTATTTCTTCCGCAATTAGCAAACACTAATTAGTGTATTTAGTGTTAAGCTGTTTGCGGGTTGGGACGAGTATCATGCATATGAGCGCGTTATGCAATGCGTACGGCTTACTGATGTGGGGTAAACGAGTAGCATAAGCTTAGGTGCAGCGCTGTATTTTGCTAATTTCTCGCTTGAAATGCATCGAATAAATATGTCTAGATTAGGTGAGATATATTGTTTTAATTAAAAGTTTTTGCTATTTTATTATTTTTGTTTTAAGTAAGAGATTGCGTCGCGCCTTATTGAGGCTTCTGGTGACCAGAGGGCTAGTCACTATTTCGCACAAAGGATCAACATTGCGATCCAAAGGGGGAATGCGACCAGCCTTTTGGGCACCCTACCCAGTGATCGAGACCTAGGACAGGTTTACTATTTATAATGTTTATTTGTTATTAGTTAATTATATATGAAGTTATTGTTTCATATTTGTTAACCTGTAAACTTAAATTTAATATATTTAACATTGAATTAATAAAATAAATAAAAAGTAAAATAAATACAATATAGTTTTTGGGAGGGCATTTATTTGTCATTGTATTGGATATTACATAGAGCGCAGTATCACTTTGTGTTTATTGAATAATTATTCATATTTTATATTGTACCATGATATAAATTAGCAAGCGAATAAGCTAATTGAAAGAGCTCTGAGTCTCAGAGGGTAGGCAACGCGCTTTGAAGACTCTAGAGTTACAAGTGTATATAGGCTAAGGTACCAATCTTAGCGTCAGGCGAGCCGTAAGCTTGTTGCCACCGTCATAGTATAAAAAAATATCTAGAATTTGAACCCTTTTAAATTTTACCTTTCTCAGCGACAACAAAACATGCTTAAGCCGCCTGCACACTGTCCGACAAACCATAAGAAAAGTATCCTTAGCTTATTATCAATTTCCCCCAGTGCGAATGAAACGTGTCCCTAGCTAGAGTCGCATTCAAACTACATAAATATGAACTTGATTTGAAATTCACGTCTGTCTTTAAGTGTGTGTGCAAGTAAAATTAATGTTTTCAGAAACACTGATGACCTTGACCTCTGCAGAGAAAATTAATATAATTAATTTTACTTAAGGAAAACTACGATTGATTGATTGTTATACTAAAATTGGGGCGTTTTTAAAACCAAATGCTAATGATCTTAACTGAAAAGGACCTAAAAAGAATGTGAAAACAGCATATTTAAAACACTTATACGAAATTGCGTTGCAATTCGGAAATCAACATAGGAATATTAAAAGGCAAATGCTGCCCCTAAAGCCTGCTGCTCACTGTCCGCCGTCACGTACGAGGAAATGAATTAATTCGCCGCCACTGAGATTTACGTGTGTGGCGGTTTTATTAGTCTGCGAGATTGCGTTAGTTGCGATTTAAATTTTAAAGGGAGAATTTAAAATGATGTTTTCATTACGACATTAAGTTTCAAAGAAATGTTGGTTTAGTTAAGTCTTTGAACGCGTGTGTCGAGATATTTAAGGTGCAAATGTAAAGTGCTAAACGATACTTTAAAAATATATTTCATAAGCTAGCAACTTAGCTGTTTGGTTATATATTATATAACTGCCTGTCTAAAACAGTATATAATAAACGTGAGCGGTATTTCAGCTAATATAAGAAAGATAAAATGTTATCTAGTTATCATGGTTAGGAGCTTTTGTCACTAAGTCCATGTTTGCTTCATCTGTGTTCAATATCTTTTATTATAAACCCGATGTATAAACATACCGGGCAAAACACCGAGGAAAACAAGGACACTCCCAGAAGTCGCCGATAATATTAAGGGTCTGCTATATTTTCTGGTATAGTTAGGTTGACAAAAGTAATGTCAACATCACGAAACTTAGGCGTAATTTATGAAGTTGACTTTCGGAAACCTAGCCCGCGAAAATCTATAAGCCTGAATCAAGTTAAATATAAGTATGTACAATCGAAAAGTAAATAATAAAAGGAAACAAGGTTTCTTTAAAAACTTTAGGAAAAACAACAAATTAAATATTTTAGTTATAACTAATGCCAACTATATAAGAATACTTATGATCCAAAAACTATTAGTCAATTATTTTACCATTTTCAAACCAATTACTCACTCTGTTTGATCACCATAGTCCCATAACTCTAGACTCCAAACTTTGCACTCGGAGCTAAAGCCATTTCACGAGTTCAAGCTACTTTATAAGGTTAAGGCAACTCTATATACTGAAATGCCAATAAAAAGTACGGACCGTTTACAGCACAACTTTTTATTGGCTTACCGATATTCATATCCATTTATAACTTTACCAACGACGTATAAAAACAAACTGGTCGAGCAAATATGAATCTTACAGTAAGTGTTTACAGTTCAATTTCGAACAAAACAAAATTAGTAACAAAAGTTCTGGTAAGTTACGGTTGCGTATTATTGCCATTGTAACTGGGTCGCAACTGACTATTTCATTTCGACACAAAAGGTACATTTTCGTTGGAAATTAATGGGGCTTATGACGTTTTTGTAGCAAGAGTGTAGAGGGCAGTAAAACTTTGGCTGTGTCATTGAAGTTTTTGAGTCTAGGGAATATTTTGCCTTCACGCTATACCGCGAGTAATGCAATGCCGTTTTCCTTAACCTCCACGATTTTTACTGTTATGGTAACGTTTGAAACCTTATTCAGATTTTTAACGTTAAAACAGACAGTCAGCTCACCCAATCATGATTTTTTTTCATGGTTCATGAGTATCTTTTTATATTAATCAATTCAGGCTTTATCATATATATTTTATAATATTTTTAGAGAATATTAAACCAATCGACCTTTTCGTATATTATAAGCTCAATAAGGCTTGAGTTGTAAGTTACACAACAATAAAAATAGCTATTTCAAATACTTAATTGCATAGATAATGCCAATAACTATAATTTAGGTAATAAAAAGTATTTGTAAGCTCCCAAAAAATGGCCAAACCGGAATACAAATATGGGACCTCCTGCTTCTTAGCCAAGGCCACTGGTGACTACTGTAGAAGGCTCACTACGTGCATTTCACTGTGTTCGGATAAAAGTTAAATTTATCGATAGTTTTGAATAAATTCATGTAACGGGTATATTATTTCTCAGTCTGAGCAATCATTAGAATTTTCAGTGCAATAAAACAATAGAACCCTATTTAGACATCATTCCATTAAATTAATGAATGTACACCGGCAATACAATGATTATTTAATAACCCTTTACTCACAACGCGCTGCGCAAAACCACAATCCGGCCAAAATCGGCTCAAATGAGTCCCACCATCATTCAGACGTGATGCTAATGCTGCTTATTTATTGACGGTAATCCATTACACAGCAACCAACTAATAAGACCTCCTTCTGTTTTTAGAGACAATTAATTTACAGGTCTTGCTAAATTGGATATATAATACCAACAGCAATTATGCCGAGGAATCTCCAACGGTTCTAAACAGAAGAGATGAGAAGGTCTTTCTTCAATGGCCGCCCAAGAGGCTCAAATAAGGCCCGCTGAAGTAGTCATGTCTTGCACGCTATCCAGTTTAGATTGAGCTCCCCCTCCCTTCTTGCTTAGTTAATTTCGATAGCGTCCAGGGTATGTGGTCGTGTTAAGTGGGGTTTTTCTTGGCTGGTCGTGTGAAGAGCTTTCAAGAAAGGATGCGTCTCAACCGCTCGTCTTAAGAGTATACTCTTCACTTATGTTCCGGTAAAGTATACGGGGTGTATAAAAGTAATTAATGCAGGTACCTTTTGGGGTTATAATCCTACGGGGTGAATTATTACTTGTTAATTCTGCAACCTATGTTACAGAACATTTTAATCCTGAATAAGTATAATGTTGTCAGTGCCAAAGACACAAAAAATGCCATCATCTTTTATTGAAGTAATATTTTTTTTTACTACTAAAATGTCTTGCTATTCTTTTTGTAGATTTAGAATAAACAATAACGCCAAAAATATATACTATATTTATATCTAATTTTGGACCCGGGTACGTCCTTAAACTACGTCCAACAATGAGAGGTAGGGCACAGCGATGACCATCACGCTTGAATCTGGAGCAGCCCAACTGGGGAAGTACCTCCTCCTTACAGAAGACCTCAGCCATAATAGCACTGCTACCTTTCAGGTCTGTAGTGTTGTTTTCCTGATGGTGAGTAAGGTTCCCAGAGCTCCAACCCCCCTTAAAGGCCGGCAACGCGCTTGTGACTCCCCTGGTGTTGCCTGGGGGTGCCCATGGGCGACGGTAATTGCTTACCACCAGGCAATCCGTCTGCTCGTTTGCCGCCTATGTAATAAAAAAAATAATAATAATTGACAAAAAAAAAATGGAATAGGTACAAGAAAGATTGTGTTTTTTTACGAAAATATAAATTAATATTGTAATCCAGAAGACTACTTGAGAGAGTATTTTAGCTACTTTGGTTTGGCAGAGGCATTCTTTAATTTGTACTAAAATATTTTTTTTGTAACAGCTTGGGACACAACAGACACATCACCATCCGGTCATAAACCCAACAAAGACTGGCCACATAAATTTACAGCCATACATTATATACCAAATAAAAAGCATTTTTCCCCCTCAGACCCGCCTCTTCCCTGTCCGTCGGCCGCGAATTACTCCCTTTAAAAGCTTCACTTGTAAACGACTTATACATCATTGACAGAAGTATCCGCGCACACAAAAATAACCCTTAAGATTTTTGCCACTTGCATCGTTAGCATCGCATGAGTATTGGAGCTGAGGTTAAAACGACGCAAGCGTCAATGGTACAGTGGTTGATTTTTCCGTGTACAGCCGTATAAATACTTAGTGTTTTCTTGAAGTTGGGATGCCGGTCGGATGATCTGGACGACTTAAGACGCACTTACGGCTTAAGTCAGGGGCCATTACGTTGCCAAATGTCCGATGGTTGTAGGAAATTGTTTGTTTTGTCAGATGCATGTTCTGAAACTGACAGGGGTTTGGGTTAAGAGGGCAAATTAAGGAATGTAGAAGAAAAAAATTCTGAACATTTTTTCTATAAAAAGAAAAAAAAAATTGTTGAAAATATTACGTGAATCGACTCCAATATTAAATATAAATATACCTAAATAGATAAATATTGTAATGTAGGAACATTTGAGATAGATGCCCATAACTATTATTCATGGATAATGTAAAGTATAAAGTACCAAAACATACGCAATATGGACCTGTAAACGTACTTAGTATGTTATACTTTAAGATTAATAAAATAGCCAATAACAGAAAAGCCAGAGGATAAAAATGAAATGTCTGTTATCACATTGTTGTCCCTATTGGAGAAAATACATGACTAATAAAAATCCCAAAGAAACTAAAACGACAACAAAGTGAACAAACCAACAGGAATAAATTAACCCCATTCATCGCGAATAAAACTCCACAGGATTAAACTTTTTGCAGATATATCACGTGTCTGCAAGTAAAATATCCTAACTCAACTAACATCTTCATTTAAAATTCAACCATAACGCGTTTAATTGAGACTGTAAATCGTAATGAGAAATTTTATGACTAGAGATTCATTTGTTTTCCAACGTGAAATCTGTTCAATATTAGCACGTGGTATTATTTAAATGTGAACTTTATACTATGTCCATAAGGATGATTATTGTTCGTAGTCGTTAGCAAGATAAGAGTTTTATAAAATAATGTGGAGCATGTGTCGTGTAACAATGCTTGCAAATTAAATCTACTGAGCGAGCTGATGTGATTTAGCTGTCTGGATTAAAAAGAAAACGAGAAATTTTTAAAGGTAAAACACGTTTTGTAATAAGGATTTTTTGACATGGTCTTGTAATTATGCATTGAAAATAAATATGATGTTGAAAAATATGAGCATATCATCTTTACTTACTAATAAACCAAATTAGTACTAAGTATTAGTACCTAGTTTAGACGTAACATACAAACAGTTCAGGAAAAGATAGGTATTAAATTAAGCCTGATTTACATGATTCTTCGTTAAGAAAATAATGTTAATACCGGTTTATTATTTAATTTTATTAATATTTACAATGTTTCTCTAAATCTTCAAAACTAACAAAGGACAAATTTTATTTTATCGTAAAATACTCACACATAGCAAACAGTAAGTAAGCACTTTAGCAAAGATTGTTTAGCTATATTAAATATCATGTGTACATCCAACGAATTGAAAAGGTTAAAAAAACGTACTTATCAACTTAACCTTATCAGCTATCACACTATGGAGTTTATAAATATATCACTTTTCTCCTTTACACACGGGATTCGGACCTCCACTTAATCAAATCCTTAACCCTCCAATATTCAATAGGCAGAAGATTGAGGGTTCGTCAATTTTCTCTTAATATGGGCATAGCGATGGGCACTCGATTCAAGAGATCCTTAATACGATTTGGGATTAAAAGCTGCCTGAAATTATTACGGGTGTACAGTTTTATAGGTACTTGGTAAGTTTTAGGAAATGTTTTTTTTTCACAATGGAGTTGTTTGAGAAGGTAGGCATTATCAATGACATGTTAAATTTTCACAATATCCTCAACTTCGTCATTGAAAATTTTTGCCAATTTTCAATGCGGCCAATTTAGACATTTTTTTTTATAAATTATAACCTATATGTTATTCTGGTGTAGGAGCTATATTATTGAAACATTTTATACAAATCCGTTTATTAGTTTTCGCGTTAAAGAACAACAAATATCCATCCGTCTATACAAACTTTTGCGTTTATAAATAAAAATGGATTATCTGCGACTGTATTTATTAGTTTTGTAAAATCTAATGCCATAAACTATCATATTATGACACTTTATCCCAAGCTATCAGAATACAAATATGAGAAGTACGCATGCCAAATATTCATGGAATAAACTATCTTACCATATCGTCTCAATGAGAATTTCTTCCTAACCGATACAGCCAACAGTAAAAACCATATCTAGACTACAGTTTGCCAAACGTTTTATTTTTACTGTTAAACGTTTTTAAGCCTACATACAGAGACCAACTACGATGGTACACACGGCTAATTTAGTTCGGAATTGTACAAAGTATTTTATTTCTGCCAGTATTCCGGAACCAGAAGGCCAGAGACAAATGAGAAGGCGGTACAGTTAATGCCCTGGGCTATTTGGAGGCCAACGAGCAATTTCTGAAACGTTTTTGTGATTCTTTTTGCCGGTAGTCTGTATCTAGTGAACATTTTTTGAACTGCACAGTAATTATCTGCCATGAATATAAGTACTGTTTTTTTGTACCAAAAAAGTGATATCTTGATGTTATAAGAAGTATAAAAGCGTAATGACCTTGAAACGGTTAAACTTATTTTGATAACACGTGTCTAATAACAAGAATAGCTAGAAACCCTGGTTTTATATAATAATTCCGTCATAATTGGTCCACCCGTTTAATGGCTAAAGTGCCACAGACGTTTTGCAACACTCAGATTTGGTTGAGACCGCCTCAACGAATCACGAAAACGTAAACTCAGTAGGCATTTCAGTAGTACAAATTAAATCTAGTGCGGAGGGGCCCTGGATTTTCCCCAGGCTACCTTCCCTCCACGCAGTCCGATCACTCTAATAAGCCGAACGGTTTTAGCGCCTGAGTCAGGATGGGGGGTTACAAAAGATGTAGGCACTGCGTATCGATTGGACTAGTATTGTTTGATACGACATTTTATCAAAGAATTTGCAGCGTATAGTGACAATATGACCCAAACATTAAGTGTATACAAATGCATGTCAACTTAAGACTGGGTAGATTAAATGACAATACAACTTACTGCAAGCCAAAATGAATAAAAACTCCACCCCAGGTTGGTTAACACTGTCCAAATATCCCCAAAATGCTAGCAGCAATGCCGCGCTGGATAGCAAGCGATATGTTTCACTAGGCAGGATCCGGATTATTAAATTAATAAATTAATTTTATAATAGTAAAACATTTACCGAAGTGTCAAAACAAATGTTTAATACAATACGCAGAATTCTACGAGTAGATTTAACACAGAAATATTTCGATTTCCAACTTTTTAAACAGAAATATTCGAAAACAATAGAAGACTAGTAGCAATAAAAAAAAAAGACAAAGGCATTCAGAACTCGGTAAAAACATGATAAAAGAGGCTCGGAAGTTCTTCAATTTTAATAATAAAGCGCCCCTTCGTCAGTAGATATCAAACATTGTTTTCTGGAGTTATTTTATACGACTGCCTCGCAGAATTCTTAAAGAAATTTTCTTTTATTCTGCATGTTTCAAGACGCGATTACCAAAATAAGTGTGCATTAGAGTCGGCTCGTATCACAAACACTGTAAGGTACATTTTATATGAAAGAGATACAAGTTATCTTTAGTTGTATAATGTTATTGTAAGTGAATAAACATCTAAACTTATTAAAGTGTTTTTTTACTTGACGAAAAAATTTAAATATTAAATTAAAAATCCTTGGTACCTACAGCATCCGGATTCACAGTGGGTTTATAAAAATCCCTCTATGTTTTTCCTCTTAAAATAAATGAAAAAAATCCATTTTCTTTATAATTCACGTTTGCCAAATGTCCATAAATTTCTTATTTTTTTATACAATTAGCTTTCCACGCAACCTCGTTGGCCAGCTATGCCCGTCTTTGAGGTATGATTGCCGGATAAAAATTATGCTACATCCTTTCTCATACCTAGCTCAAACTCTCTCCATACCCAATTTCATCCCAATTGGTTCAGCGGTTTAAGCATGAAGAGCTAACAGACAAACAGAGTTACTTACACACTTTATAATACCAAAAATCCTAACGGAAAGGGTATTGTTTAAGCTATTGAATGTTTTATAAATCTCATTAAAACAACAAGAAATAAACAAACACCGCGGGGCACAGAGACAAACATTTTATACTTTTTTTATCGGGACTCCCACCGCGTGGCCCGCGGCACATTTTCTTCAGCCAAACAGACAAAAATGCTGACAACACACCCATAAACGTCCTATCTGAGAAGTTTGACATGTAACGCATATTATGGGAATTAGATAACTCTAATATTGTAACATTTTTGCTCGGAGGCATTCGGGCGCCATTTTATTATTTCCCTTTAATACTTGTTTTTTTGGAACGCCTCGGGTGTATCCTTATTACTCGTTTGTTTACTGTAAGCTTAATAATATTAGTAGACTGAGTCCTAATATTGCATAAGTATTTTTAATTCTTGCTAATAAAATGAAATAATATTTTGGGAAAATTTTACAATAATCCAAATCGACCTAGTCCCACAGTAATATCAATGAAGCTTCTGTTGTAGATACTAGACGACGATATAATTATACATATACGTAGGTAAATACTTAAATACATAGATATATAGGTAAAATACTTAGCTAAAGCAGGTGCTTACATGGTAACATGTGTGTACACGCATGTCGGCGTTCTACATTCAAATGTTGACGTATGTTCCATAATGTTTTTTCCGCAACTACATAGACATGGTCCTTCAGTTAAGTTTTTCACCTATAAAACGTTTTTGAAGTATAAAAATGCAGTACTTGAAAAAAAAAATGCAGTACTTGTGGTGTAATAGCGATAAATTAAACTAATTTACTTTCCAATTTGTTTCAGGTACTTAATTTCGCTGCAGAGAATATCTTCGAGATTAGTAAGCGCTACAGACAAATTCTAGTATGTTTGACTCAAAATGCTGTTATTTCTAAACAAAAAATATAATAAAGTTCGCCCAACCCGCACTCCGGCTCACGTTATCAGCATTCCGCTTGGCGGCGCCACTGATGTCATTATTAGCCATTTGGTTTAAGCCACATCTTGAGTTATGAAGCGAATGTGATAGGACTGGTTTTGTTTACGTCGTAAAATTGTTAAGGATAAAGGTAAATAGAAAATAAACAAGCAAATACGATTATATAATTGTACATTATAAAAAGTTATATTTATATTTACAACCTAAATCGTTTAGCCTGAAATTTCTTGAAAGTACAATTTATAGTTTGTTAAATTTTACTTTAGAATCGCGATAATAAGGGTTTATAAACGTCTGGTCTTATTAAAAAATATACTCTTATAATATAATGGTATATAAAAAACGTCAAGCTAATTTGCCTAAGGGTTAACTGGCCTTATGGCATTAAGTTGGCTTCTTGAACGTTAAGATTTTCTTTGGTACACAATAGTTTGTTAGGTTGTTTTGTGAGAGTCAGTTAATAAAAAATATATAAAATCATATTATATACAACTCTGAGGTCTCAAACAAAACTAAACACTTCCAAATACTAGTATTTAAATTAGACACATTTACAACACATAAAGACACATTTATACCACATACGACAACCGAATCGTTCCCACCTAAACTCAATCCATTACCTGCGCCATATCCACAGGCAATAATTATGGTAACATTACTAATTATGGCAACATTATTCCCGCGAGTCACATTGCCGGCCGAAATTGCAAATTAATTCAGTTTTAGTTCACTAGTGCGGGAATGCGTGTTTTTGTCGTGTCGTTGTCATGTTTCGTGTAATTTACTCGTTCTTTGAGACAAAATGGAAAACACTGTAGCTACGTTTATAACAAATATTATTTATAAACTGGGCACTATTTTAAAGTAGGTATATTTGGAGTCAATAGAGAAACAAAAAAATGTATACAAATATGGCTGACTGACGACTGAATTTCTAAGCAAAAAAAACATTTGACATATGACAAAATCTATATATGTAGTTATATTGAGTTGAGATACATCACAAAAAATATGTATACCTTTGAGTAAAAACCCTTCGATAGAAAAAGGTTTTAGGTCTGCCATCTTTTTAGTGTACATTATAGTACGTACAGGGGTAGAAGGAATAATGACCGGAGAACGCATCCGCGATCGCCAGTAAAAAGGAGAAAGATATTTTGGCTTTTGTAGCCCAAAATATAATAATTCACGATAGTTTATCTTTACAGGGCATTCTTTATAACAAATATTAGCTTATTCTGTATTAATTACCGCAATTTGGTTGAAAACCCAAGAAAACTCCAATTGTATTTGTTTGTTCCCCTCCAATATTTGATGGTATGTCTATGGTATAGCGATTATTGAGCCACTTGCCTACCTTCGAAAATTAATTTAAATCGTGAGACAACATCGGGAGACCTCGGTTATTATTTACACATGGTAACTGGCTCAACAGTAAGCAGCCCTGTACGTGATATTACTCGTACCCCGTTAAAAAAAGAATAAACCGCCAAACTAGCTCCATCTACATTCTCTATCGCGCCGTTCCAAATTCAAACTCATCGTTCATCGTTCGACCGAAAACAAAAGGCGGATGACTGGCGCAAAAACAGCCAGTAACGCCATCAAGACGCCCCATTAACTTGATGAAGAAAGTATTTTATAGCGCAAGTTGCAACCCTAATTACACAACACAGTCAGCGGCAGATGGTGCATTCGGACATGTTCCAAACCATAAAAATCTGTCAATGAAATGAGCACTTTCTGTCTCTAACAAAAATTATTTAAGTTATTGAGGATGGAGCGCCTTTGCTAAAATGTGGAAATATTGCTTTGTGCAATCTCACTTAAGTATACGCAACACTTTGTCGTAGCATGATATATTTACTCGCATATACCTTGAGTATAAATTAAAGCTCACTCGAACTTTAGTTGCGTTATATTTCAACAAATTAATGAGAGAAAATTAAATGTAAGTACAACGCGTTTATCTAGTGCTTTTACTTCATCTTGTTTTGATTTTGATGTCTTCATTAGTTATATTATAAACCATTCCATTTTTATACATACTGGTAAGTTATATGTATGTATATGGTATGATATATGGTATACGAGGATAACATAAAACATAAAAAAACATAAAAACTTTATTTCATTACTAGTGAGAGATTGTACATGGAGAATATAAGACAGATTTACTAAGAGCGACTATTACATTCAGCTTATCGGTAGGCCTTACACTAGGTCAAGCCTGTATCGTAATGACTTTGGGCGATGAACGGGATTAACAATAAGATGTGCGAAAAATACAGATACAAAAGGAGTTTGTTTTTAAAAGTGAGTGCTAAAATAATCTAAACTAAATTAACAGACTAAGTAATATTGATATAACACTAAATTAACAAAAAAACAACTGTCACTATATTGACGCAAGACAAGGACGGGCGACTCTTATGTCTATCTACTTTTTATATTTGTACCGAACTCTCTGTACGTGTCTACTCTATAAGTAATTATTTCGAGTTTGATGCGCCATAAGACGATTGTGCGTCTTACTTACTCATTCAAGGAGTGACAAAGACGCATTATGCTATAACTGTAAAACGGCTGTTAAATGCTTAACGCGATTTGCATTCGAAATCTAATTTTTACTGCGTTTTAATCACTGGACTTTTGCTTTTTTATATCCTGCTGAGGTAGTAAAGTTTATTTCATACAATTAAATTGTACTAGTTGAATTTCGGTTTAACTTTGTATGGGAGGTATTTTTAGGGTATGTTTGCATCGTGGTATGGCCACGTCGCTTCTTTAAGACCCATTTTAAAGGCATATATTTTTATATTTTTTGTTTATATTTTTATGGGCTTTTCAGTCGCAATCATGAGCTCTTTCGATCGCAATAAAAGAAGATAAGTTTCTAGTTTTCATACGGTTTTACTTACTTCCATTTCGAGAAGGTAATTTCATTAAGGTGACGGCACCAGTAATAGACACGGAACCAATCATGAACATTAGTGCTTATTTCAAAGGAGTTAAGTGTTGTGCATTTGTTGGGACACATTCAATTTATAACTTTATGATTTTTGAAATAAAAACTAAGTGTCCATCATAAGTGCCTGTCAGCTAAAAGTGTCCAACATTGGTGCCATTACCTTAAGTCTTTAAAATCAGTAATGAATTAGGACAAAAAATTGGCAACAGATTTTTTTTGTATGTATCGCTCCAGGAATTGCAAAATTAAAAAAGTAAATGTTAACTTTAAATGAAATAGCGTATCTATATATTATGTATTTTTATTATAAATATAACTCTTATTGGGTGATTTGTTAATATATAATTATATAGCTATACTGGCGATACTGTTCTTGGCTACTACAGCCAACTACAGTCTGTAATTCCTTCACTTTGGTTACCGCAATCTCTAATTCCAAGCCCAACTCCAAATCTCGAAGTTAAATGCTACTGAAACCCCACTTAGAAAAGACAGTATCTATCCTATAATACTTGACGCTTAATACCTTTAGTTTATAAACGGCACTGTAGTAGAATCTCGCTGGTTGAGCATTGAGAATATTCTAGATCTCTAGATCTACAGGCATTATAGTTTTAGTCTTAGTGTTTGGAAGTTTGAAAACTATGTAACAAGATACGTAATTCAGTTATACATGTATAATATAGATATTTATTGTTCATAATTAATCTCAACATAACTGTAAAAAATAAGACAATAGCAAAAAAATAAATGTATCCTAAAATTATAAAAATGCCGGTTGGATATTTACGTTGTTAAACGTGTGTGTGTGTGTTAGAAAAACATGAAATTAAACCGTTAAAATCTCGCGATACATGATTCGTTGCGATAAATTAGCTGCCAGCTCTTAGTCACCAGTGGAGTCGACGAGGATATAATCTTACAAGTCAAACATACATTTTAAAAAAGGTACATATGAATCACAATATTATACTAAATTAACTAAAAAGGACATGTATAATATATTTTTATATATTTTACTTTTTTGTTATTTTTTTTTAGTTTTTGACTAGTGTGTACCAGTGATAACATATGATACTGAAACATGGTCGCTTAATATGGAAACAAGAAGGGTCTAAGTGAGCTAGGAGTGTCTCTACGCGATCGCATCAGAAATGAAGTCATTCGCAGCAGAACCAAAAAGTAACCGATTGATACCTTCGGATCGATAAACTTAAGTGGCGTGGAGCACATTGCACCTAGAACCGATAGCCGTTGGGGCGTAAAGGTTCGTCAAAAGTGGCGTCATCTCACTGGAAAACGCGGCTTCGGTAGAACTAAGTAGTAGCACATTCAGCGTAGCACCTCTACGTGTTGTCTGTATGACGGTTTTGGTGTACAGTTACAGCGGACCCGGGTATGTCCTTAAACTACGTCCGACAATGAGAGGTAGGGCACAGCGAAGTACCATCACGCTCGAGTCTGGAGAAGCCCAACTGGGGAAGTACCTCCTCCTTACAGAAGACCACAGCAATAATAGCACTGCTACCTTTCAGGTATGTAGTGTTGTGTTCCTGATGGTGAGTAAGGTTCCCAGAGCTCCAACCCCCCTTAAAGGCCGGCAACGCGCTTGTGACTCCCCTGGTGTTACGGGTGCCCATGGGCGACGGTAATAGCTTACCACCAAGCAATCCATCTGCTCGTTTGCCGCCTATGTCATAAAAAAAAAAAGTTTAAATTATGTATAGTGCGCTTCATATCGCATATTGAATGTTTTCTATCACAGTATTATATATTTTAGTCGCTTTGAATTCATATTACATGCAACTACGGTTTTTTATTGAAAAATAGTATGGTACTTACAGCTAGACATAAAATATCGAATAGGTACAATCTTATGCGTAGAGTCATAGTGCGAGATACATATCTTGTGCGAGATATTATTGAATACTACATTGCAGGCAATTAAAATTTCCAGCAGCTAAAGAAAATAATTAATTATTAAATTAAATATTCCGGCCATTTGAAACTAGTTCTTAATACTTCAAGCTAAGGTTCCTCAATCGTCATTCGACGAATACTTGCCAAAATAAGGAAAACGTAATCAAATAAACTTGTAACGCTCCAACGGTCAAAAAACGATGACAAGGAAAATTCAAACCGATATCATAAATTGGAACGCGCCGGATTCGAAATTCGAAATTCAAACTGGAGATGGTTCTGCGCGACGGTTTGAAATAGACCGGAAATCGGTGATCGGACGTAGGCGGGCCGGACATTGTCTTCCGGATGCGGACGCGCGCGGGGGACGGTCCGGACAGGAAATAGCGTGTGTTACCAATAAGAGAAATGAATGGTGCGATTAAAAATTAGCAGTGCAAGGGTTATTTGGTGATTGTAATTTTTTTTGTGAGGATAGTTGTTGAGACGTCACTTCGACTACGGCAAATACAAAATATACTATGTGTGGTCAGTTAAATTTCTTTGGATTTGTGACCAATATATCAATTGTTTTTAATAACTACAATTGTTATAATTTTTTTATCACTGTATATAGTTTAAGATTATGTGCCATATGGTACGATGCAAAATGTATTTAGATTCTATAAAAACACTAATATTATATTTTTGTTAACAGTTGTCGCCTAGAGACCTATGGTAAAGGTCACCAATTAAATGAACTTTAACTATTACAAATTAAAACTGAATTCGGTTTAGCATCTCTGGGCGGTTAAAGGAGTTATTAGTATTTATTAGATAGGTATATACACAAAAATGACGTAAAATGTTAAAAAAAGTCTAATACAAGAAATTAATGCTTCTTATTCAAATCAAGCACATAAATCTGTAGATATTCAAGACAGCAGATAAATATAATTACTGTTAGCGACTACTGTGGAAATTCAAATACGAAAGAATCTGAGATTTGAAATATAGAAATCTATTGAATATAGGACTACTTTTATTCAGAAAATGTAACTTTTAAAAATATTACACCACATTCGCTTTAAGTTCCAAAGCCAATAAATATTCGCCTACGAGCTACGATAGCGATCGTCTATTATCAAGTTAGCAAGTCTGAAAAAGGCATGCGAAACAATACCGTAGGATCAAATTCAATTCGGACTCACGCCAAGATTGATATTCTCATCGCACCGACACCGCTTGAGATCTTCTTCTAAAAAAGATTATGCACTCTGGAGAATGCGTCATCAATTTATTACCTCATTGAAGACGAGTTATTTTCCATGATTTAACGACACGTCTAGCCTACTGGTAGTGACCCTGCCTATGAAGCCGATGGTCCTGGGTTCAAATCCCATTAAGGACATTTATTTGTGCGATGAGTTCCTGACCACACGAGCACAGTTTCTGAGGCATGGGCGTTTTCTAAGTATTTAAGTATTTGTATATTATGTTTGTCGTTAGCTGAGTACCTGCAACACAAACTTTCTTGAGCTTCTGAGTTCTAACGTGATATGAACAAACTGCCACGGTTTGATTCTAAAATTGTTGTTGTTATTAAAAATGTTGAAAATGAAATGCTCTTAAACAAGAAATTCCGTGCAAAATCAAAAATGGTAAAAGAACAGGATCAGGCGATCTTATTTATGTATTTTTTTCTGGTAGTAAGGAATCCGACAGTAATTGTAGCAATTTCCAACACACGCATAAATCGTAAATAATGATTATGATCCAAAGATCTGGTAGAGAACATTTATCAAGTCAAGTCCTTTATAAAAAACATCTTAGAAGTAGTTGCTAATGTAACAATATTTTATTGAAAACGCAACCGAACCGAAAATAATATGTACTTCATATTAACAGACCTGTTTCATTTCCTGCCACGCTTAAGCCTCAGTGCCTTGTATTTCGGGATTATACTTAGGCTGGTTTTAGTACGAATGTTGATTTGGCTAGCGATGGAAACTAAAGCGAAGTTCCTTAATAGCGATTCAATATGCACATAAATTTGTCTCGACTTCTGCATCGGATAGGGTCTGCGTTTTGTGAGATCTCGGGTAATCTTTAGGCCGCTTATTCTTTGTGACTGATAGGGATTTGGTTTTTACTTTTAAATGAAGTATCTAATTGAATATCAATGATTATGAATATAATGATTATATATAAATAGACCTTAATTTTGGAATTGAACCGACATGAGGTATGATTTCTATAACATCCAAGTAAAGAATCAAAATTTTAAATCAAAAGCTTATGGTAGTTATGGTTCAATCAACTATTTTGTCAATCGTTGCCATAGTTACGTTCCCCTGGGTCACTATTAAAAAAACAGTTTTACTGCATCTAAATACACCAAAACATGCATATTTGCAGGAGCTTTATTGTCTCTTCCATAATGGGCTACCTATCAAGCGTGTTAGCAGAATGAGTTGCCGCATTTCTTCTAAAAACTATTCTTCAGTTGTCTCCGGGCTGATGGGACAGAATAACAACAACAAATAGTTGATCCACTCTTATACAAGTAACAGTTTGTTGTCGGTAAAAATCGGTTCAACAGAAATTTCTCACTCAAACATACAGTAAAATAAAGGAGCTCAATTTGTTTAAGCCGGGTAAAATTCGGAATAAAGCATGCGAGAAAAGCAAACGCCTAATCTAACATTAAATCTCCACAGCAACCAATCACGAACGCAGTTGAGAGCGTATTTCATCCGTTTTCAAACGGACTAACGGGCGCGATATTTTCCCTCGCTTTCTGCTTCACGGAAATAGCCTTCCACTGTTCGAACTTTATCTACGAATCGTCATTTCAACTCTGCCTCTTTGAGCTGTAGTCGCTAATATTAAAACGTCTTACATACTTAAGTCTTACAAAGGAGTTAGTGCGTTACAGTTAATAGGTGTGGCATTTGTGGCTAGAGTTTTAAGTTTTAGTTTAATGTCTGTAAAAGATATGGTGTCGAAGTTTTTCTGTGATTTAAGATATTTGCAATTCTTTTGAATTTGTTCTTGAAATATTGAATATTTTAGGAATATTTCAAGGGGGTTTGACATTTGTATAAACGGGTGTTCATCCACTATTTGTTACCACAGATTGTACTCATGGTTAAGGCGACTTCTGGCAAGCTCAAATTACTTATTAATATTGACGGTATTGCTTATTTATCTTTAGATCTATAAAAATTAGGTATTGTGTTATTTTCTGATAATCGTTTGCTATCTATACTTAAAATCATGAGCTCTTTTCATTTGGATACGAACATTAAATCCCAAAAATTCCATACATTTTCAACTTCAAACTAAATTGCACAGAATTCAATCAAGATTCAACCGCATTCAGGGTTTCACGCTTATCTTATAAGACTCGAGTATTTAAAACACTACCAAGTTTACAAACTAAAGTATCCAACAGTTTAATTGTATTTTCCTTCCAATTTGCTTATCCCGTGCATTCCTTTAATCTCCTCAAAACTTCGCGCCGCGCAACTTCGGCGTCCGCTCTCTGTTTGTTCTAGATAACGATGCACTATCTGTTGGGACGGTAGTTTCGTAATTTTCTTACACATATTTGCTGACGGTACATTTTAACATGTAACTATCTCTTAAAGGGATTCACTCTGTTTAACATGTTAGCGAATATGTGACTTAAGTTCTTTTCCTCTATTCCGCTACTACATACTTCCATAGATTTCTAATGGCGGTAATGGAATGGACGGAATAATTTATTTCAGCAAATTTTTGTACATTGTCTTTCTCTTGTTAGTAACGACGAGCTCATGATGACTTTGAGTAGAAGCCACATAAAAAGTCTCTCTCTATCTCTCTATTTTATCATATCAAATCTTTCACCAAAATTACTTAAGAATTAACTTTAAGAGTAAGGCAACAAATACAGATGTTAGACCAAAGTATCTGGTTAAGTGGCGAGTTCGTGTATGTAGGTTCATACAGATCAATTAAAGTTAGCTATTAACCACAAAAAATACAAATGTGTATAACTCATTATATTGTTAGTTTGTGAGAAATAAAAAATTGTTTAAGCGAGATATCATACAAGTTAAAATCAATCTTAAATCGGGAATGTAATAAGTAAAATCATAGACTTCCGAATCATTATAATTACGTGAAACGAGGATACTCAAATACTAAAAGTCTATCTAAATATGTATATGTAAGTTTTAACATAAAACTGGCCGACTTCAAATATTTCAATATGTATATGCCTCTTAGAGTATTCCAACTATTTGTGTATGTGATTAATAATAACGATGATTGTACCAGCAACAAAACACCAAAGCTCACTCCGATCCTCAACAAATGTTACATTCGCGCCCATTCCCTGCACCAATTACCCAAACTGCCAATTAGGCCAAGCAGAGCTGAGGCAAGGAAAGCATTACTCATTTGTAAGGAAAAAATCCACGTCCCAGAAAATGTCGCCACTAGTGATGAGACAGTCTCGACAAGATTTTTGGGAACAGATTCCCGGTTGTACTTTGGGGAATTATTTTGTTGCGTTCTTAATGCCACGTATTTCATAAAAAAAAAGTCAAAAAGTCTATATTTAAGATCGATCGATCGGCAAACCGAGTGACCAAAGTTTGGAAGGTACCTTTTTGTTATTTAGTTAAATGAGATGTCGATTTCATAGTATATTTAGTCTAGTTAACCAATAAAGTTATACAATTACATTTGTCTTAGCGAAATGGATATTGCAACACGAACTTATTTACACACACGATTGGTGTATTAAATAAACAAACATAACCTTATTCACAATGTTGTATTTAATATTCCTTATCATTACTTTATTACTGCTGAAGTTTAGGGAACATTTCTTAAGATTTACCACCTCACTAGCTGCCACTATCTGACCTACTTCCTAGCTCATCGACCTCAGTGTATACCCGGCATTATTTTAAGGCAAGCCCGAATTTCACACTGCAGTCTCCCAAGAACTCCCAACTGTACGCCCTTTGTCACAAAGTCCAAATTCATTTGGTGCTATGTTAATTTAATTTAGGAATTTATCTGGTGGATCATGAGTGTAAACTTTATGGACTCGTGCGTCTTTATTGCATGTGTGTAACGGTATTAAAGGATACAGCTGTTTGTGTCAATAAAACGAAATATTTAATTTGGCTTATGATTTATGGCAGCTGCTATAAATTAGTAAGATAGTGCGTCACTGGCCATTAATTTATTTACTTTTAAATGGAGTGTTGTCTGTATTTTGCGAAAGTTGAATAGCAAAATGTGAACCATCATTTAGTTTTCAGGTTATTTAATTAATATTAATCTCTTTCTTTGTTCGTCTACTTGACGATGCAAATAAATATATCACAAAAATTTACGATGACCATTTTTGTTAGAGTATCCATACTTCTAAAAACGAGCAAAAGCACCGATCAAAATTCACTCACACTCACAAACAAAATACTACAAACGGCTTCAAACAAATCAGAATTAATTCAGTTGCCTCTGCTCAGTAAAACTCATAAAAAACATTCATTGAACTACAATTTATTCACATCCAATACCCCAATAAATTCTTTCAAAAAACAAACTCATCGCCAAAACTGCCGTAACTAGGCACAAAAGAATCGTAAATAAGAGGAAACTGGGGCAAAAAGGACTAAGTGAATGCATCCAGTAATGAGAGGCGGAATTAGGACTCGGATGGCTTCGGGCGCGTTCGGGTGTCGTCGTAAATTGTCGCCGCAGTTTCGAATGGAATTGTAGTGCCATTGGAAAATATCCAACCACGTTTAAAATAAACCAGTCTGCGACCCTCGATTTCTAGTACTTCTTACTAAACCAGGGTTCATGTTATACGCGCGGTACACTGCTACACTAGGTGGAGTGTTTTGTGAATTGTTCTGTGGAGAGTTGACTACTAGTTTGGAGGTTCTGTAGTTAGAGAAGTTTTGCAGCGATATAATTAAATGAGAAAACGTGCGAGGTTTTGCATGGTAGCCGGAACAGCGTGAAGAGGATATGATTATCTATGTGGCTTTTACTGGTACTGACGAATAAACCTTGTTTTTAATAATATTCTGACTGTGTATGGTACTACTGGAACTTAAATTAAGAGAAACACGCTTTATACGTATGTTACTTTAGGTGAATTCTCAATAAATGTGGACTGCGAAAAGGTTGGTTAGAAGCATCCTGAATCCTATAAGTCACATGACTTGTCTACTGGCTTTCACTTTCGCCACGATTGGAAGGCAGGTTGGCATCGCAGTATGTTCCACCGCCCTAGTGACGCTGCTACCTACCCTCCGGTCGATTCTGGTCGCAGTTTAGCTACAATAGCTGGATCCACAATATCTACATGACATATAACGTTATCAAGACGAGCTACATGTAGGTAGTCACAATCCTCAATAATGAGAATAATAAATGAAATAAGAAAGATCAACGAAATGAAAAAGAGGGTATTGAAATTCAAGAGAAAAACATTCTGGGAAATGTTTAATTGAAAATCCTTACAAAGGATACCTAGAAGAAAGAACCTAACATAGCTACTTGACGTACTTAATAGATCACAAAATTCCTCCAATACAAAGGTGGTACATTACAAAACGGGACTTGGGTCAGGATAATATTCAGAAGTTTTGTGAATACCTAAGGAGTTTTACCTGGAGTAACGTTTATGCCCAATCTGAATTAAGTAGTGCTTTTGAAGAGTTTTATAACACCTTCAAACTATTTTACTATTTATGTTTCCCAGAAAAAATAATAAAAATGACTAGTAAAAATACAAAGCACAGATGGATTACTAAGGGAATTAAAAAATCGTGTGCAATGAAACGAAAATTGCGTTTTACATATTACGCAAGTAGATCAGAGGCATCAAAGGTGCAATATCATAAATATAGCAAAATACTTAAAAACTGTATTCGATATTCACAAAAAAAGGAAAACAATTTGTATCTTAACTTGTCGAAAAATAAATGTAAGGCCTCGTGGGATCTAATACAAAATAAACTCTATAAAAAATGTAAACCGCACCAACCACTCAAAATAAAGAAAGGAGATGAAATAGTCACAGATCCAAGAGCAGTAGCGACAATATTTAATGAATACTTTATTGAGCGTACTCAAAATAACTACAATTATAAGGAACATGCTCTGCCCAATATAAAGCCTTGTAATTCAACTATGTTCTTGTATCCGAGTGACGAAACTGAAATCATAAGTATTATCAAATCACTGAAGAACACAACTGCAGTAGGATATGATGAGATATCCACCAAGATCGTTAAAGTGTGTGGCCCAATAATTGCACCTATACTAACGTATTTAGTGAATCTCTCTTTGACACAGGGTATATTTCCTAATAAATTAAAAATTTCGATTGTAACACCCCTTTATAAGAAGGGTAGTCAAGAAGACTTAAACAATTATAGGCCAATAACCATTTTACCCATTATATCAAAAATATTTGAGAAGGTAATGCATGCCAGAATCACAAACTTCTGTAATAAGTATGCTATAATAAAGAACGAACAAAATGGTTTCCAAAAAGGTAAATCCACGGCGTTGGCCGCATTTACCTTAGTCAGTAGTATTGTAGAACATGTTGATAAAAAAAATCCAATCTCAGCCGTGTTTTTTGATATGAGCAGAGCGTTTGATTTTGTTTCACATGAGCGGCTTTTACTTAAATGTGAAATGTATGGTATCAGAGGGAAAACTTTGGATTGGCTAAGAAGTTATTTAACGGACAGAACCCAGTGTGTGCAAATACAAAATATAGACAACAGCTTAGTAAATCAATCTAATAGATCTAATTATGATAAATGTAGTGTCGGTGTGCCACAGGGTAGTGTTCTGGGCCCACTACTATTCTTATTATATATCAATGATTTGCCAAACATAATTAACTATAAGTCTGTTCTCTTCGCAGATGACATTTCAATAATAATCCCGTGTAAAAATATAGAGACCTACAATGAGGACATCAACAATGTTATAAAACATGTAATCACCTGGCTAGAATCAAATAATTTAAAGGTCAATCTTGATAAAACGAAATATATGCAATTTTATAATAGAAAAGGAGGTGTTGATATTGTTGTAAAATATGATGATAAAATAATATCCCAGACGGATGACCTGAATTTTCTGGGCATAACGCTAGACAAGAATTTTTCGTGGAAGCCCCAAATTGAAAATAAATGCAAAAAGTTAAATAGTTTCGTGTTTCCCATTCGAAGACTTTCAGCAATAGTCAATAAAGACACAGCCCTCCTTGCGTATCATGGATATGTAATGTCAATACTCAGGTACGGAATCCTATTGTGGGAAATTCCTATGAAATAAATAGAATATTCATTAACCAAAAGAATGCATTAGGGCAATTTGTAACAAGCCCCCTTGGTCATCATGTAGACAATTATTTGACAACATGAAATTACTCACTTTACCATCGCTATATATACTAGAAATGTGCAAATTTGTAAAATGTAATCCAAATTTATTTACACGACTCCAAAATGTATGTTATTTCAACACTAGATACCCCCAAAAACTGGTACAGCCGAAGACATTGTCAAAATTACGTTCTAGAAATTGTTACAATATGGCAATTACTATATTTAATAATATCCCGAAAGATATAGTTGATTTGCCTTATATAGAATTTGTAAATGCTCTATATAAGTGGTTACTGGAAAAAAGATTTTACTGCATAAAAGATTTTTTATCTAACACAAATTAAAATATTCTCATTCTTTTGATAAAGTTTTAATATAATTATGATATATCGATAATAATTACAGTTTCTTTCCTATTGATGATATCTGATATGGTCCTAAGTTGTTTCTATTGTTTTGTATTAATAATATACATGTAGGTTAGAACTATTTATATTCGCATGCTAGTGTTACTGGCGAGAGCGTGGAGCATATTTTATTGATTAATCAACCTTTGTAACCGCTTCTCAAGTGAATAAAGCTCTTTGACTTTGACTTTGACTATTTTAGTTCAAAGGTTCTTCAGACATGGATCCCTAGAAGGGAAGGCAGAAAGGACCGAGGGCCATCGCCTCAGTAGATCCCTTTGATTGCCTCGAGGATTCGATCGAGATTGATTTGTGCATTGAATAGCGGTTTAATGATACAGCCGGAGAAGCTAGCGAAATGTAGAAAAATAATAGTAAAGTAGAGAAATATAGGAGTATATAGATTTCCTACTAATATTAAACGCTAATGTTTGTCTGGGATGGATGTATGGTATGATCTCTTTCACATAAAAACTACTAAGCCGATTCAAAAGAAAGTTAACGATAATATAGTGCTAGAGAAAACATATAAGCAATTAATTATTTAAAAAGATATTGTGTAAATTGGCAACATTGAAACACGGCCACTGCAATCCTGCGCAGACGAAGTCAGGACAGAAGCGAATATGACAGTTATTTGGGAGAAAACTTTGAAGCGACTTGCACCTAGCGAGTCCATTAGTACGAATGAGAAGCCAAATGATACGATTAAATTAATTAAATAATTACAGGACATTCTTACACGGATTGACTGATCCTATGGTAAGCTCAAGAAGGCTTGTGTTGTGGGTACTCAGCCAACGATATATATAATATACATATACTTAAACATACATAAAACACCCATGACCCAGGAACAAATATCTGTGCTCATCACACAAATAAATGGCCTCTGGGATTTGAACTCAGGACCATCGTCTTCTTACGCAGGGTAGTGACCCATTAGACCAAATCTGTCGTCCAATAGACTCATGTTTGCACGAACCAAAGTGATGACATATGATCCCTTTACGTTGAGTGCTTTCAAAATTTTAAGACAAGTATCAATTTAATTTGTGCGAAATTGAATAATGATATCCATTTCGTTATTATTCCATAAACAATAAAGCTGTAAACAATACCTCGGGAACATTAAGATTTCGCCTGTTTACGCAAACGAAAAACAATATTCAGAATAATTTGATGAATATTCATCCTAAAGGGTAAAGTGTACAATGAGAACGTTATTAATTATGTTTCACGATTGTTTCATTAATTGTTAATTTTGGACGCGTATTGTTGATTTTGAAATGATATTTTACAATGCTGTTTTTGTATGATTTAAATTGAAAATTTTATATTATACTTTATGTAAACAAAATACTTAAGTACATTATCTTTTAATATTATTAGAACTGATGTGAGTGATGTCATGACTACTTAGTTACAAACGTATACATAAAGACACGTGTAATTATATCGCACTAGGCAACATGTTTCGGGTGAGCTTCACCTCGCGAGCTATAATTATGTGTCCTGACTCAGCTTGAAAATGGGTACCAGAGCTAATCCGAAACAAAATAAAATAAATTAATACTTTTATGATAATTGACAATGAAAATTAACAATAAAACAAGTAAATCTTACTTCATCATCATCATGTCAGCCGAAAGACGTCCAATGCTTGACCTAGGTCTCCCCAAAAAGATCCAAAGCGACCCTAAAAAACCGGTCCTGCGCCTTCCACATCCAGCGGCATCCCGCGACCTTGGCCAGGTTGGACCACCTTGTGGGAGGCCTACCTACGTTGCGTCTTCCAGTTCGTGGTCATCACTCCAGAACTTTTCCGCCCCAAATAAAGACATACATATAACTATATGACTAAATAAACACACATAAGCATTATCTGCCAGTATCAGGATCGGAACAGGGCGTTGAACTCGAATCATTCGGCATCCTTTCATCTCTTATATTTAAATCAGGCTGTTCCGCCAAATCCTAGCCTGACCCACTTCCGGGCCGTAATGCTGCGCACTTCCGCCGAGGCTCGGCCGCTTCGTAGCGGATTTATATGGATTCAAATGGTTTATAGACAAAAAAAAATACAGAGAAATCAGTGATATTTTTTGCACACAAATTAACCGATATTCTTGAAAGAAAGAATGAAAAAACATTTATTCATGACAAAACAACACATAACAAAAGATCATAAACATGTATTAGGATATACATTTTTGCCACAAAAGGGTCACAACTCAGCGTTGTAGCTGGCAAGCCAGCTCTATTCTTCCGTTGTGACCCAGGTGTACACTGTACATTATTTCTATTTTAAGATATTATTGTTTGTTACATTCAGTTAATTTACTTAAGTATAAAGAAGAAAATCATTCAAGGATAAACATATTTTATTATATAACTTTTTTTTGAGGTGTGATTATGTGAAACTATCTTCGCAAGTAGTTAAGTTCAGGTTCAGTGGTTGACAGGTAGAGAATGCTTCAAGGCAAGTAGTCTACCATTTATGTTTTCTTGTTTTGTATAATTAAACGTTTAACAGATAAAATGCTAATACCATATTAAAAAACACTCAATAAATTGTTAAACCTTTTTTTTTTGTAATCTTTATTTGAAGAAATTTGTCACTTTTGTGGCGATGTCGTCTGTACATATACAATTAAGTGTTATACTATCTTCTGCATTATGATTTGTAGCTGTTGGTTCTTCTAATAAATAATAATAAATAAATAATCCTAACGCACCAGGTTCATACAAACATTTTGCATCCTCAGATAATGGATGCCCCAAAATTTTGTTCCAACCCCCAACTTCAAATAAGGTGTTGCTCATTATCTTCTTTCTCTCTCTATATATATTGCAATTATTGATTAAATTTTCCAATTTTGTTTTCACATATTGATATAAACTGTATTGCACAAATAAAAGTAACATAAAAGCCGGAATTCGTACCTTAAGGCACTTAACCATTACCGAAAACAGATTTCTATAAAATCCGCTAAAACTCGAACCTAACCCATAAACACAACAATCCACCCGCATCCGCTGCGCCTTCGACTCTCAAAAAAATAATAATAACACTTTACATAATCGTCCCTCACCGGATCCAAAACGCGCATTTTTCACAAAAACGACCGAATGGAAGTAGGTTAAGTGAAATCTGGTAACCGCAAAGACTTGAGAGCTTCTATGTTGGTTGCCATTTTCTTCGCGGTCCTCAAAGTGGAGATACTGTTGACCTAGTTGTGTCTAACTCGAGTGGGGAAGTCAGTTCTTGAGCTTTAAAAACGTTTTCGACATATTCTACGGCTACTGAGGACTATAGAGAACCTAATAGAGCAGTTCAAAGGATTTCAGACATGGATCGCGAGATGGGAACACAGTACCCTTACCATGAGTTGTGACATTGAGGTTTTCGATAAAGAGTATCGAGATCTGTGCATCTCGTTCGCACTAAAATAATACAAGCGAGATGCTCTCGTAAACTTGATACTCGTTATCGAAAACGTCAATGTCACAACTCATGTTAAGGGCACTGAAAGGACCGGCCATCGCCTCGGTTAAGCAACTTGACCAACTGCAAATTTTAATATTTGTTGAATTTTGACAATGCTATTTATCTATCAGTTAGTTGTCGTAACAGCCAAATTTTTACGAAATATCAAGACTGCAGTCTTACATTTTGACCAAAATAGCAACTAACATTATTTTATCGTTATCTTTTACAAACATCTCTTTTCCAATTTGCACTTTGCTCATTATTATAAATAAACGGGACTTAAGCGCGTATATTAACTTCGAAAAATCCTCCAACGTTTCGAAAACGACATTTTCCTCGTGGTCTCGGATAAAGACTGTGATCTGAAGTTACTTTTTAGGCTCAATCAACTATTATATGTCACTCGTTGCCATGGCTACGATCCCCTTGGTAACTCTTCATAAATCAGTTTTACGGCATCTAAATACACAAAACATGCATATTTGTGGGAGCTATATGTCCATTCCATAATGGGTCACCTACCAAGTGCGTTAGCAGACCGCGGTACCAATTTTTTTCTAACAAACTATACTTCAGTTGTTCCCTGGCTGATGAGACAGAAAAACAACAACAAATAGTTGATTCACTTTTAAAAGCTAACGTACGAATACCATAAACTTTTAAATCGGTATATCGCATTTTGCTGTAACAATGAGATTCCCTTTTCTGTACAATGGCGCAAAGATGCCATCTCTAAGTATTACGTATATAGGTACTCAGTAATTTCATTCCCACAGTAATACAAACCACACCCGCGCAGACCCTTCGTTAGATGAGCTATTTCATGAATAAACATTATAAGATGGCGGAAACAGCTGATTTACTACCGCCGCTCCGTGCAAGCATTATCTCTGTAGAAATGACTTGGTTCTGTATTCTTTGAGTTTTAGTTAGCTACGAAAATGATCGTAACTACGTGGAAAGAAGTGAGATCAAACCGTATTTATTCGTAATAAACGAGTTTCAGGATGGTTCCAAATAGTTGCAACATTTTTTTTTTCATCTCATTAGCTCGGAAAGAACTGTTTATTGATTAAAAACAGATAGCAAAGTTGCATTTTATTCACAAGAGTGCAAAGTAATTTCATACAAATTGTTTATTACAAATCGAGTGGTTTTTTGACATTAGCTGGTTGGATGTTCTTATATATATATAGCAAAGTGTGTTCCCTTCTTGCGCCTTGAAACCCTCCCAACGCTCAAGATTCCACACTTTGAACCACTCGCTATACTCTTGGTTCAATTTTGGAATTTTTCGCTAGCTCGGGTCTCAATATTAGTACAAGAAGGTAAACACTAACTTTGCTCCCTTGTATAACAAGGGAACTTTTTTCTGTTTTTTTGTAATAGTGATAATGGAGTTAAACCCTCATGCTGGCTTGCAAAGTTCGTCCTCGATAGCGGTATTTTTGTATACGCTGTGCAGTCCCCGTATGGTAAGTAGGTATAGGGCCTACCTTTCTGCCTCTGCTGTAGCTAAGTATTGCGGATTCATCCTAGTAAAAATACCACCACGATATCGCTACACATACTAACACACACAGTTCTTGACAGTCGCAATCGTTAAACGGCCCAACCTCCACAACTCAAGCCGTGATTTGCATTACTGCGTTAACTCCCGACGGCCACATCTCTAATTGAATCAGAGCCTATCAAGTATTCATGTATATGATAATCCGGCTCAAGCCGTTGAATTCATAACTCTAGGTTATGTTATTGCTATTATTGGTTATCATTGCCTTCAACTTCATCAGGTTGATGAATAAATATGCTTCAATATTTAATGTGTTATTGTTGTACAATTGAAGAATAAAACTTTTTGTTAATGAAGAAACATTTGGTATTTCGCTTTTGGTATCTTTATAATCACAGTTTCCCAGTCCAAGTAAAGTTGTATGTTTTTTTTTGTAATATTTTGTAACATTGCCTAAAATTATCTCGGCGCCAAATATGCACAAACCTTCGCTTTCCATTTTCGTTTAATAACGCGCCAACTTTTTTATGAAGTAACTCGTAAGGCTACAAAATACAAGATATTACTCCGAGCGATCATAAAACACACAGCGTAATACGTCAAATATGGTACGACGGGAACGCGGCCCTTCATCAAAAATCCTAATTTTAATATCTTCCTCAAAACAAATATGGAGCCAAGTAGCTCACCCTGAGCGACTCAAACAATGCCCTACGAAAAAAGTGAATTTCATCAAAGCGACGACACCATACACTTCTAAATTCGTTATCCACCAATTTCTTCGTCATAAAACGTAATCTTGTTAAAGAAACTTATTTCATAAAGTCGGGGGAAACTGGGGTAAAAATTAAAAGAATTTCGGGGGAAAGAAATTCTTATTAATGTTCGTTGTAGGAGGCCCATTGTAACTGCTCTGTAGGTTTAACCATTACTTGTCTGTGGACTTTGGCGTCATTAAAAAGTTTCGTCGGACGGATGAAGTAGACCTTGTTAGGATCGAATCTACCTACAATAACGATTTGCCTTATTGTTCTTTCTGTCCACTTTTGGTTCTGTTATTGAAAGAAAACCTTTATATTTACATATATGACGTAAATTGTTGTGGAAATGCTTGTAGTTTGAATTTCCGTTACTATTTCGTAGATAAAAAACTTCGTGTGTACATTGTTTTTGCTACTGCATCCCAAAAATTTCAATGTCTTTATATTGGTATGAAAAACATGACAGAAACAAAAACAAATAATTGCCCCCCATTATTTGTTATACACTAAACCATATCGTATTAAACAGTCGTTATCCAATTTCAGCCAAAAAATTCGGAACCCCAACCTTCAAATTAAATTATTTGAAGACGGCAGTATAATCTAATAGCATGCCTCGTGAACTTGTTTAGGAAAATTAAAAAAAATGTGGCGTTCGTCTGCCGTCAACGCAATTCCTGTCTTAATTTGTTACGAACGAATCAGGTTGGCAAAACGTATTTTTTATTACTTAAAAACTCAATTTACGATCTGAAGTCTCTATTTTCGCGGTGGTAAAATTTAATCTTTATTTTTCTGAAGTTGTTAAAACTAAGCTTTTAATGAAAATGTTTCAATCTTGGTTTACTGCTTTTTAGTTTTTTTTCCAAAAACAACGTAATAATATTATGTTTCTTTCATATTTTTCATTTTAGACTTACCTACTCAGAATGACGACCGTTCAGCGCCATTCCAGACAAATAAAACAAAAAAAAAAAACTATTTTTCCATACATAATAGAAAGGTATAATAAAGTTAAAAAACGGTACGATATATTTCCACAAAAATGTTTTTTCCCATTTCGTCACGTTATAGTATGACCCTTGACGAAATGGAAGAAACTTTTATAGGTATTTTGGATTATTACACAAAAAAAAAACTCTTAACCATCTAGTTTAAACTAAATACTTGCCTATAACCATTTCCTACAATACCAGAATAAATGAACACAAATGTGTATATGTTGCAATTAAAACAAACTCATACACCACAGAGCCTTTTCGCTCCATAGATCAAAGCGGGCATCTCAAAGAGTCGAGCTCGAAGCCCGATAAATGTATAGCCAGTTGATTGCCACGGATAGCTCGGACCACTTGGGGAGGTGATTTTGATTGGTTTCGAGAAATCTGAAGTAATACGGTGTGGCAAATCTCAGACTGGCGAAAATTGCAACATTAGTAATACGAGAAAAGGGCTCTCAAAGCAAAATTACCTACAGAAATATTCAAAAACAATCAATAAAACAGGACTTAATCGCGTTAAAACTAAAAATATTTATAACTAGATTTTTCCCTATTAAATCTATAAAAATCTAGGTAACCATACGTCTTAAAGCCATGCAAGTTTAAATCAGGACAATCAATAGGACCTGTACACATAACAGATCTTAATATAGGTACTTTCTATAAAACCACTTATTTGTTATTGAATAGATTAAGATTAAGTACGTATGTAGTTTTCCTTATAGAATCAGCAGCATCAATTACATACGTATAATTATTTAAAAAATCTGCTACAAAATAACGTCCTATGCTTTGGCGGTAGTAACTGTATATGAAGCAAGACGTCTTGGTTGCGAATCCTTGCTAGGGCATTTATAATTATGTGTTGTATTTAAATATATATATTGTAGGTGGGATTCATTCCATTCGTGTAATATTTTACAAACTTTTTTTTTCTTCTTATATCATGAGTAATAATTTCAAAAAAATCTCCCCATAAAAAGTTTAATGTGCACTCGTTATTAATTTTTTTATGGGTAGAATTTTTATTGTCTACAAATATTTAAGTGTTGCCTTGAATGAAGCTTTAATTTTGATTCTAAAATAATGTTTTTTTTTTTTAATAATACAACAGCAAAACGGGTTGTTTTAAATGTATAATAAAACTCTTTAAGCCCTTTCCTTCATAATTTCCTACTAACTGAAGCCTACAGCTATGCCGTAGATTTCACAGCTTCTTATCTTCCGTCCAGTGTTTTTGTTCCTCCATCTGTTTGCTCAGGCCAGGATATTGCCGCCCTCAGGCTGCCGGCTGATACGTAATTAACCGTGAAATTTATTTGTTTTAATGCCTATAGATAGGTATTTCGTATTCACAGACTACGGCTTAAATAAGGAAGGCCGAATGTCCGTATTAAAGAAAATAGTTTCGAAACGTAAGTATTATAATTTATACTATTCGTTGAAAGAAGATTTTTTTTTAGGATAGATATGCCCCAGGCACGAGTGACTCTGGGATACATGCCCATCGCTCTTCCAACTGAGCTACAAGGGTTAGCAGATGTTTCTGCATGAAAAAAAAATGACAATAAGTCTTAACTAAGAAAAATAAAACATTTACAGCCACACAAAATACATGTACATTTACAAAAAGTAATTAAAAGTATAGCATTCATAATTAGGCTATGACAAAAGGAGGCAACTCAGCGTGTGTCGTGTCAGCCATTGAATACGACCGCGCGACGCTGGTTAACAAAGATAAAAAAAGAAAGAAGGACAATGTACATTTTTTTTTTTATGACATAGGCGGCAAACGAGCAGACGGATTGCCTGATGGTAAGCAATTACCGTCGCCCATGGGCACCCGCAACACCAGGGGAGTCACAAGTGCGTTGCCGGCCTTTAAGGGGGGTTGGAGCTCTGGGAACCTTACTCACCATCAGGAACACAACACTACATACCTGAAAGGTAGCAGTGCTATTATGGCTGTAGTCTTCTGTAAGGAGGAGGTACTTCCCCAGTTGGGCTGCCCCAGATTCAAGCGTGATGGTCATCGCTGTGCCCTACCTCTCATTGTTGGACGTAGTTTAAGGACATACCCGGGTCCGGGTACATAGTAATGAACGTCAAAAAAAATTTACCACTATATCTACTCGTAACCCCACACCTCTGACCCGAGAAGATTACCGGCAAGAAACTCGGCCGGACTTTTTTTTTCAAAACGGTGATACATCAAACCTTAAAGTACATAATTCAGGTGCGACTGAAGTCAAACGTTGGTCAGTCTTGCATAAAAAAAAAAAATAAATAAAAAATAATCACACATTCCACCCCCTTTCCACGTATCCACATTTACAATACGAGTATGTCCAACGACACTGTAGTGTTAGGATTGAATTAATAATTAGTATTCTTAATGTAATATATATAGGCTATAAGTATAATTTGGAACAATCTTAAACCTTTCAGCCCTGCCCCACAGTAAGCTCAATAAGTACTAGAGGACTATATATTTTAATTTATTTTTATTGAAATTAAACTTTTACATTCATAGTGTAGATATAAAATTCGTTCTATACTAACTAGGACCGGACTCACATCCATATGTAAAAACTTTACGTATATAATGTAATTATTTATTAAAATGTCAAATATTTTGGATGACCATTGACCACTAATATAATGCGGAGAGATGATATATATATGGAACAGATTTTGACCGTCTTTTGTCCCGATTCGAACAAAGCATCAATTTCAATAGCCAAAATCCTTACACAGAAGCACCTCGACCAATATTTTAATAATCCCATCTTCATACAAATTGAATTTACAGAGAAGAACCGGTGGATACAAGGGTCTCGCAAATAACCCGAAGGATAATAACCCAGGAGCGGACAAACAAACATATAGACCCAATTAAATGGCCTATGTGTGCTTAGGATCCTTTGGATACGACGTTTCTATTTGCTAAGATGTAATTTTATTGAATGTGTTTTATGTCGGGTATGTAAATTCTGTTACGCCCATAGCTGGTTGGGGATGCATTAATGCTTTAAATTCTACTGAGTTTCAGTTTCGGTGAACTTGCAGGGTGCTCATCAATCACTGTAAAGGACATATATCATTTGCTTGTGCTATTGGCATCTCTCTCGTTTCCATGTTTATGGAAAGAAATGGATTCATCAGTAGCTTTTGCTAATATTTTTCATTTATATTCACCTAAGTTCATTGATATTTCAACTATAAACATTTATAGATTTATGACGTACGTTAGGTCCGTCAACATAATTATGTTCTTTAGTACGTATAGGTACACTTTTGTTACTTATACTAAGACTTCAAATAATAAGTTTATACCTGAATTCAAAATGTATTTTTATGTATTTACCTTTTTATCTTTACCCTGTAAAGCATATTCTCGTAATATGGCTCTCATATAAAACACGGCGGAAATTTAACTTTACAAAATGCCCGGAGTTTCACCCAACTTGCAGGTACGCATATTAAATTTAAACAGAAAAAGCGGAGTCCAAATTGCGAATGCCATACACTAATCTGCAAAGTGTCTCCCCCAAGGGAGCGTACTGGGCCCTCCTAATATACTTCATATTTGTACGCACTGGTATTCTCCTTTTTAGGATCATTTCAAAAGCTAATTAGATTCTTAAATGAATACATTCAATGGGCTTATTACATTTTTTCCGTATATAAATTTATATTTAAGATTTTTATATATCTATAAAATGTGCATATTTTAAGACTGTTTGGAGAAATTTTGTTATACAGTAGATTTTTTGATAACAATGATAACAGATTTGAAATTATTCCACAAAATAATTGAAATGTTCTAGTGAGTACTTGAAAGAACTAGTGTCTCTCTTTAGTATTTTTTTAAGTATTTTTTGGACCAATAATATTCACTGATCAAAACCGACAATTTGCTCAAGAACAAAACTGTACAAACAACCATTGAACAGCTGGGCGATAATCAAAATTATTGATATAAAGAATTTTTAATTATTAACGTTCACCGAGCAGACAAATAAGCATGTTTTTAATAAAGAGTTGAACAATGTAAAAAGGCTAAAGCGGTTGTTTGCCGCGCCCGTGGCCATCGGTCGAGAAGCGATCAGCTCCCTAAGCAAACACTGGGGTTCTATCGGCATACCGAAGACTAGCGATCGTGGTATCAGATAAACCAGTAAACGTATTTCCAAAGTAAAACTACAGCTAGTGATAAGAAAAATTTTCACGGATAGATCTTGCAAGCTTTTACTGGCAGTACAAAGTAAAATAACATCAACTCGTCATCAAGACCCTGATAGCATTTGGTAACATTATCTTCTTCCTTTTGGAATCTGTTAATGTGCGACGTGTGTGTGGATTTTATATTCAAAATGATTAACATTGCCAGTCGTCCTAAGTGCACTATCGGATAATGACTATTTATTGATTAAAAATGTGCTGGAGAGATGGTCCAATGGTTACAGAGTGGATAGAATATACCACGTAGAAAGAATACACCGTGGAGGATGCATGGTGCAAGCAGACGGGAAAAGAGCCTAATACGGGCTAATAAAAAAAAAATATCAAGGTCAGTTTTCTGGTTGACCCCTGCGTGTGTTAAGTTGGGTTGGCGGTGGGAATATACAGGCTAGAATCGTTTGCACTCGCTACACGTATTTGCGAATAAATATTTGACGTTTATCTACTGTAGAGCGTTTTTAATTAATTAAAATCAATATCGCGTCTGGCCTTAAATAGCCTTAAAATAAACTACGACCTTTGATTGGGGATTAAGAGTTATGAAAAAAAATTGTCCATTGATTTTTATATTAAAATATATTCTTAGGTTAGGTTAGTGTACTACTATTTAGGTGCTTTAGTGTTAATTAAGTATTAAATACTCGTTGTAACTTTCCGTGCTAGAGAATCGTCATTATGAACTTGTGTATAGTTAAGAACCTTACACACTTCTTTAAGATTTTGATTGCTAAACAATAATTGTAGATTTTCTTCGGAGACCTCGCTTCTTGGAGGAGGCATATATTGCCTGAATATCTGCGTTAGTTTTAAAGAGAAATGGTGCCAATCGACGAAAAAATCGTGACATGTATCAAATGTATACTGTACTCACGCTATTATTTTCTATTTTCAAAGCCCTTATGTGTTTTAGGTGAGCAATAAAAATCCTCCTTAGCCACCTACTAACAAGATTAAGTACCTACTGACATAATATCGTTTGCAAATTCTCTGATGTAAATTGTAAATAGAAAACTGCATTTCCAACGAGTTCTCGTTAAATTAATATTCACCCGTAATTCTCCTTGTAACTTTAAATACTCAAGGGATACAATACACTCCAACTGCAATGCCAGTAAACTAGTTAAAAGGCCACAGATGCGAGAGTCGATGCAATCAGTGGAACGATAAATGCATTTTTATCTCGGCACTTGGTGACATTGAGATGCATCATATATGTAGTCGCTACAGTTATGAACTTTCATGTTTAAACAGTTCTGAATACAGTTATTTATTTACCAAAATATATTTTTAGCAATAATGACATAGCTTAATGGTAATAATATCGCGCCAGTGACTAAATGAATGTGAGTTTTTATCATTAATAAAATATTACAATGTCTCACGAAATTTTATGGCATATGAGAAAACTATATAATCGTTGTATAAGTCAAATAATACTCGACATGTATCGTTCCGTAACGTCCTGGTACCCTGACATTGTCGGGATTTTATCATTTGTCACACTATCTGTCACGCTCTAACAAAAATATGAGTGTGAAAGTGACGGATTGAGCGATAGACGATAAAATGGCAATCCCTTTTGGTTATCATAAACATAAACCTTTCGTGTTGGTTGACCGACGAAAACTCAACATGTGTTACCCGATTTTATACAATGAATATGGTTGAATCTCATGATAAGTAGTATTGTGTTTAAACCATGTTAGTAATTAAAATTTGTATAGATTTGTACTGTTTTTGTTTAGTGTAATAGTAGCACTGAGTTTAAAATATACTTGACTTTATTTAACAGAGATTAACCTCGTGCCTACTTTAACCGAAATAATTAAATTTTAACTCAGTCAAATTGACAAAGAGTTGACAGTTAATTTGCTGTCTATGTATTATGAGCAGGACATAAGTAGGCAGAAGGTTAAGTTAAGCGATACGTAAAAATCTTATATAGACTCAAGTATTTTTAGGCAGCTACCAAAACACTGGTGACATTTTATACAATTTTCAATACAAAATGGACCGTTTTAACTTCCTGAGTAGCGAGATCAAGAGTATGATCTGAATGTTATATTAAACTATAGGTACTAAAGTCGCAGAGAATTCTTCTATAAAACAAATCACGTCGTAATGAATTAGCGACGTCATACGTAGGGCTGTAATTATGACAGACAGACAGACGGAAAGGGTTGCGCTAATCACGTTCTAAACGTCATTCATTGTAATTATATTAATGCGAGCGGGTTTTTCCCTTTACTTACGGCATTCATTTGTCTAATTTTTATCCTTTTATCCGTGATACAACAAATTGTATGCAGTGTGGAACGAAATATGGTACATGGAATAGAAGAATCTCAGCTCATTAAAATAGCATTATTTTTTTATTATTAATAGTACATTTCGATGCTAGTGCGGGAAGTATGTCATTACTTCGCGAGGCCCGAGGTAGTTTGCCACGAGCCGAAGGCGGTTGGCGATACTCGGGCCGAGTGAAGAATGACAGGTCCGCGCGTGTATCGTACGACGTTTTTAATACGGTTGCGAAAAACAAATAAGAAATAAAATAAAAAAACAACTACTCGTTCAACAACAAGTTCGATTATCGCAGTGACAATTTTTGACATTATAAAGACGTGTCTTTTTTAGCTTAAATTCGGCAAGAGTGGAATTTTTTAAGTATTACTATTAATTTATTTCCATGAAAGTTTTTAAATGTATGTATAAAATATTACTATTATTTGTGTATATTTATAAAAACAATATCGAATGCTACCTTTGGAAACATAACCAGTAACCAGTAGGAAAAACGCCTCTTGTTTGACAGGCGTTTCGGCAGCTGTTCCGTTTCATTCTAACAACTTTTTAAGAATGGTTTTTCAATATTAAAAATAAACTTGTTATAATGATGATTGATGAAGAGGTAAGTAATAAAATATGACATGTTTATGTTATATCTTATTCTTACATTAACAGTAGGTTATTTGTTTATTATGATGTTAAAGGAGACTTATAGTATTAACACCCATTAGTAATCCATGAATTGGAACAAGTGTAAATAAAAAAAAAACTGGAAAAGTAAAAAGCACTAGTGCGCGAAATCCAACTTTCCGCACGTTAAACAGCTACGAAAAGTACCCATTTTTGAGCCCATTTTTGACCTGTATTAAAAAGAACGTTTTACATAACTCTTGCTTTCGACAACTTGTTTTAAATAGCACTTAATTACTTGGTACAATGCCTCAAGGGCCTTTTTTAGATTTTATACTGTAACTAGTGAAGTACTTGTAGTTATCATAATTCATAATACGTTTGTAATTTCTGTAAATAAATGTATTGGTCAAATTACTGAATTATTGTGTTGTTGTGGTTGTGGGTTCCAGTCCCGCTGCGAGTCAAATTTTTCTATTTTTCTTTCGACTTAAATATGTTTGATATGCTAGCAGACGTTTCTGCTTAATATAAAAATAATTTTAGAAAGGGGTAGCACATTGTTATCGATGAATTCTCAATCTAAATTTGAGACATCGATGCCGTAAAAAGGGTTCAATACTCTTCGGTAGATGTCGCTACACGTCACCCGTAATGACGTATATACCAAGAAGGATAAGATAGAGAAATTTGACACATCTAAGCGGCGCTCGTATAGCACAACTGGTAGTGCACTGGGCTAGTGATCCAGTGGTTGTGGGTTCGAATCCCGCTGCGAGTCAAATTTTTCTATTTTTCTTTCGACTTAAATATCTTTGATATGCTAGCAGACGTTTCTGCTTAATATAAAAATGATAGCAAATTTAGTTCATTATTGTATTGGACCGGTTTCTTGCTTATATTGTATTATCTGGATTATAGGTTTAACTGTTAGATATCTTATCTTTGAACCAATACAATGAACAACATCAGATTGCACTATGAACTTATGTGTTTACCCATCTATACCCTACTCGGTTATGTTAGGGATGAATTGGAAAGATTCCTGACAATGTTTTCGTTAGACATAGAACATCAAACTCAAACATCCTGCAATATGCTAATGTCAAAGTAGACATTCTATGGAAAGACATTCTTACGCTTTATAATCCACTCTAAACTTTTAGACAATCTAAATAAATCCATCTCAGAAGGAAACTTCGCCTCCCTACCGCTTTCAAGAAGTATGAATATTGAAGGAATATCTGCTATCTCCTGGGGAAATTAGTCTGCGGTGCAAATGCATCTTCAGCTTCAGCTTCACAACATTCATTTATTTTCTCTGTATTCATTTATTATTTCATTTTATGTGATTTAACGAAGATGAAATAATATGAAAATTAATGAAATTCATATGCATATCCAATTATGCTTGCTTATTTTATTGCAATATATTTGTGAAATAAGATTTTGGTTTCTCGTAGCTTTTTTGCATGACATTATTTTTATTGCAGTTGCAAACTAATTATAGAAATGGTCAGTACTATCGCCATGACATAATGTTAGTGCAATTCTGGTAAGTACCATATAAATTATACCGTTGTAATATGTCCTAATAGTAACAGTTTGTTTTTCTTGAGCAAGGATAAAAAGTGACTGTGGACAACTCTCATCATTTTACTGGCAAAACAACTACAGATTTACTCATTTGTTTTACAAGATCGTCACGTGCAATTGTAAATATTGCAGGTCATTAGTATAAACTCTACAACAATAATATACAATACAAATCATTACAAATGCCGTGCAAACCTGTCACCAATCAATCATCGTTACCACGAAACAAATCGCTACACGCTCGTACCGCGAGCCACATAAATCAAACCTTAAATAAGCCGACGAGTAAATATTTAGGCAAAATTTAAAATGCCTTAATGGCAGAATAAACTGAATTTTAAGACGGCTTGGAAAATTATTTCCCCATGAGACAACCTTAAGTAAAAGCCGGCAATTTGGGCGCAAACCCTCGTATCTTGAGCTTTTTTATAATTTAATCAAGTTGCTTTTCGATACTTTTATAAATGGATGAAATGGTTCGTTAAAGGACTCGAGAAAATGCATTTGGATTATAGTTAACTCGAAGTTTTAAGGGAACGAATGGGGGCGTATATCGCTCATGTTTTTTTTAAATAAACATAAGTTACCAAATTTTCTTTGCCCTGCTTACGGCTACTGCTTACTTTAAAGTTTTTGACATTAAGCTGTATTTTCTTAATGAACACATCATTTTGTCTTATTTTTCACGAATGGGGGCGTATATCGCTCATGTTTTTTTTAAATAAACATAAGTTACCAAATTTTCTTTACCCTGCTTACGGCTACTACTTTAAAGTTTTTGACATGAGACTGTATTTTCTTAATGAACATATCATTTTGTCTTATTTTTCAAAGTATTTCAATATCAAAGTATTACTATATTCATATATCATATGTGTACATTACTATCGACATCTAAGTAGTTGTTATATAATGATTAAGGAGCAAGAAAAATAAAGATTTTATCTAAAGTAGACGAAAACTTAATAATTTGCACCCGATTGATTGCCTCGCCCGATTTCATCAGTACGCCAGCCAGATTTCCATAATTCCCAGACGTTTTCATAACTTCAACAAAAGCGGACAGGAAATTAAATCTTCCATAAGCTCATTCTAAAGCTAACGTTCGAAAATCGAATGAAAGTTTTTTGTAAAGCTTCTGTAACTGAATAATCATTTGGCAATCTTTTGTTTCAGGTATGTGCTCGACAATTGAAATTTCAAAATTAAAAACAGAGATATGATGACGAAACGAAAGGTAAGTGAAGACATGCAATGTTTAAAATCTTAATTGCGATGAGTCGATGACATTCAAAATGAACACAACTAACTGTTTTTGTATTTCTAACCTGTTAAATATTCTATTTGTTATCTAATGTATCTTGACTTGCTTTGGAAATTACTAATAGTTCATGAATAATTCATTTTCAAATTAAAAAATAATGTCATTATTAATTTCAAGATACACTACTTCAAGTAACTCTTCAAATAATAATCTCCTTCTCTCAGTAAGTTGTTTATTCTTGTTGTTCTTGAAGTAAAATTTTAAATACGTAATATTTTATTTCTTCGAAGAAAGATAAGGCAATTGATATCGTAATGAAATTGAAACAAATAATAGCTTAGATCATAAAGTATTTTCTTCCAGCTTCCAGCTTTGTATGATAAAGCGTGAATTAACTTAATTCAAAACATTAACTAATACTTAATATTCTTTGTCATGCTAAGAATTAAATCTTATCAACTAAGTGAATGCTTCTATCAAACCAAGGGGCCGCCCCTAAACGCCAACACTGTAAGAAATTATCTACCCTTCCTGAACATTTATCCTAGAAGTCATACAATTAAACTTGAAGGGAATTCAAGAATTCTGGAGACTTCTACACAAAGGTTATGTAGATGTGTATCCCTTCTAACTGCTCTCGAGCACAAAGTGAAATTGTATTTAAAGATTACGCAGTTTCACATTTTACGCCTGGCAAAGTGTGAATCTAATTGAGAGTTTGGATTTTTTAGAATAACTTGTAATGAGCGTTGAAGTGAAAAACGGAAGTTTTGGAGTCGTTAAAGAGTTTCTTTTAAGGTTTAAGAGAAAAGGTTTTTTGAAAGGATTAAGAGATAGTCTTCATGGGACTTGAAATTGAAGTTTAGACGTTGGAAAGATTGCTAGGATTTCGTCTGTGAGTTTATTTTAAAAGTAAATAGATAAAAATCATTTTATCTTAAATTGAAAGGGCATCCCTATTTTATTTACTTTTTATGAGGTTAAAGAGGTTCTACTGTAAGAAAAAATATATATTTGATGTTTTATAATTTAGTCTTTACAAAAATAAAATATCAAATCCGTAAAAACGCCAAACTGACTGTCAAAACTGTCAAACTCTAGTACTCCAACTCCATTGTTTTCGAAATATTTTCCAATGGTGTCAAAATATATTTTGGATAGAAATAAGTAAGTATTTACCCTTAAAAAACTGTAATGTTATTAGATCTTTTAATTTTTTTTCTCTATGTAAAATTTGGAAATGCTGATTTTTTTATACCATTTTTTTTTTTACGAAACGCCATTACCAGTCCCTGCCGTGTCCTTCCCGTAGTTAAGCTGAGATATTTCATTACCGGGACTAACACTGCGGATTCAACTCGTTTTCGGCGCAAGTGAAAGGCGTAGAAGAGAAAAAAAAATATCTTACGTAAACCATAGACTGTATAGTATAAATATAAATTTGACGTTTCATAATCTAGTTATCACAATATCAAAGCCGTAAAAAGGTTATATATTAAAGCTGTCAAACTCTACTACGCCATTTTTTCGAAATATTTTATAGTCAAGTCAAAATATGTTTTGAACAGGAATAAGTATTATTCGAATATCATCATTACTCATTCGAAATGGTTAGGATACTAACCTTTTCATCGCCTGTCGTTTCTTGTGACAATCTCACACTTGTTCGAGTAACAGTTGATAAAAATCCAACCGTATGGCTGGCTGGCTGGTATGATTTTATTTAAATAAAATTAAAAATAATCGAATGCAATGAAAATGCCGTTTCCTATTTAAACGCTATCAATGAAGTGTGACATGTTGTCACATTAAGAGGTCAAAAATCATGAACTCATGTAACGTAAAAATCCTAAAACGAGGATAAATTTTCAACTTTTCACCAGGCGTTGTTTCGAATAATCTTTTAGTTTTAGTCATATCCGCTGTCGCTTCTGACGGGGGTCTCAATAATAATTCATAGAAGGCTCAATAATTCACCCAGGGCGGCTCCTTGTTTATTAAGCCCACCAATCTGCCTTTTTTTACCCCTTTTATGCCCCCTCGGTGACTATTTAGGCGAAGATATTAAATTAATCCCGATTTTTAAATTCAATTCAGATTTTTGTGGAGGGTTCGTAATTGAAATTATTGTGTTGTAAATATAGCTATACAAATACATATTTATAAAGTTATCAATCTCAGTGAGTAAGATAATCGAAATAGAATTTTAATATTAAAATTCTAGTCTGATTGATTATTTTTTATTTTTTCCTATTTATTTCTAGATTAAACTTAATTACTATGGATGACAATAGTGTTGACAATGTTAGACAACTTTCTTGGCCGTTTCTTCTACTTATGGAACGCAGTCATTGGTCAAATAGTAGTAGTAGTTAGAACTAAAACCCGCCATGTAACTAGTTTAATTGTGAAATGTAGTGAAATGAAAGCAACATTTATTATAATACCGATCGGCACTTGTCGTCATAAGTCATTTCAATCGAATTTGCTCGCGTTTTACGATCACTGATGATATCATATCAATGATATATCACTTGATAAATCGGTGATATTGCATTATTAATTATTATCTTACGATGGGCTCTCAGTAGTGAATTGCAAGTATAAATTGATGGAAACCCGATGGCAAGCATCCAAACCAGACTTTCATCGATTTTATAGCTTAATTTTCTTTATGACCAAGGCAAAAATGCGGTAGCCCCTATAACCGATAAAAAAAATTTTGCCTGAATGTTTTGTCTATACTGTGACAGTGGGAAACAAGCATATGGCCCGCCTGGTAATAAGCAGTCACCGTAGCCTATGGACACCTGTAACTTCAGATTATTCACTGCTCGGACGTTTTACTACAACTCAAAATACCAAAGATTATAACTCAAAAATGCATAATTTGCAACACAAACCAGTTAGGTTCATTTCACAAAGCAGATAAGCTACGAAAAATGTCCTCAAGGATTAATTAATGTAATAAGTCACGGGTTACGAACTCCGTGCTGCCTTAGACGGGTTTAGTCTGAGGGCGTTTACTTAGTCTAAGAGGCTAATCTGTTTAAACAGAGTTGAGGGCTTTAACTCGGAACATTACACGTAGTCAACTAATTTGATTTCTGAGCAACTTCTTACCTCGTCACAGTGACATGAATATGAGATATTTAGAGGCTTTTATATACATTTTCACTGTGACAAGTCTCCAACTAGCAAATTGATCGGCTGTAAAAACTGAAAGCAATATTTTCTCGACCAAAAAGCGACGGATATGGTTAAAACAACCATTTACCCCTTTTAAGTAATCGCGTTACAAAAAACTGAAATCAGTATCATAGTAAAAAGTAATTTGACTATGATACCGACCGAGTGACATCCCTAGTGCGCAAATAGTTCAAGTTAATAAACAAGATCAAGTGCGGGTAGTTCGAAAAACTCACGCTGCTAGAAGTTGTTGATGTGGACTTTAGCCAGTCGTTATCCGAGACGACGAAGACAACGTCGTTCTTGGAGATAATTTTTAAAGTTAATATACGCGGTTAAGTCCCGTTTATTTTTAACAATTAGGGTATATAAAAACATTAATCCTCACATCAAAAGTATCATTCATTTTCTTAATTACATCTACATATGTATATATATCCTTAGATACCTTCGTGACCGCCAGCCCTAACCTCCCAAATGGTTTCCATAGAGGCGGCATCAGGTTTTATGAGTTAATCATTTGCTTTGAAGTTTGACGAATAGGGAAATATTTATAGCTTCGATCACGCAGGCTGGGGTTCGTTTAATCGGATGTACTGACCGTTCGTATACCCTAATACAAGGTCATAAAGTCCAGTTTAGATCCTATATTTTTGTTAGTCTGTGATTACGGGATTGTTACAATGTTAGGTATTTTCTTTGTTTTCACTGGTACCGGTAAAGACGAGAGAAAGGAAGATTAGTATTGAAAACGCCTGCCATTAGTAATATTAGTAATTAACTTTGAAGTTGTAATGGGCAATATTTATTGCTCAAATCACGGTAATTAAGGGTTGGTAGATAATTATTAATCACAGGGCTGTGCTTTGGTAAAAATTAAAACACAAGCCTTATTGAGCTTACCGTAGGACTAGGTCGATTTGTGTAAGAATGTCCCGAAATATTTATTATTTATTTATTTATTTATTTATTTAAAAGATATCCCAAATCCTCAACAAAATTGAAAAAATGTTAATAGTATTAATTGCAAGTTTTATCAGTATGAAAAAAACAACTAAAACGTTTTAGTAGTTTTATTTCACGAGTAATTCCCGGCAACCGAAGACAATATTTTATCGGTGTATCAAATATTTGCAAATTAACTATCAAAAATAGGTATATTTATTGAATTTCATTAAAACAAATGCTGGACACCCACCCGCCAGCAAAGTTTCAAAATGGTGTCTCAGGAAACATGTCCCGTGTCACATGTGTCCTGTAGCCACAACATATTTGTGATACATACAAAAAAAAACTTTGCCAAGAATCGAAGCATAAAATCTCACTGCTTCCTACACAAACTAAGTAAAGCAGTTATAATTATTATTATAGCCTCTTTTATACCTTAACAAAAACAAATTATAATTATTTCATAAATAATTTTAACATTCAAAAAATAATTTAGATGGACAATGCATAATTCTTGAATTCTATGTATTTAAGTATTTATATGCATCTATTTATTATATATATCGTCGTCTAGTACCTGCACACAAGCCTTATTGAGCTTACCGTGGGACTAGGTCGATTTGTGTAAGAATGTCCCGAAATATTTATATTTACATGAATAAATAATTTGAATTTAAACTTATCATATCAAGCAATGTATACATTAAACACTTTTAAATGATTTATGTAGAGTTTACATTAATGACCTCTCTTCGAGTAAAGGCCTTCTCCATATTATTCCATAAGTCTCTATCAGAAGCTCTGTCTGCAAAGTAAAGCAGTGATCACATTTCTAAGTTCTCAGCAAACCCTTTACATTACAAATAGGCAAAGCAATTCCTAAGCTAAAGTTGCTGTCTTGACACTTGCCAGTTACTTGCTTACGAGTTACTGGATCTAGTGAAATGCGGTTGTGGTCGCTTAGACTAAGATCTTGGATGTGCTTAGTTAGGAGATCCGGAGCTTTAGAAAGACATTAAGAGTGTACTATATAGCACCTTATTCGCCTGTAATAAAGATAATAATGACTACATATTTTAAAGGACATACAACTAAATGGTTCTAAGATGATGTTACAGTACTACATACACACCGTTTAGAAATCAGAGTGGAAGATGAATAGTAATTTAAAACTCCCCGATATGTTTCGCAAAGCCTAGGTCAAAATATTTCAAAGCTTGCAAGAATGTCGACGGGATATAGGAATATATAAAATTTTAGGACAGTCATACCACATTTCAGCCGTAATAGCCGGAACAGTCATAATAGTTTTAATTACAAAACAATGACTATACTACATCTGTCTAGAAAAATAGGTGTAATTAACTTGTATTTTAGAAACTTCTTTCAAAACTTTCACGACGTCTATTTATACAATACAAAAATATTTATTAAAAGCGACTTCTATCCCGATGTAAATCAAAACAGACAATTTATATCCAATTTATGCTTATATTATGTAATCTTACACGACACAAACCAATCATATCATACGAATGTCTATTACAGAAACCATTCCAAAATTTATTTCAACCTCAGCGCTTAATTCAAAAAGATAAAAACTGTCTTATTGCATTATACTTTACCACGCAAACCTGACGCAAAACATAGAATACTGACTTACGTACCTTTACACGTAACGACTGCCGGTTTACCGCCATTCCTAAACCACCTTACTCCTAAAACGACATATGTAAAATAAAAGAGTAACGTCTCTTATGCCTTTTCAGCTATACAAATTCCATTGACGCAAAAGGTCACATCTGAATATACCAATGTCGTGTCATAAGTTCTTTTGTAAGGCATATCGGCATGTAATAAGTTATTTATCGTAAAATTCAATGCCACGTCGATTCCGTGCGGGTTGGCATGAAGGCGACATAAAATGAAACGCATAATAACATCAAAAGGAACGCACGGATTGACTCGTAAAGTGTTCAGTATAATGCTTTTAGGGTACTAGTGGGGGCGAGTTTATAAGCGGAGCGGGTCATTATTACTCTTTTGTTTTGTACTGATTTTATAAAAATGTCGTAAAGTAAAGTGGACTTGAGGCTTGTAGCGTTGGACGTTTTTTGTACCATTCTTCTTATTATTTCAAATCAACGGGACTTAACCGCTTATATAACCTCCGGGGGTTTGAGAACGACATTGTTCTTACTAATAACTAATTTAAAAATAGTGAAAATTTAAATCGGCATTTATTATTATGTTTAGGTTAATTTGGTTACACTGCAATTTAGAAAAATATATATTGCTGTACCATAGTTAAACATCCATCCAACACTATCCGTGTTAGCTTTGAACTTAAGTAATTATTTTACAAGTCCTTCTAAAATGGATTTGATAAAAACATGTCTAAATCGAACTATTGCTAGAAAAACTAATTTTATATTAAGTAAACCTGCATCTGATTTTATTTATGCGATGAAGAACAACGGGTTCAGACGGGCACACGCGTCCCTTATACTCCTGTTTTTGAATTTAATTGTTACCCCAAGATTCCAAGAACTCACTAGTACGTGCTGAGCTCCGCACCGACCCCCTTAGGAAAGAGACTGGCATCTCACACCGCCAGCAATTCTTACCACTGTTTCTATTTAGTTTTCCGCTATAACTTAGCCGGATACCAGCATGCGCACGAGAGCGCGTGGATTTATGTCCGCTTAAAGCATAAAAGGCACCACTCGCGTCCCGACGTAAATAGCTGTCGTGAATTACGACGTCGCTTGACGAACTATTATACTATGATTTAAGATATTAATATACACTGTCATGACTAAAGTAATAACATTGATTTAATGAAAAACATCCACAGATTATAATTCGTACTTACCATCATGATTTGGAACTATAAAAAAAGTTTACAGGAGTTTACTTATCTGTGGTTTTTCTTATTTCCTCGTTGATATGCGTTTCTCAATCAAGGATAAATCGCATGACTATAGTATTACCCATTTAATTTGTATGCTAAAATTTGCCGGTTTCCACTTTACTGTTTCATATTTAATCGTAAAAACGAATGAAATAGAACAATGCTCCTTCACATTACAACTACTACTTAAAACGAGATAGTTACCATGTATGTTTATATTGAAGAATTTATTCCTCAAAGATGGCGCTTGCAAGAGTACCGAAATATAGGAAAGTTGTCAAATTAAACATACATACGTTGTTACGATTATCTCGTTAAGTAATAGTTGTAATGAAACACAATCAGTACCTAAATTGATTATTGAGTCCTAAATAAGAGTTTGGTTAGCGAGTTTCTAACTTATATCTTTCATTATAGATGTTGCATTATGACAGCTATAAAGCTATAATGTTTTTTTTTTGTATATAACGACGGTGGCAAACAAGCATACGGCCCGCCTGAGTGTATGCAGTTACCGTAGCCTGTAAGCCTGTATGACACCTTTTGTGTTTTGTTCATTAACCTAGGGATACATTTTATACAAGATCAATGTCGTGAAAATAAACATACACAAAAAATGCATAGATAGTATAAACAACGTTTTACAACGCTATAATCTCTTCCAATACACCGTTACGGCCTTAAAACACAATTTTATTATTATTACAACTGTTTTTATTAAGATGGCGTTACATTTACGAGTTCTAAGATCGTCAAAATGTTATAAATTTGCATATGTGGCTTAATACTTCACATAAGGTGTGATTCGAGCGTAAAACGCAATTGTTGCTGGAATTTCAATGAGCTTATTTTTAAAACATACCCTCCAATTAAAACAGAACTTTAAATACTAAACATTAAAGTCTAAATTCGCACGCAGGTGTGATATACCTACTGATTTATATAGGGCAGGTTGATAACCGTTCCGTTTTTATGACGTCATCAAAGCGTTTAAACCTGTGACGCCGTTTCTCGTATTTCGCTCACGAAAGTGTAATGCCACTTTTAATTTACCGTCTTGGAATTGGCACTTGGTTAATTTTCGACCTTGCCCCTCTGTCAATAAGATCGTGCTACTTTTTGGTAGTTGTTAGGATATGTTGGTGTTGTGGATATATATTGTGTGTGCGAATTATGTATGTATTTCAGTGGTGTTTTATGAGGTTTCGTTGGTTTTTACGTTGGCTGTATTTCAGCGAGTATGGTTTTCCAGTTATCGCCGCATAATGGTTGTTTTATTGGCCTGACCGAGCTGACGGCATTAAATGTTATTTAAATTGGCTGAATAACCGTTTCTGACGTTTGTTATTAAAATAAAACTTTCTCGGTAAAGGTTTATGATTTACGAGTAGCAAATGCAATGAATTGTGTAACACGTAATTTATGATGGCCTCTAAAACTTAAATAATACATGTATTAAGCAATATTAACTAAGGCCGACCATGCCTCGTATGAAATTACTTATGGGTCAAGGTTACTGGATGTGTTATTATCCAGTCAACTGTTGGTTTGCCAATGGCAAAATAAATATGACTTTTCCTGAGACTGGCACTGGCACTGGCAAAACAGAGATAAAGGCAGAAAGTAAATAACTTTGACCAGCTGTGGGGTGTAATAGGCATTTAATGGCAAGAAAAAAAGGATGAGTTACTATTATTAATTAAATAAATGTCATACTGTATTTTTGTTACGATAGAACCAACACAAATACGTTGTTTCTCCCGTTGGTTGACTGGTAAAGAATGCCTTATGGCATTAAGTCCGCCATTTGTACCTTGCATCGTGCAATAAAGATTAAATAAATAAAAGAATATGATTTTTCTTTTACTTTTAACTTTTATTCAAGATATATTTTACAGTTAATTCAGTTATTTAACAAAATTAGAAATAACCCTAACTAAACCAAGCTCGTAAAATGCCTTTTTTGAAACAAAACTATACTTGTTTCTTGTTACTGAAAGATATATCTTCTTTCACACCTCAATGACTACGTATTCTTAAAAGTTTACCGACGTAATGCAATATTACAGCCAGCATAACATGTTACCTGTCAAGAGTTCCCCTAGTTACAAACTAACAAGTATTCCTAAACCGAACCTTGTGTTTATACCTTTAGGGTTGCATTTAGAATGAGGATTAAACGGCGTATAGGCTGCTTTGAATGAGAGACTAATGTGCCTTGCAGTGACAGGAGTGAATATGTAAGTCTTGTTTTTGACACGTTTCGTGTGGATGTTTTATCTTTTATAAATGGTAGTAAGGTAAACAATTTTGTATTATTCGCCTGTAGACAAATTGTTTATATAAATATACAAAACCAGTACTGCCTAGGGATTCAGAAGGCAGACAGAGCTCAGCCTAAACCATTGAAAAGCTGCAAAAGGAGTGACCTCTTGAGCGGCAGGATGAGCCGGTGCCCGGTGTGGGGTCTAGATTTTTTTTATTCCCATTCGTTTGCATGTGGTCGCAGTAGACGCTGCTGAAATTTCTAGAAAGCTCGATGCAATTTGAGTCTTAACTGAGGCCATATCCTCCTAAGGCCCAAGGTCCCTTCTATAGGATTAACTAACTCTGTCATTCAGGCCCAGCTCCTGTAACAGTTGTGCAGTCATAGCGTACCATGGTCCTACCCGTAGGACATATTAAGAAATTCGAAATTTTCTAATGAAATCAAATTTTGATGTCATATTTCGCGCTAATCTAAATTTATATTTTCAAAATAATGTCCAAAAAGGTGTCATATAGTGATAATACTCGTAAGCAAGCTCAATAACTATCGGTACTATGCAAGTAGTATTTAAATGCTATGCAAGTAGCAAGTAACATTTAAAAAAAGTGTCCTAAGTACTTGGGCCTGAATAAGTATAAAACATTAGTACTAATGGTAGTACCGTGGTTCGCAATGACTATGTACTGAATTTTGTGTTGGGCCTTAGGAGGATATGGTTAGAATCTGAAATATTTATGAAATATCATTGAGATGAGAGTTCAACCGCCAATGACGATAAAACGCATAACTGTTTTATGTGACTTCTATCCAAGGAGGCTAAGAAAAGACTGTAGGCAGGGTGTGTCACTCAAGATGACAGGTCCTGACAGCTCAAAGCCTTGCAATCAAACGTAACCAAGTGAACGATTCCATTTTTCGTAGCGCTCGACCTACGAAAAGTTCACGGTTAGACTGCTACGCTGTAGACTGCTACGGTCCCACGTAGCCGTCCGTAGAGGTCGTAGAGGTCCGTTCGTTTAGCTACGAAATTGTTACTACAGATGTGAAATCTATTGCAGTTTAGAATAAGAGTCTGACTCGATTTTTAAAACAGAGTTGTAACCTGCGAAAATTTAGTTAAGGCTAGTAATTTAAAAGAAAAATCTCAATAATCATTATTATACAGCTTACATTTATTTAATATTAAACTAGCTGTCCCGGCCGTTTGTACCGTCTGAAAGTGTATTAATGGGGTATTTTTGATTGATTGCTTTTTTTTAATACTATTAAACTTTTGGCCAAGACGATCACAACGAACCCAAAATCGTCCAAATCGGTTCAGCCATTCTCGAGTTAAAAGCCGGAACTAACACAACTTTATTTTATTAATATAGAAGATTAGAATAACACTCTTGCTCGATTTTTAATTTTACCTTTTAGGAAATGCCTTCGGAACACATGAAACACATCCTCCATTTTCCTAACTCCAGTAACATTGTTTTAACCGTCTTTTAACTTTCCTAAGTCCTGCCATTACCTTAACAGCGCCACTTGAAACAACTTTGACTAATGCCAACTCAACGTCATACCTTTTGCTCTAATGAACGCACCATTGTTAACGACAGGTGATTTTTAGCCCTAACACGACCCAGTAAAGTTGAAAATATTTTTGTAGAAGCTATTGCTCGCATGTGTTACAGTGCTAAATTTCAGCATTTGTTAAATGGAATTTTTCAGCAATGGCCAGTTAGTGAGATTTATAACAGAAATGGTGAAAGGGAAATTAATATCCGCAGGTCAACGTATGAAAGTTACAAACGAATATGGGAATTTTCATTTTTGTAAATTGGCTATTAAAAACGACTATAAACTATTACTTACAATCACAGTAGAATGCAAAATGCAGTCAAATTCTAGGACGTAATTTTACCGACATAAGATTACTTTATGCTTTGTCCGCATACTTGACTTTATCTACTATTTTAAACGATGTATAAAAAGCATTGAATATCTGATACGTTTTATAAATGAGCTTTACGTTGAAAAAAAAAAGTTAATAGCTTTAGCTGCGTGTGGACCCATAACCGGTAAACAACATCAAAAATGTCTCTTCCATCATCACAGCTCAATTCACCCGAGCAATACAAAAAACAATCTCCTTGAAGACACTCATCACATTCAAAATACACATCCATTTCACTCAATAAGGAAAACGCTTCACATTTTAATTCCCTCCAAATAACTCCGGAATCTCGCCGTTAAACATATTATTCGTGAAAAGGAACGTTTCTAAATTTAATAAGTAGAACTGAGCTGCGCGGAACGAAACGTAATCCTGTTACGACGAGACAAAAAGAGAAAGTAACGATCAAAGTTCAGTTGAACAATTAGGAGGGATGTTACTCGTACCTGGGACGCGCACGTTTCAGTAGGGCTCGATTTTAATAATACGAAAAGTTTGTAACGTTTAAGCAGGAGCGTTTTAAGTACAATTGTAATTGTTTCATGTGTTGTTTAATTACTTGTGTATTTTATGATTGCAATGACAATCAGCTACTTTTAATTCACCTAATAAATCTGTGGAAAAGGGTATAAGGTCAATGAGGGTAAGACCGGCATATTTTATTTTTAAGGGAAGTCCGTCTTATGACACTATACACCGATCAGATAATGTAGGAAATTGGTTGGTAAACGGTATTTCCTGATAGACGGTCTTACCCACATTGACCTTAAGTCAAATTAGCACAGCGAAAAAGATGACAAGTGCCGTACATTTTATATGACTTGTGGCCTTTTTTATACAGCCAATTTGACTTATACACTTTTTGATTAGGGTCACAGAAATATAACATCACGAACCTGTAAGTCAGGCTCCTAAATGAGATCAATTTCAAAGGACATTATTTGGTGTCGTACTGGTATGCTCTGATAAAGAATATCTAACCTTAGATCACTTCGTACACTGACGCCAACTGTCTATTTATAATCCTTATTGCGACGGCATAAGGTATACTGAAAATTAATTAACGAGTATTGCTGTTTGTACACTAGATTTCAAGTTACATATGTATTTTGACGCGTAGAACAAAGGGCAGATATCGCCCGCAGCTATTGTTTGTAGCGTCAAACAGTCCGATTGATTGGATGCAACAACCTAGGGCCGAACCCGGAATAAAATAGCTGAATAATTCTGTGGCTCAATTGAAAACGAAGTAAATTTGATGCACGGGGTATGGGAGTTATAACGTTTTCACGACATTCAGAGAATTGGAGTGCTTGTATGTACTAATACTACCGCTCTTATAGCAGCCGATATGATCAGCACCAATACAATACTAGGGCTTATTGACGCAACATAAATAACTTATTGGTAAATAAATAAACTAAAACATTCTGGACAATAATAAAGTCCCTCTCTTTCAATCTCGCCATGTTAAACACTGTCGGTTGCGACACAACACACATTTGAAACTTCATCTATCTTACGCCTACAGCGCATGAGAAATGTATAAACAAGTAATTAATAATTAGAGCATATCATACTTATTTGTTCTGAATGACAACCACTGTGAACCACTAACAACAATGTTTATATGCAATGAAATGCGAAACAGAAATTTGTTTTAAGCGTCTAATTAATAAAGATATATATATGAGTGTACGCGCTTGTGGAAGTTTAGGTTAACTGTTTTAGTGCTTAATCAAAATGTAGTCGTTTTTGTCAATACAATAACTTTCTTTAAATTCAACCCGCTTTATTATACCTCCTTTAACCTTTTGATTGTCATGACTATACCTTATTGTATTGCTTGAATGATTATTTTAATGTTTGCCCTTCTCTACACCTAACCGTACCGCTCAAAAGGCTTGAAAACCTCTTCTCTCATAATTAGATAAACATCAAACATTTGATATTTTAAGGCGGAACCATACTAAAAATGAAGGTGTACAATAAATTGAAAATATATACTCAAGAAAGAGTGACTAGGACCTACAGCGTCCGAGGCAGGATTCGAACCCGCATCTCCAGCTATCGCGACTGACGCCTTAACAAGATACCTGAGGTTTAAGGTGTACAATAATCATCTGCAAGATATTCTCCGCGTCCTGTGTTCATCAAAACTCTTGATTTTATGATTTTGCGTATATTGTTATAAACTTGTTAGAAATAAAATATTAAGGCCTGTATTAGGACAACGGACTATTAATCTTTCCACGTCTGTAATAAGCCCAAATAATGGCGACCATCCCCATCGATGGCGGTAACCAGCACATTAGCGCCACCTGTACCCAATAATGAGTAACGTCCATCCTATTAGCAGTAATAACCATCTTAATGGTCATCGTTATTACCAGTAGCTTATTGGGTAAATGTTATAAAATCTGTCTACCTTCATATTATTTATATGCTAGTCTTACTTGTATTAGCTGTATGTTATGTTAGCTAATGACTAAAAAACACCATACAGTTTTTAGCTACCCTACCCGTACAAAGCGCAAAAGAGGTTCAGTAAGAAATAAACTACTTAAAAAATATTAAAACTAGGCGCTGAAATTAATTTGATCTATGTATGTAAGTCTATACAGGGAACTTATATCTTGTTAACATGATATAAATAGCTGTTATATACTACCATTTAGACTTGCATTACGTTTTAAACTAGCGATAAAACTATTATTTAGGATTTCATGAAAACTATAGTGTACATAATAAAATACACAACTCTAGGCTAATTCATAAGAGCTGCAGTCGAGTCTGAAAATATAGACAGTTAAGTATAAATCTATTTCACAAAACACAAACTTCCATTCGTTTTCTGGTCTCATTCTCAACCAAATTACTAGAAAATCTATCCATATTGGAGCCAAACTTTATCCTCTTTAACTCAAAGGCACTGTAAGCTGTAATAGATTCCTCATAATATGCCTAACACGTTCAAAGAAACCAGACCCTTTCATACCCTCGACTCCTCATTGTTACTTAGTTGAACTTTAAAGAACCAGGGTAAGTAGGTCCGTCTTATCTTTAAGCGTAAAGAGAAGTGTTTAGTTGAATAAGTGGGGTATACAATGACGCAGGTCTGATTAAGATGGTTGGCGTGCCTCATCGGATTCTTGGTGTATGCAGATACGTTAAGTTATTTTACAAGAGTTGACGAGGCTTGGTTTGGAAAATTGGATTAAAGAGTTTCAGACGTGTGATTATGATCGCTAGCTAGGAAGCTACACGCGTTGTCAAGTTACTGTTGGCTTAAATAAATCCTTACAAGCCGTCTCAAGCCGGATCAACCAACTATTCCTCAGTTTTCCTGTTTTTCTTGGGGTCATGAAGAAAAGTCAAGGCTAGTATAGTATGTGGAACAACTAGAAAATTATAGTAACCATCTACGTAATTACATTTGCGATAATTCAAAATCTACTCAATTTTACTCAACAAAAGTGCAGATTGCTTTTCTCAAGCATCAGTTTGGTAAATTATTACATAATCCTTGGACTTAAGGTTCAAAAGCTTATTAGGAAGTGATTTTAAGACCCTGATTTTCTGAAATATCGATCTAACGAGAGCCATTTGAAGGTGTGAGTGTCTTAAAATTGTGTTGTGATACAATAGTGACAGCGTAATTAATACATTACGACCCGTAACAAAGTTCAGTTTTCTAGTGCTAACGACCACTCAGCTCCTAGAGTCTGTCCACGTGCAGACAGGTGAACGAGTGGTGATGGATGTAAGGGCATCTAGACATTATTTGTCCTTATTGACTACGAATCCTTAAATACACTTATTTTTGGGATACAATAAGTACAATTATTTCTGTTAAAATGATCATACCTAATTGTGGAACTGTATTGTATTTTACACCATCTTGCGACAAGACCATTAAAGACGCCCATGTTCAAGCGGCCAATATAACCCAATAGAACGATATATCGCCTTTAGAGGTTTCCGCGCTTTGTCAGCCGTGTGAAGTGATGCTTTCACAACGGGCCATGCAAGCGGTAGCGGGAGCGGAGGCGGAAGTACTGTTTCCGCTCCAGAATTTGAAAGAAGTTATAAGATACAGGGACTGTGGTGGATAGTACTAAAATAGGCTATATTAAACCTTTTAAAAAAAGGAGGGTTTTTTGAGAAGAACCGTTTTTGTTTCTTGTCATTTAGTCCGATTTCAATGTAATCAAGATCATACAGTAGTTTTTGATTTGATTAGCTATACTTTTACTTACCGCTAGGTCCATGGAATCCCAGCGCAAACTTCTGCAAACTTTTTGCAGAAATTACGAAGCGTCTGGTTGACGTAACTGGTGACCGAAGAGCGGTGGCGGCTTCCTCGCACAACGTATCAGCATTGCGATACAATCAGGAAATGCCACCAGCATCCTTGGTATCGGTACAATGCCCAGTAGTTAAGTAAGTTATTATAATTATTGTAAACTTACTATTTATTTATTACTTTATTGTTACAAGATATCAAACGAAAGAAGAAATTAAGCGAAAACAAAAGTTACACCTTTCAAATGGGTCTAAAACGAAACAAGTCTCAAGTGAGCAAGACAAAAATAAAGAGAAAGTAACTTCGATAGCTCTTCAACTACTGAAAAAACTTTAAACCTAACTTTGCCTGTAAGAACGTTCCGCTGGTCGAAGTTTCATATTGATCAAATAGCCGTTTGTTAGCTGAATTTGCTTCGTGGTTCTTCGTTCTTCTAGAAACTTGTTCCTTGTCATATTTATGAGATATAAAACTGGATTATTTTGATATTATAAACTTTCCAAAAAAACAGCACATTCAAATCAGAAATTTTAATCAAAATCTGTTTTCGAGAAAAACATCCATTTATTTGCTGTATCCTCTAGCCGCTCAGATACTTTTCAAAATGTCTTCCATTCATTGTCATAAATATCCATGTGATCCTGGCACGTCGTTGACAACCAGCGTTTTATAGGTAGCTCCTCTAATATTGACTGATTACTTTATCCACTAGCACTAGCCAGATCCATAAGCATCAGCGGAAATCACCGAAGCGTTGTAAACTCAAACCACATCCTTACCCGTACCACGAGCGTGAACGCCTCACTAAAAGCCCCTCCGCTCGCCACTTATTGTTCCATTGTGCACTATTGTTTTGTTCTAGTGGCTTTCCTACCGTAACCCACAAACTGATTATGTAATGTACCCTGGAATAAAAAAAAAACAAGTACGAATAGTATATTCGGGGTCGATAGAAAAAGGATAAACGTAAACAAACCTTCACAGATTCACAACCATGCAGTTTTTCCATATACATTTGTTACTCATATTCCTGTTTAGTTAAAATATGCGATAACTATTTATATTCAGGGCAAACGAATTTCTATAATAACATTTTGTCATGTGTCAAATGCTTTTTTTTGCTTAGAATTTCAGTTGTCAATCAGCCATGTTTGTTTACCTTATTGTATTTTTCTATTGTGTTAATCTTTTGCCGTAGCCAGTAATAGTGGATGCTGAATTAATGTTTAATCATTGAGACTATATCTTGAAATAACATTATATAAACCTTTTGAACGCATTTCCTCTCGAGTCAAAATGTAACGTGTACGGCAACGTCTAGACTAGTACCATCGAATGTAAACCTTATCTGTCAGCAGGAAAATTGCTATGACAGCGTCCGCCATAGCCACTTAAGGGGTCGGTGGCGTGGCAGGCATCACACAACCACTTTAGGCGTTCTTGGTATTCAAAGGATTAAAGCTACCGCAACAAAGACGATTTGAATATCGGATAAATATGTGGACTGTCACTCGGGCCATAAATACAAACCAATAGAAAATGTCGGATTAATTTTTATTATAAATAATAAGAATATTTTCTCGTAAATTAAAATTAAGAATTAGTTGATTTACAATGCTGACAGACAAAAAGCCAATTATGAGCATCAGTACAAAAACAGAATATCTCACTTGTTCACAAGGCTTGGCGTGACGTTTGTACTCAACAGTCAAGATATATACGTATACGGCACCAACTCTCGTGAATCGACCTTTAGTTACTGTTGTTTTCAACGACGCTGACGTTATAATCTCCAATGCAACAACAAAACGCAGCCGGCAAAACTTGGAAAATATAAGGTTTCCTGGCCTCGTGCGTAAAGAATACGAAACGCGACATACAGCAACGGAATGCAGGTCTCTATTGTGCACAGAGCGAGCCAGCAATGCCAACTTTCACAATGCATGTTTGTGCCCCGAATACGCTTGCATTGTAGCTCTTTCGAAATATACTTTCTTGTTGCATTTGTTTTGGCTATGAATATGTATGATATTTTCGTAGCATGCGAAAACAAGGTTGTGGTTTTGAGTTTTTGTGTGACGATCATCATGCCAGTATTCATTCATAGTCATTTTGTCCTAGCAGGGAAGATAAGATCTCCTTTTGACGCTGGGTGAAAATTAATGTATTAATTATTCTCCAAACTCGGAACCAGAAAATATCACGTCAGCATCGTATAGTTGGCAGCAACCAAAGTGGTCAAATATATCGATACAGAACTTTATTTATATAGCAGTACAAAGATGTATTACGATATTGATGACTCTGCCTATGAAGCCGACTGTCTTGGGTTCAAATCCCAGTAAGGGCATTTATTTGTGTGATGTTCACAGGAATTTGTTCGTCAGTCATGTGTGTTTTCAAAGAATTTTTTTTTATTTTTTTTGTAAAACACAAGCCTTCTTGAGCTTACCGTGGGGCTAAAGACAATTTGTGAAAGTATGTCCTGTAAATCCTTATAAATATTTATACATATTTGGCTACTTAGGTGGCTACAATTATTTGAGACTGATTGTTCTATATGTTTGGCCATTGTGACTGCTTCTAACTATAGAATGCTAACTGTACTTCTTTGTTTTTACCCCGCCTCAAAGCACACTCACAATTCTATTATATTTTTGTATAATTATATTTTCACATGAATTCACAAATTACGCTGAACAAACTGCACAAACATGGTGATTGAATAATAGCCTTAATTTTTCTTACACGTGTTTCGAGTGAATAAAGCTAACCTTTGCCATTTCGAGCCAAAGTAACATAAGGAAACGGGCGCCATAAACTAAACAGCTAAGTGGGCGGAAAATAAAACTTTCTTCACTACCTTAATGCCTTTATATTTGTAAGGGTATGTAATGTACACTATTCTGTAAATGTAAATATTTCTTTGTGATCGTAATGGTAAGGTTTTCTATTCATGTTTGGCGTTAAAACTTATAAGTTTTTTACTTGTAACTGTTTGGGTATTTAAAGGCTATGCGTATATTTATAACCCGAACTTAGTTTTCTAATATAAATATTTGTACCTGGGGTATGGAAGTAATCTATGTATTTAGATAGTTATAGGGATAGATCTATTATATATATCCATATATCGCCGGCGTAACACTAGCCTAAGATACCCTTATTGAGTTGTGTATGGAACTTTGCGGATTTATGTTAGATTGTCCCAAAAATATTACGGTTCTTGCGATCATTTTATATTTTACACACTACCTGTGTTTTGACGGCCATGCCATGTGGTGCTACCATGCCCTCACTCCAAAAAAGACAAAAGAAAAGTCAGCAGCGTCTTTGCTGACTTTTCCTTTGCCACACAACCCGCCTGCCAAGCATGGCGACTATGGCAACTCCCCTTAAGATGATGCAAATACTATTTCGGTGAGGCTTATGTCAACTGAGACTCATTCTATTGTTTGACTTAAAAAAATGTACACGTCGATGTTGACGTTTTGTGATAGCGTCCATCGTTCAAACGTTTCAACAGTGCAATAAAATTTTAATATGTAGCGACAAATGCAGACCGCAAAACGTACCATTTCAGCTTTATTGCCGGCTTGTTTAATTTGCCGTGTTTGTACATCTATCCATTTGTTAGTCTATATAACATACACTTGCCGGTTCGAATACGTAAGGAGCCCGTAATATCTAAAAAAAAAACTACGTAAATAGCCTAATAGATACTCTTAACTTATATGCATTGCACTAAAAAGTCCTTTCAGAGATACAATTAAAACTGTTGTGAGCCATGTTACTACTACTTAGTTACAAATGGATAAACTCACGTGTAATTATAGCGCACTAGGCGACATGTTTCGGGTAAGCTCTGGTACCCATCTTCAAGCCGAGTCAGGACACTTCGATCGCGTTGAGGGTGTAGCGATACTCGGCTCGTGAGTTTATCCGTTTATAACTAAGTAGTCCTTTCAGAGTCCGAATAAATGCTATAGATTAGCATAGTTTTACAAGTGTTTATTAACTTGCAATGTAAGTAGGTATATGTTCAGGTGAAATACTCGTATTACACTCAACTTTGAATGTCTTTTGAAATTTAGCACACATAAGTAAGTTTGGTGCCAATGAATATTATGGTAACACTGATCTGAAGCTGTAACCAGAAGTTAGCAAATAGTAACTCGCTAGATGCCTCTCTATGAATAGTTGAAGACTGTGCAAAAAGTATAGCCGGCAATATAAGTTTGTACCATTCCGGATTAGCAAGCTGAAGTCGCAATGAGCAGGCCATATTGCACGCAGAAAAGATGGCCGATGGGGTCAAAAAGTGCTCGAGTGTAGACCACGTACTAGCAAGCGCAGCGTAGGACCTCCACCCACAATATGGACAGATGACCTCATCAAGGTCGCCAGAAGACGCTGGATGCAAGACGCGTCCAACCGGTACATGTATAGGTCCAAGGGGGAGACCTATGTTCAGCAGTGGACGTCTTATGGCTGAGATGATGATGATGTTAAGTTCCTTAACAACGTTTATTTTTATAGTCATATTCAACTGGAAAACCTTATCGGCCAGCAAAACAACATTTTCCTTGTAAGTTGGTTAAGTATGATTAATATTTCAGTTGACGGCTGAATAAGACTTAATAGTTAATGCCGAGTCAAGGCTATGAAAACCACAACACAAGGCCATGCTACTACATAAATATCACCATGGCGTATTTTTATGCCTCAAATTATGTATACCACTGATGCGTGCCGTTTTATGTACTCAATATAGGTATGTTAGTATACATATATCAATCGTTTTTCTTTGCTACAAAGATTAGGTAGCAGATTCGATGCCAAGATCCTTTCAAATTGGTTGATTGCGCAATTGCGGGCGAAAGTTCCCTGGCTTTGTTCCAGTTAAATCCCGTTTTTGCTAGTATTTATATCTACTACCTAACAAAACTAATTCGCTTACTTGTATATATTATGGAGGTACAAATACGGTAGTAAAAAATAGATAAGCGGCTAATTTTTCAAACCAAGTTACTAAGTTTCAAGGCAATACCAAATATGCTTGAAGAAGCATAGCAATCAAAGGTCCAATGAATATTTGTTAGTTTTATCGAAGTTCTGCCTCTGGCTATGTTTATGATATGATATAATATAATTATACTATAATTCTCATTCAGTTAGTAGCAGTCAAAGTGACCAATTATATCGTAACACATACTTTCTGCTGTACAAATAAGGATTTGACTATTTACTATATTGTACTGACTGTACCTACATTGAAATGGTACCAGGATATCAGACGTAGTAAAGAGAACGAAACTCAGCATACCCAATTAGGACAGGGTTGGCATCAGCCGATAACGAGAGGTCGCAAATAGGTGCAGACAACTTACTGCCTTCAGTGCTGAGGTGATTTTTTGATCTCTTACCAAGTTCGAGCTGGGTCCATGTGTTCCTATATCAGCCATAAAAAGTAATTGAAAGCCGATTTATTTACTTGTTAGTTGTAACAAGCACATTCAAAATACTTTCAACAAAAAGATTTAAATTAAATCGAAACTTTTTATATGAGTATTCTTTTTTTACTCTTGTAGATACTCTTAGCCCTCAAAAGGGAATGCATATTTTTTTCTAATGATAAATTCTATCTACACATCAAAGCATATCATCTTAGTTCTATTACCTACTGTTAATGTACTAAACATGAACCCGACTTGCGTAACACGGACCGTGTTAAGTACCTTACGATAGTAAACAAAACATAATCTATGCGGGTAAACACCGAACTCCATAAACTGTAGGTGCACGTCAAAATTTCAAATTTGGAACGGCGTCGTAATTTAGAAGCGTCCACAGATACGGCCTAGTTACACGAACGCACAGTTAACCTCCGACCACTAGAGAGTGCATACAAAGCAACTTGTTTGGCTACGAAGCTTCTCACTTAGTAAAAGATACACATTTCTATTAGAGCTACAGAATACTAATGTATAGAAGATTAATATTTATTTGAAGCAACTAAAAATTTACACAAGAATTTTTTTTATTAATGTATTACTTCAAAAAGTTAAGATAATGTTTTTCTTCTACTGCTTAAGACTAACTTATTTTGCTAGACAATATTTCGTGAGCCGTTAGCTTCTTACCCTACCCTACCTTCTTCTAAGTACTTTTCCGAGTGCAATTTCCATCCTCTGTAGGACCTCTATGGGTTGGAGTCCGCTTCTGGGAACTCAATCCTAAGGATTGACGCAGGCATTAGTCCACCTAGGATTAACTAGATTTTCTCACTGCATTACTTCACTGAAGACCTTGCATTAAGCCATAGTTCGTACATAGGTCCGAATACTTACTGACGAGCCTTAGTTCTACGCCATCTTATTATGTTCAACGCGAATCATATTATATATCCATTGAAGGTGTTACAAAAATAGTGGAGATATGCTTAAGAGTTCCTTATAAGAACACGATACCGAATGCTTTCCTTAACAGTATCTAGTGAGACGCAGTCTACCCACGAACGTGTACATTTTTAATATATTAGCGAAGTGGGTCAGGTGCACACCTGCCGTTTGGGAGTCGTTGTGCGCGCACCCTTATCTGCCGGTTGTTGTCAGAATTTAGATCATGTGTAGATGACGTCGTTTGTCATTTAAACGGTTTTTTTTTTTCTAAATTCGTTGGCGCGTTTTTAGAGACTGTTTATGTGAAGTGGGTGCTATATTTTATAGTATATACACTGCTTCAACAAAGTATAACATAGTGCAATCAGTCCATATAATATTAGATCACATATTTTTAGAAGCCTTTAATAAGAATTCAACGTTTTTCGGCTCGACTGTAAAATTATTATAACTTGAAACTTACAGGGTAGCTATTTACTAGGATTATTTTGTCATATTTTTTATTCTAAATAGCTTACATGCAAAACAATTAACAATACGCACAATACCACTGATAAAGATAGGTAAGCCCCAGTGTGGCGTGTTCATACAAGCCGATTAACGCCGGGTTGACTAAGTTTTCCGCAGTTCAACAGTTTTCCTTGGGCTTGGCCTTAATGGCGCCATCTTGCCTATGAAAAAAATTGACCTCCGCCACTGGTAAGCCCCAAATTACTACCACTGGAAAAGCAGCAATACCATAAAGCTCACTTTTCTAAATGACATATTGTTCTAGTCATAAATGGGTTATTGTTTTTCAAACGCTTTATACGCGTCACGTTATCCAAATTAAACCGTTTGTACGTTTCCCCGCTGCTGTGTGTGGCCACTAGACGCGCGGCGCCCCTCGCGACAAATTACCGCGTCCAACCCTTGACCAGATGAGTGCTGTCGTAAATCTTATCTATTAAACCCGCCCGAGCGTTAGTGTGGCCCAAGTAACTAAGCTTTGCAGGTTAGCGTTTTTAAAGGTGATATGTATCACCAGGCATGTGCCTGGAGTAAAGAAATGAGTGTGTGAAGGGAAGTGTCTGGAGAAAAGAAAGCTTGAACTTGGCTTAACACGCTGCCGCTTATGTCTATGAAAGTCTATGAAACCGAGAGATTTATATGTACAATAAATATGATTATTTCACCCGCGTGAAGTAATAATGATCACACATTTAATACATTACTAATTGGTATACAGGACCGACAATAAATCGTGTAATTTCAGAATAATATTCATGCTACGGCGCTTTGCTACAATAAAAACACCTGGATTTTGCCTCATATCGCTACACGCTGTCACTTGCACCAACCTATCCCCTGTATCAATGTCCCCTAATTGTATATCCAGGGATTGTATCCGCACCTGACCTGGCGATGGCCGACGTCCAGCCAGACCTGCCAGTAAAAAAAATTTGATTTAGCGTTTGTAAAACTTTACTCATGTTTTTATTTCATTCCACATAGATGTTTCTCTGCTCGTTTATTGGCTGTTTTTGAAAATTGGTGGAAAAAAATGCTACATTCAAAGTCAATGCAAACCTTCGTGTACGAATTTCATATTTTTTTGTGGAAAGGTAAAGATGTGCTTACTATCTAGGAAACAATAATAATATAATTGCTGGATACTGTTTTTTAAATTTCCTATCAGTAAACGTCATATTCGTCACTGTCATCATGATATTTTATCATGAATCATTGAAAGCGCAAAAAATTATTGTAAGTAAGTAATAATTATAAGTAATTTAAGTATAGAATAATTCAATGTCTAAAAAATGTATATTGAATCAAGTTATAAAATATAAAAAGTCACGATCAGTTTTACCTAACTTTAAAATTACCTTTACTAGCGACAGAAATAATTTCATGTAAATATTTGTGTATAAAAGTATCCAATGCGTGCGCGTGTATCCGTCAACTCCAATTTAATCATGTATAAAGTCTCCAAGCTCACATTCCATTACAAAACTAAAAATAGCCAAACTAGAAATAGAAAAGCACCCTGCCTGGTCGATACTGCCGTGACTGGCCGCCGTAAAAAAAACAACGTAGGAAAAAACAAAACATTAAATTATACCGTAATAAGCCGAAGGCCCGAACCCAAACAGCCAGGGTGATCGACCGCGCGGTGCTAGATTTTCCACATGGGAAATTTGCGAAAAAAGTAAATTGTTTATGGTCGCGCTTTTTTAATTACGGTAATGTTAATAAGAATGGATTTCAGCGCTATTCGTTTTTATAGCTCGCTGATATGTGTCGATGCTCGCAAATGGATATGATTTTTATAAAAAAATTAAGTGCTAATTTTTTGCAGTTCGTTCGTCATTTAATTTCAAACATTGGTACAATGATCAAACTAGTGGTCAGACGGTATATTAGTTGAAATGCCACCAAATACCCCACCTATAATAATATTACTACCGCTTCATGACCAAATTGAATGTATCACTGTGAATATCAATAAAACCGCCTATTAAATTCTCTTCATAGCCCCGCGGTCCGTCGCAGTTCGAATTTCAAATGCTTTGAATTTGAATTTAGAATATTGGAAACGGTTGCGTTCTATTGTAATCAAAAATCTGGCTGTGTGGAGTGAAAAAGAGCGAATGCTGTGTGCCAAGTTGCCAAGCAGCGTTTTATTGAGAGGTCATTCACCCTAACTTTTTAAAAATTGCTGTAGGTTGGCTACAGAGCTCAAAAATTTATTTTTCAGGACTATATTGGTCTTTCATTCTCGTCCAATATTTAATTAAGTCTCCCGTTTTGTCAAACGTATCTATTAAATTAATAGACGTATAATGCCAAAGGCATATTAATGTACAACCAATACCATCGAGAATGCTAGTAGTAGTCAAATTTAAGAATATATACTACTAGCTTTTGCCTACTTTCAATGTGGCTAATTTACACAATAACTTTAAATATATCATATTAAGCGATAGCTTTCTGATACCTATATGAGATAGGTATATAATTTTAAAGTTTCAATAAATTTAATTCAGTAGCTTTTGCGTGAAAGAGTAACAAACGGTCAACAAAGAGCTCTGCAACCATACCTACATACTTAATATTAGTAAGATTTATTATCGTACTAAACTAGTACAACTTTTAATATCATTAAAAAGTTCCAGTGCCGTAAATTATTCAAATAGGTAGATCTTTTGTGTCTCAAAGACTTTCTTCACTCAAAGCTCCACTAAATCTACTCAAATAACTCCATTAGGTTTTTCTTAATACTGTAATCTGCTCTCAGCGGTGTATTAATAATTAAAGGAGGGCAGAATTATTCCCGGTCGGGGGTTTTGTTTTAAAGAATTTATCTGTAAGCCGATTGGCGGACCCCTGGTTTGGTTCGGCTTACGAGAATTAAGGATTAAAATTGCGGCGTCGAATTTCGACTTCGATTAATATTCTGGCCGATTGGTTATAAATAATAAAACGGTAATAAAAAGTTCTAATTTGTTTTTTTTTCTGTAATACGCTTATAATATGCTTTATCTACGTACATATCATAAGTGCTCTAAAATGCGTCCAGAAACCGTAGGCAATGACCAGCATTACCAACCATCAGAAATGAATGGAGATGTAATGTTAACATTACCTACTGAAATCAGTAGGTTATGAGTTCAAATTTGGAACAGCTTTCAAATTCAAGTGAGGTTTCTATACTAGTATCTATAGATATTAAAACAGTCATTGATACGAAACGTCAATACGTTATGTTTTTAATATAAATCGAACAACATTTGAACTCGAGTGACAATAGAATAGGGAGTTGATTCTCTTGTGTCTATGGTTTAAAAATATTTGACTGAGATACGAAATATGCAACGCCGCCATTCCAAGCTGTCATTTGTTTTGTTCGTTGACTTTTTAATGTTTTAAGTAGCACTATAAGTAGTAATACTGCAGGTCATTTCCATACGGTTTCTGAACCCATCTTAAAACACTTATGATATGTGTGTAGATAAAGTAGTGTATGTAACTATGCATAATTAGGCATTACAACAATCGTGTGATATTATTATTTATTATTTATTTATTATTTATTATCAATGTGTAGAATTATTTGACATGGCTAAAAAGTATAATCGTATTGATTTTAAACTGTGACCACCCACATTCCACATTTCAACTTTTCGAAAAGAAAAAAACGCAAAGCAGCAACGAAACGCACCACAAGTCGACGATTTTATTTTTAAACCTCTCGTTTGTTCCAAATCTAAAATCATAAACAAACGAAAACAATTCAAATTTCGAACGCGTCATTTGACAGCGTCGCGAACGGAAGCCACCCGCTAATGAAGTGGCGACGACGTCAAGTGCACTTCCTTACCATCTCTCTTTCGCAGGCGTGTACAAAAGTTTACCATCTCTTTCTCTCGTAGAATATGCAAATCCTCGCGTCTAGAGATTATGCTCAGTTGGCGAGTTTGATCCATCTACGTAATGAAGTACGTCGAGGAAGATCGTTCCGCCTTTTGTTGCCTTTTTTCGAGACTCGCTGTGAAATGACACAGTGCTCCGTTCTTATGGTAAATGAAAAGTGTGGCGTAGAATAGGAGCTTTATGGAGCGATCCTTTAGTCATTTAAGTGATAATGAATAAAAATATCTGGTGTTATAAAAATATTATCAACTTAGTTTTTGCAGAAGGTTTTTCGCGGCTGTATTAACCACAAATGTTGAGGCAGAATATGAATTTTGATTTAATATTTATTTATCCGTTATAACAAAATATACCTGAGTAGCATTCAAATTTGTAATAATAAATTGATGAGGTGTATAAATGATTAATTAATTATCATTATGTTACTGCTATTTAATTCCATGCGTAATTAATTAGGTTGAATCCATTGAACTTTAGGTGAATATAAATATATATTTTACTAAGCGAAAGTGACGTACAATGTAACCAGTAACTTAGTTGGTTGTTAATTAGCAGTGAGAAATGCCTTCTAAAATTTAATGTAATAGAAATCAGGTAAGTTATCCAAATAAAATCTTCAACGAGAACATAAAGTGGCAAGTTTTCTAAACTACGTGTAAAAGTACTAAATTACGACCTAAGTGTATCTTTCTCAATTGTCTATGCGCGGCACGTTTGTAAGTTGGCAGACATGGAACTGATGGCTTGTGCAGTACGAAAATTGTGTTAGTGATGTTGGCATTGCTTTCTCTATCGTTATCATAAAAGCACACTATAAACGACTCAGTTTCAGTCTGCTCAAACACATTTATTACTGACTGTTTTTTATTGACGCCATTTTGATGACGGACATAGTTTCCCGGGCTACGTTAGTAAATATAAGCTTTTTTTAGGTAACATAATAATTTAATAATGCATATTATTTACGCTCTTCGTGCGATTTTCCTGGGCAAACTATGCACTTTTTTCTGTTTCGAAACATTGTTTGGTATATAGTAGATTCTACCTGAAACAAAAGCATGGATACATAAGATATTAAAGTACTGTTTGACTTATCAAGTTCATCAATACATTTTAGAACTCTGCCATGTTGATAGTTATGTATATTTATGTATAGATTCTTTCATATGTAGGTGCATATCGACTTATTATAATATTTATAATCATCCAAATGTTGGCTTTTCTACAAAATGTTAACAGCAAGGTGACTTACGCAGACATTGAATAAGACATTTCGTACTTCTTATTTTCTTCATAAATATAGACCACACTATATCACCCCAGTAATAAATATGAGCTCTATATCTTTTGTACTAAGGTTGTATCTCGCTTGTTGCAGGATGGAGGAGACAGTGCGCTCGCTACTACAAAACAAGGGTCGCGTGGAAACTCTGAAGCAAGAGAAGGCTTCGCTATCTTCCGCGCTGGAGGTAAGACACTTGCAAATTAGTTTCTTTGATAAAGCGCAATGTACTTTGAAACTATCGTCACGATATTTCGGCACGTTTACAGTTATATAAGTAGCTGATACCGTGGTGCTGGTTACTAGTTTATCCCCAAATTTACCTCCTTAATAGTCCGTCCTTAAAAATTAACAATCCCTTCTTAGTGATTGTCTAACTTTATGTAAGCAGCAGACATAAGATTCCGTGGGGCAAATTTTGTTGACAGGTAGGGACTTCCTATATCGACAAATTAAATTATCGATGTTCGTTCTATACATGTAAACAGGAAACACGAAGAATTACAAAAGTGGCGACGCAATCGTTTAAATAAAACAGTTCAAATGTAAATATCGGAAAATAGACTGATAAAAAGTCTAAATCTATCGTAGATAAATATCTATAAACAAGGTGAAGAACTTAACATGTCTATGTAGTTGTGCTATAATTAATGTGGAACTTAGGTACTTTAAAAAAATATAATACGCCGACTTGCGTGTACACACACGTTACTACTACATAGACCTGCTTTAGCTAAGTTTTTCACCTGTACTGGTTGGCGATTCGGCTCGAGACTCGGAACCTTCAGAATGAAAAATACACTTCTTACCGTTAGCCCACCGACGTTTTATCATAAAATATTTACAAAAACGACACACGATATTCATAATAACATAAAAATGCAACTTTGCATCGATCGCAAATTGCCCGAATTCCATAACTTGTCATATTAAAAATTCAGTAAGAATACTCGCATGAAATGCCAATTTAAAAAGACCTTTCAACTCACTTGCGATAACATCAGTACTCGCATCCCATCAGCGTCGCTTTAACTAAATTGAACTCTTATCTCTCTATTATATGGTTGATATTGCCAGGTCCAAAACACTTACGTTACGAGATTGCTACAGTTATCTGGAAGTATAGGAAAAATACTTAGGCGATTTGAAACGAACATGTCCAATGTAAAGTGAGCTTCGCAGTCATATCAACTAAGCGTTAGTAGAGAGCAGTATTAAATTGGACATTCCGAGCCTTAGATTCGATTTTAGGACATAGAAGGGTCTAAGTTGCCTGGTGATGGCGCTTTTCAAGTATGTAATGGGAAATATGCAAAACATTTGTTGGACGTACGTTGTGCTTGTATGATAGCCGATTTTAAATTGCGTTATGGAATTTGCTGGAATTTTCTACTGATTCCGAATGGATATAAGGAATTGATATAACTTTTATGTAAAGTAAACATAGTTTAGCCAGAAAGTTGTTCTATCGGATCGTAAACACAAATAATCATCAGAGCCCGGAAAATCCATAGCAAAACAAAAGACTGTCTCAATCAAACTAGTGTTAGAAACATTTTTTTATCGATATCGAGTTCATCAATGTCTTACGGAATACCAATTATCTGAGTGAGGTTTTTTTTGATGAGGTTGATTACATCTTTGTCACCCGACTACGGCCACGACAAAAGGGAAGTGTTATTACTTAACATGAAATATAAGTAACGTTGATAATATAAGTTACGTTGCGTTAAAGATGACATAACACATATAAATAAACTCTCTACTTACCATTTCTTTTGCGATTGGCGTGAATGATTAAAAATAATGTAGCTACACATATCGGTATGATTTTTTTTAGACAAATCTTACTCGATGTCGATAAAAAAATATTTCTATCACTAGTTTGATTGCGACAGTGTTTTGTTTTGCTACAGCTTTTCCGGGCTCTGCTAATCATGGTGTCTTCGTCTTTCACGATATAGAGGCGATATATATTTGTTTTTATTTCTTACTATAACTGACAAACTTGATTTACGAGCGGCGCTACCGCAAAAAAACGATGTTCGAAAATTTCGGACGGTTGTCTCTGTCACTCTCATGACGCCCTAATTGGAGTAAAAGAGAAATATGCTCATAATATACGAACTTCGTCGTTCGCGGTACCGGGCCAGATTATAGCTAAGCATACGGTACAAACGAGGTAAATTGAGTTTAAGGACTTGTGCCTTCGTTTACTTCATTTAATTTATTTATTTATTATGTGTATTACAAGTCCCTTTTGAATATCTGTGATTTATTTCGTCAGTGGAAACTAAGTTTACTATCAGTATTAAGTAGTAAGCATGTAAAATCATTATATCAAAAATTAATATAAGGCTTAATTTTAGTTGAAATTTGCTTACAAATAAACATTTCGTAAAATAAATAAAAAGTATATTTAATATATGTTATTACATTCTGTCCATTTCAATATTCTCACTCCCTATCAGCACACAAGATACAATACAATCTGACACATCAAAGCTTCCAAAATCACAATAGAAAATACTCCATCTAATTTACCGAATCTCGTACAAAAAAAAATTATGCTTTTCAAATTGGAACCCTCTTCAAACGGGTTTAGGTTCATTTTCAAAAAGCAAACAGCGGTAAATTAGGATGGGAGAAGTTGGTGTGTTCCCGTTTCGCTTCTGGTCATTGTTGTTCCCCTACCATCAACGTCACCGTTATCTACGAATTTGAATGGCGGACGCAAATTTTGATTTTTCCATTTCCCGTGCTTTTCAATACCTGACGCTGTATTTTTATCACTGACAAAGCTTTGGCGAACGCTATACTCAAACCAGTTTATTTTTGAACTCTGGAACTATGTATACTTGCGTTATCAGAATTCATTTTTAAGTTGGTTTTTAAATAACGTGCTCACTTGCGCTCGGTGTATATGGAATGTAATGCGTACTTACCTACCTGAAATTCCCATTGTGAACGAACCCCTATTTTTAATATCGGCCCTTAACTTTTTGCGTTGTCAGCCGCGTGGGTGTCTCGCCGATTTTTTGTGCTTTTTATTTTTTCCCCAATTTTCCTGTACTTTATTGGAAATATACCTTATTAGGCTCATTTTTTCGAGATCCAAGTAAACTTCCTCCTACCAACTCGTGTTCTATTTTTATTTTGTTGAGAGCTTACTAAATTAATTTCTGACGTCACAACTCGTACACTCAAGCACTTATCGAAAGAAAGACGACTAATTACGCAAAAACATCGTCCCTTCATACACACGCATAATCCCTCAAAGAACGTCCAGTTATGACCAACCAGCATAATTTGACTTACCCCACCTTCACAAAGAAGATCAAAGCGGGTGAAGTAGTAGAAGTGTCAGGGGTCGTGGAAAATTGGTGAGTATTTTCGAGAATTAATTCGCATCTGCAGGGGCAGTAATCCGAAAATGATCGCATGTCCCCCTCCTCGATAAATGGGTTTTAATGTTGCTAAACGGCCGGGCAAATTAGGAACAAACCGGACTGAGTACTTTTGGCACGGAGTCTTGAATTGTTCAAATTATTTTTACACTTCATAGCCTACAAGACCCTACTAGCCTAATACTAGACCCTAGTCATCTGAAGTTACCTTGTTGCCTAGAAGATGGGATTTAATTGGAGTTTGTCCGGGTGCCCCCAATGGATGGGTCACGAAACTTCTTGTCATGAGTCCGTCCATACTTCCACTATGGAGTCACATCATACTGAATGCAAAGTTGAACTTGTGACATGGTTGTTCAGCAACATTATATTGTTTTGTAGTATGGGAACAGTGAGCGTGTAAATTCAAAATGGAATATACATGTCTATGGTATGCGTCGCGTCTGTCAGCCAACGTGAACGGCTCATGATTATGCTCCTCATTACGGAGTCAAACATGTCGAACAATATTAGACTTGAGTTATCCGCTTCTATACAATTAATATATCAATGGTACCAACTAGATATCTAACGACATGAACTATCATCCCGTTAATTGGGTTCATAAGTCTAAATTAGATAGAAAACATATCAATGGCACCTTGGGCTAGCTTTTAAGTCGTGTTTGCGCCCGCGCATGATAACCTAAAAACCAAATTTCTTCCGTTAAATCGGCTTGACCAAATATATGAAATTATTAGTTCCACTGACAGTTTTGAGAAAATATATGACCTAAGTTAATATCAACGCACGACAGGTACTGGTCACGTGAAAATGCTTTGATGTTCATTACTGTTTTTTTACTGAGCCATTGTGTTGCCATTGTTTAGTTAGATATACCTAGTTACTGCGTTTGTTTGCAGGCCAGACTATATTTGACAAATACGTATAACTTGTAAATGAAGTACACAATTTATTGTCTGGCAAAGGGGGCGGACACGTGCCTTGTTGGCGTTGTAGCAGTGACTCATGCGATGATGCATCGGACTAACCCTAAACTAGCACTTTTTTATATATTGGTCTACCGTCAGTTGTGCACTAGTTACACGCTGGGTTAAAGTAAACATGTAATTGTGCTTCCAAAACTTTAGGCCGGTCGGCAAATTCAATTTGTCATTAGTAAAAGAAAAATCTCTTTCCACTTTTTGACAAAATAGTACAGTCAATGTCAGAGATTCAGATGTAAACAAAGTGCCTTGACTGTACTAGAGAAGAAAGCGAGTATGATTTAGCTTTGTCTATGCTCTGGTTTTGAGTAGATATTAACGCATTCCTAACAAACGTTGCGCAAAACTTGACTTATTAAGTTATTACCATCGTCGTAATATTTGCTTGTGTCATCGTACAGTTCGGGTCATGAATAATATTTACTATTCTTAATTTACTTAATTTTCTATTAGCTAGCTACTTAATTTTGATGAAAAGTGCTAAATATTGATAGGTGTTTTTATGTTGTATGAATTTTATGAAGTAAGTAATTTAAATTGACGTTTATCAAAAACATAAAAAAAAAAAAAACAAAACAAAGTGACGGACAGAACGTTATGTAAAACTTTAAGATACGAGAGAATATGGAATTTTAGATTTTACAGGCGTTAATGATAATATTAATAATATTTGTTATAACAAAGTTTGTTATTCTATCTACCAATCAACCATTACAACATAACGGTCCATGTTAGGTAAAAACACCAATAAACGTCAACTGTCACCGCCATTTCATTTCAACTAATCTCCACTCCCGAGTTGATGGCCCGTATCAAACTATCCGCAGCCGTCCATTACGGCGGCCATCTTAGTCTTAAGTATTTCTAATGTGCGTTGGAAGATATTTGCTAGGCCCCCTTGATATTATAAATGTTGGCTTAATCTGTCTGGAGTGATGGTGGAATTTGTATGTACAACAATATCTACCTGAGACGCCTATAGATTGTGTTTGACCCAAGGATATCAAAAGATGGATGACTGTTTGCCCAAAATGGCGGCTGAAGTAAACGTCATGTATTTCATTTTCTACATTGTTTATTAATACATTTTGTTTTAAATTATGCGGTTTCTATTGTTCGTGCTGTCAATCATATAAAATTTGAAGCTAAAGTAAAGATAAACTATACAATAGTTAGGTATTTAATGACCTTTTTGTATAGTAGTGGAGTATTCGTATAGACATTTTATGTTTGTAATATTGTTTTAAGCATCCGTTTGACTTCTCTATGCATATTTATCTATGGCTTAAGTATTAACCAATGGAAGACTGTGATACATACTTTTCACAGTTATACATATAAACAGAGAAATTGGTGCACTGACCCTTAATTTATCACATGTACTTTTTATAGTACGCACAAAAAAACGAGCCTACTCTTAATAATAAATAAATAAATAAATATTCAGGACAATCTTACACAAATCGACCTAGTCCTACGGTAAGCTCAGTAAGGCTTGTGGTGTAGGTACTAGACGACGATACATATAATAGATAGATACATATAAATACTTAAATACATAGAAAACAACCATGACTCAGGAACAAATATCTGTGCTCATCACACAAATAAATATCCTGACTGGGAATCGAACCCAGGACCATCGGCTTCATAGGCAGGATCACTACCCACTAGGCCAGACTGGTCGTCAACTCTTGTTTACCTATGTTTTAATTTAGTTTTAAACAAAATAAAAATATATTGTAAATATTGCAAAAATTGTGCCGGAATCAATTACAATTATATTATTATTAACATCTCATCGTGAACATGGCACAATCTGGGGCTGACACATTAACATATTTGCGAATTTGAATAACACCTTAAATATTCGTTTGCACACAGCATAACCGAGTAGCTGGCAACACAATTAGTGCGCGAGTGTGATGCGAGGGGCGGTGCACCCTACTAGTGATGGGCACGGGCAGAGACAAACCTAGGTCATGTTTTATTTTTTTGGTTCGGCTACCTATCTTTTGAGCAAGTATGAATAGCAATTTTTACTAATACAAATGATATTTGATTAGATATAAAAGTTCAATGGATATGCGAATCAATAAATTTGGGCAAAACTGGTAGGGTTTTTGTTAAATGTGTAAAGACGGTTATTTTAACAGTGACTATAACGAACGTTAATGTTTAACGACACTACTAATTTTGTCACAAAACCAACAGTCAGATGTAACTTTAACATAAGTTAGGCCGTGTTTTAAAGTATAGGTAAAATAAACTTAAAGATTTCTTGATAGCGTATATTAGTTTAGTTAGCGTAATTGTAGTTTTATATACCTTCGTAAACCAATTCAATTCAATTATTTATTGTGACTTAGTCCATATTTTCCCATTGAAATGGAGATTACAAGTTGAGTTAACAGTGCGGGAGATAGTACCTGCTTAAATATTAAATAGATATTCGTACATAGACTTGGAAAATCTCGGTGGCACTTACATAAACTTTGCCATCAAAACGCTCGTATTCCTATATTAGTAGTACACTATTCATTTCACAAATTAAACTCAGAATTAGTCCCAATGGCCGTCCATCCCTAGCCCGTAAATGCGCCCTTGCACTTCGGAAGGGTGAAGCTGAATTATTGTTTAGCGGGGGACCTTTTAAACCGGGAAACCCCGGCATTGTGCAGCCGATTTCCCTTCCGCCATTTTAATGTCCAAGCAAGTGTGGTTTGAGGTCCGGGGAAAAGCGGCTAGATTTTAATTGTATATTGAAAACTACTCCATTAAAGAGTTCCATTAAAAATGCCACAAAACATTTGGAGATCCAAACACGACCTGTCCGGGTATTACGAGATTAGTTTTAACATATCAACCTCGTGTATTATTTTTCAAGGTCAATTATATGTTTTATAATGCATATTGCAAACTGAGTTAAGAGTAGCAGTTTAAAATACATTCAACAACTGATATTTTTTTCGACTGTTGCTATTAATAATCATTTAAAGATTTGGATTTATTAAATTAGAACACACTTTAAAGATATCTGAGAACGTAAGTTTCGAACAAAGCAAGAACCAAAATTGCAAAGATATATCTCCTTTCTGATTCTCATGGAACAAAAAATGTAGCCTGCTGATACGTTGTGCGAGGAAGCCGTCACCTCTTCGGTCACCAGTTACATCAACCAGACACTTCGCGATTTCTGCAAAAAGTTTGTGCGCGCTGGGACCCCATGGACCTAGCATCTCTACGCCAAACGGTACAAAATGGTACTCTCTGCCCAGGCTTTTATATTTGTAACGTTTAAAAATTTCGGCGCTTTCCGCCGCTGCACCCGCTTTTACATTAGTTCGTTGAAGATGGAACGGCGCTAGGGTATCTACGCAGGTAGCATCCCACACCAGCATCCGTCCCAAACTACAAGGAACCAAAGGCACTCCATCAGGCCTCTTGCCATCATCTCTGACAATGCCGGTCGGCTCAAGAAGCCTCGTTACGGAGTGAAACATATCGAGCAATGTTTGACTTATAAAATGTGAGTTACCAGCTTCAATACAATTAATATGATTGAATTTCACGATAGTTTTGTGTTAAAATCACTAATTTTCTATGACTCGCGCCACACTGAAAATTTGTCTATATTGTAATATGTACGTGTGTGCGTTTATTACGGTTCTGAGTATTTTTCCCCAACCGAGTACCATTGTTATACAAATTGACCAATCTTAACTCTTATTGTAACTGCATAAAGGCTATCAGCAGTCAGGTGAGTGAGTTAGTACGGTCCGGGGGCGTCGAGTGCGCTTTTGTGGAATAGCTACGTTTAAAAGTAGGTACTAAATATACTTGACATATGTATTGAAATGGATTCGCATCAACGTATTGTTTTGCACTTTACCTATTTCGTAGGGAAATGTTTTAGAACTTTCTAGAACTATATGCGAACATAAAATACAGATGAATAAATGCTTACTTAAATTATTTTTTTAAACAAAAAAGTATCGTGGGATCGACCATATTAATTTTATAGAAGATAAAGATAAAGATAAAATAGATAAAAAACATTTATTTGTGACAACACATACACAAAAACAATGTCAGACAAAGAAAGAAAAAAAATACACCTGGTGTGCATCACAAAATGGACTCAACTCAGCATATTGCCAGCTCAGGAGCCAGCGCTGATCTTCCGCTGAGCCCATTCGGTGATGAAGAGGGTTTACTCACGTTTTATTAATCGAATATTGTTCGAAATGTTTCGGCATACTTCCGCGGTCAACCAAGGTGAACGGCTTATATTAAGCTCGTTGTTACAGAGCGAAACATGTCGGGCAATATTTGACTTATAAAACATACCAAATAAAAAATAATAATAACTATATTTAGTACGACTATACAGTAAGCATGGCAACTTTTGTATCCAATTAATTCTTTGGCAGGCTTATTTATATTTTAGGAGAATAAAAAGATGTGTGTTTAAGTACAACAGGTATATTAAGCACAAAAAACGAGAAAAATAAACAGTCCATTACACCGTTTTTTTTGTCTGGTTCTTATAAATCTTGAAAGACGCAAAGAAAAAGGAAAATGAGCTGTATGGGAAAGATATAAATTTGTGAATAATAATGATGAGCGACAGAGTCGATTACAGTAAATGGGACGAAAAGCAAGAGAATGCTGATATTTTTATTGTACAGTCAGCGTCATATAGTTAGTTACAGCCAGTATGGCCAAATATATCGATACAGATCTTTATTTATATAGCAAGGATGTGTATCGATATATTTGGCCACACTGGCTGTAACTAACTATATGACGCTGATTGTACAGTCGAGTGCAAAAATATGTATTAATTTAATCCGATCATAAATATGTCGTACGCCTTTATAGAGTACTTGCTTTTCCTCGCGATTTCGTCGGCCAGCCATGTCTGCCTTCTAAGTTTTTTTTTTTTTTTTTATGATATAGGCGGCAAACGAGCAGACGGATTGCCTGGTGTTAAGCAATTACCGTCGCCCATGGGCACCCGCAACACCAGGGGAGTCACAAGCGCGTTGCCGGCCTTTAAGGGGGGTTGGAGCTCTGGGAACCTTACTCACCATCAGGAACACAACACTACATACCTGAAAGGTAGCAGTGCTATTATGGCTGTGGTCTTCTGTAAGGAGGAGGTACTTCCCCAGTTGGGCTGCCCCAGATTCAAGCGTGATGGTCATCGCTGTGCCCTACCTCTCATAAATATAGTATGGTTGCTGGATAAAAATTATCCTATGCCCTTTCTGAAAGCTCAAACTTTTTATACTATTTTTTTTAAGCGTGAAGAGGTAACAGACAGACAGAGAGAGTTACTATGATTTTTTATTTGATTTTTCCACTTGACTACCTTCGGGCAGAGCCTCTAAACGGCGACCAGAAAACACTAGAGGGCTAGCAGCGTCACTTAGAGCGTAGGAATAAAGTGCGATCGCCAACCCGCCTGTCAGCGTGGCTATAAGCCCACATGCCGATATAGGGGAGGCGCATGTCCAGCAGTGGATGTCTGAGGTAGATGCTTAACCGATACAAATAATAATACAAAATATGAAATAACGGCTCAAAACTTCGGATTCGTATTTTAAACTGCGAACAAGGCGAGTTGCTGATAACGCGATCTGCGGGTAGTTTGTTATTGCGTTAGTAGCGTCCCTGTTGAGATGAGTCGGAGCTAGGGTCACCAGAACTATGATAATAGACAGAATATAGACAGTTCTAGTATAAACTAATATTTTTATACTAAATTTATATAGTTTATATTTTTTGACGATCTTTTTGTACTGGAAAATAAATAGACATAGACCTCTCTCAAATATGACTTGTATCATCTTGAGGGATAGTTGCCATAGACGCCACGGTTGGAAGGCGGGTTGGCGACCGCAGTAAACGCCGCTACTCATTTGTAAGTTTGTCCCTTTGTCGTCAATTTGTATAAGTATGTCCTGTAATAATTATTATATACTAGCTGTGCCTCGCGGTGTTACCCGCGGTTATTTTCCCGCAGTAAAACGTAGCTTATGTGTTAATGCTGGGTGTCAGCTAACTCCATACCAAATTAGTAACAAACATACAGAAGTGTAGATAGTATAAATAAACGCTATTCGAATCCGGGCAGTGTCAGTACCGACTAAGCTAGTTCTTCAAATAATACCATTTTGACATATTCAAAATAATCATACCGCCTGGTAACCCTAGACGGGACTGTGGGAGGGGGGGGTAGAGAAGGGGGGGGAATGAATCGCCCGCATAGTTGCTTAACGAAACCAATTAGCTAGCCGCGTAAGGCGCGATGCTATTTTGGATGTGAGATTGTTTGGGTGATAATTCTATTATATATTGTGTTCTCGACCACAAAGGGAAAGTCTCAATGTAGGATTCTCTTTAAAACTTAGTATTTTGTACAACAGTTACATAATAAGGGGTGTTAATAGAGATATTGAAGTGTTCGAGAAAATCAAGTAACGACCGGTCCCATGTTGTTTTGACGACCGGTCTGACCTAGTGGGTAGTGACCCTGCCTATGAAGCCGATGGTCCTGGGTTCGAATCCCAGTCGGAGCATTTATTTGTGTGATGAGCACAGATATTTGTTCCTGAGTCATGGGTGTTTTCTATGTATTTAAGTATTTATATGTATCTATCTATTATATATATCGTCGTCTAGTACCTACAACATAAGCCTTACTGAGCTTATCGTAGTACTAGGCCGATTTGGGTCAGATTGTCCCGATTCCCGGTATATATTTATTTATTTATTTATATTGATGTTTAGTGTACAGTCATCAACAGAAATTACTAAGCGGCCTAGGTATTTAAAATGATCCTAACACACTGTTTTTTCTCTTCACAATTAAGTCGTGTCAAGCTAATTTTGCACACTACGCCCGCTTAGCAATTTTTGCTGCTGACTGATTCTTTGCTTCCAGGCCGTCCGCGCGTTTTAAAATAATTATCGCAATGTTGTAACAATAATATTGCTCCATTATTTTACTGTTTGCTAACGTGGTAGTCGATTAGCCAACCCGTTTTTGCTTGTTATATTTTTTGCATAGGCTTTGCGGTTAATTAGCACACTAGTACTGGGAACTCGCCAAGCGAGTTCTCTGTGTAACCACTTTCCTCTACAGCCAACAGCTTAAATATCCTCGTAAGGCCTACCACACTAAAATATTTAATAGTGAAAACCAATCTGACTACGCATTCAATTGGGTTGAATTTTGTTTTATACGAAAACTGATGAAACAAAAGAAATTCTATTCTATTTCCTTTTACAGAAGATTTAAACTCCATTGAAAGGGAGTATTCATTGTAATGCACACTGGGTCTTACGAGGATATATGTATGTATACACTGTTTACCTAAAATCCAATTGGTATACATGTCGGACCTTGCTGTATAGGGCTTCTTAGTTTTCGATCCCTAACTCAAAAACTATTCAACAGATTATGTTAAAATAATTGTCCTTAAAAGTGTTACTTGAGCTATAATGTCATGTTTTTTTATGACTAAGGAATCTTGAAAAGGGTGTACTGTCAAGGTTGAAAATATCGATACGGCCTAAGGGCCAAAATATGTATACATTGACCTTAATATTGAAACCATAAGGCGCGTGTTTACTTATTTTTGCACTTACAATGTATCGATATTTTAGACTTTCACTGTACATATTTACGGACTATGACTGTATAATATACTAGGAAAACGCTTGGGATCGTTTACGTGCGCGTAGCAATTCTACACCCGTAGCTCGTAGCGCACTTTCTGTTCCGCGGTTCGCTACGCGGCCCGTCGAGGTCAAAGATATGTAAACATTTTTACCGTACTCCTTTATAATATGGCGCAAAACTGTAGACATATATTTGACGTCGACTGCGGCTGCTGCTGAAAACGGCGACGAAATGGGCTCAAGGTATTAATTCTGACTGTAGCTAAAGGTTAATGAACTTTAGGCAAAATTAATAGTAAAGGTAAACAAAAACTAATAGCATTTAGTACGTAATACCTTTAAATAAAGTAACATACAAAGTCGTATTATGTTGTGGAATATACAAAATGTAAAAGTTTAATCCAGAAAAAACTCGTTCAAAATAATTGGGAACACCCCCCCTTGTTTTTCTCTTTCAACATTCAAACCGAAATGCGTGTTATTATAAAGTTCTCTAATAGGCTAACCATTTTGGGGTGGAGCCCTTTACAAATCCACCCTGGATACCCCTGGAAACTGTACTAGTTCGGTTGCAACTTACGGATCAAAAGATTCAGAGGTACCCCTTGTTTCTTCTTCATGTTTATTATTTCTTACAATATCACTTACAAACTTACTTTTTATTTGCTACGCTGACTATTGAGGGGCTCTTTTTATCAGCACTTTAATTTTGTTATTGTTATTTTAAGAAATATGAAGTGTAACAAGAATACTTGTGATCAGAGGCTCTAGTGTAAGTTACTATTGACGTAAAAAACATTTACGAACGCATAAGTGATAATGTTATTTATATGGGTAACGCAAACGCGTCCGTGAAGTAAAGTTACGTTAAAAACTTACACTCAGGGCTCAGTTTCAGAGATAATCGTATTTCGACCATGTACGTTTACCGGTATTACAAAAAATTGAAGTATTGCGGTCAATTTAAAAAATTTCATTGATGTTCATAAAATGTATTTAGGTAAGGACAGTACATTATCTGAGTAGTTGAATGAAATGTAAAAATATGCAATAACATTGGTATGAAATGAATACCGGTATTCGTACATGACAATGTAAAATGGCCAAAAAAATCTAGTTCATGCCGCATTTCCTTGCTATATTTATTTGTTTTCTCATAATAAGAACAATTACGCTCTCAAACTGATCACTAGCATTTGTTACATCCTGTATAATGGGAAAACGATGTAGGAGTTTTTCAAGATCACAACTAAAATTGCTGTGTATTTTTTTAATATTATCTTCGGTTCAGTAAGATTACTAAATTAAAAAAAACGACTAAAACGGATTATATGGCGTATACTAATTTAAACTTTCCCGACGTTTCGAACCCTTTAACAGCATTCGTGGTCATCAGGTGTATTTTCATGTCTATTTTTTTGTTTAACTACGAGTATATAGCAATTCGTGTGGTAATACCATACCATTGATGGGGTGAGGGGAAGGTGGGCTAGGGTGGTACGTTTCGCGACCCTGTAAACTTCACTAGTTCAGTTATTCGGCTAATATTGCCCTTGCGGTTATCACCCGGTTTTAAGTAATATGAAACACGCGGTTTTCTTTAACCGACAAAAACAATAAACTGAGGACGTTCTTAAAATGACGCGTATATAATAATTATGTACCTATATATTTTTATGTAAGAATATGCATATTTTTTTACACGGTATTCTAATTGTAAAAGTTTTATTAGAAAGGGTATAATACCCCCAAAGTTGTCCCATATTATAAATAAAATAAATAAAATGGCAGCCTACGTTGAAAAATAGGATATGTTAAATAATAATAAATACGAATACCTTGTTATTATTTAATATTAAAGACACTAGTCTTTAGAAATCTAGCTATACCTCTTGAATATTATAGAAACAATTGTTTTATTTAAAGTACAGACTTACCTGGAATCCGACTTTGGCAAAATCTGAATCCCAGCTAGCTAAACATGTCCTTGGTTTTAACAATAGCGTTCAAACCTTCAAATAAATGTTATCTTTATTAATTGTTCCTTATTTGAGCATGGATAATTAACCCAAACTCAGCTTTTTATAGGAATATCAGGTTTAAACACAAATTTTAGTCCATTCAGTTTACAACAAAACGAATAGTCTTCTTGCAATTTTATTCCCTAGCATATCATGCATCACTTTCCCATTTATTCACTTGTTAGAATGTGACAGCTGTAGGGACAGAGCAGTAAGCCTGTGAGGCTAGATCGACCAAACATTGTATCTGTTTATCGCTCCTGCTTCTGTCTTAAACCTTTATCTTAACTTGAAACCTCTTGGATCGGAATTGGATAAGATAATTTGATGTAATTGGGATACGTATTAACCGCTTCCTCTTCCTCCTATTACCCACTTACTATAAATGAATATCTATTACGTTATTCACATACCGAAAACTTACATTAATACGAATATCCGAATATATTGTTCAAGTAATGTTCACAATAAACACAATTTGAACACAAAGATACTAACCTAAATTTTCTTCTTCTTCTTTTAAAAAAATATGGCTTCCATCAATAAATCAATCGATGATTTCGCCAGTGTCAAGTAGAATAACAAATAAGTATTGGCAGAGTGCAAAGCGGGTGGAGGGGGTAGCCTAAACGATCACAGCGCTCACTACGGCTAAAATTGTCATTTTAGTCGCTGACTTGAGCTGTCAAATCGATATTGCAGTAAACATGTTCTAATCGTTTTAATAATGTTACTGACTAACATTGTCCAAAATTGTGTAATATAGTAAAATAACAGAAGATTTCATTAATATTTTTCACAATATTTACTTACTTCTTGTTTGACAGCGGTGACAATATTGTCCATAATGGCCGCCTGTCACGTGGCGCTGTCGTCGCGCTCGGTCCCAATAATAACATATAAGTTTGCCCTTAGAGCATGACGTTGTTCGGTAGTAGGCCTTGCGTTTTGTAAAGTGGTAGCTGGACTTTACAGAAAGCTAAGAGGCGGCCGTGACCCCGGGACTGCCGAGTGATAAAAGACACTAGGTACCTAGATTGTAAGATACATTGCTATATTTCATGTTTTTAAACACGACATTTGAAGGTTACGTCAATCAGCCAACAGAATAAACATAAGTCAGACTGAATATTTTGGCAAAAAAAGGCCGAATGAAATACTGTTGTATTTCATTTTTAGTGTTCCTTAGCCAAACGGATAAAACCATAACCCTTATAGTTTCTTCACAAGCATTTAACTGGTAAACTGTAAAGAAAATAATTATGAAAATTTTACAGTGTGTTTTTATGCTACCTAGATTTGTAGTAAAAAATCTTAGAAATATAGGAGTAATGGAAAAGTCAACTGCCTCTCTCTGCTTTATTTGTTTGAAAAATATTATATGAACACTATATTATTTTCATTAGAGGTTGTTGAAATTAAAGCTTCAGCTGCCCAAGTTAAAATTAGCATTGTTCTAAAACCACCTTGCTGTACAGAGTTTAAGCCCGAAATAATTACTGGAAATTATTTAGCAACCTAACTGTCGACGAACAATCCAATGAACCTAATGCGTTAATCAAAGCTTTCTACTACCCGTCGACACAAACAAAGCTAATGATGTCTACGTCAACCAATTTATTAACGTCATTAATCAAACAAAATTAGACTTTAATACAACTGGCTAAAGCCTTCGATGTGTGATGGATATTTGCAGGTACACTGCAGGCCATGATTAATAGTACGCGTTTAATTCCAGTTATTGCCGCAGCGGCGCCACCCGCGCCGAAAGGGCTTTTGTAAACTATTTTCGGATTAATCTTGACTTACGCCATTTGTGTTGATTTGATGGGATTTTGCAACGTCATGTGTTAATAGAGAAATGCGTCACTGATTCAATTATCTATATGTGACGATAAATCGTTTCTATACTTGACGGTTGTTAGTTGTAAAGTTTATTTTTGGATATCAGATTGTATGCATTTTTTTTTCCGAATTGATTAATTTATTAGTTACATGCTTACAATATTTTTTTTAGATTTTTTTTATTTAACTCTTTTTATTATATGTATGTAAATCTAAATGTAAAAAAAAAATTTGATGATATACCTTAATTATCTAGTCTATGGAACGAGCACAGAAATCGTTTGCCTAATTGTCAACCAGTTTTCATACGCTTCTCAATATTAAACTACAACCCTATGAATATTAATTTATATTACTTATATTATTTTAGCTTGTATTACTTATTTAACATGTTTTCTTCTTCTGGATTTCAAGTGAGCCTTACTATATAAAAAAAAATACAGTCCAAGTAACTGAAGAATTTTGAAGTCAATGTAATATGCTTTCCTATTCCCATTCATTAACAGGACGAATAAAAATGCAAACTCTGATGCCGTGCACGGTAACGACAAAAGAACAACATTTGATAAATCGACTCGGGCACTAGGGGTCGAGCTGCGTCACGACTGAATTACAAATGTCAAATATAACAGTACATTACTTTCAAGTTACTTTTTGGTTTTGGCGGCGATTTTTACAATAAAGTCCAATCCAGCTTGGCGCAGGTCATCTCATAATAATTAGTATCTTACCCGAAGGCAACGGAACTCGGAAGCAATGATTCGAGTGATGACACTCTTCGCTGCCTTCTACTGACATACATCATCGAGACTTTTAAACCCCATATTTACTATGATATTGGGGTTAAAACAGACGTGCTGGTAGAACACTGAAAATATCTAGAAATGCGGTGTTATAGATGTAACGAGAGATCTATCAATGAGTAAAGGGTACAAATCACCCCTTTTTCACTATGAAAATTTCTGTGACCATAAATACCTCTTGGTATTGCCATCTTAATTAATCTATTGACTTGCAACTGCGATCATACACAGTCTAGCTAAATAGGTACTAATGAGGAAAAGCAGAGTTTGAAAACGGCGTCACTTTTTATTCACTGCGGCGTTAGGCCATTGCTGGCGTGAAACTAATGACAGGTAATGCATTTATTCGGAATGGTCATGTATATTACTCGCTCGGGATTTAATAAGCCAGTTATTACTGCCAGCGAGTGTACAATTTGTAGACCAGTTGCAATTGTACTATGCTTGTTACACTATTTATTTCTTAATACACCTCAAGTATTTCATAAGTGTTTATTTTTTTTCATAGTTAGATCATTTTTATTGCATTGCCAAAAACAAGTCGTTAAAGTAGAGTTGTTCATCTTAATCGTTTTAAAAACATACAATATTCTCCAGTGGAACCTTTTAAATTAATTGCTACGTCCGCTCATATTTGTAGTCTGAAGTATTGCTCAAATATTTGCTCACTACTCGGCTTATTGCGACTTTTAATTAGTTTTTTTTAAGCCACTTCTTTCAAAGCTTTTCTTTTTGATGCTGTAAATATTTTTTACTTCAATGCGACTTAAATTCTTTTTACAACATTTAATTCTGTTCCCAATTAATTAAACATTGATGTGAAACCCTGCCAAATTCCAATCATTTTTGATCAGAATACAATTCAAGTTTATTTTAATATAGACTTAATTGTAACGTGATAAAAGCGGAACTGCAAATGTTATTTATGACGATTTATCGCTTTATACCTTTCAAAGTACTCGGAACATTGATGGAAAACCAATTACAGTACGGGAATTCCGTTTAATTAGCTGCTACGGCTGCGGTCACAAGTTCCAAATATAAATTACATTTTATACATTTATTTGAATACTAAAATTCCTGTTAATTTAAAATTTGATTAAAATGAGGTCTTATTTTTGACCGCAATTGTAATTACTTGTTTGTCTATGATCGATAACTTTTTAATTAATGAACCTTTTCGATAGAAGCACTCTTTATTTTGTGAAAGATTCACAATGACAGCTTCAAGAGAATAGTCAAAACATTCGCAAAACAAAATTAATTTCTTATTATCATTGGTAACGAACCGAAATATAACAGTAGCGCATATTTAAATCATCGTTTATTGTATTATGTTGTCAACTATTACGATAAATATATTAACCTTATCTAAGGTACGTAAACTTTTTTTTATAACAACAATGCATCCTGAAAATGCCCGCGGAAAAGGGCGTCCCAATTGGCAAACCCATTGTCTTTCGCCTGTTCAATATAGGGGGCTTTTCTATATTCTCAAAAACAACCCATTTAGAAACCAAACACAGATCTGAAAAACTCGAAATTAGCAGCAGCATCATTCAAGCCTTCCCCTTGTATCAACCGCGTGTTGTTTCAGACAGACGGGCGCGCAAACAGACAAACAGACTCTTTGTGTCGCGCCCTCCACTAATGAAAGGAAACTGTAAACAATGCGGTCCACCGCAACCCTATCTCGATGCACGAAAGCCTAAATTAGTCAATTAAACCGCAGCATTATATTGGCAGGTTTCGATCCGTGTCAAATGATTGCAGACCTTCAGCTATGAATGGAATCGTCATTCCTAATGTTAAATTATGAGTCGTTTGGATCGCAAGAGTTCATGCTATATTGGTTTGTTTATTTTAGTAACTGTCGGCTTAATTAAGAGTGCGAATGATGGGGCTCTCGGGGCGTTTTTTAAATGATAATGGTCTGTCGAGTGACGCCGTGCCGCCTAAATATGAAGCGTCATTTACGCGCCATGTCTCTTAAATTGGTTTCCGGGAGTTAACTAACCGCCTACACGGCGCTTGGTTGATTATGTGTGTTCAAAATATATTTTAATTATTGTTTTTTGTTGTAGTTTATTGCTTACGTTATCATTTATTAGTAGTTACTTGCTGTTCAAAGTATTATCCAATTTGTAACATTAATCATTAAACAAGCCTCCATAAGTTTCAAAAACGAAAAATCAAGCCTTCATAAACTCAAATACCTTACTGTTAAAATGCAACAAAAAACGAAAGGAATTTTACTATTGCCTGAGCCGTGGTTTATAACAGTTTATGAGTCTTTTTTTAGGCTCCATAAACCGTTCGGCTTATTAGAGCGATCGCACTGTGTGGGGGAAGGTAGCCTGTAGAAAATTCAGGACTCTTCCGCGCCAGACTTGATTTGTACTACTGGAATACTCCTATTTGAATTTACGCTTCCAGTGAGATTGGTTGAGGTGGTCTTAACCGTATCTGAGGGGTAGTTTATGAAGTCGTGAATCAAAGTTTACAGTAGTTGCTTAGTAAGTCAAGGAACTGTCATCCTAATAGTCAGATTAATATTCCTTGAAAAATTCTACTTTGAGCTAATTTCTGTGACCGGCGTCCATATTCTACATAAAAGCAAATGTTCCATAGACGAGTATACCAAACGAGGAAACGAGAACTCTAGTCTTGGGTGTTTTTACGAAATCAGACTGTTCCAAATTTAAAACACCAAACTGACGACCGAACTGAATGGAGAAAGCTATCGTTGGCAAAGGCTTTAGCATGGCTATATTTCAGGCTTCGGCGGCGCACTACCAGAGCCAGCTGTCTGCGCTGACGGTGGAGAACGAGCGCCTGCGCACACAGCTGGCTGCAGGCGGCGGGGAGCATGAACGGAGACTGGACGATGTCGCGCAGCAGGTCGTCCGAGCATTACTCTCGCAAAAGGTAAGGTATTTTGGAATCCTGGGCCATGGTATTCACGTAAAGGAAAGCCACGTGTCGGATGTCCACAAACTACATGATCAATGAGATGGTTCTGGTAGATGGGAGTCGGTGGCTGCAGTATGCTGAGATTTGTTTCCCTTGGTCGTCTACGGGGAAGGCATACGTCCGTGGGTGATTGGATACATTTACCACCTCTTTACCTTTTACCATGTGACCAGTACACACACACCTACACTACAAGGAGGCGACGAAGTGTACAAGGTAGGTTTCTCCGAATAATTTAGGCAAGTAGTGTTGGAATTAACCCTTAATTTGGCAAATAAAACGTGCGTTTGGAGCCTTGGCAGATCTGAATAGTCCTAAAATTCAAATCATAAAAAAATACAAAAAGATGGTCTAATAATGTGTACACCAGGCTGTGCACTGCCAAATTAAGGGTCAACCCGTACAGTCGGTTGCACCAAATCGGTCGGTTGCATTATGTTAAGTTTTTGTATGTCTTGCATGAAACGTTTTTCAGTTATCTATAAGCATGCATACATGACTCGTGCAGAAGTAGTATCACCAGCAATGGTCAGTTAAAGCTAGCCCGCAATATTGCACGAAAATCCTAACGCACGTCTGTTTACCCAATACTTAGAATTAATTCGCTGAAAACAAACCCGCCTAATCGCACCCAAATATTTCACACAATTCCACGCAATTTCTGTGTCTCTTAATCCAGTAAAAGCATTAAGATGCATCCCAGAAATTGTTTTCTCATAATTATAGTCGACCTGTTTCGCCGCCGCGGATTATGTGGCTACATTCGCACATAAATCGCCTGAAATGGGACACCCCGGTTTTAGCTGTTACCGTAATAATTTCCAAGCCCAGGCCCGCAGTAATCTGGACGTAATCTGGCCGATAATGCGAGTGTTTGCGTTTAAATCCAGTTTGTGACTGGCCGCCATGTTGTTTTAGTTTTGGCGCGAACTTTACAAAGATGGCGCCGTGTGCACGGAACGGCTGCGTTCATTTGATTGTTTTTGAAAGTTTAACAGGTGTTCTCTGTGGGAACGTTTAACTTTTATAAAGTAACTTTTACATTGAGATTGAGCTTGGTATTTAATGGTACTCGCTTTACGTTGTTTTCATTGTTATTCCCTTTGACTAGCTTTTACGAATTAACACTGTTTACATAAACGCATACCTATACCTTTATACCTAAAAATAATTTTATTATTATTTTATGTTTATGTATACTTACTTACTTCTTTCAAATTCGACTAAATAATTACTCACATTACACACGCCATACTCATCCTACGCACTTCACGTTTATCAATTTCCACCTAATTTAGTTGAAACCCAATAACACGAGGCTTTTATCTCAACCCTCTAATTATTACTTAAGATAATTCCTTAAGACGTTCCACACAAGGTGCCCTAGCATCTGCATATCAAACCCATTATGCTATCAATAAACTCGTCAGGGGATGATCAATCAAATCATAAGCTGGGTGACGTTGATTACATTCTGGAGATATAATGAGTCAAATGGCGGCATAATGTTGTGATGACGGGAAATGCGAAATAGTTAATCATTGTCTCTGGTTATCGGAATTTCACAGCCTAGTGACTTCATGTGGGATATTACTTGTATGGACCATTTTAAACCTTAGTCTTAAAATTTCTTGTCATCATCGTAATCATATCTGCCGAAGGACGACCACTGCTGGACATAGGCTTCCCCCAAAGTGATTCCCGCGGTCTTTACATGTCATCGGTCGACCTTGATGGGTCTGCCCACGTTTCATGTCCACGTACCGGACCTCTTGTATTTCAATGAAATCGGAATTAGTTTTTATTTTGTACGTGTTTCTGCACAAGTCAGCCGACTTTTAAAATTAATCTTTCATTTATCGTTTTATACTAAAGGTAATATCAAATTTATTTTTATTTTAGTATGTTTTGTGGCTAACGGCTTTTCGAAACTTGAAAGCGTGTTATTCAATATGGTTGCCATTTTGAGATTCCTGCTAATGACGCGAAGCCGTCCAAATTCAGAGACTTCCTTAATTATAATTATCTCCCGCGTTTGGCATCAAAAATATTATATTTCAACCATCTTAATTAAACTCATACGCTTTTAATTAACGTTTAAGTAACTAATTTAGGAAAGTTTGGAAATCTTTTAACTTGACAGAGCCATGTTTGCGAATTTCAAGTTGGTTACATTGAGAGCAATGTCTTGTTGCCATCTTGCTATCTGCATCTCCCCTTCCCTTCTAATTACCCCTTGTCAATTACTTCTACTTGAATTTAATTTAACTAATGAAGCGTAATTAAAATATACGCATTTATTTTGAAGATGTCTGACGATCCCAGAGTGGGGTCGAGACGATTTTGTAAATGATATCGTTCAGTGCAAAATTCTGATTAAGGCTTTATATAAATTCACGAAACAGCCTCTTTACTTGGGCAAACATTATTCTTATTGAAATTTCTAAGCGTTTTGGTTCTGGTCTCTGCGCTGATGGGTCAATTAAATGGTTTAATATTACGACGGGATGAATAATAAAGGCTTTATTTTAGCCCTTGATGGTAACGTTATTGGTTAGAAATACGTATTTTATTAAACAGATAAGATGCTTGCTCAACAAAAATGTATCAAGTCGATCGTATCGTATCGTGTAATCAGAAAGAATCAGTCGAACGTACAGGGGATCGCCATGGTAAAGAATATAAATCGAAAATCGAAATCAGGTAGGTATGTCCAACGCAGGGTAACACACAAAAAAAGCCATAAAGCAATAGTTTTTCAATACATTTAGGAACTACGAAATACAAGTACAAATTAAATTAAATTTTTAATGTTTTTGGACTACAACTCTAACCACACGATTTCTTAATTTTCAGAGCGTACGCGAAGAGCTGGGATGCGCGCGAGCACGCGTCCGAGAGCTCGAAGCTCAAAACCGGGCTTTGAGTGCGCTCCTGGTTCGGCAGCTGCGCCCCGTCCCGCGGCCCTCGCCCGCCACCCCGCATACCCCGCTCACGCCTGCCAGGGACCTGCAAGGTGAGTTTGACAAGGGACCTCAGAGCATGCTTTTGGTGCGGCTTCTAGGCCCTGTCCCGCCTTCGCCTACCACCCAGCTCACAGCTGCCTGCATGCCTGCAAAGTGAGAGACAAGGAAAACTTTGCACCTATTGGTTATGAAGCTGCGCCTCTTCTCGCGACTCTCGACCGCCATCCGCATACTCGTATACACCTGTGATAATAATACATACATACCATTCAAGACCATCCCGGAGAGTCAAGAACCAAAACAGGTCAAAAAATACTATTTTTTTTTTAATCTTCAAGAGGACTCATTTTTTTAACCTTAATCTGCTTCTTATTCCAGTGCACCTAGTGGACGTTGGCTCCTGCGGTTCCCTGATCTCGTTCCGCGACTCGCCGCCGCCTGCGCCCGGCCCCACCCCCGCGCTGTGCCACGACGACAAGCGACGCCATCAGATACTGGCGGAAATCTGGACTGAGCTCAAGGTAACCTGTACTGACATTTCCTGCTGCACGAATGGCAAGCAAATTACTAGTAATCCATTTACACTAACAATCTTTGTTATATAGTTAATAGGCAGCTCAACAGCCAACTGCTTCATGAGTTTTTGTAACAAACAATTTGCTAAAAAATATGTTTGTATCTACAGGGCTTGGAAGTGACTCCCGCTAACCTAGCCCGAGCATTGTCTGCAGTGGATCCGACGCTTTGGGCGGCGCCACCACGACCTGCCACGTTAAGCCTCAACATGCCGCAAGCTTGTTCAGATCCTGTTAGAGGTATTTACCAATTTCTCTCAATTGTATGTTCTTGCCTTATGCTGACATTATTACTGACTAATGCAATGTAGAAGTAGTTAAGTTCATCCGTACGTAGAGCACTTGCTAAAAGATTCTAAGACTGAGTAAACCATGATCATGTAAATGTTTCAGATGGAGCAGGAGACAAGGTTACAGAAGAAGAAAACTGTGAGACTGGTGAAGCAGGCGCCGAGTCTCCAGAAAGCGGCGCCAAAGATGAGGGTTACTCCACAATGTCGAGTGATGTCCAAGCCGACGCGTCAAGGCAAAGCGACAACGCGGCGGACAGAGCTCTACCCGATTTAAACGAAGCGTCTGATGAAACGGATAATCAAACAATAGTATCTATAAACCCTAGAGAATCTCGTCGACACGCCAGGCTACTAGGAACCGATGCCGATTACATCTACTTTCCAATTGGTATAGCTTTCGCCGGAGTTCGAGGGAGCTATCCGCCCTCACGACCAGTCTTGCCTTTTCAACATGTTGTGAGAAGCTTCTCCGATTCCCATCTTTGTCTTAAACTGCTCGCTGGAACTACTTGCCCGACAAGTTGTCTAGATAGCCCAACGCCTAGCTCGGGCATGTTAGTTTTAAATTTAAACCCGGGCCCGGAAAGACCATTGAGGCGACAAGCAATTGTCTCAACGACAAGTTCTGAAAGAGTCTCATGGGGGAGTACGGCAGACGAGCGCGCTGACGGATCGCAGTATGATGCTGACTATGTCCAACATTGGCTTGACCTAGACGATGCCAGGTCAGCCTTACAACAGCGACATCGCGATATAGCCGAACTGGAGTATGACAGAGCGGAACTAGAAGATTGGAGCTTATCATTATCGTGTGAGGATCTCAGAGACAGACAATCTCCATTCGCTGAAATAACAACTCCTGGGCAAATATCGCTGTCAACACTGCCTAGTATAAGAGAAGATGACGCTTTAGAACTAGAAGAAGATGTAGGAGATTGCCTTTGGAACGACTGTGGTTTCGCAACGATCGAAATTGACGAGTGTAGAATAGGAGAAGACTTAGAGACGTCAGAAAAGCGGTGGGAGTGTTCCAGGACTCATTCACCGGGTGGGTCGTGGTCAAGCGCATCGGACGTTCCAGATAAACGATCTAGCACGGCACTGAGCGAAGACGGTGACTGCGCTAACGTAGGACTAGATTTCACTCGGGATTTTTACCGGCTAGTTAAATACGAGAGCACGAAAAGCTTAGCATCAAATTCCTCTAGAGGATTACCAACAGCTGATGGCAATAACCATTTACGGTTTCACGATGTACAAGCGATGGCATTACAAGATCGTGAGCAAGCTCTTCAAAATGTACTTAATTTCATCGCAGAACAGCAAAAATATTGTCGGGATAGAGAGGAATCTGATTCCATGTCTTCAAGACCTGTATCTGAAATAAGGGAACTACCACCTCCTTATGCGGCTGCCGATTTCGATGATGAATCAATAGGACCTCGAAGCGAGGTTTCCGAAGACCGACCACGACCGGACTCTTTTAGCAGCTTCTCAGAGAACGACTCTTGTGATGTCCTTCCCGAGAGGCCAAGAATTCAATTTTGTGATACAGTATCCGAGCCAAGGTCTACTCCACGCTTCATCGAGCGAGAGGGCCCTTATGTAGAGTCAGAGGACTACTACGACGAATTTAATCGAACTGACAACGATGAAAATGAAGCTGAACATAATCTTTTAAAGGTACAACGGAAGAATGAAATCAATAGAACAAATGACCTAAGTAAAATCACCACTCTAGACATGCCAGATAAGTTCGAGGAGAAATCAAATGATATCGATTCTAGTCGAGCAGACGATTTCAAAGAGACTGCTGTAAAGATTTTATTGAAGCAAGGCTTGAATGAGAGGCCAGAACTAGAGACGTGTCTTATAAAATCATCGAGCTTCCCATTCGCCAACGGCGAGACCGAAGTGTCTTTGGTCGAAGAGGTTTTAAACGCTTGCAGGCGGAGCACGGGGGCTCTAGTTACCGTCCCCGAAGAGGAGGAAAACTCATCTCCTGAAACAGGCTCGCCTCAGATGACTGAATCGAATACGACGAGCACTTCCACTGCCGAAACTGTGATAGTAAGTAATAAGGACAGGCCTAAGGAGAAGAGTCGTATACCGATGCTGCTGGGCGGGAAGAGGCCGCCGTCGTCGCCGCGAAGATCGAAGATCCCCGTGGTTGAGAAGAAGGCTATTGCGGCGACACCGGAGCCGATCATCGTCAAACAGGAGCACACGCTGAGTTTCCACGAAGCTGCCACTTCTAAAGACGTCATTGAAGAACTGAACAGGTTAGTCATTAATGTCATAATATTTTTTAGGAGAAAGTTTTTCGTTTAGGTTTTTAAGACATGGGACCAGTTGTAATGATGATTATTTTTTCGTTTTCAGAATGATACGTCAAAGTGAGGGTGCCACTGAAGTGAAGAATGAAGATAGAACGCAGGCGCAAAAGGATGGTGCCTTATGGGCACCTACAGGCTGGGTCCATGTTGAGAAGGATATCGACTTCAGTGACCCAAAGGTAACTTAAAAGCAACTTAAAAGGTTCTTTACTGAAACCGTCTCCTAACAAACCTCGTTCACGACGACAACGGAGCCAAGTGTCAATAAGTATCAAACATTTAATTTATAATTAAGTATGAATATTTCCGCACAGGTATACTCCAAATGCGAAACTTCTTCAGTAAACCATAAAATCCCCTTTATCTATAGTTATCAGTATTAATGATAACTTGCAGAATTACAAGAAGCCCTTGTGACGTGTGTCGTTAAAGCATTATTGTTTAGTTTATTGCGTTTGTAGTAATGGGATTTTTATCTGATATTTATCTACTGATTGATAATGATACGTTTATAATTGCATCTAATTGATATAAGCATAACACATGTTTAGTAAAATGTCTAAAGTGGTTGTGTGTTGTTATTAATACATTAATGATACAAAGACTGTGAGCGACTATAACGAACTGCAAAGTAAAGCCTATGTGGGTTGATAAAACGTTACTTCCAGTTCCTTTGTTTTACAAATTTATCACAAAAAAGTGTATATGTAATGTAAATTCGTGTTTATAATAACAGAAAACATAAAATATGGTAGTCCACATGGAAAGGTACCTTATGGCGCTTGATGCCTACGTTGCAAAGTGTCACATTAGTATTTAAGCGTCATTAACAATAGCGTAAGAGACAACAACAAACTATCTCGTGTTATTTCTGAATAATATGCAAAAAAAAAAAGCCTTTAATCATAGCACAAGGATTCCCGCGGTGAAAGTGCTTGTGAAATTGACCCATTTATACAAAAAAGTATAGAAATCACGATTTATCATACAAAACTAAAAACATTCACACGAATACTAAAACTCTGTGTGCTAGGGCACTTAATTACCAATGGGCGATCTTTTGACAGCCAGTGGGCACTTGGGCTGTCAAACTTGGGGCATATTTATGGGACTATACATCTTAGTATTGCTGTGAAATGTGAAGCAGTCTGATATTATAACAAATCTAGATTTGACTTGACAAAACTCTTTCAAGTACTAGATCTAACACCATTTGCGTTTAAATAGGAAACATTTCACATATCGACCGAAAACATCATTTGAAGAATTTCCTTCCTCGTCTAAAAAAGTAATCATAGCCATTTGTCACGTTGAACCCTTACCCCTCTCACCGCTGTCTGGCAATTCCAGGCGCGCGCCAACTTGCTGGACGTGATGCTTGCGTCCAGCGACTCATCTCCGTCGTCATGCAGCTCGTCGCCGGCCGAGCCGCCTCCCCCCTACTCGCGGTTGCACCGCTTGCACCGGTCCAGGAGACAGAAGACCGGTAAATATTATACTCACCGGTATATTATATGACCGTTTAGTATAGGTAGTTCCACGAGAGTTGAGGATTACGCACATGACTATATGAAGTACTGATTGCAAAAAGAGTGAACGAATGGAATGAGTAAATATACCTTTAAAGTGTAACCAAGGCCAGTTACTTCTGTCACGTTTGAAGAGGTTTAATAAACAAACTTTTCGGTCTGTATTCACTTAATTCGCTGTTGAGCTTGCTATCGGTATGAAAAAAGGACTATAATTTCAAAATCTTCCTATCATTACATGAGATGTTGTTGTGTGTTTGACTTCAACTCTCGTGAAACTATCTAACTATATCTTTGGTACCGTTTAGTAACTGAGTATGTTCCTGAGGTATGCGAGCTAAAAGGATGGGTGTTTTTACGAAACGTCTAATGTCAAACGTGTACGAGACACGTTTAACATTACACATACACGTCATGTCACTACGCTGGGCACCCCTGCCGCACCGCTCCCATAGCTTAGGAACACACTCAGTTAAAAAGCGTTAGACCTTTAACTTTTAAAAACATAATTATAATCCCAAAAAGTATCTAATTACGAAATAGAACTTTGTCTTTATCGAGTTGTAAATACCAACCTAAACTAGCTACAAATAAGTCTTTAATTACCACGGTTAGAAACCAGTTTCGAAACTTAGTTGCGAACCGCTACGTAACTAGTTACAAACCAGAAACCTTATTGTGCATTTTGTAGTTGGTTACGAAATAGTTACCCAACGGTAATAACACAGGTCCTATATCTAACTAGATACAATACGGGAATTTGTGGGAATTCATAATTAAATTGTTAATCTTAAAGTCTGAATTATACAAATAGATGTTTCTTTCTGTTGAAGATTAAAAATAATTTTATTTAATTAACCGACCAATTTTGAGTTGATGACAATCAAAAAGATACTAGTTACTTCATTTGATATGATTCTAGACTATCGCAGTATGTGTTAATTGTTTGACCCACGTAACTATTTTTAAGGACTCTCAGGTCACCTACGGGCATTGTCAGTAAAACAAAACATAATAAAATTATAAAATAACAGCGATCTTGACTCAATAAACGGGATCGTCTATAGGTGACCTTATTTCAGGTATTAGTATTATATTTGATATTATTAGGGCCTATGCTAGCTGACGCAGACGCCCGCCGCGTGCCCATATAAAAGTCGCCAGTGGCCCGCCGCGCGGATTTAACATTTGTATGGACACGCGGCGGGCGCCCGCGTCAGCTAGCGTAGGCCCTTACTGGGTGTTTTATGTGACTGACTGTATTTATTGTATTTTTTTTTTTTTACTTTAATTTCCTGGCACATTTAAACATGTATTTAACACTCATGGGCTTAAAGGTAATTTCCAATCTTAATCATGTTTGATGGTCCGGATTTTGTTTTAAGTATTATAAGTTCATTGTCATATTAGGTTGTTAATGCTTTATGATTACTTAATTTAGTTGAAGCGTGAATTTTTGAAACGATCGTATATTATTTAACTGCTTTAATTTACCACACGTTATTTTAGCCGCATGCATATGGAACCGAATCGATTGTATTGTATAGGAAATTAACTTCGTTCCAAATGAATAATCGCGCAATTAAAGTTATCATTAGTAGCATATGATTTAAAAAATGTTAAATCCGACATATTGGATTGCAAAAGAAATAAGTTGTCATTGTTCTGTCAAAGTTTTGATTGGCTATTGAAAAGTTGAAAGAAATTGAAAAGTCATACGTCAAACCTCATGCGCGTTTTGAAGGGCTATCTTTTAGACTCCGTTTTTGTGGTCATTATCATTCGTCATATATGTATAATTATCAATCGCTGCCGTAAAGCCATCATCATCATAAACATTGAAATAAATGTTTCAAATATTCACGCTAGTATTTTGTTATATGTGTCATGTCATGTGTTTTCATGTAGCGATGCCACTTGTCAGTTTTGACAGGTGGTGCCGTGTGTGTCATGTCCTTGTCACGTCCAGCCACGTCACGTTTCCGCTCTCACTCACACGCACCTCACTCTGTCGCCTCATCTCAACTAGTCGTCATACATGTCGATGTCTCAACGTTTTGCAAACGAAAATGTGTTAAGAATAATGAAACGAACAATTTTTTATACTCGCACTATACTAATCAAAGGACTCATAGCTATGTACTATTTGATGTGAAATTATTTTGTTTAATCTCACAGATTCCGTGATTATAGATAGACTAGTTATATTGTTCTCAGGGTCGGCTCTTAATTCTGATATCAAAGTTATATACATTCTTCATAAAATTTATATAATATAACTTTTCACTATTGTTTTTTGCATTACAAATTATAGTTAAATACATTATACAAATATTGAAACCGCGATGTGTCTATGAAGTTTGCAAAGCATTGAGATAAGCATTAAACCGATTTACTTGAAAGTAACTTGTTGAATTTTGGAAACCAAGAACCTTCAAGTAGAAGGTTTCATTACAAGACTACTAGACTTCGATTTCAAAATAGTCGAAGAAACAGAAGAGGGGGCTACTGACTAATATATTTATTATTCTTCGGAAATTATTTATCTTCAATCAATTATAAATTCAAAATTGGAAGTAATCGACGAGAGATTAAGGTCTATCATAATAATCATAAGTTTGCATATGTCTTAACTTTGTAAGACATCAGCGTATGTAAAGTTGGCGTCGACAGATATTGCCATTCAAACTCAGTACTAAAGTCGCCATCAGATATATCGGATCTGTGGAGGTAGTCATAAATATCGGAACATGCACTTTATCGCCCTGACAATAGAGGCGTTGTTCCGATATTTGTGACCACCTTCCACAGCTCCGATATATTTGATGGCGACTGTACAGTCAACCAATTTGATTTATGGGCCACTTCGCTCCTTGTTACAGTGAAAATCTATATGAAAGAAGCAAAACATCTCTTATTAACGTCACTGTGACAAGGTTCGAAGTGGCTTTGAAAACAAATTAGTTGACTATACATAGACGTACTCTCGATCTTAAAAATAATGGGCATCACCTATCAAAGAAACAGTCAGTACCCCCCTCTAGCGACAGACTGGTCGTGTGAGCGGCGGGCGGGCGCACGCTCACCGTCCGCATGTCCGTAGAGCCGCCGTAAGCCTGTGGGTGTTGCAGCGGCCGCGCTGCGCGTGCGCGGGCTGGGCGTGCTGCGCTGGCCGCGCGCGCGCCGCCCTCCATCCTCGGCCGCGACGGCTTCTTTGTGCGCTACGGCGACCGCGAGCGAGACGCCGTCGCAACCTTCGACTTCTTGGACGACGAGGAGACCAAAGACTGTACCTATTAGCAATAACGTGTCCCAAATACTATATTTTTCTATGTGATACGTCTGACTGAGTGTGGTGTCCGCGCGGTAGGTGAGCCAAATTGTTTTTCTGATGTAGCGTTGTTGAATTTGCTGCACACGTCCGTATGGCTGCAGCTTCTTAGACGGTTTTGCGATATTTGGAAATCCGTTTTGATTTTGCCCTAATGGAAATTGTCCTCAAAGTACTACTTAATAAACTTGTAATCGGGCAAAATGGGAATGGATAGTTAACACTTACCTACTCTTAGGTGTAATCATTTCACTCTTGTAATGTTAACTCGAAACTACGACGAAGCACCTAGTCTTTAAAATCTTCCTCGTTTTTACTAAGTAAGGTAGAAAGTGGGCCGAGTTGTGAAGATGTGTTTCATGTACCTACAAATTGGTGAAACTTTTTTTATTTGTTAATTCGTGTAACAATTCGTCGCATTGAATGAAATTCACAATCCTGTTTTGCATAATTATTGTGTTTAATTATTTTACTGCGTGTCAACGCTTCCAACACAGCTTGTACGAGCGGTTATAGCTTCTATTACAATAGCAATACGAACAGTTGATTACTCCCAGCAATGTCTTGCTTACGCTTCGAACGATTTAGGTAAGAAGACGAACTAATGACTAAGAAAATGAAAAGCTGCGGCCTCGAAGTAATGTGATATTTTTGTATATACTGTAAGTCCCACTTATTTTCTTATACATTTAAATGGATTCATTTGTAACCGAACGAAGCGTGTTCAGCTGTTGGTTCTAGGGTGAAAAATGTGTTTTCGTGTAGTGTCATACGTGGCGGTAGTTGCACGATACAAGGCTTGACGTTGTACCAAAATATTAAAAGATGGCGCTATTGTCAATTGCAACTTTTTAAACATCTTTAAACCGTTTGTATCGTCTAACAATCGTCACGTATATTAACTATTAGGTACTTATGTAAATACTGACGATGACTTATTCGGGTAACGAGCTATAGTAACTACACCTATTAATTATAAAGAATAGTCATCTATATTATAGTGTAACTGTCGATTAACCTTACAAAATCCATTAAAACCGAAGGGTACTAAAATATGTTAAGTGTATATAATATTACTTGTCATTGATGCTATTTATTGATTTGTATCATTTGCGGGTCTTCGATCGTTTGTGGTATACTTAGGTACATATCATGAATTTCTTGTTTATTATATATTTATATTGACGTGATCACGGCGATATGCTTGACTTGGGAAATGTAACTTGTAAATTCGGATAGTGAAACAAACGACTACCTCTGCAACATGAATCTCAGTAAAGTACTTAGGTATGATTGATTTGCTTAAAAACGGCGCCATCTATCGATAAATATGTTCAAATTGTTCGATAGAGCCGCTGTGGCATATTTGCTGAATCTTAACTGAAAATGAAACTGAATTGTTATTGTTGGGTAAGCTTATCTTATATGTTAGCTACCGATCTACTATATCATTACTTACAAATATTATACTACCGACGCCATTGTTACATAGTTTCGATTTGGATAACGATTTTCCGTGTAAATAAGTTTTATATCACATCTAGAAATTCGAAACTTATGTTGAAAAAATGAACTGTGAACTATTGTGACACATCGTAGGATTCAAACCCATATCTTTTGGATTCCAGTCGAAAGAATATGGGTTGGAATCTGAAGGGACTACTGACACATAAAATGAACTTTCAAGTAATGTGACAATCATGGAATTCGAACCCACATATTTTGGATTTCAGTCCAAAATCTGATGTCTCATTCTAATTAACAATTTCACCTTATCCTTTCCGGTTGAGTTGCACGTCCAAGTCAAGGTGTATCGTCTGTTATATATATTTACTAATAATTGTTTATATCTATATATTTTGATTGCTTACGGTTGTAAACCTTTGCTTATTATGGTTATTAAATTGCGTAGGTATGTCAAATAACGCGTCTAAATTACAATGGCATAACTTGACCGTTACATTTGCAAATTAGTTCTAAACATTTTATGCACTTTTTGATGCATCATTTCTGTACACTACACCAATGTTTATGTATTGTATTTTCGTTCGTGCATGCCTATCTTAAAGAAAAAAATATATCGATTTTTTTTTTTGTTTATTAATCCCACAGACAACGCAAAGAAACAATGGCGTGTACACAAAACAAATAGACTCGCAGAAAATATTGTATAGGTATGGCAATCATTAATACATCATACTATCATAAGATTATAGCGCATATGTCTCCATCGAAGTTTAAAGAGACGGGTCATATTATAGACTCTAAATAAATATCCTATACAATGGAATCTTGCTATTTCATATCGCCCTCTTTATTTCACTTTGTACATGATCGTGTTGCAGTAATTCAGGCTACGACACTAGCGTCATCTATCGCGGTATAAAATCTATCAGTTCTATTCATTTAGTTCAGCGTTTCCAAGCTGTAAAAATAACTCACTAAAATAACTCGACGTAAGTTATGAATGTAGATGGCGCCATGGTGCGGCGCCGTCAGCTCAAACTAGAAACAGAATGCTGAACTTTATAGGAACATCAACAATAGACATCGGGTGTCGAACTATGATCCTCGCCTTCAATGAATTCCTATAGAGTTGCATTTTACAAAGTGGGATAAAGGTTCAGTAGCAGTGTTTTAGCCGCTTCAGAGTTGTTCGGTCAATTATGTAATCCCTAGTTTCTTAGCGTAACTAACAAATTTTTCACGAACGCCACTCGTTAATTACACACAGTTTCAGTTAACGGGCATCACTTCAAAGTTTTAAGACGAATTTATAATTACGTATGTTCACATCAATTAATTATCTACTTTTTCACTTAACTAAGTGACATTATTTCATGATAACTTCGTTTTTGAACTGTGGAGTACCATCGCCCGAATTAATTACCCCAGCCTTGTTTAATGGTTAATATTGAAGACAATAAAGGAAGATTTATACCTATTATTAATTATTGATAAATATAAACGAAGCGAAACGATCGATATCTAAAATATTATCTTATTAGTATAGGTTACCTACATTATTGATACGATGTATTTGGTATTCTGTAAATGCGAATTGGAAAGGAAACAATTGTATATACTTTTGAGTATTCACTAAGTAATAGTTATTACGATTATACAAGCGAGAAATTTGTGTAGAGAACACAATTATATAAAACCTGGTCAGAAATATAGATGGCCATTGTCAAGAGGGCGCTATTATTCTATTCGGTATGGTAAAAAAAAATATTCTTCTCTATGGCACGGTGAAATCTAGATTTGTTTACCTGTCACCACTGATATTGATTTGGAAATGTTTTGTGCCGAAATAGTTTTATCTCCCATTTCAATAATTAAATTTTTTGTCATTTATTATTTGATAATGAACACTTTTATATTATTCAAGAAAACCGCCACAATGTCATTATCACTGACAGTTTCAACTTAACGCCGTGGTCCGATTCGCGTTTGGAGTATTTGAACATTTTTGATAATCGCTCGAGGTCGGTCCGATTCATTATTTCTGGACTCACAGAAAACTCGTGACGTCATTGATGGCGTGATTTGACAGCACTTACGGAGCTCACGCTATCAGGCATGAGCACTATGAGAGCAAACGTGAAGTTGACGCCTGTCATTGTATTCCTTCAATTCATATAGGCGGAATGTTATGTTGTCAATCCGGATGGAAATGGCACTCGTGCTCATGCCGGTCCGAATGAAAACGGCATTTTCGCGACCTTAAGCGCGTGAACCAGCTGTCAGCACTGTAAGCTTTGTGAGCAGTGTGAGCGTGATTCGGACCACGGCTTGCTCACAATTGTTGCCAGTGTAAGAAAATTTTTCTAATAAAATTCCGCAATATGGCACATTATCATATATTTCAGGTCAGGCTTTTATTTTATTAACAGTTTGTGACGTATACTTTGTAATCTATGTCGGTTAATATTGCCAGAATACTATACTTCAATGATAAAGCAAGTTTCGTTACACGCCAAATTACCTCCGGAAATAATAATCGTTTAAATTGCCCATAACTATTTATATTACCGGTTTTGTGAACTCGTTGACTGTTTAGAATATTTCAGTAATTGCCACAATTGTTATCATGTCAAAAAAAAATATTGAATAACTATCTAGTATTTGAAGGCTAATTTTATCATTTTTGATGATTTTCGCTAAAACAGTGAAACTTGCAAGAATTTCAACCATGGTTTATATTGTGCTACGAAATAAAGCTTAATAATTGATAATAATTAAAAACTGCAACATCATTGTAGAATTTTGTGTAACGTATAAGTATGTGACAAATTGTTAGCAACACTTATATATCATAAGTTTGTCACACAATGGAACCAGCTGTTGAAACTTGCGATATTCACCTACCCATCCCAAATATATAACTATTTCTAATTTCAATTCCGCCGTCACTAGCATATACTCGTAACAATGTGTAAAATTACATTTTAATTAAAAATTCTGATTGACTTTAGACTTTCAATTGAAATAATGTGTAAATTTATCTTATGTACTTTATCTAATTTCGTTCCTGTCCATAATTGTTAATTGACGTGTAAAATACATAGTTGAACGAATTGGCATATTTATTTCATAAAGAAAACGTATTTTATAACATTGTATTCACTATACATAATAGTAGGATCCGAGAGTCAACGTCAAATAATTAGTAGCAGTTAGTGACCAAAATAACACAACAAATAAAGATCTGTGCTGGTATATTTGGGTACTTTGGTCGCTACCAAGGAACTTACAAGACATGATGTCAATTTCAATACAAAACCGCCTTCCCCGCATCCTGGCAAACACATTAGCGACATCTATCATGTTAAAGCAGTCATATACTATATATCAGTGCTATACTAGTTGTATGAAGATGTCTCGCTGTCAAATAACTCAACATGTGTCGATAGATGGCGCTGCGCCGCATAGTACAGAAAAGAGAAATAGCCAGCATGTCGGAGGATAGCGACTTTTTTTTTATGACATAGGCGGCAAACGAGCAGACGGATTGCTTGGTGGTAAGCAATTACCGTCGCCCATAAGCACCCGCAACACCAGATGAGTCACAAGCGCGTTGCCGGCCTTTCAGGGGGGTTGGAGCTCTGGGAACCTTACTCACCATCAGGAACACAGCACTACATACCTGAAAGGTAGCAGTGCTATTATGGCTGTGGTGTTCTGTAAGGAGGAGGTACTTCCCCAGTTGGGCTGCCCCAGATTCAAGCGTGATGGTCATCGCTGTGCCCTACCTCTCATTGTTGGACGTAGTTTAAGGACATACTCGGGTCTTAAAACTTTGTGTAGAGATTGTCATTACATGTCTTGTATGTTCCTTAGTTGCTACCAACTATTTAACGCTGACTATAACTACTGTGATTGATAACTACTACTTAATTTTCGAGCACAATTTGAATTTATGAAAAAAAAATACATTTTCCTTGGTGATCGTTGCATTTGTTCGTACATTGTAACCTAAGAAATAGAATACTTGAGATAGGTAGGTACTTTCAACAGTACAAAAAGAGTAGAGTAACTGTATAATTTAACTATAACAGATGGGTTCAATAAACGATTCCGTTCCCTATTGACATTTTGTTTAATTTTCACCCTCAGACAACCCTTAAAACGCTGACAGCCCTGGATAGAAACGTGAACTTGAGTGGACAACAAGTGGATAATAACCCCTAACAAATATCCATTTGTTGCCCGTGGTCCTACCGCGTAGTCCTACTGGTAGTACCACGGGCAATTTTTTTCCCGTGGATCTACCGGTAGAACTGTAAAAAGAAAATCAATTATGTATGGGCATTGGTCCTACTAATTGCATAGTACAGTCAATGTCAATATGGTGACATATAGCTGGTTCTGCGGTCCCAGAGGCGTTACCGCGAACGATGTTTCCTTTTCGCACTTATGAACTTATGATACATATAATATCAGCCTATCAGCCTCAGTGCACACTGCTCAAATCGCTTACGCTCGACGCTACTAACTATACGACCGCCGACTCTACTTGACGCTTCTACGCTTGACGCTGAGCACAGAGTCCGTTTAGGCAAATAACTATTTGTGTCATAATATGTCGTTGCGTTTATATTGTATCGTCTTAAACAACGACATAAACGCCATCTACAATAAGGTCCCTTTTCGTAGATAATGTCACATTTAATTCAGGCCGGGAAATAAGGAAAGTCATCCACCCGTTTGTTAAACATACGCTGATACATTGAGCCCATTGAACAAACATAATCATACAAATAAAAAATAATAATTTAATCGGTGATCTGATCAATCTCAATAGATTGCTGGACTTCTTCACTTGATTGGTTTGAGGACCCTCCCCTTTGATATTTCCGCTCTAAACGACAAATGGCAAAAAGGGTGCACTAGGCTTTTTTGGTTGTTACGAGGACCGCTCGCCTTTACTAATTCTGCCATTGCTGATAGTGCTTGTAAGCCCTAGTTATAGGCACGAGTAGATACTCGTTAGTTAGATAACTAACCCTTTGAACGCCAAGTGTGGCAAGACGTGGCTATAGCAGACGCTGTCAAAGCAATTGTCTTCCTGACAGATAAGTTTCTTCTTCTTCTTTTAATAAAATATGGCTTCCATCAATAAATCAATCGATGATTTCGCCAGTGTCAAGTAATAACAGATAAGTTTTATATTTGCTCGTCACAAGTAGATACGTTGGCGTACACGTCCAATTTTGACGCGAGAGGAAAATTTGACACGTTCATAAGGTTAAGGTTGACCACTAGGTATAGAAAAAAAGTGTAATCTCAATCTTGAAAAAACTATATCGCCACTTTCGGCATCGCCACTGCTGGCAACTAAGTAATGTGATATTTTACGTAAAAAGGTAAGAATTTTAAGTACCCACATAGTCATAGGTACATAATTATTTTTCGTTGTTTAAATCAATTTGCTCGTTTCATAAAACAACTGTTACACGTAACCTTCTCGAGGTTTTTGTCCCCGTAGCGTATCAAACTAAGTATTTGCTCAGTTGCTGCTGTTAATTTAAAGATGTTGTTATCACACTATTGTTTTATTGTAACCAAATGTTACATTACGTTTACATTTCTGTTGAGATTTGTAGGTATAAGTATGGCGAAAAAATATGATACAATGAAACTGAATCAACTGAAATGGAACAGTTGGGAACAAATGCTTATAAAACTAAAAAGTACCTGTAGGTTGGCAACGCCAATTTCATGTTATATACACAACATGAAATTAATATAGTATTTTAATTTTACCCTGTAATAACTCTGCTCTATCGTACATTTCAGGGACCCTATTTGAAGAAAATGATATGAGGGTTAACAAAGTACCTACATAACTACTCCCACAATTTATAGGTATATCGCGGCGACAAAATCAAATTTGGAAAATGCCATAGTACTTAATCGACGATACCTATCTACTGGCGATACGATATTGGCAAGTTTTAACTTTTAAATATACTCCATGGTTGAAGTAATGTGCGCAAGTAGTTATCGATAATGTCGTATAGCGTGTTGTGTAGACATCGTTCTGGAAAATGAGCAATTATCGATCGACATTAATCGTGCCACAATAATCTATACACATGTGAATTATTAATAGGTCAAGCCCTGTGCACATGGCATCGCTCATGGTATTTGATATTTAACCTTTTCGGCAAAAAAAATCTGACGTGCGTCACGCCGGAGGTTTTTTGCAAGTAAGCGAAAAAAGAACCTTACCTCTCATTACGTACTCGTAGGTCCAAAGGCTTCGACTTGATATCAAGTCGTGACGTGTAGAGTACGAAATATTGGGCTTCATATTAAGTCAACAGCGGCGAAATGGTTATGGCATTTAATAAAAGATTATATTGTGCGGTTATACTGCAAAAAATAACTTTAATACGAGTATACGAACGGTAAATTCATATTTTCTACATTTTATATTTTTGTATAGACCCTATGGGTGTCTTATTAGCGCATTCACTGCCACCGACGCACATGTGCGTTCATTTGCATACATTGTTTGAGGGGGTGGCAGCGAATATGTTAAATAAGCATTCTACAGTCAGACATGTATGTGATTTACAAAACCCTTTCACTGCAATGTCTGCAGAAATGTTGAGAACAGGCTAGATAATCAGAAACAAAAATTCCCGATTCCGGTACTTACCCACTGTAATATACTTACTAATGATAAGACGAAGTACCTTTCGGCAACAGCAAAGAGTAGTCAATGAGATGGCAGCGTCTGGAAAATAATTTTAGCAGCAGATTTTTGAGCGTCGAGTCTAAACATTTTTAACTCTGTCAGACACGAAGTCATGGTATTTTAGAAATATGAATGATATAATTTAATAATCGTGTGTAGGTGAGAAATCTTTGTGTCCGATTATTTTCGTCCACAAAGTTTTTTGAATTCGAGTGCATGACTCCCAAAAATCGACCCCTAGGTTAGGGTTTAGGTAATAGAATATAACAGAAGCGAGTGCTAAGGGTTATTTATTACTTTATTACATTTCAGCCGTATGCAGTCCACTGCTGGACATAGGCCTCCCACAAATATGACTTTTATCATCTTGGGGGTAGTTGCCATAGTCGCCACGCTTGCCAGGCGGGTTGGCGACAGCAGTAACTGTAAATTGGGTTTCGACGGACGCTGCTGCTGGTTTTTCCCTTGGTCGCCTCTTACGACACCCGCGGGAGGAGATGGGGTGGTGCTATTCTAGTCAGCCGGCATCACACAGCACTAAGTATAATATGAAATGTAATCACATCCAATGCAACAGATTTTTGCAAAATACTCCCGAAACGGGTTTGATTCCCGAGTACACCATGTAATTATTTAAAAATGTATGAATGCAGTTCAAATTGCTTTTTAAATTGAAATAATGTCTTCTTTCACTAAAATGTACCATACACAATATTCAAGGCACTTTCCCCATGTAGCCGTGGGACGCCATGTATATAGAACACCCGTAGACTAGGTACCTACCTACCCAACACGAGTCAAGACTCAGTACTGTGTCCGACTTAGCTGATAAGCTCAAGGCTGTGTCTAGTCCAACCTTCAGGTAATTTCGACTTATCTTCACGGATGGCCGCAGCAACGCACGTGGTCAGATAGCCATGGCAAAGTTACGCAGTCAACAACCGGTACCGCGATTTCGTTTAAGGTAAGGTATATGTGTTAACCCTTTAGAACGGATAGCATGGTTGGCATTATATCGTCTATCGCGCTATCCGTCACTTTGGCACTCACATAATTGTTGGAGCGTGATAGATATTGTGACAAGTGATAAAAACCCAACCATATTGGCAGCTCTATAATAGGCGCCATGACAGAAAAGCGCTCGGGAAAATCTAATTTAAAATAACCTTAAAAACTTAACACCGTTGCCATGACGACTAACGTCGCTAATCGTTGCTGTTCAAGGCTCTGAAACACAGTATGCTAAAGAATTAAAAGGACAAAATACACCAATGCGACCAATTCCAAGACACATTTCAGAATGGCTGAGTCGGTTTCTCTTTTCCTCTTTAACACGCGGGTGATAAATGTATATAGTAAGTAACTACTAAGAGAAACGATGACAAGGACGAACTAGCGCCTTCTCAATCATACTTATTGAAAGTTTAGAAATGCTATACCGTTTGATTTTGGTATTATAATTATCATGGCTCATCTATTTCTAATACTAAGTCTATGTATGTTGCCGTTTTACGTAGCCAACCCCCTCCATGTCATATCGCACCGTCGAGGGCCACTGCTGCCCTCTGTAGGAGCACTCGCCTTACTGTGTCTTCTGTTCACTGTGTCTGTGTTCTTAGTCGTACAAACCATTTCGTGGAAATCAGCCGACTGTTTCGAATAATTTTCCACGGTTTCTAAAATGTTAACTAGGAATAGACCTTCTTGCTTGTGTAGGTTTGAATGAAAATAGTTTTAAAGTTATGGAAAGTCTGCTTTTCGTGTAGCATTATGAATCTGAGGACCTGTCGCGAACATCGAAAATTTCTTGCATCTTTCTCTTTTAATCCGATTAAGGCGTAATTAGAGTTTGAAATTTGCGAATTTAGATTTTCCATTATTTGGAAAATCCACTCTGTTTTCAGGTCGACAAGACGGCGACGAGTGACTTCTGAAGTTGAAAGTTCGCAACCGCCCATAGACTGCGATGGTAGCTTCCCATCATACGCGCCGTACGCTTTTTAGTGCTTCCATAGCAAATATAATACTTGGTATTTGCGCTATATGGGTAAACATAGCGTATAGGGATCTTAAAGGCCGGCAACGTACTTGTGACTCCTCTGGTGTTGCGAGTGTCCATGGGCGGCGGTAGTTGCTTACCATCATCAGGCAATCCGTTTGCCTCCTATATCATAAAAAAAAAAAAAAAAAAAACATGAAAAGGTCGCGCCGTTTTGTTTGCGCCGAAACATGCAGAATTGCGAAAAACTAGTTAATCATTTTTCAAGTGAATTTCCACCTAACAATTCGACTTTAAGGTTCATTTTAGAAATCACAAAAAAACGCGTTTTAATATAAATAAACCAAAACAAATAAATTTAGATTTTATGGAATAATTTGGAAACCCAATTTCTAATCATGCGCCTGATAAAAGAATAAATGAAAAATTAATTAAAAACTGATTATGACGCTTTGATAATAAAGTCAGCAAACACGTGTGAGAAAATTAAGTTTGCGCACGTGACTACTGCTGTGATAATGACCGATTGTCTACTGCCATGAAAACAACCGACATCAAAAAGAGATTAAAATAGTTATTTGTAATACAAGGGAGCAAAGTTAGTGTTTACCTTGTCGTGCTAGTATTGAGGCCCGAGCTAGCGAAAGATGTCGAAATTTAACCATGTGCATAGCGAGTGGTTCAAAGTGTGGAATCTTGAGCGTTGGGACGGTGGTATATCTAGGAATAATTTTGATAAGGACAAATGGCGGATTATTTAGACTCGATCAGTTAGTTAATACTGTTAATAGACAAAGTAACCAAAAATCTACTGACTGTAGAGTACCTACAAGTGTTTTATGACCAATTTTCGGAATTACTATAACTTAATAATTAACGATTAACACGGCTCTACTCACGTTTATTTAGTCAATCGTGCGACATGTTTCGGAGAACATAGGCCTCCATTTTCAAGCACTACGAGTGCTGAGTGTCCGCTCGGGTCGCAAGATTTCTGTCCTGTATGGTCTGTACTTTATGACTCAAACTCAAACGTTTATTCAGTAAGTAGGCCACAAGGGCACTTTTCCACGTCGAGTATACAAAAAAAAAGAGAAAAATAGAAACTACACCGATTCTAACCCTTCACATCTCTTTCCTACACGATCTTTCATTGTCGTTCATAACTTTCATAAGCCTCATTTAATAACCTAATCCACATTTTCATGTAGATAGTTTTTTTTATACAACGAAGGTGGCAAACAAGCATACGGCCCGCCTGATGGTTAGCAGTTACCGTAGCCTATGGACGCCTGCAACTCCACAGAGGATTCACATCCGCGTTGCCTACCCTAAAAGCTGATGGAGCTCTGGAAACCTTACTCACCTTAGGTTATTTATTACCTTACCTACCCAGCGGCACTACTGCGAAATCGATATTCGCAAACTTCAGACGATTGTCTGTCACTCTCATGACGCCTTAATTAGAATAAAAGAGAAAGATTCTCGAAATATACGAACTTCTGTTTGCGGTGCCGGGTCAGGTAATCGATTAGCTAACTGTTACGTACAATTGGTATTACCTACCGTCATATGTGGGTAGTGCATAGTATCTACCTAATTATAATCAATACGGGTCATGTACGCGCATTGTTTGGTTTTTTGTCATACTCAGGGTCCCACATATAGGGGACATTTTGAGTATTTAATGGTAGGTATGTCTATGAATCAATACTAATCTTAATAAAAACAATGTATAATATAGCATATTTGTAATAATGGCACAAAAATTTCCTAACCAAAATACTACGAAATTTACACAAGCTTCCCTTTGGTGCATTCCAGAAAAACGGGTGGTTCTTGATGTGACCTGAAATGAGCAAAACTGTTGTGAATTACTAAGATTACTTGTCTTTCGCATGTTAGCAATTCTTTCGTTATTTACCAAACACACTGCATGTGGCAACACTCACACAATGTTAGTATTTTTAAATGTTTATGCATCACTTAGGTGCTTAATGCGTTACTTACCATAAACTACAATTTACAATAAACAACAAGTTAAAGCGAAGTGCCATTAGCAGTCCCTTTCTTATACACTAAATAAGAAAGGGCTAAAATTATAAGTTGTTGTGCAACATACTAATAAGCCCTTAGGCAATGCTAGTCGACTTGATAAACTGTAAATTGTAGTTTCGTTACTCAGTAACCATGTGACCAGGGCAATAAAAAACACAACGAACAGTTAAAAAAATCTTTAATTAAAATATAAAATAAATAATTTTGTCATGAAAGTATTAGACCTTAAAAATCACAGACAACTGATCCTCCACTAATATTTTGCACATGTTACCCTAGCAATTGTGAGCTGTTTTTACTTGTTTTATAATTTAATTTTAAATATAATTAAATATTTATACACCCATGTATTAGGAACGTTGAAAACTGAGAAGTATGATAAAAAAAAAACTCACGTTATCTATAAACCATTAAAACCAGCAATTATGCATTTATAATTTACAATAAGTTACAGCTCAAACCAACAATAATTATATACTTAAGTTAATTCTTGCCAGATACATTCGTAGCTATAAATATCTACTCGCAATGTATAACTATTAAGGTGCGATGTACTTATAAAGTGACTATTTATACTAATCAATACTTATTTTGTAACCAAATACCATTTTGTGACAAATACAAAAATTACAAGCAATCTTCCGTCAATTGTTTCTTTAAATAACACAGCACTGTTAAAACAGGATTATTCTGATGATCTTTAGAATATTAATTGTATAAAAGCGGGTAACTCACCTTTTATAAGTCGAAATATTGCTCTTATAAGTCGAAATATTATAAAACGAGAGTTACCCGCTTTTATACGATTAATATGTTTCAATCTCACGATAGTTTTGTGTTTAAAAAGATCTTTAGAATACGCACAGTACTAATTTTATAAATAATTATAATTTTTCAAATGTGTAATATTACAGTTCATAATTGTACAGTCGCCAGCAGATATATAGGAGCGGCCAAGGTTGTTACAAATATCTGAACAACGCATTTATTGCCATGGCGATACAGTGCATGTTCCGATTCCGATATTTTTGATGGCGACTTTCCACGATAGAAACACAGGCATGCTTAATCTATCTTATTTTGGCCTTGCGTTATCAATAAAATAAAATACATGGTATGTCCCGTATTTAGCCAGACAATATGAAGTATAAAGTTCGATATATCGAAGAAAAAAAATACTAAGTACTGTACGTCTGTACTGTGATGTACCTACGTCTGAATATATGGATACGTTTAAAATGACAATAATATGAGGAGTTTATTTTCAAAAGGGCTTATTTCTCAATGTCAATAGAGGTTATTTCTCTTTAAAAACCATAGAAAACCGAACCCTGTTCACATAGAGAAGTAAACCTATTTGAAAAGACACCTCATATGTATCCAAGAGTTATAAGCCGCGGTAAAAAAGGCTAAGGCTAGGCGTGGCTAAATATTAGTCACTTTTTTTTCTCTAAATCAAACTTTATAATACAACCAAAAAGGTTAAATTACATTTGTCACATTTAATATATCAACGTTTCAAGAATATATTGCACACTTTGTGTTTAACAAAATATACCGGGATCATTTTAAATAATAGCTTATGTGCTGTTTTACCTAATATATCCTTGTCATGTGTACCTTCTAGAACAGCAAACAGGTGCCAAATAACTATTTGAGTATACATTTAGTAGTGGTCATGAAATTATTTTGAACTAAAGCCAAGAAGCCGGTAGGAATCAAGTTCAATGACGAATATAACAAATCACTGATAAAAAACATAAAACTACATTGTAAAACTACATAAAAATAAAAACAAAATATACAAAATGATTCAGAAATATACAAAGAGAGGTTTCTATAATGTTAGATATGTTTAGTTGTTAGCTTTTGAGTTTTGCCAGTCAGTTCATCAATTAATAATTTTTTATTTCGTTTTAAACAGTCGGCGTCCATAGTATGTAAATACATCATGTGTATTTTTTACAAATTAGTAATTTTTTACAGTTCGTGTTTCAAAGTTTCTATCGCATTTCAATTGATAAACAAAAGCTTTTTTTAAAGGAATTAGAAACGGTAGATATTTTCTGGAGCGCTGTTTCATACATTACTATTGATGCTGGCTGTAGGTACTAAATATTTATGAAATTTAAATGAAGTTGCATGTAAAAAAAAAACATTTTTTTCTGAAACAAATGTGATCACAATAAATGTTAGCGGTATTATTTGACAAGTTACTAAAAGTTAATTTATAATACAACTTCATGCGACTGTAGGTTTCTTAGTTCTCAAACATCTTACAATCTAAATAATGTAGTAAATTAATTTTGGTCCAGAATTAAAATATATTAAAATTCGGTTTAAAGTAAATATTAGAAATTTTATCATTTCGTAGAACGTACGAGTAGTTTTGCATTATTTCATTTTTATTAATGATACTTACGACTACTTAGTGTATAGTTATTTGAGGTAAAACCGGACATAATAACAAGTTAATTATAGCGTCATAAAACTAGCAATTATGTTGCTATAAGATATTTAATTTCAATTCATGTTCCAAAATAAATGTGATCGTACCCTCTAAGAATAGGCATACATTTAATATGACATGTACCTATCCAAGACTTAACCTCCAGCAGCCCGGATAACTATAAAAAGGTCTCCAACTAAATGCCATTTTGAATTTTAACTATGAGAAAACATAGTTGCATTTTGCCTGGCAATTTTTTGATCTCTGGGCGGCTAGAGGTCTACGCTACGGTAAAGAGTCATGGCTACATATTTTGCTTAGGTCTCACACGGACCAGAACACAGAATGACTACATAGGCTCATAGAGCATAACTCAAAATGATCGAAACACAAAATTACTACAACACAATTAGTCACATACGAAAAAACACCAGATGTGGAAAAGTATATAAACCTACTGTCCTAAAGGTAGGTTTAGGTTATGTTCGTTTTTTTATCGGCCCGTAGGGCCAAAGCACCCAGAAATAGGAGCTCCGCGTAAGCGGAGCTCCGTCGACTAATTGTGTTGTAGTCATTTTGTGTTTCTGCCATTTTGAGTTATGGACTATGAGCTGATGTACTCATTTTATGTTCTAGTCCGTGCAAGACTAACCCCATATTTTTGCCACATTAAATGTACCCATATTTTCAGAAGTGACTGTTCAAGACGATCGAAAAATTGTACAATACGTGAATCAAACGCTTTGGATTAGATAGCAGCTAGTGAAAAACATAGCTATAGCACCTGATCTATGTAGTAGTAACGTGTCTGTATACTCATGTCGGCGTTCTATATTCAAATTTTGACGTAAGCTCCATATTAAATATCTGCACAACTACATAAACATGGTCCATCAGTTAAGTTTTTTCACCTATACTAACTGTAACAATAGAAGGATGTTATTCCTTGATGTTGCACGAAGATTACGTAGACGCGCAACAATTACAGCAATTAGTATTGTGCAGCAATTTGTTGTAACAGCTGTTTTGGTTTGTTTGTGGAAATTAGACGGTCGTTCTACATTTGACGTATGTCTGTACTACAACATGTAGCAAAAAAAAGTGAACACCCTTTTAGTTAAACTTGTTTTTTTTTACTAAAACCTCATGACCAATGAAATAAATAGCAATGTTCTGTCCAGGAAACCTATGACATGCATAATATTGATGAAATTAATAAAACTTATTAAGTACCTAGATTATATTTAATTTGAATTGTGTTATGTAATCATTATTCTCGCAAACACTATGTTCGGTTTTACCCCAACTTATAAATAAGCTCAACACGTCACTGGATATAAATAAATTAGTCTTGTGATGATCCACGTAATACTGGCGTAAAAATGTGGCAGCAAATTGTACCAACACACAACTGGTTTTAATAAAAGTGCAGGTTCATTTAGTAAGATTTAGTCTGTGGAACCAATCCCACAATAAAAAATTTTGCATATTTACTTTATTTTCATTAAATTATATATCTTTATGGCTTCAAAATTAGGTATACGATCATTGCAGATCAAAATAGATCATGTTATTTATATTTAACATCCTTTTTGTACAGTCGCCATCAGATATATCGGAGCTGTGGAGGTGGTCACAAATATCGGAACAACTCTCTATTGTCAAGGCGATAAAGTGCATGTTCAGATATTTGAGACCACCTCCACAGCTCCGATATATCTGGTGGCGACTGTACCTAAATCAAAAGTAAGTTCAAACTACTTTAAGCTACAATAAATTAAGTCATCCTTTTCTATAACTAATTACTTTAAGTAAATCAATACCATAACATTGAATATTACGATATTCTTGTTAGATTTCCATATGCCATCTCACATAGAAAACAAATATTGACACTTACGATTGTGCAATTAAATGCAATTAGTCGCTTTTACGCACGATAACTTATGGCTTGTTATTGCCAAGATAAGAGCAATTACTTTAGTACGTGTGGGTTTTTACCGTGACATAAAAATACGCAGATGAAGTTGTTTTCTTTTGGCAACTTTGCAATATCTGATATGATAACCTATATCTAGAAATCTTAGTTAACGACCGAATTCAAAAATTACGAGTAAGTCCGCGAACTGTTGTTATATTATACTTCAGAAAAATCAGTTTACTTAGTAAAAATTGTACGACACATCTTTTGAAATCATACATGATTCATTGTACGTACGCTATGGCCATGAGTCCATGACTCACTTTTCTTACGCCAGTATTACAAAAAATTTAAAGTCTAGCATTAAAAATTGACAATTTAGCTCCAAATTTGCGGTTTAGCCCCACTCGACGCGCAGTGTTCCTTCGCCTTACTGCTGTCACTCGGGACTCTCGCGCCGCCAAATATATTTTTTTGCTGTGGTGCTTCTTTTTGTGAGCTGCGTTGAAAATTAAAAAAATACATTGTAAAAAAATAGCTATACATAAATGTAGGTACAATCTCTGCCAATTAATATAGCTTATCTCGAAACATAATATGATAAGAGTGGAGCATGAGTATCGTTTTCATATTTGATGACATAGTGACGTCACCTGGCTTGTTTTGGCCACGTCAGTAAACTCTCAGGTCAACAAAGGTTTGACTCACGGCTACGTGACATGGCCGGCGTTCCTGCATGCATCTACCTGGTTCAAATCGCTAGCCCATGAACTTTGTAGTCAGTGGAAATACTACGCACTTTAGACATGTTTCTTGTTGTCCGATACAATACAACATGTTGGTTATAATTATATAAGTCATACAAGAATTTTGACATTTCTCAATACCCAAAAGTTAAAAATAACCTAATCTTCGAGAGATAAAATTGATTTGTATAGTCAAGTGCAAAAATACGTACCGAAAGAATCGTTTCATAAATACGTCCTACAACCTTATTTACTGTACAATAGAGGTTGCTCGGTACATATTTTTGAAACTTAGGCAGTGAACGAATTTTTACACTTGACTATATTTTATATATGGCCCGAATTTGTAAAGAATTGGTCACATTTCAATGGATAGAACTGTTTGAACGAACAGCTTTTGAAATCACAGGAAACAATTTGAACTATCAGCGGATCAAATTTCGAACGTAATCTATTTTTTGGTTGAAACAGACCAGTTGATATTTAAATAAGTAGAGACTAATACATATTAGTATAGAACTATAGACTAATACTAATAATTATTGTACAGACAATGCTGATAGATAAAAATGTATATGGGTATCGTTGGCACGCCATCCACTGAGTGTTAATATGAAATACGTATGACCTATAAAATTTGCCTAAACTTGGTCATATACGTATTATTGTTTACTTATTCCGTTTGCGTCCTTTCTATAGATGAAAAACTTAAGAGAATTACTTATCAAGGTATTTTTGAGTCGATAAATCTTATTGAATTGTCCGCAAAACAAAACTTATTTAAATTCGTTTGGCACGCCCATTAAATAAACCTGTTTAGTATAAAATATGTTCAATTCTAGATCCTCCAAAAATTCTCCTATCCAAAGTTATTCGTATGAAACTATGATTGAAGTGTAGTATTTGATAATTATTTAAAAAAATCCAATAATGCTTAGTAGCAACCTCTTTGCCCCTACCGCTGTAGCACCACACCTCCATTACGTGACCCGCTACATGCTAAATAGGCTGACGAAATACTTATTAGGAAACTGATCGTGGCTATTGAAAATATGGACAAACTCTTAATAGCTATGAATGACTATATTTTTAGAGGTGTGCACTGTGCAGTATAATATTCTATGCATTGTGCGGATAAGATTGTGGGGCAGACGACAATATGACAAAGTGTCCGTCTCTATCAATTCCGCGGTGTTGGAAAGTGACAATTGCGAAGTCACGGTGACTACTTCGTCCCACTTACGCCCACTTCACCCATCTGATCAACTTTGCAAGGCACGTATTTAAATATTTTAAATATACTACTTGGTTACCTACAAAAATATTTCATTAAATCTGCGTAAACATACCATGCATGCAAAATGTACAGATTAGGTATTAATTTATGAGTTATGACCTGTTCTGTCAGTAGCAGTGATTTGACGAAAAATATAATTAAATTGTATATACGATCCATTGTTAAGTGTTATAGGCGTATAAGAGTATTGTATGCAAACACATTTCAAGAGCTAAGATCAGCTAAGGATACACGAAGACATCTGAATTCTGATATTGCCGAAAGTCAACAATTTTACGTAGGTATAGGAGCCAATACAGACTTGCAAGCCAACCCCAATTTCTATAGAAAGATCGCTCTATTCTCTCTTCTATAAGCTAATGTATAAGTCGTCGTGCAGTCGGGATGCAGTCAACGTGCAGTTCCCATACAAATTTTGGGTAGCATGCAGTCCGTCTGTCGGCCCTATATTGATACTTTGATACGGATACTGTATTCGGGTTGAGTAAAGAAAGAGATTTTTATTTATTTATTTTTTTGTCCGATTATACACCTGTAGATAGGTGTGTCGAATTACCCCATGACCACCTGCTGCCGTGAGAGCGTGAGTCAGGTACTACGTGATTACAGCAACGTAAGAATTTATACGGCTTACTCCGGCTGATAGTGCTGTTGAGGAAAGAAATTTACCTTACCGGCTGTAGGTAGGTACTTACAGCATTAATTATATATGTTGCTATATGAATGACTGAATTAAACATTTTTCATAATGTCTTTTATAACGGAGTTTTAAAATTTTGGCACACTGAATTAGCGAAAGTTGTTAAGAAAACTTAAATCACTGTCAGTTTCTTGACGACAATTAAGCATGAAATCTTTATGAAGATCGACTTTTTGTTTTAATTATTCTGTAATATCGATTGAAGTTTATAAATTTAACATCAGAACCATGTTTTTATCGAAATTTAATGCTCTCTAATCTTTTCTTAACAACTTTCACTAATTGGGTGCTCTATTTTTAACTCACTCCATAAATATAATCACTGGTTCGATTATTTTCTTGGAAAATAATTGGCGGGTGTTAGCCATTATGTTATTGGACGCAATGCGTATGCGTATTTTTTTTTATAATTTTGCACTATAGGATTACAAAATAATATTGTATCGCACCTGTGCTTACAGGTCTGATTTTTTGACGGAACAGTGTATAGTCAGTCAGTCAGTCATTATTATTACATCCAATTTGTTTGTTAAAATAATCAATGAAAGGTACAGAATACGATGCCGCGTGCCCGAATTCTATGGTTTTTGGTACGAATATTTAAACACATCCATTCCATTATTGTTCTTCAAATGACATACATAATATGTAATGGTACCTACATGTAGATGCAAAACAACGACATACCTAGTAACTAGTTTTAAAAATCCTCCACCGGCAACACATGGCACACTCAGCAATCTAAGCAACCTTTCAAAGTCATGTTAGTTCAATACAATCCGTAGAATAATCCTTATTTATCCATTTAAACAGTTTTTTTTTTTCATGGATCTTAATTTGCGAATAAACTCCCGGTAAGTAATTAGATTTGTTTTAATTTTAGTTTTCCATGTTTTTCTTTAGTATGGCGAACTAAAAGTAGAAACTACGAAAAAAAGATTTACAGAATTCGTTATGAACAATTTACAAGTTTGATAAATACTAAAATCGTTTAGAGGCATGTGACTTTGGATTGTTCTTTACGGATTGCTTTAAAATTATCCTTGGCGCCCATACAGTTTGTTTTTTTTATTAAATGGATAATGGTACAGTCTGTACGGTCAACAGCAATAATATTCCGTACAACAAAATATGGCAAAAACATGAGAACCGCTCTTATCACACTATAAATAAGATTGTGTCAGACATTTTTGTGGCTTGTGTTGTATGTGATTATTGCTGGTTACTGTACCTGTATCTATTCTGTCTTTGCCAATAGGAGCCAAGCAAATTGACTAACAAAAAAAAAGAAACCAGACAATTGACATCCTCACGTTAGACCAATCACTTTCTAATCGTCGGAAACAGAAATGTCGCGTGTTGTTACGCCATAGGTGTCTGAAATGTATGCCATTTTTGTTTTGCGATCTATTTTATATTATGAATAAATTTATATTATAAGATCATGCAACAAATGCAAAAAAATATGCAATTCTAGAAAGATATGCTTATGGATATATTAATTATCCATTGGCGCTTTATCTTATTTGTACTGTAAAACTTTTAATTATCACAGTAAAATAAAATATAATATAAGACTGATGAATTGCTAATTCATAAAATAACTATGCAATTGAATATCAAGTGAAGATGTCAAAAGTCATGTTTTCAGTTGAAATTGCACTCACACACACTCACACTGTTAATCTGTATACAAAAACATTTTATTTTTATGAAACATCAACATTAAGAGATCTTTAAAAAAATCATATAATTTACCACCACCTCACACAAACCATGTGTAACTTTAGCTAAACTAAATAATTTCTCTATTTATTTACCATCAAGACTAGGCTACATAGAAACTACCTAATAATTTTTAATTTAAGTCAATACAAACAAAACAAAATCTCACCTGAGCATATTTCTGAAGTTTTCCAGTTCTCTAATACTGTTAGAAAGTCTAGCAAAAGCATTGAACAATGCCACAATTTCTGTTCTCTGTAATCTTTCATGAGCTTTATGCCGCAGTGGCAGCCTGCCTTGCTCCGGGTCAACCTCTGGTTCATCCCATTTGCCTGAAAATAGGATCTTTAAAGCTGTCCCCAAGCCCTGGGTCTGCAACTTTCCCCATAGCTTACATTTATCACATCCAACGCAGTCCATAATCCTTGATATATTACGGAAGTGCTCACGAAACTCAACCTTCAATTTAGCAGCTTGACTGCCCCCGTTAAACATTGAGGACTCATTGAAATGGTCCGGGAAGCTGTAGATGACACCAAGCATATTCCTTATAGCCTCTCTAGTTTCTTCATCTTCTGTGGGATTGCCTGTATAATATTCTTCTCTTTCTAAGTACGGGCCTGCTTTAGCTAATGCTCTCATTTCCAGTAAATATACAAAATAAAGGTTTTTTAACCAGTTTGGGCTTTCACCCAATGTCTGTGAAGGATCAAAACGTCGTTGGAATTCTTCAAGATTCGGTCCCCATTCACCCTCTGGGGAAGCAACAAAACCGACCCCTTTCTCAGACAATAGATATTTTGAGCACAAATGAATGTTAATGCTGCTATGCATACCAGAAACTGCTCTATAAAACACCCTTTTTTCTAAGCACATGTTACTTAAATCAGAGCTTAAAACATATGGAAAAGATTCATATGGATTGACCTTGGGACGAAAGCAGTTCTCCTGATATATGCTCCTCCATATTCTATGTGCTGAAGGTCCCTTATAACCTGTGAATCTTTCTGGATTTAGCGACAAGTCTACATACTCCGCCTCGGCATCTCTGTCATCACATTCGCAAAAGTTTTCAAGGGCATCATCATGGGCTTTCCACTTGGCAATTTCATATTGACTGGCTGCACTAATGGTCATATTCAAGTAACCCAAGTCTGGGTCATGATCAGAATCAGAGTTACAATTAGATTGAGCCTCTTTAGAGTATTTACTAGCTGGAGTTTCATCTAGGATCTCGTTTTCATACCCGTTTTCATATCCTGGTACACTTTCTTTTGTACAGGTTTTGATATGACAATACTTCATGGCACATCGGCTATCGTCTGCCCAAAAAGGGCATTCTTTCTTCAAATTGACTTTGTAGAACCGAAAATAATCCTTGCTCACTAAACTCTGTATGCGGGGGAATATCTTGACGTTGTTAAAGTAATCTATCGTGTCAACGTTACATGAGCAATCGCCCAGGGCCCCATGGAGTGCCTCGAAACACACATTTCTATCGCAAGGCGCCGATTCATACAGTTCCGTGTCGTAACCGACCACTTGAACTATCGCTAAAGCGAAAATTATAAACACTACACAACAATTTTTAAATGCCATTATTAAGGCATGAAGGTCCGATAAAACAACAATTAGAATCAAACAAGACTTCTCACAACATATTATTAGAACTTTTTGACAGTCACATAACACAAAAAGTGAAAGTAATTTTTTTAAACCGAATAATACGAGGATGTAAAATTGAGACGAGCTGTATGCAGTCGCCGTCACATATCTCAACGCAAGTTTAATTGGCCATAAACAACCAGAGTAGCTTGACAATTGACATTGACAGATAAAAGAAATGTTGCCAGTTAATTTTTTTCTTGTTAACCATAGACAATACAGATCTGCTTATTATGTAGTTGGCCAGGAGCATACGAGATGGCGGTAATGAGCATATCTGTCTGCATATATGGGTTGTATCGTATCTGGCCGAAGTTCGTATATTTCGAGCATTTTTCTCTTTTACTCCAATTAAGGCGTCGTGAGATTGGCAGAGACAATCGTCCGAAATTTACGAATATCGTATTTTGCGGTAGCGCCGCTCTCATGTTCGAGCTGCAATGCTGCATTTACTTTTGTGCAAGTTTTATTACAAGCTTTTATTTACCGCTAAGTGTCCGTTGCTTCCAATAATATCTTGCAAGTGTTGATTTATTACAAAAAGTAAACAAATTGCGGTATATATTTATTGAACACAGAATAACAATCAGGCATCAAATACATTATCTGAACGTTAATTAATACAAGCTTAGAAATAAATCTGCCCTAAATCCCGGTCATTGGGTAGGGTTCCCGCGTTGGTTCGCAATTCTTATCCTCGCGGCAAAATAATACCAGAAGCCTCAATGAGGACCGATGCAATTTTGAAGACGTTATTTATGATATAGGTAGGAGGCAAATGTAAACGTTTCAACCTCAAACGCCGCAAACATGTAGCTATTGTCGAGGGCAGCATATTATGCGACGCTTGAGGTTTTCAGCTGTGGATGCATCAGCTCCAGCATCAGATTTGGTGGTAGGAATATGCCAGGTGTCTACATAAGTATGGCAGACAAGCAGCCGTCCCATATTCCATGGCACCAACGTCCCTCGTCAGACCGTTAGGTCCAACGACTTCCGGCACCCTGGCACTGACAAGGGTCCAAAGGATGACGTCGTTGATGCTGCAAGTTAAACTTGACCCATTGCCCGTTATCCGTTTGAGTAAAAATGCATAATTTTGTATTTATCCATGTAACATGTAGCTAATGCCGGAGTTGTAAGGCACATGACTTCTGCTCTGTGATTAAAATAGCGCAACATGTGTTAGGGGTGTTCATAATTCATCAGTTTTACTTGCCTGTTGGAAAGACAAGTACCTAACCACATTCTGCGATAATAATGTATTTTTTGCCCCAGCTTATTTCCTAATGAATGAAAGGAGATAAAAATAAATAAATTGCATATTCTTTATCCTTACCTTTTCAAAAAGTTTACTTACCCCATTGTTTCTAGTTATTTTTAACGAATTTTTATATTAAAAATATTTTTATTTAAAACTTATGACATGAACGTAACGTAGTCGTTTTTACCATAGAATAGAATTAAATAAAACCACTGTTAATAGTAGAAAATTTAATTTCGCCATACAGCACAATATCTTTTACAAAAGCGGTAGTATCATTGGAAATGCACGAGATTCAAAACACTTTAGACACTTGTTCCCGACACGATAAAATAACTATTTATATACATGCTAGTAAGGCAACACCTAATAAATCACATTATAATAGAAATGCATATAAATTTTAACACTTTAAATATAAGTATTGTAAATTGGACGTACAACATTGAATAGTATGAACATACTTTTATTATAGTTCTTACAGTAATGTAAAATTACAAACAATTTCTTAACTAAACTTAACAATGGTTTTTGCAACAAAAAGTTAATTGAATAAATGTAGTAGTGCTTTTATTTAAAATCAATGTCAAAATAAAATAAAACCTGTACTAGTGAACAGAAAATGGAAGATATTTATTATCACCATATCTTTGCTGCGTGCCATACATTTCTTGTGGTCGCAAACTATGAGTAGAGAAATTAGTATACCTAGATATTTTTCTAGCACGAACGATTTCTTGTAAGTGATTGACAAAATAAAAACATCGACAGTCCTGTTATCGATAAGTACCCCTTCAATTTCCATACAGGTAATACAAAGACAAATATGGGGTAATAGGGTTAAAAATAACTAACAATAATAAAAGTCAATTTATTTATATTTAAATACCTACTTCAGAAAACAATTTGGAACTATTCATTGCAAATTATAAACGTAAATTGGATCAAAAGTATACGGATTACGTTTAATTTGTTCAAGATCGGTGACACGCGGCGTCTAGGTAGGTAGCCGATATAAGACTGTGTGTACATCTTGAAGTTGAAGTAGTATGTACTTATCGATAGCAGGATTGTCGATATTTTTATTGTGGCAAGCACAAAACAAATGCCGTTCCTGCTAGAAAAATATCTAGGTATAGAAATAAGTCTCTAAAAGTAAATACAGCAAAACGGAATTCGTGCCACCTGTCAACGGTACACATCTCATCCTGGCACTATTTCAGTCAATCACAAAAACTAAACATTGTTTATTCTAAAGGGTAGGCGTATATTCTGTATCATTCGTATTGCCTCGATTTAACTGTTATAATTCATTTGCCTAAACTCATACATTGATAATTAGGTGTTGGGTTAGACGTTGCTAATATTATATTGCGTTATACATAATACCAATGATACAATACAGTTTTTTTATAAAGGCAATAGGAATGACACAAGTAAATGATTATACTAGACCGTTCTAGCTTTTTAACAGTTATCTAACTTAATTAACTTGTACATAACATAATGTGGTGAGTTTCTTTCGTAAATATCCCTTATTGTTCTTATTCGAATGTTTCGTGATGTCTTCGTTTTAGGCGTACCTGTAAATAGATCGACAGTGAGAAAAGTAATTCAATTTGTAAATATATATAAGCAATACGAAATATTCACTGGTACCATAGATAACCACAACCAATAGTGCCAACCAAAAGAAAAATAACGACAGTAAAACTACAAACAAACACCAAGCTAAATTAATTGGGTATTTTTAATACAACATTACGACAAAATAATATTTTTCTCTTTTCATCAAATAAACATGCTTTTTAAAACAAACACAAACTTAAAGAAACATGCTATGTTAATATAATATGCAAGTATTTACAATGAACTCACCTATAATTTAACCATTTGTGCATAAATTCAGAGAGGTGCCCCAAAAACAATATGTAATGAACTAATGATAATTATTACTCTAGTAAAAGTCGTTTAGTGAAATGTTACAGTTTCCATGTCATTTTCAGGGAATAAATGATTCCTTGAAAATAACATGTGCTTTTAAACTCTTAAATTATTAATAAAATGTAACAACTCGTTATCTAAATTGTTCCTCATTCTTTTTAGGACATCATTTAATTGGTGTAAATACAGGTGTAAATCAAAACCCAATAAGTCACACATATAGTTTATTGAATTTATAAAATTCTTTGTCAACAAAATACAGCAAGGCACACTTTTTGCAAATATATGCAAAATTGAGTGTTATTTTGGCACGCAATTTGTATACGAAAGTATAACTAATGATCTCAGCCGGCTTGGCTATACTTAATATTTTTGACTGCAAGGTTTTGTTAGTATCAAAACTGTCTCTAATCTGTATTAGGAAAGACAACTTTTTGAAAACGAGGGAAACCAATTAGAATTAAGTTGTAAACGTCACTGCTGCCTACTGTCTAGTAATCGTTTTTTTTTTCACACAAAATGGAGTAGTTTAAGGCTTTTTTTTTTGTTTAATACTACTGAGAATTTTGCTTATCTATATGTCATTTTTGGTTAAAGTAAGTATCTAAGTGGACCATGAGAGCAAAAACCGACTAAGAGTAAGTTACCTTTATTTTGGAGTTCTGATTAAATTACGTTGCCATTTATATGTGATAATTCAAACACCAAGAATAAGACCTTACAAAAAGATAAATTTATATAAATTCTTTGAATAAATATCACAATCATTACAGAGGTGCAATGAGCACGATTTTAAAATAAATGCTTATTCCCTACAAAATGTAATAAAATATTTATTAGAGATTCTTGGACAATTCCGTTAAATAGTTAGAAGTGAAATCTAAAAATACACAAATGGCTAAGGTTCGAGGCCTTACAAAGAGGAGTTTTAGCAAGGATTTCGCTCTAAGACATAAAGGCTTAGGTACCGGTTAAGGTCAGCCATTTGAGATATAACTTGCCGATCCGCCAATAATATCGAAAAACACCACATGAAAAATGGCGGCTCACTGTTACATAACGTTTTTTTTACCAACCATTATTTCTTTTAGAAACATTACAAGTTAATGTGAAACACGTTAATAGCTTCAGTTATTATCAAAACATACAAAGCACTTGCAAAATATACAGACCATTAAGGCTGTTTTATAAATTTGGGGAAATATACATGTTAATTTATAGATTTCTTTAATTTTGAAATTATATTTAATACAAGTAATCGTTTATGTTCCCCTAATTTATAATAACCGCTCGGACAAACCGTGCATGTTTATACCTAACTTACTTCGTCAAATCATACCCCTCTAGAACCTAAGTTATAAGTGTTATTAAATACAAACCACGTAAATGCATTATTAGTAAAATTATTATCTCCGCATCGAGGACGACATTTAAGGCCGATTTTCTAAAGCTTATAATTTCATAAACACTAAATGTTTCTCGGTCAGCTACAAAACATATAAAAAATCGGCCTTGACTTATCATTATTTGCGCAAAATGTTAGTATAAAGCCCGAACGAAGCAATCTTAACCAGAGTTTCAAGCCGTTTACAACGACATTTTAATAAGTAGTTATAATTAAATTACATACAAAGTTACAGTTAAGGCTACGTCAATTTTAACATATACATTGTGAGAACCACGCTTAGTTGAAATAATTTAGATTTTTATCCTGGCAACTCTAGCAATTACAAAGATTTCCGTTAATTGGCTAAAAGAAACGCAACCGGGCCATAAAATCCAGAAAAAAATCGTTAAACAACTAAACATGTTTCAGATTCCCGACGTTCAGCCATGCAGTACACAGCCCGCTTAAAATTATGTTAAAAAGTCAAAACAAAAATAAATGGTGATAATAGGTACCAGTTTTAATGTACAAAATATTAGTAGCGAGACCTTCTGTCCATGTTTCTTATGGAATTGGCGAGACACAGGGCGAACAGCGCTCCGACAACCTGAAAACGAGAAATAAGTTTTTTTTAATACTGCCAGTGATTTTAGACAGGAACACAAAACAGCCGTATATAGTAAATAACTGAAATAATACATTAAATTAAATACTTGGTACAATCTATGCTGTAGGATTATCAGACTAATACTGTCTGTGTTGTTGGATATGTTTTCTTAAAGAATAACGCATTTTTATGTAATTTGTATAAGATATCTTTTGTAATACTGTTTTGAAAAAATAAGTCCCGCCGAGTTTCTTGCCGGTCATAAAAGTCAAAATACTTCTCGGGTCAGAGGTGTAGGGTTAGAACCGGTGTAGTTTTTATTTTTCTCTTTTACTTTTGTATACTCGACGTGTAAAAGTGCCCTTGTGGCCTACTTACTGAATAAACGTTTGAGTTTGAGTTTGAGTTTGAGTACGTCTATAGACTTTTCCTCTAGTGTGTGTTATGTGATAATGAAGGTTAAAAACCTGTAGTAAATACATCACATACATTTCAGCTGTATGCAGTTCACTGCTGGACATATGCCTCCCACAACTATAACTTGTATCATTTTGGGGTGTAGTTGCCATAGTCGCCACGCTTGGCAGCGACGATTTTTCCCTTTGTCGCCTCTTACAACACCCGCGGGAGGAGATGGGGTGGTGCTATTCTTTTCAGCCGGCATCACACGGAAAAGTAAGTACATAAAGGTTCAAAATTTTGGTATTTATTGAATACACCAAATTCAATCGCCCCATCTCTCGAACACTCCTGGCTGTCAGGACACATCACTCGGGAAATCGGAACTCCAAAACCCTAACCATGAGTTGTGACATTGACGTTTTCGATAACGAGTATCGAGTTTACTATCTGTATGCACGGATAGTAAACTCGATACTCGTTATCAAAAACGCCAAAGTCTCAACTCATAGTAAGGGTACAAGATCATAAAGTACCCGTACCATGAGTTGCTACATCACAGTTTTCGATAACGAGTATCGAGTTTACTATCTGTGCATCTCGTTCGCACTAAAATAGTACAAGCGAGATGCACAGATAGTAAACTCGATACTCGTTATCGAAAACCTCAAAGTTACAACTCATGGTAAGGGTACTGATCTCTATACCAAGTATACCGTAATAAGGTCAGAAATTACCTCAACACAGGCGACTCCAATAGCGACGCCAGCGATGACCTTGTGCGACTTGTCATAGTAGTCCAGCATCAGGGAGGTGCAGCCGGTGGAGTAGGCGTTCACGATGGAGCACACCTGCGTGCCCTGGGTACAGCATTCAGGGGGCAGGTTCGCAACGGCATTGATGCTGTAGTCGATGGGTCCGGTCTTGCCGCAGCAGGACAACTGAAAGTTTACACTTTTGTTTAGAACATTTTAAAGGTCAACTAGGAAATAGTAGCTCTAGAAGTAACATGCTCTTCGTCAATTTCTTATATTCATTTATCTCTGATCAACACCACAGGGGACCCAAAAGCTGGCTCTTACCTCTCCCAGCGTCTCGCCCTAGCGGTACAGAGAGGTAACGCAGCCAGCGTTATGGGGTCCATCCCGCAGGGGGACTTGCTGGATGGAGAATTCTTTTTATAGTTATTTTAGCAGTAATTATTTATTTTATTTTTCATTAGTATCAATTTATTTTTAGTTTTGTTATTAGGAATTAATATTACGATATATTTCATTGTTATATTCATGTTTTCAATAAATTTTAATTTATCTCTCTATTTTCGAACTCTCTGTAAAGAACATTACCTAGTGGTAGTAACAATTAACGAAATCACGTAAGTCTCATTAAATCTTCAAAGTGGCGTGATGTCCCTATCGATTTAAAGTGTAAATTATACTGATTCATTCGAGTAGTAGTATTTACAGACATCCACTGCTGGACTACTGCAATTTAATGCCACAATCACCTCGCTTGGCAGGCGGGTTGGCGATCACAATATATTCCGCCGCTCTTGGGGACACAGTTTCCTGTCCTTCAGTGCATTCTGGTCGCAGCTTAGGGATAATACCTCGGTCACACTAATACATTCCATATTTGAAATCAACCAGATGCCTCATTACAGTCATTACTAATAATCTCGATGGCATTGTAATTCAACTCTTAAGCCCGTTTCACATCAAGCGCGGGCGCGTGTCAACGCGGGCCCGCGTTGACACGCGCCCGCGCTTGATGTGAAACGGGCTTTATCTCTTTACATTACAACATCAGTGTATTTTTAGTAACTGTTATTAATTATTATTACAATGATTATTGTACTGTACCTACTACGAGGGGCGGCTGAATAGTAATCTACCTAAGTAAAATAAAAGACTGTAGTATACAGTTTTATTTTAAAAACTGCACTTATTACATTTGTCAAATAATGACATTAACCCATGAAAATAAAAATCTTTCGGTTTGTCGTCAAAAAAGTCCGTTACTGCAGGCTTCATCTCGTCATCACTAGAAAATCTTCGCCCTCGCAGGTCTTTCTTTAGATTTCGGAAGAGAAAATAGTCGCAGGTCTGGACTATATAAAACTAGTGCCTACGCCAAATATTGGCATTTGTTGCCAAGCGGCCCCAGGCTCCCTTGAACCGTGGCAAAATGCCGGGACAACGCGATGAAGACCTCTACTATATTAATTTGTATATAAACTTCGCGACACAAAGCTGAGTGAGGACCTCTTAACACACAAAATACACTTTTAGCCTAAGTTCTTTTTCTTGTACCTACTATAAATTAAGTGTGTTAATAAAATTATTTTCTTTCTTTCTTTCTTTCTTAAAATAAATCAGGCGTAATTAGAATAACCAAGACAAGCGTTCAAAATTTGCTTATTTCGATTTTCGAACGCCTTCAGATTACTTTTTCACCGAACTTGTCAGGACTTTCCCTGGCCACCTTACCTGACGCTCAATCTGGTGGAAGGGGTTAGGGTTGAGCGAGCGGCCTTCCTCGAAGGACCTGTCCATGCCGGTCTTCAGAGCGTGCTTGATACTGTCGGCGTAGACGAAGATGCACACGGCAAGTATCACCTCCACAATGATGATCACGATCAGGAAGATCGCGTACTGAAAACGGAATCAACGCAAAGGTTTGAGAAATAAAGAGGACTATTATCTAATTAAACAAGTTTTAAATAAGCTAATTATTACCAGTATCACTAACGTCTATTAAAAATAGGTATATTTAGTTGTACAAAGACCGACAAACGTAAATGACAGTAAAAAAATCTTTAAAAAACCTATTCTTCCTTAAAATAGTGCGTGGCTAATCTTTTGAGCATATTAGAGTAGATTCAATGTATGGTTCGCAAAGCGTTCAGTTGATGTAATTGGTGTCCGAAGACCTGGCAGTTTTTTTTCGCACAACGTGTAAGAATTGCGAGGCGACGAGGAAATTACTCCAGCAACCTTGGTGCAATGCTTCCTTTTGCAGCTAGACTAGCAGCTTGGTTTAGTTTTAGGTAATCTAGTTTAGTTATCAGACTGTCTTTTGTCGCGTTTTTTAGCTGCCATTTTGTGAATTGTTAAGTACATCCCTAGTCGCGGGTAGGGTAAATCCTATGTACTTTTAAACTTAAACAACAACCATCAGGGCAATTAAAATATTCAAGCTGCCATTTATATACATACCGTGACAATCATGCAGTGACTTTCGCGAATAGCTCCGCAGCATCCGAAGAAGGATATGAAGAAGACCACAGCTCCAAGGACGATGAACAGCCAGGGTGCCACGTTGAGGCCCCGGGACGCATCCTTCACGACCTGCCAGTTCAGCACGACTGCCACGCCGATGCCAACCATGGCAATGCCAACGAGCTGTAAACAATAGGACTTGATAAGCAACTTGTAATCAATCAGAAACTTCATGAAGCTCTTGAAGGAAAGTCAGCGCCGACTCTGCTTGCCTAATATGGTCGGGTTTTTATCACTTGTCACAATATCTGTCACGCTCTAAGAAGTATGTGAGTGCGATAGTGACGGATAGCGCGAAAGCCGATAAAATGTCAACCATGGTAGGCGTCAGAATTTGAAATAATGTACGGATTGGCATGGCAATCAAGAGGGGGAATGTAGTTAGCCTTATGGGTATACCCTTGCCCTGGGTTCAGACAGTTTTTTCACTAGCTTTAGTTTTATAGATTTTTGAATGTGTGTTAATAAAAGTAAATGAGTACTATGATTACATTTTATTGCCGTTATTAATATGATAAACTTTTGTCAACTCGAATGCTACTGATTTGCTACATCTGTATATTAGAAAGAGATTAAAAACAAATGATAGCGAGGTTTAGGTTATGAATGAATAAAAGGGTCTGTGATACTATCAAATCGAGAAATTCTGCCCATATCTCTCTGGGAAAAAGTTCACAGGTCATTTTCGATAGCATCATTCATTACTCACTTATATATGATAAATCCTCTGCAGTCCATGACGATAGTTTATCGCATATTTTATAGCATTGTTTATTCATATATTTCCCGTTGGTTAGAGAGTTACATTACAATCTTTTTCATTGAGAATGTAAGTAATATAATTTTTCATTGTCATATATTAAAGGCCGGCAATGCGCCTGTGACTCCCCTGGTGTTGCGTGTGCCCATGGGCGACGGTAATTGCTTTACATCAGGCAATCCGTCTGCTCGTTTGCCAGCTTTGTCATAAAAAAAATGAATTACTGTTATAATAAGTACTTTTAAATTTATTTAATTAAAGATACAAATTGTTTATTTCATTGTATACTGTTCCTAGAACACCGATACCTATACATACGCTTATACCTCTAGACTAGATGTATAAGCAGTTGGAAGTCCTAATAATCTTATATTGTTTCATTCGCCTCCCTAAACACATAAGCCTAATTTTTAACTACAAATAATCTTGTTTATTGATTACAATCTACAAGTATAGAAGGTCAAACGAAATAGTTACATAATAACAACAATTCACATCTCAAATGGCATTGCTCAGTTAACGTAACTCTAATCTTAACATCGTATGCGCAAGCGCATTGAATCTATGCAGCTTTTAAATGTCCTAAGTCCACACGACTCAATGACACTTGTAATCTTTTAAAACTGGACAATCTATTGTTATTCCATTCGCCTTGATATAATTAATAATATTTTTTTATACTTAGCTTGATTCGCAAAAAATGTCCTAATTGTTTCCTGACATAATATGACTTTTTTTAGAAGTTGATTATAATTATAGCCTGTATAATATAATACATTTATAATATATCGTAAAATATCATTATTGATAAACAATTACCTAGGAACCTGCACATTTTATATTTGGCTACTTTGGACACTACCAAGGAACATACAAGATATGGAATGTCTATCGACGTTGTCGATGCAAAACCTCGTTCCCCGTATCCTGGCAAGCACATTAACGCCATCTATCATGTTGAACACCAGTACGTCTCAATGCTTTACTAGTTTTATATATATGTGTATCTGTTGAAATAAATCGATATGTATCCATAGATGGCGCTTCGCCACATAGTACGATAGTACCGAAAAGAGAAAAAATACCCAGCTTGTCGGAGGAACACGACTTTTGCATAGTCTTGTATATTTTTTGGTCGCTATTAACTATTAGGCGCTGACTTTACGTAGGCTACGACGAGTATGGCTAAAAGGACATCGCCTCGTTTTATGTTAATCTTGTGAGCTATATGAATACATTCCAATTACGTAACGGGTCTGATCCAAAAGGCATTATAACACTACAGTATTAATTCACTTGTAACCTTATAATATGGAGTGTCGAAGATTTCTCGTCATTATCACACACACATAGAGAAACGGTTAACATAAGGGCGCGTTTGTACCCAGCATTACGTAACTGACATATGCTATCGAGGTCAGTTGATCTGTTGATAATCATTTTGCAATTTGTGTTTGCATTGGAATTGGAAGTAAGATCTATTTCAGTTGAGGGATAGATTTAGTTTCTTAGATAAGAAGCTACAATGTAAATGATCATGTTTCTAACTATTGTGATGTGTAGAGCATACAATAAACGTCTATTTATTACCGACCTCTAGGTACATTTACAGTCTGACTTGTTACATGAAGTTCTTTAAAGGCTTTCCTCTCTTGCTTATTTCTTATTTGGGATGATTTATGTTTTCTATTTATTGAAATCTTTATTCGACTATAACTTTTTGATTAAACAAAGCAAATTACAAATGTATGTTTCATTGTACAACTTTTAGGTAATCCTTTAAGTCACGTATAAATAAATTGAAAAATTACAAATCAGCTCAATATTATCCTCTTAAAGGATTATCTCTTCGTTTTACTATGTAGTCACCCTAAATAATACAATAATTAGTCTCCATCTAAGGTCTCCATAAATACAATACTTGAAGTTGCTCTAATTAAATTAGCATTTAAACCGGTTTATGTTATCGTGTCTTAAGACTTGAATGACGAAGTCTATAGTCACTTTGTATGTGTAAGCCATTTGCAATTAATTCTGCAGTCTGCAATTATATATAAAAAAACCAGTTATGTTTGCTTTTACCTTACTAATGTTGGCGAATTTAGTTAGTTTTCGATTCATCGAATGGTAAGGATTTACCGTTTAGAAATTGACAAAAGGTAGATGCCTACCATTTTTTTAACGGTTGAAGTTGGTTACGATAACTCCTCAAATTCAGTAAAGCAAAGGCAAATAGCATGAAACGTTTCAAGTTGATAACTTGATAAGTGAATACTTATATTCCTAGTAAGGTTATACGAGGGCAGGAATGTTTTTGCAAAGAACTAGCACATCTTGTGCTAAACAAATGCTGTCACGAAGCTAGGTCAAATTCCCGGTAGCGAGAACTAGACGAGATCAATATTTGCGATATCGCAAATTGACACCTTACCTTTGAATTAGATTTATTACTTAGGTAGGTCAATTGTAGCGGCTCTAAACCTTTTTTATTTTGATCTTAAGTACTTTTGATCGGAAGCAGTTTTGATCTAAACACTCGTTTTAAATGCACGCATGAGTTCCGTAGTACATACAAATACAATTTAAAGAAGATAACTAGAGATTCCGTGAAAGTTTTGTAAACTCTCAAGTGTATTTATTGTCGTTTTCTATGTAATACCATTTCGTTCCAAAAACAAGTAAGATAATGTTATACAAGCGTTATACAATACATATTTCAAAAGTTTTAGGAGATGCAACGTATCAAGTTTAGTTAAAAGGCTTCGTCACATAGGGCGCGTTTTGTGGCGTGGCGCAGCGGGGCGCGACGCTGCCGTCCGAATGTGTGCCTTATTTCGTTGCGTTAGCCACACCGCTGTCACGCCCCGCTGCGCCACGCTCTCAAAACGCGCCTGTCTGCCCAAGCCTTAAAAGAAGAGAACTAGCTTCGCAGCGACCGGCCGTGTATTACGTAAATATTAAACCAACTATTTGAAGTCGCTTTTGACTCCCATATAATTCTAAATTGATTTAGTACTATTAACATTCAAATAAAATATCAATATTGTGCGCATGAAAATATCAATGGCCTGGGAAGAGAATACCAGCATCAATGTTCCCCAAAATAACCGACTACCCATCAGACCCACAGCTTTTAATAAGGCCAGTTTAAAGCCGAAATCACTCAGCAAGTTTATTAGCCCAATCAAAAGGGAGCTCCGGTTTCGCCACGGCGATTGGGTTATTTTTAACCCGCGTCGGCTGTTAACCTTTCAGACGCGAGCAACGCACGGGTTAAATGTCTCCCTGGATAAACTCAGCGGCTTTTCGACTGGTTTATAGGTAATGGGGCCGTGGAAGTGTTGTATAATCAGATTCTATGAATCATTTGCCTTATTAGCGATATGAACGACATCGACACAACAAAACTTAACGACTATTGAATATGAAATCAAATATACTTATTAATAACTACTTGGAGATATTAATAAATCTATTTATGTATGCCCACGTAAGGGAAGGGTGATACACAGTGAGCAAATCTTATACGGGCGAATCTCTTAACGGAGGGTAAAATAGGACATAAGAAATATATTTAGATAGCTTTTGCTTAGAAGTACAATTAAAATTTTATCTATATAAAAAATTCGTCCCGCGATGTAATGCAACAGACTCGAGTTAAAAACTCGTTGACGGTTACTTTCAAAAGCTCATATCGCGTAATGTTCGCAGTACATTACTGCTCAGAAATTATACATAAATTAATTACATATATATAATAGGTATAATTAAAGAAAAACCTTTTGGTTAATGATTATACTAGTAAATCCTATGACTGGTTTAATTCTTCGCCCTAATTAGACTTACACACAGTATATCATTGTTCAAGATTTGTATCAGTGGCCATTCCATCATCATTCCATCAACATACTTGTACAATGTGTTACTAGTTTATTATAGGCCCGTTGCGTAACAACTTGTAATATAAGCGGAAGTACCTTTCTTATTTTGTGTAATAGAAAAGACGGTTTAGCATTTTTTATAATTTATAATGTTAGCAGTAAAATGTAATACGTCATGTTATTTATGTATTTGAAGTCAAGGCGATTAAGTTGTTTGCCGGAGCCTATAATATTATTATTTGTTATGCTCTAACAGTATCTAAAGTATAATAATTATCACATAATATATGTGTGAGTTTAAAAAAATACGTTAAATAGTTACTTTATTTGCAAATAATATACAAGGATTACTTCTTTAATATGAGACATTTTTGTAAGAGGTCTAGCGAGAGCCAGTGCCCTTTAGAGGATCTAGGATGTACCTAGACGACTAGACGTCTAGACAGGAAAACTGAAAATAAGACAAAGACAGGGCAACGACTCCTACACAATACATTTCCGTATCATAATATTTAATATAAATAATAACGCCATATATTTCTAATCAATAGTAGGTAGATACATTATTCTCGAGGTGCGTATTACGAATACGTGGTATTCATTGAAAGTCCGTTGAATGGAAAATTTAAGCAGAGTAAAACAACTTTTTTGAAAAATGGTAAAAATCAAGATACTATTTCGTTTCCTTTCTGCTCGTCAGAGATTATTCTGGCACAACAATAAATCTGTATTGATATTGATGAAGATCAAGTGTAATCTGGTCACTATTTCGCACAGAGGACCAGCATTGCGATCCTCACGTGGCCCGTGGGAATGCGGCCAGCCTTCTTGGCACACTGGGTAGTGATCGAGACCTAGGACAGGTTTATTATTTATAAGTTTAATCTTTATTTTTTTATAAATGGTTGTTCAAAATAAAGCTAGAAACATTTCGGTATTAATAACCTGTAGTTTCATTTTCAATCTTTAGTTGGACAAGTGTCTCGTACATCTCAAGGGTCTCGACGCCCAATATAACTTCGATAAATTCGGTGTTAGGACTACTCGGAGGGTTCCAGTGCCCACCCTCTCGTCAATGATATCCCAGAGGCTGGTGGACACTACTGGTGACTAGTAAGTTTAGGTTTAGTTATTAAAACATGTTTCTGTCATTTATATAAATTTAAAATCGAATATTAGACTTCCAACACTTTTGAGAGTCGTGTACTCGAATTCCAAAACTTTGGGGACGAAAATAATCGCAAACAAAATTTTCCCTCCAATATTTTTGTACGTAATGTTTAAGTTTGATACCCACGATTATTAATTTCTGTCATTCATGTTTTTAAAATACCATTCTTCATCGAGTTTAAAATGTCATGAGTTGAGTACTAGACACTCAAAAAGCTGCCGCGATTTTATCAACATATAGCTGTCATGGACCTGAACGAACCCGGTACTACCGGATAATTTAAAAGCGTCTGAATCAAATCTCATACATGGTTTCCTTGCAATATCGTGACAATATGTTCGAAATGACCGTGATGTAAAGTATGACCAATGATCCTATTCGCGACGGTTGATGTCATCATGCATTCGCGGTATAGATTCTTGAGACGAGAATTCTGACAGCATGTGCTATACTACTCGTAAGTATTGGTGGTATTGAACTAGCTGTGAATGAAAACAAGTGTTCACTTTCGTCGTTTACGTCACGTAAGTATTGTTTCACACATACTTACTTAGTTAAGTAACAGTTCAAGTGGCTAAATATATCGCAACACACTATATAACTCAAAATCTAGGTACCGATATAATTGGTTGCTACCAGTACGGATATTTGAGCCATTTGAGGTTGACTGTACGAACTTATCACGTTCTTAACTCGTCTCTGATATGTAAATGAACTAATATGTGTTTCTCCTTGTCTTTCACCTGTTTATTAGAAAGAGACAAAATATAACTTTTTTAGATTTTATACTGTAACTAGTTAAGTACTTGTAGTTATTATAATACTATTGTAATTTCTGTAAATAAATGTATTTGACAAAAAACTGTGGATGTCGAAACAACAAATTTTGTGCATTTAAGCGTGCGAGATGTTTATGATTAAGAGGGTTAGAGATCACTAAGCCTGCTTCTATTCTGTACTGTTTTTAGATTATCTTTATTTGGTATTGTATTGTTTTTAGATTTACTTTGAATTTTATTTATGTGGCTAAACGTAAAACCTGTATCTTGAAACTTCAATAGTTATTCCATTTTCAAAAATAAAGCGCAGTTACAGCCTATTCAGGGGAGCTAACTTTTGTCTCTCAAAAGTTTGCCGCCAGTATTTTTACTTTATATACACACGATTTTCAATTATATTGCTCATGTTTCTATAAAAAAACATTTCTTCGTTTCTGATAGGCTTATAAATCAACAGAGTTGATCTCAGCTCTCCAAAATTGTCTCGCAATACTAAATCATTTTTAGACGCGATTTTTTTGTACGATCCATTACTTGTCTCGTGGTCTCATATCATTTCATATCATTACAAAGCCTAATGAGAAATGTGCAGCTACTGAATGCGTCTGACCTGTATTACACCCTCATTTGTTAATTCACTCAATTACGACAATTGAAAGGTCAGTTGCATGGAGATTGAGTGGATATGTTTAAAACTACTAGCCTAATATGGTCGGGTTTTTATCACTTGTCACAATACCTGTCACGCTCTAACAACTATGTGAGTGCGAAAGTGACGGATAGCGCGATAGACGATAAAATGTCAACCATGGTAGACGTTCTGTAGAGGTTTTGTAGTCTTGCATTCGATCTGCATGATGGAGTCACGGAATTTTCATAGTCATCCATATTCTATTTATAAACAAGTCGTTATTTTTTTGCCACTCGCTGTTTGGTCGACGGATAAAAATCTTCAAGAACCTGTCCTACTTTTTATACAAACTTGAGAACCAAATGATTTGTTTGTTATGCTTATAACATCAGCGTAGTTTATAAATAATATTTGAGAGGTTCGTAAAATTATAAAAACCTTAACATCTGGCGCCCATAAAATATCACTATATTAAAGGTTTATGAGTGAAATTCGGAGATGATGACAGTTTTATAGGAATGGGTATCAGATTAGCTACGATTTCTACGATACGCTTAATGTAATACACACCCGTTTCTTTATGTACGTGGCGAGGGTATCGTATTCCGAGAGAGCAGGGCTGGTACTCGAGCCACTTATTCCCTCTCGTCGTCTATCTTTTATTTATATTTTACTTTACTATTACACACAACTCGTGGCCGATATTGTTTTTTTCAAAGACCCGAGACAACTCAACTCAAGGCACTGGTCCCACCGCGAGCTAGTAAGCTATGATCTATCAGCTATGTCAAGGGACAAAAGATAATCGCTCCCGTGTAAATAAAAGAGAGAGATATATATTTATAGCTCATCGCCCGGTCACGATCACCCGGCTATGACATATATGTCTCTTTTATTTACACGGAAGCGATTATCTTTTGTCCCTTGAAATAGCTGATAGCTCATAGCTTACTAGCTCGCGGTGGGGCCAGTGCCCAAATGTCGGAAATTATAGTAATGGTGTATATTACGTCACAAGTTTGTTTTTTTAACCCCTCTTCTCTATATTATGCATTTTTTCGATCCCTTTAATACGTACTGTCAAAGTTGGCATGCTTCTTCCTGTTGGTGTGAAAAAATATGTCTCTTATGTGATAGATACATTGTGGTTAAAAGGTCAAAATGTCTGTAAAAGTGCTCTGTGTAAAATAGCAAAGGTCATAGAAAAACATAATTAAACATGTTTGGTACGAAATTATGAATCGCGTGGCTCATAAGTTTATCTATGCAATTTTTTTGTAAGAAATCTCTTATTCAACTTCTTCAACAGTAAAAATGATAAGCATTTAAGTGTACAATCGGATGCGTAATTGCTAGTTTTCCTACGTTTCTAAGGTGTAATGTCATTGTTAACATCACAACTACAATGAGACCTACTTCCCAGGATACAATGGGTGAAAACCCAGTCCCATGTGGCCTTTGTGCTATGACTAATAGATGACCTACGATGATGTCAACAGATGTCCGAGATTTTCCGTGTTTTTTTTTATCTAAAAACCCGGTGTTGAAGATGCTGACACATGACATGACATTTCCGTTCTATATCGCAACGTTTATCAAGGAAGCTGCAAGAAGATTGCCTAAAAAGTCATAACAAATGTTGTACTAATTAATTTAAACTTCTTCTCAAGTTACAAGTATGTAAATTGCCATATTATTACATTTTATTACAGAACAATTTGTGGTCTCTTTGAACCTGGATATCAATACAAGCATTGTAGTTTTATTTTATGCTTAAAATCTGTTTCAATTTATTACATCCCCAGTTAATCCCCAGACTTATTAGGACGACAGCATTTTGGATTTATTATGCACAAATTATTTACATTGATTCCTGTTTTAAATCCATGAAACATGTATGTAATAAACCACAAATACATAAAACTAATAAAAGATGTAAAATATAATGGAAAAATAATCAATATGGATTATTTTCATTTGACGGGGCATTAACTGGTAGTAGTTTTGAACTCATATCATAGCTTTGGGGGTAATTTTTGAAGGCTTATTTTGCTACACCATTTAAGCACAAGTTACTTTATTACTTTTTACTGATATTTTTTTCAAAGAGCGATTTAATAATTAATTCTTTGGCGTGCGGCGACGCGTGTTACACGGTAAAAAAACTGAAGCCAACACCCATGACTCAGGAACAAATATCTGTGTTCATCGCACAAATAAATGCCCTTCCTGGGATTCGAACCCAACCATTAGCTTCATAGGCCAGATCAGTTGTCAATGTATGTTTATTAGGTATATTTTTTGCATTGCATTTCCCATGTAGGGTAAGTGCAACATTTAATGATTCCTTTAAAACCCTCATAATGAGACATTTACTGTATTAGTAATTTATAGTCAAAAACTCAAAAGCAACAGATTGGGGTAAACGCATCCGTAAGCGGAAGTTTTATGCGATTTAAAATATACTTTCAGTGCACGAGGGTTTGCGTAACAGGCGTAATTAAACGTTGCGAAGGTACGCTGCTGTGATTAATCCTCGTTGAGCAACTTAACCAACACATGATGTCACACTGATAAAAATACTCTAAGCTTTCTTGGTACATATGAATAAATGAGAAATCTTGCTAAGTATTACGATCAAAACAATATTATTCCAACGGTTTTGATGATATTTAAAATAAAATAAAGAAAACAAAAATATCGCTCACCTTGAAAGTTTTGTAAATAAGAAGATAAACCTACAAGAGGGACAGTGGAGCTATCGTTGCATATTGATCGTTTGACCTGACGGGTGATGGTCTTTAATGATATTATGGATATTTACTTTCACGGAACTGGACTAAATGTATGTCACGTTATATTGTCATACGTCACACAATACCAGTATTTTGTCGAGATAATTATTGCTTCTCTAAGTTTTATTTATTTCGAAAACTATTTATTACGAAATTTATTTATTACGAAAGTTTGTGAATGTGTATGTTTGTTACTTTTTCACGTCTAAACGGCTGGAGCGATTATATTAAAATTTGGTATGGAGTTAGCCGACACCCTGGAGTAATACATAGGCCACGTTATTTCCCTAATAAGCCTAGTCCTTCATATTTGCAACAAGCCTGTAATTATAGTCAGGCAAAGAGAACAAATGACGGATCATCGACTAATTTTATAGTTCCACAAAGCCGCGGTTTAAAGGCCTTTGTTATTGCACTTTTACAGCCGGCCTGATAGTACGTTACTGCGAAACTACTGCAATACTGGTAACTAGTAAGCGCTTTGGCGCGGAATGCATAAGGATAAATACAACTAAGTAAAATGGACTTTCAATGCATGTAAAACAGTGCTTTTCAAATATAGAGCGTTGCACGCACGTTGTTAGCTAACGCGCGGTCAGCAACCCATCATGGTGTTGACCTTATTTCCAGGGCACGAATAAACGAGGAGGAAATTCATTCTTTATTTGCTTAATGAAGCGACTGATTGAGCCAAGTTAGCGTTAGCTGTGAATAGATACAACTCCCAATTGAGGCCAAATTGGTGCATTGTTAAGATCAACGCACCAATATCTGGAGTAGATCCCGTTTGAAATAGAACTAATAAACTGGACAGGCAAAAATCTAGTCAATTTTTAACGATGCTCGTTTGTCTTTTGAGTCCGACATTGACAAGATATATTTAAAACCGACATGACATCGATTTCACGCCAATCAACTTAGCATGAGAGAAAATAGCGGACCGGGTTTCACAACTCCAGGTGTCCCAACGTTGCATAACCGGGTCGTCGACCTGCGACAATGGCTGCCACGTGAACGAGGGGGCGGCAGGCCTATAGACAAGGAGCATGGACACGGTAATCTCTAAGCCCTTTCATGGTCACAAGCTCACGACTAATGCGTAACTGGATATTGGAGTTTCTTCGTGTTACTTTGAGTGTTTTATCTTTGACATGTATCAGGGTATTTAATCATGAACGAATGAGAACATGAATCAGAATAGCTATTTTTAGTACCGAATCTTATTACATTACCGATAGTTTTTAACTGCGACCACAGAATTTCCATAACTAAAACCTTTTTAAACCGTACTTATAGCTCAATTTAACTAGCACTATCTAACAGTTGTACAAACACAGCTAGCAATGGATTGTCTAAAATATTCATTAGGGTGTCGCCAAGGATCCGCGCCGTTGCGGCGGTCTTAACTACCGATGACTTCATTCAGTGCTTACAAATACAATAAGAAACATGCCATTAATCTTTATGGCAGGATAATCCAATAAAATGTTACTATGTGTTATTGAAGGCTTTTATATAGGCTTTAATAAAGGCATATATGTTGTTAATAACCCCGATTATCTATTTGTCTTGAGTGTTTAAAAAAAAAAACCTTTGTTTTTGTTTTAGCACATCTTGAGAAACCTCGACAGAGAATTCATTCTAATTTAAACTTGGATATTTGACTAATCCTTAAAATTGCATGAAGAATGTGTTGTAATTGTGAAATGAAGTGTAAAATCGAATTAACAAGGTCGACACGCAACATCCGCAATTATGAAGCCTTAATGCTATGCTCGTAGTGAGCGAACGTGTTACAAATGTAAATAAAACTGCTCAAACACATGATGTCATCGTGAATGGCTTCTAGAAAAAGGTCACTGATAAAAAGTCTTTAGTGGAGGAAAAATATTAAGAAAGTACAGGCGGTATCCGCGATCCAAAGAAGCATAATGAAAAGAAATTATGACTTTATCAAGATACTAAAAACAACATCTGCCTCTTGAAATGGCGGCGCTTATATAGTTTAAAAAGGGAACTAAAAAAGAAAATAAATGTATCAGTAAGTTGATTATACAAGTAGTAGTGCTGGAGCTTAAGTGGCGCCAGTGGGGCGTCTGAGAGTGCTCGTGAATCCGATGATGTCACAGGATAGGGTCGGGTCACATGACAGAAGTCAACCGCTACACGTAGATTTATTAATATCAAGTCACAAAAACAAAAAGTATAAGATAATAAAATTCTATCCTGATCGGTAGCTATAAGTACTACTCATAGCAACCCAGCCTACAAAGCAGGACCTAGTACGGTTAGCCTCCTGGCCAGGTTACTTATTTGTCTATTACATTACTGAATATAACATCAAGCTATTGTAGGACTAGGTTAGTAAAGTATTTATTTATCTCATATGTTTGTTGTTGACAAACGACAAACTGTCCAATCTTATTCAGTTGAAGCATATTTAGATAATCTAAGTCATATGCAGTTGTCGGTAGTTGATTAAGATAATCAAAGGCCACAAGGATAATAGCCAGGAACATCTCAACACAGCCTTGAAACTGAGTCACGTCCTACGTCCTCGCCTTGGGTTATACCGAGCAGAGGATATTTCCTTGACCTACTTCTTCAAAGAGTTTCTACAAGGGCATCCCGTCCGTACACTGAAAGTCGTAGCCTTAATAACAGCAACCTTCAAGTGAGAAATCTTTGGCCAGTGATTTTAAGCTCGTTTTCCTCAATCGAGACGTAGTTTAATTTATTTACATGTACTGTATACCTTGTTGATGTGAATTAAAGAGACACAATGCCCTTTCCGTGTTCACATAGTGAATGACTAATAAGATTATCATCATATTTCACAGAATAAGAAGTAATAAAATGTAAAGCTACATTAGAGGCATTTAGAAGTCATTAGAATGAATCAATAAATGGGACCGATCCATCGCGGGTGAACCCCACGTACACAACCCTTTATTGTATTGCATGTCAGCGATCATTATGAAGCCAATAATGATAGTAAATGAATCATTTATGCCTACAACCGACAAACGTCATTGTGGTTTCTCACTGTTAAACGATTTCAACGGAAAAGGATGAGGAATTTACCGGAGAGTTACGATACATTAATTATTCAATGAGTAGGTGCTACACCTGTTGCCTGCAGGCGAAGGGAGCTTGGTCACGCGAGCCGCGACCCAGTTAGGGGCGTCGGTGGTGCTGAGCAAGGCAAATACGACAAGGTACAACAAGTGTACGAGCAACTGTCTTGAATTAGATATATGTATGTACTAAAAATAAGTAATATAAATACATATTTCAACCCTACACGAAGTGATGGACGAATTGATAACCTTGATTACTTAAATAAATTTAAACATGCAGGATTGCCTAGTGAAGATTCAGTTAAGAGTGGTCATTGAAGAGATTATAAAAGACAAAAACATTTGCCAAATTTAGCATAATATTTTGCTGATATTACAGTCTCTTCTCTGAGTAGAATTACAATTCACCGTGTGTGAATAACTACCACATCTTTCTCAGCATCTTGCATTGAGCAGTGAGTTTCCATTGTACGATCTCAAACACATGGCGTTTTTTCACATGCCCGCAGGTGATGATGCATTGGTATTCCCCTTTTAAATGCATATGCCACATATGGTTTATATCCACCTTTGATAATATCGTACCGCGCAGTCAAAAACTTGTTCGTTGGCAATTGGTTATATTGAATCCAGTGATATCTTTTGGAATGCATTGTTTGTTTGTATTAGTTTGGATTTTGTAACTAAACTTAAAGTTGCCACGTTTAGTTTTGTTTTTAGTTTTTGAACAACATATTGTGATTTTGAGCAGAAACATATCAAGTCCGGGAAATAACTATTTAAACACTGTTTTGTTGGAAATAATAGCTGAATGTAATTAGTCGTTTAAGTTTCATTTATACTGATGTGGTTAATTTAAAAGAGCGATAGGTGTGTCATATTGTTAAATTACAGTGACAGGTTATTATTAATGTGTCTGTAGTTAAAAATACCGCTATCATTTGTCGCTTAGAAATGTTAAACCCCGTAGCTACCTATCTATTAAATAATTTCAAGGTGAAACCAAACGTTATGTGCTGGTACTAGGTAACATGCAAAGGTAAAAAAGATTACTCTTATTACGCTCGATAAAATAGCAAGATTGGTTTCTTAAGCCCGTTTCACATCAAGCGCGGGCGCGTGTCAACGCGGGCCCGCGGCGGACCGCGGGCCCGCGGCGGGCCTGCCGCGATTGTTCAGCTAGTTTTAAATGAACGCCTTCACACAGCGGCGGGCGCGGGCGGGTGCGTGTGGCGCGGACCCGCGCACGCCCGCGCCCGCCGCCGTGTGAAGGCGTTCATTTAAAACTAGCTGAACAATCGCGGGCGGGCCCGCGGGTCCGCCGCGGGCCCGCGTTGACACGCGCCCGCGCTTGATGTGAAACGGGCTTTATTCTTAACTAAAGTGGGCCTAGTAACTAATAATCGTTGAGACTCAAGGTCAGTGCCATTGTGTTGCTGAGACCAAAAAAGAGCGCCAGGTGCAAAAAGCTTCGGCTAATATTCAATTTGTATTATGAACTACTGGCAGTTAAATCTCAGATAAAGACCATGTATTTTAAACTGAGGTATTCTTGAGGCTAGGGTATTGATTCGTTATTATTGGAATAGTTAAATATACATGCGTTTTCATTATGAAATAAGAGTACCCACTTATGCGATATTATAATTATTATGTTGTGCCTACTTGAATTGAATTGATAGTAAAGTGCGCTTATTGGCACGTTTACCTTACGTGCGAATGAGACACGTTTAAACATTAGTTGTTTAATTTAATGAACAATTATGAGAGTCGTATGTATATTATATTAAACTGTAAAATGTTAAATTATATTAAAATCGCACAGAATCGATGTAACTATTAAGTTGCGGTGTTTAACTATTAATTACCTACACCAGTAGCGGTTAAGGAATGCTGGGCTGGGTTTATTCCAGTTTTCTGAACTTACTATTCTACTTGGTGACTTTTTGATAGTTTAAAACCAGTTTTATTTAAGTTATTCGTCGGATAACGAAATTAATACAATTAGAAATTTATGTTTTACTACCTACCCACTATGTTAATAGTAGAATTGCATGTTTCTGTTTTTTTACATTATGTAACAAGAAGCGAAATGTATCATCAGAGAGGGCCATGTCATGAGCTAGATTTTAAATTAGCGTCGTTTAAAGATAAAAAATACTTTTGTTCCAGCGCTTTGTTATCTCTCGGACGATCCAAATTCGAGCGAGCGTTACGTTCAAATTGTAAAACTGACGCAACCGAAGGCAGGTAAACCTCTGAACCTTAATGGCTCCACAGGTACGGCCACGTCACAGGGCTGTTGGTTGACCACGAACCGGAACCAAAAACCGGTTCTCACTCACCGCGAATAGCAAGTTGAAGAAGAACAGCACATATTTCACAAAACTCGTACCACAACCCATGTTGGACACTGTTTTGGTTCTCACAAAACTTCACACACTCGCGGTTGTTTACTTGGTGCGCTGAAGGGACGCAGCCTACTCGGGTTGGCGTCGGTGACTCTGTGAGGAGTGATCGCGATGGCCGCCGCGTCGCCCCCCTGTGACCTCACCCCGCCCCGCCCGCAGGTACACGCTGGTTATTCATCGTCAAACAAGCTCGTCAGCAAAAGCCCCTTGCATTATTTCATCTCGCATGCGATGCGATCTCTAACTTCCATTATTTACGAGATCCATGCAACTGATAGATATGTTGTAACTTTATAGTTTTTAACTACGCCCGCTAGGAGATGGTTTTTTTTTTGAAAACTATAGTAAACTATTTTATCAACTAAAGTTTAAAGACATTTGCACATTTTTACTTGAAGTAAGATACCTACTTGATATATTACAGAATACTTCCAGACTATCCCAAAACGCTCGACATCAAACTGCCCTCAATATTCCCATGTAAAGTTTAACTTTCCTTTCTTGTGTAGTAATTAATAGGCACCACCTTACCGATATTTTTTAACACCAAATATTGCACAAAAAAACTTTTAAAGTTATTGAAAAAACATTGTATTGTTTTTAACATTTTGCCAGACAATAATATTTAGGAGTACAAAGTAACAACCTGTCAATATTCGCATCCCAAACTTCTTTGTCTTTTGTCCCACGTGTAAATAAATCTACCGAGCAAGCCTGACAATGAACAGCCCGATATGACGCTTTGCTTTCTTGTTATGATCAGATGCTCGGAATGCAGAATATTTTCAAAGGATAACTTCTCCAAGCTCTTGCTTCACTCGATTATAGCCCCAAACGTGTTCAACACTAGTACAAATAAAGTTGTAATTCTAGTGAAGACCTCGTTGTTATAAGAGCTTGCTGAAGTTAGTCATGCTCCCTTGGTTAGTTGGGGAGGAAAGCCAGACAGGATCACGGTAAATACTTTTAGTCCGAGTGAGTCGGAAATATTTTGAAATAGATATATGATAGAACTTTTAGTTCGTAGGGTGTGAGATAACATATCGAGACACTGGTATGAAGGGACATAAATTAATGTGGTTTCTGCAAAGTTTGTCAACAGTGTTTTATGTGGAGTAAATACGAGTAGAACGAAGTTATTCCTTACTGAACTCCGATTATTGACAACTGCAACCTACCTATAGATACATTACTACCTACATTACAAACTTTTTCTAGTAATATTTTCCATGATGGTTTAGTAAACCAAACAGTGGGTCTTATCATATACCACAGAAAGTTTTTTAGTAACTTGCCTGAAGTAGGTATAACAAAAAAATAGAAGGGGCCGCCACAAAAACCATGTTTATAAATTGAAATGTCATAATAAATTGGTTTATAGACTGACACAGGAGACTGTAACCATGGCGACGAAGCGACAAAAATAGTTGATTGGCTATTGTCCTCAATTGCCATTTAGTAATAGGTATCTGTCTGAGTATGTATTAGTCTATGATTTTATGATTGTCGTTAAGTGTTCAAAATTACGTTATTTGCAAAAATATTAAGTGACCCCATTAACATATATTATTTGCGACAGTGATTCAAATAATGCAAATCATGTAATAATTTTAGTAACTTAAATTTCTGGATAATGGGAATTACTATTTATTTTATTAAAATTAAAATATGTTACAAGTAGTCAGCGTCGACAAGTCGCTTAGACAACTCTTTATATAAGCGCTGAGCAGCTGGACCTCCACGGACCAAGAGTCTCAACTCCAAAGGTTGTAAAATTGTAGTTGGAATCGAGACTCCTGTACTTCCGTGTTTCACGGACCTCGACAAAATATAATTTCTATACTATAATTTTACTGCCGCCATTTTGATTTTAGAGCTAGGCGCGTAGCCCGTCACGCATAATAATGTCGCGGTCTAGACGAATTAAGGCACACTTCATTACTCCAATGTCGGGTGGCTTGATAGCTCCCGTCTTGGTTAAATAACGGAACAAATGCTGACGCAAAAACAAAACACAACGTGGAATCTTCTTAAGACCATAATATATCAAATTTAGTCATAGCATAGGTAATAAAATAATACTCGTAAGATTACATAGGAGATACCGCGTAGATTTGCAGATGGATCCAAGGGGTGACATCAGTTGTAAGTGGTCGCCACGTTTTTGATCTTCCCATGAAAATAAAAATACAACAAATTTAACTAAACGAAAACAGAAATTTGCCTCGTGGAATGGTACGTTTCCAGAATAGTTTTACATTTTCATCATTAAAACCATAAATCACGACACGTTCGTGGGCAAACGGCATTCTCGATTTTTAGCTTTCGAGTCGCAAAAAGTGGTCTACGCCATAACGACCTTACGCTCGAACCCACCAGAGAAAGTTACCGAGTGCCAATGCCGTAGCCCTTGCCATGGCAGTTACCACGTAACTTGAGAGTTTCATTTCAAGTTACTTGGACGAAGGTTTGTTGGTTTGAAATGATACTGTCGGTGAAATAGTAGTGAGGCAGAGATTTAAGATATAAAGCAAAATTATCGACATAAACTCCGTCCGCGGTCAATGTAGATACTTTCAATATCTTCATGCCATTAAGTAAAAATGTCATGTATGTATTTGATTGGGATCCAAGTAGACGTATTCTCATCACAAACAATATCTTCTGAAACTAAGAACAAATCAAATTATTTTTTATGAAATATTTTTGATTTGCTTTGATTTTTAAGTAGTAATACTACTATATAAATTAAAAGTTGAAATAGATAACATATACTTAAGAAAAAACGACGAGGACCTCCGGTGTTCGAGACGGGATTCGAACCCGCATCTCCAGCTATCGCGGCTGACGCCTTAACCAATTTGGCCACCCGTGCACAGCGGACTACGTCGAAATTAATCAAGTATATGTGATCTTGTTTATTTTTAAACGGCTTTAGGCACCGTTTTATCAGCTCTAAGGTGAAACACTACGTGTTTGCACCTCCTATATGAATACCTTTCGTCGTTTTTTCTTAAGTATATGTTATCTATTTCAACTTTTAATATCTTCTGAATTTTCCATTTATTTTAATTAAATTGCCTTTAAAATTCGTTTGACATGCATTTTTAGGTTGGGAACGACAAAAATTATTAAGTGATTAAGTATACCTAAATGTGAAAGTTGCGATTGATATAAGTTCCTCTTAATTTCATAAACTACTGAACGTTTTGCTATGAATCTTTCCAGTTAAGTACCTTATATATCAGAATTATATAGTCAAATAAAAACGTCCTAAAATCCGATTAATAAGCATGTAGCGATTCATTCAATCATTCTCGTCGTTAAGGTCCAGTCTCAAGACGAATGTCCTGCAAAAGTCGTAAACATTAACACTTATGCAACTTGTACAAAAAAGGCGCGAACCTATCGAGAAAGTAAGCAAACAGCCGTAGGCAACGGACGTGGTAACTGTACTATTCCGTACGCTTACCGAACTCAGGCGCAATAGGAGAATAGAAAACAAGTTATTTATTCGTAAACACATATGAGGAAAAAGGAAAAGAAACATAAAGCCAAAAAGAGTCGAAATGGGTATCATCCGTAGTTCGCGGCGCTACCGTGAAAAATGATCTTCATAAATTTCGGACGATTGTCTCTGTCATTAATTGGAGTAAACGAGAAAAATGCTCGAAATATACAAGTTTTCGATAGGATAGGATATTTACAAACTACATGTGCTTATGTAGGTCTACTTAAAAATACTGACCAGTCTGCTATTGTTTATCTGCCGAGTCTGAACCGGCTTCTACAGCTTTCACGGCTGATGTCCTGACCTTTCAACCACCCCGTCCATACCAGTTTAGTTTTTACAGTCTTTTTTAATAACATGGATGGATGCCTTTGACAAGGAATCGCATTTAAAAGGTCCTTACATGTTTTCAACATTAATTTGCTTGTATAAGGGGAATGTGTCCCACAAACCACAGGGCGACAGGCAACGGCGTTCCTTTAGAGTGGGACATATTGCGATCGCCAACCCGCCTGCCAAGCGTGGCGATCCCTCATGCTGCGATCGCTGCCTGTGGCGATGTATGGGAGAGGCTTATGCCCAGACGTGGAATTTCCATGGATAAAATATGAATAGGATGTTAGGTGAGAATGACTGAATTGAACACTCATTATTTTCAAGAATTGGTATTGTAATCAAAGTTTCAATGTCCCTTAGAGTTATGAATGTGGTTCATTGTACATACTTTCATACTGAGGCTCTAGTGTAAGTTACTTTTGAAGTTAAACGTTTACGAATGCGTAAGTGATAATGTTATTTATATGGGAAACGCAAACGCGTTCGTGAAGTATGTAAAGTTACGTTAAAAACTTACACTCAGGGCTCTGGTTGGGAAAGTAAACGCTTGCACTAGAGCGATGGGAACGTTCGTGGTAGGAAACAGCTTTCCAATTGAAGTTCCATGGTAAATATTTATAGTGCGTAGGTGAGACAATGCTCAGTTTGGGCGATCAGCGGTCACACGTGGAAGAAAACATTCTAAATCGGTTTTTGATGCAAACGTACTACCGTCAGCATACATTATCTACTCCTTGGCTATACACCGCGTAACATGAGAAAAGCGAATAATGTTGCCAGAGTTATCCTGACCGTTAGAGACTAACTCCAAAAAACCTTTTAGAAATTCACTTCGTTTCGGAGTTGCAACCTATTACAAAAAAAAAAAAAATATAACTCAGCACCGTTCGCTTTCTTTAGGGCGATTTTACCACTATTTAACTCAAATTGTTAGGCATAGTTTTCTCAATAAAATTTATTTTTTATGTCAAAAAACATGAAGAACGAAAAACATTTTTTTTTGCCGGAGTTGACCAAAAGTTATATGATATTTTTTACTTTTTTTGGCCTCAAGAATTCGTTGTTAAAATTATTCGGTCTCATATTACACAGTATATAACAAAAGTTACAACTATCACTTAAAACGGGATAGTTACCATGTATATTAGTTTGATTGAGTTATCCTGTGAGGATAATATTCCGTCTTAAGTAATAGTTGTAATGTGAATGACCATGTCAACTTGAAATAACAAAACTTATTTTTATAGCAAGATTGTATATTATTTTCTATTCGTATTCAATAGTCCAGTTCTAGTCGTTAGTCTTGAATAGGACCTAGATTGGGCTGCATTTTAGATTAGGTAGCCCGCTGGATGTATTGCAACTGGTTCTGTAGCCTTGGTGTAAGTGGCTAATGCTAGTATAAATATGTCCAACGAACTATATGACTATACTCCACTGACCTAAAGGTATAAGAAATGAAATGTTAGATTACACTTAATTTACAGGTCTATTGATGGATTATTGTCAAAATGTTTATAAATAATTTTCTTAAAACTAGGCCTTCAGGTATTAAAAAACATTAAATACTTAGGTGACACTTAAAAGTTATTCATTTAGCTAAATCGTATTTACACTTAGGACTTGTTAATACAGGCTACAATGTGCTCAAGATCGCTCCTTAAGTTTAAAAAAATGATTTATTTATTTAGCAAGTTTAACCCTTTGACCACCAACGACAGTTGGCCATAATTTGAAAGTCGGCAGCTTTATTTATGCATTAGGGACCTACGGGGGATTACGTAAAGTTCAATTTCGCTCAACAAAATGAGATACCGTGGAGCCGCGGGTACAGCATATAGTTGTTATTTTCTAAGCTGGCCGTTCTGCACTCAAGACCCTTTTATACTACCGCAAATAACAAATAATAGCAAGTAACAAATCAATGCATACAAATCACAACCATCTGCTTTAAGTCATAAGGTCGATATTGCAATAGCTTTACTTGTTAGCAAAGGCATTGTGTCATCGAAATGGATACTCAGCCGGTGGTCTGCGTTGCAACTATGTAGTGAGTCCACAACTAATGTTATTGTAGGATATTTTTCTAATTGTTTTAATTTGCAAATCTGTAAAAGTCTTATCAGTCAATTCATTCATTAAAGTGCAGGTGTCTTTTAGAACAATGATACTATTGATAAAGCCGACCGAATACCAGTAACTATATCGCATGTATCACACGAAAGAAGATGCCGCACCGCATTCCAATGTAATGAGTCACCTATTTATGAAAACTAGAATGGATGTAATTATTATCAATATCTTATATTCATTACATATTCAGTCGCTTTTAAGTGTCACTGCTATCCTAATGTATTACTTTGCTCCATTTTTGATATCGCTCATACCTGACGACCTGCTTACGTGTTCCTGGACTTTTTTGGCTGTGTTTGTATTGGTGATAATATTTACGACTTCGGCTACATAAAGTAAACATTCTCTAATGCAATAAAAATACTTGATCATCAAACAATTAGCCGGACACTTTCCAAACGTTATCAATCAGTTGTAAAAAATTGTGGACACACTACACGGCCGGCGACCTACCTGAGTGCGGCCTTTTATGTCCTATTACTGCAATATCGACCTTGTGACTTAAAGCAGATGGTTGTTATTTGTATACATTGATGTGTTACTTGCTATTATTTGTTATTTGCGGTAGCATAAAAGGGTCTTGAGTGCAGAACGGTCAACTTAGAAAATAACAACTATACTTAGATAGTTAAGTAAATTTGACGTTCCGGGCAGCTTGTCTAAGACCAAGTTCGATTTTAAACTTAATGGTTTACTTGATAGTTTAGGCGAGTTTCTTGCCGGTCAAAAAAGTCAAAATACTTATCGGGTTATAGGTAGGTGTCGGGTTAGAACCGGTGTAGTTTTTATTTTACTCTTTTACTTTTTGTATACACGACGTGTAAAAATTCCCTTGTGGCCTACTTATTGTATAAACGTTTAAGAATTGAAATATACTACATACAGTACGAATGCTAACTGTATGTATGTTAGAATAGTACATTTCGATACTAGTGAAAAAAATTTTTTTTTCGACGAGGGTGAAAGTTGGAGCCCGAGTGAAACGAGGGTGACCATCACCCGAGTCTTAAAGAAGTTTTTACACGTGTATCGAACCCAATTTTTCATAGCAAGTGTCTTAAAAGTGAAATTTACGCACGCAAAGCGTGCGAAAAGTGCACTTTTTACGCACTAGTTAGGAAAATATTATATAAACTGCACAGAGTGATGTTGCTACTTAAATTAGGTAATAACGTAATGGTACGTTCCTCAAACTCAGTTGACCAATGTAAGCAAACTTGATTGCAATGTCGGACGCGTTGCATTGTGTGTCGGTTGCAAAATGCAGAAATACCGCATTTATACATACCAATTAAGGAACATACATGACGTGGAATTTTGACGACAGGTCTGGCCTAATGGGTTTACCCTGACTATGAAGCCGACGGTCCTGGGTTCAAATCCCAGTGAGGGCATTTATTTGTGTGATGCCGATGAGCACAGATATTTGTTCCTTAGTCATGGGTATTTTTACGTATACCGCTGAACCAATTGGTATGAAATTTGGTATGGAGAGATAGTTTGAGTTACGAGAAAGGACATAGGATATTTTTTATCCCGCAACCATAGTTTAGACGGGCATGGCTGGCCAACGAAGTTGCTAAGAGAAGCTAGCTAGCTAAATATTTAAATACAGAGGCAATACTTACCATTTATCCCATACTTTCGTTTTCATTTGTTAGTGAAAGTAAAATAATTATTGCTGAATGAAAATAATAACCACATATCAACCATCATTTTTATTTCCGAGTACAAAAATTACCTTAAAATATCTTAACTATAGAAAAATGTTAAAATAAAATTAACAGAAAATAATAACAATCACACAACCCACACATCACTAATATGAACTACTATAAATTATATAATTTTAAATATTATCTACTTATATTTAATTACAGTTGTTATTTCACAAGCTGCTGGCTTTAGTACTAAGGGTTTCACTGAGTCTTTTCTAAAACCTTGATAAATACTTATTCGTGGAAAAAAACAGAATCGGTCCACAAATGGGGGAGAAATTAGTGAACATCTGAACATCGATAAAAAAATACGTGTCGAACATAATATAACCTCCTTTTTTTAAGTCAGTAAAAACAAAATAAGGCGCTGGTTTGTAGGTACTGACTTGATACCTTATGAACTTGACACTTTTCGAGCACGATTCTCTGTTACTCCATTTAAGGCGTCATGAGAGTGACAGAAACAGTAGTTAGAAATTTACGATAGATTTTCGCGGTACGCCCTTGAGATATGTATATGTCATAACTTACTTTAATAAAACCTTGTACAATACAATTAAAATCAGTTAAGTTTTCGGTTTTTCTCGGATATCATCGCTTAATTTTCGAGTCGGAAATGACACGATATACATTGCCCCGATTACTTTTAGGTAGCATTTAATTTGAAGTATCATAAACGCAACATTAAGCACCTGCCAAGATGACATTATTAACCGGTAGACCTAGGAAATTTGTTATGCAGAAGCGACATGAATTTAAACATTCATTATTTAATAAAGCTATACTTGTATGTATACAATATTTTACTGTTTGGTGTAAGTAGGTACGACATTATGTCGCATTAATCATTGATAATAAAATAATCATGAAATTAAAATTTAAAAAAACCGGCTTCAACCGTTTTTTATTCATATTTCGTAAACGGCTTGGCCTATTTTGGTAATATTTCATTTTCTTATAGTAAAACAACAAAGCTAAGCTCAAAATTAAAAAAATATATTTTTGTATGATCTTGTTAGAAATGTCTACTTTTCGTAATTTTTCCTTGATCTGGAGCGGTACCGCGAACATCGAAATTCGTATATTTCGGGCATCTTTCTCTTTTACTCCAATTAAAGCGTCATAAGAGTGACAGAGACAATCGTCCGAAATTTACGAATATCGTTGTTCGCGGTAGCGCCACTGTGCTATATGAGGGTGCTTCGTGCCAAATTTCAAGTTACTAAATTCACGGGAAGTACCCCGTAGATTTTGCGAGTGTTGAAAAGTCTAAAATTTGCACCATTAACGACTGTATCTTTTATTTGACACTAAGAAGGCAGACTGTCAAACTAGTCTAGTACTTGCTAGGATCTTTCTTATTTCAATATAAAGGTTGTGTTAGTTTTGAGCTACAAAGGAGGTTTCGTTGCTCATATCGTTCTTGTACCTACTGTATTCTATAAGACAACGAGTAATATATATAATTAAAGGTCAAATCTGTAAATTGATAACTCTATGTGATAGACGAGGGATTCACGACAATTACCGAGGTTGGCCGAAGTCTTAACTGATTTTAATTGTATTGTAATTATTACTATCATATTGAAAAGAAGTATCTATTATGGAACGCATACTGAGTTATAGGTGAAAAACCAAGCTAAAGCACAGTCTATGTAGTAGTAACGTGTCTGGACACGCATTTCGGCGTTCTATATTCAAATTTTGACGTAAATTCCATATTAACTCTCCGCACAACTACATCGACATGGTGACTTTCTCAAGTTTTTAACCTATACTTAAAAGTGACAGTTCACGAGTTATTTCAACCTTAGTGTTGTTTCAGAAAAACCAGGTTACTTTAGTGTTCTCATACTTAATCGAATTTGAATTTCTAACTATTAATAAGAAACTTTCGTTAAAATTTGAATATAGAACGTCGACATGCATGTACACACACGTTACTACTACATATATATATAGATCAGAGGCTCTAGTGTACGTTTCTTTTGACGTAAAGAAACGTTTACGAACGCGTAAGTGATAATGTTATTTATATGGGAAACGCAAGCGCGTTCGTGACGTAAAGTTACGTTAAAAACTTACACTCAGGCTCAGGTGCTTTAGTTTTTCACATCCATCGTTAGACATGCCTTCGCCCCTTGTTTGCAAAAATAACCTACTATTGTGTAAGTTTAGTTAACTAGTCATACTTTTACATGACGATTCCCAGTTGACTTTGCAATGACTGTACCTATTCAACTAAGCCGACTAATTGCTACATAATTACGTTTCCATTGATAAGGTTGCCGAACCTGCATTATAGCATTTATAACTTGTTTGCCAGCTGAGTCTAAATATAGGTACACATTGCATTTTGAAAACGACCATTAAAAATACGCACTACAGGCTCTAAAGGCCTGGTACAATCAGCATATCATATAGTTAGTTGTAGTCAGTATGGCCAAATACTGCTATATAAATAAAGATTCGATATATTTCACTACTTTGGTTACCACTAACTACTTATATGTCGCTAACTTTACCGCAGGCATCGAAGTTCGTAAATTTCGAGCGTCTTCCTCTTTTACTACATTTGTGATGTCAGAAGAGTGAAAAAGACCATCGTTCGAAATTTACGAATACCCATTTTCTAGTTTAAAATGTGATGTTTTAAAAATATTTCCTAAAAGAAAATGAATATTTAAAATCAACCTTCATATGATATAACTTAATTATGTAATATACATGTACACCTCGATAAAATGAATCTTAATTGGATTTAACTACAAAGTTTTTACAATACCACAAAATAAATGTTCTTATCGACGTTCGAATAAACCAAATTAATTACCTAATTACAAATAATTAGTGCGGTAAGGAAACCGTGCTTGTATTTACGATAAATTATACTATTAGGGACAAAACAGTAGGTAGTACAAGTATCAATAATTCACATGTGGTTTCATTTACAACATTTTAATACTCACTAATTAAAACGTGATATTAAGAGTAATATCTATTCACGTTTATTGAGTAAGTGATGTAAGTAGGTAATTTCATAAAAAAATTGTGGTGTCACTGCGAGAATAGTTTACACTATGGTTTAATTCTCTGTAGGTCAGAGGCTCTAGTGTAAGTTTCTTATGACGTAAAAAACGTTAGGGAACGCGTAAGGGATACTGTTATTTATATGAGAAACGCAAACGCGTTCGTGACGTAAACTTATGATATAAACTTACACTCAGGGCTCAGATGCTAGTGGAAAATGGAAATGGGAGATGTCAGAGAAAAGTGTATTCAATAAACGTGAGTATTAGAAAATAAATGAATAGCGGATAATGACGAGACAACGCGACTAATAAATATCATCAGTACCCCCAAATATGTCATAAGTGTCATAACATATCCTTATTGATATATATCAATATTCCTGCTTGCAAATAAGGTTTATATTAATATAAATAAAGATCTGTACATTCTGTATTGACATATTTGGCTATTTTAATTGCCTCTAACTATGAACTCACTTAGCCAGTTTTGAAAGCCCTACACAAGTATAAAGTATGAGTTACAACCTTGCTAGACCAACGAGTATAAAAACCGCTCAAATGAACCGCTCAGCGGCGCAACCGCGAAAATCGATATTCGTAAATTGCAAACGAGTGTCTCTGTCAATCTCATGACGCCTTAATTACAGTAAAAAAGCGAAAGATGCTCGACATTTACGACCTTCGATGTTCGCGGTACCTACTGGGCCAGGAACGCGCTCATCGCTCCGCTAAACTCAATCAAGTCCGCATCCCGCCGGGAATTATTTCCCGCCTCGGTATTTCACATATCACTCTCGCACTTAGGGAAATTCTTGAACTTGCATTCTGAATTCCCTGATATAGATTTTTTTCTAATGACAAAGGTGACAGACGGATTGCCTGATGGTAAGCAATTACCGTCGCCCATGTGCACCCGCAACATCAAGGGAGTCACAAGCGCGTCGCCGGCCTTTAAGAGGGGTTGGAGCTCTGGGAACCTTACTCACCATCAGGGACACAACACTACATACTTGAAAGGTAGCAGTGCTATTATGTCTGTGGTCTTCTGTAAAGAGGAGGCATTTCCCCAGTTGGGCTTCTCCAGACTCAAGCGTGATGGTACTTCGCTGTGCCCTACCTCTCATTGTTGGACGTAGTTTAAGGACATACCCGGGTCCAATGTTAAATGGGATTTGGGGAATAAATCAGTATTTAACCAATTGGTAGGTATTGTGTACAGAGGTTATAAACAGAGGTTTGGATAAGACGAATATTTGGCAGACTATCTTAAGACTAACAATTGTTGTTTTTTTAGATTGTGGTCAACCAGGGTAACATCAGGAATCTGTCCGAAAATTCGGAAATAATGGAGTTCATGGGGTTTACTACCTACCGCCGCTGCCATATTTTTGCGAAAGTATAGTAAAAACATACCTACTTGAACAAATAATGATCGTCTTAAAGCAGAAAAATCTTTCATATGCTTACAAAAAAATACTTCAAATATCTATATATGTCTTAGTTTTAAATTAAATCCCATTTTATCTTAAGTAAACAGTCATCAACTCATCATTATCAGCTAAGTTTTACGTTGCGTCGCGTCCGCAGCCAAAAACGCGAAGTAACGCAATGCAACGCACCACTGCAGTGTGGCCTCTCCCTAAGTGTAAGTACGTGGGCGCAATGGAATTCAAATATACTTTATCTAACGTCAATTATTAATCTGAAGATTTGACGTCCTCTTAGCAACATACTTTGTGCGTAGTGTGTGTGTACTCGCGCGTAACGTCACACTTTGATTAAAGTGTAGATTGAAAACGTACATAACTCAATTCCACGGTAATTTAGACTAAGTAAATCGACATAAGTGATTGGTATTTACGCAACAATCGAAAATACAATCAGCGTTTATACCTGTTGACTTGTTAGAGTTAGGCACCTATGGCTAGAACCATAAGTCCTAGAGAGCTGTCATCTGGTACGAATATATAAATCATTCACGCGGTGGCCAAATAAAATTAAAAAAAAATGTGCTGCCCATGTGAAGTGGGAGTATTTTTATTTTCATTTCACCCCTGAAGTGTGAGGTGTGTATTACGTATTTCAAAAATAATAGGGGTTTGTCTAAATCATTTTTTTAAGTTAATATTTTCTTACTTTTGAACCGCAGCGCAAGAATGAAAAATATGAAAAAAAAATCATGAAACTACAGTAAGACTTGCAAGGAAAATTATTTTGAACTTGATCGGTTGAACCGTTTCAGTTAAGGATCGTACATTGAGCATAGCCCGACATGCTCTTGGCCGGTTTTTTTAATTACTTTAGAACTACCATTATTATGTTTTCTTATGAAACAACTGTATTGGCTGCAATAATATGATTGCATCACTACGAGCAACGTAGATACAACATCAATTAATAAATAACAAAACAAAATCACCAAATACTCCACCAATTAAGCAAATCGATACTGTTTTAGTAAGAACCATGATTTTTGTAACAGCACGACCGAATTCTATGACATTATATTAGGTATTTTTACTGTGCTGTACAGTCAACTAATTTGATTTTCGGGGCACGAGATATCTAGTGACGTTCATATAGATAGATCTTCACTGTATCAAAGTATGGTGAGCCAATTTGATTTGTCACAGTGACGTTAATAACAGATCTTTTGCGCCATTCATATAGATTTTCAATGTGACAAGGAACGAAGTGGCCCATAAATCGAATTAGTTGACTGTACACGACTTTTGACTTTCGAGCGTTCCGTTCCTGATCAAAAATAAAGAGATTGAAAATTGCACACAAAAGTTTGTCATCATTATTTTTGAACGATACCTATTTCAATGCTCACGTTCTTCAATTCCTATGAATCATACCATATTTATAAATTAACATTTCTTTGCTTCAGAGTTCAAAAATTACGCCCTGAAATCAATTTAGTTGATGTAATGTTGAAAACAGAACTGGTTACATATTCGAGGCGTTTGGGGTCGAAACGCTGAGACCGTGCGTGGGGACCATGCCATCCAACGAGGCAATGCGGCCAGCCTTCTGGACACTTTGCCCTTTGGCAGCGATTTGGGGGATATTTTTTATTTGTAATTTTAGTTTATCCTTTCTTTATAATATTATTGTACCTAATTGTGTTTCTTTTACTATTGCTTATGTACGAATAAATAAATTATCTTTCATGTATGTATTTGGAAATAAAAATCAGGAGAACTGGACAAATATTTTCAAAAATAAATAATGGGCGCGAATTTAATGCATGTTGTTGTTTACTGAATGCCAGACGGGAGATGACGCATCTGCCATAAATGGTTTATTTTCAATTATGACCTGAACTTGACAATTGTTATGCTGATAACTCCTTTAAATACCCTCTGTATTCATTTAAGATGTATATAACTTATTGCCTAGTAATAAAGTCTAATTTTACATAACACATTTTCTTTACGTTTACGTACATCTTGTGTTATGTTTGTCATTCGCCAACGCTTCCCCATGTCATAAACCCTGAAATTTTGTCAAACCATACACTACAATCACTTATTTATAATATAAACACATATATATTAGAAGCCATTACTTCTAATACCAATACTTTGTATTCGATTTTGTTACATAAGTCAAAGACCTAAAGAAAGTCTAGAAACCTAACAACATACCTAACCTAACCTAACAAAAGTAATCAATAAAGTTAGAAGTAAATGTTTGATTTATAGTTTAGCCATGGAATTACTTACTATACAGTCAGCAGCAGAATATTGCTAAGCAGGCGCGGTGTTTAAAATTAACTTAAAACGGCTTTATTAAAAAGACAGAGCGTGTCAAGATCAGAATTATCTTTATATTATGAGCACGATTGAATACAGTTGGAAGTGATTTGATTTCAGTGCGTACCTGGTCGGTTATAGTGACCCACTTGTGGGGCACGGACTTGTGAAGATAGTTCGTTGTGACCCATGCATGGGGCACTGGACTGTGGGTAGACTAGAATTTTTGCTGCTGACTGTACAATAACTAAACAGAATATTTTTATTTTTTTTATGACATAGGCGGCAAACGAGCAGACGGATTGCCTGGTGGTAAGCAGTTACCGTCGCCAATGGGCACCCGTAACACCAGGGGAGTCACAAGCGCGTTGCCGGCCTTTAAGGGGGGTTGGAGCTCTGGGAACCTTACTCACCATCAGGAACACAACACTACATACCTGAAAGGTGGCAGTGCTATTATGGCTGTGGTCTTCTGTAAGGAGGAGGTACTTCCCCAGTTGGGCTGCCCCAGATTCAAGCGTGATGGTCAACGCTGTGCCCTACCTCTCATTGTTGGACGTAGTTTAAGGACATACCCGGGTCCAGAAAAAAGAATATAGTCGTGCCTCAAGTGAAAAATGGTTCAAGTTCCATTCAGCTATTACCAGAAACGTATACCAAGTCTAAGTATACCGTTTTACATTACGACCATATTCCATAGTAAAATGATATAAAATGATGCATGTCTTTAACCAAAACACTACCTCCGAAATTACAACACCGTGGTCTTGAGAAACGATTGTTATCTCATCTCGTCTGTTATTAGTTTACGCTTAAGATAAATCCAGGGTCTTATAATCATTTAATAACATGTTTAATAGAGACATAATTGCGCATTTTGTCTGATTGTGATCGTGACTACATCTAAATAGTCCATGCTTTGTTACGGAGTTCAATGAGAAGATGATTGTCGCGTGGGCTTGCCTTAGTTTTGATAGGTGCACAACACAATTAAACAACTTCTTTTAAAGTATTGTATAAGAGTCATACAAACTTCAGGTACCGAACTATATCCATATAGAAAGATTTAGTGTTAGTTGCACCAATCAAATTGTTAACGTAATTGTCATCTTATTAAATAGCCGTGCACTGCACCGCTGTCGCTCATAATACATAATATAGGAAAATAATGCAGATGTAATAGGTAGCTATTGGCTTCATTAGACTATAAATCATCACTTATGTGGATTTATTGTCGAAGTAATTTTCACTAACCTCTATCCTAGTAATAGTAGATTTTTTTTTTACACGGAATCGATTATCTTTTGTCCCTTAAAATAGCTGATAGCTCATAGCTTACTAGCTCGCGGTGGGACCAGTGCCTAATGGCCATATCTCTGGATGGTGCGTGAGGTGGAACGTACACTCCCGAAGCTTAATAGAGTAATTCAGGGTATGCGTCTTCTCAAGTTTGGTTTGTATTCATATTTTGGCAGGGTATATCAGTTGCGATGGGTAAGGATGATGGCTGGCATCAGGAGTACAGAGTGAGCCTGAACATCCAAAACATTCAAATATGGAATCTGACTACGGTACAGAAGCTCTACATTTCTCTGGCAACTATTTAAATGCGCTTGAGCCAGTGAACGGAAATAAAGCCCGTTTCACATCAAGCGCGGGCGCGCGTGTCAACGCGGGCCCGCAACGGACCCGCGGCGGGCCCGCGGCAGGCCCGCGCCGCGATTGTTCAGCTAGTTTTAAATGAACGCCTTCACACAGCGGCGGGCGCGGGCGGGTGCGTGTGGCGCGGACCCGCGCACGCCCGCGCCCGCCGCTGTGTGAAGGCGTTCATTTAAAACTAGCTGAACAATCGCGGCGCGGGCCCGCCGCGGGCCCGCGGGTCCGCCGCGGGCCCGCGTTGACACGCGCCCGCGCTTGATGTGAAACGGGCTTAAAACATGGAAGCAGCATGCGCGAACATTACCTTTAAAATTATCGGGACAATTATCTCACAGACACAAATACGCTCACATTGAAATATGACGTTATATATACACAGCGTTTATTCGAAAATAGTACACGAAATAATAGTCATCTCTTTTACACTGTTCTACATAATAACGTGTAAAAGAAACACATATTTAGGCAATAACTACCAATCTCTAAGGGCACCAACATTTCGGCTAATAGGCTTTTGACAGTAGCAGAGATATTCGCCAATCATACTTCATCAGGGATCCTATTATAAACCTCATCTTTCATTCGTTCGTCTATTTAGCTCTCTATTGTTCCTATATGCTATAGCGATGGAGACAAACGAACGAACAAGGTGATTAGCAATAGCCCCTCAGATGACATGGATAGGTTTATGCAATACATTAAAGTGACAGTCAAATAACTAATACCAAATAATAAATACATTAAAATGTTGTAAAATAAAAAAATATATTTTATAATCAAATAATAATTTTAAATTGTAATTTGAAATTGTATTTTTATGCGTTATTTTCATTTTCGCCGATGCCCCTGTCCGTATCACGGGACGCACCGGCCATGGTGTAATAACTATTGAGTCTTAATGGAATCTAGAATGTACGAGGCTATTGGGTAGAAAAGGGTGGATTAGCTACTGGGCTATTGGATAAAAAACCGGAGTTCTGCCTAATATAATGGTATACAATTGTATTTCCAGCAGACGGTGACTCGCCCTATGCGAGATGGGCCCCCACAAAAAGCGACATCAAAGATGTCTCAAGGGTAACACCGGTGCATAGGGCTAAGGGTAGAGATGTGTCACTGGACTTCAAACATATAGCCAACGCGCGACTTAGGTTTCCACATCTACCCTCGAGAACGTAGCTCTAGCGACCCCACTCTGGACGGTCGGTTAAGGCAAGCTAGAGGCAGGGGACCTGTCCCCCCTGTGCGAAAGGGCACCCCAGGTAATTATTATTTATCGTTTATTTATCTTATCTCTTACGGTAGGTTTTTTACAATATTTTTATAAAAGTAGAATATAAAAATACATCCAAAAAATATCAAAACAATAAACATATTATAAAAAAAACCTAACCTAGGGTGCCGCCGGCAACGGGGCAGGGCCTAAGCTGCCGGTAGTTAGGGCTGCAGAGAGAGGAACAACCGGACTATACTGAATCTGACCCTTGATCTAACCACAACCACGTAGCGAGAGTCTCTCAAAGATTCTTCGCTATGAGACCGTTTGCGGAAACAACTATCGGTACAAAGATCGCCGAATCAACTTCCCATATGGCGGTTACCTCGTGAGCCAAGTCTAAGTACTTGCTGGATTTGTCCTTCTCGGCCTTCACATAGTTCTCGTCACATGGGACGGTGATGTCGACGAGCATTGCCTGGCGCTGCGATCGATCTATCAACACGGTATCAGGCTTTTTGGCTACAATAGTCCTCTCCGTGATAATAGATCGATCCCAATAGAGCGTGGCACGACCATTTTCGAGAACTGGCGTAGGTGTGTACTTGTAGTACGGCACTTCGCGGTCCGCAAGTCCATACATAAGAGCAAGCCGCTGGTGCATAATCCTGGCTACAAGGTTATGTCTGTGCAAGTATTCGCCGTTAGCAAGATGAGAACAATCGGAAATTATATGTCTGAGTGACTCTCCGGCACGGCGGCATGCCCGACAAATGTCGACTGTACCGTCCTTCAGGATATACTTCTGGTAGTTATTCGTCATGATAACTTCATCCGCAATTGAACAGGCAAAACCCTCGGTTTCTCCGAAGAGGTCCCCAAATCGTAGCTAGTTCACCGACGCGGGCAGGTATACGTCTGGTCCCGTTAGGTTGGTGACTAGTAGTCGGACCCTCCGATCCAGGGCATCCACCTCGGTCTGAGTTGGATCTTCTGTGCCACAGGAGTGTATAAGTAAGGGTATTTACCCAAGCGTCTAACCTTGTTGCCATCTGACAAAATGCTTTTAAGTACTATTGTCAGTCGACCGAAGAAGTGCTCCTTCACCGCCTGTCTAATAGCCACATCCTCGAGACCCAAAGACTCTGACATACCAAGGTATTTATAGGTTTCTGATTTGGAGATAGATCTGAACGATATCGTCTCAGAAAGCTGTAAATTTGTTGAATTTACTACTTTCCCCCGCTGTACATGCAGAACCACTTGCATGTACACTTATCGACAACAAACTCCATCTTGATGGCACTACTGAACACTTCAAAGGTGTTCAGTAGTTCCAGCAAGATTCGGTTATTTGGCGCAAATAATTTGAGGTCGTCCATATATAGAAGGTGAGAAATGACTTCACCCTCCCTCCTAGTCCCAAATCCTTTAGTAAAGTACTGAGCGGATTCAGAGCTAGGCAGAACCATAGGGGACTTAAACTGTCACCTTGGAATATTCCTTGCTCGATCCTTATGAAGTCCTGCGGATTTTGGCAGAAAGTAAATGTCAACTGGACTGAATTGGGTGCTTTTTATTGAAAATAATATTTAAAAAAATTCCACTTACACAAGTCACATTTTTTAAGTTGTAGTAAAACATTTTGCTACGTTCGTAGTGTAGAAGCGATCCCTAAAGTTATAGCTTCTATTACAGGTCACACCCGGTATGTAACTATCAATGTGATAAAGGGCAGTGCGTAAATCTGATTCACGTACCTTTGCTTAAATGTCAATTTAAGAATGATATATCAATCATATCAAACACATTTGAAAACATGTACACACATTATGCGTGTGTCTGACAAAAATAGGAATAGTAGGGGTCCAATGAATAGTAGTATGGTATTGATAGTATAGTACAAAATGAAATAAAAACAATCCACATTTTCGAACACTATTTTAGAAACTAAGTCATTGCTGCTACATTTATAAGCACATAAGAAAACTTGAGCTAGTATAATTTTATATATTACTAGAGATCAGGTACGTATGGTACAATTGCTTTACGTATTGTTAGATCGATTATTGCCAATAATTATGCAAATATATGTTATAAGCTCATATTAGAATTCAGGACGCAAAATTTTATGACAGGTAGCGAGGCCGTGTATCCATGAACTCAGTTATCCATGTTGGTCACATACTAGTGACCCTAATATAGCGTGTTTGTATTTTCCAAATATTAGTGCTAGTACTAAAGTGGAAGAACAAAGCAAGAGTAATATACTAGAAATAAATTAGACCGATAGACATTTCGTAGGACTCGGTGTTTCTGTTTTTTTTTTTATCGTTTAATGTGAGTGTTAGCGTCTTAAGCAGTATAATAGTAGCAATAAAATTTTGTTGCTTTTGTTCCTTCTTTTCCTGTCTCTCAAATTGATTCTTTTTTCCATAGATCTTTAGGAAAACTGAATAAAAGAAAACAGTATTATAATTATTAATTGTGAGTTCAATATACAATCAAGGGAATGCAACTCGGGTACCCGGGTACCCGTCCAAATTTATGGTCGGGTAAAACCCGGGTTTTCAACATGGAACCAGAGTTTACCCGAGATTAAGAAATATTGGTAAAAATATTTAAAAACGCGAATGACATGTCAAAGAATGGTCTAATACACCTTTTAATCTTAAATAATATTTTATTTTGGTCTCTAAATACATTTTAAACACTACATGGATAATATGCCAAAATAACTCTTACGAAATCTGACAGGTTGGTCAAATCAATTTTATTACACTAAAAAAATAAGCATTACTATTGACTAATATGTTTATAACCAACACTTCCTATTAATTATTGTATTTAAACATTTAATAGGCTATTTAGGCAAATATAATGAAACAAATATACGTTTGGTTATTCTGGCGTTTCCTTTAAGCCTTATAATAATAATTTAATCGTCTCGTAACTTGGCTTATACGCTTATCTTAGCTTCATGAATGACTTCTTCATCATGAAACTTTTTCTGAACTCGGGCCTCCACCATAGATCACCACAGTTTAATGTCGAATCGTAATCGCTACACTTGGTTCCAGCGCTCTAAGGGACGCTGCTTGTCCTCCAATGGTGTCTGGCCGTCGTTAATTGACAATATCGGGTGAAATTTAATTAGTACTGTGTAAGGGGTTTTTAATTATAGTACTGTGATATTATAATTTATTTGTATTGCTAAAAATTCTGACTTCTTATTATATTGTTGATTTCGACTAATAGATGTTTAAATTGTTGAAACTAGTACTGTCATTTTTAGTTAAATTACATTCTATGCTTTGAATGTTTTATATTTACCCGTTTATTGTGAATTTGTGACTAGAAAATACTAAGTCTGTAATTTAAATACCTTTATTATGCTTTAAATATGCGTAAAATGCCTAAAAAGTAACATTTGACCCAATTTTGGTGAAACCCGGTTATTACCCGGGTACCCGGGTTTTGATACTTGAAGTCGGGTAATACCCGGGTTACAGATTTGAACGGGTATTGCATTCCCTATCTCTTACAATACACACACTAAATATTAAAATCCAGTTACACAATACAATAATGTTCTTCATTTGGCATAACATCATCCCCATAGAGAAAATGACGTAATATTAGTTTGCATATTTCAGTGAAATTATCCGTTTAAGTACATGTGCAAACTTATCCCACTAATTTTAGAATTATTGGAATGGCTTTTGCACCACTTCACTGCACAAGCGGGCATGTTTAACTAGTGTAATTGTATTTTAAAACATTGTATTAAAATACAATTTTTGGCATCCGTCATTCACTGTCATACGAATTGCACTGAAGTCGACTCAGGTGAAGTCTAAGCTAAGCCCGCCCACCCAGGTAAAGTCTAAAGCTAAGCCCGCCCACCCAGGTAAAGTTTACGTGGTGCTATTATTGAAGGGACAGAATGCTTCCATGTTTTATTTCCGTTCACTGGCTTGAGCGCGCGCCGACTCCACCCGGTCGGTGGGAATCGTACATAAGAAGGAACGTGCATTGCCGTAGCTTGGAGTGATTCTTGATACTCGTCTTCTTAACTTTTGTATGTTATCTAATACTTTGGCAGGGTAGGAGCGGGCGCGCTGGGTGACAGCAGGGAGTCATCTGCTGCTGCAGAGAGGGCAGCCTCACGCAGGGATGAAGAGTTCCTGATGGACGCCCGTCGCCGCATCCGGATAGCGTGCGCGAGGAAGAACGTGCAGAATATGCCGGTGCTCTGTGGAAGAAAAATACTATTATTTTGTAGGTCAGTGCAGCATTGAGACAGAGAAAACACAAGTTGTTCAATCTAAATAACTGCATCTATTCATTCTCAAGTCATTGTTTTCTTTTATGCTATAGGAGGCAAACGAGCAGACGGATTGCCTGATGGTAAGCAACTACCGCCGCCCATGGACACTCGCAACACCAGAGGAGTCACAAGTACGTTGCCGGCCTTTAAGATCCCTATACGCTCTTTTCTTGAAGGTTTGGATGTCATATCGGTCTGGAAATACTGCACACGACAATTTATTCCACAGTTTTGCTGTACGAGGTAGGAAGTTTCTAGAATAACGCACAGTTGAGGACTGCCAACCATCTAAGTGGTAATGATGGAAGTGTTGTCGTGTAGAGCGCTGGCGGATCGTACTTTTTTGGGTGACAAAACAAAATATGTATGTATACCATGCACATATTTGAACATCCTTATATATTGCGCAGTAGACGATTTCGTACAAAGCAATAGTAGATTATTTATTGTCTTATATCACAAAACGTAAAGTTGAAATCCGTAATCGTTTCTCTGAATTTTTTTTTAAGTAGGTCGAAATTTAAGATTTATTATCTAAACATGCACAAACAATTTTTTATACTTTTTATCAGTTAGTTACTTATCAGCCGCCAAACCAATAGCAAAGAACCACATCTCGAGCCTACGTCATACACTACAAAGACTACTTGTTTTTAAAATGGTAACAAAGAGCCTCTGAAGTCGGCGGCGGCGTTTCAATTACTTACTTAAAAAACTCTTATCTTACAAGAATTTAGTTTAGCATCATCAATCTAGTTGCACAGAGAATAAAGATCATTTTTCATTTGGTTAGAAGGTAACAACGGTTGTTATTTGTTGACAATTCTCGTAATTTGTAACTGGCCGGTAACGAATGCAAATGTCCTGAACAAAGGTCGGTAACGCGAAACCTGCTGCCCACTAAGCCGAAACATACGTGTTCTTGTTTTGGAATAAGCAAGCTGGTCGTGATTTACAAGTGTTTTACACTTTCAAAAACATTTTAATACAGAAAACGAAAACTTTTAAAAAATATATTTGGCTGCCTTGCCCGAATAGTTGTTGTACTGGTCCTGACAATTTTTTTTTATTTGAAATCACAATTTTTTATCAGAACCAGTAGACAGAGTACCTACCATACCACAGACAAATAAAATTGTTATGGATGACATTGTAAAATCAATATTCCTGCTGACAAATAAAGTTTATATTTATTAGTTCTTACCTCACGTTCGCGAGTGGAAAAGATTTCAAATGGTTAAAGGGTGACAAAAACATAACTTATAGTATATGGACACAAGCTATTAACTATTGACCATAAGCAAGACAAAAACGATGGAACAAAATGTTTTTAATTTTGACCCAGCTACGGTGTACCATTAATTTACGCGTGGACACGCAAGATTACTTCTCACATCGTCAGAATAATGCGTGAAATTCATAGTTGCATTTAAATTGTTGCCTAAAAATGCCACCAACAGTTACAATCCTGAGTTGGTTGAAGAACCGTTGGTGGTCTACCGGTGAGACGTGTGACCTTTAATCTGTATAGGGCGAGGAGGGGCTAGTGGCATACATGTCAACCAAATGCAAACATATGAGACCAGTCGAACTACTACTTAAATCCCTTGGACACTCGACGATACCAGACGAACCTCAGATAGCACCATAACTCGGGTGTATACGCTTCAGCGTTCCCACCGGCGGGGACGTCCACCTCGAGACAACACCAACAAATACAGTCCATTATCAACATCCGGTACCGCCGCGCACCAGATAAAGTGTCTCCGACAACGGTCGGGCCTGGATGAGTTTCTTGCTGGAGTCTTTTCAGCGGGCTAAGGTTAGCGAACCAGCAATATAACTCACATTAGCTTGCACCATCATAAAACAATCAGATTTGGTCAATTTCGTACACTGAGTAGGAGTATTCCAGTAGAACAAATCAAATCTGGTGCGGAACGGTCCTGGATTTTCCCCAGGCTACGTTCCCGTCCATATAGTCCGATCGCTGTAACATTCCCAACTGTTTATAGAGTCCAAGTCAGGTCAAATAAACAAACTTGACGCAATGTCGCATATCCCGCAGGCCGCTTTTAGCATTTACTCATAAGGACTCATAGGACTTGTAAAGAATGGTCTTACCAAGGTAGTTGTGATACTATGTAAGTGCACACGCGACCTTACATTGTTCCCTACTTTGCATACGCCGTTAGAGGTTAGTTAGGTTTTTTTAAGGTATCATTATATTTGTTTCATTATAAGGATGAAATGTCTCTGTAGGACTAATACTCTGTAGGCTACACAAAATTCGGAATTAAGAGGCAAAGTGTTATTCGCATTTTCCGCTCAAAACGCTTCTTACAAAATGATCCTGAAGGAATAATTGAATATGTGTACAGTCGCCATCAGATATTTCGGAGCTGTGGAGTTAATCATAAATATCGGAACATGAACCGCCTTGGCGTTGTTCCAATATTTTTGACCACCTCCACAGCTCCGATATATCTGATGGCGACTGTACATCCTTAATTAGCATGTTCATTTGTATGAGTTCCAGATATTTCGGCAACGTTCCATGAGCCATCACGGAGTGATGTACAAAGTAGTCCTCTAGAGAATACCTCACGGCTTAACAAGGTCACTACCGCAATAAAGTTATTGTTATGTATGATTGGATGACATTGTCATTATGAATAGTAATGATAAGCCCGATATTTATGGTATAAACAATGGTGTCACTGTTACTAGTAATAAGTATGGTAATCCGAGGCTACCGATTACTGAGAATTACATGGCATTAGGGTAAGCAGAAGTACAAATAGGTGATTTACAAAAATATTTTGCCCACAGTTAGTTGAGCACCTGCAGTTAGTCTTATATTTATCATTTCATTTGCGTTTCGAAAGTTAACGATGTAAATTTAGTGTACTAAATCTACGCGACCTACACACTTTCCTCCATGTTACTCAAATAGCAACTGGCTAATTATCCTAACACAAATGAAATTATATCTTAAAACTAGATGTTCTCTATACCGTATCCGGTGACGATAATATCATCTAATCATATCATCATATCATCTCATCTATCCATCGTGTGACAGAGGTCAAATACTGGTCAATATTGTATAAAAAATAAAATAAAAATCTATTTGGTCTGAGATTTTGTTTTGGTGCTCTTATTAAGACTAATCCAGGCCCTTATCTTACCTTAACTCGGCACGATTTGTTTGTAATTTACCCAAGTAATAATTTAATTTTGTCTATAAATATATACAGCTCTAAATAATAATTAAAAGATAATTATATAATCTGTATCAGACATAAAAAGGTGCCCTAGTGCCCATCCAATTGAAGATTCGTCACGGCATTCTCAGAACAAAACTGTTTACATAACATTTTATAAGTGTTGCAAATTCGGTTAGGTTGCGTCACCTCCCCACTTGCCGTACGAGTCGACTTGCCAAGGCACTTGCCTTAAAAGTAAGCTATTACCAATGAATATAACGCGATGTCTCAGCCATATACAAGGTAAGTATAATTCTGACGTCACTATCGTCAGTCAGGGATTTACTCTGAAGAATGAAGTTGGATTTTTTTATGTGCATAATGGGTTTATAAACAGAATAGTCATTGAGTTTTTAAAAACACTGACTCATGTCCATGGAGTCACGTCACAACTGGACGCTGAGCGGTGATTGGCTCCAATCCGAGATGTGAGTAAGTGCGTCCCTTGTGCTTGTGCGAGCGAAATAACATACAATTATGGAATCGCAATATTTCATACATACATGTCTATAAACCCCAAGTTTACTCAGAACTGTTTTTTTTTACGACAAAGGTGGCAAACGAGCAGACGGACTGCCTGGTGATAAGCAATTACCGTCGCCCGTTGGACACCCGCAACACGAGGGGGTCAAAAGCGCGTTGTCAGCCTTTAAGGGGGATTGGAGCTCTGGGAACCTTACTCACCATCAGGAACACAATACTACAGACCTGAAAGGTAGCAGTGCTATTATGGCTGTGATCTTCTGACATGGTGTGTCTTCACATTAAAACTTTTAGATCAATGACATTGACCTACATGGGTTTGTAAACCCTGTGTACCTACTCAGTTATTGTAGGACTCCCTGGATATATAACCTCCATGGAGTATGTACAAGTAGTGATTTAAACTTTCACGGTTTGTACACATTATTAAACATGAACGGGACTTAACCGCGTATAATCCGAGACCACGAGGACAACGTCGTCTTCGAAACGTCGGAGGTAAATTTTAAAGTTAATATACGCGGTTAAGTCCCGTTCATGTTTAATAATATGTACAAGTAGCACTATAGTAGGGCCTCAATATAACCCATAGTGCGTGATTTAGGTCCCAAGCAGAATACAGAAGGCGTGGCAATGTAAACCGTCAAATCGAAATTGTTTTATATCAAATTGTCATAAAGTAGTTCAGTTTCAGAAACTGCGAACGAGTCGTACTAGTTACGGAAAAATCCTTGCAATTTTCGTCTAATTTACGTATCCTCTTTTTGTATGTAACTATGAGCTAACTTTGACAATTTCATTTGTCTCAAGTTTGTCTCTCATGTTACGTTACGTAGTGCGGGGCCCCGATAATAAAAACCAGTCATCATACCGCGCGTGCTAAGGTCGAATTCGTCCTTTGTTCCAAATATAATACAATGTTTCTTCTATACAAGTACAGATGAAGTCATCAGTGACGTCGCAATTCATATAATTTTCTAAAATAGATGTAGGTACGGTCAGCGATATCCTATTTATTTGGCTACTCTGGTTGCTACTGACGCAGCCTGTACATACCATACATATTTTATATACCTGTATGTGCATATACCAGAATACCATCGCCTCTGTTCTTCCAACTCTTAGCGCCTGGGCACACTAGCGGCGGCCATTCGACGTTTTTTCGGCGTCTCCTTAGCGTGCAATTTTATAACGGAGCGTCGAAAAAACGCGGCACAGAAACACCGGGCAACAAACTTATTTGCACATTTGCCACAGTGCAATTATAATGTTTGTGGACAATATGAAATTGGTGATGAAAGGAAGAGTTTTTGAGAATTAATTTAATTATTGTTTAGGTTAGCTCTCTGGTTTCTTATTGCAATTGTTACAAGTTATAAAATAAACAATGTACTTTTAAATTCACCTTACATCATAGCAGCATACCTTTACGTCCTTGCCTGCCCGGACACTGACACCGTTTATTTCTGTTGACATTAGGTGCCGGCATCAGAGTTATTTTAGTTCAAAGGCAATTAGTCAGGCTGATGCATTATATGTGCTTTTGCTCGTAATCAACATAATAGTATAATGAACATTCTAACATTACTTTTATACAAGAGTGACCAGCGTTTGACCTCAGTCGCACCAGATGGTAAGTGTCGACGAGGACGAGGGTATAGCACGCTGGTTCAGTAACAGCCTATTCAGTCTTGCCTTGAAAAGACCCAAATTATATATTTCCGGGAATACAGAGGAAGGGAGCGAATTCCATTCCTTAGCAGTCAAGGAAGGTAGAAGCGAATCGCTTCGTGCGAATGAATGTAATATTCACAACGTAAGAATGAAACCGCTCCCCTCGCCTGGACGTCGGTGCTGGTTTTTATTTTACTAGGCGTTAGGCACGGTTCCCACCGCGAGCTATTAAGCAAGAGAGATATATATTTATAGCTCATCGCCCGGCAATGAACTACGATCGCCCGGCTATGACATATATATCTCTTATAATTTACACGGGATCGATTATCTTTTGTTCCTTGAAATAGCTGATAGCTCATAGCTTACAAGCTCGCGGTGGGACCAGTGCCTTATGTTGTTTTTTGTTCATCTCGACCGTTTGCAATTTTCCTTATTGTTCATATTTGACCTCAAAGTCCAATGCTTTGTTACTAATCAAGGGTCCTCCCACACTAATTATGGCCCACACAGTGGTGAAATGTAATTGTAACGTTTGAAATTGGTTTCTTTAAAGAAAGTAAGAAAAGTAGATCCACTGTATTTTATAACTATATGACTATAAGAATAAGAATAAAGAATAACTATAAGAATATTAGCGAAAACCTCTCTCACCAATAAAAGTAATATTAAAATTATTATGTAATATCATCTAGCCTCTTGGTTAAGATTGAACTGAATGACAATACTAAGATATGATGAATGATAAATTGATAAAATGAGGTACATGATGACATTACATGGTGAAATGAGGTAAGGCAAAATTAAAATTAATTTATAAACTGTGAAAAAAAAATGTTTATCTTCGTTACTCAAACATAACTACATTTTCTACAGTTACCCGAACTTCCAATTTTGCTTCGATAAAAGAGTCACACACATTGCTTAGGTGTGTATACCTCAACCTCAACATAATATAAAAATCAAATGTTTGAAACATGAAACAGAATACGTCATGTACCTACATTATGAAAAAAGCATTCGAGTGCTTTTTAAATAGACCACTTACATTTAGTCACGATAGGTACCTACTCATAATTATGAATCATGATAGTGTGGCATGTCACATGTGGTATCGATCGAATCGGGAATTAATTTGTTGCACTCGTTTCGAAGTCAAGAGTACGACTGATCTGTATCTGTCTCTGTCGCTTCCGAGTAACTGTCGTATGATATGAGTCGTATCACACAATAGGTATTTTGTTTACTACACTAAAATCCATACAACAATATTATTAGTGCATTACAAATTGTTTAATATTTTCAATAAAAATGAAACGCAATAACAACTCAAGAGCTAAATTATCTGCAGTTCCTCGAAAACTTATAACTGTGACATAGAGCTCAATTTAGCGTAACCCAGCTGTTGGTTACGTTGGTTGTCCTGTAGATTGAATCCTAAGCTCCCATTGTTCCTACAGCTGAGTCATTCAGTTTACGAATCGTGATGCGAGAACAAAGAACGGTTCAAGTGTAATGTTGTTTATATTGAAATATAAACTTTATGCCTTTAATAATAAGATTGAAATTCGATTGAGTGGTTTGCTAGTTGGCAGCTTTTCGTATCCGGACTGTGAAATGACTTCCGCATACGGTGGTAACTGGCGAGTTTAATAAAGTTTAAGGACTGCTTACCTACGTAACTACTGTCTAAAAGAATTACAAATGACACTAATGACATAATTTACTATTTCTTGGTATAAGAGGAACCACTCAAAAAAGTAAGTAAAGTTTGTATTGCGCCAATAAACAAACTACATAAGCAGAAACAGAAACTACGCAACTAACACGATTAGACTGACAACAGGGGTAGGCGGTATTTTTGCCAACAAGCTCTTCCAGGCACAGACTTTGCCTGTGCTTCCAGACAAACTTACCTAGTATCTAGGAGCAGAGAAATATGGTTTTAAAATATAGATAGTCATCACAGACTAATTAAAACAGTGACTACCACAAGTGAATGTCACGAATATCTAACTGATCTAACTATCTGCATACTAAATGAAGTCGAGATATTCACTATATGTTATCAAGAGATGTCATTATAAGAAAAAAATAACTTAAAACTAAACTTAAAACCTAGTGTTTCCTCCCCTGGCCCTCCTTGTAGCTTCCAGGCGATCAGTCATGGACCTGATTAGTGTCACGATCCGTCCTTGAGGGATGTTGTTCCACTCCTCAATAACTGCTCAATATACACTAGCTGACCCCGTGAACTTCGTACCGCCTCACAGTGGAACGACTTCATACCAAAGTCTAAGCTTGGGATTTTACGCAGACGACGAAGTTGGGGGAAAAAGCCAGTGTGTAAACTGTCGCTGTAAACTATAAGTACGCACAACTTACAATAGGTACACAAATATGTATGTTCTGTTACTCTTAGTCTTACGGCAAGTCTTGAAGTACTCGTACGAGTATATCAAATATCAGGGATACATATTTAGCAAATTCCGTTGTAGGTATTTGTTATACATCTAATTAAGGGGTTGCTTAGTATACGCCAATTTAGGAAATCGAAGTGGTTCAGTTGGCAAACCATGAAGGATTCTGGAGTTATATTACATGTAAGAAGTGCAAGTGCATGTGAACTATACTAAGAAGTCGTAGTTGGTGGATGCAACGCACATTCAGCCAGTGCCATTGTCACGCGACGTGAATCACTCATGAACGTCCATTAATTTGTCTAAATTGCCACAATGACCGCTTGCTGAGGTTCAACGGTAGATTTCAAAGATAAAATAGCAGGCTGTTTAGTAGTATTCATCAAACGAGGAAGTGAGAACTAGTTGCTGGAGCTTCCTTGATAACAATGCTAATGTTTGAACTCTGTAAACAAGGATTTGATCTAAAACTTTTGCATGACTATACTTTGCACTCAATCACGGAATACTCGTCAAGCCATAAGACGTCCACTGTCGAACATAGGCCTCCCCCTTGTACCAGATAGAAGCGACCTGCATCCAGCGTCTTCTGGCGACCTTAATGAGGTCGTCTGTCCATAATGTTATAGGTGGACGTCCAACGCTGCGCTTGCTATTCCGTGGAATCCACTTGAGCACTTTTCCACCCCATTGGCCATCTTCTCTGCGTACAATTTGGCCTGCCCATTGCAACTTCAGCTTGCTAAGCCGGTAAGCTATGTCGGTGACTTTAGTTCACCTACGGATATCCACATCACGTTCATTCTTACAGTAATAAAAATATCTTCTATCAGATCACTCGGTCGTTATAATATTAAATTCACCAGTATGCGAAATTTTAGCAAAACGTTTCTTTAAGATTGGAAATTAGCACATTGTCGGTAGTTTTTATGTAACGAGGAAGTTACGAGCTACGACACCGTGAAGGGAGTTTCCGTCTTCAGAAAACAATTACCTAGTTGTATGATAAACAATTAGTACAAGTACCTATCTGATACGTATGATGATGGGCAATTTAGTTTTAACTTGTACCTTAGACGCGTCTTAAGTTATGTTTAAGTGACCTCTGAGTCACTTTCAGTTTTGTGACAAAATGTATGCTGTTTAACATTGAACGTTTGTTTTTAACCAGCCGATAATGGCACGCAGTTAAGTAAAAATGCCCCGACACCATATAATGCAAATATTAGCGTAATTACTGTTACTCTCAAAATACCATAAAACTACAATTTCTTTAATTGAGAGAAAAAAAAATCAAACTTAGTTTGGCGTAACTATCCTACGTCTCTAGATTTTGTGGGCTAGTGAATCCCGGTTAAAGGTTCATACAAATTGTACAACCTTGTCTCTGTCACTCTAGTTGCGCCTTACTAGCTAGGAGTAAAAGAGACATGGCCGAAATTTTACCGAACTTCGATTTTCACGGTAGTCTTGCTGATATCGTATTATAAATCGTATTTCTTTCATGACTTATTGTGTATTACGTGTTTCCCTTTTAAAATGACTAGACTTTTAAATGAGTCTTCTATGCTTAATGAAACAGTGATATCATTTCGGCGGCATCATAAAACACCCAGATTAGAGTATGTAACCAACTTACTACAACAGTGACGTAGTGGGTGTTGTTCGTGGGTGAGTAACCAGGACGCTTACACAATGTCTTGTGATGCGTTGGCGACGGGACACAATGAGTAAACAACATTGTTACAACCAGTAACCAAACGCACAGACAAAAATGCGAATAATGTATTTTTTTATGACAAAATTGGCAAGCGAGCAGACGGATTGCCTGATGGTACGCAATTACTGTCGCCCATGGGCACCCGCAACATCAAGGGAGTTGCCGGCCTTTAAGGGGGGGTTGGAGCTCTGGGAACTTTACTCACCGTCAGGAACACAACACTACATACATGAAAGGTAGCAGTGTTATTATGACTGCGTTCTGTAAAGGAGGTACTTCCCCAATTGGGCTTCCCAGACTCAAGCGTGATGTTACTTCGCTGTGCCCTACATCTCATTGTTGGACGTAGTTTAAGGACATACTCGGGTCCAAACTTTTATGCTAATAATACTGAAATAGAGTGGTACCTGTTAATAATGTAACTACCAAAGAATGTTACTGACTCGCAGTACAACTGGGCAAAAACGCCAAACGGCTTTTGGGATTGCTATCAAAAGTGGAATGCCAAATCGAACGACAAGACATATAATTTTTACCTTACATTATTTTTCACCAGATTTGCTCGGAAGTTCGTTTTCATTCTTTAAAAAAGATTTAGCGTTGCTAAACCTGGATAGTTTCATTATATTTTATGTTATATCATGTATTTAGTTACCTATATGACGCACTGGTCTTGTACTGTAATATCATCTTAACTTATTTGTTTTCGCTTAGTGGGTAGTGACCCTGTCTATGAAGCCCAAGGTCCTGGCTTCAAATCCTAGTATGGGCATTTATTTGTGTGACTTATTAACAAATACCTGTGCTCATCATACAAATATATGCCCCTACTGGGAATTGAACCCAAGACCATCAGTTTCATAGGCAGGGTCACTAACCACAAGGCCAGACGTGTTAACGTGACCTATTTTGTTTATCTGATATAAAAAGTCAGGGGTTATCGTACTTGTCGTATATGTTGTAATGGACAATGATATAATTATTTAAACGGTAGCTCGCTGTATTGTTTATCTATACGTATACAGTGTGTGTTTATAATCGCTAGAACCCATTGTGATGAAATTTGCTATGGTGAGAAAGGACATAGGATATTTTTTATCCCGCAACCATACTTTAACGCCGGGCATGGCTGGCCGAATTTAGTCTATCTGGCTATAGAAATAAGGAAAATCCACTCGTATTTGTGAATTGCAAGAGCTATATCGGTTTAAAGCCTGATTTTTGGATGGACTCATAGTGGAAACATTACATTATAGTTAAGAACAAATTGTAAACTAATGTCCACTTGAATGACAATATGTATTTATTATAGGTCACTTATACAGTGTGTATTTTTTATACGGGCGTATACTTAAGTTGCCCACATACATTATCCAGTAATACGACTAGTATTATGTTAATAATTTTGTTAAATACTGTTATAACATAGTTGTAACGATTTTTTTAAGTCTGACCGGGCAGCAATGTACGCAGTCCAACTTATTTTGACATGACAAGTAATACTGACATGACATGACGCATCGGTACGTTAATTACTATGGATGCAATGCATTGCGTGCTTAAATTTTATGAATGAAATAAAAATAACCTAATTTTTTTTAACAAAATTAATGTAAATAGGTTCTTGAGGTCCAATACTAATCGCCACTACAATATACGCCCGTATGAAAAATACACACTGTATAATAACAAGAGAAACGTCGCATTTAACATCTAGAAGGTATTTTATTAAAGTTTCTATGACGTACAACTTTGCGGTATCGCAACTTTAATGGAAGAAACATCCTCAACGCGAGGAAAATGAAGTCAACAGTTTCAATCGTAAAGAAATTTTAAGGCACATAGGTACATAACAAAATATTACTTAAATACAAATACAGTCAGCATAATCTAGTTAACAGTCAGTATGGCCAGGAAATACATCGTAACACGAATTCTGCGGCGCTACCGCAAAAAACGATATTCGAAAATTGCGGACGATTGTCTCTGTCACTCTCAGGACGTCATAATTGGAGTAAAAGAGATAGATCCTCGAAATATACGAATATCGCTTTTCGCGGTAGCGCTGCTGTACTAAGAACGATTTTAGCCCCCATTTTTGTATATTTATTTATTTATTTCTTTTTTTATATATATTTGCTTTCTTTGTCCTAATAAGGTCCGAATTGTACGTTAAAGCACATATCTTGAACATATTGTGTGCCTTAATAAAAATAAAAAATATTTTATCAACCCTAAGTATATTAGTTAACAAACTAAGCAAAACTTGTATAATATATTGATCAATATATATTTGGGTGCAAGTTATATTTTAAATAGAACAAAAATAATTCATAAAAAAACGGTTATAGGTGCAGAATACAAAATGTGAATGAAATTCCTCGATATATGCACTCGGCAATCTATCTACATCATCACCTGAATGTGACCTGTTTGCTTGGAGATGGACGGCTGTGTGCCGTGAATGCTTGAGGTTTTGTGAGGTGATGGATGATAGGATTGATAGGCCATCCAGCACCTTACTATAAATAAGTTATTTTTTATTATTTGATTATGTATTTTATATGTTTTTTGCTTTCTCAGCGCATTGGTTTTTACTGTAATGCTGAGTTACATTGTTCTTGTAAATAAATAAATAAATAAAATGTATTTTCCCGACTCGTTCGTTGCTATATCGTTCATGGTAGTTTGTGAGTTAACAACCAGTGTTATCAGTGTGAGTCGGCTTACTTTAAATAGTTGAATCATCTTTATTTTTGCGCGTCCGTTCACCGCATTTAGTATCATAATAGTTCTCTTAACACGACACTAGTAGAGTAGGTACATGAATACATCGAGAATAAAAGAGAATTCTCACTTCACGACTGAGTTCTATATAGATTTCAAAAACCGGTTATTTCGAAAAGTAATAAACACTCCACGCGTCGTCGGTGTCACTGTGCGTGGACGCTAAAGAGAGGCGCAGACGTTAGACAAACACCGCTGGTAACCTGTCGACTATGCGTTGACGCTGCCTAAAAGCTGCATCGCCACTATACGGCAGGACTTTGGCTATAGAAAGTTGTATAGTATAGTATGTAACGTTTGTAGAAGGATCGAACGACTCGATACGGACATATGTGAGAACGAGATACTGCGCGTCGGCCTTTCATTCTCTCCATATACCAGGGCTTCCCAAACGTTCCCAGGAGCGTCGCGAGGCGTAACTTGGCTGTCTAGCGTGGTTTGACTCTGGTTCCAGTGACAATCCGGCAAAATGCTTGTCACAGCACGTATAATGTCCGTAACTTTCATGGTTTCGAGAGGAAAGCAAACCACCAGAACAATCCTCTGGGTTGTCTCCTGTGGTAGTTAGGTTTAGGCTAGAGAGGGGCGTCGCGTCGCATCAAAAAAAGGTTGGGAAGCCCTGCCCTATACCATCAGCTCACTAACGTCACTTTTCAAAGTCATAGTCAATGGACAAGCTGACGCTACACAGAAAGACTTGTGAGAATAAGCGGAGCTACTAGGTTCCTGGCAACGAGTATTTAATACACCCCCGGAACTGTGCGACATTGAAACACGGGCCGCTAATACGAAAATTGCCAGGATGCCGACTACACGGGTCGTTACGGCAATCTAGCTCCCACACTGATATGATATAGGTCATGTGTGCCACTGATATTTTCTCTAAATATAGTTGTCTACACCGATGCACGTTTGAGGAAAGCGAACCTAAATAGTAGGTATAATTCGTGAATATATATATGTACTATAGAGAAAATTCCTTGTCATATAATAGATGGACACATAATTTAAAAGCACTAGTATTTCTAAGTACAGTCACCGGCAACAATATCTTATGATGTCATGGCCGCAAAAAATTCTGACAGCACCTTATGCCCTTGATATAAGATGCGATTAAATGTTTTTGCGCTCTTGTTATCGTAAGATACTATTGCCGCTGACAGTACCTACATCTAATCACTACGTCTAAAGTATTATAGTTTATGTTGTGTTTTCAGCTGAGTGGCTAGCCTGGGTACCACTCTTAATCATAAACTACTTACTCGCCACTGCACACTGCAAAAATAAAATCGCATATAGACGGTTATCATATCAAATACTAAAAATATTAACAGAGACAATCTACCACTTTCATTCATATATAATTAATGTTTATTGCTATTTCTAATTCCATATGCATAGATATTGTCTACAATCTACATTTTCCGGTCATATTCGTGGAATTTACAAGGCTGGGCGCACCAAGCTCTGTTGTTGACACTGTTGACAGTTAATTAGCCTTACATGCACGTTATTACAAGGACATAAGGTCGAACTTAGTGAAGTCAGCAGTTAAGAGGCTCCCAACAACCTATTAGTCCCTGTCCTTCTCTTATTAAACGGCAGTAAAAGAGAAGCTCTGTGCAGCAATTAGCATATAGGTGGTCAATTCTGGCATCATATCATTGCTATGCAAACGGAGAACGCAATTATTCAGAAGGACTACCGCGAAAATCGAAATTCGCGTCACTCTAATAATTGAAGTAAAAGAGAAAGATGCCCGAAATTTTGGATGGTAACCCTCTAGTGAGCACTACGAACGATCACCTTGCTTGCTCGGCAAACTCAGTATGAAGATAAGTAAGGCGCGGATGAGCATACAACGCGACCGGCGACCACACCCGGCGTGACGTAATCGGCGCATGCGACGTGTATAGAGCCAGGCTCGCTACACAGATAAATTTGCGTAATCCAACTTGTTTCACTCTCACTTTGTTTTAGATATAAACTAACTAGCTATAGCATTGCACATGATATTTATTTATACATGATCATCATTTCAGTTGAAAGACGCACTTGTGCACTGATCCTTGTGGGTCTATCACAAGGATCACCAAAACGACCGGTCCTGCGCGGTTCGCATCCAGCAGCAGCCGTAGACAGCACTCGCCAAGGTGTAAGGACTATTGAGTTTTAATGGAATGTAAATGCTATTGCGGCTATTACGTATAAAAAATATGGTGACTCGCGACATTAAAGATGGCTAAAGGGTAAAGCCGTTGCAAAGGGCTAAGGGTAGAGAGGTGAACTACTCTTTAAACCCAACCAACAACAAATAAACCCAACTCGCCACTTAAGTTTCCATATCTACTTTCGAGAACACATCTCTTGCGACCCCACTCTGGATGACCGGTTAAGGCAAGCCAGAGGCAGGGGACCTGTTCGACAGGGCACCCCCAGGGACACTCAGGTACGTAGAGTCGCTACTCTCCAACATCTCGCCACAAGCTTCCCTGCGTTGACTGCCCGTGCCCTACGCCTTTATATATACTATAATATTATAACTGTCATAATTTTTCCCGTGAATCACTGCGTATCCAGATAAAATCCACATTAAATGTATAAGATCTAGACGTCGGGAGGGGTTGTGTTACTCGTTACCACGGTTACGTTCCCCTAAGTCACTCTTAACACAATTTTATGGCATCTAAATACACAAAACATACATGTTTATGGTAACTATAATGTCCTTTCCATAATGGGGCATCTACCAAGCGTGTTAATAGAACGCGGTGCTATATTTATTCTAACAAACTGTCCTTCAGTTGTCCCCATGCTGATAGGTCAGAATAACAACACAAAACAGTTGATACAGATTTAATCTTTTGGATGCCTGGCGTCCTACATATAGTACATACGCTCCAGTTAAGTTTTGACTAGTTGTCAGTATGACAGAGTTGAAATCACATAAGCAAAATTTAAAACCCAGTCGTCAGGAGGTTAATCAGCAAAAGAAATTTTGGGAACATCTAAAGGGAAACTAAACATCGACAAAGACCCTACATGGTGGAACAAAGAAGTGAAAGAAGCCCTGAGAAGCAAAAAAGAGTGCTTCAAGCAATGGCAGAATTCAAGATCAGAAGAGGATCGCAGGCTATATAAGGACGCTAAAAAGTTGGCCAAACGTACAGTAGCTAGGCAGAGACAAGAGACAAAGGAAAACTTCTACAAAAGATTAGAAACTGCTACAAATGATCGGGAGATCTTTAAGCTGGCAAAGCAACGACACACAACCAGCTTAGACATTAAAATAAACAAATACATCAAAGATGAATACGGACATCTACTAACCGAAAATGAGAAGATCAATAACCGATGGCACCAATACTACCAACACCTGCTGAATGAAGAATTTCCGAGCCAACCCTTGCCAACTACAGTAAGAGTAGCCGGACCACTAATGAGCATTGGGATTAAAGAGGTAACAACCGCACTCAAGAAAATGAAAAACCATAAGGCCGTAGGACCAGATAGCATACCGGCAGATCTGTGGAAGCTCCTTGGTCCAATAGCGGTAGAGTGGCTTACAAAGCTATTTAACGCCATACTTGAGTCCAGAAAAATTCCCAGTGCTTGGCGCCATAGCTACCTGATACCCTTTTTTAAGAATAAGGGGGATGTGAGTAGTTGCGCAAATTACAGAGGGGTCAAGCTTACATCCCATACACTAAAAATGTGGGAACGCGTACTCATTAACCGTCTGGCCGAACTGACAACCATATCTAACAACCAATGCGGTTTCTCGCCGGGAAAATCCACAACAGACGCAATACAAACATTAAGAATACTTTTAGAAAAACACCGAACCAATAGAGAAGACCTTCATCTTGTGTTTATCGATCTGGAAAAAGCGTTTGATAGAGTACCGCGAAAACTTGTCTGGCAGGCGATGAGAGCACAAGGAATACCGGAACACTATATTGAACTAGTGCAGGACATGTATGAAAGCATCAGCACACAGGTGAGAAGCGCAGCAGGACTAAGTAAACCGTTCCAAGTAGGGGTAGGGGTGCATCAGGGCTCGGCTCTCAGCCCCTACTTGTTTAACTTATCAATGGACTATCTCACAAAAGACATCCAATCCCCAATACCATGGTGCATGCTGTACGCGGATGATGTTGTTCTGGCAGATAAGTGTGCGAGCAAACTACAGGCCACGCTCCAGCAATGGAAGCAAGCACTCGAGAACAGTGGACTGCGGATCAGTCGCAGTAAGACCGAGTACATGAGATGCAGTTTTAGTAACCAGACCATACCCAATACCAACATATTCATAGATGGCCAGCCCTTGCCCAAAGTAAAACAGTTTAAATATCTGGGATCAATACTTTCGGAAGACGCTAAAATAGACTCGGACGTAACCCATAGAGTCAATGCAGCATGGATAAGATGGAGAGCTCTGTCAGGAGTGCTCTGCGATAACAGTATGCCAATCAAACTTAAGGGTAAGGTCTATAAAACAGCGGTTAGACCGGCAATGCTATATGGTTCCGAGTGTTGGGCAGCGAAGAAGACCCACGAAAATAAACTGCACGTAAACGAAATGAAAATGCTGCGATGGTCGGCCGGCGTAACAAGGCTAGATAGGATACGCAATGAATACGTTAGGGGCTCCTTCAAAGTCGCACCCATAGGGGATAAGCTGGTGGAAAGACGAATGCGTTGGTTTGGTCATGTTATGAGAAGAGAAGAAGAGTATCCAGTTAAAAAGGCCTTGGCTATCTCAGAAGAGAGAAGAGGAAAAGGGCGCCCGCAAGCCAAGTGGTGGACAACCGTAGCCAAAGATCTGGAACGGGCACAGCTGAACACAGAGACAACCCAGGATAGGTTATCCTGGCGCCTAAGGACGAGGAGAGCCGACCCCAAATGAAGGGATAAGGCAAGGAAGAAGAAGAAGAGAAGAAGTCGTCAGGAGGTTAATGACATACAATTGTACCCCCTTTTTAATACACAGTTCTTATGACTTTAGAAATCAGAATCAGTATGTAAGTTATATTTTTACATGCTACGTATTGCAAGCTATCTTTAATAGGTTATTATACCGGTTATGATTATATTTTAGACATTAGACATTACACATTACTTCCCTAACATTGTCCCCAGCGTAAAAAGTATCGTCATGATATGACCCTCCAAACAGATAATATATATGATATCTCCTGAGGGACATTCCGACGGGTCACTATTAAGATAATTACACCCATTATTCATGCCTAACATTCTTTAATTTTTCATGGGTGGGCTATAGAAAGCAAGTGTGTGAGGGTGTCCAACACAGACATAAAGCTACGAAAGATTTATCACATGCTACATAGTGCAGTAAATAGTCGCGCACGAAATAACGCAACCAAATGAATACATGTACAGTTGACGTCAAATATATGTATACACTTTTGCACCTTATTACAAAGGATTAAGGTGAAAAAGTGTATACATATCTTTGACGTCGACTGTACATACTTTAGCGATGTATAGAACTAAGTAGGTATCGCATAGTATAATGTACACTTAAAAGTTGCCAAATAAACATGTCATTAAACCTGGAGTTACGTATGAAATTGACTAAAATATATTTCATTATATAGCTAATAAATACAAAGTAAAACTGCACTACGCTCAGTTTGGTTTTAGGCCAGGACTATCCACTGAGTCAGCTGTTTTATGTCTTAAGCACACTGTTCGGTACTATGTTGACAGGAATACGCCAGTATATGCATGCTTTTTGGACTTGTCAAAGGCATTCGACCTGGTGTCGTACCAACTGTTGTGGAACAAGCTAAGCACGGACTCGAGTCTACCAACCGACGTCATAAACATTTTCAAATACTGGTATAACAATCAATCGAACGTAGTCCGATGGTCGGGGGCATACTCTGATGTTTATAAAATGGAGTGCGGAGTGAGACAGGGGGGGTTGACTTCTCCCACTTTTTTCAATATCTACATAAACGGACTGATTGAGGAGCTCAGCAACGCCGGTGTCGGATGCTCGGTGGATGGCTGTGTTGTTAACAACATTAGCTATGCAGACGACATGGTGCTGCTGAGCCCCTCAGTTAGTGGGCTTAGGACTATGGTGGATATTTGTGACAGATATGCGGTGGCCCATGGACTAAAATATAATGAAAAGAAAAGTGAGGTACTGCTGTTCAAGTCTGGCACTAAAACCTATCCTGTTCCGCCAATATTTCTCAGTGGTTCTCCTCTTAAAACAGTTACCAGGTTCTTATATTTGGGTCATTGGGTCACCGATACTTTACAGGATGATGTTGATATTGAAAGGGAGCGCAGAGCATTGTCGGTAAGGTGTAATATGATCTCTCGCAGGTTTGCGCGTTGTTCTACCGAGGTGAAAATAACACTATTCAAATCGTATTGTCAAACTTTGTATACATGCAACCTGTGGAGTAATTACACCAAAAGGGCCTACAATGCTCTGCGCGTCCAATACAATAACGCCTTCAGGAGGGTGTTGGGGCTGCCCTGGCGCTGCAGTGCTTCGGGAATGTTCGCCGCGCGGAGCACAGACGGTTTCCATGCCGTCCTGCGTAAGCGGGTGGCGTCCCTGGGCGAACGTGTCCGGAGCAGTACCAACATTCTCTTGATGGTGATCGCGGAGAGGGTCGACAACCCTATCCGTACTCACTGGATGTCCATGCATGTAAATGCCAACTATAATTACACTTTTCTATAACTTTTTACTAACATATTTTTACATTTAGTATAAGCTCTACTAACAATATATGGATGTACTGTTTTTGTTGTCCGAAATAAATGCTTCATTTCATTTCATTTCAAAACAATACTTAACACTTGAAATCGTTGGCGAGCACCACGCCATAACATTTTAACCGGATAATGGTTATATAACCGCTATGACCTCACTCGGCATCATCTTAAATTCTTACCTCGCTCTGCGCCAAAACTTTGCTAATACAGAATTCTTGCGACATTGGAACGAAGTATTGGAATTATTTAGTGATTACGATGTTTATTACCGAGTTTTAATGAATAATTTTTCACGTGTGGCAATCACGAAATTGTAAAAAAACCGTGTAAACCTTGATTATAGATGACGAATGATGTCTGCCGAATGACTCAAAAACTAGTGCACAAAGGCGGAGTCTAAAAGACAGTCAGATGACATAGGCCAGAGAGTGTAGAAAGAGCAGAAAGCATGATATTTTATTTTATCCAATCAAAAATTTGATGGACCAATGACAACTTGCATATTGGATAATATCGGAAGCCAAGGAAGATGGTGGGGTCATTTCTGGGTACCATTTTGTACTGGAAACTAAGGCTATGTACCTATATTCAATCGCTTGATAACAGTTTTATGTATTACTGATGTAATTGTTCTTGTAGTCTGCCAAATCTGTCATGCAAAAAAGCCTTCTCGATCCTTCTCTGTGGTGATAATGCCGAGTTACAATATAAGAGAGCAGTATTATTATTCTCTCCGTCTAAATCTAAATGAGACTCATAGCTAAACTATAATTTTAGTAAAGATGTTTCTCGAGAAACGCACCTCACATCACCATTGACCTCATCTAAATCATGACCTCGCGGTCCATGCACGATTAGCCATGCCGAAACGGAAGGTGAGGTTATGGTTTCATGCTTGATTTACTCATTTGCGGGTATTCTTATTGTTCTAACATGATTCAATAGAATTTTCGCTTTTGTCTTCCTTGAATTAAAAATAGATTCTAAGATCGAAACAAAAGGAATTTTATATATCTTGCTTGACGCGATGAACTTTTTTTTCTTATTAGACATAGATATTTTTTTTTTAGGTTGGAGCTCTGGGAACCTTACTCACCATCAGGAACACATCACTACATACCTGAAAGGTGGCAGTGCTATTATGGCTGTGGTCTTCTGTAAGGAGGAGGTACTTCCCCAGTTGGGCTGCCCCAGATTCAAGTGTGATGGTCAACGCTGTGCCCTACCTCTCATTGTTGGACGTAGTTTAAGGACATACCCGGGTCCAAAACTATATTTTACTACTATATTTTAACTAACTATAACTATACTTTATAACTATATTTTATTTTCGATCACGTAATGTTCCTGTTTCTTGCCGTGTGATGCCGGCTGACTAGAATAGCACCGCCCCATCTCCTCCCGCGGGTGTCATAAGAGGCGACAAAGGACAAAATCCTATGCACGGGCAGCAGCGTCCGTCAAAACCCAATCTACAGCTATTGCGGTCGCCAACCCGCCTGCCAAGCGTGGTGACTATGGCAACTACCCCCAAGATGATACAAGTCATATTTGTGGGAGTGGATGCATGCGGCTAAAATGTAATCCTGTTCTTTTGGATGCGTTTTAGTAACAAACAAGCAACTAGTTTGACTACAGTTTCCATGTTATACAATATTTGAACTTCATAGAGGTATATAACACAAAAAATATAGATCGGGTATATCGCAAACGGGTATATTCATAGACGCAAGATTAAACAAGTAGCTAATGGGGAACAATTTGGCATCCATAGGGCCATTTGATTTGTTTTAACTTTTAACCCTTCAAGCACCCAAAAGTCACTGGTGGTCGTGCGTTCAAGCGTCCTCGCGGCTCGTCCTAATGATTCTTGTTAAGAAAAAAATACAAAAAGACTATGTTGTTGGATGGTCATTTTTGCATTGCAATTTTGAACTTGCCCTATAATGGGTTAAAGCAAGCTGAAATGTAGCATTGCGATACAACGAGGAACTGCCGCCAGCATCCTTGGTACAATGCCTCAAGGGCCTTTTTTAGATTTTATACTGTAACTAGTTAAGTACTTGTAGTTATCATAATACGATTGTAATTTCTGTAAATAAATGTCTTTTTACGGTATTGTAGGTAAGTGAAGTTCTAATATTGATTCGAGTACCAACCTATAAAACACTAGTTGTTCACCGACAAAAGGAGAGTGTTTATAGCATAATAATCAAGTACGTGACATCATGAACATCAAAATGGCCGCGACGGATATAAATAGCAAAATGTCGTCTGAATAATCAATGAGTTCCTGTCTACACTCTAGTGTAGCTCAATAATTTTACTTTCTATTATATATTACGACAAACAGTATCTTTATTTTTATTTTATTTTTATGACATAGGCGGCAAACGAGCAGATAGATTGCCTGGTGGTAAGCAATGACCATCGCCCATGGGCACCCGCAACACCAGGGGACTTACAAGCGCGTTGCCGGCCTTTAAGGGGGGTTGGAGCTCTGGGAACCTCACTCACCATCAGGAACACAACACTACATACCTGAAAGGTAGCAGTGCTATTATGGCTGTGGTCTTCTGTACGGAGGAGGTACTTCCCCAGTTGGGCTGCCCCAGATTCAAGCGTGATGGTCATCGCTGTGCCCTACCTCTCATAAAATTATTAATTATTCTTTTATTTCTCATTTCATAGTAGGTATTAGAACATTTTATGACGCTAATGTCAAGTGTTACGTGGAAGGACGGCTGTTAGTTGTTTTTTCACACGAAAATTAAATGTATTTTTAAGAATCTGTACAAACATGCATATCATGTACACAAATATGTGTAATATATTGTGTAAATTGGCCACATGTAAAATAAGCTACACGTATTATTAACATTGCGCAGACAATGTCGGCTTTTCACTTATTATTATTACACTTACAGTATCTACATGTATTATTGAATTAATGAATACATACTTTATGGCACGCCTCAAAAATTACCACACAGTGGAACATAAAAGATAAAAAAGTGATAAAAGAGGGGCAAACAACTTATCGCTAATAAGCGATCTCTTCCAGGCACCTATAGGGAAGCAAAAGAAAAACGGTCTGTTAACAGTAGTTGGAGTTTTCTTTAAAGTAAGCAATTGTCTTTGACTTTCCGAGTAAATTCTATTTTCCCAGAAACTAAAATGGAATACGCAGTAGGTACATACACATGGCTTAGATATATATTTGTTAAACGATGATATAAACGATGAAATCAGGTTAGATTTCCAATACCAATTCGGGGAATCATTATATTCATTAAATTCAATGATTTGTGTTATTTTTGATAAGTCCTGTGGGTCATTACAGTTAACCGTGCTGACGTTTGGGTTATTTTTAGTAAGTAAAATGATAAACATGAAATTTCTTAGTATTTATAAGATTGAGTTTTAGTCCGCTAAAGGTCAAACTTATCGCAGCTGGTTGACTCATAAAAATATTTGCACTTAGATATAGTTTCATCGTTATTTTGGTCTATTTAAGAGTTTAAGTTTTAATTGTTACTTGTTTTTTCCTTGAAGTTATTTTGTATTACGATAATATGTGAGCAAAGGTTGGCGACTAAAATTACCTATAAGTGACCTATAAGAAATATTGTCATTCAAGTGGGCATTTGTTTACAATTTAGGTTCTTATAATGTAATGTTTTCATAATGTCCATCCAAAAATCAGGCTTTAAGCCGATGTACGAGTAGCTCTTGCAATACATAAGCGAGTGGATTTTTTGGATTTTTTTTATAAATGCCGAAGTGCCTCAGGGTTCGGTTCTTTCAGCCACCCTCTTTTTGCTGCATATAAACGATCTGCTTAAACCCGGTATCTTTGGGTATGTAGACGACAGTACGGTGACTGAGAGATATTTTTCTGAGGCCCAAACTACCGGTGGAGAGACTGAGTCCTTTAGGAAAGCTTTGGTTGAGCGAACGAACCAGACCTTGAAGGCCGTTGATGAGTGGGGCGAAGCTAACTTGGTTAGGTTTAACGCCTCCAAAACACAGGCGTGTTTATTCACCGCCAAAAGGAACCTTTTTAACTTGACTCCTGCTTTCCGGAATGTGTCCTTAACAATTACGGACCACCTCGAGCTGCTTTGGGTTAAATTAACCACTAAGCTGAACTTCGGCGCCACTATTGAGGCCAAAGCGAAATCCGAAATAAAAAACTAGGAGTCTTACATAGGGTGAAGCGGTACTTCATGCCGGAACAGCTCCTAACACTTTACCAAGCGCAGGTTCGGTCGTGTATGGAGTACTGTTGCCACCTTTGGGACGGGTCTGCCAAGTATCAGTTGGCCGCTTTGGATTCAATAGAACGTCGAGCTCGCAGACTCATTGGCGATCCTAAATTAGTGAGTGTAAGGTTGCAGAGCCTTGAGCATCGCCGCAAGGTTGCTAGTTTGTCTGTGTTTTACAGGATACATTTTGGAGAGTGTGCTCAGGAATTGCACGATTTAATTCCGCCATCTCCGTTCCATCACCGGACGTCCAGGCGAGGGGAGCAGTTTCATCCTTACGTTGTGAATATTCCATTCATTCGCACGAAGCGATTCGCTTCTACCTTCCTAATGCGGACTGCTAAGGAATGGAATTCGCTCCCTTCGTCTGTATTCCCGGCAAGATATAATTTGGGTCTCTTCAAGTCAAGAGTGAATAGGCTGTTACTGAACCAGCGTGCTACACCTTCGACCTCGTCGTCACTTACCATCAGGTGCGACTGAGGTCAAACGTTGGTCAGTCTTGCATAAAAAAAAAAAAAAATATTTCTATTGACTTTAGTTTAAGAAAGCTACAATAAGACATCAGTTTTAAATATAGCGTATGTAAAAAATAAAAGTATAAAATTTCGATTAGCCAGTTATATACAACAATGACTAAATCAGCCAGCCATGCCCGTCTTTAAAGTATGGTTGCGGGAAATGTCATCCCAAAACGGGTTCTAGTGGTTTAAGCATAAAGAGGTAACAGACAGAGAGACCTACTTTCGCATTTATAATAATAATATGGATAGTAAGTACGAGTAGGAATCATATATCGTAAATATGTTAATACAGACCTAATGCCAGTTGCTATTCAAAGAGGAAATTTAGTATACTAATTTAAATTGCTTAATAAGCCGTTGCAAATATCCTGAAATCATTGTTAAAACTGCTAAAAGTTAAATAAATGGCGAAACCGTTGGTATAAAATATTTTTGACTGTCTTCAGTGAGAATCGGGACGTTCAATTGTTACTTGTCTATGGCGTAAGAAAAGCACATACTACTGTTCAAGATGTAAAATTCGCCCTCTATAACTTAAATTTATTGAAACCGCATACATACAGCGGTTATCTGAACCAGTTTGCCAAACATTAGACAGAATGAAGTAACGGTCGGACCTGTTTGTATATTCGCAATAAAACTTGCATTGCCAAAGTTTAAGCAGGTCATACTTATTTTTGGACAATGTAATTAGCATTTATTTTGCATAAGCATGTTTATTAAGAGGCCGTTGTCGCTTTTCGAATGGTCAAGTTTCTAATGATATCCCAAAATGTTTACACTTGACTGTAATTTGTTTTGGGTCTTCTTACACAAATCGACCTAAGTCAAACTAACTACTAACTCAAAGTCGACAACTGACAACCGAAATGGTTGCAACTGGTTTCATACGAAGAATTCATATCCATCGATTATAACTGGTTACAAAACTCGGTTACGTACGCGGCCGAAAGGCCTTCTGTCATATTTATATTTTTGGCCTTTTATATAACTTATCTTATTAAGGCTTGTTCACGAAAAAAAGTAGCCCTTGCCTTATAATTTATTTTTCTCGTATGAAACCATAGTTATATTTTTAAGTTATCATAAAAACCAACTCATTTTCTTTCGTTTTAGGTAATGGTGTAGATATTTTTATCAGGTGTTCTAAGGCCCATTAAAAAAACTTTGCATTTTGGGAGAGTTTTTTTCTAATTTGATCATTTGGATCATTAAGCTTGCACTATGCTCTGTACTCAAACAAATTATCAATACTAGAATGTCCCGTGAATAATTTCTTAGATTTTACTATCGTAAACAAGCCCGATATATTTGTAATTTGACTCAGAAAATGACGTATTTTTGTAATTTTCATTTTTGTTTTAGTACTACTTGGCGTTATTAACATTTTTAGACGGTTGAGGCTAGATTTTTTCGATTCTAACATCCTAAACGTAAAATAGACAAGCAAGACTCGTAGAACGGTGGCTACTTTTTTTCTTGAACATGCTTTAGATTAAGGTTTTTTAGTGATTATAAATTATTTATAAGCGCCATGTTCCCACTAATCCTGTGATGGTTATATTATGGCGTTACAGCGATGATGGCGACATACGATTACTTAAAACGTTTTAAGTAATAGTAGTTGTGAACGACCAGGTTAGCTGAAAATCGTATAATGAAAGTGTGAGTAAAGTTTTCAAGAGAGTTAATTTTCCGAGTACCATAATGTAGCTATTAACGCCGCGGCAGTAAGTCGGAGGGTTTATGCTCGCTACACAGAAGGACGTGTTTGTCAACTACTTACTTACCTTTTTGGGTCATGCTCGTAATACTAGTAACAGACGTTCCGATTTGGCTGGAGCCGACCGTCCGACCACGACCAAGACGGAAAGTTCCAACATTGCTACAGACGTTCCGACGGTTGGCTATCCAGCCGTCAGTACCCTTACCATGAGTTGTGACTTTGACGTTTTCGATAACGAGTATCGAGTTTACTATCTGTGCATCTCGTTCGCACTAAAATGGTACAAGCGAGATGCACAGATAGTAAACTCGATACTCGTTATCGAAAACTTCAATGTCACAACTCATGGTCCTCACCATCCGTCCCCACAACTGTACCCTACAGTTGTCTTTGCTCTGAATAGTGAACGGCCGTCATGCCGGCCACCCTTTCAAAACAGGCGATAGCCGCTATAGTTGTGGCAGCTACATTAGTGCCTCTAAAAAATGGGACAAATCCCACAAACAAGGAAACCTTTTGTATAATTCTAAAATGTTGATTATTATCTCGCGTTCTGTATGCGCATTCATTCCTTCTCCGTCATCCTCCATGTTGACGTCCTGCGTCGGCGGCGTTGCAAATGCGACTGAGCTGCTTTTGGTCGGAACAAAGCTTCCAGACGTTCCGTTTTGGTTGGACGGTCGGATTGTCGGATGCGCCGGCGAGCCGACCACGTCCAACCAGTAATAATAATAATTATGTTGGACCGACCGCCATACACACTTTCCGTTTTGGTCGTGGTCGGACGGGCGGCTCCAGCCAAATCGGAACGTGTGTTATACTAGTAACAGACGTTCCGATTTGGCTGGAGCCGACCGTCCGACCACGACCAAGACGGAAAGTTCCAACATTGCTACAGACGTTCCGACGGTTGGCTATCCAGCCGTCAGTACCCTTACCATGAGTTGTGACTTTGACGTTTTCGATAACGAGTATCGAGTTTACTATCTGTGCATCTCGTTCGCACTAAAATGGTACAAGCGAGATGCACACATAGTAAACTCGATCCTCGTTATCGAAAACTTCAATGTCACAACTCATGGTCCCTCACCATCCGTCCCCACAACTGTACCCTACAGTTGTCTTTGCTCTGAATAGTGAACGGCCGTCATGCCGGCCACCCTTTCAAAACAGGCGATAGCCGCTATAGTTGTGGCAGCTACATTAGTGCCTCTAAAAAATGGGACAAATCCCACAAACAAGGAAACCTTTTGTATAATTCTAAAATGTTGATTATTATCTCGCGTTCTGTATGCGCATTCATTCCTTCTCCGTCATCCTCCATGTTGACGTCCTGCGTCGGCGGCGTTGCAAATGCGACTGAGCTGCTTTTGGTCGGAACAAAGCTTCCAGACGTTCCGTTTTGGTTGGACGGTCGGATTGTCGGATGCGCCGGCGAGCCGACCACGTCCAACCAGTAATAATAATAATTATGTTGGACCGACCGCCCTACACACTTTCCGTTTTGGTCGTGGTCGGACGGTCGGCTCCAGCCAAATCGGAACGTCTGTTACTAGTATTAAACTTGTAGCGTGAAATGTGACGGAAACTAGGTGTGGGATCGTTGTCGACATGTCGATATTGTGGAATAATATCTATGGTGAAGTAGCAAATCATAAATAAACTAATATTACAAGACATTCTTCCCTAAATTGACCGGTCGTCAGATAAACTATTAAAGCAATTACTAGCCTAATTTTAGAATTAGGGAGCGTTCAGGTATCAATAACGCAATTTAAAGGTAGACGGGATCTTATAAAATATTTTATGATGCGTTACAAAGGCGAAACAAACATTTTTTTTTTTTCAACTAAATGTTCAAAAAAATACTCGCCTATACAGAATATAATTTGAATAATAGTTTTTCAAATACTTTTACAAATTAATTCAAATAATTTTGCTGGTGGCGCAAAATAGGTCATTGTAGGTCTCTTTGGGAGAGGCCTTAGAACAGCAGTATCTCTGATTCGGCTGATATGATGATGATGAAATACTTTAAAGACACTACAGTTAATTGTACTATCTTCTGAATAATGTATTTAACGATTATTCGAGCAAATGACAGGTACTTTTTCGTTCTTATGCCTTTTGACATGCGCTATCATCCCGGACTACAAATGTCATGGTAAATGTTTGCGTTAGCAGTTTTTTACAAAAATTCTCAATTATCCCTTTAATATCAGAAGTTGTTATATCAGTGACCATGTCAACTTACACTCTATCTAAAAAGTTTTGAAACCGTGGAACATTCCAGTCACCACAGCGCCCACAGGCTCAGCCCTAAGATTAATAAAGGGTTTAACAAATGAACATCAGAATTAATTGGGGGTGTTGGCGGGCGCGGCCGCGGCCATCGATTTACTGCCGCTCGTAATTTGATAACCGCTAATCGCTGGGCGCGACGTCACGAAATGTTTTGGTTTCCAATGTTTTTCGAGGAGAAACAAATAAGAAATTATGAAATCACCTTAAGTAGCTTTCCTCAGGCTGTTCCGTACGTAAACGCCTTACTTTTCCTCGAATTATTTTTCAGCGCTATATAAATTTAGTTAGTTGGGAAATTTAGTATAGTTTATACTTTTATAGTTATGTTACTTCGTGTATCACCTACATGTCATATAAATGTAAATCGCATAAATTTAGATAAAATTCTCGTTTGCAAAAGACAACGGTAGTTCATTTCCGTATCTTACTTTAACAAAAAAAAACCATATACATCAAATATGTAACCAGTAAAAGGCTCTAGCAGGCAAGCGAACTACCCAACGACGGATTTGCTTATTGCAATTTCAGGTGGTGTACTGGCAAGTCGTAAGAACTCTCTGCATAATATGAGTCCTCGACCTTCTTTGGTTTTCGAGTTATTCGGGATAATGTAAAATATACAGCGTATCATTAAGTGGCATATTTTGTTAGCTAAAGTAAAAAATAAACATACCTAATCGGAATTCTTCCCTAATTTATAGAAGGCCATCGTCATACTTACTTGTTAATAAATAAAACCGGTAACGTTTTACAAATGCACTCTGTATTGTTAATTCAATTCATAATATTCTATATTGCAATATTCAGCTAATATTAATTAATGTCGAAATTCTCTATCAAATAGTCCCTTTGCAATGTTTGTGGTGTAAGATGGAAACATTCAATGAATACACAAGAAAAAGTCAACAGCTGTCGTGTAATCAAAGCCTTATTGGAAGAATCTGCATTCCGAATACATATTTGCTTGGTGAACGTGCCGAGAAACGGAATGACGCAGTTGTCACTTACACGGAACATATGTTATCTAACATCAATTGCCTGTATAACATACTAGTTTTTACTCGCCACTTTGTCGGCCAGCCATGCCCGTCTTTACAGTATGGCTGCGGAATAAAAATGATTCTATGTCCTTCCTTACTCGTAGCTTAAACTGTCCATACCAAATTTCATCCCAATAGGTTCAGCGGTTTATGCCTGAAGAGGTAACAGACAGACAGAGTTAATTTCACATTTATAATATATTAGTATGAATGGATTCAGAAGTACTATCATACACTAAAACAACGACATATTAGAAGAATAAGAGGAAAGTTGATCGGCATAAATAAAAAATGCGCTTTTTAGTTGAGGAAATATTGAGGCCTATCTCTTTCGGTAAACAAAAGAATACGGATTTTAAAGTCTGTAAATAATACAAAACAAACTCAAAGCCGAATGAGGAATGGAAGGAACCAATATCCGAGAACACTCTCTTTAGGTACTTTTAAACAAAAATGAAGTTAGGTGGAAAGGACCCCATGAGTACGTTAACTTAATGGATACTTAAACGATATTAGGAAGGTTGTATTTCACGTCTGGATGAGATTACTACATATGTCCTCGTGACACCAATAACAAATACCCTATGCCCAACAGTGGGCGATATAAGGCTGAAAATAAATAGTCGCAACAAATTACCATAATCTAACCGTAAGGCAAAGAAGAAGCAGGAAGAAGAAAAGCTCCCATTTCACGTTAAAAAAACAAAACGCTATGAAACTGAGCTTGCTATGTGATAATCACCCCGATTAAAGTGTCTGGAAGGAAGACCGAACAATGCTCTATGCACCGCTCATTTTCATTTCATATCGATAACTGCGAAACAATTGAATAGCGTGACAACACTGCCTTATCGCGCCACAAACTATTGTTTTAAATCTGATATCGCTGTCGACTATATTTTTTTAATGTTTCGCTATTTGCGGTTGTTCGAGGTTAAACATGAATAAATATTATATAAATAATCACAAAAAATATAATATATTATAATAACGTGATATTATATTGATAAAAACTGCGAAACCAATATATTGTTAATAATTAACGGAGCATAAACTAGGTATTTCTCTCAATGGTAGAGTCAAAGGTCAGAGATATCGACACGGACAGGGTCCCAAAATATGTGTACATGCCTTATTGTTAAAGTATTGTGCAAATGTATACATATTTTGGAACATTTTCGATATCTAGTCAGGGCATTTATATGTGTTTTCATCAGGAATATTTAGTTCCTGTGTCATAAGCGTTATCTATCAATTATAAAATATATATCGTCGTCTAGTAACACAGCCTTCCTAAGCATACTGTAAACTAAATCTATTAATGTAAAGTTGTCTCAATATATATTTATTAATTATCAAAAAATGAAAGTATATACTTTTTATTTTTAAAACAGTTGCAAATACATTTGGCCGCAGCATTGCAATGACGAAAGTAAAACTTGCTAAAAAAAAACAATAAATCGCCAGTCCTATTCGTTCCGTTTTTTCACTTTCATCGATGACATAATACAACTGCACTGGCAGATTAAGAGTTACGTAGGCAGGTTTGTTTATGGTTTTTAAGTAACTGCAATTACGAAGTGAAAAAAAAACTATAATTATAAACTACTCTACACAATAAAATAGTAAAGGGCGAATAGGAGAGCGTCTTTAAAACGTGTATTCTTTTAATTTTATATTTTTAGTTCATTTTCTTTGTTTGTTCTTGTGTATATGTGTTACTTGTCGTCATGGCACCTGATGGTCTCATCGGAAGACCAGCGCTGGCGATTGCTGGCATTACGCTGAGATGAGGCCATTTCGTGGCACACGTCGTTTGTGTAATGTTCTAATGTTTTTTTTTTGTTGTTAATATTATGTGTGTGTGTGTGTCATGAATAAATGTTTCTATCTATCTATCTTTCTATCTATCTTAAAACAATTTAAAATCCCTCATGGACATATATGGTATTTTTGGACACGTTGGGTTTACGCATTTCACTAACAAAGTTATAGGTCTAATTTCGTTGTGTAATTATTTATGAATATAAAGTTTATACTTCGAGATATTACTGAGAAACACCAAGAGGACTCATTATAAGTGCCGGTATCAGTTCAAAGAATTATAATTCGACGGTTAGTCATATTGGCATTCGCAATTCACAATTCGACAAACTAATGATAAGTAACCACAATTTATTTTGTCTGTTGGTTCAACCTATCAAGTTAAAAATATTAAATATTCCTTTATTAAGTCAAATAGTCTTTATTAAGCTGTACTTTCATGATTTTGTTCAATTTTTTTGGACAAATATCTATTCGGCGCATGCTGATACCGAAAAAAAAACTGCCAACTTCAGATGTACACTAAAACACATTTTTTTCATTGTTTACTTTACCACTTTGTCCGTGTGATATGATTTTAATATTTATACCAAATTACAGCTTTCTAGGACTAACGGTTACTACACATAGGCAGGGAAGATACGGTTTTCCCCGAGGGATTACATATCGTCGCTTTACTTACTCAACCTCGTATCTGCAACAATCATTTGATGGAAATGTCGCTTTTCTTTCATTTGGAATACGGATGATTTTGTCATCAAATGAGTGTTACAGACACGAGGTTGAGTAAGTATATCGGGCGATATGGGGTTTTTCAAAAAAGACTGATTTACAAAGGGTCGGTAACGCGGATGTAACACTTGTGGAGTTGCAGGCTGCTCCATTGGCAGTGGTAACTGCTTAACATCTGGCGGGCCGTATGGTTGTTTGCCACCGACGTAATATTAAAAAAAAAAACAGACAAACAGACGGACGGACATGGGAAAACTATAAGTTTGCTAGTTTACTACGGAACCCTAAAAAGGGGATGGGTGTCTTTTTCTTCCACTGTCACTGAGACTTTTGGTTGACTGTGTCAAATATTTCATAGTTAGTAGGTTATAAATATAAACAATTATACCATTTATACTTTTGACACGTAAATAAAACATATTCGCCCCAGTAAACGGCTGACTCATATATGTTTAATATTCTCCACCCACTCGAAATGTACAATTTAGTAGTTTAATGTGACTTTATAAAGTCCAAGGTCGTCTGACCTTTGACTGGCCTTGAAGTAATCAACTCAAGGTCACGGCTGAACCTTTAAGTAACCTAGTTGCCTGATCACCTTTATAGTAGTAGTTATATATAGAATGTAGTAACTTTTCCTAGATCCGTAAGTGTTACGAAGGGCGTAACATCAAAAGTAAGTTTTTATAGGCAAGTACGAGGGCCACACTGAAAGTTTTGCGTAACTTTTAAATAAAACGATTTAGAACAATAACAATACATTTACTGCTTCTCAAAATATTCTCCCTTACATTCTATGCACTTTTTCATCCTCTCGAACCATTTTTGAAAGCACGAGGCCCAATTACTTGATTGCATGTTTTCCACGTGCATATTAAATGTTGTCACTGCCTCTTCAGGAGTCTTAAATGTCAAACCCCTCATCAAATCTTTGATTTTGGGGAATAAATAAAAGTCACAGGGTGTAAGGTCTGGACTATAGGCCGGATGTGTGACAGCCTCCACATTTTCGAATCTCAAAAGTTCTATAGTCTTCTTTGCGGTATAGGGAGACGCATTGTCATGATACAGAAGGGTGCGGCTTCTTGGTCTTCTTTCACGGACTTTTTTTATAACCGTAGGTAAACAAATTGTGGTGTACCAATCGGCATTTACTGTTCTTTTATTATTTAGAAGAACTGTGCTGATATGCCCAGTCTTTGAAAAAAAACAGGCGATCATTTGCTTGGCAACGCTTTTGGCTTGTTGAACTTTCGTTGGCCTACTGTCGCCTTCAAAGATCCATTCACTGGACTGTTGTTTTTTTTCCGGATCGTAACAATAAATCCAAGTTTCGTCTCCTGTAATGATGTCGTAAACGGCATTTGAAGTCCCTTGCTTGTATTTTTGCAGCATTTCTTTAAACCAATCTACTCGCACGTCTTTCTGCAGTGGAGTCAGTTCATGAGGAATCCACCGACAACAAATCTTCCTGACTTTTAAATAATCATGTAAAATCTTTTGTATTTGGCTCATACCTATCCCCAATTGTCCACGAATTTCGTCGTAGGTAATTCGCCGGTTTCCTTCGACGAGTCTTCTAACGGCAGCCACATTATCTGCATTGACCGTGGTGGATGGTCGACCTTCACGAAATTCATCGCCAAGAGTATTACGACCCCTACTAAATTCCGCGTACCACCGCCTCACAGTGCTTAGAAGAGGTGCTTCAAGCCCAAAAGCATTTTGAAGGCGAGCGCTACACTGGTGAGGCGTCAGAGAACTTTTAAAATCGTAGAAAATCATTACTCTAAAATCTTTTCGCGTCAAATCCATGTTCTATGCAAACGGTTTACTTCGATATGACATAAAAAAACAAATGACGATCAGTTTCCCGCCAATTCATATCAGATTCCATAAACAAAAGTCTGTATTTTGAAATGTTATCTAAGTCGAAATTCAAATGTTTCCGAGTGACCAGTTGCGCATAACTTTTAGTGCGGCCTATGTAAGATAGTCGAAACATAATTTAATTAATATATGCAAAAACCGACAAGTATCTCAAAATGAATGAATGAATGAATGAATGAATGAATGAATGAATATTAGTTTATTCGTAGACACACAACACAAAGGTGATAGAAATACAAATAACATAAAATATACAAGGAAGAAGGTGCCACGAAATGGCCTCATCTCAGCGTAATGCTGGCGACATCCAGCGCTGATCTTCCGATGAGACCAAGTGCAAAAGTATCACTTTCACCTTCAAGGTATTCACTATTTATAACTAGCAGGTCACTTATCAGCTCTATTTATAGCCATAGTCCATCTAAAGAAAAGAACAGTAATGCTAAACATGTCTAATTTGAATTAGTTCCGATCGCCAACACGCCTACCAAACGTGGTGATTATGGCATTGAATTCCCATGCTGCTTATGGTGGTCTATGGCGGTCTAGCAGTGGACGTCCGTGGCTGAAATAGTACCTAGTTCCGATTGGACCCCCATAGTCAGAGATCGCTCCCTGTGTCAGTCTATGGGGGAGGCCTTTGTCAAGCAGTAGACGTCCGAGGATATTATTGGAATAATTACGATTTTCTGCTGGAATTCTAGTAAGGAAGATTCCTTAAATAAAGGTAATAAATTTCTTTACGCCATACAATTCACACACTGCGTATTTTGTGGGCGGGAGGCAGCCTGTGGAAAATCCAGGCCCGGTACCGCGAACATGGAAGTTCGTATATTTCGAGCATCTTTATCTTTTACTCCAATTAAGGCGTCATGAGAGTGACAGATAGAATCGTCCGAAATTTACGAATAAGTATCGTATTTCGCCGTAGCACCGCAGGACCCTTCCACATCAGACTTGATTATTACTAATGGATAGTGTTTTCGCTTCCAGCGAGACCGATTGAGGCGATCTCAGATGAATCTGAGTGCGTTTGGACATTGGACAAATCCATTATGGCCTTCAAGCACGTTTCCAAGTGCGATGAATTTTATCAATAAATCACACCCCAAAATACACATTTACGACTGATATTTGGACAGATAAAGATTTTCGGTAGTTGTCATACAGTCGCCATAAGATGTATCGGAGCTGTGGGGGTGGTCACAAATATCTGACAATGCGCTTTATTGCCTTGACATTAGAGGCGTTGTTCAGATGTTTGTGACTACCTCCACAGCTCCGATATATCTGATGGCGACTGTACAAAGTTTTTGATAAAATTAGTTGATAAAAAAGTATTTTTAGGGGGTGATTTGTCGATAACATCATCGTACACACTATATGTACATGTTGAAATTATTTTTTTCTATGCAGGCTCCTTTTATGTAAAGAGTACCTACAATCGTTGCTTTTAAAACACCTTTCAAGAAAATCATCCTGCATCAAGAAAGAGGCGGCAATTCTCATGCTCTTCTTTAAATGGATGAAATACTACAAATTGAAATAAATGACATAGCGACCAAGCCCACCGGTGGTGCCGGTGACCGAGGGGAAGGAGACGTTATATCGATAGGTTTTCTTATCAAATAGTGTTATATAAAACAAGTTACATCATTAGGTACTTAAGATAAGTCTTATAAGAGACAAGACACAATTCGGGGTGGCCTATGTAGATGCTTTACGGTGGTTAGGTATATGAATTGTAGAAGACGCTTTGAACAATGGTCCTTATTTTTATACATATCATTGGTGGAAGCCATATTTTAAAAGAACTAACAAATTTAAAATATTTTATAGATTCTCATTAAATACACTTATTCATTCTCCTCTTCTCTTTGAGACGGGTAACTCTTTAAAAATCTCTTTGAATAACAAGTAGGTCGTACAGATCAATTAGGTTGGCGTCTTTCCTGCGGCCATTGTGAAAGTAAACGTGTTTAAAGCCAAATATTTGACTCTATGAAATATCAACATAAACCGCTTAAGTAATTAGTACCTATACCACAAAACTACGTTTTTGTACTGTATTTTAATAAATTAACAAAAAAATAACTTTTACTCGTATACAAACGTACAAACTTCGTTCGTACAAACTTATATACCTAAGCCGTTAACTACTGACCACAGAAAAGACGATTTTTGTTTTAATCAATGTGTCTCAAGGATACGACTACTAAGCTATTTAAAAGTATTTAAAAGGGAAGTCATATACTTGCGTTTTAAATATAGACGTTACGAGTCAAAGGCGAATTTAGTGTTCCGCGCGAAGTTTTACGAACCCATGTTAAGAAGTGCGCTAAGTTGTTAATTGGTGGAGGTAATGTACCATAGTGCACGTGAACCAGTAGTAGACCTTATTAGAATTGAATAAGGTTTATTATTAATTAGAATATGTATTGCAACTAACGAGTGGTGTTAGTTGGGTGTGTTATAGGCTTACTGAAAAACCATGAATATAATTTAACCTAAGTTGTACGTCAGCAGCAGAAGTTGTTATTAAGCAGGTTAGGTGTTCGAAATGAGCTAGACGTTCAAAATAAGGTGTTGAAAATGATACCGTGTCAAGACCATTCTGCACACCTGAGCCCTGAGAGTAAGTTTTTAACGTAACAAAACGTCACCATCGCGTTAGACTTACCATATTATATCAGTATCACTTACGCGTTCGAGACCTTTTTATATGTCTTAAGAAACTTACACTAGAGCCTCTGGCCTCATACTAAGGTAATTATAGAACGCTTGGTTTTATAGCCTATAGAGTCTTTTGGCACTTCGCCCTTATTAGCACGTGGTATATAGGTACAGTCGCCATCAGATTTATCAGCGCTGTGGAGGTGGTCATAAATATCTGAACATGCACTTTATCGCCTTGACAATAGAGGTGTTGTTCAGATATTTGTGACCAGCTCAGCAGCTCCGATATATCTGATGGCGACTGTACGATAAAATCCCCACCATCTTATAGACTGGCAGACCGAATAGTATAATTGACATTTCATCGCCTATCGCATCATGCGTCAGTTTTGCATGAACATGATTGTGTTTACAGATACCAGGCTATCATAGGCTAGCAGTACAGTGGCATCTTCTTTGCTGTGTGGCGCCGGCTGATTGCCGTGTGGTACCGGCTGACTAGAATAACACCACCCATCTCCTCCCGCGGGTGTCGTAAGAGGCGACAAAGGGAAAATCTTACGGAAGGGCAGCAGCGTCCGTCGAAACCCAATCTACAGCTACTGATGATACAAGTCATATTTGTGGGAGGCATATGTCCAGCCGTGGACTGCATACGGCTGAAATGCAGGGACTGGAACCGGTTACCAAATAAGGGGTATTACCCTGGGTTTTTGATAGGGTTGTTTTTAAATACCCTATCAGTTTGGTAAGAGTATCATTGACTTACCCGGATGATAGGCTAACCAATTTAATAGACTTTTAAGCGCTTACCAAATTTAAAAACCCTCAATAAGGTTACCCTATCAAGTGTTTTCAAATGCGTTTAAGCGATTTTAAACTCTAGAACTATCTGCCTACGTGGAAAAGAGACGCCCATAAGGTAACCCTATGAAATGGTAAGCGCTAAACATTAAAACTATTTTTACCCCATCCGACTCGGTAATAACCATGTGAAACCCGGGTAAGCCTATCCATAATGGTTTCCATATCGATAGGGTAACCCTATTATATGGTAAGACTTCTATAGGGCTACCCTATCGATATGATTAATCAAATGAAGGGGTTTTCCGGTCTCTGCTGAAATGTAACAGTGGCACCTTATCTATAGAGTTCCCGCCTAATCTAATTTTCTTGGCTTCGACTTGGATGAGATTTTTTTTCCGTCGGCATTGCAATACGACTTGCGTAGAAGCCCAGAAGTATATATTATGATTAGAGCATATTTACATTGCCAACATCTTTATTTAATAAATTCTCACTGACCTGTAAGATAGAGGCCACTAACGCGGTCATAGCGACCAGCATTAGTTGCTGCCTCGCGTAATCATGAAGTGGATTCCCACAGCCCCGCTGAAAGATGGCGCTGTGGTCAGAAACGTAGGGCTTCTTATCTAGCGTGTCCAGGATGCCCTGCCCCGTACAGGATATGGGGATGGCATTAGTGTGGACAAAATCCCCTGGGCCAGTCACGCCGCAACATTGCATCTGAAATGACAGGAAAAATCACGTCATTTTTTTGTATTTGAAATAGGACTCCAGCCAGCCACGGAACTTCTGTATTTTAGGCATTTTTGTCGCAGACCCCTTAGAATTCTCATAAGTAAAACATTTAACGGAAGCAACTGCCATCTGAAATATCAAATAAACTTACTCTAGGCCTTGTTAGTTTTAATTCCGGTTTTAAATATTTTCCTTATACAAAAAGTAAATATCAAATCATATACATTCAGAGAAGCTATAACAGGTATGATCCGAGCTTTGAACCCTCGACCTCTGAATTAGCAAGTCTTATTACTGGACTACCAATGCATTATTTTTTAATCAGTGGCTTTGCGTCCATACATGCCAATTCCCACCGGCTTGACTAACTTTATACAGTTCAATAGCTTTCCCATGAGCATGAGCTCATGAAAATACGAAGCCATATTGATCCCGTCTGGCATAACAATAAATATAACGCACCGCCACTGCTAGTATTCTACAAACAACTTACATCTTACTTAGTTACAAACAGATAAAGTCAGGTGTTATTATATCGCACTAGGCGACATGCTTCGGGTAAGCTTTGAGGCTCTAATGTAAGTTTCTTTTGACATAAAAAAAACGTCTCGGACGCGTAAGTGATAATGTTAATTATATTAGTAACTATAACACGATGGTGACGTTTTGTTACCTTAAAACTTTACACTCGGGGCTCTGGTACCCATTTTTAAGGCGAGTCAGGACACAGGGTGTATACCCTCAACGCGAGCGTGAATTACACTTGAGTTTATCCTTTTGTAACTAAGTAGCAGTAACATGGCTTACATGGCTTAGGTACAACAGTTATTATATTAGCTTACATCTTTGTGCAGTTTATCCCAGCGCAGCGACTCGTACGAGTTGTCCTCCTTGCTCTCCAACGTGGACTGCAGATAGGACGCCATGTTAGCTTTGATTTCCATGTCCACCCCGTCCCAAACCACCATGGCCCACACGAAACAGGCGAACTCGATCACCACCACAAGGATTATCAGGATTCCGGTCTGGAATCAGATGAGATCTTATCAGTTGTTTATCTGATACTTGCAATTGTAAAAATTGCAGTAGAGGCAAAATTTACTGTTTTATATTCTTAGGCGATGTGCGAAATTGAATAGGTAAGAATACCTACTAAAATTACGATTTCATTACAAACATCTTTCATGAACCAGTCAATAAAAAATGATCGTGTTAGGAGCTCAACAGAGAATTTTTTTGCTTTAGAGCGTTCGAAATTAAGAAAATATCGCTGATGGTCTAGATTTAGAGCGGTGGCAAATTAGCAGCAATGTTTTGGTTTTTCGTAATCCCAGGTTCAATTCGATGACAGAGTAGATTTCTCGACTCTCAAAATTAATGGTATAATTCTTCCTTCTCAGAATTTTGATTAATTGATTGTCACCACTCTCAGTCTCCATCTAAAATACTTTGCTAGAATAATACTTTAATATAATACTTTGGTAGTTGTACTCCTTTTTTAAAGAACAATAGTGTTAATATATCGTGCACTTCTTGCAAAACTGGAAAAAGTAGTAGTTTTAAAAATATCAAACTGAAATTCGCTGGAAGTTATAGCAATTTGATATAAAAAGTTTTAATCCTGCAAATTAGGTTTACAACTTACACGTTAATAAACGTCTAAAATAAATTCCGTCTACCTTACAAATAGGTACCTATGGAATAAATACCATTCATCCTTGGAAGATACAAAATTTTGCGTGTATTTAATGTGATGTAGTCACGCAACAAATCTAAAACTCGTTTTGCCTAGTTAATAGGTTACAATTTGGTTAGTAGTACCACAAATTATAAGTGTGTGTCTATTTATTTACAACATTCATTCGAGCTCTTGTTATGCTATTGTTAAAGTTAAGTAACTGCTACATTACGAGAAACTGTGTGAAAATACGCACAATGGTGACATGAATTTGATGCATCGACGATGCAGTCCTCCAACCAATCCAGGCTATGGAGCATGTGATGATGGCCATCATCAGAAGCAATATAGCAGGATATTCCACATTCACCCCTATGAAGTGCCGGTAAATAAAGAGTCGATATAAAAGCCAGCCGCTAACTCCAAACAGTACCACTGCTGACATCTGTGGACAACCATAAGCATTATTTAGTGACTTGTTAACATTATCCGGCTGAATTAAAAAGACAGCTTCGTCACGAGGTTTTCCAGTTTTGGTTTCCTACTTGCTATGACTACTAGCGCCACTAAAGTGCGCCATGTATCATGCCTAAATTAATCCAATTCTTTTAATTGGAAGGAAGAAGTTTAGTGAGCTAATTCTTCAAAGTAATGACTGAAAAAAGTGTGTCATAGTAGTTGACCCTACAATTAACCGCGTAACCTTTTAAAAAATCAGCAATGTGCCATAAAATTAACTATAGTTTTAACTGTAAACATTACTTTTAACAACCTGTTGTTATGGCTACGTAGCGATCTACTTATAACGGGAACGGAGTTTTCCCATTTTGTGTGAAAAACTTATGAATAATACTCACTGCGAATAGTATGTTGAAGATAAGCACTAGATACTTCCAACAATTCGCTGAGATGGCCATTGTAATGTAAAATAATCCCTTCACATGTCAAGTAATGTTTGAAAGTGGACTCATAACAAAGAGCCCGGTCGTTCCACCTCACGGATTTGTTTGTGTTGTGTTCTGTCTCTGCGCGCGCGCCCACTGAACGATGCCGACTGTATCGTGATGCAACCGAGCCGCACTACAGAATTAACCATTCGACATTTATCTTAAAGAAATACAATGGTCTTATCGCAATTAAGTACTAAAATCTAACACGTATCGACATATTACCCACAAAGTTTTGACTGTTCTGAGGAAACGCGTTACTCATCAAAATATCGCTTATCAGACTTCAAATGATAACGATACAAACAGGTGTACTTGAACGGTTGATCTAACCTAATTTCTGTAGAAGATAACCTAAAGTTTAGTTTGTAATGTAGAGTGCAGGCGAGTTATTCTTGGCCCTGTGACTTTTCTATTTCCGTGGCACGTTAGCGGTTACTTTCGCTACGTCAGCTTCGTACGTGTCTCGAGTAGGTAATTACCTACGAATAAACATGACGATCCCATCATGAATAATATATATCGAAACCTTGGAACATTCTGTGAAATTTAAAGATCCTGATTAGGGAGAGTCATATTTAAAACCTCAAATACGTATATTTATTGTGTTTTACTATTAGTAAGTTTACAAGAACAAAATGTGTATTACATTGTTGTCTGAACTAATAATATGTAAAATTTTATACATCAATAATAATCACAAAAACACAAATCTTTCACTAACGCATCGGGCATAGTTTGCATTCGAAGTTTGCCTATCAAATCATCCATTTCCTCCTTTAGATCGGCGCTAATAGGCCCGGCTTGGTTTGCAGTGCGGATCATAGCTCTCGCCTTGTCAACTACTCTTTCTTGCATCGCCAGAATTGCTAAGAACGCCCAGCCGTCTGCCAGTAAAGGCTCCAAATCTACAGCAGCAGCGGCCCAACGTTCAGCTTTATATCGATCTCCCATTTGAGCGTATAAACGGCCAATTAGAAGAGCTGAATGCCCTCCCGGAGCTGCCTTGTGGCATCGCGCTGCTCTCTGCAATGCCACACTAGGATTACTTTGAAAACAACCCCACGCCGCTCGCAGAAGTAAAACAGGACATTGCTGTGCTCCTGCCTTTTCAGATTTTAGATATGAAGACTCGCAATCTCCATCCCAACCGTGAATACAAGCTAAACAGCTGTTCTGTATCTGTAAAAGGTTAGCACATGGACCGAATCTGCTAATTCCTCTATTTGTTATTTCTATAGCCGCGTCATATCGTCGTCTCAGAAGCAATGAGGCAGCCCGAATATAATACACATCAATGGGAACTTTACTATTAACATTATAATTCGTACCTCTGATGAAGCACCCTTCTTCTACGCATTGTAGTAACCTCTCAGTAAAGTGATAGCATTTCAAACAGAGGAAGAATGCCGCTGAGATTAAAAATGGGTCAGAAGCAGCTACTACAGTTGGAATCCAAAATATTTGTTCTTCTCCACTTGTTTGCACCCAACGCTCGTAAAACTTTTTCCATTCCCGGGGTAACAGAAAAGCTTTTCTCATATGCTTTGCCGCTACAAAAGCAGCATATTGGTCTCCGACATAATGATACAGGGTGTGAATCGCTGCCCAAGATATTGCATTAGAAATTCCGTCGGAGTTATCACCTTTTACAGTAATCCGTAAAGCAGCAGTTGCAGCTTCATTTGCCTCAGGGCCTTTATCAAATTCTTGTGCACCAAATAACCACAATAAATATTTGTTCTTGACATGGGTGCTCAGTGCTCGTACATAATATTTTCTAGCCTCTATATCACTTCTTGCTTCAAGGCACATAAGAGCCTTAGAGAAAAGGGATCTAGGATGGCCTTTGGTTACTGCTACTAAAGTTTCAATGTAATGATTTGCTAATCTAGTATCACCAGCTAATCTACATCTGGAAACTGCAAAAGGCGCAGGTGGTTGAGGTGGTGGAGGTCGTGGCTGAAAAGAAGCTGTCACAGCACGCCTCGTCGCGGCGTGCTGGCCTGTCACTGTATCTTGCCATTCGAGGGTCGAACATTCACCTGGTGAAAACTGCCTTATCATCATACGTACACGCATCATCAGACGGCTCGCCGCTGTACGCTTTATGCTTTGCCCCATACGCACTGTGCCTCGAGTTGCCAAGACCCCTAATTCTCTATGAACTGCTAATGCTCCACAATCCTTGCGTATTTTCCGAGCATCCAATGACGTATCTTCAGACGGCGTCTCTAGTGGGAAAGTAATAACAGGAATTGATGCTTCTTCCCCGGGTAGCATCCCTAAGGTGTTGAAAAGCGACGACATTATTGTTTTTGGCACTAGTGGTTCGATTAAATCGAATCTAAGAACAATATAGGCGCAGTGACCTTGATCATCTCTTAAAACAGGATCGACTTCTCGAGCACTAGTAGCCTTAGCGCTAGTAGGAGGCAGATCCAACAGTGGACCACATTTTGGCAAGTCTTTCTCGTTATATAGCAACAGTTTTGTGCTACTAGTAACTCCAAACTGTCCTTCTTCCAACAACACGTGTGCATTAAGGAATCCCATGTACCGGCCACGAAGTTCTGGTTTACCAAGTTTCGGCACACCAGCTAGCTCAATGAAAAGAGGGGATGAAAGTCTACTTCGCAAAAGTAATGGATCTACTAGGACCCGTTGCATAGAGTTCCAGTACACTGATCTACATTCTGGAGTATTCTGAACTTGCAAATCTGATGGTATAAATACGTCATCGTGTGGCACGGTGAATCCCGTATCCGATGCATGTCCTCCTTGGCTGGCTGTTGCCCATACTGACTTCGTAGCGGACCGAGAGCTTAGGCACTTGCCAAAATTTACAGCTGCATTTTCAAGTACCTCGTCAAGACCTACTGCAGCCATGAAAACCGTTCCCTCCTTAAATGCAGGCAAGCAGTGTGCAGAAACCAATGTCATAAGAAGCGGGATTTTATACAATATTGGGTTGCATCCTGACTCTACCGTGACCTCTACTGATAAACCTATATCTTCACCGGTCTTTATTAATACTAGGGGAACGGTAACACAAATTTGATTTGCTCCAAGTACTAAAGGAAACAAGTCTACCGTTGCTCCGGCTCGATTATCCCCATGTAACAGAGGGTCTTGCTCCTTAGATCCCTTGCCTCCAGCGAAGCGCAGCAATAATATTAAAGGCTGACATGCAAGTAACTGCTGATGAACGGGTTCCTCAATGTTGACAAGCAATAAATTCGTTTCTAGTGACAAATTATCACGCCATTTACATTCGACCAAACTAAATCCGTCAAACAGTGCTAAAAAGATATATTCTCCAACTCCCATAAAAGGTGTACCTTCAAGAAGAAGAGAACACCTAATAAATTCACGACTTGAATTTGTATTCAAAGATGTACCTACACTAGATTTCGACCGTGGCATTTTGAAATGTTGCAACGGTTTCGTACAAATAAATAAATTTATATATATTACGTTTATTCTTTAGCACTTTTAGTAAATAAAGATCTCATTTAATTAAATGAAACATCATTAAATGCAATAAGCAAATAAGTAATATAGTTTTTTAGTAGTGTCATATGCCAAGTAGTTTAAGGTGCAAAAAAGCTATATACAGAAAAAAAGGTTTGTTAGATGGAATGGGTGGTAAAAGGGTGTTAGATGGTGGAATAGACCATCATATCAAGCATCAAGCACTTAAGGACATTTATTTACTAGAACTAGAAATAAAATTTAATAGAATTTAGTAGAAAACTTATTATCAGGTGTGACTGGGTGTGAGTGAGGTCAAACGCTAGTCAGTCTTGTATGTGTAAAAAAAACTCATTTCCTCATGACCCGACGTATGGACTATCGCACAATCATATACATTCCATAAGAGTATGTACAGTAATAACAATAAATTGTTAGACCAATATTTGTATTTCATTTCCTATCTATGTATATGAACATCATAAACCCTAATTAATTTGACGATTAATTTGTAATACATCCATGGAGTGTAAAAATAGCACGACGCAAATACTAAACGCAATTTTTGTCTTGACAGTTGTTGACATTTCACATTGCAGTCACAGTGACTTTTTCTTGACATTCCGATGTTTACACGTACTTATTTTCATTATTTTTTTTATTTAATGGAACAGTAAATAAATATCAGAATAATAAGTAACTAGAAAATGCTGAAATATGTATACCTTATTACATGGTTTTTATAAGTACTTGGTTCAGAAAGACGAATACTGCGTGTTAATATTAGGTCTTGACAATGCAGGGAAAACGGTACTTTTCAGACCTATCGTTGTTAACAAAGTTATTTGAGTGCTTTTATTACAGCTTTTACTTAAATATATTTTGATTTCAGACTTACCTTGAAGCTACTAAAACTAAGTTCACGAAGAAGTACAAAGCTATGAACCCTAATAGGATAACGACGACCGTAGGTCTTAACATTGGAAAAATAGATGTGGACGGAGTAAGACTCAACTTCTGGGACCTTGGCGGGCAAGTGGAGCTTCAATCTCTGTGGGACAAAGTAAATATTTTTAATAACAAGTACCTACTTGCTTCAATCTGCAATCAGGATTTAAGTAGTTTAAGTTACATGCATAACATTGACACAATTTTGTATTCTATATGTGGACACAGAGAGTACATGAAAAAGGATAAAAAATTTAACACAAAATCTTTGAGTAATAAAGTTACATGTTTACATTACTACCTAATTATTGTTGGTTATCCTTTTTTTACTAAATCATGTTCATTGTTATAATATATAAAAAATAATATTAGTTGTTTTTATATGTATTAACACTGGCGGATAGTACGCTTAGAGGCGTCACATATGTTTTTGTTTCCTATGGCCGATGACAGATGAAATCATTTACTGTCCACCAACATGTTAAGCAGAAATGTCTGCTAGCATGTCATAGATATTTAAATCGAAAGAAAAATAGAAAAATTTCACCTGTAATGACATATACCAGGAAGTATAAAATAAAAAAATTTGACAAGTCCAAGCGGTACTCGTATAGCACAATTGGTAGTGCACTGGGCTAGTGATCTAGTGCACTACCAAGTTGTGGGTTTGAGTCCCGCTGTGAGTCAAATTTTTCTATTTTTCTTTCGATTTAAATAAATAATATTAGTTTTAAATAATACATTAAAATTATAGGTAGTTTTTTTTTGCATATTTATAACACATTAAGTGCTATGACTGTAACTGAAACCTGTGTATTCTCTATATGAACAAACAGCTTAGCCACTACAAATAGAGAACCCACATGGGGTTCCTGGCATGGAATGTGTTAAAGTATATTAGTTATGAAACAATATAAATTGGTTATTTTGTCTTTCAGTACTTTGCCGAGTGTCATGCAGTAATCTATATTGTAGATTCCTCTGACAGAGAGAGGATTTCAGAGTCAAAAGAAACTTTTGGTAAGTAAAGTAAAGCTGGTATATGTATGGTCACATGCATTTTTTGTGACCCACTTAAGATTGACAGACCTGTCAAACTGTAACTGTACTGTAAAATATGATCCATTACCAACATGGAATCATATCAAAATGAGAGAAATCACACTTTCATCTTTATCCAATTAGACATGATGATGATATAGAAAAAAAAAACCTGACATTGATATAAAATAAAAACTGTAATGTAAATTAACAATCAAATGTAAAATTACATAAACACATTATGTGACTTGATGGTTGTAAATGTTTATATATTGGCCTTGATCTCATGAAACTGTAAGGTATCTCTACCTGCTCATGAAACATTAAAATCAAAGGTATAGGATAGGTACATAAGATACAGTTAAGAGTTTGACACCATGATAAAGTGCTACTGAATGGCCCACTACGACCTATGGCAGTATGTCTTTAGTAGTTCAGTTATAATATAAAGTCATAGCAAATGTTTAAGAAATGGGGTACAATTAAAAAGTACATATGATGTGGTCTTGGACCCCTACTCCCTCTTGGTATATGGTGATATGATGATATCTTTCTGACAAAAAAACGTTTACATAATTTTTAGAGGATAAGCCCTAGGCATTTTCAGCCTTGAGTTGGACCAAACTACTGATAATTTTTACCTTTTAGTATAAAGTCCCATGAAGACCTGCACTATTCTCAGATTCTTGTTTTTGACTTTCCAGACAGAATGATAGCGTCAGAGCAGCTCTCCGGGGTCCCTCTGCTGGTGCTGGCCAACAAACAAGACATTCCTGACTGCATGGGTGTACACACAGTCAAACCTATATTTAATCAAAACGCACATCTGATTGGAGCACGAGATATCATGCTAATGGCGACTTCTGCGCTAACAGGGTTTGTATCAGTTTGTGGAAGTTGATTCCTGCCCATTTTTATCTTAATTTGTATGTTAAAAGTTGAAATAGATAACACATACTTAAGAAAAAACGACGAGGACCTCCGGTGTTGTATGTTAAAGAACAACTAACGTACATTTAACTCCCATCGCTTTGTCAGTTTTGTGACAAAATGTATGCTGCTTGATGTCTGTTTGTCGCCCTTCTAACATTTTGTCTAATTTTTACAAACGTAAACACTTTTCCTACTGTTCAATACGATGGAAAGCTAATTTATTTATAGCTTCCATGTAAATTTGATGCACTGCTAATGGTGTGTATGTAATACAGACAATTGAATCAAGAGTCATATCCTGTTGATTTTGGGTTAATTGAACCAAATTGCCTGTTAAGAAACTTCACTGTAAAACTGAGATTTTGTAGAATGCAGAGTTTGACAGTTCTCAATGGGTTGATAGATGTGTCGCTATAATAAGGAAAGTCAGTTCGTTGATTCTGCATGGTGTGACCCACTTTTAGAATATTTACACTATCATGTTACTCCAACATAAGTATATATCAGTGATAGCAGGTCAGATTCGGTTGAGACCGTCCCGACCAATCTCGTTGGAAGCTTCCGCAGGGCAACAAGAGGACAGAAAATCCTCAATGATATATGGTGTCCGACCTTTCTAAGGATTGAATTGAATATTTTTGACCCTACCACGCACATTGAACCCTTTGAATGCCAAAGATACCTAATGTTTAAATTCGTTTTTAACTAGTGAGGTTGGCGTAAAAGCGTGGAAAAGGGTAACGAGATATGCAACGTGTATGGCGATGTGCCTGTATTATTTATAATAAATTAATTTCTTATATACAATTAGTGGCGGTAAGAGTGTGCGACTTGCCATCCGGAGTCGGAGGTTCAAACCCCGGCAGTCGTTTTTCGGTGAAGGATCATCATGAGGAAACCAGACTAATCCCAATAAGACCTAGTTTACCCTCAGGGTTGGAAGCAAAGTCGAATAGCAGTCGCTTTCGTAAAACTACGCCAATAATTAAGTTGCCAAGCGGACCGCAGGCCGCCTCCCATGAGCTGTGGTTAAATTCCGGTACAACGCGAGAAAGATATTATATTAAATTAATAAAAATCTTAATTCTGGCGACTGAAAACAGTTACTATTACAGTATCAATTGTTCAATGTAAAGAATGTGCTTCTGACAGTGTTTATAGTGTATCTATGTTAAAGGTAAAACCCACATTATTAAACTCCTAAGCCCGCGTTCATAAACCAGCCGTTTATAGTTATAAAATTGGTGATCATTGTTACCCCGTTAATCAAAGTAGCCCCACTTTACGATAGTCCTAGCGTAATTGCTTCTGTCATCTTTTAAGTAAGAAACTGGCTAGGTAACCAAACTCACATTAACATATGTACTTTAACTAAATGTTTATTTATTTTTTAATGACTGATCAGCATTTGACCTCGAGTCACACCTGATGGTAAGTGTCGACGAGGTCGAGGGTGTAGCACGCTGGTTCAGTAACAGCCTATTCACTCTTGCCTTGAAAAAACCCAAATAATTTATTTCCGGAATACAGATGAAGGTAGCGAATTCCATTCCTTAGCAGTCCGCGTGAGGACATGAGTAAAGGAAGGGTGATTGGAGAGGATAAGCTTGACTGACAGAAAGAGGTATTGCGTATGGTAGGGGTAGTCTAATAACCGCCATGAGAAGAAGAGGCAAGATGCTAGGTCATTTGTTAAGGCATGCCTTCTTCCTAAAAAATATGGAAGGTAGAATTGAAGCCTCTGGAAAGCGTAGGACCATCTCAGCCAAATAAAGAGTGAGGCCTCGTATGAGGAAACCAAAAGACTCAAAAAAGAAAGGATCGGAAATACTCCACTGACAAGAGCATAAGGATTTAAAACAAATGATGATATTAATTGAACTAAGTGAGACAGAGAGGGAGAAGATATGAACGAAAGAAATAAGGACGTAGTCCTTGTAAGGATCAGTCTATCTATATCTATCTATCTATGAGAAGGGACCTTATTGTCGATGGCGCTTATGTCGTTGTTCAAGATGGTGCGATACAAACGTAACGCGGTTCGACGTAAGTGCCATCGACCATAAGGTCCCTTTTCATTGATAATGCCACATATATCAGATAACCAGTGATCGTAAAATGGTAGCAAAATTCATTGAAGTGCCTAGGTCGCATAATAGGTGCACTTGTTGTCATAAGTAATTTCATTAGAATTCGCTCGCAATTTAAGTTTTTTTTTATACACGGTGGCAAACAAGCATACGGTCCGCCTGATGGTTAGCAGTTACCGTAGCCTATCGACACCTGCAACTCCGGAGGATTCACATGCGCGTTGCTTACCCTGAAAGTTGTTACAGCTCTGGGAACCTTACTCACTATCAGGAACACAACACTACATACTTGAAAGGGAACAGTGCTATTATGGCTGTGATCTTCTGTAAGGAGGAGGTACTTCCCCAGTTGGGCTTATCCAGACTCAAGCGTTATAGTACAGTCAGCAGCAGAAGTAGCTAAGCATTTGAGGTGTTCAAAATGAGGTCAACAAGTCTCTATTGTCAAGAGAATAAGAGCGCGTGTAGGTCATTTTGAACACTTCAAACGCTTAGTAACTTTTGCTGCTGCCTGTACCTCGCTGTGCCCTAGGTACCTCTCATATTAAGAATTCTTATATTTAATTATATTTTAAGATCAGGTGACAACTTGAAAAAAAGCACTACGAATGAACGAATCTTTCAAATGCAATTCTAAATGTAAACTGCAATCAATCACAGAATGGTGATGTGACTGATGTAACACAGGTGTCACATGACTTTACTCTCCTCACTAACACCTTAAGTCAAAGTCGTAAGGAACATTATCGAATACTTGCATAAACAGGATAAATTTAATAAGTAATAACATATAAGAATGGTTACATAGAGTATGGAATCCTATTTGAATACGGTATGGTAATAAGTAACTTTAATCTATTTGACAAAAAAAATACTATGATTGGATGTGAAGCCTAAAAAGTATATGTTTCCAATAAGTAACATACTTACCAAATTTATACCTAAAGTTTATTATATATGTATAGTCAACCAATTTGATTTCTAGGCCACTTCGAACCTTGTCACAGTGACGTTAATAAGAGATCTTTTCTGTTTCATACTTATAGATTTTCACTGTGACAAGGAACGAAGTGGCCCATAAATCAAATTGGTTGACTGTACCTACGTTTATAATACATAGCGTTGTCTAATAACTTTGTATATTTAACCTTTAAAGCACGGAAGGACTTAAATAAGTCACTAAGATTGCGTTATGACTTATAAATAAATAAATAATAAATAAATATTTCGGGGCAATCTTACACAAATCGACCTAGTACTACGGTAAGCTCAGTATGGCTTGTTTTGTAGGTATTAGACGACGATATATATATATAATAGATAGATACATTTAAATACATAGAAAACACCCATGACTCTTGAACAAATATCAATGCTCATCACACAAATAAATGCCCTGACTGGGATTCGAACCCAGGACCATCGGCCTCACAGGCAGGGTCACTACCCACTAGGCCAGAGCGGTCGTCGTGATTGCGTTATGACTTATTCATACCTAATCCTAAACACCATATGTATGTATGTATGTATTCTTGATTACTGTAGGCCGTGACCTTGATGGATATTGTTATGGTAGCTTTAACCCTTTTTTCATCAGTGACCGGTATATGCGACAAGGCATATAAATATAACATTAGTACTACATAATATGTACCTATGCCTTAGAGTAGTTACCTATTTTTAAACGATCGTAAAATCAGTGTAGCGTCATTTATTTAGCAATGTGTTACTCACATAGTTATGATTGCTATGCACAAGTTTATGCAAATAAATGTGGCGCGTTCAAACTAAATCAATCCCATGCTCGGTTGTCGATAAGGACGATTTCCGATTGCATCTTCATGAAATTAAGGACCTAATGACAACTAACAATAAGTTACTCAACGAATGCTTAAAAATGACACAATTTTTTTACAGTGATGGTGTCGATGAAGGCATCCGGTGGCTTGTGGACTGCATCAAACGGAACAGTGAGCAACGCCCACCGCGCAACCACGATGAGAACTTATGAAATCATTACAACACCTTATCCATAACTAAATTATATATCACTACTCGTCACCGCTGAATATTAACGAGTTTTCCTATTAAGATAATGATGCGGAGCGAACCATTGTTTTGTACATACATTATTGACATTGTAAGAATAAAAGTTATTTCAAACGGTGTCTGTGTTGCTGTCCTTTTTTAGTGATAAGTTACCTTTGATAAGAGATAGTGTAATTACTGGATATTTGTGGGGTATCTACTACCTGCAGCTGATAAAACATTGTGATAACAGTTCTGTTTGCACTGTTGTGGAATTGTGTGGTGTTAGTGAAATGTTGATTTCCAAGTGATTTATTATAATTGTGCCAATCAAATTAAGACGAATATGGCTTATCCTATGTATGAAGTCGACTGGAGTGTTCTACCGCCAGAACAAAACAGAAGGTGCGTTCATTTTATAATTTAACATATAATAGAAAGGTGGGTATAAAATAAAAATAGTAAATTTAAAAAATGCAATTTGTGGCAACCTTTGGGCAATAATAATATTATGGCAAGGACGAAAAAGAGCCGGAAAATTAGGTGTCTGATTTCTGAAAAGTTTTCCTTTTCCACGTTGCGCTACTTTTCCTTATAATAGTCAAATCCAATACTAATAACTTAAAACCATGTTAAATAATACGATATTAGGATAACAAGTTTAATAAAATATTGAACTTATATTTACGATAATTGAAAAAGTTTAAGTGTGTTGTGTAAAAACAAAGTATCTTAATTGATTATCAAATTAAGGAACGTCATACGACGAGTCACGGCGGCCATGTTGAATTTTGTACAACGCACAGGGAAATGTCAGCTGAAGATTGCCGTATTATTTCTGACTTATTTCTGAAACTGTGATAAATATTTCGGCAGAAAATATACGATTAATTGTATTGTTTACATCAAGGACGTAACTCATGTAGTCATTGTAAAATCGGTTTATTTAAAAAGTGAAATTATGACAGAAGTGAATCAAAGGTGGCATGCGATTTCTCTCTTACGTTATTATAGTTTGTGACGGATAAAATGCTGTTATGCTTGACTTTTTACTCGTAAATTACTCTTTAGTTTATTTGGGTTTGGTATAAAAGTGTTCAAGTGATAAGTCGTCAGATAAGTGTGTTTATTATCATAAACCGAATCAAGTTGTCTCGTCAAGATTAATTTTTCCCATATTTTGTGATCCCTGGAGAAAACCTGAGTGAAAAGGATTATCATTTTAAGTGTATACAATGAACGGCTCCGAATCCGGGTAATTTTTGCTTTAGTTTATATTATTAGTTATTAATTATCGATATGACACGACTGCTACATCAAACCAGATTTGTGTTGTATATGTATATTACACTATTTCACCCAATATTTTATAGTGTAATATAAACACTTATGGTAATTATATTAGATTCAAATTAATCCATAGGTATATACTGCTTCATTATATGCTAACTAAAACTATAATTTGGTTATGTCTTAAAGTCAATTTAGCACTGTCACCTAAACCAGCAATGATAGCACTTTATTTTCTTTAGTAATTATGCTAATATACTAGTAGATTTTTGGAATTCTGATATTTTTTGGTTCAAAATTACAGGATAAAATATTACATAATTATATTAATGAATTGCACCATAAGAATTATAAGTATTTGTATATAATAAATACTATCATCTATTAAAAAAAAATCTGGATTTACCCTTTTGATACACCAATAAGCTTATAATTAGGCCTTAATGGCTTCATTAATAGATATTGTTCAACAAGAATGTGTGACCACTTACATTAACCATTTTATTGCAAAAAAGAAGTTGTATTATTAATAAAATAATACGAAAAAAAGTTTATCATTAATAGTTTCATTGTTAATTAATGTAATAAACTGTTTATATTTTAGTAAAAAAATAACTCACTAAAGACAGTGATTTCATCTTTTCTCATTATCAAAGTTAGTAATACCACAAAGTAGTGTAACATTGCATACACAAGATATATAAGTAATATCACAATTTCCTATAAAGGCAATAGGTAATTGATCCTAATTGACTGCAATGCTATTTATCAGGTTTCATTTGAGGGTCCATTGTCGACTGCTAAGGCCAATACACATATACAATAGTGTATATTTGCTAGCCAACGTTTCTGCCTAATAAAACAATAAAAAAAAAAAAAAAGTGTATATATCTGTCTTAAATAAAATAGATTTTAAATTTGTAACACATACTTATTGCTATGACAATAAGGATCTGTACAATCAAGGTCGAAAATATTAATATGTCCAAAGTGACAAAATAATATGTCCACCCGATGACCGCTAAGACTGCTAAAGGGTTTGAAATGCTAGGATGAAGTTTAAATTAGTACACAATATACCTAATCCATTTCAGTTGGTTTATTCCATGAATACATATATATACATATCTTCAATGTATACATCATTAAATTGGATATGTATACTGATAGGTATCCATTGTCTAAGACTATCTTGTTTCTATTTTACTACATAATTTATAATAAATGACTAGGTATGTCTATTGTATCAATACTGAATTATATACATTTCCGCCATATGCAGTCCACTGCTGGACATAGGCCTCCCAGGCTCCCACATATATGACTCGTATCATTTTGGGGGTAGTTGCCATAGTCGCCACACTTGGTAGGCATAGATTGGGTCTCGACGAACTCGACTGTTGTCCATAAGATTTTTCCCTTTGTTGCCTATTACGACACCCGCGGGAGATGCTGTGGTGCTATTCTAGTCAGCTGGCATCACATGGCAAATATGTACTTACTATTCATTTTTCTTTAATGATAGGAAGATTTTTTTACTTTTAATATCGATACTCTTTGCTATTTCGCCCTCATAAGCCAATAAGCAGAACCTATCTCATTTCGAAATTGACTGCTAATATGTAATTTGGTGCTATGTGTCAATTTATTTTACAAATGTTAATGCCAATTGCCTTATGACGGTAAGTGTATATAACTAAAAAAATAAGAAATTGAATATTCCTGTAATATTTTTATCATTTAGTACTATAAACTTTTCCATATATCTATTGACTAATAGAATAAATATTTATAGTAACTTTTTCCCACAGGTTCAACCCGGCATTTAATATTGCAACTATAAAACAAGTGGTAAATGAAGCTATTGAAAGAGGTGAGTTAGTAATAGGTATATCGTAGATAAAACTTATGTACAGTCAGCGTCATATAGTTGGTAGCATTCAAAGTACTCAAATAGTTCGGTACACCATACAAATTCTACGGTGTACCGAACTATTTGAGTACTTTAGATGCTACTAACTATATGACGCTGACTGTATATGGGAGTCATCGTCACTTACCATCAGGTGCGACTGAGGTCAAATGCTTGTTAGTCTTGAATAAAAAAAAAACTGTACACAATTGGCACAAAAGTATAAAAATTAAATGATCTCACTTTTATGATGATAAGCATGAAATCTGTATGGTATTTTTTTTTTTTTATTGTATAACTCCTTATAGCTTATAATTTCCAAATGCTTAATTAAATGTATAATTTTCCTGTCACAAAACTGATATTAATTTAACTTTTCTACAATTCATGCTAATTAAGTAAACTTTTTTCTGAGAACTCCCATATATTACAATAATATTGTTTCTAACATATGACATCATTCATTTGAATTCATATTCTAAATTAGAATACCATTGATATTTTTTAATAGACAATATTATTTTAGTAGTTATGATAATAATAAGTTTTACTTCTGCCGGAAATAAAATTGAATACCATTTTATTAGGCAGACGTCCGGTTTTTTAATCCAATAGCCCAGTAGCTAGTCCATCCTTTCCACCCAATAGCCTAGTACATTCTAGATTCCATTATAACTCAATAGTCCTTAGTCACCATGGCGGGTGCTGTCTCTGTGCGCGTCCCATGATACGGACAGGGGCAACATCCGCTTAGTGTACCCCTTACATTTCATTAAATTGTCGAAAGGGCCTCTGCGCGTTGGCTCGATCTAGCTCCGCGTACGCCTCCCAAATGTCCGGAACACCATTGTTCCGTGTACGGAAGAGTTTTACTTATATGATAATGATATGTTTTATGTGTAGTCAAGTTCAAAAATATAGATGCGGTCAATGTGCCAAAATTGGTATACCTACATGTACTTATCTTATTGTCTTACTATTAAGCATTGGCACTTTGGTCATACATATCAATAATTTTGACCTTGACTGTACAAAGATTAGAGGTTACTTATTTTTTGACATAATTCTGGCAACGTACTGCAAGCTACTTTAATCATACAAATATTTACAACACTAAGAATCCAGTCATAAATTCCTAGTGATGTATTTTTTTGCATTTAAATTTATTCCTGTTTATTTAAGATTGCATCATATCTTGTTAATAGTTGCATTACTGGTAAAAATATTTTGGAGTGGAGGTTCTAAAATGAGTAAATCATTTATTTAGGCTATGACTCATAATCACTCTTGAACATGTTTTAAGTTATAATTAGAATAATTTTAAATAATCATTATTAGTATTTTTATACTATGTTAATAACAACCATGCTTACATTCTATTTGACAAAATTGAGTCATGAATCTCATCATAGATGTACACTTCACAAATCCGCTTAATCAGCAAATCATTTGTTTTGATATGGCAATGGGCATATTGCAATATAGATATGATACAATACCCCAACACCCTACTTTAGGTTAGGGCTCGAAAATTTTTCTATGAAAGGAGTGAGGGTGTGTAGAGATATCAGTGGCGGCGCGACCATTTTTTTCTTAGGCAAGACGGAGCCGATATGTCTTAGCCTTGTCTTCTTGATCCCAAGGAAAACCGTTGAACTGCAGTAAAGTTAGTCAAGCCGGCGGGAGTCGGCTTGTATAAACGCGCTGCCACTGAGAGATATATTTTTTAAGAACAAGGATTATTTAATTTTCCTGTCACATAAAAATAAATAAAAACATGTATACCCAGATGAATTTATAAAACATTTAGATTGATAAAATATAGGTCTCCCATTGTTCAGTTATAATTAAACAATACAACATAAAAACATTACTATAGGACTTCAACCATGGCCTATAAATCAACTAGGGCATGTAACGTGACGTCACCACGCTGAGACAACTTTGACTTGTTATCAAAAGCTGTAGATCACCTTGTGTTTAACCAACTTACGTTAGCCGCTGTCCAAATTTGGCTCTAACTGAAACACCTAATAATTTAGGCGCAACGTGTTGTCCCTGGCTGCACTAATTAATTTTGCAGTGGTTTTAGGCTTTAGACGCCTGTTGACGATGTACGCATACTCTACCTACATGTATTTATATAAATCTATGGTTAGAGAAAAATGTAACATATTGAGTCTTTCCGTTGGAAAGGGATATTTTCCCGCTGGAAAAAGTAGCCTAGACACTCTCCAACTACCTCCACTTAAAAATCACTCAATTCAACAAACAAACAGACACACTTTCGCATTTATAATATTAGTATGGATGTAGGTATTAAATTAAGATTTTACGCAGTGTACAGCGTTAACGAGGACAAATCCAAGTCGAACCTTAGATTTAAAAGTAAGCTAAATGAGCAAAAGTTGCAAAACCCACTAAAATTATAAATTAAAACTAAAAGAATTCTGTTTTTCACCGTTTTGTAGCTATACCTATAATGCGACACGCAACCACACAAATAAATAATCCAAGACGCCTCGTTTAATCGGAGGTTAAAAAACAGAGGTATATTTATGGTCATACATTCAATAGTGTAAAATCTGAGCTGCCCTTTTTCTTTCCTGAATACATAAGGTGTCTGGAAGTAACATTAATCTATAGTACGTTGACGACACAACATCTACATGCTTATAGTGTATCACCGCGACCGCCCACGTCTGCCCTTTCGATTAAACCCTTGGGAACAGCGTTCGTGTTCCCAATCAAACTCGTCTCATTCAATATAAACACAAGGCTTTTCATAGACTTACTTGTTTTGGCCAAAATTTAGTTATATAAGTTGCGGTTTTTGCTTGCTTGATAGTTCGGCCAGGGGATTTCATGTCGTCGAGTTCGTTACCTGCCTAGTCAATATCAAATATACTTAGGAGTAAGCTTATGATATTATTATTGTCCTTAATGTATGTGTATATGGGTAGATACTCATCTAGTGTTTCCTGTAGATATATTGAAACTGAAACTTTATTGTAATAAAATTGCGATTGATATTAAACGCGCCCTTCACAGGATTCCATAGCAACGGTAACATTATCGGAACTAGTCATATGGTTTTATTGGAATCGCAATAATATTATGTGTTAATGTAATGTTATATTATAGAGTAAAATGTGGTACATGTTCTTCATAGTATTACAATATCCTATCATTAAGACTGTTTCGGATTGAAACATACTCGAACTTACCTATTATTAGAGTTAATTATAGGCTAGTAGAAAAAAAGTCATAAAATAATATTTATTTCGAAGAAAAAAAAAACATACTAAACTAATAAAGGAACAAAGATAAATGAGCTTAAATTAGGATAAATTAAAAATTAAATTAGTACGGTCTAAACATTACTTTTAAACTCATAACTGCGGCGCTACCGCGAACAACGATATTCGTAAATTTCGGGCGATTGTCTCTGTCACTCTCATGACACCTTGATTGGATAAAAAGAGAAAAATGCCCGAAATATACGAACTTCGATGTTCGCGGTACCGCTCCTGCATCTTTATGATAAATTGTAAGATATAAGGTTCGACGGGTTTTCACTCTTCATCTTGCAAACTATACTTGATATGGCTCACTCGACGTTTTCCTGGCAATTCCATAGAAATCGGGGACTCAGCGTGAAATTTTATATGGGAACGCCGAGAAAACGCGGGAGAGAAACTAGTGTGTCCAAGCTCTTAAGATAACTAAGAATGTAATGTAACTAACTAAACAAACAGGAATATATTTTATGTAGATTTTAGCAAAATATGTAGATTTTGGTCATAGAATAGGTACCACTAGTTTTAGGAAATAACATTGCTTTGATTGCTTATACTTTAGTTTGTTTTATACGTGGTACAGTCAGCAGCAGAAGTAGCTAAGCATTTGAGGTCAAATTGTCAAGAGAATAAGAGCGCGTGTAGGTAATTTTGAACACTTCAAACGCTTAGCAACTTTTGCTGCTGACTGTACGTAGTAGCCTTGCCTACATTTTTTCTTGCTTTCTCTACATTGGCCATGGACTAAAACATGTAACCCATATACAATTTATACCTACATTTTATAAATTACAATTTATTCGATAAGAATAATAAAATCTGTATTAGACACGCCAAACGGCCTATAAAATACATTCAGTCAAACGTTTCGAACAGTTTTGCTGCAGTGAAGATGACTGGCAATACATATCATACATAAATGGAGTGGCAAAATATCCCAAGCGTTCATTGTAAGCAAAATTGCCACTAAATAACGCTATCATTGATAATTTATGTCACAAAACAGTGCGTTCAGATCTACCTGCCTCCCCTCTTGGTGTGCATTGAGCGAGCTGTACGTACTCACAGATAAAAAAATGTATAGACACATTATGAATTCATTCATTCATAATTTGTCCATGCAATTTTGAATCTCTGTACGAACGGGGACGTTTCGGGATTTGCTAGATCTGGAGACACTGGCTCATGAAACTAAGCCTGTCAAGACCAGTTGTGTTTATGTTCCTTCAAAATAACAACTTACATATTCGGTATATTCTTTTTTCTCCTATTTGAATGATAAGAGGGCTTTTAAATAGTTTGAGCAATGTTTACATACAGGGATTGTTAAGTCAATGTTCGTAATTTAGCCGCGTACCTAAAAAAACATAAGAAGCCGATTTCTTCTTATGCGTTATTTTCTCGGCCGATTTGCATTCTAAAGCTAAGTTACGAATTTAGACAGGTGGCTCAACGATTCCTGTACGGGTAGAGCTTCTTTCTTCTCGACTTTTCTGTACTGTCTCTTTTATTCTTATCTGAAATTCTCATTTAACTTCACCTGTCTCTAGCTTGTAAGTGAGCACTACAAATGCACTGATCAACGCTTCTCTATGTGTGTGCCGTCCTTAACAGTCGCGCCGGTTTCAGTGCGCATGCCCACGCCCACCCGACTCCGGGATCTCATCAGACAAATAAGGGCTGCGCGGACGGCGGCGGAGGAGCGCAGCGTCGTCAACAAGGAGTGCGCCTATATTAGGTCCACATTCAGAGAAGAGGATAGCGTATGGAGGTGAGTTTGGATACGTAAATTAAACTAGCCTGCTTTTTCATAAAGTAACCTATTTAATTTAAATTATGTTTTATCTTCATCTGTCACTTTGATAATAGTGTTTGCTGTCATAGACAAAAAATAATTTGAATATAGGTGGTTTATGAATAAGCGGGTAGGTGTATAGTTAGACACTTACAGTCGTGCGTATTTAGAAATATCCTAGTTGACATTAGGAAAGTATTAGATTTGGATATTAATTTTGGACTGAATATGAATGAAATACAACAACGAAAACGGATTAGGTATATGGCGTATACTGAATCTAAATTACATCCCGATGTTTTGAACCATTTTCCATCGTTCTCTTATTTAAATAATCATATCATCTACCACTTAGTAATTAGTCTTAAAATCATCCAGATATAATTAAAACAATTAACGAAAACCGACGGATCCCAATTTACACCTACCGCGATCGCTAACCGGACTGAAAGCCTGGCGACTATAGCAAATATAATTAGTTATGAGGACGACAACCTATTTTCACGCCGATGTATGTGTATTGTATAATGGTATCTCAAACATACAATGAAATAAAAAAAATACTACTGTCGCGGCCTAGGCCTGCAACTTTGTATGAGATTTCATTACTGACCCCTCGCCTATAGCCGCGTCCGAGTATCTAACTAAGTTAATTAAAAAAGTATGGTGTACCAAGTCATATTTGGGGGAGGCCTACATATGTATGGACGATTTACAGCTGAAATGATGAATTATCAATTTTATGTTTTTGGTATAACATATTTTTCATTCCATCGCCGTCCAGGGCTCCGTAACTAACCGCATAAGATCCTTGAGCGTCCTTCACTGCGCGGTTTAATGAAAACACAACGTAGGCTTAACAAGCTGGTGTTGCTGTGGCGCGACAGTATTAGGCATCTCGAGGCGAGATAGCCTACCCGTCCTTTTTATCACGCGAGATACTATCGGGCCATCAATCATGCGCTAGGGCCTACTGACATCTGATTACAGAAGTGTTGTTGAGAATCAAAGGGTCAGATGAGCGAAGTTACCGACGAGTAGCAACTGTTTGTGAATATGGAGTTGGCAAAGTTGCAGTCTAAAGTTTAGTCATTTGGACTCAACACGATGTTGTCTAGACACTCTTCGAACTTTTTGCAGCGTACGTGGTCAACGGGCAGACAGAGGGAAACATAAATAGTTTTCCCCAAACATTCACTGAAATATTGATATTATGGTTTTTATATTAGGCTGAAGTATCACGTTTCGGACGCGGCTAGACGAGGGGTCAGTAATGAAATTTCATACAAAGTTGCAGGCCTAGGTCGGGAAGTAGCTCTTTTTTAACTTCAATTTCACAGACGAGCCTGGGCATCATAGCATTCAGCCATAATATTTTATTTATTTCATTGCATGTTTGAGAAAAGCACTATAAAATACTAATTACTCGCCTTTGTAGTAAGTTACTATTACATCTGTTCAAAACGTCGTAATTACATGCAACTCGATTTCTTTTAGTATAGGACGCGATATGATCCGTTTTCAGTTCTTTCATGAATAAATATCATGGTTATCGAAGACAATATTATTCTTTACATGGTAAACGATTTTTATGCGTTATAATAAATAAATAAAAAACACTAAGTCTTATAAAATGAATGTATGGTAAAAGAGCCTTTATTATGCTATTTATGTTCCCCTAACAAGCCTCCCCATGCAAGTGATTGAGTGGGGTCAGTTTAACCAATATTAACTGCGAGTGGGAACCGAATCGCCGAATTCCGGTAACACCAGTAATTGGATACTGTTTGAACTAAGGTTCTTCGATAATTTCCGGTCCGCGTGGGACAGGGAACGCATGCAAATATAGTTTAAAGAACTTTTAGAACATTGTGTACAAAAATATATCCTTTGGCGATGGCATGGCCGCGGTGTCAGTTTTTCGGCCGCATGGTTCAGATCACAACGGAGTCGCCATCGTGTAGTAGCGTTTCTACCTTCGCATGACCATCTCGGTGGCCTAGCGTTTGGCGTGATAATCCATTACAGCGACGCGTCAATGCAAGCCGATTCCCTTCTAACTAACTTCAACAGACAGTTCAACGGTTTTCCCTTGGCTCATGAAATGAAGAAAAGGCAATATTAACTTCTTCTTGCCCAAGGAAAAAAAATATCAGCCGCTACAGGTATCTTCCAATATTCGGCGTCTAGTACCTATAGGACAAGCTTAATTTAGCTTACTGTCAGATTAGGTCGATTTATCTAAGAATACTTCTAAATATTTATTATCCATTTCCACACAGATGTCGCAACATCGCAAAACTCCTCTACATCCACATGCTGGGTTACCCGGCTCACTTCGGACAGCTGGAGTGCCTCAAGCTGATCGCCAGCTCGAGGTTCACGGACAAGCGGGTGGGGTACCTGGGCGCCATGCTGCTGCTCGACGAGCGGCAAGACGTGCACCTGCTCATCACTAACTGTCTCAAGAAGTAAGTGCTGATGTGTGAATGAGTGAGTGGAAAGGATGTCTTTATTATTTTTTTCTATTTTTTTTTGTTAATTTAAGGGTAACTTGAGTCCCACAAAACTCTTTGCACAGTTTGACTGTGCTCTGACTTAAATTACATCTAATATAATTTACAATTTCAATTATTATACTAATATACTATTAATATACAACTCTATATAATTTTCTCTTAAACCTTGCTTTGTCGGCCTCCAGTCTGATATCTGCAGGCAGACAATTTAAGATGTAGGGAAGACGTTTTTGCAGGCATCTATCGTCATAGCAGTTACCCTTGGTACAATATACTCGCCCGCATCTACCGACCTGGTGCCATAAGTATGGATTACAAGCGACAGCCCTTGTTCAGAACTGCCATGGTGATTTAGTTCAAGAATAAATTTGTGCTTAAGGCTAGCTGGTAGGATCTTACATATTTTAAATAGTTTATAAATAATCTGCTCAACATCTATTTTTCTGTGTTCGTAAAATCGGTGCAAGTTTCATAAAGTCGGGTTCATAAATATGTAAACTGTGTTATGGATTACAATATGTAAACTGAGGCCCTACAGCGAAGCACTTTGTTCGATCGATCGATCGACAGACAATTTTCCATTTTCGCGGTAAGACTTCTGGGCGCCATATTGCTACTCGAGCGGCAATTATCTGATCTTCACACACGTCTGATCAAACTTAATACTAATCGCCCAACTGTCCATCTAGTCCGCAGAATAATTGCTTCCCAACCATCTCAGGTAAACGGAAGCCCAATAAATTGCCTCCTACTTAAGAGCAAATCTTCGTTTGTTATTTACACGTTTCGCTGGCCTGCGCAGATAAGAAAAGAAATGAACCTTTATTTGTTCCGATCTCCCTATTAAGTCGACGCCCCTGCAAATAGACCGGTGCTGTCCAGCTAGGGTGACTGCATGTTCCGAAGTTAATTGGATGTCGATTTTACAAGCTTGCTGAGTGTGTATGTATGCTTCGGATAAATCTGCTAAGCATAATTTGAACTTATTCCTGGCGTTTAGTTCAACAGTAATTTACCTGTAAACTTGAATGAAAATACATTAAATAAGTACCTAGCATCGGTCTAATGATGGAGTTGGATAGTGGCCATAGAAACTACTGAGCGCAACAGGGTTAATCCGATCTCTGAAATGATTTTTATTTGAAGATCATATTCAAGATCTGATGATAATGATGAGATGTTGCCATACAAATCATTAAACGTAAAAATATATCTCCTTTGCTATAATCTTATAGCATCTGCATGCTCTTTGAAACGGTCTCGATCAGTAGAGATTTTAAAACTTGCTATAGAAATATGTTTTTCAAGTAAAAGTAAGAAATTTAGAATAGGATACGCCTCTGGATATTAACAATTCAAATTGAAACGTCTTAAAAAATTAAAATTGTTACAAGTTTTGGCCGAAAATTGAGAATTTAAAAACCGTTATCCCTAAAAAAAGAATTTCCATTTGGTAACCCTACACCCACCCTATTCCAATTTCCGCTCAGCAGTACAGTCGTGTGGAAAATTTTAATTCCAATAAGGAAGGATTCTTAGCTCTACCAGTAATGATTAAACAGTTATATACCATTTTCACATCTAATTTTGCGATATCTTAATTCAATAACTATATTTTTTGAGTTATAATAAAAATAAGACATTAACTTAAACTATTCGGATATCTATTATAAATTACTTAAGAATAATAAGATATAAGATAACAATACCATGTACGGTATGTAATTACCTCGAGAAATATCCGACAACCACTTCGTGTACAATCGCCATCAGATAACAGGATTTTTTTTTACAAATAAATTTGCTTATTCTTCCAAGACCAAATATTATGAAATACAACCTCTTATAGTGGAACAGTTTTAACTACTTTTACACGGGCGATGTCAATCACGGAAGTCAATTATAACTCTTAATACTTCGTCAATAGGGTTCGTGAGTAAAAATTACAATCTTCATTAAGATTTTGGGGTATTCTTTCTTTCGATTTAAATATTCCGAAGATATTCGCCCTAAGCAGTTTCTGCATAATAAAAAATAAATCCTCATTTGTCTATATGCATCAATCTCCTAATATTTACTCACTGTTGGTGAAAAATCCTATGGGTGATTCCTGACTAAAATGTCATGTTTTCCCAAATGCAACAAAATGTACTATTATCAGTCGCGGACGTCCACGGTTGGACATAAGAGTAGGCCATCCCCGTAGATCCCAGAGGCAGTGGTCGCTGAACATTGGGGTGTTCAAAACCATAATCACCACGTTTGGCAGGCGTGTTGGCGATCGCGGTATGTTCCATCGCTCTAAAGGGACTCTGCTGCCCACCCTTCGGCGGTTTCTGGGCGCAGGTCAGGGACAATACTCTAGTGTCATTGCCTACAAGTTATTAGTTATTATATTATAGTGGCGAGTAACGTCATTAAGTCATTATCCAATTAGATAAAACTTGATTTACAACTATATATATTGTACGTCTTTACTGCCAGTTTTGTTTATCTTTATAGTCTACGTGTAGATCTAATCTCGTATTCAGCGATACCTTCAACCTACATACCGGGTGTGGCCTGTAATAGGAGCATTAACTTTAGGCATCGTTTCTACAACATAAACGTAGCAACATTTGTTCTTGAAAAGAACTTAAGTATAGTTTAATAAATATAAAAAAAAAAGATTTTCTAAGCAAGCAATGTAATGCGAAAACTATGAAGTTTGTAGTTTAACTGTAAACGTCAACTAGACTATTGGATGCTGTTCATTGAAAGTACTATTTAGGTTGTTTGAAAAAGTAATAGATAACCCAATTGTGTAAAGTTGTAGAACACATGTTGTTACATTCGTGTTGTAGAAGCGATACCTAAAATGTTTGCTCCTATTACAGGCCGCACCCGGTATACTTTGATCGTTTTTTCGGCCTGTAGTCTACTATGCTTAGTTTAACACCCTCGTGTATTACTTATATTATTCATCGAAAAATAAATTTCTCCATTCCATGATGCCCTATGCCAGTAGGCACTCGAATGCCATTATATTACATTTTTTTCGGCTAGGCGGCTAGAAGATATGCTAAAAATACGTGCGAATGAAATGTAAAAGCCGTGCCACAAAGCAAATATAAAACAATACAAAATGAGCACACGATGAGCCCCCACGAGGATCGATACATGCTAATGTGTCCCGCAGGGCTTCGGCTGTACTTCTTTATTGTCTCACTCGGAAATCTCACGTCTTCATTCATGGAAAACCTGCGCCAGTTATAATATCACATAATACTGACAGTGAAATCTCATTCTTATCCGATATACCCTAGAGAAGTAATAAGTCTATGGTACATCGGATTCCATTGAAGAAGAATATGATCTGAACGTGATAAAATAAACAAATAACATAAAATGATCAGTGATTTAAAGCCACATCACGCTTTGCAACAATTTGCATCGTATACAAATTGGTCGCCCACTTATTGCGCGTTATTTATAAAACAGTCACATAATATTCCACACGAACACACACACACATAAATATACAAGCAAACTGCATACAATGCCATAATTGAACAAAGCAGGTGCAACAAAAAGCGCCGTGTAACAAAAACTGACCGGGCTGGGCTGTAATATATGTCGCTTGCGACTGCTGCTCTGAAAGCTGACTTGTGTAAGCGTAATGTCCAATCACACAGGTTAAGCCTTACGCTGTGTAAAGCGTCACCTGTACCCATAATATATGAGGCGACAAGTAAACGTAACTAACCACGACCTCAGCCTTTACGTTTTAAACTTCAAAGGCAGCGACGGAAAACAGAGTCTCAGACGCTACGATGCCTTATGTTGTCGGTTTAAAGCGTTTACACAGTTCCATTTTTTCACATTATTTCTGATCAAAAAATCATTTCAATAACTTTCCATACTTCAAAGAGTGACGCCATAGCCATATTATTTTCTTGGGGGCGTTTCGAACAGGCATTGCGAATGATAGGAATGATAGGTTTTTACTCTCAGAAATGAGAGATCTAGCTTCATCACGGCATGTGAACCTATATTGACGTTTGATCTCTTAACAAAACGAACCGTTTGACACTATGACTAGCTAGCTTCATCACGGCATGTGAACCTATATTGACGTTTGATCTCTTAACAAAACGAACCGTTTGACACTATGACTACATCCTGGTACATCTATGCTATCTACCCATGGCACTAGATAGTCTTGCATTTTACGTCGAAAAAGTCCCATTTCCATTAAACCCAGAAATGAACATAAGCCCTTTTTATACCGAAAACTGACTTTATGCGGTATTTTCGGTATACTGCAGTGAGAATCACCGGACACTTAAAATACACTAAGTGAATTTAAAAGTTGGACAAGTTGTAAAGTTGTTAGTTGTAAATGAATTTGAATTCATTTTGGCAATGGAGTACTCTGGCGAATTGAATAAGGGGAGGACACGTAATGATTTCTGATTGGCCAATATTGTTTCAATGTTATTGTTGAATTAGTTGTGGAAACTATCGGATTTCTATTATTTACTTTGTAAACTCAACTTGTTCGTTGGTTCTCTCATCTTTGTACGAGTTACGAGTAGAAGATTGGTATCTGTTTACATACTTGACCAAACAAGTATTTAAAAAAAATGTGTGTCTAAATATGTATTATACGTAACTCGTAATTAATTTTAAACTTGGCTTAATACAAATATTCTATATTCAACTATTATATATTCCAAGTGACGTAAACCCAGTTTATGTAACACTAGAAGTACATTTAGGTTGGACATTGTCGACCTAATAATAAACATTGAATTGGGAAAATTAAGTCTGATAGCGCTGAAGAAGCTGTCATTAATGTCATTATAATATACTATACCTATTTAGCTAAGTTAAATGCTAGTTAAGTTAACCTTATATAGGTAATTTAATAGTTACACCTAATATTCTGTAAATAATTCAAGATAAAGAAAAATTTGTATGCGAATCTCTCTTCACGATTGAACTTACTTGAGCTTCCAAACCGAACAATCCCGGGACTAGCCTTTGTCAATTTCATTTCCCTTATATTAGAGGTATATAAATTACATTTAGAAGGTTCTAAATCCACTCTCCACTACCGACTATGCTGCTCATTCATAAACGTTTCTCAAACCTACTTTAATTAAATTGTGTTTTGTCTGTGTCTTACGAACAATTGTCAGTGACAGATGAAAGGATATGACATAATTGAACTATTAGATTAGCTTATAGAGGCGTTTATGAATAAGCGGGCTAGACAATAAGGTCTAAGTTAAAGCTTAGGTACTTGTTCCACGTAGAAAAGCCTACACGTACAGCGAATAGGTACACATGTCCGCTAAATAATTTATATGAATATACAAAACCGTCGCGTTACCTAAAAATTAACACACAACAACAACCAAACGTGGAAATTTGATATACATTTATATTTTTGTGAGTGTAAATGGTTACTGATAAGTGTAAAGTAACAAGTAAATTATTTTTCATCACACTTGCTCGTCAATGGCATTGTTACTTGCGAGAGTACAGAGCAGTTATAGCCGATTTAGCTCACACGGGCTGTTAAGTTTAGTTTTAAAAATATACAGGACCTATACTTCACTTGGACTGAGGATGTTTCTAAACAGCCAAGGTGTATTTCATATCTTCAAAAGTTTGCTACAACCAACTTTTAATGTGTATAAAACATATCTTTATATTAAATTTGACTGCAATTTAATGTTTAGTATTTATTAAAAATTGTTGTTTTCTATTTGATTTTGATAATTGATACTATTTGGCAGGATGATCTATCAACTTCGAAAACAAAACGCAGTTGTTAACATTATCTGTGGAAGACATTGAACAAAGTTGACATTGTTGACAATCTTTTATAGTGGATGCGGTCTGATAGGTAAAACTACACTACACTAGTAACTAATATTTTACCAACGAATTTATTTTATTTCCTCGCAAATGTGATGAAAAACATTGTATGTATCACGGGTGGTAAGTGTATAACAAACTTGAGTCATTAAAAGTCTCGAGTCTTCTAATAGACTCGCGTTTACTATATCTTACTTACCATCCTCGTTGCACAATGTACTATTAACGTTTTCACTTCAAGATTATGCCTCATTTCTGGAACAGACAATAGATTACCTTGTCTACATGAAGAGATTAGTCTTTACTAAAACCTACCAGTAGAAGAGGCGTAAACTTTTTGTAATTTTCATATTATCAAGATTTGATCACAATTAGAGCGCGGCAAAAATTTTGCACTCCTTTTCTTTTATACTTAATTAGAAATCTCAGACAACTTCTTTATATTGTTTTATTCAAATCCAGATTTAATAACCGGCCCTAGAAAAAATAATGCTCAGTCGTTCATTTGTTTAGCTCTTTACGGCTCGTCTAAAAATGATGTGATAGTTTTTTACCTTCTTTTGGGGAGGGGGTTTCCCTTCCCTTTGGCGGTACTTGGTTATCTACCCTCCTTTGTGGCCCTCACCTCCGGTCCGGGCCACAAATACCCGCGATCTGAGCCATTCTTTGTTTCACCGCCCTGGGTACGTAATATACTATTATTTAGTACTGTTCAGCTGTAAAATTATCTAATCTAAACAATGCTTATTTTAATGCTAACCTTGACGTAAAAAAGCTATAAAAATCTCCGATCTGTGTTTATTTTTCTGACAAAGTCAAATACCAAAATGAGGGCAAACGAATTATAACCAAAATAAGTTTAAGAACCGTTCAATTAAGCAAGTCTAATAAATAAGCGGACCGCATCGCCCAACGGCTGGCGGCAATGAATTCGCGCAACGTGAACCGTGACCGATTGAATGCTCGCACGCGATCATGCTTCTATAACGACTATAATGATCAGTTATATCAGAATTTATCACCGTTTTATCTGATGCTCAGCGAAATTGAAGTGTTGATCAGATTCCAGAGTAAAGACGACACGTAGCGTAGGTACTTATCACTATTAAAGAAGGGTGCCTAACAGGGGCGTAAGGAATATTCGTAACCGGAGCTCATTAAGCTTAACTCGTTGTTTATATAAAATAAGTATTACAGGCCATTCTTACACAAATTGACTGAGCCCCATGGTAAGCTCACGAAGGCTCGTGTGGGTACTCGGCCAACGATATATATAATATACAAATACTTAAATACATATGTAGACACCCATGACTCAGGAACAAATATCTGTGCTCATCACACAAATATATGCCCTTACTGGAATTTTAACCTAGGACCATCAGGCAGGGTCACTACCCACTAGGCCAAACTTGTCGTCATATAATCTCGGGGAAGTGCCCAACTGTCCTAAAATTAACACGGTAAACTGGATATTAATCATGGAAACCCTAATGATACCTGATATGATGATACTAAAAATATGTAGTTATGTAAAGTCGATTATTAAATAAATTTTAAAGGATCGGAAGTAATATAACTTGTAACAAAAAAAATAACCAATTTAAAAACTACTAGTAAGATCTTGATGATTATGATGTTAACCACTGTGGCAATTTTTCTCTAGTCCTCTATGGACATATTATTTTTTATTACTACGTCTGATTATTAATCTCGTTCTTACTGTAAACAAGTCCATAATGATACAAGATGCTTTATTACATCATGCATCTTATTTTGGTAGTTCCTTTGTGTCAAAAGTGTAAAGCGAGACAGACTCATCGCCCTGCCCGTGCCGGTCCCTTTTCTCAGAAACACACTCAGTTAAGCGTTATAATCTGTAACTTTTATGAAAGTGACTATACCATCTGACCTTCCAACCCAGATGTAAAACTAGGCCCTATCGGGATTAGGCCCTTACTATGTTGAATTTTGTTTTACTGTAATTCTTCGTCCAATAAACCACATCATACATTTGACCAGTACCTATATCAATTCTATAACACCTGTTTTCATTCATATAGAGATATAAAGCCTTGAAAAACTCTGTGGTACAGTCGCCATCATATATATCGGCGCGGGCAAGATGGTCACAAATATCTATACAACGCCTCTATTATCAAGGCGGTAAAGTGCATGTACCGATATTTTTGAATACATTGGCTGCTCCGACATATTTGATAGCGACTGTACAACCTGAGCTGAGGCTCGAGCCAGAGACAATCGGATTAACTACCTTGTTTTCTTTATTTTATATCTTGCTTAATAGATAGCACTTTCGTAAATTGGGATGAATTTTTGCGAAGCTCTAATGGAAACTAAAATTAAAAAAGAAGTAGCTGGAAACCGGGAAAATCAACATCCCGGCATAATTAATGTTGACACTGTTGTTAACAAGCAAATTCGAGACTAATGAAAAATGTCAAGTAAGACATCTTTTTCGTGTCTTTAGGTGCTTAGACTTAAATATGTATATGTAGGTGCTTATTCTCTCTGATCTCAATATTGAGTGCGTTTGATCAAAGAAAACCAAATAAAAATAGAAAATGTTTCCAAATTATAAAAGAACAATGTGTAAAAATAAAACATATAGGTATACATTTATTTGAAAGTACATAAACTAGATAATGTCGACCGATTAAATTACCGATTTTAACAAAACAAGTCTAAGACCCAATCTAGTTAACGAAAGAGAAGTAATACTTCAGTTTTTGGGTGCGTTCTAAAAAACAACATACAAAATGACCTATACATGTAGTTTCATACAATTTTAATGGGTATAACAACAATCTAACACATATGTATATATATATATATAAAGATCACTCAATTCAAAACGTTTTACACACAGTAAAAATGCATAATAAAACCGCTTCAGAGCTCATATATTAATGTCACAGTGACAAGGTATGAAGTGGGCCAGAAATGAAATTGCTTGACTGTACTATTCAAAACCCTTGAGAATATAACGTCTCACTTAATAATATTGATCAAAAAGCAACATATTATTTTACTCTACAGAATATTGCCAACAGAGAATACTTCTATTATCTCGAAAATGTCTGTTTTGAAGGCACATACATTGAAAACCTGGCGCTGCAGGGCGTCTCGTTAACATAAATTAACTGATAAAACCATGTACGTACTTGGCTTCTCTTGTGCACAAACTAATTAACTCCTTTGTTACGAAGCGACTATGTCGAATAAGTATAACACATTACTACCACGAGTAAATTAAAACAGCTCTATCTGGTGATCATTAATTTATCTAAATACCGTGTATATTTTTCTTACTGAAGTCTAATCTAAAAAATCATAATGCCATCTATCGATCTAATACTTGTTTAAGATAGTTTCATCGCTGGAATATAATTTTAACTAAACCCTGTCAAAATTTTCCCGTCTTTCGTAATCAAGGTGATACCATTCCTCGAAGACTTTACAGTCACACTTACATATGCCTATAGCTATGTTAGAACCAAAATCGCGAACACCATCAAACCATCATACTTCGATTACAACAAATTCTTCTATCACATGACATTGCCACGACTCTCATAATTTTCATTAATGACCGACGACTCTATGAGACCATCGATGTAAGGAGGAGAACAATGTAGTTTGAATGAATTTGATGATGCTAGCAGCTGACACATAAGACCCGCATAAATGTTATAGGTACCAATGCTAAGCAGTCAGAACTGCGAAGGAAAGGTCATCGCCCGCTTTTCGGATCAATATTTTTCGCTTGGCCGCAACCCGCAGCTTGATTTTTCAGTTGTATTCTACTTAGGTACTACTACTAGCTTCTTAAAATGTTTCTTATAAAACCCCCCAGGGAGAAATAACTCGTCTACTGCCAAATACGAAGTGAATTTTTCGAGGTAATAGGCTTCGTAAAGGGTAGAAAGGAAGCGAAATGTACTTGTAGGTTTTTTGAAAGTAGACGTCTTATATCTTAGGAAGCTGAGGGCTTTTGCCGTTTTTATTCATGATTTGTGCTTTGCTGTGCTTACATGTTTATCCCAAAGTCAGTACAAACCGTAAACAAATGAATGCTCAGACGTGTAATGTACTGCAAAACATTGAAGAATTATGGTAATGAAGACATAAGCTTACGCCACACTGCGTAAACTGTGAATAGCCATTAGATTTGTTTTCTTTTAATAACTACAAACTACATCACCACCAGTATCGTGTGATGTGTTTATATCCTAAACTTTGATGTTTTAAGCATTAGCGCCTAAGTACTCGAATAACATGCGTCGTAAACGGGGCACTAACTTCGCATAATCATCCAGTTTATGACCCCATTATATTTGGGTAAACTAACAATTCTAACTCGGTATATGTTCATCTGATGAACGACTGAACAAGTTGGTATAATAGCTATGTAGGAATATGAATATTAGCATATATCATCAACGCAGGCTTCGTCCAAACGATACAAAAGAATATCGACCACAGGCCTCGACACCGGCTAAACCAAATTTTGACAAAAATAAATCAAAACATTATCAATTTGAAATAGAGAACTAAAAAACTAAACCCGGTTCGTAGGACCATGAATAAAATGTTTGTTGGTTATTAAATAACATTAATAAAAAAGAATGGTAGGTAAACTTTTTCTCTTCCATTTATACCTGACTTTGACTGTCTTATTTTTTGCTATTCTATTTGACATATATGTTTTATAAAAGTAACTAGCCATTTAGAAAATTACAGTAATAAGGTTCAACAATCTAGAAACTTTAAAAATTTTGCAATATATATTAAGAATCCTGTATCAGAAGAAACAAAACTAAATAAATGTTTTTTCCAACAGTGATCTCAACAGCAACACCCAATTCGTCGTCGGCCTCGCGTTATGTACCCTGGGCGCCATCGCCTCCCCGGAAATGGCGAGAGACCTGGCGTCAGAGGTGGAACGGCTAATCAAGAGTCCAAATGCATACATTAAGAAGAAGGCAGCGCTGTGTGCGTTCCGCATCATCAGGAGAGTGCCAGACTTGATGGAGATGTTCCTACCGGCTACCAGGAGCTTGTTAACAGAGAAGAATCATGGTAAGTGCTTCATCATCAGCCTATAACAGTTCACTGCTGGACATAGGCCACCCCAATTTCACGCCATCGTGTTCGATCTTCTGCTGTTCGCATCCAGCTCCTGCCAGCCATCTTGCGCAAGTCGTCACTTCACCTTGCTTGAGGGCCTCCTACACTACGCTTGCCGAGACGCGGCCACCACTCAAGAACTCGTTTACCCCAACGGTTATCGATTCTACGGCTTAAGGGGTGAGAATGAGATATCGCGCAATGCACTGTATTTCTCACATCTGCTAACCGCTACGAGATCGCTACCAGACTGCAAGAGTTTAGGTTCTTAGCTTCTCGATGGTGGCTATTTGACCCTTTTATTATCGTGTACATATCAATTTTAATGTCATCAATCAGATTCCAACTTTGGCAACAAATTGATATTTGACAAATTGTTGAATATCTTTAAATTTGTGATATCAAAATTTTGTATTCAATGTAATTAGGGAGCAAAATGATAAATAAATCAATTATATAAAATATGTATTCATAAAAGTTCAAATAGCGGTTGAAACAGCCTACATGACCATGACACTTTAACTTATTTAATATATTTATAGCATCCACTTAATAAAACTTTTATCAAATAACTAGTAAATCTTAATCAAAACTCAAACGTTACTTAACCAACTGCTGCTGTCTATTAATTAACAAATTGAACATTCTTGCCAGCAGCATTCTTGCAGTTTAAACTAATATACAGTCGAATATTCACACCGCGTTCTGCATTTCGCGTTACGGTTATCTTTAGTGTTTTTATAGAACCAGGTACCTCGCTAGAATTCAACGAAGCGTGACCACATTTGAATGAAAAAGTACCTTGTAGTTTCAGCGTCCCAGAGAGTATCGTCGTTGGTTTTTAGTATTAATAATGTACTTCATTTTGTTAGTGTGTTAGAACGACAGAACATAATATTCGCTATCTTATTGATATAAAATGGAGCCTACAGGGTCGGTATTTATATTACAAAGGTTAATAATATAATAATTAAAAACATAATAAAGAAAATAAAAACCCTAACAACTTAAATGCAGAACTTCATCGAACGTTTCTATCTTAAGCCTCTACTTTTAACCGACGAAATAAAACTGAGGAGGTTCTCAGTAAATTAAGATTTACGTTTATATTGTTAAGATCGACATATAATTTCAAACAATGTAGTGTTAAATAAAATAAATAAATATGAATATGATATTAATATTTATTACACTATGTTGATTGTGTAAGGTTCTCTTATAATTTACATTCGCCATTTTAGTAGTCGACACATGTAGTGCAAATTGTCATAGGTAATTAGTACCAATAAACTGGCAAATTCTATAAAAGTGGACTGATGTCATATTACACTCCAAATAGTTGACTTTTGCGCTTTAATTATTGAGTCGATGTCACTAAAGTGTGAATACATATAGACTGAACGAAAAAGTTTACTTGAAAACGTAGGTGCGCCATGGCAATAATATAAGCGTTTTGAGTACATCTGGCGACAACGCTCTATGTTTTTTCTCCTTCTCTCCTTGCCTTATCCCTATACGACGGAGTCGGCCCCCTAAATTCTTGAGAAACCATTTATGACGGTTTTGTGCCCAACGTGTGCATGATGTATGCAGAAATGGTTCTCATCCAAGGCGCAGGAGCTTCCTGGCTTGCCTTCATCAATGGTAAAACTTTGCGAGTCGTGTGATTTTTCGTTTCAACGCACAACGTGTACGTACCAGCGTAGGCGAACTTCCCTCGATTTAGAAGTCACGTCGGCCACTTTGATGGACCCCCGGATATATTCCTTCTTTGCTTTGTCCAGGGGTGTGACTCCACCGGCCAATCTAAGCACTTTTAGCTCGTTGACGAGTATCATCTGGGTATCACTTTTCCTCAAAGGCCAACACTCCGTATAACATAGCGGGCCTTGCTGCTCCTTTGTACTCTCTTCCCTTTGTTCTGCCAGGCATCGCAAAGTATTATCCGAGTATTAGCCGAGTATTTTTTAAAAGAATCTCTATATTTAAGGTACTCAAACTATAAATAACATTTCACAAACCTTATAGTAATTGAATTGAATCCGATTAATTCCTGAACTCCTTTCAATTCAGTCTCGAACATAAAACAACATACTAGAGTGTGTGTAATTTCGATACCAAAGGGTTTCCGAGACAAAATTGTTTTCGAATCTATTTCGTAATTGAATTCTCTTGGGTTCTTAAAGTACCGGGGAAAATACCCCTTATATAGATTGTTTCAGTTAAAGGATTAAATTCTTAAGACGTTGGGACAATTATTATGGTTTTTTTATTTTTCTCTTAATTTAACAATATTTTTGCTATCATAAAGTCTCCCTATATATTAAAGGTTTGCGCTGGAACAACTTCACCGTCATGATATCTTGTTTAAAAAAAATGAATAATGTTGTCCTTATCTGACACGGTTCATCGAACAGCTTGCAGTAACCAAAATATATTTGTCTCTCGTTTACTTATACGCCTATACAGTTAAAAAGTCAAAGTTACGTGGCTTGATGCTTATCAATATTTCAACAGGTGTCCTTATCACCGGCGTGACGCTCATCACGGAGATGTGCGAAAACAGTCCCGACACTCTCAACCACTTCAAAAAGGTAAGAACAACTTTTATCATAACACAAATTTGACCTGTACGGTCGAGATTATAGACACTAATTTAGACTGACACCTTGTGAACGTTATTTTAGTTAAGTAGGTCTCATAAATGTCTGTTTACCAATGTTACTATGGGCATACTCATATATGGGTGATGAATTGATGATCTATCAAACATGCACAAAATTGTATAGGTACCTAAAGCAGAACGGTGGAATTGAGCGTATCAGATTTTATGTCTACACTAATATCTGACCCGAATTGAAAAACGTATTTGAGTAAGTTAGGAAAGAGATACTAAATATTTATTGTCGATAAAAATTTAAGATGGTCTGCTGGTGAAACCCAATGTTGTATTATTACACTTTATACGCTGCTAGGTGTATGATATCTTCGGCGTAAGGCAATATAGGTCTCAAATTTGTATTCTGAAATGAGAAAGTCTAGCCGCCTACTTTCACAATGCACGCACAAATGAGCTTCATTTTTTGTTATAACTTTTGTTTTTCATATCTGTAGCCTATCAAATTGCTGGCACACTGTGATATAATCAGAGTAGATTAAGTTAGGATTCAGTCAACGGTTTAAGCATAATCTTAATCGTACGTAAATCGATTACGTGCTACTTTGCGAAATCCGGTTATGCTCCGTGTAAATAGGTCGTACAGAGCGAGGAGGTAGTGTTGAGTTCATTTCAATCCATCCAACCACATTCACTAGGCTTCCGTATTAAGGAATAACTTACGTTTACATTAAGGAATAACTTGAGAAGCAATTACTTATACACGGCGATCAATCTAAATTGGTCAGTATGGAGAAGTCAAAAACTATGAGAGATAGCTAAATCTGTTCTTAGGAACTATGGCGTCGGTTTTAGATTTAATGATAATGACAATCAAACTTTTTTGGAAACTCTAATACATAACCGGGAAACACACCTGGTCAATATACTTTATGTAATCGCGTGTCGTATTTGCTTGTATAATTGATTCTTAAAGTTTAAGGACCAATGTATTAGACAAGACAACATAGATCACAAAACCTTGCAGAATTTATACGGCTATGTATCAGAGATTTTAAAAAAATCTCATTAGTCATTATTATTAAATCTAAAGAAAAGGCAAAGCCAGATCGGCTCCGTCTTGCTTAAGATAAAAATTACCTATCGCCACTGTTACCTATAGTATTTTTAAAAACACTAGACCGGCTAAAACATTGACTTCTAACGTTTTCAACCCTACGCGGGTACTTATATTATATCAAACCTACATAAGTTCATTTAATGTTTTGTCTCTATCATACAAAAACAATTGGCATTGTCTGATACGGACAAAACGTGTATTACTTAACTCGTTGTTTGATTACATTTTGTAGGAACATTAACGTTTGACGGAACAGCGTAATTTGTTGTCTCAACTGTTAGTTAATCGGTGCCAATCCGGTTGAGTGTGCGGTCGTTAAACTGATCGATGTCGTCCGACAGGTTCGCGTAGTCGATAGGCGTGAAAATCTCGAGCACTGTTACTCAACCAACTGTGATTAAGTCTTGTCAATAACATGTTTAGGCCAGTAACAACATTTAGTTTGCGCCTATCCCGTGAGAACATGTCCAAAGATAAAGTATTCCAGTACTTTTTTTTTAGCGGTCTGTTCCGCATAGACACAATTTATTACCTGTTCTATTTTAATTGTGACAAGACCATAACTTATATCACTTATATGCGCATAAGTTGTTAACTATTGACCACAGGCAAGACAAATAAAAAGGAAAATCTTTTTGACCATTTTGCTATAACTACAATTCACATACATACACTTAAAAGCAATGACAACAAAAAAACAAGGAAACCTTTGATTTTAATATTCTTTTTGGGTGACTACTATACTAATTCCTTTGTAATAGATATTTATGACATGAGCTGAACATACATAACTTCACATACTACAGTTAAACCGTAAAACATATTTATAAATAGTTCGTATCGCGTAAAATATCACAAATAACAGGTACATTTGCTATAATCTATAAATAGAAATCGTGTTATCTGTGAAAAGCACACAACAGCGCGTCCCACGTTCTTATCAGCTTATTGAATTAATTTTATTGAACATTTCAATACAGACCTTTCCCCCTCTCCTTTATACCCGTATACATAAAGCGTGACGTCACCATTTTAAAACTGCCTGCGTGAATGACCTAAGTAACCAAAGGTCGCTGCGGGGTTTCGTTGTATCGATTTTCACACCTGAAATGTTACTTATTCGAAGATAGTCTTAAGTTTGATAAAATTAGCTAGCTTTCCTTAAAATGAAAATCCGAATATACATTTTCCTAACAAGTCTTATATTACATAAAGTACATACCGTATAATTATTTAGTCTTCATAACTTTGTACTTAAAAAGACTTCATTATTTTCTTTGACATATTAAATGTCTGGAGGTCGATTCATAAAATCAAGTAAGAACTCTCAGTTACATGAAAAATAAATTAATGACATTCCTGTTCAGAGGTTAACGTCATTATTTTATTTAATACTGATATTTTTTTTTAGCAAAGATATCCTGATGTCTCGAATGATGAATACAAGACCGTTTAATTTAATCCAGCTAACTTTAAATTTGGATTAAGTCTACACCAACACTAATGAAAACAACCTTACCAAATTTAGGCAGCAATGTTATTTACTCTGATTTCAACACAGAGGTTTTCCATTTATATACAAAGGGACACCCAACTGGTTTAACTATTTCGAGCGGTTAACTTTTTCCCTCAAGGAATCCAAGAATACGTGGCTGAAACATACTTAGTTCTAGAACGTTCCATAGTGCTCGCTCGGGTTACTACACTTTAACAAAACTTGCACATACTGTTTACCAGTAACAGAATGGTTTAACTTTTAAAGTTAACCGTGTCAGGCCTGAGTCACACTTACAATCTTACATGTTTGTTAGACGGGGCGGTTGTGATGACAGAATAAAGCGCGACCAATATAGGCCCGCAGACTTTGTTTGTGGGGTTTACGATCGGAGGCCTTATAAGACGAAGGCTGAGATTTTGACAGTTTCTAGGCTATAGTTAAGTAAGTTCGTAATCTTGGTGTGATTTTAGGCGAACGTAGGCGACCGCTTAAGGCAATATGTAATGTATTTAATAATATTAAGAGCCAAGAGGTTCCCACTGCTGGACAAAGGCATCTCTTATTTTACCACAGCAAGAAAAGCGTCAAGTTCGCCTTCCACCGTTTCCTCTATGCCCTCGATAACCCTTTTTTATTTTGACATTTTAATATAAGAAGCACGAGTATGCGATTTAGACCACCAGTTAAAGTTAGCAGATCTCCAAAACGCACGGTGTCTTACACATTATATACATTTGTATGTCACAAACGTTTATTAATATAGGACAAGGATGTCACACTAATTGTTCTGTTTGTGTTGTCCCGTAGGAGAGCGGACAGCGCGAGGTAATCTCACGATGATCCTTGCACTATTACGTGTTGTAGCCTGATGACTATCATTCAAAATCATTCAGTTAAAATAAGTACTTTTTCCTTATAACACGCAGAATGAACCCGTATTGGGATGTACGAAGGTTTATTTTAAGCTGTACCTAAACTTTGAAGGCTAGGGTTCCCAAATGGCTAAATTCGCAAACGAGAATTTGCCATATTCAGCCCGCTTAATTTTAACGCCTAGTTTGCCAATAGAATTAACATAAATGAAGATCGTACTTTGTTACTTACGGATTATGGAATACCCAATGATCTTGACAAGCAAGACTACAAACTTTTAAAATTATTTAATCAGTAACTTACATTGTTACACGGTAACAGTAACTAGCATATATTTTAAGTATTAATGATACTTGTGATTTCTAATAATAATAACTTGTTTAAACCAATGGTCAACAGGCTACAGCACAGGAAACAGCATGAATGTCTTGTGTTGGATACTTGATATATTATGTATCGAATATACAGTATTATATGTATTGTATTACATGGCAAGCGAAAGTCTCACAGATTCCTCATTTTAGTTCACTTTATACAGTGAGTATTTTTCATACGGGCGTATATTGTAGCGGCGGTTAGTATTGGACCTCGGGAACCTATTCAAATTAAGTTTGTTAAAAAAATAGTTTATTTTTTTTTCATACATAAATATTTAGCATGCAATGTATTGCATCCATAATAATTAACGTACCGATGCGTCATGTCATGTCAGTATTACTTGTCATGTCAAAATAAGTTGGACTGCGTACATTGCTGCCCGGTCAGACTTAAAAAAATGGGTAATACTATTTTATAACACTATTTAACAAAATTATTAACATAATACGAGTCGTATTACTGGGTACTATATGTGGACAACGTATACGCCCGTATGAAAAATACACACTGTATATCTTTCAGGTTTAGTTTCAGTCAGACGGATTTACATTTGTAAATATTACTTACGTTAGTAAAGGACGCAGCTATAGTTCCGAATGAAAGATGAATATCACGATCTCATTCTAGCAAATAACTTCGTCCCTACTTGCATAAGTATAACTGACTAGTCTTATGCCCCGAATCTGTTAGACTTTCGAAATTTGTTGGAAGTTTGGAATATTAAAAAGATTAAAACTGTCATACATTTGTGTAGTAATAGTATTCGGAGTGCATTTTGCACTCTGTGCATTCTGAATGTTTCTTCATAGAACCTTCTTATCGAATTCTATCTTATTATTTCACGTGTACTAACTATTACATCATACTGTCGTGTGGATTATGACACGATTCTGTCACATATTTTAGAATTAGGTAGCACTTGAAATGTGACTAATATTCGTTAAAGGGTACGTTTTTTTTCTTCAGTTAAAAGGCTCAAAATCACGAAGAACCAAAATTTGTTTTCGGTAGAACGTAAATGCATAATTTATGTAAAACAATAAAAATTACGTGAAAGCGTCCGACATATTAGTAATTCTTGAACAAAAACGCCGGAAAACTCTCATTGTAAATAAAATTTATATTTTCATTAATAAAATAGTAATAACAAGAATATTCATAAATAACTTGTCTGACATTTTATTCATCGTATTAAAAGATGCGTCTATAATGATAATTTAAACCCACTTTCGTATATATCTCTTTCTTTTACATAAATCTAATTTGGAATTAGCACCGTGATTTTGAGCCAAAAGCCTCCATATGATTGGCCGTTGTATAGGTGTTAATTGTTATTTGCCCTGTACTGTAAAATTGACGTTCAAAAGTATTTAATCTTTATTTTTCATTCAGTACTCGTACTTTGTTTAAGATTCTCATCAAATTGGCTGATTTCTTTATTTCGCTTCGTATAATCTTTCTGTGTGCGCCAATGTTAAATCATCTTTATTGGTATGTTATTAAGATGCGTATTTGCTTGTAGATCGTTCCGAATTTGGTACGGATACTGAAGAACTTGATATTGGCGGGATACTCGCCGGAGCATGACGTCAGCGGAGTCTCGGATCCCTTCCTCCAGGTAACTAAGTTATATAGTTACGATTACGATGTAACTTACTGTCATTAATTTGTTAACTTTTTGTACAGTCAGCTACAAATAGTAGCTACCATAGTAGACAAATGTCATCATATCAGCCGAAGGACGTCCACTGCTGGTCATAAGCATCCCCCAAAGCTACCCACAACGACCGATTTTGCGCCACATGATGCGCCGATTTCCGCGACCTTTACCGGTCGTGGATCTACCGGACCACTAAATCCGGGATCGCTTGACTTAAGTGGCAGTGGGCGGGGCACATTGCATGCGATTTGATGGCTGTTGGGGCGTAAAGGTTCTCGAATGGCAACACTTGCGACCTCGTGTCGGAAGGCGCAGTGTGGGCAGATCTCCCACAAGGTGGAGCCAAATATATCGATACAAATGTTGCGGTGCTACAATTACAATGTATTTGGCCTATTTGACTGCTACTAGTACTAACAATTATGCCGCTGAATGTATGGAGTGGGCAATAGTTAAGATAACTGCAGCTTTCTTATCTATTATCTTATGTTATTAGTTATGTTATGTGTCAGTTTTAGAACTCAGCCTGTCAACATATCAAAATGAATAATCAGTTTATGATATGAATATGACTAATACTTCAATATGTTATAGCATTTATGTCATTACTCAATATAAATAAACCGAAAAGATACCTGCAAGTTTACTTTTGTCTCAAGCATTTTTATTTTAACTTTATTTTAAAGAACTACTTAAGTTATGTTTAAGTCGCGTCTGACTGTTTTACACATAAGTAAACATACCCGCGTACCACTGTAGTTTGTAACAGTCAAAGCTCGCAACCGGTCAAGTCATAGAACTGGTGTAAGAAAAAAATCTCTTTCACTTTTGTATACTCGACGTGTAAAAGTGCCCTTGTGGCTTACTTACTGAATAAACGTTTGAGTTTGAGCTGTATAGAATAGGGTTGTTATCAAAATGAACGTCGCTTTCTCGAGCCTACCTTAGAGTATAGGATCTATGGACGCTTTATCTAAATATTCAGCACTTAACCTTATTCTTAACGCGTTATGCTCATAACCCCCGTTTTCCCACGCAACCATTACGCGTTCTTGAAGCCCAGTCTGAGCATGAAAACTCCTTCCAGGTGAAAATACTCCGTCTCCTCCGGATACTGGGCAAGAACGACGCGGAGGCATCGGAGGCCATGAACGACATCCTGGCGCAGGTGGCCACCAACACGGAGACCAGCAAGAACGTCGGCAACACCATCCTCTACGAGACCGTGCTCTCCATCATGGACATCAAGTCCGAGAGCAGTCTGCGGGTTAGTACCGGTGACCTAAACACTTTATATAATTTGGACGTACGTGTACGCCTAGTAGGTACGTGGCGGCGCGTTTATACAAGCCGATTCCCGCCGGCTTGACTAACTTTACTACAGTTTAACGGTTTTCCTTGGGCTCATGAAGTAAAGGCTAAGACATATCGGCTCCGTGTTGCCTAAGAAAAAAGTTGACGCGCCGCTACTGATGGGTAGTGACCCTGCCTATGAAGCCGATGGTTCTGGTTTCAAATCCTAGTAAGGACATTTGTGTGATGAGTGCAGATATTTGTTCCTGAGTCATAGGTGTTTTATAAAATATGTATTTAAGTATTTATATATTACGTATGTCGTTGGCTGAGTACTCACAACACTTCTTGAGCTTACTGTGGAGCTCAGTCAATTTGTATAAGAATTTCCTGTAATATTTGGTTATAATTAGTCCAATTTTTAGCTATAAGTTTTAAGCACAGATAAGCATAAGAGTCAACCTTATTATTCGTATTTAAGGCTCAGGTTTAATGTTCGCGATCAGCCAACGCGAACGGCTCATGATTATGCTCCTCGTTACGCAGAGAAACATGCCTAGCAATATTCGACTTTTAGATGAATGCTTACAAAATTGAGGTATAAAAAGGAAAGGGTATCGCATAACAACGTGTATTGATTTTATCACGAAGATAATTCCGCAAATATTTACATGTTTCAACAGGAATTATGACTGGGTAAAAGGAAATACTATTCAGTCCGTCAGTTAGATTGTACCTATAATAAAATATTAGACACGTGTGGTTTTTTTTTTTGGGAATTAAGCATTTTGCCTATTTTAATTGCAGCCGCGTGACGGGGCCATTGGGGTGCCGCAAATTGCAAATCTTGTCAAAGTCTATGTTATGTTAGGATAGTAGTCAGAGGCGGCGGTACGTTCGTACAAGCCGATTCCCGCCGCCTTAACTAACTTTCCCGTGGTTCAACATTTTCATTTCACATTTTAATTAGCTCTGTCTTGTCTAAGAAAAAACTGACCCACTACTGATAGTCAGTTATGTTAGAAAAATTCATTAATTCATAAGAGTTTTAATATTATATTACATAGGTTTTTGACCTAAAGATATTAATAAATAATTTTACTATGTAATTTATATGTCCACAGGTATTAGCGGTGAACATCCTCGGAAGGTTCCTACTGAACAACGATAAGAACATTCGATACGTCGCCTTGAACACGCTCCTGCGGACGGTGCACGTGGACACGTCCGCCGTGCAGAGGCATCGGACCACCATCTTAGAATGTTTGAAGGTATTTATGTTTGTTATGAGAGTTCCCATATGATTCTGATCATTCGTTTTATAACAGCTACGTCAACTGTTTAATAGCAGTCACTATCGGCATCTTTTATGGCGAGTAAAGTACGGTCCCACGGCCAACCACGACCCGACGTAGGTCTCTAATCTATATATATAAACGTGAATGTCCTGACCTGACTGAGTGACTGATCAACGCACAGCCCAAACCGCTTAACCTAGATAGCTGATTTTTTCACAATAGGTAGTTTATGTACCGTAAGGACGCACTAAGAAGGAATTTTTGGAAATTCCAGTATAAGGGGGGTAAAACGGGATTCAAAGTTTGAAAGAGGACTTAAAAGTTGAGCTCTGGCTACCTCACTCACCGGCAGAAAACAGGAACTCAACACCATGAGTAGGCTCGTAATGTTATTTGGCTGTAGGTTTATGTAAGGCTCTTCCCCCGTCGAGCTCCGCTCCAGATTCGGGCGAGATTTATTTCGCTGAACATGCCCTTCCATTACACTTAGCAAGTTAACATTCGTAGTTCCCATACCTCCCACTAATGCGGACTGCTAAGGAATGGATTCGCTCCCTTCGTCTGTATTCCCGGTAATATATAATTTGGGTCTTTTCAAGGCAAGAGTGAATAGGCTGTTACTGAATCAGCGTGCTACACCCTCGACCTCACCGTTACTTACCATCAGGTGCGACTGAGGTCAAACGCTGGTCAGTCTTTTATATAAAAAAAAACACACATATTTGTTATGTAATTTTTTTTAAAAAACAACATCCAAAATGCTCATAGTTTCTTGTCACCCTCCACAGGACCCGGACATATCGATCCGCCGGCGCGCCATGGAGCTGTCCTTTGCGCTGGTGAACCAGCAGAACATCCGCAGCATGATGAAGGAGCTGCTCTTGTTCCTGGAGCGCTCGGAGCCCGAGTTCAAGGCGCACTGCTCCAGCGCCATGCTGCTGGCCGCCGAGAGATACGCGCCCACCAACAAGTGGCACCTCGATACGCTGTTCAAAGTGTTCCTCAAGGTTCGTTCAAGTTATCGTAACGGCAACGAAGGTATCAAGAAACTTTTAACCCTTAATTTGGCAGAAAATGGCCAAGGTCGTGGGTTCTAGCCTTCATGATCCTCGATAGCCTACATGATTTTGTCCAAGGAAAAAATAGGTACCAAAAGATGGTCTTAAGTTATGTTCGTCAGCGCAAACATTAGACAATTAAGGGTTAATGGCGCGAAACTTATACAATGTGACATTCCTTTTACACGCATACAGTGTACACAACATACCGAGGGTTTCGTGGTCAAACCCGATAAATCGATATAATATTCCATTGTAGTAACAATCTTACGTAATTCACGTATAGTTCTAAATTCAAAATCCCATTTACTCGACTTATACTGTTTTAAGATGTATTATGTTTCGTATCTGTTATTTGACTTATGGCCTGCGTGCACGCAGTTTTATTTAATTTGTGGATAATTTGCTATGTTTATTAGTTATTACTGTTATTTACCTACTCGTATATAGTTGATATAAATTGTATTTGCTGTTGATGTCCTTAGCCCTTTAAGAGTGACGAATATTACGCAAAACTGAACCTTATCACTTTGTAATAACGTTCAAATAATGGTAAAAAAAAATTAAGCAGTCACGTCCGCTAACGAAACCATAATTCATAGAAATAATGGAATGGAGTCTCGCCCGGAACAGATTATTTTTAAATTTTTCCTTTATTTTTAAATATTACTATATATGGAAATATACTCCCTCTGCCTTATAAAATATCCTGTGTTTGCGACCAGGCGGGCAACTACCTGCGCGACGACACGGTGTCGAGCACCATCCAGATCATCTCGGCGGCGCCGGCGGAGCGGCAGGCCTACGCGGCCATGCGGCTCTGGAGCTCGCTCGAGCGCTCCGCCCTCAGCGGGGACGCGCCCGACAAGCAGCCGCTGGTGCAGGTAAACATCCACCGAAGACGGCCTTGCATAGTTGTGTTCAAAACAAATTAAATGTATAGAATTGATCCATAGATTTTAAGTCATCAATGTCATCATTTTTAATCATTAACTTACACAATTTAAAATATATTAATAAACAAACGAACACAATCATATTAAAACAAATAACCCGCAAAGGTGCCCAGGACACACTGCGTTTCCACGCTGAATCGCGATTGATAACCTTTGCACTAGGAATGACCCGGAGCGGGGATCAAGCCCTCTGTTTCGCAACCTACTACAATTCAATTCAATTTTTAATTTTTTATACAAGTAGGCCTAGCAACAAGCACTACCAATCTCCTTAAAAAAAGATCTTGCCTCTGAGCATCAACAACCACAATGTATAGAATTACAAAGCTATGTATAAATATGGAGAGCAATTTAAATTTCGACTGTTGACGCTAGCAGCGCTATCTGTCAGCGGTTTTCTTCTCTGACAAATATCTTTACGAACTAACGCGAATGGTCTAACCCGAATTAAATATTTATTTACCTTAATTTGATCTTCATCGCCATAAATTCCTTATTGTTTTTATGGTTCCAAGGTCTACATGCATTTTTGCAGCTTAGGCAAGACGGAGGCTTTGCCTTCATCAGCCCTGGCAAAACTGTGGAACTGTAGGAAAGTTAGTTATCGGCCTGAACCGGTGGGAATCGGCTTGTATGTATACATATCATAGTTCCATATAGGAATAAATAATGACAACATCAGTTCTGTCAAGTATATAAAGGCGCAATGGAATCTTACACCAGCTATAATTTCAGGTAGCAACGTGGACAATAGGAGAATACGGCGACCTACTGGTGTCGGAAGCGAGCAACGCCATTTCTATGGTCGACGATGACGGCGTTGGTAAGAACTTGCTGTTTTGTAATCTATCCAGCAGGCACGCATGTCCACTGCTGGGCACAGGCACACTCCCTCAGGGAGTGATCTCCAGAGCACTGTAGTCATTGACTCCCAGAGAGTACAGTCAGCAGTACAAGTTGCTAAGCAAGCCATGTGTTCAGAATGATCTTGACAAGCTCTTATTTTCTTGACAATAAAGTCGCGTCAAGCTCATTTTGAAAACCTCGCCTGCTTAGCAACTTCTTGTGCTGACTGTGCGAGGCTATGGTCCATCTAGTTTGTGGACGTACGACTCTGCACTTGCCTATCCGTTGCGATTCTAAAGGCTTGGTCACATAGGGCGCGTTTTGTGGCGTGGCGCAGCGGGGCGCGACGCTGCCGTCCGAATGTGTGCCTTATTTCGTTACATTAGCCACACCGCTGTCACGCCCTGCTGCGCCACGCTCTCAAAACGCGTCTATCTGCCCAAGCTTTAAGACTTTTCTGTCTTTGCGACATATATGTTGCTTGCTGCCATCGACCTTTCGGCCTATGGCGCCTGCCCATTGTACATCTACCCATGTTAGAGGTTAAACTGGCTACGTTTCAATAACTGCCCACCTTATACTGAAATTTAATACTGTTTACCTACAAATAGAACACATTTTCTAATGGGGTTTCAATTATTGGCCACCCTTCAATAACTGGCCACCACACTCTAAAGATGAATTTTAATCGTCTTTTTTAGTATCATGTGACCAGTTATTGGAGGGTGGCTAATAACTTGCTTGGCTAATTAGTCATTTTATAGTATTTTTTCACACATCTCTGAAGTAGGCGCAAGCTAATGCTCTGATTAATTCATATTTGGTTCCGTAAACATAAACAAGCCGATTATAATTTCATTATGTTAACTATACCCTATATTATGTTAAGGCATTGATTACGAAGATGTACAGTCAGCTTCATATAGTTGGTAGCATCCAAAGTACTCAAAAAGTTCGGTACACCATAGAATTACTATGGTGTACCGAACTATTTGAGTACTTTGAATGCTACGAACTATATGACGCTGACTGTACAGTCACGCACAGTTCAGCCAACGTTCGTATTTTAGCTAAGTATGAAAAAACCGACATCTGCCGATTTTGTGTCACAACCGATCTACGTCACGCGTGTCAAGTTACGGACATAGGCAATCCCCAGCTGTTCATACATGTGTTCCATCACAGACGACTTCACCCGGCCGCGCGAGGAGTACGTGATCGACATCTACCAGAAGCTGCTGTGGTCGACGCAGCTGTCCATCACCACCAAGGAGTTCCTGCTGCTGTCTCTGGCCAAGCTCTCCACCAGGTTCACCAGCCAGCCCAGCCAGGAGTGAGTATCATGTCGTCGGGTGACTACCAAAACTCACTAATTACTACCACAAGCTATAGTGCATCATATTACTACCTCGATAAGGATGATTATTGTATAACCCGGTGAGCACGAGGCAGGGTATCACATACCCCATCAGTCTCTTATGTCAATAATGACAAGGTATCTTTTCCTGTAATTTTTTTTTCACATCATGCTCCCCGGGTTAATTATATTTTAGTAATTAGTGAGTTTTGGTTGTCATCTGACGATATTGAAATTATTTGTATTTGTACTTTCGTGAGTCTTTTTAACATTTTATTAATATACAGCTTCGCTCACTAGTAGTCATATTTGTTATACTGGTGACAAGGTATTATTATAAATACCGACCCATCGGTAATAATTATTGTTTGCCCGAAATGGGTTACTGTTGTTACCTATTTATATTTTGTAACATCTTATTTACACGGTAAACAATAAACGAATTCTGATTTCTGATTTCTCACATTTATATATTCGCTCATGTGACATGTTTTTGAGAGGATGTTATGATTATGACTAGACTATTAATTTTTGTACTTTGATATTTGACACTAAACAATAAAGTTCAATATTAATGGACATGATAATGTCACTCATTTATTACAATCATTGACTGACATTTCGGGTGCGGTCGCATTTTGATCAAGATACGAGTTTTCCCGATAGACAATAAACGTTATGATTATAAAAAATAGTAAGTAAAGTATTGTTCAATTTTTAATTTGGTAATTATTGTTACAGTAAAATCCGAGTGATCATCGACACGTTTGGGTCTCACATTCACATCGAGCTGCAACAGAGAGGAGTGGAGCTATCTCAACTATACAGGTACGACAGTTATGAAACTAATGGAAGTACATATTTACTAAACACTATTTAACGAGTACATCGCGAATTAAAATTTAATAGGGATGTTGACACATATTACATTTTGCAACAAAATTAAGTGAAATTGGTTCACAATGGTGAATATAATCAATGAAAAATAAAATAGAATATAAATACTTATTTGATTTAAAGATATCACGTTTACAAAATTTAAAAAAACAGCATTTTTTATTAGCGAAATTTCAAAGTACCGTGGTACCCATCAAATTCTCGGGGTTTACTGCAAAATAAATTGTAAGGCAACTATATACATAAACGCAATATTTCGCGGTCCAAATAGCAATTTAATTATTTTTCCATACTTTAGAGAGCGCGGCTAAGTTCTCATCATTTTGTAAGGAGCGTTTTCGCGGGAAATACGAATGTCAGACTTTGACGCTCATTTCTGTAGTTTTTTTTTTGTGTAGTTTCAAGGCCATTACTCCCATACAGATTCATCCCTAGAACGAAAGGGATCGATCGATAGCATAAAAAAAAAAACAGTCAACTAGCCTATTACCGACTTGAGTACCGATATTTCGACGCGGGTTGCACTGGTCCCAGCAAATTTTAATTCGCGGTAAACCGGTTAAATATTTTTAGTAGATATGTGTAGAAAAAGCGAAAGTTTAAAGTGTTATTACGTAAGTACAGTTTGCGGGACAGGTTTATTAATATTTGTTGCTTAAATGGCGACTCTCGGTTCTCTGGGCTTGGATGTTTGCTATCAGAAAACGTTTGACAACGCAATAAAGTAGGCTAAACATCTCAATTTATCATTTAGTTTAAATTCTTTCTTTAATTTACTTGTGATCATTTTGTTTGTGTCGTAATCGGTTATTTGGATTGTCCCTCGCGGGATATCATGCAGAACAGTTGATATAGATACGACAGTTTCCTGCGATACCGAACAAATCGGTCAAAAATAAAACAATTTAAATTGTATGTTAGTGTAAATCCAAACGGTAATGAGCTGTCCGTGTGAACACTTGTGGTGATTTATTCGATTTCGACAAAAAAAGCGAGTAAGTACGCGTGTCTATCAGCTACTTAGATGTTTTAAACTGTAACACATCGTATTATTTTGCCTTTTCTATCAGCCCGGATTCCCGTTTCATATCCATACTAACATAATGATTGAGGTCGTTCACTCCATGTGTAATCCAAATAACCGACCACTGGTCATGGTGCTAAAACTTACATTTAGTTTACAGTGATTTTTACATATTTTTTATGTGACATGCTTATGATTTTTCGAAATTAAAGGAAATTAAGGCTACATCTCAAGGATCTCTAACATATGTACGAAGCTAAGCTATGCACATATTGGATGCCGAGTTTCTATCGGCGTCGATAAGCCGGGTGTTTTATCAGCCTTTACGCCCCTAATTTAATGTTACCGGATCTTGCTCGCCTATGACGCTGATCAGATTTGTAGAATGTCGGGGCCAGTTTAACTAAAGTCCTCATGATTCTTAGAAAAAATAATCCAATTGGGACCTGCATTATAATATTAAATCTCTTTCTCAGACACGAAGCAAGAAAATTACTAGTGGAACTTTCTCTTCTCTTTTATTATACAATAGTCTCTTGGATACGAAATAAGAAAGGGACTTCCGCTAACATGTCAAGTTGCTATGCAACCAGGCGGCTGTATTTTGCGGCGAGATAGACGAAACTTTTTCTAACTACGTTATTTAAAGAGTACCGGGTATCTCGCCGCGAGATCTGTTGCGCCAATCATGTGCTGATTAAGTTGAATAAAGTAAACGATGCAGCCTTTATAGTATATTTTGACATATGCAGACAGTACGCGCACCTGCGGCCGGCGCTGCTGGAGCGCATGCCGCCCATGGAGGCGCCATCGCGAGCGCGGGACGACGCCAGCCCGCCGCCCGAGCCCGAGCCCGCGCTGCCGGCCCACGAGCACCAGGTACAGTCCTGCTGCACGTGCGGACAGCACGCCACCTGGATGGAAATCGATAGGGCACAACCTCCGGAGAGTCCGTAGAGGATAAAACAACGGCGCTACGATCGTGTGCTCGGGGAGGCCACGCATAGGCTGGCACGCGGCGCCGCCCCGGGGAGGGGGCGCTCAGCGATGACACACGGAGGCCAACCTCCGTAGGGGGTACCATGGGACGACGACATGTACAGCGATTTGGGCCGAATGTTGGATTAAGCCAGTCAGAACTTTTACGCATGTATGTTATTATTTTTTGTTAAATAGCGTTGTTGTTTCAGGACGCCCTGCTGGACCTGATCATCGGCTCGGAGCCGCTCACGAACGGCGACGCCGAGCACCGCGCCGACGCCGCGCCCAACAACAACAACAACACCAATGTAATTTCTACCGCCATCTTACTTCATGGCTTATTCAACTTTTCCGGATCACTCGTTGCCATGGTGACGGTCCACTTAACCTCGTAAGGCCCACGGGCCCACCTGTAGTACTAATTATTATAATGAAATTTGAATTTTATACAATTGGAACATAGTTGAATTTCATTTGTTTCTTTTGTTTTTGACACTAAGTAAATTCTACTTTATTTCCTACACAATAAAACAATAAAATCCGCTCAATATGTCATAACTCGTTTCACTGTCACGTGTACGTTCTCCCGGCACAGGACATCCTGGACCTGCTGAGCGGCCTAGAGTTGACCAGCACGCCGGCGCCGCTCAACAACAACGCTCCGACCAACAACGCGCCCACTAACAACGCGCCCAGCAACAACGCCAGCCTCCTGCTCGATGGACTCTTCTCTGCGCCCGAGCCTGTTGTATCACGTATGTTTTTATTTTCATTGTGGTTTTTATGGTTTGACTACTTAAAATTTAGGTCTAGACTTTGTTGTATTCAAATTATTTAGAGTATAGGGTAGATAGCCAGTAACTGACCACAATAGTGTTCAGTTACTGTTCAACGAAGAAGGTTCGGTTTCGGCTAGTTTTACTATCAGAAACTATATGAGAATTGGGCTTGACTCTAGATTGTCTCTGAATTAAAAAGAAAACTATGGTTGCTTAGATAAAGTTTTGATTCGCCGCCTTTACAAATGTTCGTTGGAGTTTCCGTTTGCGGTATTAGAAATTATTATTGAGGGTTTATCTTGTGTGTAGATAAAGCAATGTATCTCACTGTACATAAAAAAAAAAAAAAAAAACATAATTAGGAATAAAAATACTCGTTTGATGTTATTATGAACCAAACTTGTATTTTTATGCCTTACCTAATAAATAAATATTTGGGGACAATCTTACACAAATCGACCTAGTACGGTAAGCTCAGTTAGGCTTGTGTTGTAGGTACTAGACGACGATATATATAATAGATAGATACATATTAATACTTAAATACACAGAAAATACCCATGACTCAGGAACCAATATCCGTGCTCATCACACAAACAAATGCCCATACTGGGATTCGAACCCGGGATCATCGGCTTCATAGGCAGGGTCACTACACTAGGCCAGACCGGTCTTTGAATGTAGCAGTGACGTGAAGTACTGGGTGATTATTCAAGTGTTTGAACCACTCTTATTACTCTGTCCAGATTTCTGTAGAAATTATCACACAGTTCGGTGTTATTTTTGGTTTACTAGTAGACAGCTGGGCTGGCTAAAGGACAACCAAAGCCTACTTAATATAATGCAGGCACTTCTACAGAAATCTGGACAGAGTAATAAGAACGGTTCAAACACCCTGATAGATAGATAGAAACATTTATTCATGACACACACACATAATAAAGACAACATAAAAAAAAAAAAACACATTACACAAACGACGTGTGCCACGAAATGGCCTCATCACAGCGCAATGACAGCAATCGCCAGCGCTGGTCTTCCGATGAGACCATCAGGTGCCATGACGACAAGTAACACATATACACAAGAAACAAAAAAGAAAGGAACGAAAAATAAATAAAAAATAAAAGAATACACGCTAAATGAAAAACCTGGCCCGGTACCGCGAACATCAAAGTTCATATATTTCGAGCATCTTTCTTTTTTTTTTACCCTACCCTACTATGCCCCCCCGCAGAGCCGCCGCTGACGGTGCCGGCGCTGGACAAGGCGGGGCTGCTGGTGCAGCTGGAGCTGGCGCGCGCGGCGCCGCACTGCGCCACGCTCACCATGCGCGCGCGCAGCGCCCGCGCCGACACGCTGTCTGACTTCCTGTTCCAGGCCGCCGTGCCCCGGGTACGTTAACTGCCACCGCGTGGGGTACATCATACACATTTCTGCCGTATGAAATTGAAATAGACATTATATTATTCGTAAAACACATATTACACAAAACGGGCAACAGACAATAAGAGACATTACAGCAAGTGCCACGAAATGGCCCTATCTCAGTATATTGCTAGCATGTTGCCAGCGCTGGTCTTCCGATTAGACAATCAGGTGAGAGACATCATGCCGTCCACTGCTGGACATAGGCCTCCAACAAATGTGACTTGTATCATCTTGGGGGTAGTTGTCATAGTCGCCACGTTTGACGGGTTGGCGACCCCTATAGATTGGGTTTCTGCTGTTGTCCGTCCGTAGGATTTTTCCCTTTCTCGCGTCATGCGACAACCGCAGGAAGTAATTGGGTAATTCTAGTCAGCCAGCATCACAGGGCAAACGTTAACACCAAATTTACCCAATTGCCAATTACAATAACCTCACCTGTCCGCGGTGCACCCTGCTGATTAACAGAGGAGGCTCTGGCGACCGACCGATAGCGGTAGATCCGTCCAATATGCGTAGCCAAATACTACAGGCTGATGAAAGGCAGTAGCTTCACCGGCGCAACAAATTGCGTCCTGCGATCGCCAACCCGCCTGCCCAACGTAGCGATTATAAGCAAATCCCCCCATGATTCTATGAAATTGGGGAGGCCTATGTCCAGCAGTGGACTGCGTAGGCTGGTGATGATGATGACAGCGGTAAGGTTAAATTACAATTGCGAATTACGCAGACACATTGTTGTTAGGTAAGATTACATATAACTGCGGTTTCGACAGAACTGCACTGGTAGGTACCGGGATGGTGGTAAGGTTAGATTAGAACTGCGGCTTCACCATAAATGAACTGCAACCAAGATGGTGGTAAGATTAAATTAGAACTGCGGCTTCCCCAGAAATGAACTGCTACCAGGATGGTGGTAAGGTTAGAACTGCAGCTTCACCAGAAATTAATTGATACCAGGATGGTGATAAGATTAGATTAGAACTGCGACTTCACCAGAAATGAACAGAAGCCAGAAAGGTACGTTAGGTTAGGTTATTACTGCGGTTGCAACAGAAATGAACCAAAAGTACTAGGTTGTTGATAAGGTTAGAACTGCAATTCCACAGAAACGAACGGCTGACAGAAAAGTAGGTTACGTTTGATTCGAGCGCAAAAGCTTATGATTCTAAGTAGAGAAAACAAAACTTCAAAATAACAAAACTTTGAAAAATACTTTTTTTGAAGAAATAATCTTACATGGTTTTTCTAATAAATATTATTATTTCAGACGTTGCAGCTCGACATGATGTCACCGTCGGGCACAGTGCTGCCCCCGCAGGGTGAAATCACTCAAGTTCTCAAAATCAATAATCCTTCTAGGGTAAGTTGAGGAAACCTGCCGATTTGAAATTCTTTTTTACCGATATAATTGTTTTATGCCGATATAACCCAATTATCTTTCAACTAAGACCCATGCCGATTGTCCCATAGTTTGAATCAAGTTTTCATAGTATTGGCGTAGCAATTTGATCAATGGTTCTTAGTAATTTGATGGAATCCAATTTTTTGGTTAAATGCATATTGAATAAAAACATCGACTGGGAAAATACCCTTCGCCGTCAACGCTTATAACTTATAATGAACGTATAGTCAACCAATTTGATTCCTAGGCCACTTCGAACCTTGTCACAGTGAAGTTAATAAGAGATATTTTGCGTCTTTCGTGCAGATTTTCACTGTGACATGGAACTAAGTGGCCCATAAATCAAATTGGTTAACTGTACGTTAATAAACTAATCACTTCTGGGTGTGGTACATAGCCCTAAGGTGCTTTTCCACCGGCGAGACGAAGAGGGACGATTTTATTTATTGGGACGCGAAATTAAATCGTCGTGACGTATCTTTACAGCGTTTATTGCAAAGACACGTTTTTTCTCGCGCGGGTAAAACTGATGTCCTTGCAAAAATCACTCTAAAGATCATCGCGGTTTAATTTTGCGTACAAATAAATAAAATCGTCCTTCCTCGTCACGCCGGTGGAAAAGCACCTTAACTCTTAACATACAGTAAGCATACAGTATCAAAAATGATACCGTTTATCAAAACTGAAATGGCACAAGTCGTATTCAATCAAACGAGTGTAAATTATAGAATGTGACGTGTCTATACAGAGTGTCAAATGCTACACGTATGTAATTGTACATAAGGCACTTTAGAAGCAAATTGATTGATACTTCATGCACCTAACGGCCCGGCCACGACTATGCGCGACTTGAGGCGCGGCGAGCGTTTTATCTGTTCGTTGCGCGGTCAAGACGCGCAATGCACGTCGGTTAGGTAGTATCACACGCAATGAACAGATGAAACGCTCGCCGCGCCGCAAGTCGCGCATAGTCGTGGCCGGGCCGTAAGGCTTAACGGTGTACCCAAATCCCTGGCCTAACGCCGAAACCGTCCCGCAGACGCCGCTGCGGCTGCGCATCCGCGTGTCGTACGTGGCGGAGGGCGCGGCGGTGCTGGAGCAGGCCGAGCTCAACGCCTTCCCCGCGGAGCTGTTCCACTGACGCGCGCGCAGCCCGCCCGGCGCGGGCCTGTAGGGCCGACCCCGACTTACACCTCTACACATACTTTTCCTTCGTGGTCTTATTATCGCAGAAAATTATTGTGTTAAACGATTGTTGTCTTTCAATGGCGATGCGGCAACTTTATTCTTAGGCAAAGCGAAGCAAGTTTTGTAGGGTTTTCTTCATGGGCCCTAGGAAAACTGGGATAGTTAATTCAGCTGGTAAGTAGAGATTTCTATGATCGCAGGGCCGCTGCCATTCATTGTAGCCCTCCGGTCCTCCTATTAAATACCGAGTTGATAACGACGGAACCGTTTAGTGGTGATTTAATTATAGGCAAATGCCGGGTACTTTATAAATATAACAGTTTGAGAAAGCAATTATTTAACACGATAATTTTATTTTACGATAATTAAAACCTTGGCCTTAACACGTTGGCGAACAGTAACTGACGTCATCTGTCATAGGATACCAAAATATACGCGACGCCTGTAGGCGCACTGTCCGCCAAAGTGTTAAGGCTTGGGCAGATAGGCGCGTTTTGAGAGCGTGGCGCAGCGGGGCGTGACAGCGGTGTGGCTAATGTAACGAAATAAGGCACACATTCGGACGGCAGCGTCGCGCCCCACTGCGCCACGCCACAAAACGCGCCCTATGTGACGCCTATGGCGCCTTTAGACCACGCAGCAATAGAACAGATATCTGGAGCTGGCATGACCTTGTACTGAACTGTCAACATTTTCATGTCATTGTCGGCATTCGACGCGAGCTCCTATGAATTAACTTATAAAATACAATTCACGTCAAACGGCTACAATTCGGCGCGTTTGAGTTAAAGTAATTTGCACCTTGACAGTTGATAAATTTTGGTATTTGAAAATTACATCTACATCGTCCACAATGAAGGTTCAGATTGCTTCAACCGTAATAAATTGTACGAGATAGTCGGACTCCAAAAGACAGTTTTGGCGCGGTTATACCTAGCGACAAACAAGTTCACAGAGCAATACGGAATGTAAAAGGGGAATGATAGAATCGAGGGACATGTCAAATGTGAAATTAGGCTCAAACGTGTCAAGAAAGACCGAAACGAAGAAACAAAAATTATACTCTGCAATGTAAAATTTTAACTACTTCATTGTTTATTCGTAAAAATGTAGCCTATGTTTTATCTAACATATTTCAGAGGTACACAGGTTCGTTTGCCACCTTTGCCATAAAAAAAAAAACACTTTTGCAGTTCCCGGTCATAATGATATATCTTGTACGCGGAACCCATAAATATTCTGTCGCTAGATCAACGCCAAAGGAGTTAACAGCCCACATTTTCCCCTTCAAATCTTTAAATAGTCTGTCTACGTAATTCTAAATGTAACTTGAAAATGGTGGTTGAAATATATTCTACTACGGAACTAAGAGGTTGTTGCCGTTCAAGTATTATACGGAACTCGTTAATGTTTGCTTTACTAATTTGATTTATTTCTATTGCGGCAGCTTATAGGATTTCTTTAGCTTATTATTTCTCGCTGAAGACTGACTTCACTAGGCCTGCAACGTAGATATATATGTAGTTCTGTATATGCTGATTAGAACCGTATTGCCTTGATGTAAGGACGACAGTCGCTTGTACATATCCGAGAGTTAGTGAGGTTTTAGACATTGTTTAGGAAGTCATAAGAGTCTAAGTCAAATAAGCTTTTTAAATCAGGACGGTGAAATTAGCGAGGTACATTTGCTCATTATAATTGTGGAGAAAAAGACACTTTTCCAAACGGTCAATTTTACAAAGTATTGTTCGTTAAAATGATGGATGACTTGTCGCGAGTTCCCGTTTGTAAAAATGTGTCTACGTTGTATTGACTTGAGATTGTAAACATTCCAATTCTTAGATAAAGTAACACTACCCATAAGTCTAAAAAGATGGCTGTATGAAATCTACGGTTTGGTTAGGAAACTCGATTCGTTGATAATGAAATATCCACGGTATCAAATGGACTATTTAGGACGAGCAGTTTTTTTTTTAAATACTGCCCACCAAATCTGACTAAGTGTGGCCAATCCCAGTTGCAAGGAAGTTTCGTACCCCAGAGTATATGTGTATATCCCTTTAAGTGGTATGACCCTATAGATAAAAAGTATAGAATTCGGTTGAAGCAGAAGAGATTGTATTTTGTTTCGAACCGTTGGAAAATTACGCTAGTGTTCGGATTTTCCCTACAGTCGGATTTAGCCGCGCTGACGTTACAGTGTAATTATTCCATCATTTTATGTATACATGAGATTTTATCAAGCATTTTATTTATTGTCAGACTGTCAGTATTAATACAATCTCAAACTGATCTATCCCAGTCTGAACTTACAGATGCTTCTACAGATTCGCTGCTTATATTGTTAGTTACGAAATATATATTAGGTACATGTCACTACGGACGTATACCCGCTCCCAGCTGCGTGTCGACACATGCAGTCAGTGTGATATCCGGGACTATATAATGTACTTAAAAATTCAACTTCTATGATAATTTACGTGTGATAAAGCACTTAGGATACGAGTTAAAATATCCCTTCTATAAAGAACGTAGTCATTGATTTAAAATTTGGCACGCCTGTGTTTATTTATTGAACTGTAGAATACTTCGAGTGTAACGCGTAGTTTAGTACACTGGGCTCCGATGCATTTCGTTATTTAAGAGTAGGTCGTATATGAGATTCGTTGGGTTAGATAGACTAGTTTTGTTACGCTATGGTTTTATATTCGGGACAATGTACATAAGATGGCTTGTAATCGAACTAAGCATTATGATCATATTCACATTATATTCCCGTTTTGGTTCTCTTGGGATATTTTAACGTTAACTAGGCACTAGTTTTAATTTAATTTTGTCCTATTTATGTTTATGAATAACCCCTAACCAGCACATTATAAATGAAATATTTAGCTAAGATAATAATTATTGAAAATTGTAACAGAGGGACGCGTCCCGCGGTCCGATTGAATATAATCATGGAGTATAATTATACATATAGATATTATTTTCCAATACATAAATAAACAGAGCTTGGCAAAAGTTTATAAAATGTAATTTGGTGCTTATTTTATTATATCTGATTAAATAGAAGGCCCTCCACGACGTGAGATGTTATGATTTTGTGTATAACTAAAGCTATGTGAAAGATGTACATATATGATTATAATGATTTTATGTAAATTGGTTAATAAATATTTGAAAATGTTTATATAATCAACATCTTGTTTTATTAAAACATCCTGATATAATCGAATCATATTTATTATGTTTTTGTTACAAATATCACTATATTACAGTACACATTTATAATAACTTTGAAGGTAGAGAACATCTTCAAAGCCGATACAAACATTCAGAAACAGAATGTATAAATCATATTTGCATCACAATTTTATTTAGAGTGAAGTCAGCACTAGATTAGTCAATGCTGGAAGTTTCACTGACATGGCATATTAGTAAACATAGCTTATAACTATGAGTCCTCGATCATAGGCGTGGCGGGCCCGGGGCGGCCGCTGACGCCGTTGAAGAGGCGGTCCTTGATCATCTGTGCCATGAGTCCGTGGATGACCTCAATAGTAGTTTTGCAAGCGTCCTTCGTGGCCTTGCCGAGCTTGTCTTCTGTGCGCTTGTCGTGCGGGTCCGCGCCGGGGACCATGAAGCTGCCACGACCTAAAATAATGATTAAATCATGTATTAACACTTTACTGTCCCTCGCTTTCACTACTGACATGAATCGATACGTCCGTCAAATCTACAGTCACTTATTTCACGGACTTGTTTGACGAATGTAACTACGTATATTCGAGTATTATTCACTTCTGTGTAATACGAAGAGGATCTGATATTTTACACGAAGACTATTTGTCACGATGTCATCTACTCTGCCGCTTTCCAGTGTCATACCTATGCCGTATGCCCCATGTAATGGCATCTGGGAAAGTTTTTCGTTGGTAAGGCAAGTATTTTATCTAAGTAAAATTCCTTACCCAAGCACACTTCACTCTGCTCCAACTTGTCAGACAAATCAAATATCTGTCCCGTTGTATAGTCAGCATTCGTAATTAGACTAGAGCTACTCAGTGTATTGACCCAATACTTGTTCCACAGGGAGTCCAGCAGTCTTCGGTCTAGCGAGGACTTGAAGTAGGACACTTCGAGAGAGTAGTACTGCTTGCAATGGACACCAAAGTCTTCAATTTTATTGAGCGGAATGGTTTGGTATTCAGATGGCTCTTCATTAGCTGGTTTATAACCCTGTAAAGATATGAAAATATGCTCTTTGTTTGAAAATATGTCTATGCCCAGTACTGGGAAGTGGGTCAAACTTGCAATATTTCATTACACAAGACACTAGAAGTATTTAATTTCTTGAGTATATTTTTGTCATTTGGAAGCAATAATAACTATTTAAAAAAAATACCAATATGTATTTCAAAGTGTTGATGATAAATTATTGTAATTTGGATGTCATGTTAATTTAATTCTAAGCAGTGATATTTGGACTTGTAGGTAATTTTATCTATATATATATATTTATGGTACTTAATTACTGTATTGTTTGATACGTTTTCTTACAGAATTACGTATGTATTTTTAAGATTTTTTTGTATACTGTTTTGAAAAAATAAGTCTCCTCCAACTTTTTTGCTGGTCATAAAAGGCAAAATACTTCTCAGGTCAGAGGTGTAGGGTTAGAACTAGTGTAGTTTTTATTTTTCTCTTTTCCTTTTGTATACTCAATGTGTAAAAGTGCCCTTGTGGCCCACTTACTGAATAAACATTTGAGTTTGAGCTGGTAAAAATATTTTCTAGTAAGTTTTTAGGCAAAAACTATAAAAAAACCATATTTTTATCTATTACATAACCTACCTTTGGATATGTCCTAAAAGCTCCAAGGCAGACCTTGCCGGCAGAGATGGTTCTGACTGGATCAATGACAATAGCTACAAAAGGCTCTTGGAAGTTCTGGTTGAGCATTTGTGTGGAGACATCTATACCTGACAGCCAGCACCCATAGCCAGGGTGACTGTGGTACCAGCCAATGGCATTTTCGTGGCGACCAACCTGAAATTAAAAATAGATAAATAGAAACGAAACTGGATTATTATTTTTCTGTAAAAAAACCCAGAAACCCATAATTGAGGGATATTAACTACGGAACATGAACATTAATTATTATCTGAGTCCTGGATTGTGGCACTATAGATAAAAAACAAAGAAAAATAATAAACAGTAAAGCTAAATAAGAGCAATTCTCAAAAAGTTTGTACATTTGGATCATGTCTTCAATTTTGATTAAAAGCGGTAGACTGATAGATAAATGATGCTGAGCAAGATCTACCATATTCCCAAAATGTCCCATAAAGTTTGTATGGATTTTTCCTTTTTTGTTACCAAATTTCTATAGACTTTCGGTTTGAGAAATGCTCATAACAGACAAGCTTCTAGCTAAAAGCAATTTCTTATAAAGTTATCTGTTAGATAAGTTGAAAATGTGAGATCAATATGTACCTGCATGTGTAGGTTTACTACTTTCACTTATTATTAACTCCAGGGATATTATATTGATCAGATGGAAGTCACTAAGTATGAATAAACTATAAAGTTTATTTAAATTAAAGGTCACACACACAAAAGGTTTACTGATAAATGACTACAAAATACTATTAGAATAGTAGGGAGTGGACCAGGCAAGTCAAAAGGCAACTGACAACTGGTGAGGCCTGTGTCTTGTGCTTTGCATGTGGAATTGTGGCATGCGATGTCAGCATTCTCTCTCTTACATGTGTCTCTACACATAAATAGTTACTAATAAAAAATATATTAATAGTGTTTTTAAATTTCATATTCAAAGTATGTCTTTACTATGACAGACTAATAACTGATTACGTTTTTTTATAACAGAAATATGGTAGTCATCATTTATTCCTAATTTTCCATAGTTATTTTAGAACCAAATATCCTTAACACCATAATTTACTGACAACTTAATTAGAATTCTGGTTTCTGCTTATAACATGCCCTATAAACTCAAACTTTGTACACAATGGTAATAGATTACTGTGGGTAATAAATACCATGAGTTCATATACCATAATATATTCCAGCATATATGAACCAAGTAAATTGTACCTGTTTAGCTGCCTCTATGTAAGCTGTCATGTATTCATAGGCCTGTGCCTGCGCGTTGACGCGTGTCTCCGTGCCCTCAACAGGCAATGCGAATGAGTCCATCACTATCATAGTATTTGCATCTACTTTGCCTGAAACATTCAAAATATAACCTCAGAAATCTTACCATACAGAAAGGAACACTTGAAGAACATGTATATTGACTGCCTTACCTAATAACAGCCCCATAACTTCTAAAGTCCCTCCGGAGCGAGCGTGCATCACCATTTTCAAAAGAGCTAAAGCAGAGATCTTGATGTCTTTGAAGAAATGCGGACTGAAAAAGATTTTACGTAAAGTATTTTGGTTTTATAGGTTCGATTTATCATTTAATGATATAAGTGGAATCTTACTCTTTTTCCCATGGTTTAGCGGCAAGGATGTCCTGCTGTTGTTTCTTGTCGTAGCGGTATATTTCATCTACACTGGAAACCGTTTCGATGCTGTTTGCCATCGCCCATGTCTTCTGCGCTATTGTGGATTGATTATCGGAGCTTGTGGAAGCCATCGTCGATGACTTCAAATGTATTTTAAGCTTTCAATACTGTTTATTTTTAAGTAAAAATATTAATCACTTTACGACAAAGCACTTGCATTGGATATATTATAATTGACAGATTGATTTTTTTGTACCTAATTTGACAGTTCTCCTAATGTTATTTGAGACATATGTTCTAACGTTAACGGAGCCCAAAAATTTGTTATCTTTGAAACGTTTGCTACGGCTTTTGTATGGGGTCTAATCGACCCAATCACGCGAAGAACGTGTTAACAACGTACCTAAAAATTTTAGGGTTCCGTACTCAACTAGGAACCCTAGTTTCCTTATGTCCCTATTAAAAAAATATTCAATCTTCACCTTATTCACTTTTGTCAAGTTGACTAATATAATTAACCATTTATCAAATAACCAAAGCACAGCACTGCGGCCAATGGATGCTTGTAACTCAAAGGGTGTCAAACCTAAAGCCGAAGAAAATACCTACATTTTTATTGGCTTTTGGATAACCCACCCTATTCACTATAGGAACATTACAAATTACAATCTATTACACATACATATTATAATATAATAGTATTCTTTTTATGTTATCGGGTTAGTTGTTCATGTTCTAGTTCTAATTGCCTCAATCAACTGCATTATGTGATGACCTTCATTATAAAATATAGCTATTTCCTTTGTATAATACATATAGGCATGTTCGCCACATGTCACTAGTTTGTTTTGTCGTTGCCGCGCGCCGGTATAATTATTGCCGGTACCAATCATACCACTGCTGCGCATACAAAAGTGAGCAAAGCGTATCGCAGTGGGGAATTTTTACGACACTTATCTATCTCTTTTTTTCATAACAAAGCTGTATATCGCCTTCCTTATCGCTTAGAATTGTCAACGCGTCCATTCCGCCCACTGATAACTCTCCGCCAATCACGTATATCCACGACGCAATTTCTCGAACGTACAGTACAAATCGAGCTCCTAAACATGAAAGACGCACATTCGGCTCGTTACTCAACTTCTAACAAAGTGAAGTGATTCTAATGATTTTCAAACAACTGATTCGCGGTAGTATGCGACCGTCATAATAACATCAAGTGGTATCAGAGTGTTTATTTTTGAAGAGAAACGTCAGCTTCAAGATGAGTGCTCCGATAATCATCACGGTTCCGAACAACTACCTGGCTGTGGATGAGGACACGAAGGTGGTACTGGAGCCGGCGTCGCCCGCCCCGTCGCGGAAGCGCCGGCTGGACCATCTTTCTTGGGAGGAGAAGATGCAAAGAAAGTGAGTGCATTGACTTATTTATTTTGCTTGCGTGGTTAGCGTTAGTTAGCGCCGTTAGCGGACATTCTTGTCACATTAGCGCTGGGGACGTTGCCCCGGGCTATGTGTACCGTTAAGTATGATGACATGTAGGAAGGCGTGTGCTTCCCATTTGTGATAACGAATATAGATAAAGGTCGTAATTAGGGCATAAGAGTGCATTCAATATTCATAATGTAACATAATAAACGATTACTAACAATAAAACCATGTTCATTAATTCAGCGTCCTTTCGTTCTGTTGAATTGTACATTTTAGCTATCGCTATGGTAAATACCTAATTACCTATTCAAAGTTATAATAAGTCACCTTTGCATGACTTTCCTGTTTAATATAATATATGTAGAGAATATTAATAAAGTTTGATAATGCAGGAAGCTAAAGAATCGCGTGGCGGCGCAAACCTCCCGCGACCGCAAGAAGGCCAAGATGGATGAGATGGAGTCCAAGATCCAAGAGTTGGCAGACAGGAATGATCGGCTGATAAGTGAGGTTTGTATATAAAACCATAGTTAATCATAAGTCAATCAAGTTTATTCTTATTTGATATGATATTTATTGTAACATGTAATCAACAAATAAAATGTTAACATTAATTTAGTTCAGTGTTTACACATTGCAGAGGGCACTTGCTAAGGCTATACCTATTTTGACACTCAAGAGGCTGTGCTGTCTCAATCCTAGCTAGGTCCAATATACCCCCAAACAAGTACTTATGGTTAACAGCAATGTTAATTAAAGCCACAGCAAAGGTGTTAACCTTAGAGTACTATTCTAGCGCTTAGCAATTGCACTAGCCATATAGTACAGTAAAAAAAAACATGGTACACACAGCAACACTCTTAGCTGTACATTGGTGGACCTTATTATATAAGGCATAAGGTCCAACGATGTATAGATAAGAGTGTTGCTGTGTGTACCTATCTAGTTACAGTATATGTAACTTGTATATGAACCAAACAAACATACATTTCCAGCTTAATAATAAAATGTTATTGTTCAGGTGGAAAGCTTAAAGGCGCTGAACGAGCGTCTGTTGAGTGAGAACGCGGAGCTGCGCGCGGCGCGCAGTGTCTCGGGGGCCCGGGGACCGGCAGAGTCTACTCCTCGGCAGCAGGGGGGGCCCCCTCCGGCACTGCGTGCGGCGCGCCTACTCCTGGCGATGTGTCTCCTCTCACAGACCTCCTCCAACACCTTGAATCTGAAGAGTACCTGGACACCCTCCATCAGCTTGCCGACTCACTCTTCAAAGAAATTGATGCAGGCTGTTCAGGAGCGGCTCAAGATGTAAGTAGTAACTTTATATTAGTTTATTTTTAAATGCCCGGGATCATCTGTCAGTATCTGCATACTATTTTTCCTCAGGCTCAACCAATCTGCATAGTAGTTAAAGCACTAAAAAGATAATATAATAAACTTTCTCAACCATAATATTAGTATGAATATCTCATTCTCCCTCCGGTATTTTAGTAAAATTTGGTTATGAAATACAAAGTTGTTTAAAATAGATTTTTTAGGTACATAAGATTTAATAATAATACATTTAATCAAATAACAGTGTGAGTGCTGATAACGAAAATTAAATTATTATTAAATTTTAACTTGTGTTTGTATTACTTGGGCAATAACATAGCCTACTGTAATCATGTACAGTCGGTTAGTCGCCATCAGATATATCGGAGCTGTGAAGGCAGACACAAATATCTGAACATGCACCTGACAATATAGGCGTTCAGATATTTGTGACGACCTCCACAGTTCCGATATATCTGATGGCGACTGTATAGGAAAGTGAGTGTAAAGCCGGAAAATACGCAACTTGTTTTGTGAGCCGTGACTAACGCTTGCCGCTAACTACTTACCGCTACCCAGCCGCGGCTGATGCAAGTCGCGCACAACGGTGACGTCATCGCCTCCCGCCCACACAGCGCAACCTCTCGTCCTAGTTAGGCTGATGCAATGTTTATGTCATTTTACATACATTATTTTACTAAATTGTATATTGATGAAACTAACACTTAAGATTAAAAAACGATTACCATATTTTGTATGGATATTTTGCTAACTTATTTTTGTTACTTCTGCTTACGTTGATATTTTAAGATAATTTGAACCTAGAATATGTTCTTGGAACCACATTAAGGCTGATATCACATTTGCGATTTGCGAGCGAGTTTTTTATGGAGGCGAATACGCAGCGAGTTCGCCGCGTACGAGTTTTGTATAGAAAACGCTTGCAAATCGCTCAAGTGTGATAACGCCCTAAGGCAGTTTTGTTCATCGTTCTTTCGCTCGAATATGGTACTAGCGAAATATAGAAATAATTCATTTTTGACTTTAATTTTATATGGGCATACTTCGGATATCTCAATTCTGCGTTAGTTAAAAATATTAATATATTTTTAACTAACGCAGAATTGACACCTTGACTGTACATAATTGTACACTGTGTGACTTTTGACTACCAAGTGCGGCAAGTCAACGTAAAACTGTACCCTTTACGCTACGTCGTCAGTCTTTGTACAACTTGGCTTTTAACACTTAACACAAATTTCGCCAAGGAATTTTAAAGTATACTTATTATTTATTTATTATAGCCTTTTTATTTCCACAAATACAATTTAGTTACAATTTATTCTATTATATATATATATATTTTTTTTGTGGTCCCTGTTAGGGTAAAAGCCTCCTCCAAACTTTTCCACGTTACTCTGTTCTGAGCAGTGTCCATCCAGGCCCTTCCCGCTGCCTCTACAATGTCGTCAGCCCATCTTTTCCTTGGTTTTCCTGCCTTTCTCTTTCCAGTGGGGCCTGGCCATGTGGTTGCAAGGAGAGTCCATCTCTTGTCTTGGTATCTCGCCAAATGTCCTGCCCATTTCCATTTCTGGGATAGTGCGTGTTGAAGAGCATCTGTCAGCCTTGTTTTCTTCCTTATTTCTTCGTTTCTAGTCTTTTGCAGACTTTTTAAAGTATACTTAGTTTTACTAAAATATTCTGTATTGTTACAGGTCCCAGTGCGGGACACTGGAGAGCGCGCTGAAGGAGCTGAAGTGGTGGGGCCCGCAGCAGAGCACCTGGAACCCAGTGAAGGTGCAGTCGTAGACCTCAAGCACGACGTGAACAGGATACTGAGTCAGCACTCTTACGCGCACCCCTACACCGACGCAGTAGAGCAGACAGAACAGAACGACAAGGGAGACATCTTCTATGCCAGTCTACAGGAGAACTGTGTCACCGTTGAAGTGCCATGTGAAGAACAAGTTGTTGAAGAGACTCAAGTTGATTTGGACTTTACTGCGCTAACAGAAAGTGCTCCAATTCAAGTTGACACGGACTTCACATCACTCACCGATGGCTCCATATCTCTAGATGACATGAAAATGCTGTCTCCTATGAGCTTATCTCCTAGATCTGCTGATGACAATTTATTGGCAGTGTCTCCGAGTCACAGCTTCAGCGATTTAGGATACGATTCCATGGCCTCGCCGCTCAGTGAATCAGAATCTATGGATTTGTCAGACTTCTGGTGCGAATCCTTTTCAGAACTCTTCCCTGGCCTAGCGTAGGGACTAGTTCTGACAGCATTTCACCAAAGACTGACTCGTTTTAAGATCTAAGTTATTGAATTAATACCTAGTTAAGTTTGAAATGACAAAGTTCTATTTAAGTTGTAATCGTATTTTTTATTGTTAGATAAGTGCTTATGTTTAAGTGTAGGATTGCGTTTAAGTGCTGTGAAATAAGTCAAATATATCTGTTCACTCGTATTATCTGGTTTCATTTACTTTCTAGAAGGTTAAGTCGAAATATCGAATATAAGTTATCGGTGTTCGATCACGTAGACGTCGCGTGGGCACGCACCGCCGTATCGGCCGGATTCCCCAGCGATAGCAAGGCGACAGCCGATACTCGCTAATAACTAAGTAAACAACTTAAACAAGTCCATGTGATAACAAACAAGTACAAATTTAAATATGTCGATAAGAGAACTTAAATAAAGGATGATTAATAGATTATTATTTTAAAACTTGTGTCACAATAAAGAGATTAATAGTAATTTCTAGAAACTGCTGGTGCGGTGTTGAATAGCCGGTTAATAAAGCTGTTCGGTGTGTAAACATTTTCTTATTTTGCACACTACTAAAATTTTATTTACGACTTGTGCCCATTGCATAACAATTTACAACTAATAATATTAGAGGGAACTCTCTCTCCAATTTATTGGAAAGGGATTTCCACTAATAGTGCTATGCAATAGGCCCTTGATATTTATAGGTATTGTAGGTATTTATAGATTTTTAGATCATTAATATGCAATTCAATATTTCTGAACACCTGGTACTGCGAGTTGCAACCAAAATATGAAATAAATAGTTTATACCTTATAGGCTTATATTAGGTAGGTAAATAATTCCAAAATGAAACTAACACATAAAAAAACATTAAATATATTTTGTTAAAATATTACAGATTCAATAAAATCGTTTCTTAAACTAGGTTTTACAATAATTAGGGCTACCTAAGTTACGCGGCCGTCCGCCGCCAAGCGAAGCGATTAACATAACATAAGACCCACCCAGCTGAGCCCACAGTACATATTTACTTTACACCATGTAACTTGTGATGACCTTGTTATTGTTTGTTCTTTCTGGCAATTAACATTGAAAGTAAAGTTTACTCATGTAAGTCATGGCATACGAATTAAAAAAAGTATAATTACATCATTAGGCACATGATATTTAATACTGATAAAAGGGATTATCTGTTTGTTTACAATAAACTAAAGTAATAAAAAAATCTAAAAACAAGATTTATAAACAATTCAATGACGTGAAGGTTACCGCCGGGTACCGTCGTCCAAAGAGAAATAGGTGTAAACGCATTGGAATAAAGTACAGTTTTCATTGAACATTTAATTCAGCTGAATGGGCTTAGCAACTACCGGCGTTTGGCACTTACTAACTACTCCTAAATCAGCGTTTTTCGAAATAATTGCCTAACAAATATTTTCTTAGAAAAGTGTAAATTTTTCAGGCAAATTCTCAGATAACTGACAATTTGGTGTATCAACTATTTCTTGTTCTTATTGTCTCACCAGCCAAACAACCTCAGCATAGTTAGAAATGTTTTCCCAGAACCGTTTATGGAAATATAATTAATAGCCACCACGATGCATGTCCAAAAGTGAACTGGCCATTACCAAGGCAAAGAGTGACAAGAAATAGTTGATTTAAGCGATTAACAACATAATGGCGATGGAAGTAACTACTGCTCGGTAATAAGACCGCAGTTGCAGCAACCATAAACAAAGAGAACTAGGTCAACTGTTTTTTTAAGGTTTTTATTCGGTACACTATTTATAGTATTGATATCACCTCAAAACAACGATTATAATCTATAACAATATAATCCTTTTAACTCGTCATTTTAACTTCCACCAAAAAATCCCAGGTTGGACATTAGTAATGTAAACTACATATGGACTGGGACTTTATTGGGCTTTCCCCGAATCAGAACCAAATAGAACCAAGGAGAATCGTCAAATAGGTACATTTACAATAGTCGAAGAATAAAATTAAATTGGCAGGTTCAGAACAGCGAGTGTTACTTCCATTTTCAAACATTGTTAATTATCCCCGCGGCGATAACGCCTGGCAATAAAAATAACAGAACATAACGAAGCGATAACTGTACAGCGTTTAACACTAATGGAAGAATTAGAACTTAACGCGTTATCGATTATGAAAGCGTAACATATAATGTCCATACAATACGAGGCGCCGATCAAAACTAGACCTTGATCGGGTTATTATACGTCTCATTTTGAATTATTAAACTTTAGTGCCAAGGTTGCGACAAATCGATATTTTACACATGTCAGGCGATGTTTCTAGATAATATATCGGCTCAAAGTAAGAAGTTGTGTCGCTCCAATGTAAAATTTATATAAACAGGTGGTACATTCGTACTTAATAAGTGTGTACCTACATCATACACAATGTCAGTTGAAATTAGTTTGTACACACACAGTGGCTAGTAATGTGTTTTTTTTTTTATGACATAGGCGGCAAACGAGCAGACGGATTGCCTGGTGGTAAGCAATTACCGTCGCCCATGGGCACCCGTAACACCAGAGGAGTCACAAGCGCGTTGCAGGCCTTTAAGGGGGGTTGGAGCTCTGGGAACTTTACTCACCATCAGGAACACATCACTGGATACCTGAAAGGTAGCAGTGCTATTATGGCTGTGGTCTTCAGTAAGGAGGAGGTACTTCCCCAGTTGGGCTGCCCCAGATTCAAGCGTGATGGTCATCGCTGTGCCCTACCTCTCATGTCTATTATACCTTAGGTACATTATCTTCAAATTCCCGCATAACTGTATTTGCACCAAGTAGTTAGTTACTACGTTAAGCCGTAGCGATGTCAGATATTGTACAATAGCAGTACCTATTAAGTCATTAAAATTGGAACAAATCGTTTAGCTACTGCCGTCTCACACGTGCGAAATTAATCGCAAAACAGTTAATTCACTAAAATTTCCAGAGAGCGATAGAGCTATATGAAAATATATGTGATTTCATAAGGTTTCATCAGTAATTGCCAGGGAGCGTACTTTTCATGCCGATGACATCAAATTGACGTCAGCTTGCATATAGGATGACACTATTTTTTCTGAAAGTATCAATAATTCATCAATCAAATTAATCATGAATCATTTTATTATATAGATTGTTACGATTTTTCCAAATATGTTTTATATATTAATTTCGACAGATATACCATGTCTATTTCCATCTGTATCAGTGCTGAAAACATGCCATTTTATTTATCAATAAATTCTTCATTTTACGTCATATTTCATACATCATAATCCAGTTTCTTAAATTTTAAATTATGCTCAATTATCACTGATATCATATTATGATATTACACAATAAAATATTATGTTATGATGTATGAAACACACATGAATAAATGATTGATGATTAATGATTGATGACTTTCAATAAGTCTAACTGGAATCATCCTATATGCAACGTGACGTCAATTTGCTGTCATCGGCACGAAAGGTACGCTCCCTGGTAATTGCACATTGTATTCCATATTGACGAAACCTTAGTCTACATCGATAGCTTCACAATCAAATTAAGATCGAAGGTCACCGAGACTCCCATGAGTCATGAGTAAATTACTTGGAATATATCCAGTGCGGGAATTTGAAAATGTCTCACAATAGATAAGTGTGACTAATAACCAAAAGTCAACTGACAATGTGTATAACGTTCGTAAACAAAAAAACAATTGTGTACAGTCAGCAGCAGAAGTAGCTAAGCATTTGAGGTGTTCAAAATGAGGTCAAAACGTCTCTATTGTCAAGAGAATAAGAGCGCGTGTAGGTCATTTTGAACACTTCAAACGCTTAGCAACTTTTGCTGCTGACTGTACGCACTATGTCGTTGTTGGCGTTACACATTCATTTTGCTTTCACGGTAAATTAGGTGTCAAGTACTTAACAAACTTATATTGATTAAAAAACTAAACTGGCCGGTACAATCTTTTTTATAAACGCAAAAGCTTTTATGGATGTTGGTTTAATTTTCACTTGAAAATAGAGAACGAATTTGATTAAACTTCACAATAATTAAGCTTTTCAGAATAACATTGATGAAGATAAACATATCGTGTAAATTGGCCACATTGGAAACAGGTTACTGGAAGTACTAAATTTGCGCAAAGTCGCGGGCAGAAGCTAATGTTCACTAAATAAAATGTATGAGCATGGCTACCTTACTGTGTAATTAAGATACCTATTTACCTAATTCGTCGATCATTTAGTACAATACTTAGTTTTATTACACACCACATGCACGAGTTAGGTGTTACTAGTAAAGTGTCAACTGACAATCGAGTTGGCAGAGTTATCAAATTGTAGTCATTCGTTATGACTGTTAGACCACACGTTTTTCAGTAGGCCGTCTTAATAAATATACAAGTGAATATACAATAGAACTTTGTCATTTTTACTCATTCGACCTAGTACAGTCAGCAACAGAAGTGGCTAAGCGTTTGAGGTGTTCAGAATGAGGTCAACACATCTCTATTGCCAAGAGAATAAGAGCGCGTGTAGGTCATTTTGAACACTTCATAAGTGGCTAAGCGCCACTTTTGCTGCTGACTGTACTACAATAGCTGTAGTAATATCGTATAGTATGCTCAATAAGGCTTGTGTTACAAACGTGGCAAAGGTACTAAACGCAGCCATCGGGTAAGAACCTGTTTCTCAGTTGGTGGAGCGATGAGTATGAATCCCGGAGTCATGAGGTCGAGGCGACCTTGTGACTCCGGCGAGTCTGAGGTACTAGTTGACTTTTCCGTTTTTCCTTTATTTCTAAAGAATGTAAATAATTATAGTTTCTTTAACAGACGTTTCTGCTAAATATAAAAATAATTTACATAAACAACGTCACCCAGGAACAATTATTCGTCGGAACAAATATATAAACACGCAAATAAATGCCCTGGCCAGGATTCGAACACGAGACTTCTGCTTTGTAGGCAGGTTCACTTTCGACGCAATAAAAAAAAATTAAAAAAAATATTTCGGGACAATCTTACATAAAAAAAATAATAATTAAAAAGTTGAACTTTTTAAAAATGTAAAATAGATATTATATTGAAATTTTTATTGACATTTACGAGTTAAAACGACAAAGTTCTTACAGAAAACATTCTTACTCGAATAATTGTTATATTTTATTTTTCACTTCCATAAATGAGTTTATCATAATTAATAATGAAATAAGTAACAAATAACAGTGTCCCTACATTTATGCGAGTGACAAACAAAGTACAGTTAAATATTCCTTATACAATATATGGTATTCATCATATCATTTACAACTAATTCATGAAATATTGACATTAATTATTTTTAGATGCACCATAACTACCAGACATCTATTTTTTTGAACGTTTTTATCGTCTACTCTTATAATAAGAAATTTACACAATCACAAATTTCAATAAGAGAATTTAAAATTCTACTTTTCGGTACGAAACCGCTACTACTTTTTGTACTATATACGACATAGTAATACGGTCACAACAAACATCTTTATATTACATTAATATAAGTAATGTAATCATGAATTAATCACAGTGTGATGTCGTCTGTCATTAGATTATTATAGAGTTATCATATGTTATCTTTAACCCGTCTTTAACATAATTAATTCCTTCAAAATATAACATAATATCGCATAATTATAAATTTTACCTTGGAATTTTTAACCTGGTGCAATATTGAAAAATAAAATAATAAAAAGTGAACAACATGATCGTTTCCAGTTATATGAATATTTACACAAATCATTATTTTGATTACTAAAATCGCGTTAGTTAAATATTGAAAACAACGCCTCGTTTAACTGACCACTTTGTCTAAGCATGATAAATTGATAACATGGGGCCGATTTTTGAGCCTGCACTCGAATTTAAAAAAAAATTAAGGCGAAAATAATCGCCCACAAATGTTTCTCACCATTATTTTGTGACAAAATGTACAGTTTCGATAGCCATGATTATTTATTTATATCATTCATGCTTCTTAAATACCATTTCTGTGTTTGAGAGAGTTTAAAATGTCACGATTCGAGCGTCGAGTGCTCTAAAATCGGCCTCAGTACGGTTTGCATTCTGCTTTTTGAGCGTTTTTTAAGTTGACTAAGACAAAAGGCTGGCGGTGAATTATTGACACCCAACTCAGAAGACAATTGACGATTGAAAAGCATTGGCAATAATGTTACACCGCCATACAGTTTAGCGTTTGAAGCGCGAACTAAAATTAGCCAACAGCGCCATCTCTCTAACCGAAGAGTTTTTCAAAGCACGTGTGACAGTACGGCTTGTCGTTTTGCTCCTTAAAGGTGCCCTTATTGAGTTGCCTGAGGCAGAAGGCGCAGACGAAGTGCTCCGGGTGGAACTTGCGGAACATGGCGGTGATGCAGCGGCCGGCGATGGGCTTGTGGCAGCCAGCGCAGAGGGAGCCGCGCTTGCCGTGGTAGTGGGTCTCGCAGTACGGCTGGCCCTCGTGCTCGAAGAACGAGCCCCCGTGGAATGGCTCGCGGCACTCCTGGAATTAGCGAGGAGACTTTGAGATTCTAGAATGGTGTTGTGCTTCAAGGTAGTACTGAGGCGCTACCGCCAAAAACGATATTCGTTAATTTCGGACGATTGTCTCTGTCACTCTCATGACGTCTTAATTGGAGTAAAAGAGATGCCCGAAATTTTGGACCCGGGTATGTCCTTAAACCAGAACTATTTTTATTGTAACATGATGAAGAACACAAAAAATTTAAACAAATAGGTAGACGTAAAATAAAATAGTGGTAGAAAGAGTTCGTAGGTCAGTCGGCGTGTGGAAGGGCGGCACCATCATCGAAGCCGAATAACTTCGCTGCTGTCTTCCATTTGTGGCGGGTGCCACGAATGCACATGCTGGTCGCTCTAATTATTGAAGTAATTATACGAGCCCTCAGCCAGCCCAATACGCGAGACAGGGATCTATCCCAGCGAGATGCGAGTGCTTCCCCGAGGTGTTTGACGAATTGTCCTTAAACTGCGTCCAACAATGAGAGGTAGGGCACAGCGAAGTACCATCACGCTTGAGTCTGGAGAACCCCGACTGGGAAAGTACCTCCTTACAGAAGACCATAGCCATAATAGCACTCCTACCTTTCAGGTATGTAGTGCTGTGTTCCTGATGGTGTGTAAGGATCCCAGAGCTCCAACCCCCCTTAAAGTCCGGCAACGCGCTTGTGACTCCCTGGTGTTGCGGGTGCCCACGGGCGACGGTAATTGCTTACCACCAGGCAATCCGTCTGCTCGTTTGCCGCCTGTCATTAAAAAAAAAGGAAAATCTCGTGGGGTAGTTAGAATCCTCTCTTTCACCATTAAAACGGCGTAATCTTGGCGTGTCTTAAACTTCTACTTCCGCAAAGGCCTACTATCGTTTGATTAAAAATGTAACGCGTGAAATAACAGTTGGTTCAAATGATAAATCAATAAGAACTGATTTGTTCAAACTTGAAAGTTTAAAAACTTGTGATTTAGATACTTCACTAAATCACAAGGTCGTACAGAGTTTTACAGATATTTCGTATTATTTAGTACAGTTGTTTAGTGTTTTTAAAGTAGTAATCAATTGAGGTTTGCAATAATTTAGTGTTTTAAAAAATATGTTGTTTATTATTCAAGAATCTCTTTTTTATGTTAAAAGACAGCTCAGTTTTGGTTTTATAAGTAATATAAGTAGTAGGTTTTATAAGTAGTAGGTTGTATTTGACTTCAATATAAATAATTTAACATAAGTTTGTTTAATCCAAAATGTCGTTGACAATGCTTTGCCTTTTTTCATCCTTTTGTCCAAACAGACCATATTTAAACTTTTGAACGCTTCTCCTCTTGCGTCATCATTAAGCGCGTTCTTTTTATAGTACATCATCACGCATCACCAATTGTAGACGTTATCAAATTCTATCATGGCACCTAGTACCTATACATGCGATTTGAATATTACGACAGTAAAGAGCATAAGGCATTAAGACTTAGTATTTACGTACACAAATACAAAATTACCTGCTACGCGCTACGGCGTAGAGCGACATCATGCATAGGAAACTCAACCCTAATCACAACACGTTGTCGTTGCGTGTCTACGAAGAATTTTCCCATAGCGGGAAAACCATGTCGGCTACGACGTAGCGCACTGCGTAGCAAGGTAAGGCGTAAGGTCTATCAGGGCGAGTACGCGCGTATAGGGGTTAAATTCTGCCGTAAAAAGGGTTACAAGTTCTCCTGCCATTACTAATTTATTATATTATTTATCGGGGAAAGTTTTCTCACAGATGAAGGACCGCTAACCCCTTATTGGGGAGTTATCAGAAAAAGTTACTATTTAAGAAAAAACAATAAAAGAAAATTTAAAAATCAGTTTTATGACGGATCTTTTGCAATCAATGTAGGAATACCTAATATAGAGTTACAAAACTGAAGATACATGATCGGATTTTCAGACGCTTATATTATTGAAATCGATAATTATTGACAAAGTAAATGGTAGTTACATTTTTTTTTAATGTTCGTTTATGGCTGTACTGATAGCGCAGTTGTCGGTACCGACGCACTTACTGGCGTTATTTACGAGGTAAATATTAGGTCACTGTCACCCGTTGAAGGAAAAGGCCAGCTTCTTGCCAAATTAAAGCGCGCTACACAGTTTATAAGGATGTCAAATAACGTTATAAAACGCTCTTGTTTACGGTATATGTTTTCTGGCTGTAGGCAATGTTCCAGCGCTCAAGAAATCTACCCACTATTTTATAAACGAAATATATCGCATTCATGATCTCAATAAAAACCGCGCATAATCATAAACCGGCGCTGCACGCACATTTTGCACTCAATCCGTGTTTATTTACCGCACGGCGACAGCCGAAATAGCGCGAGCAAAAATAGACTAAACTAATCCATTGGCCCATAAACAAAGCCGATCTACAGCGGCCCAGACGCCGTGACGTCACCACTATTAATACCCACGTGTGCAGGAAACCCTATACGTGCAACACTTGACCCCATTCACGATCTTCGAATGCGACAATGCATTGATAAGGGGTCACGGCCGCGGCCTTGACTGACCAAACGTCAGCCGCGACCGCCCATTGTTTTGTTTTGATTTTATTTTTGTTTTTTGTTATTGTTTTATTTTTTTATTTTTTTTATTCTTGTTCTCTTTATTGTACAAATCTTATAATTACAATAATATTACAAAAATATATTACATAGATTAATCCCTATTAGGTACTTCTTATATAGTTTTTGACTGTTAGAGTAACATCTGTGTTGTGTTTGTTTATAATCATTCCGTTCTTTTGGAGCATAGCTGTGGAAAAAAGTGGGGGAGGGCATTCATTGGGGGGCTGGTGGCGTCATAGTTTACTCGTCCTCATCGACTCCGACGCATTTCGGGCAGACAGGCTTGCCTTCCATCGCATAGAAAGACTTGCCTTTGACTGCAACTTGGCATTCCTGTGTATGAAACATTCAGTTAAAACCGGTACCTCATACTTGACCTGGCATATATGCTTGTTACCTGTTACTAAACCTGTATGGAGATATCATACTACACCAAGGAGACCTGTATCTTATAATACTGACCTTGCAGACGAAGCAATCGGGATGCCACTGGGTGTTAAGTGCGGAAATGTAGTTTTCCATGATGGGCTTGTTGCAGCCGCCGCACTTGGGCGCGAACATGTCGAAGTAATCAGCCCGGCAGTACGGCTTCCCGTCTCTTTCATGGAAGCCGTCTTCGCCGAACTGCTGCCCGCACTGAGCACAGAAGAAGTGCTCCGTGTGCCAGGTCTTTTCCAGCGCCGTCACGCATTTCTGCAAAGGAAAATACACTTTAACATCAGACGCGTGAGTCTCAACTTAATAGTCTGTATCCAGAACACTAACGTCGAGGATCGGGCCATTGCAGTAGGCGCATCTGGGCGAGAAGAGGTTGTGGTAGTCGGGCTCGCAGTACGGCTTGCCGTCGCGCTCGAAGAAGTTCCTAGTGCCCAACTCCTGGTTGCAATGGGCACACGTGAAGTGCTCGGGATGCCATGTGCGTCCCAGCGCCGTGATCACCTGCACCAAACAATCCAATTGAAAATGACACTTTCAATCACGGTTATTTCACTTCAGGAAAGGTTATCCACCTGTCCGACGATGGGCTTCTCGCAAGCGTTGCAGCATCCCTTCTGGGGGGTCTGGACTCCTTGGCGGCTCATGTCTGCCCGGAGGGATCCGAGCATATGCTCGAGGGAGGCGGATTCGGGTTGCCGCGGGCTGCTGCGGTAGTGCTCCTGCCAGGCGCGCTTCTCCCGGTACACGTGTGTTCCACCTTCGCCTCCTGAACCGCTCACCTACAACAGAAAAGAAGTTACTCGCTTGCGATACCAAGGTTTTTTGTTTTGGTATCGCGAAGTCTCCGGACGGAGTTACGTACAGAAGTAACCGGCCGGTCTCGATGGCCTGGAGCGAATGCGGTCCGAGTGATGTTTGCCTGTGTGCTTCTAATATCTATAACGCGCGGCCCCACCACGCCTGTGATGTAACGCTGCGAACTATCTTTAGCTACGAGCTTCCCGACGGGTGCGAGGGAGACAGGCGCGCTGGAGCGGTGCCTGTTTACGCGGCTGGAAATAGCCGTGGACCAAGAAAGGAGAGTTGTAAATATTATAATAAACAGAAAAGCGTGGTTTACTGTAGTGCAGTGTGCCGAGGTGGCCTTAGGGCGGGTGAATCAGCGGGCTGGGCGGTAAACCACTCGTGTCGATACAGTGGGAATTACAAACGCGTTGATCAGGAAAATCATGAATGAATCTGTTGCAAATGGGTCAGAACGGCTAACAAGTAGCCAATTATGCCAGGGCAGGGTTTTTGGCTTTGTTTTAGACCTTGGATCTCGTTTTCTGTTTCGGCGTGTAACCTTGATGTCGTTTACAATTTACAAAGTAAACAGTTTTTGGCTCAACAGTTAATTGCGCGTGTGCAATTAAATGCCATTCGGACGCGCTCTTACGAGTAAAATGTCCTATTCCATTAGTTGACTTCTGAGTCTGACGCCTTAATATTTACAATACTAAACAAATGAGTACTAATTCCTGAAAAGTCAAAATTCACTATACTCGTAATTTTATATTTTAGCTACAAAACCACTCCTGGTGATCTGATATTAACATTGATCACGACGATCATTTTGCTCAAGTACCCTACGACTTACAAGGTAAAACTAATTGTACTGACAGCTGTCTGGCCTCACCTTGATTTCAATTCTTAAAATCACCTTCTTCAGAACCGTAACGGTAATTTCAGTGTTAAGGCTAGACTTCTATAACTATCCTTGACACCAGAAAGGGACGCCATGAGGTGTTCCAGTTCAACATGCCATGGACAAACATGGCAGGCCGCTCAGACTCTATGATACTCTATAATATTGAACTACAATACACAAAGGACTATAGACAACTGACCTTGAAGTCAGATAATGACGCCATAAGATCGTCTAGTTCCCTCGTGGCGCTGGAGGCGTGGTGCCTGGTGACGGCGGGGGCCGGCAAGGCGGGCGCCGCGGGCTCCACCACCGTCTCCTGCACGGTGACGGTGACATGTTTGGTGCCAGGTCGCGGGAGGGAGCCGGCTGGTGGCACCGGTGAGGTCGATGATCGCCTGGATACAAATAATGATATAAGCATGCTACGTAATTGTCGTTGCGTTATGTGCACTTTAAAGTCCTAAATATGTCTAAAATGGCTTTCCCGCCCCTAATGAATTAGATATCCTTATATCCTTCCAAGTTGTATACTTCAAGGCTCCAGGAAAAGGTAAAAGCATGTGCATTTTCTGTAAGTTTGTGTGCTATACGCGACTGTTGTATATTTTTAACATATATCCGCCTACACTCCCTTTTACACCACAAGAAAACCTTTTAAAACTACAATAAACTTTGTAACGGTCATATTATGTTTACACCTGTGTCGTATATAAAAACTATAGGTGTAAAAACATAAGTTTTGAAAATGAACATCTTTTATCGTGTTCGAGGAAAAAGAAGTCAGCTGATTGTCACCGCTTTTACACCAAGGGCAGTCACTCAGCGGCTGTTGGTTTGGTTTGCCTATTTATACATGCCCACTTATACACTTGACATGTAAATAGCAAATGCCGCCACGCATTTTAAACTCTTACAATGTCAATTAGGTATTATATTTAATAATTGACCAATTTTAACTGACGTTTACACCAAACGTGTTTTTATTGTTATAAAAAAAAATATAATTTCGTTAGTAGACTCGCTTGATATAATTTTTGCCAAATATAAAGGTTAGCGTACAACTAATTTAAAGTAACTAAACTTTACTAGATACCTAGTTGGTTACTAAGTTCTGTTACTCGATTTGCAAACTCTTTTCTTGCGTTAAAACAAATGCTACCGAAAAAATTAAAAAAATACATAATATGGCGGGTTGTCACTTATAATTTTATAGCACACACAACACTTATCTCGTCGTATTTATAATGGATTGGGGTCTAAAAGAAAATCGTGTCGCTGTAATTGCGTTGCACAAATGCGGGCATCCGCCAAACGTGATTTTGAAGTTGCTTCGAAATCTGAAAATCAATAAACAATTCGTTTATCGTACCATTAATAGGTACAATAGTACCCTGAGCTTTGATGACCGCAAGAGGTCTGGAAGACCACGCACCGTTCGGACCCCAGCTCTAATAAAGGCAGTGAAGGCGAGAATCGCAAGAAACCCCGTCCGGAAGCAAAAGTTGTTGGCAATTCAGATGTCTATGAAGAGAAGCTCCCTTAAAAAAGTTATCAATCAAGACCTTGGACTACACGCTTATCGTAGACGGAAAGGTCATTTGATTAATGGACGATTGAAGACTATGAGGCTGAAAAGAAATCGTGTGCTACTGAAGCGGTACGCACAAAATGGCCACCGAAATATATTATTTACAGACGAAAAAATTTTTACCATTGAAGAACGTTGTAACCGCCAGAATGACAGAGTGTATGCAAAAAACAGTCAAGAAGCGAGTGTAGCTGTTCCGAGAGTGCAACGAGGCCATCATCCCTCGTATGTCATGATTTGGTTAGGTGTGTCATACTCAGGGTTAACACAGGTCCATTTCTGTGAAAAAGGTGTCAAGACTGGGGCTAAAGTTTACCAGGAAACCGTTCTGGAACCGATAGTGAAGCCTTTAAACCACTCTCTATTTCAGAACCAGCCCTGGGTCTTTCAACAAGACTCAGCCCCTGCACATAAGGCAAAAACAACTCAAGCCTGGTTTCGAAGCAACAAAATTGACTTCATTGCCCACGAAGACTGGCCCTCCTCCAGCCCGGACCTCAACCCCCTGGATTATGCTATATGGCAGGTTATTGAGGAGAAAGCCTGTGTTAAACCCCACACAAATCTTGATTCCCTCAAGCGGGCCATAGTCAAGACAGTGACGGAATTAGATATGACAACCGTGCGTGCCGCTATTGATGACTGGCCTCGTCGTCTGAAGGCCTGTGTTCAGGCCCAAGGAGGCCATTTTGAATGAAAGTGACAAATGTAAATCCTGATTGTGTGTACTTCATTTTAATATATAATTTATTCAACTTTCGTTAGTATATTTTATGTAGATAAGGATTTTTACAGTAACATAACTTAGTAACCAACTAGGTAGATCATATATGTAAAAAACAAATAAATTATATTCTTTTTATTTGATAACCTCTGTATTAAACATATACCTACCATGTTTTTTAATCCGTTAATTTCAAGTAGGTTAATTTATTGCATATCTAAAAACATAGTAAGAGTTAAAATATTAATTTCTTAAGAACATTTATTCCAGAAGACCTAAAAATATACTCTAAAAGTTAACGGAAATCAATGAAAACAGATGTACCTATGTATATTAGTTTATATTTGTTCACTATAATAAATAATTTACGACATGTTGTAAATTATTTGTACTAAATATCATATATTTGTCAGTCGGTCGACTTGGTCAGAACAATATGTTATATTTTATGTTTCACATAACCGTTTTTGGCAACTAACACATCGCTTCATTAGTGCGAGACTACCGGTGTTTTCGTTAGATAAATAAATCTATTGAACAAATGATTCTGTGCCACAAGGGAGCGATATTGCAAGATTAACGAGGTTAGTGACTGAAATATGACAGGTGACTTCAGCTTAGAGCCAAAAGCTATAGAATGACTAAATTAGGAACTAAGTATAATGTCAGATGATGGTGATGTGTGTATTTTAAATGTGTCTACAGTAGACCAATTTAATTACTACGCCACTTCTTACCTTGCCACAGTGACATTTATGTGAGATCTATACTTTCTAGGCTCGACTAAACAGTATCTAAATAAGAGACAACTAATATACACCTGATATATTAAAAAATAATGAGAATTGATTGTACATTCTATAAGTATCATGAATCTTTACTAAGAAAGGATTTTTAGGAGGTGTAAAATGTTAACAGCCAACCAGACTAAGTAGGGGTGGGAACTAGTTACATACCAGTTCTTTACTATTAGGGTAGATATTGTCGTTATTAATGATTAAGAGATGATAACTACATAACAAAAATCTGTACAACACAGTCATTACATGTAACCAGGTTGTTGCATCGCTCGCCTGTATAGACCACATAGCTAGTACCACACAAAATGATGTAGTAAGACGGAACTCACTTAGCATAATAAACAGAAGTCTATCTTTTAGCAAATATAAAAACTTCTAGCTGCCAATATACTTCGACTTTTGTAAATCACGAAACGACAGTTAATTGCTAGTCATAAATTCATGTACACAATGTATTAAAGAGCAACAAATCATTGTTTCCGTCAACCTACGCCGGACGATAAATCATCGGAACAAATGACTGCGCGAAATATAGCAAGTCTAGCTTTAGAAACATGCTGCGGCAGGTGCGTGCGCATCAATTAGGACGCTTATTAGATGCGCGCGCATGCCAACTAGAACCAATATAAAGGGTCGGTTGCACCAAATTGTCTGAAATTTTCTTGTGTGGATAGTTTGACAGACAATTCTCCGTGGGATAACAGGAGGCCTAGCACAAGAGGAGCGAGATAGACTACCCGTCCTTTTCTAACTACATTATTAAAAGAGGGACGGGTAGTCTATCTCCGCTCGAGATACAGTCCCCACTTGTGCTAGGCATACAGGTCTAGTACCACGAATGTCGAAATTCGTATATTTCGATCATCGTTAACTTTTAGGTACTCTTAAGGCGTAATAAGAGTGACAGAGACAATGGTCCGAAATTTACGAATCTCGTTATTCGCAGTAGCGCCGCAGGTGCGTCACAATATAAAAAGTAATCAGATCCTTGGTTGTGTGTTGTGAAAACTACCCTAAGGCTCGTTTGCATTGAACTGTCACCGTTAAACTTTCGCTGAATTTTAGGGCCGGTACAGATACACTGCAAGTCAACTGCAACTAGTATCGAAATTGTGCAATTGTCGTGAAGCCGGTAAACAGTCAGCATGCAGTACCAATACAAGTTGCTGCCATCCATTTTGATCGACCATTATATTGAGACTGGTGCAAATTGTCCGTAACAATGCTATAACTGTTGTATTGTATCGGGTTGATATTTTGATGTAAGATGGCGGGCTACTCTCCTATCGCATTCACACACGTTAATATTTCTACCGAGCAGCGGAGCGGCAGCGGCAGTGTGTCCATATAAGCCGTTTCCCGCCGGATTAACTAATTTTCCCACACTATAATAGTCTTTCTTGGGCCCATGCAGAAAATTCGAAACCATATTGGCTCTGTGTCGACAAAAAAAAATTACCCACCGCCACTGCTAGCTAGTGCAAAATAACAAAATAATTTGAGACTATCAATCTAGACATTAATTAACAAAGATTAATCGTTTGCTTATACTAAATTACTGTTTTATTGTAGTAATACTCTGTTACAAAGTATTCACAACATTATCAATTTATAAGTAGTATCTACGTAACACTTTATTCATAACGAAAACCAGTTGGGCCAGTTACTTTACCAAAGTTAAATCACTTCCAGTAGCCCGCGGCAGCGTATACAAGCCCTTGACACTATCTCTTCATGGGAGGAGGGGCTAATAGGGAAAAACAGCTTTCCCATACAAAGCGCTAAGTATTACAACATATAACACGATAAGTATAACATGTTATGTTGATACGTCCTTCGTACCGGATCGTTTCGAGCCCCAATTTTTAAAATATTTTGTAATTGAGCGCTACTTCCATTTTTCTGTCAACACGCCCTACGCCAACAGCGTAATTTACAATATATCCGTCAGCTGAGAGGTTAAATAAAAATAAACGAGACCGACATAATAAATTGACGAGAACGGCCTTGAACGCCCTTTTTACTAACGTAATTATATGAAACGCGTATATTTTAGTAAAGTAATAAAGGTTAAAAAATTAAAATTAATTATCAATGCTGCGCTCGTATTTGCTTGGACCTAAAGCGGATGCAATATATGTATAATCGCCATCCGATACATCGAATCGGCGAAAGTGCTCGCAATGAACTGTATTGACAGTCAGCACCATATATATTTATATAACAGTAAGGATACTGCTAGATAAATAAAGATCTATATCGATTTGGCCACTTTGATTACCACTAACTACTTGACGCTGACTGTGACGAAATGTAAATAATATGTTAAAAACAACAGAAAGGTATGTTAAGAGCCATTTAGTTAAGCTACCATCCGTTTGAATCGTTTCATAATTCCAAATTACTAGATATAAATATTTAGTTAGAAACTGAAATATATGTCATATTTAAACTTAAAAATGAGTGACCCTGGTCAATGAGTGATCGAGTCTGAGACTGGACGTATTATATATTTAGTTATTAAAAAATAGACTCCAACCGTTGCGCCAAGGATATTAGTGTCAATGTCAAAACATGTTACTATGAAAAATATATATTGTTACTTCCTCAATAAAACACCTAAATATCAAGGGTTTGAGAAATAGTTGTTTTCATTTCATCTGCTATGTATTTCAAGCCAATGTACGTAGCTGTGAAATGTTGGCAGTTAAAAAATGATAAAGGCGCCACAAACCCCATCTGTCTTCACTGTATACGTCTAGCTAGATTAGAATAGGTATTTTGAAGGAATAGGTATTTATACTTTTTTTTATGACAAAGGTTGCCACCTTTGACGAGCAGGCGGATTAGGCAATCAGGCGATGGTAAGCAATTACATCCGCCCATGGGCACCCGCAACACCAGGGGAGTCACAAGCGCGTTGCCGGCCTTTAAGAGAGGTTGGAGCTCTGGGAACCTTACTCACCACCAGGAACACAACACTACATACCTGAAAGGTAGTAGTGCTGTTATGGCTGTGGTCTTCTGTAAGGAGGAGGTACTTCCCCAGTTGGGCTACTCCAGATTCAAGCGTGATGGTACTTCGCTGTGCCTTACCTCTCATTGTTCGACGTAGTTTAAGTACAAACCCGGGTCCAAACTACTATTTATATATAGGTATTTATATCTCTACGATAAGTGTGTCTACAATAGTATCAACTAAGTTTTTGCACCACACGCCCTCTCGAAGTTAACTGAAAAAAAATTGGCGCAAGCCTCGTCGTACCTTCGTCTATTTGCCTCTTGATCGTTCGTATACGCAAGGGATAGGGATAAAGATAGTCAATTTTCAAATTAAGATCTGTAATATGCCATTTAAATTTACCTCCCATAGTCCTTGCGCTGGTCATGCCTTTAATAAACTTGGTAGTTTATTGCCGGGTAAAGTATGGCCTAAATAAAAACTTCTAGTACATCTTAACATAAATTTTGCATTTTTTTTTAAATGCGTTATTTTATGAAGTCAAGATCGTCAAGTGTGAAATGCAGTAAGGAAATGAAACTCCAGCTACACACATCAATTTGAAAACGATTTTTTTATAGCTAATTGTGATAGTTAAAAACTATATCAACTTGATATCGAGATAGAGTAACTACGCATGAATATACAACTGTCATTTATCGGTATCTTTAGCTAGAGTGATATATACACTATAGATACGCTTGTGCTTAGTACGATTCGAATGACACCTCTCTCTGGACGGATGATAATACGCGCAAATCCATCGACGCAAGCGCACGTTCACGTCCTGATTATTATAAAACTGTCATTGTAGTGCTGTTGATTGTCATACAAATAAATATAAAACTGTCACACTGATGCCAAACTATTTTACTGAAGAAAGTCACCGTTTAAAATACGATTTTCCCCGTCAATCAAGAGATATCGCGAAGCAAGCAAGCAAGCAATAAGATAAATAAACTTTGAATATTTTTCCGTCAACTCGTAAGATTTCATCTCGTGGTGTTGCTAAACAAATAAAAATGTGTTACTGAGTCCTATATCCTAAGACTCAAAAGTAAAACAGAGGGCAGGGACTAAGACTCAAAACAAATTGTCGCAAATAAAACATCGCGAAAAGCGTAAAGATCGTTCACACGATAGAAGAAAAGCGTTCACACGAAAATTTGTGGCGATGGACTAGGAATTTGAAACTTGGAGTTTCAAATTCCTTATTGATTAATAAACACGTAATTCATACTTTTTGTCTTCTTTGTGTGTGTTGTAGAGATTCAGGAACAACATTTTGTTTCAGTGCGGCGTGTGCGCAATTCACGGTGCGCGGGCCGGCGCGGGCGCGGTAAGACTAGACATTTTTACGCAGATGGGTTTAATTGTCTTTGTTGTTTTTAATAGATTCACTTTAAAGAGATATTTGCCTTACACTATTTACAGGCAGAGTATAGATATGGACATGCTATATTTATAACCATTTACAACTCCGACTATTCTGTAGGGTACCTCCAGCGAATCTGTGAATAGGTATAACTGCCTCTTTCGAGTAAGATTTGTGTGAAAGAGCAAGAAGCTGTTATGTTAGCGAAACTTGCTAGGTACTTCATAGGCGTACGAGTTAGTCCCTATAATCATATAAAAGCACTCCTAAAAGTGGGAGACGTGGCCGGAGGATTAGTCTTTTCGGGCTTTCGTTAAAGTACATATGTCTATAAACTGCAATGTTACGCTACGACCAAGAGAGACCGAGAAGCTTAGGAGAGTAACCACAATTTAACATAATATTAGGTTAAAATCGTAACACCCGGAACAGGTGTAAAACATATAAAATATAGGAATATGATATGAAAAATCGGACCGTGCGTGTGTTTACGCTAGCGTCGGGAGTCGCAGTGACGGCGGTCTATTTGCGTGCGCCTCGCACGACGGCTAGAAATACGCTTTCACACGGCCCGCGGCGTCACGCGCCCACCCTGCCAAACGTAAGGGCAAGGTAACACGCGAGTTTTGCTTTTTATTTTATTTTTGAACGGTTGGCTAAGTGGCTACGGGACATTGTGGTTTGTGGGTTCAAACGCGCTAAAAGTAGCTGGGTATTATGCGTAGTATTTTTCTGGCTGGTCTTTTGTATTGTGTATGTGGTTGGGAATTGGGAGTACCCGAAATATTACAGCTAACTTAGTACATATTAGTATATATGTATTTAACATAGTACATATAATATATTAGCCGTATAGCCAGAGTGCAAGGAGTTCTGTTCGAAATAAAATTATTTATTTATATGGTTCCTACGGAAAACCAGCGCTGTTACCACACCCGCTTCATGCTGAGTAGGGACCATTTTCTTTTAATTATGTATCTTTCTGTCATCTGTTATTTCTGTGTATGTCTCGATAAATAATTTCTATTTCTATATTACCAAGATTTTTGCTGGACACCGTTGGACGAAATAAGCTAAGTAACAAATATTTCCGATGTTAGTTCATTAAATTACTTTTTTACTATTTGATAAACCCCCGTAGCACCCTAACCATGAGTTGTGACATTAACGTTTTCGATAACGAGTATCGAGTTTAATATCTGTGCATCTCGTTCGCACTAAAATAGTACAAGCGAGATGCACAGATAGTAAATTCGATACTCGTTATCGAAAACCTCAAAGTCACAACTCATGGTAAGAGTACAGAAATGTACGAGATTGCGTGAATTTTTCTACAGCACATTTTACGTACAGACTCAAGCAAAGATGACATTGAATGTGTCATTTTCGTTATATTCCATAATATTTATACAGTTACTACGAAGAAACTATTTTATTCCAGAATTATATACGATTTCAAGTTCAAACTGCGGCGAGCAAAAACCATCATAATTTAACTGCCTATCCACAAGTGTGTAAACATCGTATGTAGTAGATATTTATAGAAATTCGTATAAAATCCTACTCATATATTTTACGACAGTCGATCCTTTTGTATTCACAAGACATCAAAGAGTTAACAATGTTTCTTTCCTTATAATAAATCTCTTACGAAAGTCTCTAACGAGGTTGTAAAAACGAGCTATTGTGGCGAGACAAACTATAATTTTGTCAAGAGGTTTCGGTTAGGCAGTTTTCCTGGATTCCAGAGATTTCTTGGACGGGTTTAAAAGCATAGAAATGATAACAAAATATGTAAAGTCATGTATCTTAAGTTAACGGGCGTACGGTAAAAATATTCATTTCTGAAGTCCATAAAACAAAAAACGTCAGTGAACACGACACATTTCTCTTTCGTTTTGCACTAAGTTATACGAGACGGCAAATTATTGATCGGCTGCAGGTGCCAAGGGAATATATTATTTATATGAAACAACTGCGCGGTTCCAATTAGATCGATAGGAACACGTGTTATTTTATGATTTGGTTTTCAATTAGTTGTTTGGTGAATACGAGTAGTACATCACAAGGGAAATATATAGGAAGGTTTTAAAACGGTAGTCTTTCCTATACTAAGTTCCAAAGGGTAGGGTCAGAAAAAGTGTAGGTACCTACTTGATATATAGGTACGTAAGACAGTCATTAACCTAAAATATTTTGGTTTGTTAGACACTGTTTTCTACCACGAGATTATACCTGATGAGAATTATTAATTATTCTGATGGGACTTACAATTTTAACGTTATGCAAGTAGATTATCGTCAACATCAATCATCAAGCTATACAGTAGTCCACTGCTGGATATAGCCCTATATGGGTAGCCCTGCTGGATATATAGCTTTCCGCATCCAGCATCTGCCTGCAATCTTTCGCATATCGTCATTCTACCTAGTCGGAGGGCGTCCTACACTAGCAAGTAGATAGTCCGCCAATCTTGCTGTTATACGTCAAGTAAATCAGTAATGTAAGCTTACCCATTGTGCAGGTCCGTACTGAGTTGATCGAGCAGCGAGTCCACGGTGGGCCTCGCGGTCGCCGGACTGGCGGCACCGTTGGTGCGCGCGTAGCCATCTGCAATAAGTACAATATATTATCATCCTGTTAACTGTAACGGCCATTTTAGAGACCCCGACTTCGGACTTTAATAAGTGTTTCGAAAACTGGTTCGATCGAATGAAAAAGTGTATTACGTATCACCGTGATTACTTTGAAAAACAATAAATAAAAAATTAAAACTTATATTGTCTTTAATTTCACCAAACGACAGAACTTAAAAGACAGCCCTCGTATATGCCCCGTTTTAGACAGCTGACAGACGGGCGCCATTTTGTTAAACACTCGTTAAGGGTACTTTACTATCTGTGCATCTCGTTCGCACTAAAATAGTACAAGCGAGATTCACAGATAGTAAACTCGATACTCGTTATCGGAAACCTCAATGTCACAACTCATGGTAAGGGTACAGAACCGATTGCCGCGTGATGCCGGCTGACTAGAATAGTACCACCCCTCCTCCCGCGGGTGTCGTAAGAGGCGACAAAGGGAAAAATCCTACGGACGGGCAGCAGCGACCGTCGAAACCCAATCTACAGCTACTGCGGTCGCCAACCCGCCTGCCAAGCACGGCGACTATGGCAACTGCCCTGATACAAATCATATTTGTGGGAGGCCTATGTCCAGCAGTGGACTGAAATGTATGTAGGTATGTAATGTACAAATGTATGTATATGTCGTTCTGACCAAAACCAAAAATGATCCAGCGAGTGTAGGTATATAGTTAATAGTGAGTGAATAATATATAAGTAAGTCACAGTTCTGTTTGACTTTCTAACAATGTGTATTGGGGCATACCATAAAAATAGGAAATTCCTTTCCGGAAAGTTATACGTTTTTTTCCGTAAGGATGGCGCTTCCAATAATAGAACACAGTAATATAAATATAGGAAAATCATTCAAATTAACATATATGGTAATTTATAACTATACTGTTTTAAGTAATAGGTAATTATAATTGTAATATCGTTCACATTATGCTAACTTAACCCTTTTTAAGGCCTCAGTTATACAGATATGCTACGTGAAAGTTACATATATATTACACTACCATGTTTGTACAATACAATTAAAATCAGTTAAGACTTCGGTTTTCTCGGGTATCATCGCTTAATTCCGGAGTCGGAAATGACACGATATACATTGCCGCGATTACTTTTAGGTAGCATTTAATTTGAAGTATCATAAACGCAATGTTAAGCACCTGCCAAGATGACATTATTAACCGGTAGACCTAGGAAGAAAGACGCGAGAATATGAAGAAGCGACATGAATTTGAACATTCATTATTTAATGAAGCTATACTTGTATATAAATATATATATACATACATGAGTCAATATTTTACTGTTTGGTGTAAGTAGGTACGATATTATGTCGCATTAATCATTAATAATAAAATAATCATAAAATTAAAATTAAAAAAAACCGGCATCAACCGTTTTTTATTCATATTTCGTAAACGGCTTGGCCGATTTTGGTAATTTTTAATTTTCATATAGTAAAACAACAAAGCTAAGTTCAAAATTTAAAAAAATATTTTTTGTTTGGGAATGTCTACTTTTCGTAATTTTTCCTTGATCTGCTTCTTACTCTACTTGCTAGCATTTTTCTTATTTCAATATAAAGGTTGTGTTAGTTTTGAGCTACAAAGGAGGTTCTGTTGCTCATATCGTTCTTGTACCTACTGTATTCAATAAGACAACGAGTAATATATATAATTAAAGGTCAAATCTGTAAATTGATAACTCTATGTGATAGACGAGGGATTCACGACAATTACCGAGGTTGGCCGAAGTCTTAACTGATTTTAATTGTATTGTAATGCACTGGGGACCACATCTTCGGCATAAAAAACGAAATCATTAAGAAAAACATCTATGATAATTGACCGTTTAATTGACTAGACACGGTCAATCGAACTTTATTGTGTATCTTGTAGTGGGTAAGATTAATATACGAATATTACTGAAAAAATGCGTGGATGATTGCTATCATACACAATACCCACAGTGGATGATATTTTGAATGTAAGTAAATAGGCTCAGTTTCTAAGTTATTGTAAATAAGTGGTCGCTAAATCGCCTGTCTGTATAAGTAGGTAGGTATAACTTAAATAGTATAATAGAAACAAAGACGATAGCTTGCTTCTTTTAACAGGCATAGTGATAAATTGACCACATACTAGAAATGAATTAATTACACTAAAATTTAATACTGACCGAAAACGTATGAATAAGGCAAGAGAGCTTGATATACACGCTGTACATTACCATTATAGTTAAATAAAAAAGGGTATGTTCTTTTCCGTAAATGTTTATTAACTAATTGGTTTCCAAATCGTCTCTGCCTTATAATGGGTTAAAATCTTACAATACGTTTTTTTAAATATCTTGAGACAAACAGACTTTTAAAGAGAATCGTGGACTACTAACTACACATTTTGGATGCAACATCATCATAGATGATCAACATATCAAAAATTTAGTCACAATTCAAGTAAGTACCTATAAATCTAGCCACATAGTTTCATAGGTACTAAATAAATCATTTGGTAATTTTCCGTGTACATTGTGAGATAGAAGTTTGAGTGAATTATTAATTATTTATGAAAACTTGTTTATTTCTAACATTACTGACCTTACGTACACATGATATATGATCATACGTTCATTTTTGCTAGTAATAATCCATCATAATGAAAAAGAAAATAAATCAACACAATTTTTAAGAACAGCGACGAAATCCCCTCGGTTGTTAATTACAGAACGTGTCACCGGAAAACAAAATCCTATGTTGTAAGAGTGTGACGAGAGATTCCGAAAATATTAAAAATCATGAACGCGATAGTCAATTAGAGTAGAAACAGGTGGGACGGCCCGTGCCAAGTCTAGAGGCCGCTTAACCGACCGTATACACGTGCTTTGTGTGAACCATAGAGGATTAAAAGAGTTGAGAATGATGCTGACAGGCAGTTAAAATTGAGGCTAATTGGTTCATTACGCGTGGATTGAAGGAAAAGCTATTAGGAATTACTGGCCCGTTTGAGTTTTATAAATAATTTCATTAGTTAGCCTCAAAAAACAACAAGGTCAATGTAATTATTGTCGTTGGACGACATCATCTTTAGCTTCTTAACCTTGCGGCATCCTATTTCGGAGCTCCTTTGAAGCTAGCTACGCAGTTGGATTTCTAGTGCTTTAGCCCTTTAACGCCCAAACTCACTGTGGTCTTGCATTCAAGCCTCCTCGCGGCTCGATTGTCCCAATGATTCTTGTTAAGAAAAAACTACAAAAAGACGATGTTGTTGGATGGTCATTTTTGCATTACAATTTTGAACTTGCTCTATAAAGGGCTAGACTATTCTACAATAGACGGATGAAAATAGCAATCTTGTCCTTATCCATTGTCATTGTCAACAGGAAAACAAAAATGACCTTAAGACGGCATGAATACTCGTAAACCATAGACTGAATCTAAATGTAACTTCAGATATTGCATCAATTAACACAAGCATCTCTTCAAGTATACTTTGACCATGTAACGCTCAAATTACTGACGATGAATAACGAGGTGTCTCAAAGTTTTTCGTTAATTGAGTTTCGTGCTGCCTCGCTGCATTGATATCTACAATCCGTCTACGGCTTCATTAAACATATCATTTATTGCAGTGTAAAACCATTACAAGATCCACTAAATTCAAGCGTTATTATGCACGCTTTGAAGCTGCAACACTCATTTTTCATGAAATATGTTCTAGATGAATGTGAGACGAGTCAATGTCAAACGTCTACATTTTGCCGTCAAAACTGTGCCAGGACTGGTATTCACATCGGCTGTCGGACATACCATTATAAGTGTGATCTTCATTATGTATTTATTCTGGGGATTTTGAGTCCAAAATTATATTGGTTCGGTAGATATGCTACCGGTTGTTCAGCAAGTGTTATAATATTCCAGATGTCGTTAATCTCCTCATAGTGTAAGATTAGTGGGTAAAGGATATAGTTTACGCCTCATTTGATAAATAAGTAACCCCCGCTGCTGTAAACTACGCCATTTTGACATACGTTTCTAGTTATACCTGTCTTTCTTTGGCACGATCTGCATCCAAATGACTTGATATCTTTTGATATTATCTTATAACATTGCACGTAGTCAGATTCATCGAGGAGTGACATAAAGTAGCGAACCAGTTGGTATTTTACATATAAGTAATTATGACTGTTTTTATGTTATACTGTTGCTGTTGAGATGTAATATGTACAAAAACGTTAAAACATTTTGTTTACATACCAGTGTCATGTGAGGGTGTTTGTGGGTTTAAACTTGGGATTGTTCCATTCTGTTAAAATTCATATTGACCATAAAATTATTTGTTTTCAAGTAAGACTACATAGCTCATTAGATCGATTAACCCCTGGAACGCCGCTGTCAAAGTTTTGCTGTTGAAACAATGACTTTGAACATTACATTTAAAGTCAAAACGGCTTGTGACGGGTACGGGACAAGATCATATAGATAGTCGAAACCGTAAGTAATACCAACACTCGTAGATATCAGTCGCTCTACGAATCTAAACTGACAGCGCATTATCACATGCACAACAAAAACATTGAGCCGCCACAGTGTGAAAGCCAGTTTTCGGCACATGTAAAATAAATGTTAACTTCGATGGTTGGCAAGCCGGTGATCTATTCTTGAGTTTTTGTAGTTCACAAAGTTTATCGACCACTTTACAGACTGGACCAATTAGGTCTGACCTTCGAATATTTACTTATCAGTGCGGGATGGCATGCCACCCATATTTGTAAAGGCCTAACTAGGAAAATACCACCACGTACAGTCACCGACTTTAATTGTTGAGCCACTTACGGTTCAAGCAATAGTCTATTGTTTAGTACTTAATACATGAAGTGCCCAATGTAAAGTGAACCCTAAATGGCTCAACAATTAAAGTCCCTGACCGTACATGAAACGGTGCAATCAGCGTATGTCATGTCAGCCATTGCATAATACATGTAATTTGGTTTTTCACCTAACTAGCTCGGAAAGTTCTTCCCGTTTTATTCTTTAAAAACAGATAGCAAAGTTGTATTTTATTTACAAGAGTGCAAAGTAATTTCATACAAATTGTTTATTACTAAAGAGTGTTTTTTTGATGTTAGCTGGTTGGACGTTCTTATATTTAAAGTTTTTGAATGATAAATGATGGATGCCAACAATTTCGAATACATTTTGACAGTTATTTTTTTCCTCGCGGTAGTGAGGTGAAAAATTATGTGTTTCACTCGGTAGCAAAGTGTGTTCCCTCTCCGTGCTTTAAAACCCTTCCAATGCTCAAGATTTCACTCTTTCAATTTTGGAATCTTTCGCTAGCTCGGGTGACGGGTCTCAATATTAGCACGAGAAGGTAAACACTAACTTTGCTCCCTTGTATAACAAATAACTATTGTTGGTTTAAGCACTGTCCATTAAAATGGGTGAATATGCTAAGAGTGATCTAAATCAACAGCGCTTTATGGTATATGGGTATGATAATGCGCTGTTAAGAGAAGAGGCAGCAAGTTTCTATATAAGCATGTCTGGTCATTACTGTACTTCTAACTATATCTAAGGTTGCAAGATGCTCACAGTTGGTACATCGATTGGTGAATAGTGATGTGCGGAAGCGGTGACCTTGCGTGTACGTGCTGTCGCGGTAAATATGTGAAATACATCACCGGTGTTATAATGGGGGGTGATGCTGTCACGTCAGCGTGATACGATAAATTATACCCAGGTGCTGTTATTTTCATTACAGAGTTGCTGCGTGACGTCATACTCACTGTCTTCATTCTCAACTATGTATTTAATTTATATACAATTAAAATATATAATTTTGCAGATAGGTACAGTAGGTACACATCACTGCATGATGTTATAATTGAAGTGATGCATGTGGTATTAGTTTAATATGTAAATTACAAGTAGGTGCTAATACGCCTAATCATTTAATTAAGGAATCATTTTTGTGAGGTAGTGAATATAGTTAGAAAACAATGTAACCGAGCTATCAAGTAGATAAGTTTTTCATATTAGTGCATAGGCATCAAGAATTCAATGAGATATTCTCCACGAATATACTTTGTACTAATTTTGTTTTGTAGTATTTTAATATGATTGAAATTTATCATCTACGGAGATACATATAATCTTTCAATGGGATTAAGTGTAGAGTAAGACTTGTACAAATGTGTGTCTGATTGAAATTCGGGTTCTAATCTAAGATCAAAAGAAAATCCTATTTACATATATAATTTTTACTTTCTGGCCTCGTTAAATTTTCATAGGAGAATATCATTTATTGCAGTTACAATACTGGTGCTTTTTCTGTAGAACGTTTAGGTACGTCAGTTTATCAGAGTAGACTAAATACACTGACTCATTGGATTTGCTTGATTTATTCACAGTTATTATATTTGGATCGGAAGCAGAATTAATTTTACTAGAGATACTAGCCTCCATTTGAATTAGAGATGTGACTACAAAATGTCGATATAAGTACCAACAGCTAAAATCGGCACGAATTTTTAATAAGTTTGTTACTGTCTGCTTATGCTTCCATTTATTTTCGATTTACATACTTACATTGTTAAATTTGTATTTTAAAAAAATATATAGAATAAGGCAAAAACAGGAACACAGCCTGATGAGGAAAAGAAGCAAAGTGGCTTAGCTAGTTCATTTAGCAGAGTTCTTTTGAGATTTGTTCCATATAACAAATCGTAAAATTTTGGCACCTATTTTAACATATGTACTCGACTTACATGCTATAGATAGCGGACTCCAGGGTCGTTAATGAAGTAGTAACATCGCACATATGTAATGTTTGATATCGTGTAACAGATTAACTCGCTTTATCGATATCGGTATCGATTACGTGACATCCTTAATTAAAATGAAATAGGATAAACAAACTAAATCGCATTGGCAGGAAAGACGTATTGACTCAGATCACTGCTGTTATTTCAGGATTCGTAGCCTAGTTATATTTCAATACCTATTTACATAGTGATATTTCTAGCTGCGCATATGGTTGTAAACAATTATTTTACCTTCCGTATTCACGCGTAGGTCTTTGAATTTTATTTTGTTCAGTTAACATTATTTTATTAGTTACGAATTTACAAAGATTGAGATCAAATAGTAAGTTAAAAATACATGTGACAATCAAACTGAACACATATTTACAAATATTTGTCTAACAATTAGGTAGTATCTCTGATTTTTCTCACTCACTCAATTTAAATTAACCCCAGAAATGAAGTAATTCTACAAATTGAGCATTTATCGTGATCGCCACAGCTAAAATAATAAGCAGTTGTTGTTCTTTTCCTTTTGACCTGATAGCCTACCGCGAAAATCTAAATTAACAAATTTCAGACGATGGTCTCTGTCACTCTAATTACGTCTTAATTGGAGCAAAAGTGAAAGATGCCCGAAACTTCGGTTTTCGCAGTAGGACCCTCTGTAAAGTTAATCACATGACCCGGATGATATATGTTTGGACCCGGGTATGTCCTTAAACTACGTCCAACAATAAGAGGTAGGGCACAGCGATGACCATCACGCTTGAATCTGGGCAGCCCAATCCCAACTGGGGGAGGAACGGCCCCCTTACAGAATACCACAGCCATAATAGCACTGCTACCTTTCAGGTATGTAGTTTATGTTCCTGATGGTGAGTAATGTTCCCAGAGCTACAACCCCCCTTAAAGACCGGCAACGCGCTTGTGACTCCCCTGCTGTTGCTTACCACCAGGCAATCCGTCTGCTCGTTTGCCGCCTATGTCATAAAAAAAATATATATATGGAAACTTGAGTTATTGATAAGTGATAACAACTCACCTCTCTCACTAGTAGGAGTCTTGTCACCATAGCTGCCGTATCTCGCGTTGCTTAGATCGTCGAGTAGGGTGTCCAGCTCGGACAGGTTGCCTCGCCCCGTCGTCCTGCCGTAGCCGGACTGTCCCGTCGAGTACGGCGTGTGGCAACCGTAGCCTGAAGTGCTGTTCGTGTACTTGACTGGGATGACTTTTTCCAACGAGCCCGTGTTCTGGTATGTGGGCTGTGGACAATAAATATAAATTAAGGAGACTTTTTCCATGTACCAGACATCCTACGACTGGCTCATTCCTGGGCCAAAGAATGGGCTGTTCAGCAGAAAAATGAAGATAGAGTTATGGGATTCCGCAAGGGACAAACTTGGTGTGGACTTAAAATAATAGTAATGTGTGGAATTGGAATAATAAGTTTTGTTTATTTAATGTATATTTTATGTTTGGTTTGATAAATGTGTATTAAGCCATTTGCAAATACATGCAATTTTCAGTATGGTAATGAACGAATAAGCAAATGCTGTTACGCATATCTCTAAATATTTATTTGTGGTGGTTAAAATAATGGTTAGTTTCAATAATTAAAATAAATGCTTCTGGGTCTTATAAAGGTTAAATTATAGAGTGTGACCGAGGTGACAATAACGTGACATTGTGACAAATAAAAAAAGCCAAAGGTGACTTTAGTATCATTACCACCATCTCAGACGATATCGTTAATATTATGAGAATTAATGGATGCAACTGTGGACATAATGACAATTTTATGCATCATAATTTAAAAGAAACATATTTTTTTAAACGAATGTACAGTCAGCAGCAAAAGTGGCTTAGCGTTTGAAGTCTTCAAAATGACCTACACGCGCTCTTATTCTCTTGACAATAGAGATGTGTTGACCTCATTTTGATCACCTCAAACGCTTACCCACTTCTGCTGCTGACTGTACATGTATCTTCTTTTTAAATTATGATTTTCTGCGCTGCACACGTTATCAAATAATTTTAAATATCCCCCGTGTTTCGTGTTCAAACGGATTCTACATCTTTGCTATGACGTAATACGTGCCAATTGGTTGTAAACACTCGTGCGCACAACAGCTACCGATCGTAAATCATAGCCCAAACAAACGGTGGATGTTCTAAAAAGTTACTGAGTGATTTCAACTTCGCTATATATGAACCAGTATAAGTGTGGACTCTAAAATGCACTGATTTAGGGGGAATGAAGTAATAAGGACAAACTAGTAGGTTAATTAGAAAGCAATTTGTAAATGTACATGAATAAAGTTCAATGAGAAAGACGAGAAAGTCATACCAATTTTTTTAAATATATTGTTTCTACATAGGAGTAAGTTAAACATATATTCGGGTAAGCATGTATGCCATTACTTTCAAAATTTGTTAGTGTTCTGTTTTTAGTTTAAATCTGTTTAGTTCAAATCAAAATCAAATCATATCATATCGCCTTGATGATAGAGGCGTTGTCTGGATATAATCCCGAAGTATCCCAAATACTTTTTCGGTTGCCGTAGCCCGACTACAAACACCGACGTTTTATTCTAATTATATAAAGATATATTTCGACGGACATCGTTATCATCGATAGATATATAAAATATATAAACATTTTGTATGCATCGATGAATTTTCATACTAGCGCCATCTGTACCTGAAGTGTGGCACTTCTTGGAATTTCTCCAAGGAAGTGAGTCAGCCCTCACAAAATATGAAATCGTATATACAGACGCGATAGTGCGGTCTATTTTTACTAGATGGCGATGGTGTTGTAACGAATAGGCAAGCAATCCCTAAGGCTTAAAATGAAATGCGAATGTATGTCTGTCTGTTACCTTTTCACGCTCAAATCACTGACCCGATTAGGATCAGATAAGATGACAAAGTCCTTACGTCCCGAGCATGGACTACGGACAGTTTTAAAACCTATAATCAACCACATAGTTAAATATAGATATGAAAAGTAATTTTCTTTAATACATGTAATGTACCAAGAGTGAAATCACAGTTTGACGTCAACAGCATCACGCTTGATAAGTAGATCAAGGCTATGGCTAAAAATAAAAGTCGCCACACTAAGGATTTCTTTGAAGATGACACACGACAACGAGGGTATTCTCCTGAGCGCAAACACGATCTTAGTATTATTTTCCAAGGTCTAACCAACCACAGCCCACAGCACATTTTGATAACCCTAAGCTTGGCTCAAGTTAAAGGGGACATCAAATTTATCTTAAGTTTGGTACTTAGACCCATGTTGGATATGTGTATTTCAAAGTTTATTTTTCTCATCGAAAATGTTTGTTGATTTTAGGATATAAAAATGGGATTGTACTGATTGAAAAATTTATGAAAAACTTTAGGTTATAGTTACTGGCTACATTGATTGTAATTATTTTGTCCCAAATGTATTTTGACTTAACTACTCGTATTTTGACTAACTGTGTAAGTTTCACACAATACTTTTTGTTTATAAATATTAAACATTACAGACTGGTGGCCTAGCGGATAAGCGCTAGCGGCCTAGCGGTTAGAGCGAGCGTCTGGAAATCCGTAGGTCGCAGTATGAAACTTCGGCTCATACCAATGAGTTTTTCAGAACTTATGTATGTAAGAAATATTAATTTCAGTGAGGAAGAAAATAAGAAATCGGCATCTAACATCACTATTATTATTTTGTTGTTGTCTCTACAATCGAGTGACGAACCAACACGGTATATTACCTTTTCCATGAAAACGCGAACTTGGTCAACTAGGTAAATACTAGTGAATAGTCAGCGAAGAACATCTGCAGTTCGATGACTAATATTTACGAGACAAACCCGTCACCTCGACAATCACAGCATGGGCATTGTTTACAATTAGAATTCATGTCACGTAAGCGTTTTCAATGAAGAATAGGTAGGAATACTCATAGACAGAACTTGTAAAATGCGAAATTTTATGACATGTTCTGTTTCTGCAATAATAGTTTTTACGAGTAATTTTTGTACATTTACGAATGTCTTTTGTAATTTGAGAAACATTTTAGTGTCTCTTATTCACGTAATAGGATAAGGTGCAAAATAAGTTCAAACTAGTCAGTAATTTTAAGGAGGATTTTTTACAAGGAATTTTGAAGACTGCTCCTGGAACAAGCAGGCTACAAGCAGTGTTATATTTATTATTGCAATACTGGTCCCCGAGTCATTAATTATTAAAGACGGAGAGTTATCTTATCCCGAGGAAGGCGGCAAGGTCGGACACAGGTACCACCTGGCAAACTTGTATGGATACTAGAATTCAGGGAAAAATGCTTCTTGCGAAACCCACCACGTAACTCTACGGAGTTACTGAAGCTTATGTTTAGGGACTGAAAGTTCATGCAAGGTCATAAATATGTATATGATTTAACACCTAATTACGGGTTAACGACGACTAAAATAGTTACCTTACATTTACAAACAAAGAGTTCAAGAATTTACTATCAATAAGAAAACCAAGATATAAAGTGACGTACATCCTAACTTGGTTAGATGTATGTAAGAATGGGGTCACGTACCCGACATTCTGGTGGAAAGCTCCAGCTAAAAAGCCAGATATAAAAGTAAGTACTCACCGAACTAGATTTATTATAATCCGTATTCCTCGATCCATTCAGGATGGAGCCATATCCTGTGGAGGTAGGCGAGCTCAGACTGCCTCCGGGGGAGCTGCGGCCTCCCGGGGAGCTTGTTCGGCCCCCTGGGGAGCTCGTTCGGCCTCCGGGTGAGGCCGTGCGGCCGCCAGGAGACCCCGTCCGGCCCGGGCTGCCCACGCGGGCGCCGGGGTTGATGGAGTTCTGTAGGTCGGCGAGCAAGGCATCTGTAGACAAGGAAATTAAATGGTCAATTTGGTTTTAAAGCATTGTCAAAGAAATCGTTTTGGTAACGCTGTCCAGGAAAAAACTCAATAAGAACTGGAATGCAGGATTTTTCTAACATCTCATTGTATATTCAGGGTTAACCTAACCCATCTCAGAAGTAAATCCAATGGTAAGTTTTATAAGTTTATTGTAGTTTATAAAATTGAGATTGAACTTATACAAGATTAGTTTTACATAATTGCGAATGCTATTATTAGATTTTCTTGTAAGTTTGTTTAAATTTGTTAGTATTAATATTATAGTGTTTATTTTATACCACAGCAGACTAAACTACTTACAATGTGTTAGTTATTTATACAGGCACTACGAAACTACTAAGGAATACTCGTATCGCAGCTCGTTTTGGTAATGCGATATTCTACTTTGGTCATTGATAGGTAATTTAATGTGTTATTGAGTTACGGGATGTTTAAAATCTTTCTAGTATGTATTTTTTCTAAATAACCCCTGTTTCACCATTACAAGAATAATTCTTTGTAGCCATATAAAAACAGCTGTTACTATAATTGAAATGAAGTTTGCACAACACGTACATTTTTCTTAAGTGAACGTGAAATGTCATAACATAAAACTATTGTATACACTGACAATTAGTAGGGGTCGGACGCACCTAACTGTTTGTCGTTGTCACCCATATAATATGTGTCATTATCTAGGAAAGGGACCTTATTGTCGATGGCACTTACGTCGAATCGCGTTGCGTTCGTATTGTATCGTCTTGAACAACGACATAAGCGCCATCGACAATAAGGTCCCTTTTCATAGATAATGTCACATATATATCTATATGTATAACCATCGTTTAATTTCGGCATATTCGAACATTGTAACGTTGATGGCTATTTAAACTGATAAAATCCGAAACCCGATGGCTTACATAAATCTCATAGAGTTCTGCATTCACCTTGTTATTTAATGGTAAGAACGAAAGTATAAAATTGGCTCCCGCATGCTGAAGAAAAAAAATTCGTCAATTGTGACTTATACCATTGATACGTATACGTATTTTTATTGCGTTTCGCTGCTGCGTTAATTTCGGTTTAAGGTTCAACACACTATTTAGAAGCTTTATCCAGAAAAAATACGGTTCAGGGACACGACTAATCCATCATCGTATCTCTGTCAACAACAAATGTTGTTACAGTCCTTTCTCTTTTGTACCTTAGCACCAACAACATAGGGATTAAGTTCGATTAAACTAGTTTAATCAACAAGTAAGATATGTACTTAAGTAATTGGAGTTATTTGCTGGCTTATATAAATAGTCTGGTGGCTGATGTCATGTTGGAAGTAAACGGGGTTTTATTGAAGTCTACGTATTTTTTGTCATGAGCCGCTTTGATGATTGTCGACAGTCTGGCATAAATGCTAATATAGAAACATTATTTAGTGGACGTTAAATAAAATCGTGCATTATTGATAATTATTGCAATGCATGAAAATTTTAAATTAAATCACGTATGTATGTATGTTTAAAGGTTAAATCTGCTTTTGGAGCAGAAGCGTCGCACGAGAGATACAAAGTAAAAAATAAAAAAACTGCCAAATAAACTCGTTTCTATTGCTCTTGAAAGTAATATACAATCTAAGCTAAGTATTAAATACGTTCAATTTTCTTAAATGTGTAAGCTTTGCTTTCGGTTTTCTCCAGACTGCAGCAACACTGTTGAAGTGTACAAAACAATAGGGATATTGTTAAATCAAACGAACTCTTTAGAGGCAGGAAACGTTTGAGTAATATCGTTTTTTTGTATTAAGAACAGTGAACTCTTATAGTAACGACTGAGCCGAGAAGTTATTAACATTATTAGTGACATACAATGTATGTTTTTTTTATCACATATGTGACATTATCTATGAAAAGGGACCTTATTGTCGATGGCGCTTACGCCGTTGTTCAAGATGCCGCAATACAAACGCAACGCGATTCGACGTAAGCGCCATCGACAATAAGGTCCCTTTTGCTAGATAATGTCACATATGTTACTCAAGTTTCAAACTGTGAAACTGTAACTTATTCCAAGCCTCCTGAGTCTTAGAATTCTTTTGTTTTCTTTTGTAATTGAATACTTGAATACTATTAATTTTATAGAAGCGGGCGGACTCACGTTTTATAAATCGAATGTTGTTCGATATGTTTCGCCCGTAAGAAGCATAACCATGAGCCGTTCTCGTTAGCTGAGGATTCTGACGAAGTTCAGGTTTAGTTGATTATGCTCCTCGTCGCGGAGTGAAACATGTCGGGAAATATAGTCGATTTGAGACGTGACACGTTTGTCGACGTGAGACGTTCTATACAATTAATATAATTGAACCTCACGATAGTTTTCTTTAATAGGTACCTATTAAAGAAAATAAACTATTAGTCAAAAGTACAAACTTTTTATTATAACGGCTCTGGTTTATTATAACGGTTCTGGGTTCAGACTAAAGTGATTGTTATTGTATGCACCAGTGACGCTGGAGAATATCAGCAAAACAGTTTCTTAGAAAGAGTTTCAAGATCAGGTTGCACTTTGACCTTCGTGGCTGCGAGTAACCGGAGGTCAGCATGAACATTTTTTTTTAAATAATATGATATGCCTAAGAACTAGTGGAGTCATTCGATATTTACATCTTCCGAGTGAACTGAACCAATAAAAAAGAAAGTGGAATCATTATATCAATATAACCGAATGGATCACAGTAGTTCTATGCACCCTTAGAATAATTATTGTCACATTCACATTTCCCTGTGTAATGGCTTCTCTACATGATGGCCCAGCACTGGGCCAGCGAGATGGCCGTGCGATGGTTGAAATGCCACTACACGATGGCGACTTTAAGTTGTGATCTAATCGTTTTGGCTCACTCCCTTTGATGGACCATAATGTATTCAGGTTCACTTGCACCGTTCCATTAACCATACCACTCAGACGCAACGCAGAATAAGGGTTAACATGGATGGACTTAGCTGGTTAACCTCGAGTTAATTAATTGGCTAACCCTAGGCGGTGTAAGGGGACCTTAATGTCGGTCAAAGGTAAAATGACATTATCAGAAACATTGAAGTCTTTATGTATAAATATCCTTATCCAAGTCAAGGAGGTTAAGTTTATCAACGCTTGTAACTGCAACTATGCCTTAGTCTTAAGTTTTATATTTGAATACTTACTATACCTAAAGTCGAGATGATAAAATATTGTCTCGTGGAACAGTAATGTACCTCTTTTTGTGCCAGGATTCTCAAAGAAAGAGGTACATTACTATCTTCTTAAAGACGATGAGGACCCCACGCAGACAGAATCGAACAAATACGAGCAGATACTGCCAGGCCAATACTAAAAGTGCAGTTCAATACAGTGCATAAACTATATAATTAATTATAGTACCTTTATTAATTATATTTGACTTTCACTAGTACTAGTAGGTAACTGTAGGTAGCTTTTAAGTAACCTAAAACATTCAATTTCACATTTGCACAAATTATGACATATTTAAATCCTCGCTTGTCCTCGAGAACGAGTTCTTTTCGTGGGTTCAACGACTTCGAAATGGCTCCAAACGAATAACTTACTCGTATCAGCCGCTATTTAAATATCGAATCAAGAGTGCCCTGTGTCCCTTATCGGGATTACTAGCGCTTTAGATAAGAGCAAGCACTAAAACATCTTACAAGTGAACTGAACCCATTTAAAATAAAATAACTAAAGCAATTGCTTTCATACACTTTAATTGGTTTTCAATTCCATTGACACAGCATCTTCGCGTCACATCAAACAAACGATTCCTTTAGACGGAGCCTTGTCATTGTCTCTAATTGGGTCATGCACGACTGAAATAAATTACAACAATTGGAGTTTAAACAGAGATACCATACCGAGACCGTCGCAAGCTTCATACACTTCAGCATAATCCGATTGTGGCACTAAATTCTTATGCGTTTTCAATATTTTGCCATAAATATCATCATTGACCGTATAATGAGCGTTAGACATTTTCGCAAAACTGAAAGGATTCACAGGACACTGCACTGGTTGGATTAAAAAAATACAAGTTGCATCCCAAGGGCAGGGGTTCTAAATTTAAATATCTTCTCGATTTGTGGTGCGCGGGCGCCCGTGTTATGGACTAATGCAGTACTGATTCACCACAAGCAAAAATCGCTCGGCTAACACATTGTTCACATAAACATTTGTACAGTTCGAGCGACTCATCCGCTTAAATGGCCACTAGGACTGTTACTGTGTGTTCTCTGTTCTCTATTACTCAGTTAGGCATAATTTACAGCTTTATTGACACGTAACATTTTAAACAGTCATCATTTTAGGCACATTAAAAGTTACTTAATAGAATTACATCATTGAAGTCAAGGTTATTTTTAAGGATAATTAAGTATGTTACTTCCTAGTCCTAGACCAGCAAAGTGCTATTGAATAAATACAGGATAAATGTTACTTACAAATCGGGTAAAACTTTTTGTTTGATACTTAAAGAGCAACATAGTTTTTTTTTTTTTTAATAGTTAAAACGCCAACAATTCAAACAATAAAATATTTAATTGTGAAACGAAATGTAATTATGATGTTAGCGCTCTCCTAAAACCCTTTGCCTTTGCACGTGTAGTAGAAGTTTTATTAAGCAGAAATATTGGCACATAATGTCCTAAGCAAACATATAGCAAGGCCCGTCTATAGTAACTAAATCGCTTTCCGCTGAGAGGTTGCATTGATCAATGAACGCTGACGCCGCCAATGAAGAAGTCGTCACCGAGTCCCAATACAATACTCCAATACCCTGCGCAAGCGCATATATATTTGCGTCTCTAAAGAACCAGTATAACATGACCCTTAAGATTCTTAACGCGAGCACAGACAAAAAAAAACTTACCCCAATGAAATGTGGGATCAGAAATTGGCTTAAAGATTTCGTCTAATAAGTGAAATATCTCGCATTATTTCAATATAATTATGTTTTAGGCCAAGAAGTAAGAATTAATTTCTTCTATCAAATAACAATTTAACGAGAAGAGCAACTCCGATTTTATTTAACAGTATAACTTGAACATAATTTAAATTTAATCAAGCTTTTTTATTCCTGAACTATAGAGATTATCCTATTAAGAATAAATTAAAAATTAAAAATGTTTATTAAAAAAAAAATTGTGTACATTTTAGTGACCGCCACACTAGGCAATGCCTGTCCCGTGGAGAAGAGATAATCTAGTTAATACTTATATTACCTATATATTAAATTATAATGAAGGTAAATAACGAAAAGAAAAGAAAATAATATAAAAACGAAATAAAATTGACTTATATTAAACACCATTACATTATTCCAATGATGTTTGGTTTGATACGAGTATATCAGAGATTTTATATGTAATATTTCATAATTTTATATTATATTATCTATAAGCGAAAATTCAATATGAGTTATCATTTAAAGACAAACACTTATAGACATATACTAATAGATATATTCGTCCAAACGGAGTCAAATGTGACATTATCTAGGAAAAGGGACCTTATTGTCGATGGCGCTTATGTCGTTGTTCAAGACGATACAATACAAACGCAACGCGATTCGACGTAAGTGCCATCGACCCTAAGGCCCCTTTTCCTAGATAGTGACACAAATAGGATCACTTAGGCGATTGTCAGTTTTAATTACTGCGATTTTCAGATGCGACCGTGCGTAAAGAAGACAACGGATATGAAAAGTGCTGTCTCTTTCCCATGCCGTCGCCGCATCCGAATGTATTTATATTATTTAGCCCCAGACTCGGCTGTTCTTGTCAACGATTGGAATGATACTCGGATGGGTGACGCTCGTCTAGAGGAATGCGCGTGTGTCTCGCGGCGACCGAAAGAGATGGCTGATTACGAAGAAATTTGCATTAGGATTCATTCGGATGTAAATGCGAATGAAAGGTACACGTATTCACGTCTCTTTTACGCTTGCTTAAGTTACTATTTGAGAAATTGTTTGAAGTATACCTATTTTAAAACTTTATTTATTAATTAAGGTATGATTAGATTACTGTCGTTTTCCAATATAGGTAAATATACTTAATGAAAAAAAAATAGAACTTACATTATTTGCATTATATTAATGGGTAATGTAATAGGATATATGTACATATAGGCACACATAGGTTAAGGAAATTACAAAGCATCGTCGCCATTGTCAGATAAGAAATACAATAAGCGCCTGAAGAAAATTTCAACGCAAAAATTATATGAAGTGCTTGCTACATGTAAAATGGTAGGCGTTACATTGTGCTCAATAGATACTCGTCAGGATTCACGTGCTCGTTCAAAATAGTACTCAAAGCAGTAATAATTAGATATTAGGATTATTTTCACCTCCAGTTAAAACATGGGTCATAAATATATCTAATATTTGTTGCTTATATTATGCGCAAAATGAAGTTTGGGGAGCAACCGCGTAAATCGGAATGTCATAAAACGCGGCCGAAACTTACAATAAAAGTAAAGGTAAAACCGCCTATAAAAATTTGAACTTTTTTTGAACGTAGGATAACAAGGTCTTATTGGGTGTAGGAAGGTAAATGAATCCGGATTTATCACGATAATTATATTTCTGAGGTCTCAAAACCCTTTTAAAAAGTAAGTAAGTGCCAATGGCGCTATCGCGAAAAAGATATTCGTAAATTTCGGACGATTGTCTTATCTCTCTCATGACGCCTTAATTGGAGTAAAAGAGAAAGATGCTTGAAATATACGAACTTCGACGTTGGCGGTACTAGGCCAGAATTAACGTACGACCTGCAAAAATAAAAAAGCAGCTAATTTTCACTTCTCGGCTACAGAAGTTTTATCACTTATCAGTAACAAAATATAAGGTCATTAATGTCGATTATTGCTCTAGATCATTTTAACAGTGCTGTGAGCTCAAAACCGCAAGGTTATCGGCGGTTGACACCGTCTCCTTGGCAAACAATACAATTTTACACGCAACTAAACATTGGCGATGAAATCCCTGATTTTTGTAATGTTCTTATGATAAGGGTTGGTAATGACTAATGACATACAATAACTATTTATTATACCGAAGACTGATCATAAATGTCGTGTAAGTATACCCTAACGGAATAGTAGGTACTATTCTGAAAACGATCTATAATCGGAGCTCGGGGTTAGCGATTCATTTACGATAGGTATGGGATCACTTTTATTTCTCTAGAACTTTCACAATTAAAAGTTTTATTAAGGATACGAGTATTCACAACCTAACAGTGATACTGAAAGGTATTAATAAAATGAAAGTATTATTTATCTATTAAAATTTACAATTTGCAAAAACTCGCAAATCAGCGACGAATTTGTACGAGAAACCTCAAGGGCCTCGCGAACGGATATGAATAATGTCTCATCTCAAGGAATACTAATTGGCAGCCCATAGCACCTAAGAATAGCAAACACCATCACAAATCTCTCGTTCCTCGGCTAGTTGGCCACATTGCAGTCAAAACAAACTTTTAGCGAAGTAGCACTCAAGATGCTACCGGGATATAAAATCAAACAAAAAGTTCTGCATTCGCTGCGATTGCGCAAGGTTTGTTTATTGGCCGAACGATCCACTAACACGCAACCGATATAGCACAAGGCCGCACCAAAAGCACCCTGACTCATGGATCCAGCTGAATGCACTTACCGAGATACGCGCTGAAGTCGGTAAAATATTTCCTCCAATCTTGGCTCTTCAGCTCGGGCGGGCTCGACGGCGTTCGGTCGATGCTGTACTTCCGCTCTAGCACGGGGGAGAACGAGACAGACTTAGGGGATGCGGAACGCGTGCGCACGGACGCCATCCCTCTGGCGGGTATAAAAGGCGGAGCGGGGCGGAGGCACGGGCAGTCGTGGCTGGACCACGGCTAGGAGAAGACTGGGTTATTTTCGCGCGTGATAGACAGGGTTATCGGCGCGCGCGCACGGTGATAGCGGTCGCACTGGGAGCTGGCGGCGTTACGCGACGTGCTATTCCCGTCAGGTGGACTTCCGTTTCTATTTCGCAATAGTCGGTCTAACTTCATTAACCTGTTGACTTACTTTACGTCTTCGAAAACAGTTGAGAAAAACGTCTATTAATGTTTGCGCTCGAAGGGCCGATTACGTAAAGGCGTGTGGGCGGGCGCGCCGCCCTCCGCTTGTTGACAAGGAAACATCTGTACCTTCTACCAATTAATTGTTTCAAACATTAATTATATGCAGAGATATTGGTATCATCTCGCTTTACAAAATATTAACGAAAACATAAACACGCCTCGTTACCAAAATAAATGTGCCCGTTAACATTCACATCGGTGATGTCAAGCGCGTTAACAACTTTAATTATATAGACAACATAATTAAACGTTATTATTATACTTCTGTGACAACACGGAATAATCTATTTTAATTATTATTTTAGAAACGATTTTCATATTTGGTAGGTGTGTACTTGTCACAACTCGGAAGTCCATCTTACAAAACAAGGCACAGAAATACCCTTTTATTTCTAAAGTGGTAGGACCCAGCAAGCAGGTAGTTAAGTTTTATTGCATTTTTTAATACAAATATCCCTAAAATGTGTTGTGTTTACAATACCTAACGACGACCCATATACTGACTACACTCTACAATGCCGTTTTAGGTAGCAAACTAGATTCTAATAATAATATAGTTAGCAGTTATGTTAAAACAATCCGTTCAATTCCTCATTTATCGTCTTTGTCAGCGGCAGTGGGCGTGGCGTGGGCTGAAACGTGTGGTCGAAGGTCTGGTATCCACGCTAGCAGCAAAAACGTGCGTAAACAGATCGTTATATCCTCATAAAGCCCACCATACAAGAAAAATGCCACTCAAAATTATTCTCTATAGTCTAGGAAATAAGTAGAATCTTTTTCTTTTCAAAATTATACGACATGAAAGAAATTCAACTCTGTACCTATTAAATAAAATTCAAATTTCATTGAAGTATTTAGTACGATGCAGGTAGGCCCGTGGGGCCTAAGGGGACACATGTACACCGGTGTAAATTGTCCATGAAATTGGAGCCATTGCGCAGTCAAACCGCAAGGTAGGTGTAAAGTTACAGGGTGGACCAATCCTCTAATGATATCATAGCAACCGTTATGACATGCACATATTATGATCCTAGTGAAAAATGGGTCCACTATCATTACATTCAATGTTATTTGTACAATTTACATAGTTGTGTATGTTGTCCAGAACCAGTGTTCAGAGAGTACTATTGTCTTTATTATAAATACTATTTAAGATACCTATAATTTAATAGTTTATAATTTTAAATGACAGTATATGAAAATCTCAAGAAGTCTACTTTTTTCATTGCTCTTGAATGAATTCCCAACTATCCCCGGTGAGCACTGAGGCGCTACCACCAAAAACGATATTCGTAATTTTTGGGCATATTTCTCTTTTACCCCAATTAAGACGTCATGAGAGTGACAGAGACAATCGTCCGAAATTTACGAATATCGTTTTTGCGGTAACGCCTCTGATGAGAATAATGTCCTTCCTAGCCGTATCGAGAAAATTACTTCGTTCTTGCCCACGCGGGCGGTTCTGACGGGGAGAGATGAAAACGCACGTATTATTGGCGCTACTGTGTTTCTAACTTGTATCACTGTTGTTGAACAGTTTCCATTATGTTAGTTGCCGGCTAACCCCAGCGTTCATAATCAATTTGAAGGCACTAATTAACTTCGGGCCGAAGTTGAGTTCAAGGCTTTCTGCAGTCAAGGTTGCATCATTAACACGATACTCAATCTCGTGGAAACTTAGGAACTGATTAAGGGTTATAACATATGTATGTTTATGGTTCCGACGGGCTAAGCCGTATTTACATACGACATTGTTTTGACGTGTTGCTTGCCTTTTAAAAGACGATTGTCTAACTATACTAAAGAGCAATAGAAACGGGTCACGATACATGGCAATATGGCATGGCAAAACGACCCGTTATTATTGCTCTTGAGTGTATGTGTTGACTATTTTTTCGCAGAAAAAAAACTTCCCTATTTTCAAAAAACTCTCCTTTGGATATAAGAAATATAATAAAAATAGAAGAATGCTTGAATGTATTGTAATTTACATCTCTGTTTCATAAATTATATCATAATATGTGAATTCATCATTTCGCTCATAATGTAATTAAATAGCCATCAAGATTTTATAAATAATTATATGAATCGAAAAAGTAACATGCCAAGAAGGGCAGACGACATTATGTTATTATAAGCACATTTATACAACCTCATCTTGTCTCCTACGATACCTATTTAGTCGCTAGTCAGAAAGGTCGTGTCAAGATGGTTTCTACAATATCGCTCAAAGCTAAAAGGCTTTAAGTTTGTTAAGAAATATAGTCTTAATATAGTCTTTTGTGGTCGTGTTACGTATATAATTGTTTTATCTGATTGGATTAGTTTAATCGCCGGAAGACGCGACAAGCCAACGCGTGTCGCGCGGTTCACTGGACCGCGAAACATTGTGATTGGAAAATGTACTTCTAGAGGAAGTCAATAATAGAATAAGTGTTAACACGGTATTGTACTATGAAAACTTTGTTTTGAAATTGGACTTCAAAATAACCTTTTTACAGCTTTTGGGGTATTGTTTACAGCATAAATAAATTAAGTGTCAACATGTGTAATCTATATATATAAACGTCTTTGTCCTGGCTGATTCATCATCGCAAAGCTGAAGCTATTGAAGCCAGGAAATACAAATTTTGTTAGGTAGCATTTTAAAATTTTTTTGATCAAATAAAATGCGAATTTGATAAATTGAACCCGATTTGTACGGAAAAGCATTAAAATTTAAGTTAGAGATTTCGTGCATTTTCTAGTGGTTAAAAACAATAAGAGTTAGAAGATATTCGATAGCAGACGTTTCTGCATAATAAAAAAATAACAATAAGAGTTATTTTCGCGTTTTTTCCATATTCAACCCCGAACAGAGTTTAAAATGGGTCGAAATTTTGTCAACAGAACGTAAATGCGGTTTTTGTCATAAGAATGGGTATATATCAGTGTACCACCCAAATCGGAACCTATTGAATATTTAGATAAAAAATAAACATTGTATTTATAGGGTGACCAAAATGAAAACTATTTGAAAACCAACTCGTTAACCTACTTTTCTCATATAACTATTTTCTAACTGAACAATAAACAAATGTTGCTTCAGATCACTCTTATTTACGAGATAATAATAGTTTTAGAAGCTGTTTTATGTGCGAAACAGAAACACAAGTGTCGCGTATGTGTGAGTAGAGGTTTCACACAATTCTATAACAACCTGGAACCGTATTTTATTTGTTTAACTATTGTTAATATCTACGGTTTTTGTGAATGTGTATCATATATATCTGCCATTACATTTTTATCTTAGGTTTACCTAAGTCAATCTCTTCTTTACCAAATTACACATCATAACATTCATAACCTATAATATCAGCAATTTGTCCGGTACAATTAAAATACACATCGTCTTAGAAAGTTTTGCTCTTTTTATATACAGGCATAAACCACCATATCTTTCGAGTCAGAACAATACAGTACCAGCCTAACTATAGTACCTGGGTAGTAAAAACATTACTACTGCTAGAAAGGCAAACGCCAGTTGAACACGGCACAGTGAAAACAAAGAAACCGCCGATATTAGCAATGCTTATTTTCATTCATTATTTTATTAGTCGTTAAATGTTCACTTCAGTTTAAACTCTGCGCACGACTAATGTTCGTTCTCTGCAGTTGACTGGGAATACGTAGCGGTAAGCTTTGCAAGGTTTAATTACCAACAACGTGAAGTCTGAGTCACAGTACCGCCGCCATCAGATATATCGGAGCTGTGGAGGTGGTCAGAAATATCGGAACAACGCCTTTATTGTCAAGGCGATAAGTTGAATGTTCAGATATTTGTGACCACCTCTACAGCTCCGATATATCTGATAGTGACTGTACGTTGTTTTTCTCTATGGACAAAAAACAATGCGATATAGCACTGATGTAAGTTTCCCTAACTTAGGTACCCAAGAAAACCTTTAGACAGAGAGCTAACTAACCTATCTTTTTGATTAAGTAACTGTTTCAAATTTACTTACGTATGGACCGAAATTGGAAAATGGATTTTACAAGGAACCTTCGCGAAAGATTATTTAATAATAATGAGTTGTTACCTTCGCTGTTATCAGAAAACTGACAAGCAGAGAATGCCTGTCAATCACTGGCAACGCTAATATATTGTAATCGATCACGGAAATGACATGCGTCAGTTTCATCACAGGCTTTTAATAAGACCATATCTAGCTGGTAGTAATGTTTTGACAGCACGTAATTAATTTAAAACACTTATAGTTACGTAGAGTGCCAACGTCAACTAAGTGAGGGCAGATCTATTCGAACAATGTAAACATATAATTTAGACGGCGGACGAATCAGTTGATACAATTAAAAAGATCAACTAAGATATCACTAAGATAGCATGTATATACATGCTTGTTGGCAAAGCATATATTTAGTGAAACATGCTTAATACATGTAATCTACCAAAAACGAATTCTGTGTTGCACATTTTCTCAAACAAGAAAGTTACATGGATAGAGGTTAAACAAGTATACAATTGTAGTTATTTCAGCAACACCTTCACAAATAGGAACATCAATAAAAACTTTATTTTTTAAAGACTACAATGATAGCCGGTTATCTTATTTTTGAACACTATTGTCAAAAATAAGGAATGCGTGTGTGAAATAAATGATCAAAAGAGACAAAGATTTCAAAACAAAACAGACAACCGCTAGATTGGGTAATGGTAGTTAAATCATTATTTCCGTCAAATGCAGATAATTATATTAATTTCGAAAACCTATAGTTGGTAAGAAGAACAACATAGAATATATTATTATATTTAATCAGCAGATCAAGAAAAATCAACGGTAAGGCTGTGATGCGACGCGAGCGACATACTGTCGCAACATATCGGCTTTGTTTATGTAATTATTGTGTAGGCTTTAATCGGATTACCTCCCACACCTCCCTCCGTACAAGAAAATTGTATCGCACGTCGCCTTTACATCAGCCTATTCGTATTTTTTGGTATTCTGTTTTGAACCTTATAGCGTTCAATAAATTTTACATTAGAGGGAAATTTATATATGTTGCGCTGTTTTCATAAAGGTCTGGAATGATCATCACCAGTACTATTGATATCCTATCGATTAAATAATAAAGTACACTTTTGCACACAGCTTTGTGGCTTGTGCTCATACCGTAAATAAATAATAGTAGGTTTTTTACTACAATCTGACACCTTGTATGTGTTCTAAAGTATATTTTGCCCTTGATTAATCGTTTTAGAGACAAAACTGGCACCCTTAATTTAATACAGCCAGCATCAACATTTTTTTTTTTGTCTTAGTTGAATTAAAATTAAATAATTTAGCTGGTGGTAGAGCATTGCGGCTCTCAACAACATACTCGTATGCGACATAGGTATATGTGGTACTTTGTATCCCCACCAATTCACTACGTCACTTTTGTTTGCTATACTTATAATGGAAAGAGATGCATCATGTTTATCTTTTTGCAGTTAACTATTTCGCCAATTGTAAACATACAAAGATGTACAGTAATAAATATACTACTTGAATCAAAACTTAATTTTACGATTACATGAAATTTGCACATATATAACTTTAAATTACGTACTTATGGAATGTCCTGAAGATTTATGATTTGAATTATTTATGTTGAGAACGGCATCGTAAATCAAGGTAATATGTATGTATCATAGATCATGCGCATAGTTCAAATTGAAACCAAAATCAAGATAAGAATGTCGAGTTGTCGACTCATGCATCAGATACCTATAACATACAGTAACAAATTGTAACAACAAAGAATGTCATAAACAGTGTCGGTGTTGAATAATGCAAAGGCGGGTGTCGTTAGGATTGACAAGTCGCGTCAAATTTTCACACCGAGAGAAGGTCAGGGTTTGATATGGTATTGGAGATGCTAGACGCATATACATGAGATTGAGATCTATCTACTCCGCTTGTATGTTGCATAGCACAACTGGTAGGTCTGATTAAGTGCGTCATAATGCACATGCTATTAATGCATATCCAGAAGTTTAACTTAATGTTATTACAAGATAAGATCGTAGAGCCTTGGAGGCTTTGACATTACAGACAAGCTACGGAAAAGTCGCTTAGAGTCGCCGCCATCAGATATATCGGAGCTGTGGAGGTGGGCACAAATATCTGAACATGTATGTATCGCCTTGAGAATAGAGGCGTTTTTCTGATTTTTGTGACCACCTCCACAGCTCCGATATATCTGATGGCGACTACACAAGGCCCTATACCGCGGTAGTCTCAAAACTACTGCCTGGACGTCGTGAAAGTGAACATCGTGGAGACAGGCTTAAGAAAGAGGATGCCGAAGACCGAGCAAAGTCATAAAGACTCTTTCGGAAAGCGGGTTCTTGCAGTAGGCGGGAAAATCACTCGGAATAAGACGTAAAAGCGAACTAGTGTTGCTGTTAGCATATTTATTTATTTATTTATAGACTCGCTTAGCGACCCAAACAAAGTTTAAGTTAAATACCGTCGAAGATGAATATATAGTTAACTAATTTGTGTAGTATTTTCGTTGTGTAGTATTTTAGTATTCCAGAAAACAAATAATAAAAAATAGGTAACTAATTTACTTCGTAGTTTACGAATCTGACTTGCGTCGCGGATCTAACCGCTCTACCCTTCGTTCCGTCCAAACTGTGTAAACATTGCCGGCAGTTTCAATTTACAAGGCCATTTTACACGGACCTTCATTGCCTAATTATCCTAGCTAAGACAGAAAGATGTCTTCCTGTATCATCGCAGTTAATCAATCAATAGTAAACCTAATTACTTAGTGATAAGGTCTAATACTGACCAGATAATAGCACTGTTAGTATCTAAATCATGGGTCTATGCAACATGGTTTGTCCGAACCCTGCTTTATTTATAGGCAATTAACATCGCCGCTCGCGGCTTCACGCTTCACGTGGCTTTGATTGACTGTTGACATTTTGTGATGCCAACAAGCACAAAGAACAATCCCTAAATGTCAACTTTGACATGGATGTCTGCAGGGTGCCACTGACCTTCGGGCCGCAAAGAATTGTTGTTTGTAGTCCTCAAACCAAACAATCTATCACTTAAAGAACTAATGTAATTTGTAAAGGTTAACTGAAATATATCACCCGCAAAGATTAATTAATTCGTCTTTGTCTACCTACAACTTATTACGTACTTGCATATAGTCGTTGTAAAAGGTTGATTTCTTCTTATTTTTTTCTTATTTTAGTGTTGACTTTGTATATAAATACATATGCCCAATGTGTTGGTATATTTACAGCCATTGCATTAATATCATTCTTCACGCACGAACTATAAACGGTAGTTTATCTAGAAAAATATTTCAAGTTACTACAACGATCAGCAGTTGTTCAGTTTGTAAGGTAGAATCAATATTTGGATTAAATGCCGCATGTACAATAGCAACCGGTATCAAGACTATGTAGGTGCTCAATGCTCATAGTCAATGTTTTTAAAACACGTTTAACGGAACAAAAACATTGTTTTACAATTTTCGCCGCGCGCGCATCCACGAGTGGGTGCAGTTATTTTTACGTCCACGCTCTAATTACTATATTGTAGGGACGTTTCGGACGTCGCCAGCTCACAGCACGATCACACGAATTTAACAAATTCGTCTCACTTGTTCACAACCGTCGCGAATTGATTCACGAAGCACAGCACTGTCGCGCCGCGAAAACTGACGAAGCTTTAATTTATCGTTGCGTTTTTTTTTTCAAACGCGCGCGCGTCGTAGTCGGATGGATGTCGTCGTTGCGACTGGCGAGTCGCCGGCGTGAGTCGGACTCGGACGCAGCATTCTGTAGGCCGGCTTCTAATGATCTTCGTTTCATTGTGCGGAATCGCGTTTAATGGGGACGTGTGGGCGATAAACGTCCAGGGAAGGTCGCTTAGCGGGCCGGTGTTCTCGGAAGCTGTCGCGGATGGTAATGCAGGACACGGCAGCTCGCCCGCGAGAGGAATGCAGCTTCCTATACTTGCTACTACACGAGAAACGCGCACCATTCAATAAATATAGTGCGGTGTAAATATTTCTAAACTCTACATAGAAGCTGTAGCAGCTGAGTAGAACTTGAATACCTTTTGAATTAAACGTAAGAGCGCTGTTAGAATTCTATATTAGGTAAACATAGAAGAAAAGGTAACCAATTCTTAATATTGGAATATGCAAAAAAACTATAGATTCCATCCATTCATTGAAAAATCAATAATAAAAAAAAGTGTGAAATAAATAACGTTTTGTAACCGAAACTATTAGATACACTGTATTATTTTTAATATAGGTACAACTGTCGTTTATTCAGTTAAATTGTATACATTTCATTATAAACGTTATGTTATACACTAAAAATCCTTCCTCTGCCCTCGGTGGACTTCTTCTACTTGTCAACGGTAAAAAAACTAAGTAGATATAATGACGATCAGATATAGTGGTTATAGATAGTATAGGATACCTTTCTCGCGGTAGTAGGTTGATATTTCGGGTACACTTACATATAGAGGGTTCTTTATTTGTTAAAAACAGAAACCTACAAATGTATTGCTAATTAGCAATTGTAAATACAATTGTAAATGCTGGATAAAATCTCACTTCCTTGAAAAGGCAATGAAAAACTATTTCCATATGCAAAATCGTACTTCAACGTGATATAAGTGATAATATCGAGGGTTGGGTGGTCAAACCCGATAATTCGATATAATATTTCATTGAATTAACAAACAATCTTATGTAATTCACGTATAGTTCTAAATTCAAAATCCCATTTCCTCGACTTAACGGGTTTGACCACCGAACCCTCGATATAACGATTGCTAATCTTTGGTTTATCTACTTTAATCGAGTTCCACGCTAATTAACACCCAATGTACTATTAAATATATGCCAACATATCTACCAAACTGAAACTTAAGTATAATCACTACATGAAATATACTAGATTGTGTTTTTACAGCTTGCATTGATAATCGATTGTATTATTAATTAATTGTTTGTTAATGATGCAGCTAATAAATAAATATTTCGTTACAATATTTAAATTATCAATGGCAAGATTTGGGTGCTTTAAACTCTATAATGTAAGAAAAAGCAACACCCGTAACAAATGTGGCCAATAACCATTCCGAGCTCAACCAACCAAGCAAAGTATTATATACTGGACCACAAAGTAGACTACAATAAATAATAATCATTATGTAACTTAATTAAAATCCACTTCCCGGCAAGTGGGCGGCTTCTATGTTTGGTAGCTTGACTTTAAGGTATGTACTTAGTTCTGACCACTTGACTTGGGACACATGAGCACATGGACTCAATATGGAATGAACTGCCGTTTTATGTAGCATTTTGAAGACCTCATGGTACCTAATTAAATTGTGTAGTTAGGTTTGTAGTAGAAACAAATGATTAATCAGCATTACCCCGGTTTTACGAGACTAAAAATTTACCAATTCTAGTGAATAACGAATCACTATATAATATATATGCTTATCAGAACAGTTTTTTATATTAATTGTAGACATCGAAATCGAAACAATCACTTACATGCCATCTTATAAGTCATCTTACGAGTATTAGGTATTCTTTAGAATACTAGAAGTAGAAAATTAGTAATTAGTTTACTTGGGCCATTCAGCAATTAGCCGCTTGATTGGGCCATTTTGCGAAAATCTATATAGTATATTATAGTAGTTGATAGTGTAATAACTTATAGGGCCCTTGTCGCTAATCATCAAACATGTTCCCATTCCCACATGTCCCCCTTAATATATTACTAATATTACCATCAGGTGTTCCCCTTAATAAATTATCTCAGGTCGCATCATAAATGGAATTAATAGACCATTCGTATTCAATGAAGAATGTTCCTTTAGTGCCAATTATGATAATCCCTATAAGTTTTTCATTCACTTTAAAAGTGGAGATCTTGTAAAAACTATTTTTTTTAATGTTGCCTATTCACATATTGAATTCTGTTCGTATACCCTATCAAATAAAACGTTTGAATCTTCTACGGTCGCGGGTTCGGAAATCATTGTGAGAAAACCGGACCTGATAATTTTCCTTTTAAGTAAAATATTCAGACGGCATCGGCAGTTGCTTTCAAAAACAAATGTCTGCGCCAAATCTTAGATTTGGATGCCGAGCGGACACCACGCTCCATTAAGACGGGACAGACGCTGGAGATATAATAAGGTTGTCTATAGCTCTATCCGTGTGACCGTCCATCCACAATTGTAATTTGTTTTTAATTTATAATTTGGATAACTAACACCTAACAAATTCAAGATAATAATATAAGCTAGTTATATATTAACTATGTATTTCCATAGCCATTGTCTTCTATCCATCCATTTGTCTTATATTTTATACTGATAATTTATATTAACCCTTTTTATATCAAAACCGGTATCTAATTTCGTGTACCGCGGCGTCTTCTAATAAACATAAGTTATGTTTTATGGCCAAAGAGCAAAGCGCCATATAAAATGAATGGAACCGAGACATATTGTATTACTGACGCCAAAGATGGAGCTAGTGCAAAACTGGAATGGTGATTATTGAGTTGTTATCTTATCTGGCATAACATTGATTAGCAGATTATGTTTTGTTCTGATACTGTAGAACTTTCAGGACTTTTTCCCGGTATCCTAGGTATCCCAAAAATTCTTTCATTTTCAGAAAAAAAAACATTATGCCAATGAATTGATGAAAATTGGGTTAATCAATTTTATTTGATACATTAGTAAACCACATTATCGTGTAGGCACGGGTAGTCTGGTTTATTGATAAAATCAATACAGATCGTAACTTTCCAAAACTCAATGAAATTTGCGTCTCTTAGTTGAAGTATCAGTAGATTTATTGAAACATAATAATGTATTTCACTATCAGAATTCTAAGACAAGTATGTCTACTGTATGTAAGTATGTCTGTTCTATACAAGGTGTTCGAACACGCTTTAATTAAACAAATCACAGTCATATAAATAAGTGTCAAAAACTGTCAAAGTAACTTATCTCACAACGTTAGACATACACGGTGAGCCGTGTAAGCCGACAGACCTGATTAAACTAATCAATTAACAGCATTCTTTGATTGGAGTGCATTCGGTCATTAAAATGAGACATCGAAAGTCATATCTCTATTTCTAATGTATCGTCCTACTTTACGTACAGTAATTTGGTGATATGTGCTTATCGATATTGCCTTTGATGATTGAAGTAAAAAGGGTTATGGGTCATTTTATTTCAAGTTACATACTTGTCTTTTTATTGGGATCTTTTTATGGGCTTTCCAATGCTTAGAACCATGAGCTCTTTTGATACTTTAGGAACTTCAAATTCGATACCACCTTTGAAGTACTCATGTATGAAGTTTAATGATCTAATGAAAAATAGTAACGGAATGAAAGAAAACCCGTGACATTTTTTTCCCGTATTAGGATCGAAAAAACTCGATATTCTGAATAGAAAATACTTATATAAAAACTATCAAACAAAAAAAAACTTTAAGTATACATACATCATATTACCTATAAATATTAGTAGATCTCCGAAGGATTGACCAATAGCTTGCTGGTTAATTGGTTATACACATTTTGAAATCTACCGTAATTATTAATTGGTAATGGCGACCAAATTTACCACAGTATTCTGCTAACACTTCCGAAAATGATAATATTAATAAGGCAGATCGTCAAAGTCTCTTTTATATATTTACATACATTTCTGACTGTGTCGAAGCTGTGAGAGCTGCTCTGACTCATTTTTCTACGGAGATACTTGAGTATTTGTATGTACAATGGCACCATAATGCCCATTCGTTTATTAATTGATTCCCCGCAGAGACCTCCAAACCCGACCATTAATAAGGCCGGTCGCCGAAGCGTTGAGCGACGGCTCCTTTGTTACATCCATTGTCTTAGAGATTGACGATACTCTGGATTTATAGCCAATTGTTTTGGATTTACTTACGACTCTGAACTTCTACAAAACTGTTACTAACGCAAGAAAACTATTTGCTTCAAGCATCTGAGTAAAAGTTTGATATAAGAGTGGTACCGCTGGGGACACTCGTATTTTACGTTGATTGCTTTCTAGCAAGATAACTACTTTTAGTTGATATTATTATTTTTCTTCTGCTTCTGTCTACCCAATGTTGAGTACAGGCCTCTTCCAATTTCCGCCATTCTGTGCAGTCCTCATGTGTTTACTTCGCTTACAAAGTAAGTGTACATAGATAGATTTTATAGAAGAAATATATATAAATATAAAACTGCACCGGCATAAATCAGGATCATAATAACTATCATATTTACGAGTTTATTATTTTCGTACGAATTTTCCGACTACAGAACTACTATTTGATACAAAATGCAGACGTTTGCTAGCGAAATATTTACTTCAATAGAAATCAATTTGGAAAAATTCATCCATACCGCTCCAGGATCAAGCGTCGATGGTTCGATGGCAGATGTCACTCGACACTGAACTTTTGTATATCTTACATTTCGAGAAACAGAGACAAAAATTTAACCTAAATCTATGTTTACAAATACTTGGTAGATAAGTATTTCTAGGCAACATTAGACTGGTTCGTCCAAGTCTCGCCTGCAATGAGAATGCAAGGTCTGTACTTTGTGATCACGTGAAAGACTGAGCTTTGAAGCGTTGAGCCTTCACAGCATCGGGATAGAATTTAAAATTAATGAACTAATCCGTTAGTCGAGTTATATCGGAACTGTGCCACCTCGCCACAAATATCTGAACATGCACTTTATCGCCTTGACAATAGAGGCGTTGTTCAGATATTTGTGAGCACCTCCACAGCTCCGATATATCTGATGTCGAATGTAAGTAGATAATCTGAAGTTCGATTATAGGTACACATAGAATATTTTTAATTGGCATGTCAAAGTTACGAACCAATTTGGCGAATACTTCAAGCCAGGTCGGACGTCGGCACGTTGCATCTAGCTGAAGCATATAGGATTATATGTCGTTGAAAAAAAATGTTACAATGTTGCAAGTTTCTTCTCAATGGCTCCTAATATTTGACTTAGGGCTTAGAATTGTATAAAATACTTTCAATGTTAATAAACCCTTCACATTTTTATGAATGAATGGAAGAAAATTTATTTATCTTACAAAAAGCTATTTTCACATAGCTGTGTCACTAAACTTTTACTTTAACTAAACTTAAAACTGCGTTTTACTAACCGCACTCACTGACAGAACAAACATCAAAGCCCTCTCGGCTCAAAAACCTGTACAATTAGTTCTTGCTTGTATGAAATACTATATAATACTGATCGTACTGAAACTTCGCCAGCTTATTTACTGGTACCTCATACTTGATAGTACCACTATGTACCGTGCGTGACACTCATACAACTGTACCCTTACCATGAGTTGTGACATTGACGTTTTCGATAACGTGTAACGAGTTTACTATCTGTGCATCTCGCTTGTATTAATTTAGTGCGAACGAGATGCACAGATAGTAAACGCGATACTCGATATCGAAAACGTCAATGTCACAACTCATGGTAAGGGTACTGACTCATGGATTACATTTTAACAACGGTAATCATGTTATCCGCGAATATTACCTATTATTATAATTACGGGCTCCGTTGCATACGGCCATTAGTACTAACAAGGCTCAGTTGTTTATTGGTTGTTAAGTTTAATGGCGGATCATTACGTGAGGTAAAATTGAGATGTTGATATTGTGTAGTATCCCAGTGTTTAAAATATACTAAAACCTGACACAATATCACTAGTCACTAACTCTTAAAAATGTTTTTACTTACTCGTAATTTAATATTCCACCATATTTAGGTACGTCAGAATTTTCTGTGACATACGCTGATAGGAATAAATAAGGTGAAGTTATGGAATGGACCCGGGTATGTCCTTAAACTACGTCCAACAATGAGAGGTAGGGCACAGCGAAGTACCATCACGCTTGAATCTGGGGCAGCCCAACTGGGGAAGTACCTCCTCCTTACAGAAGACCACAGCCATAATAGCACTGCTACCTTTCAGGTATGTAGTGCTGTGTTCCTGATGGTGAATAAGGTCCCCAGAGCTCCAACACACTTATAGGTTGGCAACGCGCTTGTGACTCCCTTGATGTTGCGAGTGCCCATGGGCGACGGTAATTGCTTACCATCAGGCAAACCGTCTGCTCGTTTGCCACCTTTGTTATAAAAAAAAAAATTGAATTTTTGAGAAACCGGCGAGAAAATTTTGACGTACCTTAATTGAATTAACGCAGAAAATGCTTCAGCATAAATGTTGTTTATCATTATTGTATGCGCATCACTTATTGTTGCCTTAACTAGTGTCGCGAGAGGTGGTATAGGTAGCTTGTAAGATTTAACGCTATGAGGCTCAAAGTTTTCCAGTTAATAAACATCAAAGGTCCCAGTTCCTACAAAAAGTGGTGGAGATTGCAATTTGAGCTCTCCGAAGACAAAATTTTATCGAATATTTTTTTCAATAGTGTTTTAGAAACCTAAGCGTTTGGCGGCGATAAATTTTCTACAATATGAAATGTATCTTCAAGGGCCTGTTTACACTTTGATTACTGTTTACTGCAAGTTCATACATTTGTTACTAAACACAAATAGCAAATAAACTTGCGCTAAATACTAACGAAAGTATCACCAGGACATATGGCTTAAGTCAGCAGTACCTTAACAGTTAAGAGTGGATCCAAGATTTAAATCGACTTAAAGTTTTTTGTACTTTACAATTTATTCCTTATAACACCGGCGTTCGAGGCTTGCATCGGAACGAGACAGCTTAAATCCCCACACTACCCCGAACAGCTTAAAGCGAGAAAAAGCATTAAGTATCACCATTTCCTTAACAGCTTGCGTCGGATCCGGTAACGAAGTTTTTAAACGACTTCACTCACATAATTAACGAGGCGGCGATATATTGCGGATGCTAGGTAAACCTGGTTTTAATAGAATATTTATGAATCAATGCTGATTTTACTGATTCCTAATGTTGCTGTACTGGCTGCACGACTCTTTGTCTCACAAAAAATCTCAACAATAATCTCGCACAATTGCAGTCTATGGGAGCTGCAACATTCATATTAAATGTTGCTAACTTTAAATAGTAATTGGCAAGTATTTTGTGGTGGTAAACTAAGGTAAGAAAAAAAGTAGCTAAATTGCGCGCTGTCATTTTGTGTCAAAAGTTGATAAACACAGCAGGTTGCCGTGTTTGCTAATAAAACGGGCTGTGTTTAACAAACTCCTCTTGAAGACACGTGGGACGTAAGAAAGTTGTCAAGTCACACGAGTACCATTACCATTAGCTAAATCACTGCGACAGTGGACATGTGCTTGTTTTTCCACCTGTCATTCAATGGTTATGACTAGAAAACGCAATTGTTGGAGAAATCGGACCGCTAGGTAGCATCTGGCAAGTCAGAATGACAACTGCATAGTTAATTATTGGAAAAAATATGACAGACAATAATAAAATATAAAATTATCTATGAAACATACTTAGGAGTGAGGGTTCTTGGTCTATGATTAGAGCACACCGTAATAGCATATATATTAAATACTTAGGGCAGGAGTTTATATTAAGGTCATCATTATTTCAGTCATATGACGTCCACCGCTGGACATAGGCGTCCTCCAAATATGGCTTGTATCATCTTATGGGGAAGTTGCCATCGTCGCCATGCTTAGCAGGCGGGTTGGCGACCGCAGTGGCTGTTATATCGATATCAATAGACGCTGGTGCGCATCAAAATTAAAATTAGATATTTTTAAATACTGTTCTTACACTTAACAATAAGTTGTTAAGACAAGTGCGTCAGGACAAAATATACCTATACTTACTACCGTTATTTGCGACGTAAGCTGCAATATGTCTCACACAATGACTTCAATAAACACTTATAAGTAGGTAGGTGTAGGAATTAGCAGCTGTTTTATCCCTTTCCAACAAACCGAGCCACATTTGTCTCGAGTGCACTCTCTGAGCTCCAACTCGTTGATAATCTTAGTTGTTAGCTATCCAGTTAAAAAACACTCCAAACCTTATAAGGAGGTACACCTACAGAAGTACAGACCGCATCAATAGTAACGTATGAAAGCAGCGAATGACAGATGCTTTGTATTGTATTTTTGAACGCATTGCAGAAGTACGTTTTGTTTAGGACAGCAGCAAAAAAATATGTATTGGTTTAATCCGGTTATGAATATATCCTGCGACTTCATTTTACATGAGTGAAATAAGATTTTTTTTACATGCTGAGTATCTACTTGATCTTGATACAAAAGTAAGTTTGAGAATAGTAGGCACTTTTGGTATACGTGAGAAACTTAGCTAAAGCACCTTGCATATGTAGTAGTAACGTATGTATTCACGCATGTCGCTGTTCTATATACAAATTTTGATGTAAGTTCCATATTAATTCTCTGCACAACTATGTCAACTATAGTGCACGCACACTAACACATAGACATATTCCTTCTGTTAAGTTTTTCACCTATATGTCGTTTTATAGTTTTAATACAGTCATATTGATGCAGCATTAAGGTCGACACATGTCTGAAATAGGTCAGACATGTGTCACAGACTGTTCCAGAATTTAATCATTGGTGACCTTTTGTTTTTAGAAAATTACTGTAAATTTTGTAAGTCGTACTCTCTCTTATATTGGGCTCGCCACAAATATGTAGGTAGGTACTTAGCAAATAACCATTGACCAACCGTAAAAGGAGCGACAGTAGCCGCGACAAATGTAGCCGATGTGTGATTATGAGGTCTCGACTCTCCAACACGTGTGAAAGACGGAAAGTCTGGGATTCATGTCATAGGGCCTTATACGAGGGCTGTATGTACCTGGCGTAGGTCAGAGATGGCGCCACTGGACTTAGAAAGTATCTAAAACTTTTTGTAAATATAACCTTTCTACAAGCTTTTTATTTAATTTGTAATAGTTGCAATGTATGAATTTCGGTAAATATGTAAGTATGTTCGGGTGAAATCTTGCAACTTAATTTTGAAACAGATATATTTAACCGATTAAGCTGAAATTTAGCACAGTTATATATGTTCGCTGGCAATGCACTGATCTGATCTGCTGCTGGAGCCCGAAGGTACCCATAGCAACTCCTAAAATACACAAGATAAACCCGTGGTGTTTACGCACGTTAGAATCCTCTCTGTAAGTAGTTGTTGTTTGTGCACAGTACAAGCAAGGCAAAAAAAAGCTTGTACCAAAAAATTTTTTTTACAGAAACTTATTTAAAAGTTTTATTAACTGACAAGATTTATTAAATGATAAAGGACGGAGAGTTTTTTCTTAAGAAAGAAAAATAAATGTATAGAGCTTTTATAAGTTTTATAATTATCTAAATCAAGAAAAAGGCGGTAGATTACATGACATGTACTTAAAGAACAGTGACCTTGCCTAGTCGTCTTAGTCACAAAAATCCAGTGGATTCGCCAAGATATTGTTTTACTATCTTCATAATAAATAATTTAAAAAAGTTTTGGCTATAATTGAATAGCTGCTCGAGTGCTCGAAGAATTATAATTGCTAAACCTTGGATTAGATTCAGAAACGTTACTTCAGAAATTTTACACACGTCCATATCAAATGTATGACGTGGACGCCCCAGAATCCAGTGCGAGCGGAACTTCGCATTTAACTATTAGCAATTCAAATGTCTATTTTGGCACCCGTCGTAAAAGTACCAAGGTCAAAATTAAACTATATCATAAAAGCCTAATATGTAATAGTGATACAACGGTGGACATAAAACTTGTTTTAACCGTGACCATAACTCTTTAAAAAGCTGTTGTTATGTCATAATCCTATTATAATGACATGGACTCTATCTGAATGACTTATTAAGGCATATAAAATATTATAGTTGGACAACTATCTCGTAAATATATAGTTACTGTGTAATTATAATACTATATATAAAATTATACATCATGTAACTTACCGGACATTATAGTTGGCTGGATGAAAACAAATTGCACTGCTATTAATTAAAAAAGTAGTCTAAAACACAGGCTTCCCTTTGGATATTACTCTTGAACTGAGCTCCAGAAAGTTCGCATATTCACACTGGAATGCGTACACGCGCCATATGTTTCGTATTGAAAAGCTCTAACAGGAATTGGCAGCGAATATACTATAATGTTTATTATGCTACTCGTAGCAACACAAACACTTCAGACATGTTTCCAAAACACGCGTCTAAATAGCAACCGTCTACTTAAACGTCACTTGAATAGAACTGGCTGGAAAAACGTCACATTATTTCAAATTTCAAATTTGGAACAGCCAGCGCTAGAGTCTAGCGCGAGTTCAAGGATTATTTTGCAAGTGACATTGGCGTTTTATAACGGCGTGGGCGGGCGGGCGTCGGTGCAACGGTCAATGCACCCGTGACGTCACGGGTGCAGCAGATAACAGGCTAGGGACCGGATCGATATCAAAGGGAGATAACATGAGTGCAAATAAAGGGTTACGGCTTCAAAAATAGAAGAGGGCTGACTAGAAACTGTTTGTAAAAGTGTTTACATGTAGATTGTAATAATTTAATCAACTGCAATAAAACCATGACGATAATTATTCGATATTCTGGTATTAAATATTTAGCGACATCTGTTAGCGCGGCAGTGAACAAGCAAACCGCGTAGTCTGACTCAACCTCGCCGTTGTGAAATGTAAACGAACTTCACTGTACTATGGTTTTAAGTAAAACAACTAGATGGCGCTACTATTGATAATAGTGATAAGATAAAGTAGAAATTTAAATTTTCGGGAATTCTTGTTACAACATTTTTTTTTATTAATTTATAAAATCTAAACGGTAACTATTAAGGTAGGGCGGAGATAAATAAAAAAGATGACACTACACTAAAACTAATTAAATCAAACTTTTAGTTAACTTTTGTTGTTGTACAATATAACTTTCTTTAACTACATAAAGATATACAGTAACACAGTATTCGACTACATAAAAAAATATTCTACATTTCGTATTACATTACAGCACTAGTGCATAATGAGCACATTACGTAACAATGCGAAAATTAGAACGGCCATATATACTGTATATATGTATCGTACAACGGATACATGTCCAAATAGGTAATTCGCAATTCCTGTTGATTTAAAACACTCCCTTTGGTCTTGTTTTAATTTATCGCTACTCGCTGCGAATTTACTAGTCTTCGCACTTGTATCGTAATTAATGTAGGTATTATATATCGGGTCTGGCATGCAATAAGAGCAGTAACTTTAGATATCGTTTCTACACCATAAACGTAGCAACATTTGTCCTACGACTGTTGAAAGTAACTTATAGTTTAAGCAATGGAACTTTTGTAAAAACTATGAAGTTTGTAGGCTGACAGTAAATGTCAACGAGACTGTTGGATGCTGTTAATTAAAAATACTATTTAGTTTGTTCGAAAAAATCTCAAGTAATTACACAATTTTTTAAAGATGTAAAACAAATGTTGCTACGTTCGTTGTGTAGAAACGATCCCTAAAGTTATTGCTTCTATTACAGGTCACACCCGGTATAATTAATAGCTCACGTCAATAGGATATACATTTTCAGGAGCAGTAAAAACATAGAGACGACCAACCGCGAAAATCTAAAACCACACATTCGAGCGATTGTCTCTGTCACCCTAATTATGCCTTAATAGGAGTAAAAGAGAAAGACGCTCGAAATTTTCGAACTTCGATTATCACGGTAGGCCCTCAGACAACAGGCGGTCTTATCGCTAGATAGCGATATCTACCTGACAATCTTACACCTAGGTTGTTTAAAAAAGATCTATCTCAAACGTAGCCACTGTTGTCTGTTGATATTACCCTTTTAGCAATTAAAAACCGCGAAAAGTTTAATTTATTTGAGGAATTTGTAAACCTACATTTCACGGCGACTTTAAATATATTTAATTCAAAAACCTCGTAATATATTAACGACAAAGAACCGTTGCAAAAGTAACAAAATATAACGCGGCCTGTAAAATAACAAATAGTAGAGGAATAAAAGAATAATGGCCCATCATAAACTTCCTCAACAACAAGTGATTCACGCGCGCGTAATTTCTACTAATCTAATAATACTTGGACAGAAATAAATGTGAAAAAAAAAGTATTTGGCTTGGGACTGAGTTAATGAGGACGTTCACCGGTGAGGTGCGCGAGGACACCGGGGAAAATCGCCTTTTGTGTGGAAACAAACTCTTAATAAATCAGGCACAATAGTCTGCTCCAGACTGTCCGATAAGTTTGTCCGGAGAAAAGATGTCGAGCACTGCATATTTTCTATCGTTTAAAGGCTTTAAAAGACCATACATTGTTAATATTATTGCTGCTTTGTATCCCTTCGATGCATTTTATTTGTATCCGAAACATTATCAAATTAAAACAGCGAGCAGGGCATATACATACAAAGGTATACCTTTTCAACTTATTCTAACAGAATGATTAAGAGATAACTCTCTTATTAATTATTATTTGTTACTGGGGCCTTACTGTATAAATATGCAAAACTTTATTCAATCCAAGGCTACCAAAAACAAGGTGCAGTTTATCATAACAGATAAGGGATTAAGAACGTATTATCTGTGTACTAATTATGAATCGAGGGCCAGAATTGCTGCTAGACGAAGTCCGCGTGATTTTATATATTATGCCATATGTCGGAATTCACAATAGAGCGGAATTAAGGGACACTCCCAGAAACCTTGGCGTGTGTGAATATCGCAAGGTCAGGACGAATGGAGAAAGCGTGTTAGCAAATTGGATCTGACTAGAACTGATACCACTTGCTATTGCACGCGATTTGCGAGCAGGATGATGTTGATGTATAAAGCATGGCATGGACTGGGTTCTAGTCACACCACAAAACTAACGAAATATAGCTTCTTTGATGAACCATTAATCTGCATAATTATGTAATCGAAAAGATAGGCATGTTTGAGGTCGCTTTTGGTGGATTTAACGACACTGCGGACTAGTAAGTACCATATGACACTTGTTTACATGAAACCATGATTTGGTTCTTGTAAGAACTGCGTTAAAAAATATTATTGCATGTATGTATATAATTTACTTTAGACTCGTTCTATGTAGGTCGATTTGATCTAATGAAAAAAGTGCCAATATGAATACCCGTGCGTTGCTGGAATTGTAGCATTATACACTAACTATAATGCTCTTTAAACGCTCTATAATGCAGTTCCTGTGTAGTCTGTGGTTTATAACGACTGCATGCTATCGACCGATTAGTCACATTCGTGAGAACGAGCTTATTAAGCATTTAGAAAGTCCAGGAAATGCTGGAAATTGAAGCCTAATGTAGTCTGAAAGTTAGTCATAAAATGACGTTGCTTGCACACCGACTGCTGGGGCAGGCAGATAAATTGCCGCGAAAAACTACTGGTTGAAAATGACAGTATGTATGGTCAGCCATTGTTTGGCCCTTTAGTATGTCTTAGTGTAATCAGTATTCGAAGGGCCCTTTATTTATAATTGGGTACCAAATTCTACGTGACGCGACTGAACAAAGTATATTGTAGGTTGACCGGATGGACAGTAAGTATGACGAGCTCACTTAAAAATATTTTCATGTGTAAAAATACTCATAGTGGTTTTACCGCAATGTTGCCGAAACTCTCAAAACTTCTGTCCCAAATATGCAGTAACTGAGAATCTTATTTATAACAAGCTATTAGGTATATAATACACATGTTGAAGCGGCATGTACATTTATATATGTAGTCATATAACACCCGCGTGACGATTTTCGTGACAGTTTTATAGAAGTGGAATGCAAACACTAACAGAAGTTAAATGTACTAATCGGTATTAGCTACGTAACTGTCTAATACGATCAATATGAATTGCATTAGTTTATACTTAATTCTTTTTTTTTTTTTTTTTGTTATAATAAATAAAAAGTTATTTTTAATAACTTTATACTTAATTCTAATGACAAAAGTACTAACTAATAAACAAAACCACAATTAAGAAAAACATTTCCCGGAGAAATCACCATGAATCAATCATAAAACTGCCTGTATCGTTTCTGGAATGTTTTTCCTATATCTGCCTCATTGTTCAGGATCCATTGTTACATACAATCTTTGCTGTTTAATAACCAACAAACGTATCTTATTACTGCGTCAATTATTCACACGCTTTCCTAACTTTCTCTAATTGATCAGAAGTAAAGTTAACTATTTAATTGCACGGTATCTTAGTGTTCAATAAAAAAGATTATTTCCTTGAAATGATTACTGAGGAAGGAACCTGTCAAATGCATTATAAATCTTTGACATTAAAAGGGATTATTCTGAACGTAAAAAGTAGGTACAGAACATCTATTACTGCGCGCATTTCTTAATAAGTTAATAAAAATCGATATAGTTTTAAAGAATTCCAGTTGTAATATATATGTATCTTAGGGGGTAGTTGCCATAGCCGCTACGCTTGGCAGGCGGCCTGCCTATTTGGGGAGGCCTATGTCCAGCGGTGATAGATAATAGATGATGAATGATAGATGTAGGTATATCAAATACAAATATATAGTGTGGCTTGCTGATTTTTGGCGCTTAACAAATACAACGGCTTTGTCGCGCGACATGTATCGGAAAGCTTAAAGGCTTAGGTTTCCATTTCCATCTTCAAGCACCAAAAGTGCTGCCCCGTTCACGCGCAGTTTAGGCGAGTTATTTTATCTGCGACTATACAAAAATAACACATATTTATTACTGCACGTTACTGGTAGAGGGGTGTGCAAAGGAATGCATACATTTATGGCAGCAAACTATTTCCTCATATGTTATGATAAGGGGTATATTATCTATACATAGTCCCTAAAATAAGGTATTTACTTGCGTATCCAGTTTCCACCATAAAATAAATTTAATGTTTATATTACAAAACTCTTGAAGCGAAATCGTCAAGCCAGGAAAACTAATGAATATTACAGACTCCCCGACGTTCACAGACCAATTATTACCCTCTTCATAGGCCGCAATTGCTACAAATTAATACTAAATTGGCAATGAGCCAATACGGCAGATTAATCGCCCTACATGCGGAGTTACGTCTGTTATGTCACATCGGTGACTCAGACATGAGTGCGAGCTGTTTATGTTTGTAGATTATTGTATTTTCAGTTACCTGCCCCAATCTAGGGTAAGTTGAAAAAAATAATCGCTCTCAATAGTTTGTATGTACGAGGGCCACACTGAAAGTTTTGCGTAACTTTTAAATAAAACAATTTAGAACAATAACAATACATTTACTGCTTCTCAAAATATTCTCCCTTACATTCTATGCACTTTTTCATCCTCTCGAACCATTTTTGAAAGCATAAGGCCCAATCACTTGAGTGCATGTTTTCCACGTGCATATTAAATGTTGTCACTGCCTCTTAAGGAGTCTTAAATGTCAAACCCCTCGTTAAATCTTTGATTTTGGGGAATAAATAGAAGTCACAGGGTGCAAGGTCTGGACTATAGGCCGGATGTGTAACAGCTTCCACATTTTCGGATCTCAAAAGTTCTATAGTTTTTTGCCGTATGGGGAGACGCATTGTCATGATGCAGAAGGATGCGGCTTCTTGGTCTTCTTTCACGGACTTTTTTTATAACCGTAGGTAAACAAACTGTGGTGTACCAATCGGCATTTACTGTTCTTGTATTATTTAGAAGAACTGTGCTGATATGCCCAGTTTTTGAAAAAAAACAGGCGATCATTTGCTTGGCAACGCTTTTGGCTTGTTGAACTTTCGTTGGCCTACTGTCGCCTTCAAAGACCCATTCACTGAACTGTTGTTTTTTTTCCGGATCGTAACAATAAATCCAAGTTTCGTCTCCTGTAATGACGTCGTAAACGGCATTTGAAGTCCCTTGCTTGTATTTTCGCAGCATTTCTTTACACCAATCTACTCGCACGTCTTTCTGCACTGAAGTCAGTTCATGCGGAATCCACCGACAACAAAGCTTCCTGACTTTTAAATAATCATGTAAAATCTTTTGTATTTGGCTCATACCTATCCCCAATTATCCACGAATTTCGTCGTAGGTGATTCGCCGGTTTCCTTCAATGAGTCGTCTAACGGCAGCCACATTATCTTCATTGACCGCGGTGGATGGTCGACCTTCACGAAATTCATCGTCAAGAGTATTACGACCCATACTAAATTCCGCGTACCATCGCCTCACAGTGCTTAGATGAGGTGCTTCAAGCCCAAAAGCATTTTGAAGGCGAGCGCTACACTGTTGAGGCGTAATAGAACTTTTAAAATCGTAGAAAATCATTGCTCTAAAATCTTTTCGCGTCAAATCCATGTTCTATGCAAATGGTTCACTTCGATATGACATAAAAAAACAAATGACGATCAGTTTCCCGCCAATTTATATCAGATTCCATAAACAAAAGTCTGTATTTTGAAATGTTATCTAATTCGAAATTCAAATGTTTCCGAGTGGCCAGTTGCGCATAACTTTTAGTGCGGCCTATGTAACCAATATGTTGCCATTAAAACTATGATTAAAAAAGGAATCTGAAGATTTTAAAAATTATGACGCATGTTGCCAATAACAAGGGGGAGGGGGGGATTTACCACATACTGTAGTTTGCGTGGTCGGTCGGTCTAGTTGCCTTGTATCATAGGTAGCTTAGGTGGATACGATATAATTGTTGGTACGTATAAATACCTTTTGACGTCAGGTCCGGCCTGAGTGGGTGACGCTCGCTGCCTATGAAGCCGATGGTCATGAGTTCAATCCCAGTAAGGGCATTTGTGTGATGAGCACAGATATTGGTCCTGAGTCATGGGTGTTCTCTATGTATTTGTGTATTATACATATATATACATCGTTGGCTGAGTAGCTCTCTTTGGCTTACCGTGGGGCTCAGACAAGTTGTGTAAGGATGTCCTGTAATGTTTATTTATTTATTTATTTATTGTACCTATACTAAAATAAATAAATAACCTAACCCAAGAACAAATTTGATAAATACACAAATAAATGCTTTTGTCAGCGGCGCTACCGCGAACAACGATATTCGTGAATTTCCGACGATTGTCTCTGTCATTCTCATGACACCCTTAATTGGAGTAAAAGAGAAAGATGCCCGTAATATAAGAACTTCGACGTTCGCGGTACCGGGCCAGGAGTCGAACCCCGGACCTCCTGATTCGTAGGCAGTTATTACTACGGGTAGTAGCGGCATAGTAACATGTGTAAATATAGTATAAGTCAAAATTATTACTAACATCCTATAGTAGATTTGGTGTGATTTTAATAGTCTAACTAAAAACATAAAAACTGTGGAATGGTTTGCCGTCAGCGGTATTTCCGGACCTATACGACTCTCATACCTTCAATAAAAGAGCGTACACCTATTTTAAAGGCCGGCAACGCGCTGATGACTCCCTGGTGTTAAGGGTGCCCATGGGCCACGATAATTGCTTACCATCCATCAGGCAATCCGTCTCCTCGTTTGCCAACTTTGTCATAAAAAAATATCCATAACAACAAGCATAGTTGACATGGAGTTCGCCTCCACATAAGCATGTGAAGGCGAACTTTTACTGGTTCCCTAGGGTCTATGACTCGGTGCTAGTTTGCTCGGAGCTAGCGCTAGCTATTGAAATATTTGAAATGGAATCTCTAGGCAGAGCCTAGCGGCGCGCGCGCCGACTGTTCAAACAAGCACATTATGACACCAGGAAATGTAATCCAGGTACAATATAAATCTATAATGGTTCGCATGCAGGCTATCCGTACAGGCACACAAGGTCTACTTGGAGTTTAGTTGGAATTTTAGAAATAGGTATCTTTGAGTATACATGATCATAGCTTCCCGGCTAATGCTACGTAAAAATCGTACAATGACCTTTAGACCAAGTGGTCTGTAAGATTTTGGTGTAAACCCTGAATTTATAAAATATTGTGGATAAGGCCTTAAATGATAAAATATCTAATATTCAATTATAATTACGTGCGTACGACAGAGATAGGCGTCCTTACTTCACAAATATGGACCAAACCTAAGCTGACGAAATTACGTAAACAAAGGATCAAATACCAAATATTTTATAAACAGTAAAAATAAAAAGCGTAAAAGTTGTAAGTAACTGACTATAATAAGATAATTACAGGCAGATAACGAATTCCACCTTATTTTAAATACAATTAAAAATACTAGTAACGTCATGATATCGTAATCTGATACCTCAAACTTATAAGGCAATACTTACTTAAATAATATCGTAATAATACTTAGACAAAATCTTAAGATATCTAACAAGTAAGCTACTAGATAACACACGTCAGGGCAGAGCGGTCCTTCTGTAAACTAGATGTAGTAGTTCAAATACCGGTAGCTCAGAAGTCAGACGCACTAATTAAAACCTAAATAGCAACATTGTACGCGCGGCTTGATACATGTACCCATTAGCAATGCCAGTCGATTTCTATTTGCATTCTTTTGGGGTGCTAAGTAATTACCAAGACGGAAATAGGCTGCGAGATTTCAGGTGTGAATTACATAGATTGTTTTCATTTGTTATCATGAGCAAAATCGACAAATAGTTATGTACATACCTCGAACAAATCATACGGATGACGTCAAACCACTCATAGGATGATTTCAAAAAGTATTTTCATATACAATTACTACTTATCAATTATCAATCTCTTTAATAAAACGATATCACCACTTGACATGAGCCGAGTAGGTACATAACATCTTTGACTGACATTGTCATTCAGTTGAACAATAAAGTGACTTTGTAATTATTTACAATTTTTTCAAAAGACGCAAAAGAATAATAATAATTATAGACTTGTTGGAGCAATAGTTTTGTACATGATGTCATGTCAATAAATTTTTTTTAATAACATATTGACTTTTATTATCAATATTGTACTTACGTAAACAAATCTCGTAGCATTTATATTATTCACTAAGTACATCATCCTATCATTCAGTTAATTCTGTATAGATTTTTTGAAATTATACGCGGTTAATCTGTTACTTCGTGCAATATGTCATACGGATGTTGCAATACAGACATCATCCTGTGTGCAAAATTAGCTACGTCATTTTTACGTCATCCGCATGATTTGTTCGAGGTATGTTATGTAGATCACCGAAGAGTTTCCATGTATAGTTTGTTCAATGTCTGGATGAAATATCTCGTAACTGCTAGCTTAATACCAAGGCAATACCAAAATAATAGTTCCTAAATACTTTGTTCAAATACACGTCTCACCAGGCTTCGAGTCTGACCCAAATAAAGGATAACATGGATGATTCATTGGCAAAATGTGTCCTTAAGTAGCCATATGGTCGTCAATTGCTGGCATACAGAACTCCGTTGTTCGCTGATGCAATGTTATAATATTTTATCAAAACATTGGCCTCCATATGGAGGTTCATTAATTTCATGTGTCAAGATTGAAACTTAAAAGGATTAAGCGCTGATGGTATCGTATTATGTGCAATATAGTTAAGTGATAGTATCTGTTGTTTGAAAAGTTTCATTAGGCGAACCTCAGGCGGGTGATTATTCGGGCGTTTGAACCGCTCTTATTACTCTGTCCAGATTTCTGTAGAAATTATCACACAGTTTGATGTTATTTTTGGTTTACTGGTAGACAGCTGGGCTGGCTAAAGGACAACCAAAACCTACTTAATATAATGCAGGCACTTCTCTACAGAAATCTGGAAAGAGTTATAAGAGCGGTTCAAACGCCCGAATAATCACCCAGGCACTTCCACGGGCAAAGAAATTGCCAAAGAATCTGCAAGCTTCTAGATACATTTTGAAATAAAAAGTTTTAAAATTAAAATACAATGTTTAATAATCGATTGTTTTGACACTTTTGACATTTACGAATATTGGGGCATAGAGCTAAAGCTCAAGTCCAGAGCTTGTAGTAAAGGTTTTCACTTGTTTGTATCGAATTTAGTTATTCAAGAAAAACACAAGATTTTATAGTTTGTGATGCCTCTCTTTGAACTTAATTACTGCAATAACAATGAGTCGTTAAATTTTAAACCTGTAATTAATTACTGTTAAACCGGGCAGACTTAAGAAAAATAAATGCCATTTCCCTTGGAACGAAGGTCCCACGTGTATGAAGTCCTTATACGGAACACCGGCTTCCAACCCGACCTTCCGCAGTGACTCACGTACCTTCGTACCTATATCTGATCCATATAACGTTATGACAGTTGACATAACTGTAAAATTTTGACATAACGGGTAAAAATAGGCACACTATGGGGTAATATATGCCCATATACTATTTATACTAATACAAACTGTGCGCGATGGGGTTTCAATGGTTACCCAGGCTATATGTGTCTTGGTCACCCTTACCATCCGGTACTAAACGAGAGGGTATGGAGTATACCGGTCTACTAAAACCACTCCGGCATTCATCCCGTTTCTCATTTGTAAAGACGCAACATAATGCCGAAGAGTCAGTCTTCCGACGACTCTGTGGGTAATTTATAGTACACTACACAGTAAAAAAAGATAGAAAAAAACCGGCCAAGAGCGTGTCGGGCCACGCTCAGTGTTGGGTTCCGTAGTTTTTCGTCCGTCAAAGTAAGTGTTCCCACTTAAGAGTTAAAAATGGGCTATTTGATACATTGTTGTTAATGTATATTAAGTACAGAACCCTAAAAACGGGCCCACAGAGGACGCTAACAACTAAAGAAAGAGTTATAGATCCCAACTGTACATCGAAAATTATAAAAAAATTTGTCAATTTCAGTTCCACCACGAGTAGTAAGAAGGGGTTGTAACATGGAGTGATTACCAGCCAGCGACATCTATCGGCAAATTAAGTAAACTATGCGCGCGAGCTTAAAGTACAGAGGCTCAAGTGTAAGTTTCTTTTGACGTAAAAAATGTCTCGAATGCGTAAGTGATACTGATATAATATGGGTAACTAACGCTAATGGTGACGTTTCGTTACGTTAAAAACTTACACTCGGGGCTCAGATGTAGTGAATAATCCTTTCCTATCGTATTTTCTCGGAAATGTTCGTATTTGTCTCACTACTTCACTCACACTCAGTACCCATCTGAAGTAGTAAGACAACGGAGGGGACGGTCGCATTGGGCGATGAATATTAGTGCAGATTCTTATTTACGGTTAAAACTAAACGCGAAATTATACATAAAACGGCGGCGCTACCGCGAACAACGATATTCGTAAATTTCGGACGATTGTCTCTGTCACTCTTAACGCCTTAATTGGAGTAAAAGAGAAATGCTCGACATATACGAACTTCGATCTTCGCGGTACCGGGCCTGAAGTGAAGTGTGTCTTGTCATTCAATAGAGATTTTGACAGCCATATCTTAGGGAATAAGGGCTAATTTATTAACAATTTGTAAGAAACTATCGCCTTAACGACTTTAGTGCTGGAATAATAAAAAGTACCTATTTTGCTTGCAAAAAAGCCTAAGATATATGCAATCCTGCGGCGCTTCCGTCTTTCTCGAGTGAAAGCAGAGACCATTTTACCAAAAACGCGTAAGATGTATGAAATCCTGCGGCGCTTACAGTTTTTTCGAGTTGATAAGTTTGTATGGGGGAACAATATTTTCGTTTTTTAGTATATTACTCGATCTATTTTCATACTTTCTCACCGTTTAAACCTTTCCTGAGCGACTACAAATATTTCAAGACAAAAATTAGCCAAATCGGTAAAGCCGTTCGCAAGTTATAGCGTGACCAAGAGAAATAGGGGTTCATTTTTATATATATAGATTTTTTCAAAAACCATTGAACCTATCAAGTTCAAAATAATTTTCCTAGAAAGTTTATGTAAAGTTCTACTTTTGAGATTTTTTTCATATTTTTGAAACTTGTGGTTCAAAAGTTAGAGGGGGGGGGACGCACTTTTTTTTACTTCTGGAGCGATTATTTCCGAAAATATTGACATTATCAAAAAATGATGTAAGTAAACCCCAATTCATTTTTAAATACCTATCCAACAATATATCACACGTTAGGATTAGAATGAAGAAAAAAATCACTCCCCACTTTACGTATAGGGGGGGTACCCTAAGAAAACATTTTTTTCCACTTTTTATTTTTGCACTTTGTCGGCGTGATTGATATACATATTACTACCAAATTTCAGCTTTGTAGTGCTAACGGTCACTGAGATTATCCGCGGACGGACGGACGGACGGACAGACATGGCGAAACTATAAGGGTTCCTAGTTGACTACGGAACCCTAAAAATTAAATAAATATTACAGCACTTCCTTGTTACGCGTTACGCGACAAATGCCCACCAGATCTTAACCAAATTAACCTAATTACTAACCTCAATGGGAATACAGTTTTCTAGAGAATGTATGTACCTATCTCACATTGATAATAAATAATACCAAAAACAAAACAAAGAGCTAAATACCCGGCCCAGTCTATACCAAACAGGGATCGACAAAAAAATAATGTGCCTTATAAATACCATCTAAACTGGAAATTAACACGATATTAGGAACGCATAGTTTGTTTGTCCACAGAGATCAACACAGCGATTAATGTTTAGAAAAAAATTGGTCAAGGATTAATATTTAAGAATCATTATGCAAATTGGCACTTTCTTAGAACCTCCATATAAAATATGGAACGTTGATACGGAAAATCCCACATGAGTCGGATGGTACCTTAGTAGTTCTTATACGACACAACATGCGGCCTAACATTCCACGCTGACATAAACAGCAAAACGGATATTTGAAACAATAAAGAGTAAGAACAAGTAAAAGTGAATTTCCCTTGGAAAGGTATACCTCTTAAATTAGTGATGGTCCTTATAAGGGAAGGTAGCCTTTCTGACCTTCCGTTTGAGTCACCAGCCTTCGTCTATATTTATCTGATTTATATCGCGATCTGACACAGCGGCGGAATCATAATCACCCGTTTACAAACAGTCTCGATTATAAACGTTCTATTCGACATTGTTTTAGCCTTTCGAAAACTTTATGAAGACAATAAATAGAAAATATCAAATTATTTTAACAACCGTTGTTTTGTGATTTGACAAATCTTTTGTGCACACATTGTATAAATGTTTTATTGTATACATTTGTATAATGTACATAGCCGATTTATTTTTGTGGTTTGGTGTTTGATAATGATAATGCTTGAAGAACTGATTTTAAAAGCGGGGATTTAAAGTCGGTGCTAATATGTCTCAGCCGGTTCTAAGACATTTGAGATTTATTTACAACAATTTAAACGGGTTTTATGGCGAATTTTATAGCCTTCTAAAACTTTTAGATATTTCCAGTTTTATTTTTAAATTTGCTTTAGAGCCATATTTCTCTACGTAAATAAATTTAAAACCTATAAGAATAAAATAATATTGTTTTTTTGCTTTTACTCATTTTACAACGTACAAATCAGTTTCATCGCACGTTTACATAACGTCTGTCAGTTTTCAAGTTCATTAAATGACTATTCATATGTATAAACAAGCTATAAAAAAAATCAAATGTAAAATACTAACAACCACTTTAATTATATAACGATGAGTAGAAATAATGTTAACTATTTATGGTTACATTTCCATAAATTATAGAATTATAATAAGGATTTGTGCCGTCCGATTGACACGGTATGTCATACTCATAAATACTTACCATGCTTTAACCTTGATAGAACATCCTAAGTACCTAATCGGTTGTAACGTATATACGACTTTATAGTCTCAAGGGTATAAGACATATGGCTTGGTTAAGATAAGCGTTGCATAATAATGTTGCCACACTTGTCGGTTTGCGACGGAACTTGGATTTCAAAGCCATATTAGAAGTAGTAAATAGATAAATCAAACAAACATAGTTACGTCGCCACGTAGAGTATTTAACTATATTTACCCGTACGATTACCATGAGTTGTGTCATTGAGGGTTTCGATAACGAGCATCGAGTTTACTATCTGTGCATCTAGCTTGTACTATTTTAGTGCGAACGAGATGCGCAGATAGTAAACTCGATACTCGTTATCGAAAACCTCAAAGTCGCAACTCATGGTAAGGGTACAGTAGCCCATCTGTTTGCAGATAATTTATGAATTATCTAAACAATACGTAATATTTTTGCTTTGACCAGATCTACTGTTAACTAAAGTATGTACTATCATTCTACAGATATACCTATAAGTGTATACGAGCCCCAATGCAAATGAGTACGTCTGGTAGGAAAAAAATGTACTAAACTAACGTTAACCTAAAAATTCTGGGGGACGAAGGTGTTTGGAAGAATTAGCAATATAAAAACAGTATAAGTTATAAATCGTATTTTATTTATTCAATGAAAAAAAAACGAACTTTCCTTGGTAATAAAAAAAAACATTGTTTCACCAAGTGTACTAAAATGCAAAAAAGTTCGTCTTTAGTGTTACCGACGCAGATTAGAACGTCTACCACTTGGTGGCGTCTCCTTTTGCATCTAAAACGGCTTTAATTCTGAGCGGCATTGTATCTACCAGCTGTCGACACTCTTCCGGGGTTATTTCATTCCAAACACAGGTAAGTTTCTCTTTAAAATCAGCTTTTGATCTGGACGGGTCCTTTCGCAACTTTTTCTTCATTTTCCACCACAACGTTTATATGGGAGACAAGTCCGGGCTCCTGGATGGCCACGACATGGTAGGTATTTTTTTCTTTTTCAGCCACGCCATCGTTGCTTTAGCGGTATGGCATGAGGCACCATCTTGTTGAAAAGTATACGCATTTTTATACTTTAACTTACGTATAGACGGCAGCAAACTCTCTTGTAAGATGCTTTTGTATTTTTCGGCATTGACGGTTCCATCTATAAATTGCAGACAGCCGACACCCTGTGCCGACATGCAGCCTCAAATCATTAAGGAAGCTGGAAACTTTACCTTACGCTTAAGACAATCTTTTTGAAATGCCTCTCCTTTTTCGCGAATGACTTTACTTCGTTCATCGCCTACTGTGACTTCAAATTTAGATTCGTCACTCCATATAATTTTACGCCACTGATCGACGGTCCAATTTCTGTAACTTTTGGCGAATTTCAACCTGTTAGTTTTAAGCCGTTGTGTAAGTAACGGTTTCACTTTAGCAGTGTAAACACCGTAGCCCATCCTCTTCATCACTCTCTTGCAAGTATCCACTGAAATGTTTTTTTTATTGCGTCACGCCATAGTACCGTAAGTTCTCCAGCTCTTGCACGACGATTTTTCTTGATGATCTTCCTCAGAATCCTGTTTTCTGCTTTAGTAGTAATTCGTGGGCGGCCGGATTTCTTTAAACAAGAAATTTTGTCGTGTTTTCGATGATGCTCGATGATAGTTTGGATTGTAGACCTTGGCATAGAAAGGTCCTTGGCAATTTGGTGCGTAGATTTGCCTTTATTGTTACTGGAGATTATAATTTTCCGCACTTCTTCAGTCACTGGCTTACCTCGTGCCATCTCGATAGAAAAACGATTTGGAGTAATAAAAAATTAGGCTGAATTTGCCCTTTTATATAGTGGTTTGTCATTTTACATGACAGAGAATATTCCGTATTCAATTTGAAAATAATATTTTATATTACGAACCCTGGTAAACAGGTTTTATTTTAAATAGACGACCTATTTTGCCTTAAATATGAAGCAGACGTAATTATTTGCGTGTGAGATGTAATATTTATAATTAAATTATTTTAAAATAAATAACGAGATGTACACTTTGTACAACTCAAAACTAAGCTAGCTTTAGTGACATTGCGTCTAGTGTATTCCATTAATCATCAAAGTCGATTCGGGTATAATACTAGTTTTTGAAAAAAAATACGCATGCAGAATTGCGACTAGACGAGCTATTTTGCATTGGGGCTCGTAGTGTGTGTTAGTGTTGAATAATTTAATTAATTACTTTTTGTATAAGCTATAAAACCGACGGATGACCATCAGTGTCCGTCAAAACCGTTTCAACAGCTACTGCGGTCGCCAACCCGCCTGCCAAGCGGTTTGACTATGGCAAATCACCCTCAAGTCATTTGTCATATTTGGGAAGGCCAATGTCCATCAGTGGACATCTTACGTCTAAAATGATGATGATGTACATAAGCTATTTATATGCAACTAGCTTCACGCTTAGTGTTGAATTTATTACATGACTTTTGTTAGTAAATGCCACTTATTTTAGTACAGTCGCCAGCATATCTATAGGAGCTGTGGAGGTGATCACAAATATCGGAACAAGCACTTTATCGCCTTGACAATAGAGGCTTTGTTTCGATATTTGCGACCACCTCCGCAGATCCGATACATCTGATGGCGACTGTACTATTAATACTATTACTCAAGCATTGAGAATGAAAGGAAATGTGGTTACAATATGAACGAGCGTACTACCTAGGTTAATTTATCCTATAGGTGGTATCAAATGACCACAATAGGCGAAGGTCACCAAACAGGGTGGTGGACTCCTCTAGAGCGTGACGGATATTATGTCAGGCGCTCCAACGACCTCGGAAAGGTCGTTCGAACCGGCCCAGCTCCTGCTCAATGGCAGAACAGGTTCCATGCGAGTCTACCATAAACAAGTGTTTAGCTATAAAATTTACGTTTCGTTTGCCATCTTGTATTTGGGCGTTTTTACTTTCGTTTTTATAGTTAAAGCGATTAGAAGAAAGGAAAGGTCGCTGTTATAGGAAATTTTTGGTTCTGCCTACTGAGAATCGTAAGTTCGTATTAATTTTACTGGTACACAAAAAATATTTCAATATTTCAGACTCATCTAATTACCTTTACACAGGTACAGTCACCATCAGGTATATTGGAGCTGTAGAGGTGGTTGCAAATATCTGAGCATGCACTTTATCAACATGATAATAGAGGCGTTGTTCAGATATTTGTGATCACCTCAACAGCTCCGATATATCTGATGGCGACTGTACCTGTATGAGAGTTCCGTTATGAAAAGACGTAAAAATACCATGTTCAAATTGAGACCGTCCAATTGGAGTTATAAAAAATACCGGATTCTGATAAAAAAAAAAAAGTGGAAACGTCAATTTTATATTGGCCTTTGAGATAAACTGGCCAATTGAGACATAAGAAATACGATCGCATATACCTACATATGCGATACGTAGTAAGGCTTATAAAAAAAAAACTAAAAATAAATAATGTTGTATGGTATTGAATCTTTTTGACATACGAACAGGTAATATACAGAAGAGTTGTCTGGAGGCTTATAAAGGTGCTAATTTTTGCTAAATTTGCTACAGCAGATGATGCTATATAACTGTAAAATGAACTAATAAAAAAATGCTTTCAGGTTTGTCTCGTGATTCTCCTGCCTTTATTTTGAATTTACCAAGAAGAATCTACCATACGGTGTTTTTAATATTTATAGGTAAATCACAAAACAAATTCAAATGATTGCCCAAGAAATAGGCTCAATTACATGAAGCAGGCTATGTGAAAGGGTCGTGGGTGTCGCATTAGCAATCTGAGCAAGCCCTAGATTGAAAGGGCACGGTTGGACGGCCCACGTTGACTGCATTCATGTGTTGCCTGACAGCTCTAAAATCTCAAGTCAATATTTATCTTGGCCCTTGAGGCATTGTACCAACGTTGTGCACGGAAGCCGCCAGCTCTTCGGTCACCAGTTACATCAACCAGACGCTTCGAGATTTCTGCAAAAAGTTTGTGCGCGCTGGGACCCCATGGACCTAGCGTCTCTACGCCAAACGGTACAAAACTCAGACTTAAACTTCCATTCACAAAGTGGCACATGATTTCCGATTTAAAAAGTTTCTACCTTTTTTAACTGTCCGACCCGCTTTGAACTCACAAGATACGGCAAATTTATATAAAAAATGTCTCTGGGTCAAACTTGGACCCATTTGTATTAGGTACTAGAAAGTGTCAAATGTTAATCTGATTAATTTGAGTATTTATGGAATAAGAAACCGAAATTAATCTCAATATACTCGAGTGATATTTATAGGTAACTTAAAAGATGTTTTCAAAATTATCGGAATATTTCGAATAAGTACACACACATTAACAACAGATATTATCATACACACAAACAGTCATTCAGTAATGAAACATCGAGTGTTCCCACTCAACAATCAACGCAATCGCGAATAACATATGTTATGACAGCGGGATGGGCAGCTCAATGAATTTCACTATGTTCACCATTCATGCTTCGGCGGGCATCCAGAGCGGATAACTCTTGTAGATGCGGTGTACACTACTAATAGTATTTATTTAATATAGGAGAAAACATACAAACAGTTTTAATCTATGGCAATGATGAAACCAAGATAATATACAGCGATAAATGATCATTAAATGTGCATCATAAAAACAGTTTTACGACAGTAGTCCTTCATCGACAATTATACCTAAATGACTCTTTATTCACTTGTACAACTACGTTCTTATAATATCTGAAATGTTCCATAAATTTATCCAGAATCGTAGAATCAACTTGGTTCAATATTGTTACTTAATTAGTACAGTATCGTTCGATTACTTATATCTACACTCGTATAAGTCTTTTTATTTACATCTTTTGACTCGAAGCAGTAGAAATATAGTACAGTAGCCTAATGTACAGTCAGCGTCATATAGTTGGCAGCATTCAAAGTAGTCAAATAGTTCGGTACACCATACAAATTCTATGGTGTACCGAACTTTATGAGTACTTTGGATGCTACTAACTATATGACGCTGCCTGTACAGTAATATAATTTTTAAATTCCATTAAGCAGTTAATGGGCTAGTTAAAGACGGATTATTATTGGCCCCACCCACGTTTATTCCACGAATAGACTCGGGCGTCATAAAAGAGGCTGAGAAAACCGCAAAACGTATAACTAATGCTAATGGAACCAAATTAACTTGCTGCTCAACAATTGCAGTGACTTCATCAGCTGATAAACAGAAAGGACCCTTGTTACATTACATACACTATATTACTCGCTTCAATAAAAGTTAACACGAATAGAATGATTAGTGTTATCATCATCTTTCTGCCACTGTGACAATCGGCCATGTTTACCGTCCGGTTTTTGATGTTACTTATAAAAGAATAAGGTTCTTGGCGAAATAATCATCGATAACGTAAGATTGTGACAAGGAAATCGAGTTCCTACAATAATCATAAAAATGGAAACGATTATGAAAGTCGTCAAAATAGTACCTACACAATATTATAGATAAAAAGTCGAAAAGGTCCTAATGATCCGATCCAAAATGATACATACATTTGTAAATTTTACGAAGGACAGCAAGTTTTAAACGCGGTATAAGAAGGATAATATGTTCGTAATCGTCAAAAACCCTCGTTAGAGTAATTTAAGTTGGTAAATCGAAAAATCAAGTAAGGATAAACAACCGAAAATATTCAGTCCAATATCCTGCTACGCCGATTAATTTGTCATTACTTTTGATGTCTGATAAAGTATAATCACACAAAGATTATTAGACACCGCGTCAATTAAAAATCAATCAATAACACACAACAATCAGAAATAGAAAGACCGTCATTAACAGCAACAGCTGGCAGTTCAAAAATTAGCGCAAATCTAAACTAAAACGTGTTGACACATTAAACGTAACACACGCAACTAAACACTCCAAAAATAATCTGGCAACCATCACCAGAATTACAAAAGAGGCGCGCTTCTTTCCGACGATCCCAACACTAGATCGTTGTAAATAAATAAACTATGCACTCCACTGCTTACGAAAATAAATCTAATGCAGATACACCACTCAATCGACGGTGCTCAATCAAAATGCGCACAGATTCACTAATGTAAACACATCTTTCGCATAGTTTACACGTTTAAAATACAATAAACATAAAACTTTACACTGTTCAGTAATCATAATCACATGCAATTTAATCTTTTTCTTTTCCTAAAAATGTTGCCGCTTTAACAAAGTGGATGTTTTTTAATTGTAACCTCATTGCAATAATTCGATAAAGGGGTGTCTTATTGCTCAAGATGAACATAAATTAATAAAATAAATACTCACAGCCAGGCGATATTCCGTTCTCCTTCATAGCGCAGCGGAATGGATAATAAGTGCCAGGCAGCACCTTGCCATACATTGTCCGATCCATCTTCGACCAATAGAGTTGTTTTTTAGAAATAAAACACCCACTGGATCCACACTAGTCACTGCGCACCATAATCACAGCCTACACTGCGCCCGCGTCCCACACGCCGCGAAAATGCAGAAAACACTTGCATCAACAAACAGTTACCTATCAATCATACGCATAACAGTACTGTGTTATGCACTAACACTTCAAACAACTCTGAAGTTCATAATTAGGTACAATATTCTATAACAGCACCTAAAGACTGGTCAGCGTTATCGGCATGCATCTGTCGATAAGTAGTGATAAGTGATAAGGCAATGTCACGAGGGCGAGGTCGCGTGCGACTAGTCGTGGTCGCGTCCCAGTCGCGACTGCGCGTGGACGTCGTCGGCGCCCGCGCAGCTCCAGCTCTGGAGATTATTTATACGCGGATCAAGTGCACTCGTCAAAGATGATTGTTCTCCAAGGTAGGTAAGGAAAGTTGAAGTTAGTACTGTCTAAACGTCAAACGTGTAAACTTCATAACGATTGACAGTACCCAGAGAACAATCAGTTAAGATTCTCATTGACCTATGTGCCAACTGCTTGCCAAATTCCTCCTATCCAATATACCTACTTCTTCAAGGAATTAAAAAAAACGTAAACATAACTTGTGAGGGTTTTACATAGACCACCATCGACAATTTCTATGAGTCGTTTGTCCGTTAAATCATCGATTCTTCATGGTTTTTTTTTAGGACTATCCCTATTTTTGCAGGATTTTGAATTGTATTAAATTTTTGTAATATGTTTAATAAATAATAATTTGAAATATGCACTTCTTACATACTTGTATATGCAACAAAACTTTCGTACAAAATCTTACGATAATAATCTTAAAAAGGTGGGTATATTACCTATTCAGAATAAATGCCATGGAGCAAATGAAATTTTGTATGTTTGTCTTTCTCGAAAATCATTCGTGTATTTTTCATGTTATTGTAAAAAGTTTAGTCAAATATCAGATAGTACCGTTATAACAGCATTGCAGGTACACGTAACAATTCCACACTACACACAGATGCGTCATCTTTAAAACCGTGCTCTTACATAAATTACGAATAAAGTCATGGCTACATCATCATTTAAAACGGAGTTAATTTGCATCTAGTGTTACCAGCTAGTAGTCAGTACTAATGAATTATTACCGTTAGACGAGCAATAAAGCAATCAGTCTCTTTAGTACATTTTAAAGATTCCGAGCCCTTTGATGGCGCGAGAAAGGGTGATCAATCACGCGATCTCTTACCGAACATCTAACCTTCTGACATAATATTTTACGCAATTACAAATTTCTAAAAGCAGCTATAACATATATAGTCAAAGGGTTCATATTTGAACGCTTCTTGAAAGGATGATATAACGTTTGGTAAATGATACGTCGATTTCTTCTAATTTCGTGCTCAGTTCCCGCCAAAAAGCTTCAAAACCGACGTCCGGTGCGCGGGAGTCGCGTGACAACGCTTCCGTCTTTATAAAAACTGATTTAAACGTCTTTATAAAAACCAAAAGGGCCTATCGTATGTTAAATTCCCATCTAGTTACGTTATTTATCAAACGGTTGCAATTTCACATTCTTTTAACAGTTTACGATAATCACTCGAGAGAAAACTGAAAGCTTTGATCTATAGTTTAGGGAGTTCTGTGAAATTCGTTAATTAAACACTTCGACGCTGCAATCCGACGCGACATAGCTGTTAATTCTACTAAGAATTTCCAAACAGTGACAGAGCGAGACATCAGATTTTATACGGCAATTGTGACAGCAGATGCTTAGACCTATGACATTCTAGGTTTATGAACGACCGTTCAGTAGCGGAATGACTGATTAAAAATACAAAACTTAAGTTCAGTTTGGATTAACCTGCGGAATTCAAGAACACTGAACCTAAATACAGGCCACAGAACTAACCGACAAAGGGCATTAAACATGGTAGTTAACACTGGTTCCTATAATTATGAACTATAGCATCAACTCACGCCCAGCCCACGCCGCACCGTGCCTCTGCTACGGTTGTTACAACAAATTGCACTAAACGCGTGTCTTCCTAACCTGGCCCCTATTGTTCCTCTAATAAGGAAGTAAATATTTGAGCTAAGCGCAGTGCGAAGGCTTATTCTAGAACCATAGCGGGTATATCGTCTCAGTAGACCACCAGTGTACGTAAAGTGGTCTAAAAATTTACAAGATGAAACTTGATTTCAACCTGACAATTTGAAATTTCATACTATATAATCAAGTCCAGTGTGAAATGTGATAATTACAACTGCACAGTTTCAGTGAACCACTAGGCACCCTTTATAGGGCAAGTTCAAAATTGCAATGCAAATGGCCACCCAACAACATATGCCTTTTGTATTTTTTTCTTAACAAGAATAATTAGGACAATCGAGCCTCGAGGAGGCTTGAACGCACGACCACAGTGACTTTTGGGCGTTAAAGGGTTAATTCTAAGGACACGACTAGGCAACTAATCTTAAGTTATAGGTATGAACCTTTATTCACAGTTGTATATACAATTGTGAAGAGATAGAAAATATTTTTATTAAACTTGCTATTTTTACTGAATTCATGAGGTTACTGAATTCTAACCTAACCTACTTCATTATTTCGTTTGCCTGTTCTGTCTTACGTACGAATGTCGAAGATCAATAGAGAGGCATACAATCAATTTTCACATTTTTATACCAGATCGACTACAACCTAGTTCTCCTAGTCGGTAAGCGACGGCAACCGGTGAGTATTTAAAAATACAAAACACTGCGTTTATGATGAAAACATTCCGAGAGGGAAATGCTATCGCTGTGGGAAAGTTTTCTGTAGTGTAAACTAAGCGAGCTTAAGTAAGCTTACGCAGGGAAATTCCTTGTTTAACGACCTCTGAATTATAATGGGCTATTTTACTGTAGATTGACTAAATCTGCGTAAAGAAAACACCTAACTACACACAAAGCCGTGGCCGTGTGGTGGGAATAGCATCGCACAACTCCATCTCCAGTTTTAAATAATTTACAAAAGATGATTTACTGCATTATCTTTGACTTGATGTCACAAGATGACAAGACTTTTCGCTTCGTACACAGTAAGTATTAGCTGACTAAAATCTAATATTTATCTACTTAAAAAAAATGGTTTTATATTCATTTCGATTAAAATTGATAAAAAAAAAAATTAAAATCCCGCCAAACTAACTGACACCTAAAGACCCTACGTGAAATAACAGGGCCATTACAGGGTTATTCCTAATTACAAATAGGTAATATTAATAAATAACAATGAAGCTAATATTAGGAAGAAGGCTAAACTGATTAGTCTAGACCACGTAGAGAGCAATGTGCTTGAAGTCGCGCCAAAATCAATCGACTTGACTGCCAGCGATGAAATACAACACTACATCAATACGGACTGCATTTGTAACTCGTACTATTATGATTTAGATTCAACATCGCTGCCAGTTAAAACCTTAATTCTTTCGAATAGAATCGATTATACGTTGCGACTCGTTACTAAAGTCTTCTAGAATGGAATTATCCATTCTTGTTTGATCTAATCTAATGTATGCCATGGATGGACGACAATTTAAAAAATAAAACATAAGTACGTAACTGCGACCATACCACGTCACACTGACCATCGACTAAGTCACTACTCATCACTACAAACACTTATCGCAAGTTTCCAAACAATTATAACGCTTTAAAAAAAATACTTTATTTTTTTTCTTAAACTGTCATAAAAATTACGCGCGCAATAATAAAACGCACTACGAAAGTGAAACACCGTTTGACATACGGCGGAACACGCGTATACTGGCGGACATGCCGCGAAGCCACGGTGACGTCACTAAACGATGCTTCAGGCTTTATCAACAGCCTGATTCCCTCCCTGAATAAATATCGGCTCTACATGGTAGAAGGGCGTAAGTGACTGGCTCTGATAGTATAATTAATACCTTTGGGATTAGCACGATAATCAAGTTACCAAACATTCCTTGGCACTTTCGAATTTTAACAGCTACAGTAAATTTACTACAGGTGTATTAAGCTATGTATTAAAAGATATGTTTTGATACACTTGTTAGTCTGACATTCTGTCAACGTCGGTACAAGTATGTACAAGTTGTATTATTTAGTCAATTTGTACGTACTATTTAGTTTTGATAAGTCTTAAAGGCTTTGATTTCAGACAAGCTTGTAAATATAAGAGGGTCTGTGGCAGTTGCCATCACCATACATGTGGACGACAGCCAACTCGCGGACCGAACGCGAGACAATTGAACCAATATTTCTTAAATGATCCTAAGTTTTAATGTTTTAAGTTGTATGAGATATAATAAAGATCTTTATCAACGTAGGTAGCCTAAGAACTAGGTATTCCATGTATTAAGTCTAAGCTGTAAAGTAGCATACTAACTTACTGATCGTTCTGTTATTCTGTGAAAATAAGTCTAACAACCTTCCCGCATCCCGATCGTAACAATAATGAGCCCGATATTGTCCATACAAAGTTTATATTTACGTGGTTGAGCGTTACCACAGCGGAACCTGCTCTGTTCTCTGATTGGCCGTCAGTAGAGCGAGAGCGTGTGTGAGCTAGACGGAAATAGGTATTACGAATTCCCAACAAAATGTTGGGGAAATCTTTGAGGATTATTCCTACTTTATGCCCAGAACTATGGCTTAAAAGAGGAATGATTATCATTGGGGGTAAAGGTAAAGGTTATGATCCCGGTAAAGGTTTAGACGCACACTGCTGTCTTCGAACTATAAGATGAGAAAACTTCATAACATGCGGCGAATTGACAGATCTGGCTCATTAAATCCGTTCCCTACGTCTAAACCCAAATCATGACCCTTTTGGAACAATTGTAGACTTATAGATCGTAACCGTACGCACATAATGACATATTATTATATAGCCGGGCGATCTAGCTCGAAGTAGGAATCCTAAATTAGTACCCTAACATAAGTGAAATGTTTTCTGAACTTGTTAAATTTTGCAAATAATATTGGCCAATCAGGATCGCGCGATCCGCCGCGTACTTTAGTGTGACAAAGTCTCAACAGTTTTGCTCGCTCGGCATGACCGTAGCGAAAGCCACTCGAAACTCGCGATCGTGATTGGTCAGCCATATTCGCGGCCCAATCTTATAAATATTCGCAGTCGCGGCCGCGGAGCATTCATTCCTATTTCGGACCCAGAGATGTGAAGTGAACGCGAACGTGACCGTAAAGAACCTAGATCCTAGTGCTTGTATAGTTATTAGTCGGACCCTAGCTAGACTAGACTTGCTACTTGTTAATAGAACGATTATAATACAACTTCGATCCCGTGTTGTTTTATTGTGAACCGAGCTATCGTAGATGCTCCTGTGGTGTAGACGCCATCACCTACAGTTGTGGTCCTTCAAGTTACCGGATAATTATTATTACGAACAGTGTATTTTTGATCAGTTAAAATCAGTGCGCGATAAATGATGGTAATATGGGCGTAACGGTCCGATCTCCGAGCGGCGACAGACGAGCTGAGATGGAACGAGTTCAGCTCGAGCAAGACCGTGCGGCCAAGGCCGCAGCCACGGCGGCACGCGCCGTCGGAAGCACCGCGCATTCTCCACAGGCTGACCCAGCCAACGAACGAGTGGACACGCCCCGGTCGGTATTACTGATGCCGAAGACCCCGAGGAATTCAGTAAGGTTAGACCAACGACACGATTCCGACCCGTCGGTACCGCTCCCTGAACCCGGAGCGGCCCCGCTCCGCGGCGCCATCACGCTCGCGGAGCCAGCAATTAATCCCGAACGGCCCGAACCACGTGCGGCCACTTTAAACTCTGCTTCGATGCAGAAGGAACGCCGTCGATCCTCGCGGGGATCCGTGGCATCGCACACGTCTACCATCGAGCTGCGCAGACGCATCGCCGAACAGGAATCTCGACGTGAGTTGCTCGAAATTTCACGCCGGGAACTGCAAATTGAACGCGAAATTCTGGAGCTAAATAGAGGCGTCGAATTTGACCGAATTCAACTCGAAAGGCTGGAATCTGGATCGAGCTCGCCTAGATCAAATAGACTCAGCGACTGTGACTGGTTGGAAGAACATCAGGATCGTCTTAGTGATAACGCTGACCAGTTGCTATGCCCGCCTTACGGCGCGGAGCGCGACGCGTCCTCCCCGCACGCGCCCCAGCCCCGCGCCCGCGCGCCGGCCGCTTTGATAAAGCCGCCGCCTATTCTGTCAGCCGAACGCATTCGACGCGTGCGCACGCCGGTCGAACCGCCGCCGGCCGTGCGCGAACGTAAATCGGAAGTTAATTGTAATAAAAATCCGAGTGTGCAGATTACTGTAGGTGCCGTTCCTGTTCGCACGAGCAGTCGACGAGCGCGACGATGGAACAAGTAATGACGCAACTTGTTGCTTTGAGCAGCCGACCGACATCGTCAAAGCAAGTATGGGACTTACCAGTATTCTCAGGAATTGCAAGTGAGTGGGTTACATTTTATACTGCTTATCAAGAATCTACTAAGAGATACAAGTTTAGTAACTGGGAGAACCTATCCTGATTGAGACATTGCCTCAAGGGCGAAGCGAAAGACTGTGTGTTACACATGTTAGCGTCGTCTGCTGATCCAGAGCTAATTATAAGAGTGCTTAAGAAGAACTTTGGTCGATCTGACCTTCTGATTGATAAGGCTCTTACCGAACTAAGAAAATTGCCTAACCTGGGACCTAGTGCGGTTGATTTGAACGATTTCGCAATTAAAGTAGTGAATATCGTAACTACTCTGTCGAGCCTAGACCGACGTGCTTACGCAGATAATCCTTTCCTAATTCGGGAAATTACAGAACGGCTGTCACCCCACGTCCGATCCCGCTGGTGCCAGTATGCGGAGGAAAATCTCGAGCAGGCCGAAAGCGAGCTCGTGCTTATGGTGAACTTTCTGCTCGACATCAGCGATAAAGAGTTGCAGTACAGCCACGCGCGTGGAGCCGTCAATCGTCGCAGCGCGCCGGCGACTTCGTATGAAGATGCGCGTGGAAGCCGACGAGCGCCAGCGCCGAACCCTCATCCGTCAGGTGGTGGAGCGATCCGCAAGTATAACCCGAACCGTGTACAAACATATACCACTGATAAAGTTGAACCTTGCCTTTGCTGTGGCGGTGCCCACAATGCCACAAGTTGCAAACGTGTGCTTGACATGAGTATATCGGCTCGATGGGAATGGGCGAAGACTAATAAAATATGTTTCAAATGTTTAAATAGGAGACACAGGCGTGGCAGTTGCAAGTCTGGTGTATGCGGAGAACAAGGATGCCAGCATCCGCATCACCCGCTGCTGCACGATGAATCGGCTCTCAAGCGAAGATCGTCTCGTCTTGATGAAGCAGCGTCAGCAATGCCTGCAACTGCGCCCATCGAGCCCGAGCGCGCACACAGGGAGCAGGCATTCCTAGCGGAAGAACGTAAGCCCGCGCTGCCTGCACGACACTCCGTGCTTAATACGGAGCATCAACAGTCATCGGATGTTTTACTCAAGGTAATACCTATACTTTTGTCTGGACCGAGAGGCGAAATGAAGTGTTACGCACTCTGCGACGATGGCTCGACTCTAAGTCTTTGTGAAGACTCTGTAGCCAATGCCGTAGGTGCCACAGGCGTCGAAGAGCCATTAGAGATAAAATGGAATTGGCCCTATGTCCATGGCTGAGCCCAGCCGGCACGTGACTGTGCAGATACGTGGACTGACTGGAGGGCAGACACACCAGGTTAAACTAAGAACGGTAAGAGACTTGGGCGTCAACTCTCAACGGGTGTCAAGAACCTTAGTTAAACAGTACAAGCATCTGCGAGGCCTGCAGGAGGCCACATATGATACTGTTACACCTCGGGTACTCATCGGGGCTGACAATTGGCATATGATATTTCCCCTAGAGGCCCGTATCGGCACTAAAAGCGAACCTGCTGCTGTTAGGATAGATCTTGGGTGGCTAATTTATGGGCATGCGCCGCAGACCCCCCCACGAGGAGCCGAACGAGTGCTACACCTCACGCGAGCGAGCAAACTGAACGGTGAGTTAAACAAACAATTGCAACAATATTTTGAAGTCGACTCGCTAGGCATAAAGCTGATAGATAAAGTGCGGCCGCAGGACGAACGAGCGTGCAAGTTGTTCAACGAAACCGTGAAACAAGTGAGTACACCACAAGGCCCAAGATATGAAGTAGGGCAACTGTGGCGTGACAATGACCCTCTACTACCGCCCAGCTACAACCTGGCCCTAACAAGACTACGTGGGATAGAACGGAAGATGGATAGAGACCCGCAGTTTGCCGAAGATTACACTGCGCAAGTAGAAAACTTGCTAAATAAGGGATATGCAGAGAAAGTAAGTGAACCAGGCCCAGATCGAAGGTCATACTATCTCCCACACTTTTCTGTCCATAATCCAAACAAACCTAAGAAGATCCGTTTGGTTTTTGATGCTGCAGCATTAAATCAAGGACGAAGCCTGAACGACTTCATTCTTGAAGGGCCGGATTTGCTGCAATCACTGTTAGGCATAATGTTACGCTTCAGGGAAGGCGCATTTGCAGTGACAGCTGACGTAGAGGAGATGTTCCTAAGAATCCAGATCCGGGAAGAGGACAGGAACTCGCAGATGTTTCTGTGGCGAGCGGCACGCCGAACTGGCGTCCCTGACGTGTACAGAATGAAGTCAATGGTGTTTGGAATCGCGAGCTCTCCGTTCCTCGCACATTCGGTAAGAAATTATAATGCTTATAAACACGAAGATCGCTACCCGAGGGCCCTAGAAGATATAATTAAAAATCACTACATGGACGACTACGTTTCGAGCTACGAAACCGAAGCGGAGGTCATCGCGTGCGCCGAGGAAGTATCCGCTTGCCACAAGCAAGCCGGGTTTCATCTTCGTGGGTGGTCCAGTAACTCGCAATGCCTGATAGAACGGATCCCAGAGCAACTACGAGCCAACACACCCATGCTGATTGGAGATAAGGAGCAAAAGGTATTGGGTTTAACCTGGGATGCAAGATCGGACCATCTCGGGTTTAACACAACTATGATAAGAGTCCCAGTCGAAGTTAAGGAGCTTAAAAGAGCCCCGACGAAAAGGGAGACTCTCAGCGCAGTAATGAGCATTTATGATCCGTTAGGAATAATATCCTATTTTTCAATTACAGTCAAGATCCAGTTACAGCGACTGTGGAGCCTACGATTGGAATGGGATGCCCCGCTGCCACCGGACGAGTGTGAGGAGTTTCAGACATGGCTGCGCGCGCTGGAATCCGTCGGTGGACTGCGCATACCCCGCCACTACGGACCTATGGAAATGGTGAGACGAACCCTCCATATTTTCGTTGATGCTTCGTCACAAGCATACGCAGCAGTCGCTTATTGGCGTATCGAGAGACGAGGGGAGGTCCTGGTCTGCCTGATCGCGGCGAAAGCGAAAGTGGCGCCAACACGCTCAATTTCAATACCACGTGCGGAACTTCAAGCTGCCTTGATCGGAGCCCGTCTAAAGAAAGTTATTCTGGAACAACACAGGTATGAGGTAGCCGAAACAGTTATGTGGTCGGACAGTCGAACGACACTCCATTGGGTACGCGAAAATGCACGCCGCTATAGCGCTTACGTCTCGCACCGCCTGGGCGAGATCGCCGAACTCACGGAGCCTGGACAGTGGCGATGGGTACCGACTCGACAGAACGTCGCAGATGACGCCACCCGAGCCGATAGTACACGTGAGTTCGATATAACACACAGATGGTTCCAAGGACCCGCCTTCTTACGTTTGCCGACATCAGAGTGGCCACAAGAACCGTCGAACCAGCCAGAACCAGAGCTAGAAGTATTAGAGGTAAAGCAATGCTTCGCAAGCCGCGGAATTGCCCCACTACCACTGCCCGATATGAGTCGATTCTCAAGTTATGATCGCCTAGTACGAACTACTGCACGAATATTGCAGTTCATTGATATTTTAAAGACTAAGGTTAGGGTGAACCTGGATACCAAACATATTCTGGCGGCAGAACATTTATTATTACAGAGGGCGCAGAAAGAGGACTTCGCCGACGAGCTACGGATCCTTAGTCGCGGCGAGTCCCTGACCAAGGGCAGCGCACTCTTCGAGCTAGACCCCGAGCTCACAGGTGACAACGTGCTCCGCATGCGAGGCCGCATCGACGCAGCGCCCGTGCCTATTAACAAGAGGCCGGCCATTCTGCATGGACGTAACCGGTTGGCTAGACTCATTATATATAGAATGCATAAAAGAGCTGCACACGCAAACAATGAACGCGTTGTAAACGATGTTAGACAGGAATATTGGATCTTACGCCTGAGACCGACTGTGCGCGCGATCGCAAGCGCCTGTCAATTCTGCCGCATTAGAAGGGCGACTCCTCGCGCCCCACCTATGGGAGATTTGCCTCTGGCACGAATAGAACCGTTTTGTAGACCGTTTACAAACACTGGTGTAGATTTGTTTGGTCATATTACAGTTACCATCGGAAGAAGGAACGAGAAGCGCTGGGTTGCACTCTACACCTGCCTAACGACCCGAGCAGTACACCTGGAGCTGGTGCATTCCCTCAGCACTGACTCTGCCATCATGTCGCTTCGTCGCATGGCCGCACGGCGCGGCTGGCCACGCACGATGTGGAGCGACAACGGAACGAACTTCCGTGGCGCTACGGCGGAGCTACGGGCCGCTTACGAAGAATGGCTGCCTGCACTGCAGCAGTATGGCCTACAGTATCGCCTGGACTGGCGATTCATCCCCCCCGGAGCCCCGAACCAGGGCGGCGCCTGGGAGCGAATGGTCCGATCTATAAAGACCGCTCTCATGGCGACGCTACACTCGCGAGCGCCCAAGGAAGAGGTGCTTGCGACTTTGCTGGCCGAAGCCGAGGCTTGCGTTAATGCTCGGCCTCTCACACACGTCCCGGTCGATCCACGCGATCCCGAGGCGCTAACACCGAACCATTTCCTACTCAACGGCCCCACTGGTACCCCCCTCACTGGTCCCTGTGGCGAGGTCAGCCGACGAGCCTGGAAAGTCAGCCAGGCACTTGCTGATTCCTTTTGGCACCGCTGGGTGCGCGAGATTTTACCCACCCCCGCCCCACGCCGATCTTCAGCGACGGGCGAGCGACCGCCAACGCTCGGCGACCTTGTTATCATCGTGGACCCATCACTCCCACGCAACGTATGGCCACGCGGCATGGTAGAACGAGTCTACACGGGCCCAGACGGCGGCGTCCGCAGTGCAGAGATCCGGACCAAAGGCGGCATCTTCCGAAGACCCACGACGAGGCTGGCTGTCTTGCCGGTCGAACCAGAGTCGACGTAGCAAGTCGACGAGGGAGTGTGGACGACAGCCAACTCGCGGACCGAACGCGAGACAATTGAACCAATATTTCTTAAATGATCCTAAGTTTTAATGTTTTAAGTTGTATGAGATATAATAAAGATCTTTATCAACGTAGGTAGCCTAAGAACTAGGTATTCCATGTATTAAGTCTAAGCTGTAAAGTAGCATACTAACTTACTGATCGTTCTGTTATTCTGTGAAAATAAGTCTAACAACCTTCCCGCATCCCGATCGTAACAATAATGAGCCCGATATTGTCCATACAAAGTTTATATTTACGTGGTTGAGCGTTACCACAGCGGAACCTGCTCTGTTCTCTGATTGGCCGTCAGTAGAGCGAGAGCGTGTGTGAGCTAGACGGAAATAGGTATTACGAATTCCCAACAAAATGTTGGGGAAATCTTTGAGGATTATTCCTACTTTATGCCCAGAACTATGGCTTAAAAGAGGAATGATTATCATTGGGGGTAAAGGTAAAGGTTATGATCCCGGTAAAGGTTTAGACGCACACTGCTGTCTTCGAACTATAAGATGAGAAAACTTCATAACATGCGGCGAATTGACAGATCTGGCTCATTAAATCCGTTCCCTACGTCTAAACCCAAATCATGACCCTTTTGGAACAATTGTAGACTTATAGATCGTAACCGTACGCACATAATGACATATTATTATATAGCCGGGCGATCTAGCTCGAAGTAGGAATCCTAAATTAGTACCCTAACATAAGTGAAATGTTTTCTGAACTTGTTAAATTTTGCAAATAATATTGGCCAATCAGGATCGCGCGATCCGCCGCGTACTTTAGTGTGACAAAGTCTCAACAGTTTTGCTCGCTCGGCATGACCGTAGCGAAAGCCACTCGAAACTCGCGATCGTGATTGGTCAGCCATATTCGCGGCCCAATCTTATAAATATTCGCAGTCGCGGCCGCGGAGCATTCATTCCTATTTCGGACCCAGAGATGTGAAGTGAACGCGAACGTGACCGTAAAGAACCTAGATCCTAGTGCTTGTATAGTTATTAGTCGGACCCTAGCTAGACTAGACTTGCTACTTGTTAATAGAACGATTATAATACAACTTCGATCCCGTGTTGTTTTATTGTGAACCGAGCTATCGTAGATGCTCCTGTGGTGTAGACGCCATCACCTACAATACAACTGACAAATTCAATACTTATACTAGTGAAATTGTGAATCTGTAACATCTATTTTAAGATCTTAGTTTATGATTTATTTTTTAAACAACTTTATTGGTCACCGAAGAAGCAACTCCTTGGTGAATTTCATTGATATATTTTATAAACCAAAGTATCCCGGTCACAATGATAAATATAATAATATTATGTTATGTGAACGATAAAATATTTGTTAGCAAAGTTTTTAGAGTTACTCATTGCATGTAAAATGCCTTACCTAAGTGTACCTAAAGTTGTACCTAAAGTAAAAGCCGTCAACATCTACACTCTATAAGCTATGGTCTCCTAAAAACGCTAGTCGCTATCGTTCGCATAAAGCGTTTGCGTCACAACGCTGGCTATCGTCTCCTAAAAACGCCGCGTCGGACGCTTACAGCGTCGTCTGCGTCACAATGCTGCAATCACCTTCCAGAAAAGATAGTCTTTTGAACCGGGTCAAACTAAAGGATAATTCTATCTCTATCATTATAATGATAAAGTACTAGTGGTAGTGGATAGGTTTGTAAGATATGAAACCCTTGATACTCCTTCGAGCCGGATGAACAAGGTGTGCCGTCACACGCGTTGCGACACCGCATAACTAACGAAGCACAACGACACAATTAACTTGATTACAAACGGGAGTGTTCTGGATTAACAGTTTATTATCACTATATCAAAAGGACGTAACTCCATTGAAGTTCTCAGGAAACTACGTCTCTTTTTACAATAACGTTAAGTGGACATTGGGTGTAATAATGACCTGGAGGGAATTCTATACGCATCGTTAAGATATGGGGTTGCGATATGATATTAAAGAGGTCAATTACGCTAGTAAAGTCGCAGGGATATGCTAGTAATTTCTGTCGACGATACATGATCAAGTTATTGTCAACAGAAAGTTGGTCAAAGTCGACTTGTAAACTTTCATCGAGGTTCGTTTAAGGTAAAAATGCGGAGAATGGCCATGATTACTTATGTGCGCTAAAGTTGTATCACTTTTGCATGTGGGTCCAAATTGTATTTCTGCAGATAGAATTATTTCAAGTATTTCATGCCTTCATCGCAATGTAACGAAGTTGAAATGCATTTCTTTTGGTGCTCCAACTACAATAGGAGGATAGTCGCTGCAGGACGGCACGGCAACTGCAAACAAACTGCGCAGTCCGATTGCAGATCAAATGCTGTCCGTCTGTACCGGTCATAAAGCAAGCGAGCCTAACCATACATAAAAAATATAGTTAGCGATCATTTTTGCGTGGTGTTTTGAAGCGATGGATATAAAAATAGTCTTAAACAGGTTGGTGATGTAAGTGCATTCTAGAATTATACTTTTTTACTGGACATAGGTAGTAGCAGTCCAAATAAAACTACATAGAAAATGACCGATTGCTTCATTAAAATTCCCATTGCACGCACCCATGGTCATTACCGGCCTAATCTATTCCTGTACCGTTACCGTTACGCACCCATCAATTACTCGTTCGGCTAAATATACACGGGAGAATCGGACCTATCCTTCACTGGGAGCACAAAAGACTTGGCTAGACAGCAGAACAGCTCATAAAACGTGAATGTATCGATGTAATTCGTTCATTAATAAACCACACTCACTTTAGTTACCCTGTGACATGTTTCGGAGAGATGCGAAGCAGTAGGCGTTCATCACTCCGAGTAGGTGCTTAAAAAAGGGGGTCTATGGTAAACATTTGTCGCGAATGTCTAAATAAATGTGAGTGAAGCAGTGTTCTTAATAAAAATTACTTGGGAAAGTTTTAACTACAAACAAAAAAAACTCACTAAGCTCTAATTCTTTCTCGCCGAGTTCTAGAATGAAACACCTGACTTAAAGAACACCTTTTTTTTTTTTTTTTTTTATAAAAGACTGACCAGCGTTTGACCTCAGTCGCACCTGATGGAAAGTGACGACGAGGTCGAGGGTGTAGCACGCTGGTTCAGTAACAGCCTATTCACTCTTGCCTTGAAAAGACCCAAATTATATCTTACCGGGAATACAGACGAAGGGAGCGAATTCCATTCCTTAGCAGTCCGCATTAGGAAGGTAGAAGCGAATCGCTTCGTGCGAATGAATGGAATATTCACAACGTAAGGATGAAACCGCTCCCCTCGTCTGGACGTCCGGTGGAGGAACGGAGATGGCGGAATTAAATCATGCAGTTCCTGTGCACACTCACCAAAATGTATCCTATAAAATACAGACAAACTAGCAACCCTGCGACGGTGCTCAAGGCTTTGTAACCTTACACTCAGTAATTCAGGATCGCCAATGAGTCTGCGAGCACGGTGCTCTATTGAATCCAAAGCGGCCAGCTGATACTTGGCAGACCCGTCCCAAAGATGGCAACAGTACTCCATGCACGATCGAACCTGAGCTTGGTAAAGTGTTAGAAGCTGTTCCGGCGTGAAGTACCGCTTCACCCTGTGTAAGACCCCAAGTCTTTTAGCAGCGGATTTCGCTTTGGCCTCAATAGTGGCACCGAAATTCAACTTAGTAGTTAATTTAAGGCCAAGTAGTTCGAGGTGGTCCGAAATTGCTAAAGATACATTCTGGAAAGCAGGAGCCAAGATAAAAGGGCTCCTTTTGGCTGTGAATAAACACGCCTGTGTCTTGGAAGCGTTAAACCTGACCAAGTTGGCTTCGCCCCACTCGTCAACGGCCTTCAAGGTCAGGTTCGTTCGCTCAACCAAAGCTTCCCTAAAGGATTCGGTCTCTCCACTAGTAGTTTGGGCCTCAGGAATATATCTCTCAGTCACCGTGCTGTCGTCTGCATACCCAAAGATACCGGGCTTTAGCAAATCGTTTATATGCAGCAACAAGAGGCTAGCTAAAAGAACTGAAACCCGAGGCACTCCGGCATTAATTGCAACGCGAACAGCTGAGCAACCATCCACTACGACCCTAATAGATCGCTGCCTCAGGAAATCAGAAATCCAAGAGCACAAACCAGCAGAGATTCCGTACGCAGAGAGCTTGCCCAGAAGGCCGTCATGCCAAACCCTATCAAAGGCCTTGGAAATGTCGAGAGACACGGCGAGAGCTTCGCCGCGTTTCTCGATGGCCTCGCTCCAAATGTGGGTAGCGTACACTAGAAGGTCCCCAGTAGACCGCTTTCGGCGGAAGCCGTATTGCCGGTCGCTGAGGAGATCGTTACCTTCAAGATACGCAAGGAGCTTGTTATTCAATACACGTTCCATAATCTTGCAAAGTATGGAAGTGATTGCAATGAGACGATAATTCGATGGGTCCGCACGGCTACCCTTCTTAGGCACAGGCTGCACGTTAGCAAGCTTCCACGCTTCGGGAACTTTTCTCGACTTTAGGGAAAGACGAAACAGGCGCGTCAAAACAGGAGACAACTCAACCTAGAAACAGTCTGGAACTGGCTACATAGTCGAAGTGGCGTTTGTCAAAACCTCGTTAACCAGGTCCGTCGGGGACATGTCCCTGTTGGGAACCATTGGGTTTATACCGAAGGACTCAGTATAATGAAAATAATGGCTTGTTACTTGATAGGACCGCCAACGACATAACAGTTGCAAATGTAGCGTTGACCTACTGTATGTATTGAAGCACTTTGGGTTCGCTGCAGTTTGGTATGTAGGCATGTTCGCTGTCAGGGTAGGTACTAGGCGCGGAATTAAGCGACAGCTATAAAACTGCTATGAATTCTATAGATTCTTCTCTAAAGCCATAACACCACAGATATTTTAAATTTTAGAATGTTACTAGGTTACTCTTATTTTGATTAAATATAAAACTTAATCTTAGTTTGTCTTTTATTAGAAACGGGACTGCGTATACACATTTGGAAAATTATCTCCGACTTTTCCAAAACGACATTAACCTCGTGGTCCCGAAGAGACTTTTCTTATGGTTTAAGGTATGGGGTAGGTGATATATGTGAAAATGTTGGCGGATCGTAAAATCCGCCGGATTTTAAAATTCCTGTTTAATCAGTGTAATGTTTTGATTCTAGTCACATTATACTAATACTAATTATAACTTAGGGTCATTAGGTTGCTTTAGATGCCCTGGTAAACTGACCAGATATAGCAGTCCCGCATTGCGCTCCGTTGTCTCGGGAATGCAAAAACATTTTCCACTTTTTACGATACGCCTAAACATTTCATGATATGGCGGATATTACGATCGGCCGCCGACAAAGATTAATTTAATTATTTATTATATAATAAAGGAAATAGGAGAGAACATATCTTTGTAACAAAACATTACGTAAAATAGACTGTTAGATGCTACGTGACCTGACGAAACACGTAGCATCTAACAGTTGGAAATGAAATCGAATGGTCTCTTTGTTCCAAGTGGTTACAGTTAGTTAGTTAGTTTTTGCCTATAGGTATATCTAGTTCTCAGGCAAGTGTGCAGTAAAAAGTAGGCCTCTAGGCTAGGTACCTACTTTATATAAGTATACAGTTCATTCTAACAATCTATGAACGCAATATCCCCTTGTTTGAGTCGTAAAATGTGTTACCTACACTACAAATGAAACCCCTTCAATCAAAGTAGGCTAATCGTCGCTATGACCTTTGCATAGTCTGTATACCCCTAACTATACATCGCTTACCTGATTGCAAGGCGGGACCGCGCTATTCTCACAAACGAAACGACCTAAGTGACGGTGATTTACATAAAAATATAACGTTTCGGCATATTGGGATGGACGTCATTAATCAAACAAGCAGAGCGACCGGCGGCGTGCTACGAAAATAGCAAGCATTTTGCGGAGCAGTGCGAACTGCGAATATTACACATAAAAAAAAAGTTTTTCTTTTGTATAACTAGAATGTCGGAATAGTGACTTCGGTTGCCGCGATAATTATTCATGAAATAAAACAACTGAAACGGATTATATAGTGTATACTACGGGGTTCATGAGGTCAAAGACTTTATTTATAAACATTTAGTATATTATTTTCATTGACACCTTACTTTTTTTGTAACTGTATGGGGCAGTTAATATAACTACTGACCATAAACCTTCATCTCATTGCATCGTCTTACTGGCGAACTTGGGTAGGCAACCTAACCTCAAGATTTTATAAACACAAATTTTTCCAAAGTGACTGTGATTATCTTCCAATTCACAGTAACAAAAGACCCTATTGGTATTAAGTTCGGTTTCTTCATAATGTGCTTATATACTACAAATCAACAAGTAAATATTATGCCGTAAGTATTTTGTTAATAACTTTCAGGAACCTGTAACTTTTGGGTTGAAACTCTTACCACTAGGCTGGTGGCCCTGGTGGCCTGGTGTAGTGGTGACTCTCCCATCACTACACTTCTAAACGAAAAAGGTTCCACTTTTAAGTCTCAGAATAATACTAATATTGCTTAACTACAGTAACTACTGTTTTTAAAAATATAGGGTATAAAGATGTTACAAACAAATGTTCATGATTGTGAAAACTTCCTAAACCATAATGTGAAATATTAAAATTTCAACATTTGGATGTGTTCTCCAAAAAGCTGAGCAACTCACAATGCCATGGTTATGGAGGACATACATTCAGCAGCAAAAGTGGCTAAGTGTTGGAATTGTTCAAAATGAGCTACACACACTCTTATTCTCTTGACAATAGAGATGTGTTGACCTCGTTTTGAACACCTCAAATTCTTAGCCACTTCTGCTGCTGACTGTACAAATGATATGATTAATTAGGATAACTCAATAGAGGTGTCTTAAGACAAAATTACATTTTGTTATGTGTGTAATAAAAAAAGAACACAATTTATTTAAACCAAATCAAATTGTGGCAAGTACTATTATAACATTGTATATTATCCTTTATAATTAATTACCTTAAGTTATTTTTTTTATGGTGGTAAACCTGAAATTTGGCTAAAGTTTGGATATAATAAAGTTTCATGATGTTCTTTCAAACTTCCTATACACAAGCTAGCACAAGCACCAAAGACCTACGACCATGGTCTTGCTTGGCAGTATTGGTTAATGAATGGCCATGGTGTATTGTTTTAGTAGGTACTAGGTATATAAAAATAACATACAATATGAAGTCACTGATGATGCAGAGTTCACTTAATATATAATTTATACTCAGAAAAGTTAATGTTGTCTTATATAATTAGACAGGTACTACTTGTCTAATTTATTTAATTGAAATAATAACTAGCAAATTTAAAAAATATTATGGACGCAAATGTAATAGTATATATTAGAAAATACCGACACAGATTAATGTAAATACTTAAAACTGGGCTAAATATAAGACAGCTATCAAGATAAGTGTAACTAAACAAACAAATTTTCGCTTCCCCGAAAACAGATAGATAGTCTTAATTTGTAGATGTTCTAACAAAGTTAGCGCTGTAAGGAAAATTTGGCATACACGGAGTCAAGAATTTAGCAATAAAACACGTCATTAACACACCAGAGCAAGTAAAACAGGTTATGATAACAGCAAATCAACTCACCCAAATCATCCATGGCGTTCACCAAAAATCTTCAGAAGTATAACTATTTATCTTAAGTTTTTATTTTGGCACCACTAATAAACAATCACTAACATTATATGGCTGAATAATACTTAAGAATACTGCAAAGAAAATTCAAGAAATAACAACCTATATATGGCAAACAGCGAAATGTTTGGATTTGTCATCAATGACAGCAAGCTGTCACTGCTGTCGGTGCTGTGATAAAGTAATGCCATCTAAAACATTGATTTAATCGCCGATTTTGATTAGGCAGATGACTTGTGTCTTAAATAGCTTAAATTGTCACACCTTGTACGTTCAAATTCTACATGTGTATTATTTTTATATCGCATGTAATATACCGTTTACTTGTTAAAAAACCCATTAATAAATTATACGTAATCTTATTCATACGTAATCTTACTATAAGTCACTATTTGTTTGTCAACAATATTTTAAAGTCATTTGTTGCAAAGTTACTTGAAAGTGTGGTATGAATAATTTTATGAATGGAGTTTGTGAACGGACGCACTTGCTCATTGCTCGTGGATGTATTGATTGGATAAATAAAATTAAATCTTTGAGATTTCTGTCTTGTGAACAGTGATATATTTGTATCACAATATGAGCACTACAGGAGAACAGTTAACTTTAGCAAGGGACATAAAGAGAGCCATCGAACTGCTCGAAAAGCTACAACAAAGTGGTGAAGTGCCAGCTACGAAACTCGCTGCCTTGCAAAAGGTGTTACAGAGTGATTTCCTAAATGCAGTTCGAGAAGTCTACGAGCACGTTTACGAAACGGTGGACATCCAGGGCTCAGCTGATATTAGAGCTTCAGCCACTGCTAAGGCGACAGTAGCTGCGTTTGCGGCCGCCGAAGGCCATGCTCATCCCAGGGTTGTAGAGCTTCCAAAGACCGAGGAGGGTCTGGGTTTCAACGTTATGGGTGGTAAGGAGCAAAACTCCCCTATTTACATCTCGAGAATCATCCCTGGCGGCGTCGCTGATCGCCATGGCGGTCTCAAAAGGGGAGACCAGCTGTTGTCAGTTAATGGTGTGTCAGTGGAAGGTGAGAACCACGAAAAAGCTGTAGAGCTGCTCAAGCAGGCAGTTGGCTCTGTAAAGTTGGTAGTCAGGTACACTCCCAAAGTCTTGGAAGAGATGGAAATGAGATTTGACAAGCAGAGGACTGGTCGCAGACGAACCAACTACAACTAAGACATTATTCCTGCTTGATGTTCAAGCTATGTTATCTTATTATTTTATATGCACCAGAACAAAAGTATATCATGATGGGTGTTTTAGTATGTTATTAATCTGTTAATATTTGACCTAATTTTCATATTGATAACTGCCATTATAGTTACTTGTTTAAATTTTACATGGCATAAGAAATCAATTTTAAATTATGAAACAATATTGACATGCTGTATATATATAAAAGTAAGAAAACACTGAGCGCTTCCCAAATAAAATGTATTTACTTGAGTCATTGGCTATGGTTTGAGTTGTAAAAATCAACAATTGGTTATGAATGATAAATAAGAGTGTCATTAATACTGTATTGATTGTATTGGTTGAGTTGTGTAAAATATTTGGAGTTAGACCTGAAATAGAATTATTTTGTCATCAACAACATCTTCACACACTAAGTATGCCATTATATCACCTGTGTAAACCTGGATTTTAATGATTGGCACTGAGCCAAAAGTAGCGCCATGTTGGACATGCTATGCTTATTTATTCTCACCAAGTAAATCACTACTAAACACAGATAAAGTGTTAGGGATGAATGGTGGTTAAAGGGTTCAGGCATAATAACCAAGTATTATTAAAAATTTATATTTAGGAAAGCATGCCAGAGTATTATATGCCTTATTTCTAAGTTTTATATCATTGACACCAAATATATTTGACTCAATTTGTTGAAAAATAGTTACATTTTACTTTAAATTCAATTGGAAGCACTTATAATATTAGTTTAGATGTTAAGAATATTATAGCAAGTTAACTTTAAATCTGTAATGTATTTCATATTTTATTCATCAATAATATATGATGAAAAGGTACTTAAATGAGTTTAAATTATATGAGTTGTACAAATAAAACAGGAAAAAAAATTAATGATTTGTTTTTATTCTAAAATATGTACACCTTATGTTTAACTTTTATTTTATTTTGAAGTACCAGACAGAACCCATATTTCTAAGAGTATAAGGATTTATAACAGAACGCTAAAGTCAAATGCAATTTGTACTACACACACATATATATATATACTTTAGTACTCAATTATAATGTCCATCACAATACGTGGCGACCCAGCATATACAACAGTTCACAGATGAAAAAATTAGTGGAATGAGGACTTTATACTTGTATAAAATAGATCTAATTGCAACAAAATGTTTGTTGTAGTTAGTAACACTGAGTATACACAACATAGGTTATTGTATTGATATGTTATTTTCTACCAAGCATCAAAACTTCCAAATTTATAATTCCCCTCTTTCTTAGGCTTCTTTGCTAGAGTCTCGTCAGATTTGCTGGCCTTGTTGCTGGAAGGTTCTAGATTTAGATATTTGCCAACTCCAGATCTAAACACTTTCAGAGGTTGTGTGGATGCCTTTTTGGGCTTCACACCTGGCCCTGCTTCTTCAGCCTGTTTCTTTAATTCCGCTGCTCTCTCCTCCATGAGCTGAGACAAAACAGATTATTAAAATAATTGATATATTATAGGGAAAGCTGTTACCATGGCACATGATTGGCTTGACAGTGGCGATAGTAAGAAAAGGATATAGTTAGAAAAGGATGGTATGTTGGACCTGCTGATGTTGACAAGAAATGAAAGGAAAGAATCTCATTACGTAATAACATCACTATTAAAGTTACAATAATTAAAGAAACTGGTTGTGTTTATCACGCAAATATATTATATGCATTAATTATATGCACCTTAGAATATAACAATATGCAAATTTCTAGAAACAGTATGCAAATGTTAATGTAGGTACACATTGTATAGATATTTTTTTATGCATGTGTGGCCTTTACATGATGTATTGATGAGATTCCTCTAATCAGAAAAACCTAAAAATTCAATACAATTTGACTTTGCTTTGACTTACAAATAACCATCATAGACAAATGTGCCAAGGGAAGGCCTATGGAAATCTAAAAGAAGCAACTAGGTACAATCGCCATCAGATATATCGGAACATGCACTTTATTACCTTAACAATAGACCTCCGATATATCTTATGGCGACTGTTCTCCTATAGTCAATGTCTTAACACATTGAGTGCCACCATTTGCTATGTAACACCGTATATTATCCGATAAGCCGCAATGAATAGACAACCCTGGCAGGTTCCTGGCACTCAGTGTGTTCTCATTGTGTAAAGACAAAAAAAAACTCAGTTACTTCACCTGTTCCTCAGCCTCAGCGAACGGATCAACAAAGACCTGCGCCGCCTCAATAACGATGTCGTGTATGGGCCGATCCTTGTTGTCCACTCCGATCTGCTCCATGACGTTGAGCGTGTCCACTCCGCCGACCAGCTTGCCGAATATCGTGTGCTTGCCGTCCAGCTGCTTGCACGATCGGAATGTGATGTAGCTGAAAAAAAAACCGTTTATATATACCGTTTATAAAACTCGTTATCCCATTTGCCACGGCTCATGGGAGCCTGGGGTCCGCTTGGCAACTAATCCCAGGATTTGGCGTCGGCACTAGTTTTACGCAAGCGACTGCCATCCGACCTTCCAACCGAGAGGGTAAACTAGGCCTTATTGAAAAAAAAATCGTTTAAAAAAATATATTTATATGCATGCTTTAAATTATTCTAAGTATCGTGTGACGCACATCAAACGCTAAAGCTACCGCTCAGACGCTACGTCACCCAAATGTCAAAAATTGAACTTCATGCAAGTGTAGTGCATGTAGGTATATTTTGCTCTGTGCTCTCTGACCTAATATATGAGTCATTGGCATTGGACCTGTGGTGCCTATATATGAGTCGGTGGAATGGAAAATATGCTACACATTACTGAAAACGCGAAGAGTCAGCAAAATATAAGCTTCATAATTTAGGAATAGCGTGCTGGATTTTCAGCTTGCCTCTGCTTAAAATAAATTGCAGAATAATAGTTAGAAAGAGAATATTATTTGTAATACTACATTAGTATTTTAAAGTACCGTCATGTTTTTGATTTTGCTTTAATTGAAAGGCCTTCTGTGACAAGACGAAGTGACGAAAGAAATGAATTTACTTAAATACGCATATAATTTGTACTGAAATAGTAGCTTAATTAGGACACATAATTGGACCCATGTTGATATAGCATTATTTACTCGCACTGTCGTCAAAATAGAATAAAATAGAATAATCTTTATTTCAGGTATAAACCCATAATACACATTACATTACATTATTATTAAATATAATTAAGACAAACAAAAACTAACAAACAAACAATTATTTATTTATGCCAGCACGCTAAAAGCCGCATATGTTCCATTTGCATGAATCATATACTGCCTTTAAAAATACGCGGTTTAAATCTTTCTGGTTTTAAGGCTCACCGTGTATAAGTGCCATTGCAATTGAGTCCTAAATTAGCCTTGGAGTCCGTAGCAATCAAATCGCGTTCAGTATACTGTTTGTTAAATCTAATTTAATATTAGAAAGGGCTTCTTTCAGAGTGAAACCTTTTTACCACCATACTTCAAAAATTCAATTTTCTATTTTGAATTATGTCATAATTAAGAGTGTCAAAGTTGTTACTTTGTCTCGTAAATGGCGTTTTAGGATTGACGGTTGAACCTCAAAATGGCGAAGTCGTCTTGAAAAGATATTTTTTGTTTTTTGTTCAAACGTAGTTTAGTGTGTAATATTGATAGCGTATTATGCAGTGATCTAACGCAGAATTGAGCAGCTAATGAAGAATAGATTTCAAAACGTGTTTCACCACTATTTTTGGTCATCACCCGGCAATCCCGGGGTCACGGCCGCCTCTTAGCTTTCTGTAAAGTCCAGTTACCACTTTACAAAACGCAAGGCCTACTACCGAACAACGTCATGCTCTAAGGGCAAACTTATATGTTATTATACTTATTTGTTATTCTACTTGACACTGGCGAAATCATCGATTGATTTATTGATGGAAGCCATATTTTTTTAAAAGAAGAAATGGCGTTTTAAATGTTAAATGGGAATAAACAACAGTTTCAAAGCTACTTGAGAAGAATCGACATAAGAAATAACTTTGTAAAACTATAAAAATATACTTACAATTGTGAGCCATTACTGTTGGGCCCCGAATTAGCCATAGCGAGGACCCCGCGCCCGGTGTGGTGCAAGTTGGGTCTGATCTCGTCTTCAAACGGTTTCTTCCAAATGGACTCCCCGCCGAGACCCGTGCCAGTCGGGTCTCCGCCTTGAATCTACGAAACGATTACAATAAAAAAAAATTGTGTTTATCAAGCAACCCTTTTGGAAACCACTGACGGCGCTAGTTGCCAACTCTTAAGTACAGCTTAAAAAGTGTGTTATACGAATAATATTGACAAGACATGCAGGTTCTAACCATCTGAACAAAGGCGGTTAATCATGTTGGAAATCTGTGTAACGCTTGGACATCATATGCCTTTTTAGTGTTATACTTATGTTATGAGCCATGTTATAGATACAGTTCTACGTAGACAATCTGGGCGGTCAACGTTATTGGTTTACCTTCTCGTGTTAATATTGAGACCCGAGCTAGCGAAAGATTCCAAAATTGAACCACGAGCATATCGAGTGGTTCAAAGAGTGGAATGTTGAGCACCCTCCCGGGTTTCAAAGCACGAGAGGGGAACACACTTTGCTACCGAGTGAAACGCACAATCTCACTACCGCGAGGAAAAAATTGACTGTAAAACTTTAAAAATGTATTCAAAATATTTGGCATCCATCATTAGTAAACAATTTGTATGAAATTATACTTTGCACTCTTGTGAATAAAATGCAACTTTGTTATCTGTTTTTAAAGAACAAACAGTTCTTTCCGAGCTAGTGAGGTGAAAAAATATGAAGCTATTGTTAGAACCTATTCAATAATATCATTTTCTATATATCATTAATATGTGTGTTGGGCTGGTTGTTTGTATAGCTAACTATGACTTTTACCTAAATCCTCCAACACTTCTAATCAGTATTGTCTATTCATGAGATGAATTGACGAAAATTCTCCAAAAAAATCAGCTGTAGCAATTAGTAGGTACCTTTTAAATTGAACTTTTAGCGTAGGCATACGCATATGTGAATCCTCTGGAGTTGCAGGCGTACCATCAGGCGGACCGTATGCTTGCCAACGTCGGTGTATAAAAAAAAGAACTCACCATAAAATTCCTTATAGACCTGTGGAATTTCGTCCCATTGTAGTATCCATTGTTGCACAGTTTGATGAAATTGTCGCTAGCTTTCGGCACGACGTCGCAATACAGTTCAAAGTTTAGCGGCCCGTAGTTGGTCACGAGGCGAACATAGCCTTTAAGCAAGAGATTCATTAAAAAAAAAAAACAGAAATTATCCGCTTTATTATGTAGGTCGCATGCAATTGTCATTAAGTAATTATTAGTCAATGTGCATAAGACCGGCATACTTTATTTTTAAGGGAAGTCCGTCATATGACACTAAATACCGATTAGATAAGGTGGGAAATTGGTTGGTAGACGAACTTTCCTGATAGACGGTCTTGACTTACCATGTTTTTAATTTGGCATCTATTTATTAAAGCAAGTATCACTTATATCACTAACAATAAGTATATGTGAATGAATGTATGTGAATGGCATGATTTATAAGTCGAATACTGTTCGACATGTTTCGCTACGTAACGAGGAGCATAATCATGAGCCGTTGGCGTAAGTAAACAAGAATTACCCGTTTCAAACGAATTAATATGCTGTCAGTTAGTTTTGTATTTAAAATAATAAAATAATCTTCGGAAAAAACTGTTATATTCTTTAAAAACAGATAGCAAAGTTGATTTTAATTCACAATAGTGCAAAGTATTTTTTTTTTATGTTAGCTGTTTGGATGCTCTTATTTAAACTTTTTGAATGATAAAATTGAAAAATGATGGACGCATCAATCATCCTGAATACATTTTTAAAGATTTAGAGTTAATTTTTAAAGATTTCCTCGCGGTAGTGAGGTGAAAAATTGTGTTTCAATTTCAAACGTGCTTTGAAACCCACCCAATGCTCGAGATTCCACTCTTTGAACCACTCGCTATGCTCGTAGTGCAATTTTGGAATCTTTTGCTAGCTCGGGTCTCAATATTAGCACGAGCAGGTAAACGCTAACTTTGCTCCCTTGTATAACAAACAGGGACCGGCCCGCTATCCCTTATAAAGGGTTTTGTATGGGTTTTACATAAGGCTTTACTCACCATACCCTTATTTGACAATACCCTTTCATTTTGCTTTTAAAGCCCTTATAAAAGCGCTAACCCTTATAACTAAGCGCTATCCCAATACCCTAACAAAACCCTAATTATCCGCTCACCAAAACCTTACATATTGCTTATAAGGGTTAGCCTTATAAAAGGGCTTCCCTTTTACATACAAGCGTGCTAAATGAAATCGTCTGCCTTGTTCATAAAGCACACATTGCTCTGATCTGGCGTTTTCTTTGACTTCTTTGATTTGATGTACGCGCTCTTTTCGAACACTAGCGTAGACATATGTCATAGTATATACTAAACCTGTCTCTTTCACGCAAGGATTAACTACGACATTACTAAAGGGAAAGCTTTATAAAAAGCGCTAAGTTATAAGGGTAACCCTTTATAAGGGATATCAAGGCATAAAGGATAGCGGTTAGTGATTGTAAAGGGCTAGTTTTATGTTTGGCTTAGTCGTACGGTAAGGGATAGTCAAATATATGGGCTAGCAGTTCAAACTGGTAAGTCTTTCAATGTGTTAGCCGTATTTAAGGGTTGCCCTTTTATTGGCTTTTGCCGCGAAAAGGGTTGTCCGATCCCTGATAACAAATAACTATTATAATGCACATTATGAAAGAAACCTACCTTTTTTCTTAACTCTATCATATTTGACATCGTCAGCAGCAATGATGGCAGCCTCGTGTATCGTCTCGGGCGCCATCGCTGTGGACGTGAAACTCGCGGCCACCATGCCGGTGGAGTAGTGTGCTGCGTTGAACTTGTCTGCCACCTGGGATACATAGCTCGTTAGTTATTTGACGACCGGTCTGGCCTAGTGAGTAGTGACGCCAGTGGGTTCAAATCCCAGTCAGGGCATTTATTTGTGTGATGAGCACAGATTTTTGTTCTTGATTCATGGGATGTTTTCTATGTATTTAAGTATATAATATGTATCTATTATATATATCGTCGTCTAGTGCGGTCAGGGACTTTAATTGTTGAGCCATTTAGGGTTAACTTTACATTGGGCATTTCATATAGCTTGAACCGTAAGTGGCCCAACAATTAAAGTCTGTGACTGTACCTACAACACAAGCCTTACTGAGCTTACCGTAGGACTAGGTCGATTTGTGTAAGATTGGCCCGAAATATTTATTTATTATTTATTTTACAATTAATATCATCATTATCAGTTCAGCCGTAAAACATTCATTGCTGTCCCGAAATATGACTTGTATCATTTTGGGGGTAGTTGCCATAGTCGCTACGCTTGGTAGGCGGGTTGGCGACCGCAGTAGCTGTAGATTAGGTTCCTAAAGTGCTATATGAGGTAAGGCTGCTAAAGCATTGCCACCGTATCAACAACCATTGCAGCAATATGATTAACTTTGTATGTGTTTACATTAAAGCAATACTTTCTAACCGACTTTCTAATAGACAGGACGATTTTTTAATTCATGGTGTCAATCGATTTGTTTCGCTAAGATGATCAAATATATTTATGGGATGAATTACGTAAAAACTGAACAAGTCAGAAATGAGAGTTAGTCAGAAGTCTGAGACTCGCAGGATCCGCTCAAAACGCTCCTTACAACATGCCTAGGTCGTCGCTCACTTAAAAATATGGAAAGTACCGCATCTAGTATTATGACCGTAAAATAATGCGTACTTATGTATATAAATCCCATACATTTTATTATTATTTTTCAGAATGTAAGATATCAAATGAACACAATATTCTTACTCCAAGTTCATCAATGTTTTCTTTATTACAATATACTGCTCATATGATATCTATTTAACTCAATTTTGTTAGAATTTGTACATGTCGTCAACCCCCTAAATCCTAACCCCCCTAAACCCCTCTAAACAGTAACCATTAGTGGACGGACAGCATCGTTCCTCTAGAGGTTGAACATACTGCTATCACCAAGCCTGAAATAAGTGGCGATTACGATACGAGTATAGAACTCTTCATGCTCAGATATAGCCCCCACCTTATGGCGGTCTATGCCCATCGGTGGACTAATGGCTTGGAATATTTTCTTTAATATACTCATACCTCCTTCTTAGTTTCCTTCACTTCTGGAGCCTTGTACTCTCTTTCCAGCTCATTGAGGATGTCCTTAGTCTCGGCGGAGACAGACTTCAGTCTTGCATGTGGATCCTTTCTTAGAGCAATTTCCTCTGGAAAACAATACAATTAATTTGTAGTGTTAAGAAAAATATACTTTGGTTGAAAATTTTGCATATTGAAAGTTGCATATAATGTTGCACTGGTAAATTTAAAAATAAATGTGATATACTTAAGAAACCATGATGAGGACCTCCAATGTCTGAGACAGGATTTGAACCCACATATCCGGCAAATGAAAATATTTATTAATAAATAATTTGATTTGTTCTTAGTTGCACTTGTAAATTATCTTATAGGAAAAAGCACTAGTTCTGATTTTTACCTATTATACCTCATAACTCTCATACAAAATGTTATACAAGGTGGACCGACAAAATGGTACAGATCACAGGAATCCACTGGATGCAGGTGGTGCAAAACCGGTCACTATGGGTCACTTTAGGGGAGCCCTTTTTCGAGCAGTAGACGTCCTTCGGGTGATATAATGACGAGGAAGATTTAAATTACATAGTGGGTGTACATTGTAATGTACCCTAGACCTCTTGAGATAAACATCTTCCTTAATATACATATACATGTATTTTGTATTCTTGTATCAGTTTTGAAATATAAGTTATATATGGACATGTTCATAGTAAAAGTTACCTTCAGTCTCAACTCTGAGATTATTCTTCACATGATGAAAAGTTGAGATATTGAACTTTCCTAAATGACTCGGATCTTGTATAGTAATAATGTCAGCTCGGACAAACGGAGTGTCATTGACCAAATCCTTCCAGTTCTTTCCCTTGATGTTGAGCTGCTCCACCGCCTCGTACGAGAATACATTTCCTGTAGTCCTGATAGCAACGATATGTGAATTCTTAGTGAAGTTCTTGAATAATACTGGGCAGTGGTAATCATCTTGTGCATTTTTAAAGAAATTTAATTTGATTAACGATTTTACATCCGCTTTCTGAAAAAGAAATGTGTATCATTATCAATAAACAGATTTTTTGTATAGGTTAGAACGTTTTATATTTAAAAAATATCTAGTGAACATTTTTCAGTGAGATATGATCTAGATTGTATACAGGAAAGATAGAAAGAAACATTTATTCAAGGGATACATACACAATTACATACTTTGTACTAGAAGACTTGACTAGGGTGCCATGGATGGTCCCCACTCAGCATTGTGCTAACCTGGGGGCCAGCGCTGGTCTTCCGTCAGAATAATGAACATAAAGAGGTATATTTATAAGTCACAAACAGAATTCATCTAAGCCATATATTAAATGTACCTTTCCCGTAACTGGGTTAATTTTAAACTTCTTTATAAACTCCAGGAATGCTTGGAGTTCAAACACATTTCCGTCAGCGTCGCAGTAAGGGTCCTCGAAGGGCTGCAGGCACAGGCAGCAGTGGTCGAACGGGAGCCTCTTGAACGACGTGTCCTCTTCCACAGCCGTGCCTGAGCGCTTGCCCCCATATAGAGTGGTCCACTCCGTGTACGTTAAGTACCTGGAAAGACCATTCGTTGGAAAAAGCGTGTAAAAGAAAAATTGAATAGATAATGTTTGATACAAACATTTTGTCCTTTTGGTGCTGTCGTTTACCCATTTTGTTTTATTGTCGGAATAGATGTTTATAATTAAGTAAATATTTTGTAAATTATGAAACTCCGTATTGACACCAATAATGGCAATAATATTCATTCAAGATGTTAGGAAATTAATAAAACATTTGAACTGTTTTATATTGTATCCAATGGTAATGTTGAATACAATTTAAAGCAACTTGTATTTAACAATAAAGTCGAATTTTGAGTAACATAGACCGAACTATTTTATAGAACTTTTGACCGATTGACATCGCACAACGACGCATTGTACATGTCAATTTTATTTTGACAGATAAATTCTATCTAGTCTATGGATTTATGAAGTCCAAATTATTTGAGAGAGTAATAAAAACGCTAAAATAAAACTAAATTGTAAAAGCACCGCAATAAATTTTATATAACAGACTGTGGATAATGGCAACACACCGGTTCTTTTCAACAACATGTCGGAAAGTGGTTGTGCATTGTGAACTATTATAAAATATATAATCCTTAGTAAATACTAGTAGATTTCCTTAAATATACCCATATTAGTTTAAAATTAATGATTAGCATTAATGTGATATCTTACATTATTTAAACATAGTAAGTTGCTTCTACTTATATTTGAGTCTGTGTGTAGTTCTTGGTTGTTTGTGTTTGTGAGGGCGATGAACAAATGGATGAAGTGAAAATGTGGTAGCGGACAATTAAAGCTTTGAAAGGAGAAAAAAAAAATCTAAAATCACTAGATTATTTATAAAAGGTATTTTAACAGTTGTGTGATCTATATAATAATATGTTCTTGCATCTTGTGGGATAATTACAGGCTTATTTGCGCTTTGCAGTGCGGGTCATCTAACACAGGAGTTCTCATTGCACTCCTCGGATTCCATTCGTTTTGTAGAAGTTTTTGTCTCTCCTGCCTGTTGGTTATTTGCTGACTTGCAATTCACAAGAATTAAGTCACCAGTGAACTTTTAAGATAAATAATATTTTTTCGGATAACGCTAGCTCACAAGATGGCCGACTGTTATTCGTAAGGTACAAAATAAATTATTTCTATAACGAATCGTTCATTTATTTTGATTGATTTCGTTAAACAAACTTTAGAAGGTCTTTGCTCTTTTATGTTTATTATATTGCTATTATTTGGTTCCTTATGAGCAGAGTTAGAGCGAGCCTTTGTTCTTGTTATTTTTTTTGAAAAAAAATTTAAGTAGCCCTATTTACAATTTAGATTTATTTTGAATGAACTTATAATAAATGAGTGCTATCTTTTTATGCATCTGTTGTATCTTTGAATTTGATGATGCAACACTGTATTTCTGTGTTAAGCATAAATTGGTATGTTTAGTGCTGTACCATGAAATTATTAGGTACATAGGTACATAATTTAACATGATTCCATAGTCCGTCATGTAATCAAAACTATGTACGTGGTTTTTTTTTTTTATATTAAGCAGATTACGTTTTGTTAATCAGTAGTTTTATTTTTCATTTGCTGCCATTCACCATATCATGTGTGCATGCTTTAACAATTCATTTGCTCTTCACCTCATCGGCTTTTTAACATAGCTTTAGTGTAGCAGTTTTACTTGTTTGGTGCTTTTAGATAATGTCTGGTGCATCTGGTTCAGGGAGTGGAGCGGGTCGCGGCCGAGGCTCCAGCGCTGTATCTGACAACAAAGAAAAAGAAAATAAACCTAACCCTAAAATGTCGAAAGCTCTGGGTACATCGGCAAAAAGAATCCAGAAGGAACTAGCAGAGATCACACTAGACCCCCCACCGAACTGCAGTGCGGGCCCTAAAGGAGACAATCTGTATGAATGGGTGTCAACTATTCTTGGCCCGCCTGGTTCAGTATATGAAGGTGGTGTTTTCTTCCTGGACATACATTTCTCACCAGAGTACCCTTTCAAACCTCCTAAGGTGAGTGAAATAACTAGAACCAACTTAAAATATACCAAACAAGCTGCTCCTGTATAGAAGTTAGCTATGTCTTCAATTTTGCAACATTTTAACAACTACATTGTTAAGTGATTCTTACTGTCAGGGAGACTTCTTCACCTGGGCCAAAAAAAGACAAGCCAGTGTCAGAAAGTGATCAAATTAATAAATTCTCAAAATAATTTAATGAATCTGATAGAATAGAGTAATTATGAGTTAAAGTTAAAAATTAAGAAAGAAAAACATAACCATTTCCCTACAGAGCATAGCAGAGAGATTTGACCAATAAGTTTCATTTCTATTTAAAAATTATATATATCCCCATTGATACCTTCGCTGCGGCAATTAGTTAACATCGCAGTTAACCTTACTTTGTGAGGGGTCAATAGGCCCCATGCCGCAGCGAACATGTTAACAGTGATTAGTAATTACATAACTAATTTAATATATGGATACTACACAATTCATCAATCATGTAGTCTTATCACAACTGAGTAAATAATTATAAATCACTCCTCAGTAACATATGTGTAAAATAGATAAGTATCTTATAAAAGGGATATAATAACACAGATAGGTACCACCTTGCCTTCTAAAATTGTAGATTTTATGCAGACTAATAATAATAAATTCGTTTGAAAAGAGCTTCCGGTTTGACAGTTGACGGGAAAGGACCGTTGTTGTTTGCTCTCTCAAATATTGCACTAAACTTTCACGGAAAACGAGTGTTCCACCACAAATCTTTCTTGCGCGTGTGAAATAAGTATCCGGAAATCGAATTCGCGAAAAATCTAAGTGAATAAGTGTTGATTTCAAGAGAAAAGTGCTGAAATACGGGCTGAATATAGCATACATAACCATAACTACTAATAGTCAACAGGAAACGATATCATTGACATCTGTCAGAACCGATTGGTGTTGCCAGAGTAAAAACTAAATTTCTACCATTGATCGAGGCGTTTCGTTCCACGGAAAGATGGTTTCTGACACGGAAATGTTTTGTCAGCTTATTAATGAGAAAATGAACGAACTTAAACAAGAACTTAAGACACAAACCACTATCTTAACCGCAACAATGGAAGAAAAGTTAAAACCTCTTGTTGAAGAAAATAAAATACTTACAGATGAAGTCGCAAAGCTTAAGACGAAAGTTCATAACCTAGAGAAAGACATAAGGAAAAATAATATAATATTACACGGATTAGAGGAAACCGAGGGAAATAACTCAGAATTAATGGAACTAGTCATAGAAACATTGAACAACATAGGAAAAGGAACCAAAATTCATGAGTTTGACAAATGGGAAATTAGCGAGGTTCGAAGACTTGGTAAAAAACAAGAACAGAAACGAAGACCTGTGTTAGTGAAACTTACCCTTGCCTGGAGAAGAATAGAAATATTAAAAAATAATAAATATCTCCCTGAGAAGATATATGCTACAGAAGACTTCCCTAAGGATATTCTACAGATCAGAAAGGAACTGAAACATAAACAAAAGGAGGAGATCGAAAAAGGAAATGTGGCCATGCTAAGATATGATAAAATCATAATTAAAGGGAAAGAAAACTCAGACCAGGGCAAAGAAAAGAGGAAGCGGTCACCATCAAAAACACCAAGCAAACTGGCCCATGAAGAGGAGAGAACACAAAAGGCACCCAAAAAAATAAATAAAATAAATGCATTCAACTACATGCAGCGTTCCCACACAAACCCACAAAACGAAACAAGCAACCAATAGCAACGAACAAGCCACAACCGCCGGAAGAAAAACAAGTGCAACAATACAAATAATTTAAATAACAAACTTAAAAATGAAATAACTGAACAAGAGAACCATAAAAACAACGCAAAACAATTACAGTCCCCAACCCGGCCGGTCACCGTGGGGGCTTATGACCAACACCCTCCAATTGCAAAACAACCACCAATATATGTAGCAACATTAAATGTTCTAACACTAAAAACCACTGAAAGAGTTATGGAGCTCAGAAATGCTCTAAAAGAAATTAAATGGGATATTTTAGGCCTGCACCCTACAACCAAGGATATTGACTCAACAAATCCACCGTCAATATTGGTAGGTAACAATAGATCAAAATGTAAGAGAAACCACAGTTTAAAAATATGCACTTACAATGTGAGGTCACTAGCAACAACAACAAGACTATTAGAGCTGAATATAGCTATAGAAAAGCTAGACTGGGACATTATTGGGCTTGCGGAAGTACGAAGAATGGGCTGTAGCATACAAGAACATAAAAATTATATTCTGTGCTATATGGGAGAGACAGTGGGACTTCACGGGTGGGATTCATGATTAAGAAGAACCTCAGTATGAACATTGTCAACTTCTCAGGAATATCTGAAAGAGTTGCCATCTTGGACCTAAAATTCGAAAACATGTCATTATCGCTAATTCAAGTCTATTCACCAACGGAAAATTCTACACAAGAAGAACTTAACAAATTCTATGATGACCTGAACAAAGCACATAACCAAGCAGATAAAAACCTAATAGTAATGGGGGATTTTAATGCTAAAATAGGAAACCCATTACCCCACGAAAAGGAAACTAAAATTATGGGGAACTATGGTTATGGCAAGCGAAATCCCAGAGGAGAACGTCTAATATTACATGCACAAGAACACAGGCTGTCCATAATGAACTCATTCTTTAAGAAAAAAACGTCAAGAAAATGGACATGGAGGTCACCAGATCAAACAACAAGGAATGAAATCGATTTTATTCTATGTGGCAACCACAAATTTATTACCAACCTAGAAGTACTAAATGGGATAAAATTTCCATCAGACCATAGAATGCTAAGATGCACATTTCAACTGGACACTCCAAAAATCAACCGAAGATCATTCAAATGCTTGCCTAAAGCCCTTAAAACAGAAGAAGAGAAAATTACTTATATTGAAAACCTGAAAGAAAACATCTCACAGACAACTAAGCTCAACTACACTACAGACATACAAGCATATAGCAACATATTGGAAGAAATAATCACAAAAAGCTTAAAACGAAATAAAGATATGAAGAAACACAAACAAAAAATACTAAATGAAGATACACTCAAACTGATATCCAGACGAGCGGAATTAATATCCCTAAAAATAAAATCTAAGGAAGACAGAGAAGAGCTAAAACAAATATTCAAAAAAACAAACAGAGCCATAAGAAAAGACTATGAGACCCATAGAAGAACAGTTATTGTTAAAAATATGACAACATATAGGAGTTCCAAGCGTGCCTATAAAGAACTTACAACACATAAAAACTGGATCGGACAACTCACAGACGGACAAGGTGACACCAAAACAAGAGAAGACATCATTAAGCAAGCTACAACCTTCTACCAAGAACTATACAGAAAACCACCATTGGAAATACAAACTGAAGACCAAGAAAGAAATATAGAAGTAGAAACAGTAGCTGAGGCAATAAGTGAAAAGGAAATAGTGAGACACATAAAGAAACTCAAACCCGAAAAAAGCCCAGGACCAGACAATATAACAAACGAGTGTCTAAAACTTGGAGCACCAATATTGGTTACACATTTAACTTCACTATTCAATTTGGCATTAAAACAGGACAAATTCCAACCCAATGGTGTCAGTCACACATCATATTATTGTACAAAAAGCCAACCCACTGGACATTGGCAACTATAGACCTATTAGCCTGCTATCAACAACGTACAAACTGTTTGCATCAATATTATTAAGCAGACTAGAACAAGGTATTGATCAAAACCAACCTATAGAACAGGCAGGGTTCAGACCGGGCTACTCTACAAACGACCACATACAGGTTATAGAACAAATAATAGAAAAATATAAAGAATTCAACAAACCGCTGTATGTGGCGTTTGTAGACTATACTAAAGCATTCGACAGTGTAACACACTCGTCAATCTGGAGAGCATTAAGGAAAAATAATATAAACGAAAAATACATAACAGTTATAAAGAATATATACTCTAAAAGTGTGAGCAGAGTCAAACTGGAACGAGAGGGAGAAGAAATCATAATAGGACGCGGCTTGAGGCGAGGTGACCCCTCTCACCCAAACTATTTATAGCTGTTTTAGAAGATATTTTCCAGAATGTGGATTGGAAAAATGAGGGCTGTGGGTGCAAAATAGACGACTCACGCACTTGAGGTTTGCAGACGATATTGTCCTATTTAATGAAACAGCTCTGGGGATAAGGAATATGCTGCAAACCTTAAACACAGAAAGTCAGAAAGTAGGATTGCAAATGAATGCCACTAAAACAAAAGTAATGACTAATAGCTTTCAAAAACCAGTAAAAGTAGAAGACAAGGAAATAGATTATGTTCAAGAGTACATATATTTGGGAAAACTCATATCCTTTAACAAAAATAGTAACGAGAACGAATTAGACAGAAGAATTAATATAGCATGGACTAAATACTGGGCTCAAAAGGAAATTCTAAAAGGTAACTACAGTTTGAAGCTCAAGAAGATAATAATGGACTCCTGCATACTACCCAGCCTCACTTATGCCAGCCAAACCTGGGTGTACACTAAGAGGGTAAAGAGCAAAATTCTCGCTTGTCAACATGCAATGGAAAGAAGCATCTTGAAGTTAAGGAGAATTCAAAAGACAAGAAACGAAGAAATGAGGAAGAAAACAAGGCTGACAGATGCTCTTCAACACGCACTATCCCAGAAATGGAAATGGGCAGGACATTTGGCGAGATACCAAGACAAGAGATGGACTCTCCTTGCAACCACATGGCCAGGCCCCACTGGAAAGAGAAAGGCAGGAAAACCAAGGAAAAGATGGGCTGACGACATTGTAGAGGCAGCGGGAAGGGCCTGGATGGACACTGCTCAGAACAGAGTAACATGGAAAAGTTTGGAGGAGGCTTTTACCCTAACAGGGACCACAAAAAAATAAAAATAAAAATATAATAGAATAAATTGTAACTAAATTGTATTTGTGGAAATAAAAAAAAAAAAAAAGGCTATAATAATAATAATAAATAGTATTCCAAATATTACAAAACCCAAGTCTTATTTATTATATAAGTAGTTGAAAAAATAAAACTGCATTTTTCTTAATTAATTTCTTATGGTTTTAACTTTTGCTTTTAAAACTAAGAATCTAAATAATTTTTTTAAATATCTGTTAAGTTGTCATAACTGTCATAAGGTAACACATTTTGTTAATCTCAGATTCATGGGTTGACAATTACATCAGCACTGAAAGTTTTAACTAAAGAATCAGTAACAGATTTGTTTTGTTTTGGAATGTAGGTTTTATATTATTATTGCAATGCAATTGTGCAACATACTTCGCGCGTAGATTACGATTTTTTACAGAATTCTTAAATTTTAATTATCAAATATCAAATTAGATTAAAATTATGTCTTGGTTGTTACTCTTGTTGCCTGGCAAAATAGTAGTGGCTAAAGAACCATCATCCAGCAACATTTTCAGTTTAATATATTTCCTACAATCTAAATATTTTTTTTTTTTTTTCCATAAAAAGTAAGGTACATATCTGGTTTATATGTTTTCGCCAAACATATCACTGCTTATTGGCGAATATTGCACTCACTTTCTAAGCACTTTATTGTACCTAAATAATTAAAGTACAGTCAACAGCAAAAGCCGACGATCACCTTGCGATAATTGGAATGCATCAAAGTAGTTAAAATGACAAGGCACCAAAACGATCATCACTTTTAGAAATAGAAATAGAAATAGTTTTTAGCCTCTTTCTGAATGTATATTTACTATTGCATTTGTTTATTGTATGTAGGATACAATAATCTGTATGTACATAGGATTGATATGTACAAAACTAATTGTTCAACTTATATTTGCAGGTGACATTCCGAACTAGGATATACCATTGTAACATCAACAGCCAGGGGGTGATATGTCTGGACATACTCAAGGACAACTGGTCCCCGGCACTCACCATTTCTAAAGTCTTATTATCTATTTGTTCCTTGCTCACTGACTGCAATCCAGGTTAGTCAATATTATGTATTAGTAAAATTCTCTTATTCTAGGTGTTATATAACATTTTTATAAAAGTAAATTATAAAAATAGATCTAAAACATATCAAAACAATAAAAATATTATAAAAGACCTAACCTAAGGCGCCGCCGCAAGGGAGAGGCACCATGCTGCCCGTGGTTAGGGCTGCGCCGTGTCCAGGTTTACCGCTTTCTGAGGATCTGACCCTTGACTTGGGTCAAGTTGTGGTTGGCCACAACCACCAATATTATTACTGATATTATTTATTTATTATGTAATGATTTCTTGTTAGATAAATTATATAATTAACACAAAAAAAAATTAAAAGACAGAAATGCCTGTATAAACGTAATTTTCCCCAATAACAAAGCAATCCCTAAATGATGAAACTGAGAAGCTTTGAAGCTGCATCAGATTGTGACCGTTTTGGGAGCAGTCAAGCAGTTGTATGATCTTTTCGTCATAGTTACTCTGATAATCACCTCATTACTTCAATGAAATATTTATATATTCAGAAGTTTTAACGTGTTTTGCCCTGTTGCAGCGGACCCGCTGGTGGGCAGCATCGCCACGCAGTATCTGCAGAACCGCGAAGAACACGACCGCATCGCGCGCCTGTGGACCAAGCGTTACGCGACATGATCGCCCAGGGCTCAAGGCCCATTCATACTCAGCCGATACCATTCTGTTCTCAAACAAATCAACCCTCCACGTTAATATAAGCTTAAAATGTTTAACAGTAAAATAACCCGTTCATATTTTGAATCATAATCGTAACGCGGCGTCCCAGACGCTCCTGACTGCGAACTACGTACAAGATGTGCGTGTTTCATATAAAGGCTTATTAATTTTTTTTTTGCAATTAATGTGATGTATAAATAAGCTTCAAATTATTCAAAACCTATATGTAGGCCTTGTTTACTAAAGGATCTTTTTCTGTTAATCGTTTTTTTTTATTGTATGACTACAGAATAATTTTTTTGATGAATTCGTAACTAGGTTTTACCAGTGAATTTGAGTCAATTTTCCGCGATAATGCGATGATCTCAGACACTTTGTACTGTTACTGCGTATGTACTGTCGGACTATCTGGCCGGCTACTATGTTATAAATTAATAATAAATCTTAGATTATCTCTATAACGATCTTTAATTTCAGGGTATGATTACATTGATTTTGTGTGATATAAAAATTAAACGCGCTTAGCGTGGTTTAAGACCTAATTACAATACGCGTGTGCAGCACTGAGTATGCTCCCAGCGTAGACACACGCGTTCGTAAGTCGGAAGCGATGTGCCATCTCGGGTATAACTTTATAATACAACCCGTGCATGCTGCGCTTCAAACGCCTATTTGTTTTGGCTTTTAATTAAGGCTAAAATCGGATCCTCTAATTCACTGTTATTTTACATCCAGTACAAGTCAGTGTAACAGTCAGCGTCGTATAGTTAGTGGCAACCAAAGTGGCTAAATATATCGATACAGATCTTTATTTATATAGCAGTAACGATGTGTTACGATTTATTTCGCCATACTGACTACAACTAATACGACGCTGAGTGTACTAGAGCGACAGTCCTAAAGGATAAATGTGGCATCCTGTTTAAGTTAGATCACCCTCAATTATGTGACTAGAACGAGGTACAAATCATTGATTTATTATTGAATTCTCCAGTTACCGATTACCGAAGAAACATTTTGTATTACACATCCTGTCTGCCATATTTAACGCGCAATGTTTAGTGTCCATCTCAAGTTTTGAGTGTATGTTGGAATGAGTATTCATAGCAAATATGATGAATAGAATGGTTATTATAACTACTCGATGTTTCCTAAAAGATGTGATGGTCATATTTTGAAGTTGTTGTATTGCCTTAATTTGAGTGACGTGTTTGAGTCTTTAGATAGGTTTTTACTTGGTCCAATTATTTGAAATAGATAGTTTTATTAAAACAAATCGATGTTGCAATTTTTTTTTATTTGCGTGCAATGGATGAGAAATATTCATTTGTATTAATAATAACATAATCATTTAAAAAACGACTGATGTTCCAGCAATATATTCAAATTTTATCGAAATTAGGTATTTCATAATTTTCTGAAATGTTCTATCATAACTGGGCGGTGTGGACAAATTGATTCATTAGTTTACAAATAACATATCAACGCTTTGATTAAATAGTGGTTGATTCGCTTACTTTACGTGCGTCCCCGTCGGATTAGCGATGTCACGTGAGGTTACGGCTTCCGAAAAGCGCATTCAGATGTGCCAAATCAACTCTAGCGCACGCCACTTCTCTGTTGTCATTACTCCATGTATTTTTTCTAACATATTCCGTTTAGCATGTAAACAATTATTAGATATAAGTTATTCTACTATTTAGGTAATGTGTAATGTATGTCTTAACCATAGTTCTAATTAAAAGTAGCTGTGTAATGATCTTAACGGGAGGAGTATGTCGCGCGTATATGAATGTATTGACGACGCCGCAAGGAATGCAAGACATTCGTTATTTTTGATGAAATCGGTGATAACATGGTGAAACTGGTGCTGAGGTTCACATGCTTGCGACATACAATAGGTAATCGAATACTGGAACGGTATTCAAGACTGGATATTTTTGTCAATGTGATTTTTTTAATTATTTTGTACTATGACTATGTTGCTTGCAATCGACAGCTGTATTACCGCGACTGAGATTCCTCGGAATCGACAGACTTCGGCCCCTTGTAACCATCCTCGTTACAATTTGTATCATGGTATAAAATAGAAAAAAATAAAATTGTGTGTAACTAGAACACCGATAGCTGTTTTATTAAATCGGACTTCTTGAATAAAAGTACTGTGTAGATGAAAGAGAATTTTATTATAAACGTACCTGGAAACACATCTAGATATGACAATCTAATTTATATTCGAATTACATAAATTACACTTATATTCGTGTGCACCAATTCTACTAGACACTAAGAAGTATACAATTATTACATAGAATAATTCGACAAAGATAAAGGACGTCGTGGTATGAGACGACTAGTTTGTTTCTTGGAATTTGGTGTAAACCCTTTGATAAATCAGTCTTCTACGCTGAGCACACTTTCTCGTGTGAACGTTACAAGTGCAGGATACTAGTCACACGACACACATTTTGGCCTTAAATTTTACACCAACGTTTAATCTAAGAAATTATCAAATTATATTCATTGAAGAAGCTATCCACCAAATTAGAGACTTCTTTCAAGAGATCTAATCATAAAGTACTCTTAAACAATAGAACATTTATGAAATAAAACTATGGTAATAAAATAACATTAAAAAAATAATGACATACATATACAGACAACTTAAATTAACCTTTGAAAACGAGAATCACAATTATTGGTAAGATATTTGGGAGACCATAATCGGAATATAAAGTATAAATAAGAGTGGAAAAATCGTACAGTATTTGGTAGGTCTCGTACTGGTAACGTGGAGGAGCAATGTTGAAGAGTAGACTTAGACGGTCTCATACTGGCTGCGGATGGAACGAGCGAGGCAGCACGCGAAGATCACCCCGAGCAGCTGAAATGAATTGAAAACATTGATTGAAAGCCTAGGGGAGGACATAATATGAACAAGTATTTCGAAATTGGCTACTATTTTGTTGGATCAAATATCTGTAACGGAAAAATTACGAAAAAGTAAGCATTCATCAGTCTTAATTGCAGAGGCAATGCAAGAACATTGCTATTTTGACCTAATTTTGACAGTCAAATATTGCGTTAAAGTAGGTTATAAAAATGGAAGGAATTAAACGGTACCATTTAATTTTCATTATTGGAGTTAAAATATTAGCTGAAACATTTTTAAAGTCTTGTAGATTTTAATAATTTATTGAACGTTTTTATGTTCCACTTTTTTATCGGTGGATTTTTTATTCATATAACTGGGTTTTTATAAAATTCAACATGTGTCACTAATCGATACCAAATAATAATATCACTAATTAATATTTCAACTAATTCAATTGGGTATTTCCCAATTAAATTAGTTGAAATATTAATTAGTGATATTACACAGTACAAGTGATCTAGGCTATTTGACTATTCACTTGTAATTTTACAACACCTATGATAGTTTATAATATAAAGCTCACCGGCACAAAAGCGATGCCCAGGCCTACTCCACCGATCAGATAAGCGTTGTCCTTCAAGATATCCAGCATCTTAGGAAGGCAGCCATTAATGTGGACGTTGGCGGAATCAGCATTGCAACCAGCGGGGGTTCCGTTGTTGATCTCCTGGGCGCTGCAGCAGGAGTCGGGGACGGGCAGCGAGTTGTTAGACCAGTCCTTGGGGCCGAACACACCGCAGCAGGTCAGCTGGGGATTTCACATTTTAATTAGATCATGAATAATCAAGTCAAATAAACAGTGGAGTCGGCGAACTAGTAAGGATCTCCCCAAACCAGTCGTCGGATTCAGCTAAATCCGGTCGTAAAAATTTCTATTCAAAAGAAATTTTGAATGCACCGATATAGAAAGATGGCATTTAAGTTTATGACTGCAGTTCGGCTTGTACCATGAGTTTTTCGGAACTCGTGTACGAAATATCAATGAATATTTTCCAGTCGCTTTTCGGTAAAGTAAAACGTCGTGAAGAAACCGGACTAATCCCAATAAGGCCTTAGTTTGAGGCGTAATTTTTCTTGGGTGAATCAAACCTAAAATATTAACGATATTTTAATGGAAAAAAAAATTAGAAACATTTTTGACTCGAACCGTGACTGGAACCCACAACCACTGGACCACTAGTCCCGATTAGAGTAAAAAAAAAAACTTTTTTTCTCGATTTAAATATCGAAAATGTTCGCTAGCAGACGTTTCTGCATAATTAAAAATAATTCTAAAATCTTTAGTTTTCCCTCTGGGTTGGAAGGTCAGAATGGCAGTCGCTTTCGTAAAACTAGTACCTATCTACGCCAAATCCTGGGATTAGTTGCCAAGCGGACCCCAGGCACGAGTCGTAGCAAAGTGCCGGGACAACGCGAGGAAGAAGTCTTAGTTTATGTAGGTTATGTTTTTGTCTTTGTCATCCATTACGAGAGAAAGGGAAATAATGTCAATGCGGTTACCCGAATGTGCTCTTCGAATTGTTTTCGTTCCAATTGTTCGAACAATTAGGGCTGCAAACCCTTAACTTTCGTCGTATCCATCGGATATAAACACGAACTAAAATTTATTTTCAACCCTGATGCAAGATTTATCGGAGTGTGCATTGGCAATGATCGGTCAATGTACCTACCGATAGTAATGATAATGACTAATGGCCATATGTTTAACGCAATATGTTTGTGTTTCATCAAACTAGCGTTGCTTGGTACTTACATTAACAGACGCTACCTGGCAGATAGTTTTTTTTTGGATACCTATACGCTATAGGTACAGTCCAGCAGCAGAAGTGGCTAAGCTGTTGAGGTGTTCAAAATGAGGTCAACACATCTCTATTGTTAAGAGAATAAGAGCGCGTGTAAGTCATTTTGAACACTTCACCCGCTCAGCCACTTTTGCTGCTGACTGTACCTACATAATAAATGAAAATTGGTCTTTAAAGTTGTTATAATGCCATAAATATTTGCATCTCATGACATTGATGTGATATGATTGTTTTTTATGCAAGACTGACCAGCATTTGACCTCAGTCACACCTGATGGTACGTGTCGACGAGATCGAGGGTGTAGCACGCTGGTTCAGTAACAGCCTATTCACTCCTATCTTGAAAAGACCCGAATTATATCTTTCCGGGTATACAGACGAAGGGAGCGAATTCCATGCCTTAGCTTTCCGTATTAGAAAGGTAGAAGCGAATGACTTCGTGCGAATGGATGGAATATTCACAACGTAAGGATGAGGAAGGAAACCGCTTCCCCCACTTGGAGGTCCGGTGGTGGAACGAAGGTGGCGGACCAGCGGATAACCTTAACTATCGTAATTTAGCAAAAACTGATTTTAGATTCTACATATTAATTTTTGGTTAAGAACATTAAACACTGTTAGTTGAAAATTGACATGAACAATCTTCTCTCAGTCAACGGCAACCAAGTAAGGCTCGGTGTCAATAATAACACATGCTTGGGAGTTTTTAATACTTACATCTGACTATCAGTTGTGTGACGAAACGTATGGTGTTCAACATTGGTTATTAGTCTCTTCTTGTAGTTGACGAGTTTTAATCGGCCGTTAATGGAATACAGTTAGCTCCGGATTCCCTTTATTTGGCATAATTTGTTTTGACCGAATCTGAATACGCATATCAAGTTTCCGTATTAAAATATAGATTTTGTTTGTTGCCGAATTTTTATTTAGCATAATTCTGTATTAGCCGAATACTACTTTGTCCGAAAATATATTGGCATACTATTATTGAGGCCGAATGTCCGAAGTGGGTTAGGTTAGGTTAGAACTGTGACCACAACAGAAAAACAAGGTGGGTTAGGTTAGAACAGCGACTACGACAAAAACGCACTTCCTGGGAAAAAATGGTCATAACACCATTCGGTCTTTCCAAATTATGCGTACCAACCATTCGCCTTATTTAAATTCTGCGTAATAGAATTCCGCGGAAAAGAAGTATGCGGATCAGTTTATGCTTATATACAATTATGCCAACACTGGGTATGCGATTTAAAATTATACGTACGTTAGCTCCCGTCTACAACAGTATGACTTACATCAGTTTGCATAATATCCCAGCTGCGCTTGATATCAGCGTTGTTGGGGTACTCCTTGAGGCTCTCGTTGAGGTGGCGCACGATGGACTGCTCCAAGTTGGAGTGGTTGACGTAGCCGGCGATGCCCACCGCCAGCTCGGCGATGAATGTCACCAGGAGGAGCACAGCGAACTAGAGAACATATAAGACGGAGGTTACTAGTGATATTAGTTTTATTATGATATAATAAACCTTATCAACCTAGGAGGATATAACCAATATGGAGTAGCCATTAACAGGCGTTCCCCTCTGCCAAAATTACTCGGCCGCCGGTCATTGAACTTGAACTTGTGTGAATATAGTTTATGCTAGTGTTTGATAATTTTGACGTGTGCGTGTGTAGCAACGCATGTAAAAAATGCATTAGTGTTAACATTATTTATATGTGTTACCTCACCCCCGCGCCGAAAACAGCAGAATTATTCCGATAGAAATTAGTGCGTATGGCGGCTCCACATTGGTTATATCCTCCTAGTTATCAACCAAACGTATATAAATAAAAATACAACAAATTTAACTAAACTAAAACAAAAAATCGCCCCGTGGCATAGTACCGTAGATGCTGGCAGCATTTCCCCGGCGAATTGCAATATAGTAGCATATAATAGCAATTCGCTGCGCAAGAAAGCTGCCAGCACTACGGTCCCCGGACGCATCCGCCAGCCTTTTAGACAGTGCCCTTTGTTTTATGTATGTTATCAGCTATCTTAAAATTATTTTATAATAAGGTGTTCAATATTATATGTCATTCAATTGAGTAGATACAGTCAGCGTCATATACCTAGTTAAGTAGAAACATATATTGATACAGATCTTAATTTAATTATCAGTAAGGATCTGTATTAATATATTTGGCTTTACTGACTGCAACTAACTACCTATGGCTGTACAGGATTGGCGATTTGTATATTATTAATAATGTATACATATTTAAAGTAAAGTATGGAGTATGTATGACGTTAGAGTGGGGAGAGAATTTGAATTGATTTGAGGTATTAACACGCGCCGATAGGAACTTCATGCAAATTATTCATTTATTACCTTTAGATCTTGTGCTACTTTAAAATCCATTCAGAACGAAAGAATGTGTAATGCCAGCAATTCAATTCGTTGCTTAGTTATTTCATGTCAATTTCTAGGAATAACCGATATTAACTAATTACGTCTTTGTATACAATGTCATTCATAAATTCAGCCATAAGAGTTACACACCTGTATTGTACACATATACACTTATGTATATCCCCATCACAATCCATGCCTTTGTTACAATCTAGGCTAACAAAAGAGCTAGAAACATGACCGTCGCTGATGTGTCACGATAAACATTATCGGACTCTTTTTCAGCAAGTGCAAGAGAGACAATGGTGCCACATGGTATGTCATGATCATAATTTGTCAGGTACATTATAAACATGATAAGTGTGTTTAGTTAATTAGAAACAATGGCTGGGACTTTGAATAAGGAAGTTATTTCACTAAACTCTCTAGAGTAGGATTGTATGGTTATTAATAGGAAAATGTCTTGTTTATACAACATTTTTGGGCATAACGGGTGTGCTACGTACAACTTAAACTATATGTATTTAGTTATTTATAAATAAATATTTCAGAGCATTCTTACACAAATCGACCTAGTATTACGGTAAGCTCAGTAAGGTTTGTGTTGTAGGTACTAGACGACGACATAGAAAACACCCATGAAAACACAAATAAATGCCCAGACTGGGATTCGAAATTCGAACCCTGGACCAAGGACATATATATAGGCCACTAGCTTTTCCTCGCGACTTCGTCGGTCAGCCGTGCCCGTCTAGTACGGTTGCAGGATAAAAATTATCCTGTTTTTTTTTATGATAAGGGTGGCAAACGAGCAGTCGGATTGCCTGATGGTAAGTAATTATCGCCGCCTATGAGCACCCAGGAGTCATAAGCGCGTTGCCGGTCTTTAATATAGGAGTACCTACACTCTTTTCTAGAAGGTATAACGATCGTACCGGTTCGGAAATACCGCTGACGGCAAATCTTTCCACAGTTTTGAAGTCAAATTTTTTTCAGCGGTTTAAGCGTGAAGAGGTAACTGTCAGACAGACAGAGTTACCTTTGCATTTATAATATTAGTATGGATTCTATTTGTTGCACCCCCAACTGTTATTTTAGAATTGAGACTTTTTATATCATGAATATATTTCCACTCAAGATCACGAACTCTGACCTGAACGAGAAATAAGGTCCATTAGGTTACGTTTTCAATACAACCTATTTGACCGTTACATAACAGGCAAACACAACATGTATTTTTAAGGACATTTCTTTTCTCGTATTAGGATCGATTATAGTTTTAGTGTAAATAATGTAAAAATCTAAATCTAAACTGCAATTTTCAATAGAATAGGCATAAAACTTTATGTAGAAATGCCAATTTGACTGTAGGCAGCCTTGAAAGTAGAAATTGATCGAGCTAATGATATAAAAAAAATTGTGGTCGTTTTTACGTTCTATATATTTTGGATAGATAGTTCATCAAGGTCTTTAAGGCCCACTCTCGTCGCTAAATTGTCTCTTAATTTCTTGGTAGTTATTTTGGGTCAGGAGCCAATTCCTTTGTTATTTTAGCGGCGTGATGTCACAAGCGAATCATCGCGGTATAAATATCATTAATCAGTGGAGGAAATCCTACGATAACACAGTTTTAGAGGGAAACGACCGCGTATTTATATCGTTTAGATTTCTTTCGTCACCTGATGAATGTTTTGTCACGCTATTTCAATAATTTTGTCGTATTCCAATAATTCATTTATTGCTTTAACTTTACCATGGGTGTCCACTTGACCAGTGATTATCTGATAAACCTTCAAATGTTGTATCTCATACATATAGTGTACTAGCTTTTCCTCGCGACTTCCTCGGCCAGCCATGCCCGTCTTTAAAGTATGGTCTCGGGATAGAAACTGTCCTATGTCCATTCTCGTAGCTCAAACTCTCTCCATAACAATTTTTAACCCAATCGGTTCAGCGGTTTAAGTGAGAAGAGGTAACAGACAGACAGATAGAGTTACTTTCGCATTTATAATATTAGTATGGGTTTTGTATTTTTATAGGCGGTTATTTGATACGAGCTTAAATATAAGTATTTACGTTTACTCATATTATTATACAATTAATGCAAATTATTGACCTTCTTTCCAAGTTACATTCGAAAGCGACCCAGGCGTTGGCAAATCCTAACCGGTTTGACAAAACAAAAATCCACAAGTCGTTATCAATTTATATTCGTTCACGGTGTGGAATTCTTTATCCCCGTCATTTCCTGATTCTGATTTAATTAAACTAGACAAGTGAACGATCTAATATGACAAATGAACGTAAATGAGAGAGAGGAAGCGTCCGTTTAACGTCACAAAGTCAGAGCGGAGTTAAAGGTCGCCTTGGCCGCGCGGTCAATTGGTCGCTCAAGAGACGCTGTGATGATGATGATCCTTGCGCTAATTACTAGTAAAAACTATAGTAGATAAATGATAACACAAGTTTTTGTGTCACACAAAAGTTGACAATCCATGTCCTTTATTTTACTTCACATTGCCTTAAGGCCAATTTCTATTATATTACCACATGGCCTTAAATCTTGAAATTGGCATATTGGAAGTCCTAATTAGCCATTTAGCTACACAGTCATACGAGTACACACCTCGGTCAGACACTCCTGATAAGGTTTGTTATCTTGAATGGCGTCGGTACTTGAACACTGTTATTGGTCCCGTTTCCAATATGTATATTGACTCATGATACATTAACGCTTGCTAGATTGAGTCATTATGCATGAGTGATTGTTTTGCAAAGAAATCGCGTTAATGTCGCTATCTTATCCCACTGTGGTATGTCGAAGCCTTAAAACAGCGGCGAGCGGTCGCGACCGTGAAAATTTTCCGATGTAGGTATGAGATTCTAGAACTCTTAGTAGTTAATACATAAAACTATTTGTTTAAGGTAATTAAGATATGCCTAGTAGTGTGCTAGGTCGCACATATATAAATATATGTATGGGGTTTTAAGTCTAGAAGTCAGTCTCCTAATTAATAAAAAAAAAATATTTGTTTTGATATCAACTTATAAATAAGGAAAAAAATTGACAGGAATGTTTTTTAATATGAAAAGAATGTCGTGAAAAACCGGTACTCTGCATGATTTAGTTTTGTATCAAAATTAAGCGTAGGTAGGTATAGAGGTTTCCAAGAATAGGCTAAAGTGTTAAGTTAGTAGAACGCAATGACCTTTTCGATATTTTTATGCTCGTTTTCCTCATCAGTCCATAAGAAATTGATTAGCCATGGAACATGAAATGACAATTTTAATTTCCATAACACGTTTGATGAGCTAACGTGACAACAATGAAATAAAGTCTAAATTGCTTAAGTGAATGGTTCTTAGTTTGCTGTCAATAATATCTGTTCAGATCTTCAGTCATGCTTCATTGAAGATCAAACCAAGAATTATATAAATATTCTTAAGTTATATGTATATCAAACGCCAACCGCAAGGACAGTCATGTTAGTCAGTAGAAACCGCAGGATTAATAGTATGAAGCTAACACGCTATACAATAAGTTATAATAAGCTATATAATAACTTGTAACACGGTGTAGTTATCATGAAAATATTTACTCATTTTGTCTTTAGAGCATATACCGATACCGGTCTATTCATGCATTATCATCTAACAAGAAGAGTGGATATGATGAATTGATGAAGAATTTTATTAATCTCACAACATGTTAAACCACTTTTTGGTAAATACCCCAAGTCGCGGGGCTGCGGCGACCTCGTGGCTATTTTTAAAGTTCAGCTATCACTTTACTGACCAACGGCCTAATCAAAGAGCAAACAGCTTATGTTATATATTTGACCGGCAGGATTATACAGTTGGAGTGGCAATGTGCAGGCCAAGTAGTTTGGACTTAGCCATTTGGCTTGAAAAACCCTAGAGGTAAGACCACATACATATATGGAGAGCGCAACGTCTGATGTCCTTAAAATAGATGGACGGATGACTAGTAGTTTGTGGCTACAAGGTGCTGGTAATCACTTCCCGTAGCGGCCTATGGGGGAGTCCTATATCCGGCAGTAGACGTATAGGTAGACAGATATTTGACCAGTGTATCCGCGAAGTAGAAATAAGTGTAGAAGTAGATAAGTGATCCAGCTATTCAGATCAGTGCGCATGTTAAAGCGACATGATGCCGAGCTAGTGCAAACAAACCGTGTTTACTGACTGATAAGGAAATATGCGACAGCGTTTCACCTTTTTCGTACTTTGATATATTAAGGTCGTTGTACATTTCGCTTGAGATTTTTAAAGGACAAGTGTCGACTGAGCAACTAGATGTAGCAAAAATGTGATTTCTGAAGTGCGAAATGTAATCTTCGATTTCGTAGAAAAAACAAGGACGCAAGTTACAGGTCATTTAGTCATGCAGATGGCGAGAGTAGGTAAAGGGTGAACACTATTAAATTGTCGCAGGTCGAACATGCTACAGACAACAAAATAAAAATCCAAAGTGCTCAAAATTCTTTATATGACTAATTTTATACAGCGTAAAATCATTTTAAAAAATATTAGGGCTATTTCATCGAACGACGAGAAAATTTCCGGACATTACTTTTGACGTGATTCATTGAATTTCGCACGGAATCATCGCTTAACAATTTTGTGCATTTAATCCATTTTCGTTGAAAATCTGGTAATGAAGTGGCAGGTTGGCAAGTTTTTCGCAGTTTAGTTTTTATATTAGCCCAATATTTTTCGATGGGGCGAAGTTCGGGACAGTTAGGTGGGTTACTCTCCTTAGGCACTACCTCGACTGAATTCGCCTTATACCATTCCAAAGTTCGAGACGAATAATGGCAACTTGCTAAATCTGGCCAAAACAATGTTGTGGAAGTGTGTGTCTTTATGAATGGCAACACTATCTTTCTCAAGAATTCTGCAATAAAAAGAACGGTGTTAAATGACCAGGTAGTGATAAATGGTGAGCAACTCATGCCGCACTGGCATATAGCTTTGCAAATTTTTCTACCGGGATCACCTTTTCCGATTCGTCAAGATTCGAGATGTCACGAGAGGAATAGTACTGGTTACCTGGTAAAGACTTGAAATCTGCCTTGACGTAGGTTTCATCGTCAATAATTAGGCAACATTTTTCTCAATCAACAAGGTATACAATAACCTAGAACGTCTAACCGCACGATTATATTGATCCACAGTTCTCTTGGGAGCCTTTTGCTTCTTATATGTTGTAATGCCGCATTCTTTTTAATTTTTTGGACATTTGCTTGACTAGTGCCTACTTTTTTCGCCACATCCCGGGAAGAGATACTCGGATTCTTATCAAATAGCTTGCACACCTTTGATTGTAACTTAACATTAGATTTTCTGGTGGGTTGACCTTCACGCCGCTTCCTATCTATAGTTTCACCTTGTTTAATTTTTTTTAGGGTTCGTTGAACCGTCCTCCGAGTTGTTTGACAAGATTTTGCCAGATCTAAAGTTGATAAATGAGGATTTTTACTGAATTCTTGCAAAATTAATTCGCGAACATTTTTTTCGTGTAACGCCATTTTCATAAATAAAAAACAAATGAACATTTTATGGTTGTCTAATATATTACGAGCCTTCTAAATTTAAAATTTTAAAAGAATATTCAAAAAAGGTTCGATGCAACACGCTAGCAAAGTAAAAATGTAGGCGACAATTTAATAGTGTTCACCCTTTATAGGGCTGCGTTTGCCCTAGTTCAGAGCCACTAGAAAGTCGTCCAAAAAAATGTGTGCAAAAACCACGAATGCAACTAGCGTACAATTAAATTCATATCATTACTAAATTTTCATACAATACCCTGGGTGCGAGACCAGGACATTACATTTATTTATTTGCTGGATTTCCCCGTAACGAGGAAACCATGTTAATTACTGTTATTAGGTATAGGTACTTATTACTCTTATTAGTCACACTTTATATCATTTTCTAATACCTATTACCGACTTGACATTATTAATTACAACAGTAATCAAGTTACCGGCTTATTGACCAATATTAAATGCTAAATACTAAAGTAGGTACCTAGTTTAGTACATAAAGATGTATACACTTTTTTACCTTATAGCAATGGCATATCACATTTATAGTTTTATTGATTGTAAATGCCACAAAAATATAAAAATGTAACAATATAAATAAGTAGGTAAGTAGTATTACAGTCGTTTATCAGTTATATAAAACGGAAATATTCTGAAATATGTAACTATACCTACCCATGAACTTGTACATAGGAAACGGATTACCTACTTACTCATTTAATTAATTCATGTAGGTATGTAACATACAATCTGAATGGAAGAATGTACATATATATATGCTTGCCATAATTATGTTTAAAAACGCATGTAGATCTTACGACGCTTTATTATCTATTGCAAAAGCATAAATAAATAAACTGTTTCAATGTTTGTATGTAATGTAGTTGTCATGGTGACGGTCCCCTGGGTCACTCTCATTCATGACATCAAAAGATAAACATGCATTCTTGTGGTATCTATAAGTCCATAATGGGTCACCTATTAACACTTTAACTGCCCCTCTCTTGCACCACTGACATGAATCTATACATCCATGCATTACAGTTGATGCACTAATGTACAGAGCGATCCATTTCTGACGTCACATGGACTTGACAGAGATAGTTTGACGGTGCATTACATGTAATGCATGGACAGTTATAGGGTTAAACTTAGAACATGGTGCCACATTTTTTTGTAACAAACTTTGCTTCTGCTGTCCCCTGGCTGATGGCACAGAATAACAACAGAATATTTGATTCAGTAACAAGTATAAATATACACATTAAACTCACCGTAATAATCATGCAGTGGTTCTCGTTAAAGGCGCCACAGCATCCCAGGAATGCCACAATGAAGATCACGACTCCAACAATGATTTGTAGCACTGGAGCGGAGGACCAGAAGTGCCCATCGGTGAGGTCGATGTAAGGGGATAGGCGGATCTCCGCTTTAATGCCCACTATGAAGATGATCAAACCAGTGATCTGAAATTGATAGATATGTTACTTTTTGAAAAGAATAGGCCTTTTTTTACATATTAAATCCATAAGTACACTACAGTATTACATTTTAATTGTATTAATACACATAATATCCCAGGGATGTGTATGTAGTGTTGTTTAAATTTGAAAAAAATTAAATTGATGACATTTAAGAAATTATAGGTATTATGCATCTCTTGCATTGTTGCATCATGTTGACAAAACAATGCAGTGTTCGTGAAATGCAAATGGGAATTAATTTAGGAACTTGATTGTAAGTTAACTCAATAATATTTGTAAATTTGTCGTTTAAATGTGAGGTTGGCAAACATTTGGTAACAGATTTTTGCTATAAAAACTAAAACCGATTTTAGAAAGTAGACATACATTAACATATATTTTTTTTTAATAACATAATTTAAAAAACCTGTTGCACATATATATCAGTTAACATTGTGCAATCGATCGTTAATGAGTCATTAAAACTACACTTTGCAAAGCCCCGAGTATTCATATTTAGTAATGGAAGGTAGAAATTCTTTAAGTACAATTTAATTTAGTTATTTAGAATTAATACAAATGATTTAACTAAAGTAGTAAAGTATGTATTAATTATGAGAAAATATTTACTTAAGAATCGTTCATAAGACAGCAAACAATTAAGGCAGAAAAAACAGAAAGCTTCCATACGGCTAGAGAAAAATACTTACCGCAAACAAAAGGTTGAAGGCTATAAGCAGGTATTTGACACACGACATGCCCATTCCGAGAGCCATTTTTATATCCGGAAGTTTCAAATCACAAAATGAATGCCTGAAATCAGAATAACACCTATTATACAGTAATTACGCGTTCTACGTACAAGTGCGAAGTTAAAAACATCGATTTGTTGACAATAGCGTAGTATTTATGACCTATGTGAAAATTAAAAACTGCATTTTTCTATTTTAAAAATTGTTTTTTTTCGTTAACTGCGCGTTATTTAAAAATAAACATACCGCCAAACAATAAATATAGATGAATTTAGTTATAAAACTGACGAAATGCGTTCACCAACCACAGCGACCAAACCAAACATGCATGCGAATGGGAGTGTTGCTAGCCTGTACGTTTCCCCCGTTCCCCCCAGAACCTGGCCCGGTACCGCGAACATCGAAGTTCGTATATTTCGGGCATCTATCTCTTTTACTCCAATTGAGGCGTCATGAGAGTGACAGAGACAATCGTCCGAAATTTATGAATATCGTTTTTCGCGGTAGCGCCGCTGTCTTACTTAACCACAATTTTTATTCTTTCTTTATAATTAATTGGACTTCTTATTGTATTTTTATTCAATGGAAAAACCATTATTATTTAGATTATAATTATTTAAAACCATTTAGGAGTATGGAACTAAAAAAAAAACGCGCATTACAGTTGCCATGAATAAAAATGTACGTCAAAGCGGGAATGTTTGAAAGTTTTCTATCTAGCGCTTAGTAGACACGTTGCGCGTGCGCATTTAACGCTCGGGTGAAGTGTTTTTCTTTTACGTAATACTACATACTATCTTATTTTATAATTCGTTATTTGTGAAATTAAAGTTTATAAATCGTTACATAATTGTGGTCTTTTTTCGATTTTACCATTCTATAAGAAGTATGTTTGACGTAAATATTTGTAAAAACTATAATGCACTAGAACAAAGTAAGATATCGCAAACTGAATAAAGAGAGCAAAATTTTCTCCAAAACAACGTTGAACTATATATTATTTTAGGAGATAATTTTTCTAAGATACGGATAACGTCAAGATAACTCCAGACATTGACTGTTCAGATAGTTCAGCGAATACCTGTTTTGCTCTCAGTTTACTTATCTCATTCGAGAAATTGACAGATATTTTAAAAGTGGCCAATATGAAATTACCGTCGCTTAAATTACCCAACATTTTTAATTCAGTGAGGTATAATCTCGCAGCAGTTAATGGTGTTTTTGTGGTGAGTTCTTAAAAACTTTGTTTTATGTAGTTATAATACTGTTTTTGTACTATTTATTGATCCTACAAATGCCCAAGGCTGCCTAGCAAAAACGTGAAATAGAGTAGTAGAGTAAGTAGATAGCAATGAGTCTGAAACAATGGTATATAAGTAAATGTAAAATTACGAGTAGTATGATCATAAGTTAATGGACATACCCTGATTCATAGGTTTTATAAGTATCCACTTACTACTTTACTAGAATAGACGTGCCATTATCAATACCAATAGTGCCGATGCCGTAGTGCAGCAAATACTTCTATAGGTTTCATTTCATATAGGTGGAGAGGAATTCCTCGAACGCAAAACAAATGTTTTCTGAACATAATGTGAACGATTCTTCTTGTACAATTGCAGTTAACCGGTGTTCTCCTAGTGATCGTTGGCGTAGTGGTCCTAGTTGAGAACTTACAGTACGAGGATTTCCTTACAAACCGGTTCTACTCACTGCCCGGGTTCGCGGTGGCTACCGGTGTTTTGATACTGCTGATATCGGTGCTCGGATTCTATGCTGCCCTTTCCGAAAAGTTCATCTTTGTCGCTGCGGTGAGTGCCTATTCGCAAAGGTTTTAATTAACTTTGTATAATACCTACATTATTTTGGTGCTATTTCATTGTAGCAGGCGTTGTAGTAGATACAATTGTACAGTCTAGGCCAAAGTTACTCAAAGAAAGTGTCAAAATATGTATACCTTCATAGTAAGACAGTAAGGTACGGTCAGATGCAGAGAAAAGATACCACCGTGTCCTACAAACGCGTATGGCGGCTATACAAATTTTAGCACTTTGACCGACCTTGACTGTACCACAGTTAGGTAGGCCTACCTACTCGTATGTTTGTAGCCCAGTCGTGACATAAAATCTGGAGGTCATCGGTTATTCATTACACGGTTTTTGGAATCATTTTGGGAAGTTCCGAAAAACTCATTGGTTTTTTTTTATGACGAAGATGGCAAACGAGCAGACGAATTGCCTGATGGTAAGCAATTACCATCGCCCATGGGGGTGCAACACCAGGAGGTCACAAGAGCGTTGCCAGCCTTTAAGGGGGATTGGAACTCTGGGAACCTTATTCACCACCAGGAACACAACACTACATAGCTGAAAGGTAGCAGTGCTATTATGGCTGTGGTCTTATGTAAAGAGGAGGTACTTCCCCAGTTGGGCTGCTCCAGATTCAAGCGTTATGGTACTGCGCTGCGCGCTGTGCGCTTCTTATTGTTGGACGTAGTTTAAGGACATATCCGGGTCCGAACCCGGTACAAGCCGGGGTTTGAACCTATATTATTAGAGATATATTTACTGTTATAGTTCCTGGCTGGGATGGTGTTGATCCTCATCTTCGACATCTCCATCACGATCGCCGCGTACAAGTTGGACAATGAAGTGACGAGCGAGATCAGGACACCCATGGCCAGCAGTATACAACTATATGACTCCAGGCTGGACATCGCCAAGTTATGGGACGAGTTACAAACAGAAGTGAGTAATTTACCTACTGTCTGAGTTACAAACGCCGTGCCGTGTGATGCCGGCTGACTATGCCGTGTGATGCCGACTGACTAGAATAGGACCACTCCATCTCCTCCCGCGAGTGTCGTAAGAGGCGACAAAGGGAAATATGGGAAAATAGGTACGGGCAGCAGCGTCCGTCGAAACCCAATCTACAGCTACTGCGGTCGCCAACCCGCTTGCCAAGCGTGGCGACTATGGCAACTACCCCCAAGATGATACAAGTCATATCTGTGGGAGGCCTATGTCCAGCAGTGGACTGCATACGGCTGAAATGTGTGAGTTATAAACAGAAGTGAGCATTTTACCTACTGTCTCTATATTGTACATAATTAAACCGGTTTCCTTACAAACTTTTAACTTTGTCTCTCTTAGATATTTTTCCTATTTGTGCCAGCGTCTCGATCTCCAAAATACAAAGAGGAAACGCAGATAGCTGGGCACTATGTCACAAGCGGAGCTGCTAGACGGGGTATTCTTCTTATAAAATACCTACATATTAAGAGTAATTACTTAAAAATATAATTGGAGACACTACATGGTATTAATGTTAATATACTTGTTTCAGTTACAAACTGTTTAACATCAGTTACTGAGGCCATGCATTAATACAGCTTTTGACCCTTATTCTATTTACCTAGTTGATACAAACTTTTTCAAATTCAAAAACTTTTTTTAACGTACCTAATATACCCCTAAGTTTCAAGATTTAAACCTTTTCAAGAAATATAAAATATCTTCAAATAGCTTTTAAGCTTTGTTCATTATGGCTCTACGTTTATGTTTTATACAGTAAGTCTTTAAGGCTTGGGTCTCCTATTTTATGTTACACGCGACGTTTGACGTCAGCGTCTACGTTCCTGAACAAAAACGATGCCAACGTCGACGTGTGAGAGAGAACACAGCAGTACATTTCTATAGTAAACATTATGACGCAGACGCTGTAAGCGGCTGATAACGTTTATAGGAGACCTTAGCCTAAGCATTTATACATTAATATACGACGGTGTCCAGCTTATACTGGTGTATGAGCTATACCTACGGGTGGACCTTTTAACGATCTTTCAATATTATTTATTTCAATTTAATTATAATTATTTACTGTACAATACAATAATTATTTTTCAACAGTTCGAATGCTGCGGCGTGGTCGGCGTAAACGACTGGCAATCTACCCGAATCCCCATCAGTTGCTGTCACATTGACTATGGGACTGTTTCTCCTTTCGACTGCACTGTAGCAGTTGCGTACAACGACGGCTGCATGAGAGCTTTGGGCGAGTGGCTGAGCCACAACGTGTTTGTGTTGGCGGTTACTGCGCTTACGGTTACTTGTATACAGGTAACTACGGGGCGGGCTGTCCCTGTCGACTGCACTGTAGCAGTGATGTGCAGTGATGGCTGCACGCGTGCTTTGGGTTAGCGGCTGAGCCATAACTAGGTTGTTCTGTCGCTTACGGTCACTTGTATACAGGTAACTACTGGGTGGTGTTGACAACTGTCTCCTGTCGACTGCACTATAGCAGTGACGTAGAATGACGACTGCATGAGAGCTTTGGGCGAGTGGCTGAGCCACAACGTGTTTGTGTTAGCGGTTACTGCGCTTACGGTCACTTGTATACAGGTAACTACTGGGCGGTGTTGACAACTGTCTCCTGTCGACTGCACTGTAGCAGTGATGTACAGTGATGGCTGCACGCGTGCTTTGGGTTAGTGGCTGAGCCACAACTAGGGTGATCTGTCGCTTACGGTCACTTGTATACAGGTAACTATACTGGGCGGGGTTGACAACTGTCTCCTGTCGACTGCACTATAGCAGTGACGTAGAATGACGACTGCATAAGAGCTTTGGGCGCCTGGGTGAGCCACAACAACGTGTTGGCGGTTACTGCGCTTACGGTCACTTGTATACAGGTAACTACTGGGTGGTGTTGACAACTGTCTCCTGTCGACTGCACTGTAGCAGTGATGTACAGTGATGGCTGCACGCGTGCTTTGGGTTAGCGGCTGAGCCACAACTAGGTTGTTCTGTCGCTTACGGTCACTTGTATCCAGGTAACTATACTGGGTGGGGTTGACAACTGTCTCCTGTCGACTGTACTATAGCAGTAACGTAGAATGACGACTGCATGAGAGCTTTGGGCGAGTGGCTGAGCCACAACGTGTTTGTGTTGGCGGTTACTGCAGTTACGGTCACTTGTATACAGGTAACTACGGGGCGGTATTGACAAAGGTCTCCTATCGACTGCACTGTAGCAGTGACGTACAGTGATGGCTGCAGACGTGCTCTGGGTTCGTAGCTGATCCACAACGAGTTTGTTCTGGCGGTTATTACGCTCTCGGTCACTTGTATACAGGCAACTACAGATGGACTACGGGTGTGTCTACATCTCCTGTCGACTGCACTGTAGCAGTAGTGTACAATGATGGTTAAGCTACAAAACGTTTGTATTGTACTACTGCTATATTGATCTTTTATTTACCAGTAGAAACAAGAAGGGTAAAAACAACTAACTTACGAATCTACTACCCGTTTGACTGCACTATGTTAAAGGAGTGCGTCTATATTAACACCTTTAATATGTACCTATTATTTTTAGCACTATTTCATGCTACTTAATGAATCAATCAACTTTAACTGGCTTTTAGTCCATCTAACGATCAATGTATGCAATACCATGGTTACGGCTACAGCGATAACACTGTGGCCAGGTAAAATCGATAACACAGTGATTTTAGTGAACTGATTGGGGAAATTAAAGTAAAGTATGATGTAGATGATGATGATGAGTATATGATGATGAGTAGGTAACGAACAAATGCTGCCGCTGGATGTGGAAGGCGCAGGACCGGTCTTTTTGGGTCGTTTTGGGAGACGCCTATGTCCAGCAGTAGACGGCTTTCGACTGACATGATGATGATGATGAATGAACAAATAATGATTGTCATTTTAACAATAACATTGCTTGCGTTTCCGCTGTTTAATAATGTCGGGACGGACGTTAAACCGACATCATCTCTAGCATTTCCTGACGATGCCTCGGTGGCTTGTGAGGTATATTTATTTTCACCTCAGCAGCTCGAACATGTCTACTTTCCTCACTCCAGGGAGTGAGGAAAGTGCGACTTTCCTCACTTTCAGAGAGTGAGGAAAGTTACTACTTTCGTCACTCCAGGGAGTGAGACAAAGTAGCTTTTTAATTGACGACCGGTCTGGCCTAGTAGGTAATGACCCTGCCTAAGAAGCCGGTGGTCCCGGGTTCGAATCCCAGTCAGGCCATTTATTTGTGTGATGAGCACAGATATTTATTCCTAAAAGTCATGGGTTTCTATGTATTTCAGTATTTATATGTATCTATTTATTATAATAGGACATAATGGACTCCCTTGACACCACTAACACTTTCGGACCCTCACAAATTAATCAAATATTATAATTTTGAAATGTACATATTTTATAATGAAAAATATTTAAACAAAATATTAAGTAAAATAATGAAGCCAGTGCAGTTTCAGATAAAACACTTAAATGAATGTGGTTAACTTGATGTTCATTTTTACAAGATTTTATTTAACTTGATGTATGTATTTGTATATTTATCCGGATGAAATCTTGCAACACAATTTTGAAGCAGACATCTTTAACCGATTGAGCTGAAATTTAGCAAACTTATGTAATTTCGGTTACAATGCAATATTATGGTACCACTGATCTGATCTGATGCTGGAGTCAGAAGGTAGCAAAAGCAACTCCTAAAATACACAAGATGAACCCATGGTGTTTTAGGCTCATTAGAATCCTTTCGAAGAGTAGATGACGATTGTGAAAAAAAGTACAGTCGGCAATAAAAGCTTGTACTAAAAATGACATTTTTGGCAACTTATTTAACCTTTAATATGTTCTCACTACTGAGGTGAAAAGTTGTATGTGTCACACTAGAGTAAAGTTATTTTACATCTCGTGTTTTTGAGTGCCTCGCTACGCTCAAGATTCTAACACTAGAATCACTCGCTACGCTCGTGATTCAATTATAGAATCTTTCGCTTACTCGGGACTCAAAATTAACACTCGCAAGAAAAAACAACTTTCCTCTCTTGTTGCACAAATAACTATTGCGCTGGAAGGCTGGATATATATGATACCTACTTAAATAAATATATAAATTATAAATAAATATTTCGGCACAATCTGACACAAATCGGCATAGTCCTACGGTAAGCTCAGTAAGGCTTGTGTTGAAGGTACTAGACGACGATATATATATAATAGTTAGATACATAAAAATACTTAAAAACATAAACACCCATGACTCTGTAACATCTGTGCTCATTACACAAATAAGTGCTCTGACTGGGAATCGAACCCAGGACCATCAGCTTCATAGACAGGGCTACTACCCACTAGGCCAGAGTCCAGACCGGTCATCAAAAGTTTTATTAAAGTCTTAAATTTTTATTTTCTCTTTCTAGATAGTGCTGACTGCAATCGGTGCATGGCTGACATGGCGGTCGAGATTTGAATCAGTCGAACTGGAGTCTTAGTTCCCCTTAGAAATAAGCATGTAAATAAATAATTAATTTAATATTGAAGACAATAGGTACAAATTAAATAAGGTACGATCAGAATCAAAGGATTTATATAAAGTATACATTTTAAGACTAGTTATATCACTTGATATTGTTTAATGTAATTTAATGTGCAATATGAAGCCTCATGTTCATGACTTCTTTTCATAATTTGTGGAGATGCGGTTAATACTTTGTAGCGAACATTTTTCTGTAAATACAGAGCGATTAGTTCTGAAATTGATTCAAGAACAGTTTGTTAAGATCGCGTATTATTCTTTTTCAAATAAGTACCTCTATCTAACAGGACTACCCCACCTCACACACTTGGAAAATGCTTACCAACATCTTCCTCGCGTTGTCCCGGCATTTTGCCATTTATTTTACTTTTTTTATATGTCTATTACATAATATATATCCACTTATAGTCTACCAAATTTTAACATTCTATTGATAACGACCACTGAACTAAGTCGCGAACAACCCGCGAAGACTGACTATAAAGATTGGTTGATAACTAGTTGAATACGGTACCCTGAAAAGTTATACTTACGGTGAAAAACACAATGATTCATTAAAATTCCTATCATGGCCTTCGTCTAAAACAGTTGATGAAACTAAGATTTTTTGTGTTAAGTTTGTAAAGTGAACGTATCAATGAAGTTTTAATAATGGCTCGCAAATTATTTCACGTTCACATATATAAAATAAAAATAATAATAAATAAATATTTCGGACATTCTTACACAAATCAACCTAGTCCTACGGTAAGCTCAATAAGGCTTGTGTTGCAGGTGCTAGACGACGATATATATAATAAATAGACACATATAAATACTTAAATACATAGAAAACACCCATGACTCAGGAACAAATATCTGTGCTCATCACACAAATAAATGCCCTGATATAGGCAGGGTCACTACCCACTAGGCCAGACCAGTCGTCAAATATATAGGTACACATACATTATATACATATGATTGCTGTGCTCCGATTTGCGTTTCAAGCATTTTGCGCACCTCCCTGTCGGTCTTGTCTTGACACCGCTTTATTGTTAAGAGAATAAGATCATTTTGAACACGTGGCCCGTCTTGCAGCTTCTGCTGCTTAGCAATTTTGTGCTTAGAGCAGAAATACTAGAGAAACAAAATCTTTATATATTGGTAATGCCGACTGATTTATCAGTAATGTACAAGTTACAGAACATTCTAAAAAGTGGGAGAACATATTGCTTTTACTGTAGTTCGTACAATCCTTTTTTTAAATATTGGATAAATATTTAAAAAAAACTGATTATATATGCGTTTAGAGAGGTCTCTACGTGTTTGTTAAAAGTGTTAAAAACAAATTCTGAGAAGTTCCGGGTATAATATTTTCCTACTTTTTAAACTTGTTCTCAGTGCACTGCTTCCAAAGGTAGTACAGGTAGTAGGACTTCTGGTTGTCTAATCTTAAATTTCTTTTGGGGTATTAAAATATTTGGATCATATTCAAGTTAATAAATTCTTATCATTTGCGAGGCAGGGCAGTCTTTGTCTGTACTTAAATATAAATAAATATTACAGGATATCCTTACTAAAATTGACTCAACCACACGGTAAGCTCAAGACGGCTTGTGTTATGGGTACTCACTCAGTCAAGGATGTGTATATAATATACAAATACTTAAATAGATAGAAAACACACATGTATCAGAAACAAATACCTGTGCTAATGTAATCACACAGATAGATGCTCTCACTAGGATTTGTCGGCTTCATAGGCAGAGTACCTATCCCCTAGACCTGATATTACTATTAATAGAAGGTGGGAAATAATTAATTGTTTAGAGAAAATTAAAAACAATATATAGATTTTTTTCAGTTGTTTTCTCTATCTACCTATAAACATGAAATAAAATAACTAAAACGGATTTTTATCGCGTATACTAATTTAAACTTCATCCCGAAGTTTCGAACCCTTTAGAAGCATTCGTGGTCATCGGGTGCATTGAGAATAAAAAAAATAATAAATATGTTTTATTTCATGAGTAATTATCGAGGCAACCGAAGAGAATATTACCTATAAACATTTTAACAAAAATTGACTACATATACCTACCTATTGACAACTGAAATCATTTAAGATTCAGAAAATGTTTAAAGCGAATATGTGCCTTATTTTATTTACCTTAGACGATTCGTATTTAGATAATAAATGTCTATACGGTAGAATGTAGAACTAAGCCCTACACAATGTTATCTTTAAGTAAATTACAGTTTTCGGTTTTCATATTTGATGGAAATGTTGTAAGTAAATAATTTAGATAAGAAATTGTGGAATGTATAAACCTATTTACTGTAACCCATAATAATATTACTTCACTGGCGATATCTAATAAACCGCCCTGAGTACCGAAACATGTGTTTTTTAATGAACTTTCTTTTTTTTATCCTACTTATGTCTCTTCGGGCATTTGGACTCTGGGATTCAGGATAACATCTATACGGCGTAGGCAAAATATTTCTAAAAATATATAATTTGAACGAAATTACTTAACACGTTTAACGAATAATATTACGTTTAATACTATGTTTTAATGTGCATGCAACCCCTTTCGTAAGAGAATAATTGAATTATAGACGACCGGTCTGGCCTAGTGGGTAGTGACCCTGCCTATGAAGCCGATGGTCCTGGGTTCGATTCCCAGTCAGGGCATTTATTTGTGATGAGCACAGATATTTGTTCCTGAGTCATGGGTGTTTTCTATGTATTTAAGTATTAATATGTATCTATCTATTATCTATATCGTCGTCTAGTACCTACAACACAAGCCTATACAGCTTACCGTAGGGCTAGGTCGATTTGTGTCAGATTGTCCCGAAATATTTATTTTATTTTATTATTATTTTTTATTTAATTAAGTGCAATCGAAATTTATGTACGAGTTAATCATTATTTTCACCTGATTCTATATTTATTGTTAGTCCTAAAAGCCTATCAACGCTTCTGAGGGACAGCTCAAAATATGCACCACACTAAATATACAAATGTAAACAACGGCGTGTGTACTGTGACCTAATGTTCTAAATGCAGCCATGTCTTGTAACGTGTCAGACTATAAAGTATCAGAGCCACTTGTTGCAATGTGACCAGTATTACCATGTAATAAAGTCCACAAATAATTATTGTAAGTCTCTTCGTAAGTAGTGAAGTATTAGAGCCTGTAAAATTTACTTAATAACTACTCATGCGAACGAATATAGCATTGCTAACAGTGTGTTGCAGATAATTATGTAAATTATACTGGTTAGTTCTTACCAAGGAGTTTCTTATCGCATGAAACGGCAGTTGTATTGCCGCGTTCACAATAAACAGTTAAAAATATACATTCGTGATTTCAAGTTTTAATAACCTATAATAATCCAGTACACCGCGAGATGTAGTGACATTTTGAACTTGAAAAACTGCTTTACCTCAAAATTGGTTAATGTATTATGCATAATATGTGGAAACAAGAATCTGATAGGAGCTCTGACTGAGATAAATCCGCTTGCTTTCCTTATCAACAGATCAGGTAGTTACCTATAGTGATAAAAATACCAGACCTAGCTAAAACTATACGACAGTTTAGTGTAGTGACTGTGGAGACGCACGGCCGCTCGTACAAAATGTGGAACAAAATATACACTAGTGTTAAATATTCCTTAATAACAGTGAATTTCCTCTTCCTGGTAAGTTAGGTGAACTACGCAGTTTTTAATGAAGTGTTGTATACAAATTGACGTGAAGTGGTTTTTCAGATAAGTGGAATAATAATTCTATCGGTGGGCAGTTCCGTGCAGTCCGCTTACAATGGTTACCATGAGTTCCTCTCTGAGAGGTTTTTCTCTCTACCCGCATTTTGCATCGCCACCGGAGTCATCATTTTCATCATCGCCTTCTTTGGCTTCTATGGAGCCTATTCGGAAAATTATTACTTAATAATGGCGGTAAGTAATTAAAATAACAAATTATTAAACAATCGGCTTCAGCTATTTAGAAACACTGGCCTCTTTTCATCACGAAATGTCAGCTATCTATTTTAAATTATGCTGTGTTGTGTTTCATAAAGCGAGGCATTTTCAATCTTATGCGATGACGATATTGTTTATATTGGAATAATTTGTTTAGTTTACTATAAAATTCCTGTCTTCTCGAACGCGATTAAAAAGTTTCGGCTTACATTTTTTTAAGGAAATAGGCGGGAACAGTCATAATGCCTGTTGTACTTTACTAGTATTTTTATCGACGAATCGATTGTAATTTTCTCGCGCACAAAGATGAGTGTTGAACACACAATCGTCAAACAATTCATCACGTTCTACTTGTCTCGTGATAACAGCTTGACATTCAATATAGTGGCAATAGTGGCCATGAAACGCGTTTTCAGCATACAATCTTATAGAGCCTTTATATGACTATCTTTTCTTTACATATCGTTGTCCTTGTTTGGATCTCAAAATTTCAACGGTACGCAGTTTTATGTAAACTTCTAATAAGCTTAGATATAATATATGTTTTTTGAATGAGTATTTTTTGCTTTTATTATAAGACCGAATAAAATGGACTAGTTCTAAATGATTCAAAATTAAAATCTTTTTTTATTGCATTACGTTATTCTAATATTCTACATTAATGGAGCTATCGATATCAAAAAAGTCATACCTATTCCTAATCGTTTTAAATACTGAGATATATATATTTTGATCTACACACATAACTTAACATAATCCCTCTACGATGCGATTTCAAAAACAGCAAATAACAACCAACACAATACTCGTAGTGCACTATTCTATTAATAACATATTTCTTATCCGTGTAAAACCAAACTTGTATTTTTATGCCTTAAATTATGTAGCAGTAACATAAAATACTATAATGCAATATAAAATAATAATACCATTAATACCTGTACCTAATTTAAAACTAGATTTTATACTGTAACTAATAGTTAAGTACTTGTAGTTATCATAATACGATTGTAATTTCTGTATATTTCAAACTGTGTGTGTCTTTATTTTCTTAATTTATAAGAAATAGATGAATATATACAAAAATTCTAAAAATATAAAAAAAATGTAAGTAAGTATTATATTTTCATAAATCACGCGTGTTCATTGACAATTCTATTTTATAAGATATAGATGAATATATACAAAAATTCTACAAATATAAAAAAAAATGTAAGTAAGTATTATATTTTCATAAATCACGCGTGTTCATTGACAATTCTATTTTATAAGATATAGATGAATATATACAAAAATTCTAAAAATATAAAAAAAATGTAAGTAAGTATTATATTTTCGTAAATCACGCGTGTTCATTGACACTTCCATTTTATATATTTCGTTTCACGTAGGTAATTTACCTTAAAAACTAGATAAGAAAAGGGCCCATATGGCAAAGATATAAATTTCAGTGATTATATTGAACGCCTTTTTATATATATTTTTTTAAACTCAGCACTGTTGCGGACATGTGGTAAGATATTATTGGGGTATTATGGGCTGTTACTGAACCAGCGTTCTACACCTTCGACGTCGTCGACACTTACCATCAGGTGCGACTGAGGTCAAACGCTGGTCAGTCTTGTATTAAAACTTAGTTTCTGTGGCCTACTTCACCACAATATTATGAACATGTAGGGTTTTCGCTTTTTTATATATTAAATAATCCGCAACGAAACCCCATGTCGGCCATTGTTTCGTTAGCAGCTGTATAATTAAACGTAATGGCGGCGACCTTGCGACGATCGCCATGCTCGGTGATGGCTGACGCTCCTGCTGAGACGCATCTGCATGTTTACAGTTCAGATCATCACGGATACCTTGGCAGCCATTTTATCGCCTAGTTGCATCACTTTCGCACTTATACTTATTACTTACATACTTCATACATGATTAGGGGACTATCTTATAAATGGGAATCGTATACCAGTGTTATGCTTATACAAATATACCGGTAACTTCATTTCGGTACACCGGACATTGGTTGCACTATTTTCGGAATATCAACAAAAATCACTGAATGAGGCTGAACTTTATATGACTTTATAACGGTAATGAAATCTGTTTTACTTGCTAATGATTACTGTTCTATATGTTCCGAATATATTCTATATGTTCTATATGTAGTTAATACTAACAATGCTATGGATTCAAATTGTCTGGTAATAAATATATTATATATATTTTTAGGCACTGTTCAAATACTTATAAAAAAAATATATATATATACCCGAAGTCCGAGCGATCCAAATTCTTCGAGCGTGTGTACGTCTCACGTTCGTTTTTATAGTGGTTTTATGATAGATTTACCTAACGCCGACTCGTAACACTGAGTTTCTCGAAATTATACCTACGACTACGACGAATAAGTCAAATGACATTAATTTGACATTTACCAGTCGCTTTATGGTGAAGAAAAACACCGCAAGGAAACTGGAATTAAACTCAATATAATCTAATTTAAAAATCTTAATCTCTAGCTTAAGACCCTGTCATTACCCTTAATTTTACTGCAGTGACTGGTAAAGCCATATAAATATACGTAGTTTTCCCTGTGTATCGGGAGGATAGATCGCAGTAATTTTCATAAATATTTGTGTCTAAGCAAAATTTTGGGACTAGATTGCCAAGCGAAACCCATGCTCCTGAAGTCGTGGCACAATGAGTGCACATCATAATGTGCTTCATAATGTCATAACATAACAACATAACATTTTTAAACACAAAATTATTTATTTATATTGGCAACTCTAACGCGATGGTGAGGCATTGTTACGTTAAAAACTTACACTCAGGACTATGCTCGGCTCGGTGATAGGACGGCAACGTGATGTGGACACAACACAAAACTATCTAACACATTATGAGTCATAATGTTATGTTTGTCATAATTTATGAGGCACACTTACGGGAAGTTCAGTCAGAATACCATCACAGTTTTTGATGGGGTTTCCTATGAGAAAAAATAATGAAAACAATTAAAATAGATAAATTAACGATAAATCAAAACTGGGTTTCTCAGTAAAAAAAATGGTTGCCCTTAAAATGATGTTCTCCAGTGAAGTCTAATTGAGTGCAATTAGCGTTTAACCTCTGAGCTGATTTTAATCAGAGTTAACTGGTTTTACCTATAATACGATACATTGCATTCCCCGCAGTGTAGGGCAAAGATACCCTCAATCAGGCTTACTACCGGCGGTAGTAATCGTCGGCGCTACGGCGAAAATAGATATTCGAAAATTTCGAACGTCTCTCTCAAGAGACGATGCTCGAAATTTATGAACTTCAATGTTCGCGGTAGCAGGGCTTGCCTACGAAGCAGATGGTCCCGGGTTTGAAGCCCGGCCACGGCATTTATTTGTGCTTTTGTAACAAATATTTGCTTTTGGTTTATTACAGGACATTAATATTGAATGATCCCCACGGTAAGCTCAAGAAGGCTTGTGTTATGAATATTACCTATGTACTCGTATTTAAGTATTTACAACTTTCTAGTCTTCCTAAAACTTCATTTACTTACAAAATAGGTAAGTAATTTTTTTTACTACGTACTACAACCCCAATTCGCTATGCCTATTCAATGGCGTCTCTGACGAACCTAAAATTATTAATTTTAAATTATTAATTATTAATTACATGGGCAGTTCTCAGAGGCGGCGTTTTTACGTGTCCGAGGCTATATTTGCGTGAATTTTTGGCCCAATATTTTTGAAAAAATTCATACACATATTTCAACGTCTGTTATATCTCGACAATTAATAAAATATTCCATAACACCATATTCAATATTATAAAAAAAAAAAAAGTGCAGAAATTGACGTACAGTGGGCGTGTCCCGCACCCAAATTTGTTGAAACAAAAAATTATAATTCAAGTTGGGGATGTTGTATTAATTTTTAATATTGGTTCACATATTCTTAATTAGTTTAGTTCTACTATAATTTCACTGAACATAATATATGAATTACCCTTATTAAATAAAAACATATTTTCGCCATGTCCCGCGCCAACGCTTGATTTCGCTGGAGTTTACAAAACTTGGCGGTATCGCACAAAGCAATATACCAGGAACTCAATGTCGCGGCCACAGGTAGCTTCAGTTGCGCCGCGTTCACCGACGAGAGCGGACGTATGCTCACAGTGTAATAGCAGAATTGGCAAAGGTATCTTCATCATTCGGTGGGTTTGGTTTCGTGTTTTCTTGAATTCGGTGAACAAAATTTTTCGTTCAGTGTTTGTACTTTTCTTAGTGCAACAGTGCCTAAGTCATGCCAAGAAGTATGTGATTTGGTTACCAGTGAGTCTTTTCAATACAATGGTTACTTTTTGTGTAATTGTTCAATAACGATAAAATTTGAATTCAGTGGGTGTGATTTCCGTGGATTCGGTGGGGTTTTAGGCCACCGAAATCAAAAAAGGTGCCACCGTGATCAATCTTGAGTATAAAAACAGGTTAATTGTTTGTTTTTAAATAATTTGTATGGTATAATTGTATTCAAAACAGTTGAATATGTTGTTAATGTTAACACCAACGTTGTTAGTATACTCGTATATTTAATCGCAACTATTAAAAAATTTTGGTTATGCTATCTGCGGATATTTTTCCTATTTAATCAGTTATGATTACCGTTGACCTATATCTATCAAGTTCAGTGCCTTCTGATAAAGATTCTCCTTCTGGGCCTATAATAGACGCTTAAGGTCATCAAGAAGAAGCCCTACGCTTGCTGCTACACAGCTTCCGGAAATGTCTCATACCTCCGATACAGCCACATGAGGTTAAGAAAGCACTGCAAAAATAGGCCCCGTAGGTATCCAAGTGGAAGCTTGGAAATGCCTGCAAGAAACTGGTGTGTTGCTACTTTCTAATCTCTTCAGTCAGGTGTTGCTCTCTTCCAAAATGCCAGAGGCATGGAGATTGCGCACTATCGTTCCGATTTACAAGGGAAAGGGAAGCAAGTACGAGTGCAACAACTACCGAGGCATCAAGCTCTTAAGCCATACTATGAAGCTTTACGAAAGAGTAATCGACAACCGAATAAGGTCAGAGTGCTCTCTCTTTATCTAGACATTATTATGGCTTCGTACCTGGTTTATCAACTACTGATCCTAATATGTTTGCTCTGTCCACAATTGCCGAAGAATATCGCTCGAAGAAAATACTGCTGTTCGTTGCGTGCCTGGATATGGAAAAGGCATTTGACCGTGCTCCAAGGGATACTATTTGTTGGAGCCTTCGAAAGAAAAATGTCCCAGAGCAATATGTCCAGACCATGGCTGACATGTATAGGGATGCACGATCAGTGGTCCGGACATCGGTGGGTGAGACCAAAGCAATAGCGGTCAAAAAAGGTGTTCGTCAGGGCTCAGTACTGAGCCCCTTCCTGTTTTGCTTAGTTTTTGGACTCGCTTACTAAAGAAGCACAAGATTTGGCAAAGTGGACATTTATATACGCTGACGATGTAGCCATATGCACTGAAAGCCGTACCGAGCTGCAGAAAGGGCTCGCTTCATGGAAGCACCAGTTGCAATCCGGGGGCCTGGTGTTGAGTGTTGCCAAAACACAATTCATGTCCCTCAACGAACCGATCCACGTGACGACAGTCCGATACCCATCGATGGGCAATTGACAACATTTCATATTTTCAATAAGTCTCAATTCTAATGGTGTTTTATTAAACATGTGTTAACTATACAAAAAAATTTTTTTTTGGATTTTATTCGCTTGAACTTTTGGAAAAAATCGTAATTTTGTGTAAACCGGAAGTATGACGTCACTTTACCAAAATAAGTTATCTGTACCAGTACTCATTTTCTTACGGTTGACGTTTGATAATTTGTTTGTCAACAACTGTCATAGCCATAACTATTTCTTGTTCAAGCTCACTTGCCTCATAAATGAAATACATACATTCATACGTTGTTTGAGATAATAAATCACAAACTACTTGGCATTCACTCACTGGACTTAGATACCTCTCTTTAACCGAACACCAATATACCTATCTACCTTTGAAACAATAAAATAAAGCTCTACAGAGGACACAGCGGCAAGTGATATGGATAACTTAGCACAGATAAGAGGGGCTAGAGGACATGTCTTCGTCGGACGTTGTCGTTTATGTCGAAGTGAAAAGAGATTCAGGAAAATGTATAGTGCAATGCAGAGTCAGTCCAGAGCAGAAGATCCGCTCGAAGCTAAACAAAGTGACTGCATGGATAGGTGAAACCAGTGAGACTGTCTGGATGTTTCCTGTCATGACTGCAAGGCTTCTGAAGGGGGTTGCAAACACCAATTATGATTTTTGATGTGGCTAGTAAAGAAGACAGAGGACAACTTCTATGTAGGAAATATGAGCAATTTTAATTTAAATAAAGCTTTTTTTCATAATATCTTTATTATTTACATTTCACTTTATGACTACGTTGTATTTCTAATGAGCTATGGATGCCTGTTGTAAAAGTAAAGTATTTTTGCATTCGGCAATAAAACAATATTTACTAATTGCATACGCATATTGCTTGTAGTTTTTGCCTTGTTACATGACTTATTGGAGCATAATATACATTCAATTAATACAATTTGGTAAGGAAACTGAATTAAGAAAATTTGATTGACCGTATGACTGACTTGACGTCAGTGTCAAGTCAAGTCTGCGAACTTTTTTTTCAGTTGCCCTGGAATCTTGGTGACGTCACTTTCCCAACCTTGTGACATACGCTCTTTTAGAATGAACTGTTTTTAAAATGGATTTTTTGCATTATAAAATCACTTATTCAGAAAAAAATAAGAATACGGTTACATTAAAATTTCATCTTCTTTCCAATAAACTCATTAAAATTAGGAGTTAAAAATATGAAATGTTGTCAATTAGTCCAAATACCTGGGTGGTATAATGCACATGTCCGGAGACATCGAATGCGATGCAACATTCATCACCGAATAGCCGCTACATGGCAAAAATGGCGAGAAGTGACTGGTGTGACCTGCGACAATAAAATGCCGGTCAAACTAAAGGGGCTGATCTATAAGATCATGATTAGACCAGTTTTAACCTATGGCAGCGAGACGTGGGCGGTGACGCAGAAGCACCTGCGTACCATCTAAGTTGCTGAAATGAAGATGCTGAGGTGGAAGTGCGGCGTTACCAGGCTCGATAAGATCCGCAACGAATACGTGCGAGGAAGACTAGGCGTGCGTGACATCGCCGACAAAATGCAAGAGAGTTAGGCTGCGATTCTTCCGAATTGACTAGTTTGCTTACTAAAATCAGCTCGTTGGGCTGAAAATATGAAACTAAGTATATACTTTATAGTTAATGAGTTTCCAATGCAAGATTTTTCTGAATTTAATAAGAAAACTTTATATGGACAAGTATTGTTTGATAAAAACGTAAAGACATAAACACTTTTTAAGTGATTTTAACACCAATTTTGAACTTTTTTATGAATATTGATTTCGGTGGGTGGACTTGATTTCGGTGATTTAAAAAACTAAAATATCTTAAAAACTGTTAAGTCTACAAGGGGGCCTTTCCCGACAATATTTTTTAAATTTAAGCCTGAATCTAGGATTTAATGATTCACATTAAAAAAGTAAAAAAAAAATTGTTCCACCGAAGTCACGCAAAACAGCTCGGCTCGGAGAATCGCCCACATCAAAACGCTCGAGAGGACTAAATTATGTACTTACAGAAATGTCATACTTTTATGATACATTATCATACTTTTATTATTATACTTTTATGATGGCTCCAGCCACAATAATAATACACTCATACGTGTAGAGCCATAATGTGATATTATATCCTCCTAAGGCCCACCATACAAGTAAAATGCTACTCGAATTCGTTCTTTATAGTGTAGGAAATAAAGTATAATTTCTTTTGTGTCAAAGTCGAAAGAAACAAATAAAATTTAACTCTGTTCCAATTTTAAAATTCAAATTTCTTTAAACTAATTAGGCCCATGGGCCTTACGAGGATACATATGTATGTAGAAAAAAAAAGAATAATGTCAAGTCGAGTCAAGTACATAAAACGGGGTGTAGTCGAACGTGTAGAGACATAATAGGCGATTATGCGGCGCAGTTTTATGTAAGTAGGGCGAATATACCTATAAAGACCGATGTGTAGAGTAGAGTCAAATACGTAGTCGGATGGCTGACTGCCTCTGCCTCTCGACTCCTGGGTGCCTAAGTAAAAGACAAAATAAAATTATTCGAATATCAATACAAAACAGAGGGAATTATGTGGCTATGATAATTCAATTTAAGGTCGAAAACCGCTTAAGATACGTGAGTGACCCGTTTATATATATTTCAAGTATGTCTGAGTCTCACGGGAGTTTTCTATTAAAAGGACTGTTCCATTAAGTATTAAAGTTGTATATTGGAAAACTCATTGAAATGTCGATTTAAATATTCTGTTTACTCAATAAACTCCAAAAGAACTGGTTTTCACATGTAGGTACTTGTGCATGAAGGGGCAGAGTACACATAGTCGTGATCGTGACGCATATGGCCTTATCGATACGTAGAACCACCACGTGCTCTCTCACTAATCCTATTTGTTGTGCTTAAGTAGTACTGTAGTGGCTGTAGCCCTCATACTGGTAGAAATTTACACCACATCTCGTCGGCGAAAAGCGACGAGGAACTTTTCGTTCGACGGAACGTTCGAGAATATTTAATAAAAAAAAATTGATTTGTTCTTAGTTTGATCTCGTCATTCGTTAAAAAATATCCATATTATTAAATATGAGTGCTGACAGAAGAACAAATCAAAATATCACAGCACTATAGATAATTATATACTTTTTGACTATAAATAAATAAATATCACATCCTTACTCAAATTAACCGAGTCCGACAGTAAGCTCAAGAAAGCTTGGGTTGTGGATAGATATCTACAATAGTTACGCACAAATAAACAAACGAACAAGAGCAGCATCACAAACAAAGATATTTTAAAAGGAATAAAAAGGTTTTCTGTGTGTGTTGCAGCAAAGCAAAAGGTTTCTGCTCAGTAATACGTTTCACCCCGGGCAAAATATTCTACTAGAACCCGCATCACGTTAGAAGATTATTCACTATAGACATACAAAAAGAAAAATGTTGGCAAAAGCCTAAAAATTTAACATTTCAACTACAACTTTTACTGTCCTTATTAAAGAATTTATATAATATAAATATAATAATATAACAGTTCATACTATTCTAACCTGATCCTACTCAATATTTCTAAAGGGCAGGCGACGAGTCGGATAACATCATTTCGGCCGGGGTCGCCCTCATCATCAGCCTATCGAAGTCCACTGCTGGACATAGGCCTCCCCAATTTCACGCCATCGTGTTCGATCTTCGGCTGTTCGGCTGGGGTCGTCCTACGGGCCGTTTTTGCCCACCACGTGCACTACTGCATTTTCTTTGGTGATTAGGGTTTCTGGTTGCTCGCCTGATTTTTTTTTTCGAGTTTCGAGAAATCTCGACTCCAATTTTCGAGTTGTCTCGACCCTCCAGTCTTTACTTCCTTAGTAGGTAATTGTAAATTAGGGTAATTGGAATTCTTTTATTGCACTTTGCATTATAAGTTCGAGATACAAAAAATAAATCGACAATGAAAATAAAACAATGTACTTAATCTACCTTTTCAGTCTTTTTGATCAGACATAAAACTAAAATCTTACACAAAATCAACATCAAAAATAAAAAAATATATACTACGTGCGAGTGAGAAGTCCGCTGCACGCGTTTGTAGTGCGCGGGCGGCGTTATCATTGTCAAAAGCCAAAAAATGGCGAGCCTGACTTTAGCCCTTATTTCGTTTTCGCCGGAACTCGAGAGACTCGAGAGTCAGTTATTTATTTCTCGCCTCGAATGGAGGTGAAACTCTCGAGTTGTCTCGAGTTTGAGAAGTCTCGAGCAGAAACCCTAAAGATTGAAACTAAAACGTTTTTATTAAACTTCCAGTTTGCCGGCGCCATGGTGCTAATGTTTGTCTTCCAACTGTCGGCGTGCATAGCGGGCTACGCGCTCAAGAGCCAGACCACCGCGCTGGTGCAGACGCAGCTGCAGAACACCATGGACCTGTACGGCCCCAACAAGAACTACGAGGTCACTAAGTTGTGGGATGAAGTGCAGGAAGACGTTAGTACTTACGATTTTATACGTGACCTGAGCTACGCTATATAAAGTGTGACATACATACATACATGCATTTCAGCCGTATGCAGTCCACTGCTGGACATAGGCCTCCCACAAATATGACTTGTATCATCTTGGGGGTAGTTGCCATAGTCGCCACGCTTGGCAGGCGGGTTGGCGACCGCAGTAGCTTAGATTGGGTTTCGACGGACGCTGCTGCCCGTCCGTAGGATTTTTCCCTTTGTCGCCCCTCTGACCTTGATCGGTGGTCTGAATCACTTCATTCAACTAATTGTGCTACATATATCGACAGTGGAAATTTCAAATGTCGTAAGGGACATACTTTTATATGCGACTTACGACATTTGAAATTTCCACTGTCGATATGTATATTTTTTATATCGTGTACCAGCCTAACTATCAGTGAAACTTCCAATATTTTGATTCAATTGTCGGCCAATATTTTGATACATTTGGAATTTTGTCTGATATACATATCGAATGAAAGGAGGAATCGCCTTTACTCTGAACTAATAAATATAAGTACTCCACGTCTAAAAGGAGCCTTGCTGATGACGTTGCCATTTACTTGCTTCAGGCGTTTCGGATTTCCCTCAGAATTCATATTCTTTCTAATATTTGAATCCTAACAATACCTAATCTTTGCGGGATAATAGAAGTGGCGATGATTTCTTCTCTGTTCTCTTTAAGACAGATACTTAGTTTAGGGGCTCAGGACAATAAACCTAGGCATAAATAACTTAAAGAAAACCACACCCAAAGATTTTGAAAAGTACATATATCTGAAAAGCTTCAACTCGGATACCCAAATAAATCATTTCACTTATTCAATCACTACATGGCGTGATACTTATTATAATCACTATTGATGTCCCGACACATTGCCCTGTTCTAACCTTCCCCGGTCCGTAGGTAAAAAATTAAACTAAAGCTAGCGTAATCTTCTTGTCTTTTACATATGTATCCGCTTTTCCCATTTCAGTTTACCTGCTGCGGGGTCCTAAACGCCAGTGACTGGCTGCAGCACCTCAACACCCATGAGAGCCAGGGTCTGCCAGTCAGCTGCTGCAACAGAGTGTTCGGTGCTGTGACCACGTTTACTTGCAACGTGACGTCGGCATACAGGACGGGGTGTGCTGAAGCGTTTGGAAGCTGGACGCAAACTCATGTGGGGGCTATTGGAGCGGCTGGTGTTTTCTTAGTTCTTATTCAGGTAGTTTTTTTTATTATTAAGATATTGGTACTAAAATCAACTTCCTAGTGTTGGTTCCTAGTGGACTCTGAGACTTAATCCCGAGATTTGATGTCAACACTCTCTTTATTAGTGTGCGAAGAGTAGTTTGAAAGCTGTCATATAGGCGAAGCTGAAGGCCCAACTATGCGAGAATGTAGCTCTCGATTGCTTATACGAGTCACAGAGAAGGAAATAGATGAACGAAGGAAGCGGTTCACAGTAGGCCCTCTGCGGTTCCGCCGCGTATCGATTAGAGACACTTCGACAACGGTCGGGCTACCTTGAGTTTCTTACTGTGGTCTTCTCAGCGAACTAGGATGAGCGAACCAGTGACAAAATTCCCAATAGCTCCACTTGGATTCGGTTGAGACCACCTCTAACAATCTCGCTGGAAATATAAACTCAGTAGGAGTATTCTAGTAGTACAAATCAAGTCTGGTGCGGAAGGGTCCTGGATTTTTCCCAGGCTACCTCCCCACACACAGTCTGTCCGTTTTAATATCTCGAACGGAATATAGAGCCTAAGTCACGTAAAATAGGACTATTTTTTGTATTTTTTAATAGGTATTGAATCGTAACGTAATCAGCTTGAATTTGCATTTCTTTGCATCTACGAATAGTATTTGAAAATATAAGCTTGATACTAAGTATGCCTCGTAATTTACATTTAACGACCGATTTTGACGACCGGTCTTGCCTAGTGGGTAGTAACCCTGCCTATGAAGCCGAAGGTCCTGGGTTCGATTCCCAGTCAGGGCATTTATTTGTGTGATGAGCACAGATATATGTTCCTGAGTCATGGGTGTTTTCTATGTATTTAAGTATTTATATGTATCGATCTATTATCTATAACGTCGTCTAGTACCTACAACACAAGCGTTACTGAACTTACCGTAGAACTAGGTCGATTTGTGTAAGATCGTCCCGAAATATTTATTTATTTAAACTTGTAAAGACTTAAGACTAATAGCTATGTCCGACACTATTACAGATGTCGACTGCGAGTTACGCCATAGAGTGACGTGAATAAATAAAAATTTTATGTCCTGTTTCTGACTGTGCTCATGGTGGAGTGCCAGTTATACGATAATTAGCCTTTCCTCACGACTTCATCGGCCAGCCATGCCCGTCTTCAAAGTATGGTTGCGGGATAAAAATTATCCTACGTCCTTTCTCGTAGCCCAAACTGCCCAAACTCTCTCCATACTAAATTTCACCCCAATTGGTTCACCTGTTTAAGCATGAAGAGGTAACAGACAGACAGAGAGAGTTACATCTATAATATATACTAGTGTGTATTTAGTTTCCGCCTAATTTGTTTGAGTAGATATATCGATCTCTCTAAATTGCGCATTTTGTAAGGCGTCCTTAAGTTCTTTGCGTTAACATTATATTCTATGGAGAGGCCTATTGCATAACAATTTACAACTAATATTTTTTTAGCGGAACTCTCTTTCTAATAAAAGGAATTGGAAAGGGAATTTCGCTAATATTATAACTATTATAAGTTACAAGTTGTTATGCAATAGGCCCTGTTATATGTGTTACATATAATTATATTGTACGTATTTACTAGTTACATGAGCATTATGGAGCATATTCTTGGATTTCTGTATTTAATGTAACATAAACAGTTTTATGCAATATGTTAACTGGTTATAAAATAAAAAAAATACATCAGAAATAAAGTTTTAAAATAGGAGAATATCTGTTTTAGTTTTAATTACTTTCAAGATATTTCTTTAAGTAGGTATCAAAAAAATGAAAAATGTTTATTTTTCTTTTACAACTTTCGATCTAAAACATAGTGATTGGTACTTCCTTTTAACCTTTATTGCAGCCTGTATCAATCGATTATTTACTTTTATCATCACTCATACCTATTCAATAACTATTTATTTCAGAAAATATTCAACTTAGTCATTTTGATCCTCATAAGGATGGAAACCATAAGTATAGTCAATATGGAAAAAGTTACTATCACTTTTCTTAAGGATATAACCGTATTAATAAATTACTAATATGTGAGTTTAAAAAGATATTTCGATTTAAGTAGGTACTAATAAGATTATTATGTGTAGAAGGATATCTCTTAGAGAATTTACAACAGCATAGCTGTATAAAATTATTATTAATGACCATTCTAATCATTTTTCTATCTTTTTTCAGGCACTGGCCGTTGGCGGGGCGGTGTGGATGGCCAAGATATCTAGAGCAGAAAATGCATTTCCCTGAAGATTTCTAACGTGCAATTGTTGTTGGTGTGAATTAAGTATTTTATTTATGTTAAGTAATCTTATTTCAGATTAATAAATAATGTTAGCGGTGTTTTTGTTTTATTTTATCTAAGGAATATGTACTTAGTTGGAAAAAGTTGCATTCCGCTGTCTGTATGTAGTACTCTGTACTCTTGAACCGCTCAATATGTACCTACATGTAAAGCCGGGGGCAGTCAATTTTATTTCGGCAAGACTGAGCCAATATGGCTTAGCCTTTTCTTTATGAGCCGGCATGTACAATCTGCTGCCGCTAGTAGTAGTAATATATATTGGCAATTTTTCACACCCAATATCTGTAGTAGATATCTCTAAATCCGATGACTCAAAAACATACAGATGTTTGGTTTTTTTCACTGCATTAAATCTCTTGAAAAACTGATATTTAAATCGAAAGAAAAAAAAAATATTTGACTCGAAGCGGGACTCAAACCCACAATACAATACGTTTGCGGGTAAATGTATGTGTCTACACGTCTCCCATGATGACGTATACCACGAGGGATAAAATGTGGATAAAAAAAAATGACAAGTCTAAGTGGTACTTCTATAGCACAATTGGTAGTGCACTGGGCTAGTGAGCCAGTGGTTGTAGGTTCGAGTCCTGCTTCGAGTCAATTTTTTTTCAATCTTTTCTCCGATTTAAATATCGAAGATATTCGCTAGCAGACGTTTCTGCATAATAAAAAATAATCTTGAAATACTGATTAACCTAATATGTAAAAACCATTATACTTATAAAGAACTAATGCTCGTTTCATTGCACGGTATTTCCCCCGAGAGCTAAGAAATATAGGCATCCAGAAGAGAGACTATATAAAGTATAAGTATAGGTAGTATTTTACTTCCTTGCAATGGCTGCTAGCCTGGTATAACACAATCGAAACCAACTTAAATGCATCGGTATGACAGATCGCACGAAATTCACGTGATCTTTTGTGAATCAATCGAATTGTAAGTTGGGGACGCATCACGCAATGTAATATGACCATTTTGGCAAGAGAAGAAAATAATAAACACGAAAATGAATTTTTGATTGCTGTTGGCTACGCGTTGCGCCATGCGTTTACGCCCTACGCACAAAGGGCCCCTACAGCTAAGTAAAGTATATCACAGGTTTGGAGTAAAGAAGGCTATACTACTATAGCTTAAGCACTAACGTATATTAACCTCCAACGTTTAATAAGCATACTAAGAAGTGTGAAATATTGATGTGTGTGTATATGCCGAAAATGGCATGTACTTAGCATTTCAGTTAGCGAAGTCACAAAACTACGTACTTACCTACTTCATGAACGTAAATGAGCTAATTGGCTTATAGAAAACCCGTAAAGCGCGAGTTTGTTTTATGCCTAAGGTTCTATTCCAATTTGGAACGAGCGGCAAAGGAGTTATAACTTAAAAACAAAAGAATAATGCGCTACTGGAAGGAATCTGTTAGTATTAATTAATATTTAGACTTAACCGTAACGTAATTCGCAATATGAGCAACAGTTAACTCTCTATTATACTGACGGTATGGATCATAAAACACCTGGATTACGTGATATATATGTCTAAACAAAATCGTATAAAAGCACTAGTGCTATCTATCGGTCATACGGTCACTTTCTTAGTTTTCATATATTTTATTCGGCGACTTTACGCTAAAGATAATTCAACTTAACTTCAACAGATGTCACTAGTTCCTTATACCAAAACAAGGTGGGCTGACATGCCAAAATCGCGGGACTCGTCGGGGGCACCGTTATTCCTTTATTTCTAAGCATAAGTAAATATTTATGTTAAAAAAAACTCAGCAGCGCCGGCATAACTAAAAATCGAAATTATTCATTATGAATTTTTCATTGATAATTTTAAATCGTATTATTTTGGACCCGGTTATGTCCTTAAACTACGTCCAAAAATGAGAGGTAGGGCACAACGAAGTACCATCACGCTTGAGTCTGGAGACTCCCCGGGTTGCGGGTGCCCATGGGCGACGGTAATTGCTTAGCATCAGGCAATCCGTCTGCTCGTTTGCCACCTTTGAAATAAAAATAATAAAAAAGGTAAGAGGATTACAAATCTAATTTGCTGAATAAAATGCGAATATATGATATAACAACCGAGATATCGGTTAAGCTGTATTGAAATAATACTGGTATTGGCGTTTCGGGATATTTAATTAAGTACGTAAACTTAACCTTTACTAGTCTTTCACATTTGTTTGTTTACCAAATCGGGGCACACTTTGGTCGCGCTATATCATAGCTACGCATTTTTAACAAACTTTAATACCATAAAAGGGTTTTCCATTTACGGACGGATCGCCACATTTTCCAGCAGTTTTCCCCGTGTTAGTCGCACCGCGCCGCCCGACCCGAGCGCGCGGCACTGATACCTTATCTGTACCGATAACAACCTGTCTAGTAAGTTTTAGTATTCACACTGAAGGAAAAGACAGTGCACCGTTAAAATGGTGGCTCAAAACAATTTGGAAGTGGGCATGAAGTGCATTAAGTATATGCTGTTTTGTGTCACGGCAATTTTTGTGGTAAGTACTTTATCATTTCTATCGCTGTTGTAATACGTAAGAAATCTGTGGAGGTAAACAGAGACGCTTTTTTGTATGCTCTGAAAAGTATGTCTGCATAGTGACGTCACAAGGTTATTCATTCCTAATTTAAGACATGTCATACCTTAATAAGGTTAATAGTCTACGTCAAGGCGACGTGCGCGTTTAAAATATTAGTTTAGGTATGTGCACTAATATGGCATATACTTAAACTAATATATTATTTGGAGTATACAGCCCGTTGTTAATGCTGTTATAATACCCTGCCTGAGTAATATCCTTGCCACCATGTAGAAGAATGAGTATTTCATTTCATAGCGATTAAAATTTAGTTGCAGGCAAGTATTTAAGTTCGAAAAATTCAAAAGTGGGTAGGCGCGGAAGTAGGTACCTACCTACCAAGTTAAGTAACACAATTCCTAAACCTTTTGTCAAACCAAAATGGTATAAAACTGCGCCATTTTTACCTACGATTGGCGCATTAGCGTTTCAACGTATCAAGGTACCTTGTCGCGTTTGTGTCACGGTGAATTCTTTATTAACTTGCTTGCATTATGCTAATTTGACAAGGTTCTAAACTTGAAACTACTGAAACACGTGATCTGGTTATTACCGGTAGAAAAAAGATTGTCAATAGACTGTAATTTGTAGACAATGATTTCTTTTAAACACTATACTTGTGAACGAGACATCCAACAAAATGTGAATAGTTGCCTCTAAATGTATGATTGTTATGTTTACTGTGATTCATAGTTTCATAAAGTATTTTAGTTGGTAATACTTAAGTTGTACTTCTAGAAGTCGATGTGTTGTGTCAGGTACTGGTAGACAGGTATTAAAGGTACCAAAGGTGGCTTTAAATAACTTTAAGTACAGGACTAGGTATACAGCTTCGCTGTGTTGACAGTTGAGAGCTGATATGCAGATTATATGCAAGTCATGCAATTATTTGTATGCTTGTACATTAGTTATGGACGTGATCTATATTTGTACCTATATATACGTATTCTGGTATAAATACGGTCGTCGGGTACCTAACCTACAACATAAGCGTACGTAACTGAGTTTTAGGACTACGTAGTCCGATTAGGGTCATCGTCGTTCTAATCAGCGGGCACCACTCGGCCCCGTACTTTCTAGAAATAAAAGTTATAACTCGCAACACTTTAATTTATAAGGACAATAGTGACCTGCTTGCTTGATGATGTGATGTATTTAATTCTGAAACAACTGAATACCTACATTTTGCCACAAATAATAACTTAGTAATGTAATAGGAAATTACTGACGACGATAAGGGGAACCGATTATAAACGCTAATTTTGTTAATGATTCATGTTTCTTATCAAGGAAATAACTCGAAAAACATTACGATAGCAGAAATATTCGTGAAAATATTTTAAACATTTCGCGCATGTTGTTTTAACCTTGGGGTCAAAGGTGGATGGTGGTTGCATACATTTTTGTTTATGTTTTCCAGTTTAGTATCCATTTTATAATTAGAAAAGTAGCTAAAGCAACGATAAAATGTTAATTCTCTTTAGATCGTTATCACACTTGAGCGATACATACAAAACTCGTAAGCAGCAAACTAACTGTGAATTCGCCTCCATTCTACAATTCGCTGGCAAGTGTGATATCAGCGTTAGTTCACTTACTACCTACTTTTCTTTCGCGATATCGATCTTTCTGACCTTAACATACCTAGTACTTACGTGTTATTATTATTACTAGTAAGTACAATATCTGTATGAAAGTAACAACCTATCAATTATTACATGTACTAACCCCATAGTTAAAAGGTAGGTAAAGTCAAGGGTATATATAAGTATACCTACATATATGTCAGCCTAAACACGTGTAACACCTTTTAAATATTAATTATTAACGTATTTTCAATATATACTATAATCTATAGTGTATAAGCCTACATTAGAAATTGCGTATTATTTTGGTTTCCTTACCAATTGCCTTTGAAATGTCTAGAATCTTCTAAGGCTTAAACGATAGGTGAGCTTAGCCGTTACATCATACCAAACAGCGTATTTTACCTTGATACTTTGATACTTCCTCACAATGTGTTATTAAGTTTCACCTCTAACACCATACAAGAAAAATTGCACGTGAAATTAAAACTAAAAACATTGTTGAAAATATAATAGAATATGTTTTGTTCTAAAACTGAATGAAACAAGACAAATACGACACTGTTACAATTGGAAATAAATTATATGTATGTGTATGTCTCTTTAGCTATTGTGTAATAATATTAGGATCTTGACTTTTAGTATGGATTATATCTACACACATTTTAACGTAATATAAACAAAAACATATTATCTCTCCCCAACGACTCAGGGATATACTTATGAACGGTCAGGGATTTTATTTGTTGAGCTATTTGGGTTCACTTAACATTGGAAATTTCATAGAATAGCTATTATGGAAAAGAAAACAGCATGACTCGTAAGTGGTTCAACAACTCCATCCAAAATCCATGAGTGTACCTATTATTGTTGGAATATAATTCCTCATTTTTATTTATTACAATCATTGCACTTTTATTTATTCTTATTGTGTTATGTTCATCGTTTATTAAAATGTTTTCTTTGTTTGAAGTATATTACAAAAAGGTGTTTAAGTAGTTTAATACTCGTGTTTTAGGTTATGTACCTAATTCGTGGACCATCAAAGGTCAAACTGACTTAAGAATTATACTTCGAGCCATACATTGTACTTACACATATAACTTAAAACTGTGTTAAAATATACTAGAATATGAGTCATGGCATGATTTACACACAGTTTAAACATAATCTCTAAAGTCTAAAATACTGAGAACACAATACCCGCTAATAAACGTCATTAGCGGCATTCAAATCAAAACAATAGCATTCACATAAACAAACACGTATACCCACGTATTCGTTACGTAACAAGGTCACCTCCATTATGGTGTATGAACTTATATTTATGGATTTTCACTCATTAATTATGCAGCCACTAGCGCTTGCCCGCGAAAATCAATAACATTCCATTTGGTTTGCCTAACGCTTCCAGTAATATATTTTAGTATTTAAGGGTAAATCAACTATTTGTCGTTCTGTCCCATTAATCAAGGGAAAATAAGTTAGAATAAATGTTCGCGTTCTATTAACACATTTGATAGGTGACCCATCATGGAATGGGCATATAGTTACCAAAATAAAGTATGTTTCTTGTCTTTAGATGCATTAAAACGGTGGCTTTAAGAGTGACCTAAGGGACAGTATCCAGTGCAAGGAAGTGACATAAAATAGCTAATCGAAGCAAAAATAGTTAAGCTACATATAGCGTGTAATACGAGCATAGAAGCGACCAAAGTCAAATACTGTGTAGTCTGTGCACTGTCCCAATAGAAAACAATTTGACAGTCACAGGTCCAACTGTGCATTTAGTATGAGGATGTGACCTCATAGAGGAAGAACGGATTCCTGAAAAAATACTTAAGCACGTGGAAATACAACTTGTTCAGTTTGCACTTTGTCTATGTCTGTCTTTGTCTATCGTTTGAATCGTCCAATATATCAATAGAAAAGTACCAAATCTTGTGTTGGACCTCCAAGATGTATTTTAAATAATTTTACAATCATTCATCGGACAAGTCATACGTTTAATTATTAAGGTGAAAACTAGCTTTTGTATTTTCGTACGTTATATTTTCCTTTACTAGTATTCCTTACTCTTGGCATTGCGGCTTTAATACGACGCTAAAAATAGTGAAACTATATGAAGGTCACTGTCGAGTAGAACCTTCGTCGTGGGTAATCCCGCAGTATGATGTGACGCAATAAGTTTTCAGCCTGCCGACGTGCATTCAAACTTTAAAATTATTACTTGATTAAACATTATTTGTAGTGCTTGCACTCGTACTTATATTAATTAACATTAGTAAGGGGTGTGCACTGTTTAGATTGAGAACTCATCGATAACAATGTGCTACCCCTTTCTAACATTGTTTTTATATTAAGCAGAAACGTCTACTAGCATATCAAAGATATTTAAATCGAAAGAAAAATAGAAAAAATTGACTCGCAGCGGGACTCGAACCCACAACCACTGGATCACTGGCCCAGTGCACTACCAATTGTGCTATACGAGCGCCGCTTAGACGTGTCAAATTTTCTATTTTTCTTTCGATTTAAATATCTTTGATATGCTAGCAGACGTTTCTGCTTAATATAAAAACAATGTTAGAATGGGGTAGCACATTATTATCGATGAGTTCTCAATCTAAATTTGAGACTTCGATGCCGTAAAAAGGTGTAGGTACACTGTTCTTTAATATCAAATCAAATAGATTTTTAATTCTTGTAAACGGCCGTCCTTCTTAGTACTTTTTGGTAGAGACTATCATCAGTAATATGCAAGGATCTTACGGATTTTAAAGTTCAGAGCTATGCTTGAGATGAGTAGGTACGTACTTCTTTCCAAGTTGTTTCCGTAAGTTTTGTAATATATTACTATAATTTTATTTTGAGAAAGAAATTTCCGAAATTTTTATGTCGATTGTTTGTACGTGTTTCATTTAAACTCCTTTAAATGAAACACTGTAGCATTCCATTGAAAAATATAAATACCTGCCTCCAATGACGCAAATGTAAATAGACTATCGATTAATATACGAGATATCATTAATATCAGATATTTATAACAAAACACTGGGTACAGAATACTGTACTCAGAGAAACAACCCAAAACATTTGTTCAGATATTTGTAACCACTTCCACAACTGCGAAATATCTGATACTGTACAGTCAGCAGCTAAAGTGGCTGAGCAGGTGAAGTGTTCAAAATGACCTACACACACTCTTATTCTCTTGACAATAGAGATGGTTGACCTCATTTTGAACATCTCAACTGTTTAGCCACTTCTGCTGCTGACTGTACTTTTGAATAATTTCACGCTACACATTCGAAATTACCCCACTTAACATATTTCCTCAAAACTCTACTTGTTGTACGGCCACAACTGAAAACATATTTTATTCTTAGTTAGTTTATTATTCTTCAATTTGTTTTATATGTGTACAGTAAGAAGGGTATGACCATTATGTATGTAAAAAGAACATTTTCATTACTTAGTTCCGGATCGATCGCAACATGTTGAGATAAGATTACTTTATGTGGAACGCTATCAAGAGTTATTGCGTTTGAAAATAAAGCTTTGTGGAATTCTGTGTCACCGTCAGGATATCTATGAAAATCTTTACGATGACAGTGTTTTACCTAAATTATTTTTGTCATGGGGAATTTCCTGAAATCGTAGTATAGGTATGTTTAGGTTAGATAAATTAAAAACTATACCTATACAGTGTTTTGGTATCAGAGTAGGTTATAAACTTATAATATAAATTGAATGTATAATATTGTATGTAATTAATTTTTGGGATAAAATTACACAAAACGAACTAGTTTTACAGTAAAGGTCGATTCACAAGAGTTGGCGTGAGTTATGTTCTCAACTTTGTGTCAAGATTTATATAGGCTTACGTCGCCAACTCTCGTGAATCGACGTACCCAAGCTTAATACTCGTACATCTCTTATCAATTGTAGTTACTTGACAATGCTATAATTTAGTACTGAATATTTGCGACAAGCGATAAATGCAGAAATAAATTGTATAGACTCACAGATTGCAAAACGTGCAACTGCTTCGTTAGCAAATTAAGCTAAGCTAGGATAATTCTTTGTCCTAGACTAATTGAGAAAACCAAGGGCATACTTTAGCAACTAAGCGTTTTAGTAACATAAGTACACCTGTCACCACGGAAGTCCATTTCTGGACATATAGCTCCCTCATCAACCGCCATAAAGAGCGATTTCTAGCATGTAACCACCAACTTCTAGCGACTCCCGTACTTGGTCAGTCAACATCGCATTCTGTTCCACCGCCCTAAGAGACGCGCTTGCCCGTCCTCCGAAAGATTCTGGTTGCATTTTAGCCCGTGGTATCATCGGTACAAGTAATATCAGTGTCACGGTGACGATTTTAAAAACATAACCTCACCTTCCAGATCACATCAGCGCTCATAATCTCCGTGGGCACGACGATCTACGCGATCTACCATGACGTCTCCTTCTTCTTGGATCCGCACTTCTTCTCGCCGGCTACGCTGGTCATAGTCATTGGTGTCATGATGCTGTTCATATCCATGTTCGGCTGCATCGGCGCCTGGAGAGAGAGCACGTGCTTGGTTAACGTTGTAAGTACTCTTTTCGTCATCATTTTAGCCGAAAGACAAAACTGCTGCATAAAAGTCTTAATCCAACGGTTCCCCGCGATATTGAACAGACCTATTGTTTTATATTAGTTGTTAGTCTGTTCGCTTCGTGGCCTCACTCGTTAATGACCCCGACGGAAGACCAGCCCTAGCTACCACCTGGCAACTTTGTCAAATAAATTTTAGTTTTTAATTTCTTATATAAATTGCCTTGTATAAATGTTTTCTATTTCTAAATGTACGTCAGCAACTTATTAAGTTGTTATAACAATTAAACGGGACTGAACCGTGTATATAAAACATGAAAGTTACCTCTGACATGACTCTCTTGACCTTTTCAAGAGAAGACAAAAAAATAGTGCGTTCATTAAATACGGTTAATGCTCAACTTAAGAGTGGTACTATAAACAATATCTCTGAGGTATCTGATATGCACTAGTAACCTTAGAAGTGGAGTGGGGACATTAATACGATATTTCCTACAAATAAAAACCACATGAAAAATTGTAGTGCAGGCGCAAAAGCGTCATCACCATCATCATGTCAGCCGAAAGACGTCCACTGCTGGACATAGGCGTAAAAGCGTGGAGCACTAATATGCTCTATCTATTTTGCTTTCAATCATAATGTATAGGCTCGAATGCCTTTGCTTCGTATACTGTTTGAAGTTACTCATGTTAAGGTTCTCGCATATCTCTTAAACTAATCGATTATCTTACGTCTCTTTCATTATCAGTTCGCAATAATCCTGAGCTTGGTGTTCATCTTGGAAGTGGCGGCCGCCATAGCCGCCTACAGCCTTCGCTCGCAAGTGATCGACATGTTGGACGACCGACTGCGCATCGCCATGCCCTACTACTACGAGAATCAGGAGGTCACGGATGCCTTCGACTTTATTCAGAACAGGGTAAGAAACGTAGTATTCGGGGCATTAAAGGCAAAAACTCAGCTCTCCAAATTTTCGTATTTGATGACGCAATTTGAGACTCAATTGTGTACCAATATAGAAGCATCATGTTTAATTAACTCTGACCGCCAACGACCGTAATTAGAAAGTCGTGCCATGGTCGCCATAGACACCAAAGACGGCTACGGACGTCAGCTTTTATAATGCAATAGGGACCTAAGGGGAATTCTGTAAAGTTCGATTCGAAGCGTCACCAAATATGTCACCGTGCCCGTGAAGCGTGGCGTCACGGGCACGGTGACATATTTCTTTGTCGTCTGGAGCGGTACCGCGAACATCGAATTTCGTATATTTCGGGCATCTTTCTCTTTTACTCCAATTAAGGCGTCATGAGAGTAACAGAGACAATCGTCCGAAATTTACGAATATCGTTTTTCGCGGTAGCGCCGCTGACGTTCAAAAGGTTACAGGAGTAAAGGCTTTGTAAAAAAAAAAAACAAAAAAATGGCAAGACAAAATAAAAGGCAACAATGTTCCGAACTGGGGCTCGTGGTGTGATAAAAATAAATACCTACTTAAATAAAACAAGTGTTAGTGTATTTAAGCTGGTGTTTTATGTTGTATCATATTCAATACGTTAACTATAGCCTCGACTGAAAACTGTCGATGTACGTAAATTGCAGTCAAAAGTAAATTACAAATTCAACTCTACCTTCATTATGGCTCGTAACCAGAAAGTCACGCCCGATACCCATTGATAATGAGCTGATAGTATTAAAAGGTTTTTTATCGTAATGGATGTTATCTATAAAATTATAATAGAATATGGAGCTACGCTTATAACTCCCAATACGGAATAAAACATACGAATGTCTTCTTACTCCAATGTCTTCTTCATTATTATTATACACACGTATTTGGTTCGAGTCTGATGGATAGATATCATAATCTCATATCTTTCCGTAATCATAAATTAATATACATAACTTTCGTAAAAAAAAGTACTTTCATTTTATAAGTTTGGTTAGGGCGTTCAACTAGGTACATAATCCTGTCAATATGAACACAACAAAAATTAAATCAAGTTAAATTATCTTTAGTCATCCATTAGTAAATGGAAATGACCCATTAGCGTCTAGATATTTTTCGGATGGTTTTCGATAGTCAATAAATTATGATTTTGAGCCACAATGGTCACTGAATTACAAAAAGGTGTATTTATCACGTTATTTGAGTTTTTTGCGTCCCAATATTTCGGCACAGTTGCATGCATCACGGAATAACTTCGACTAACTGCAAACTGAAACCATCGATGGACGGGCAGCGTGATCCCTAGCGGTGGGAGTATCATACTTAATGTCACCTGCTCGCCTGCCAAGCATAGCGATTATTGTAATAAACCCCTACCCTATTTATGGATGAGGGAGGACCGTGCCCAGCTGTTAACGCAAATAATTATGGTAAATACCCCGTTATTATCAGTACGACATAAACTAGTTAATTTGTTTTTCATTACAGCTCAACTGCTGCGGTATCGATACGTATGTCGACTGGCACTCAGTCCAACCGCCTCAGGGCGTCACTGGCATCGTGGCCTCAAACATCACTGTACCCAACTCCTGCTGCGCGGAGTCCCACTACACTGTGGTCGATGACGTCACTGTCGCAGAGTGTACTAAACTGTTCGCCAATGGCTGCCTGCCGAGGGTTATCTACCTGGTGTATCAGAGCGCTGGGTTGCTTGGAGCTGGAGCCATGACAATTGCTTTTATTCAGGTGCGTGTGTAACTAAATTTCCGTTAGCGTAGGCCCTTACAGAAGAGCCTACCGCGAACCATTTCATTCCTTCGTTCGTCTATATGCCTTTTTGTTGCTCGTATATGAGCGATAGGGATGAAGATGCAGTATTTCCGGACCGATATGACATCCAAACCTTCAAGAAAAGAGCGTATAGGGATCTTAAAGGCCGGCAACGTACTTGTGACTCCTCTGGTGTTGCGAGTGTCCATGGGCGGCGGTAGTTGCTTACCATCAGGCAATCCGTCTGCTCGTTTGCCTCCTATATCATAAAATGTGATGGCAAATTTTAGATTAGGTACGATTAGGTGGCGGGGACGTGATCAAAATGATATCAAATGACGTTCGCCGATATCAAAAGTAATTTAAAATAAACACGCAATAAAATTATTTTATTAATTGCTTAAAGGTTTCATACAATTATTAAAACTATGTACAAACCATCAAAATTTTGTATCCTGTTCGTTAGTATTTATCACTGCCTTATTTTTTATCTAAATGACTACCTCGATAAACAATTGAATAAATATTCTGTCGTAGATATAGGTACTCCGATGATAAAAGAGGCTAACTATGCTTTGTTTTTAATTTCAGTTGATTGGGGTCGTGTTTTCATTCTCGCTGGCCAGCGCTATCCGCAAAGCCAAGACCGAACGTGAACGCAGACGCCAAGAAATCCAAAGCAGCGTGATCAACTCCCATACCTCGCTGAACCCCAGTGGAGAAAAAATCAAGCCTATTGTCTATGTCCCCTTCTACGGGCAAACACAAACTGCAGCATAATGGCCGAATAGAATTGTTTCCTTTGTTTTCTCGATATTTTTTTAATAAGGTTTAATTCCAGTAAAATGTAACATTCCGTCCCTTTAATTAAATATCGCTAAAACAAATAACCTATATTGAAACTTTACTTAATTCACATTTTATTCTATGTATAAATTAAATCTACGTATAGGATACCATTTGTGAAACGAGGTATTGTAATTTATTAGTAGCATTGGAAATGAATCAAATTAAATTTGAATCGAGGCCAAACTATTTGTTGAAAGAGACATCACATTTCAATCATAATCTATCAAGACACATATTTAAATGTTAATCTAGTTAAGGTTACACATTGTCACTTATTTTTATTAAATAAAATACCTAGTCAAGCATTTTTATTTTTATGTGATACAATCTACTACGCTACATATTGATAATTTTTTTTATTCGGAGTAAGCTCCATTTTTATAAATAAAATATCTATTTTATAAAACTTAAAATTACATATTACAGATTACAATAGCCCCTGCCCCTGGATCGTACCCGGCTCAAATGTCCCCATTACACCGGCTGCGTTGCCTCTCTGGACAGCAATAGAGACCTGCTGAACCAGATACGATCCAGAGCGAGGATTAAATTGTAGGATTATTATACTCGTACACTAAATTGAAACAACTTACAAAAAAAACCTTTATTGTAACTGTAGGCCTACCGCGAACATCTAAGTCTGTAAACAAGCATTATTCTTTTATACTCCAATAAAGGCGTCATTAGAGTGACAGAGACATTCTCAAAATTCACAAATATCGATTACCGCAGTTGCACTTCTGTGCCTAAAATGAAATATGAGTCACCTATTTTTGCATGGAGCAAATCAGTAGATGCAGATGTAATGTAGGGACGCCTGCTGTCGATCGCTTGCTACAAATTAGTAACCGACCGGAAATAATAATTAACTGTTTTTAGTGTTTTTTATATTTACATAGCTAAGAACTTTTCAAAATAGTATAAAAAGGTATGTTTCGAGAATTTCCAATAATGGTTTATTGATATTAATAGTGTATTGATATGAAATGAATCGTGAGCCTCTGTTATTTCGTACGCAACTGAAAAACGCTACTCTGAGAGCTGACATGTACTTTTAGTTTGAGGTATCCAATTAGCGTCATTAACGCCTATATTGTTCTATATATCTTTTAGCCAAGCCTTTCCTGGATATAAGCCTCCTCCATTGCTCGCTCAGGGAGCGACCTGCGGGTCCATGTAGTTTGTGGACGAGGGACACTGCGCTCTATACTGATAACTGTGAACCATTAGAACCGTATTAATTTTGCTGTAGATGTAGCAAAGTAGCATGGAAATCCCAGATACGTAGGAGGGTAGGCCTCCTATATATTACATGTATATGTAACACTCTATTAGACCTTGATGTCTCAGACGACTTTCATAGAGGCGAATTTTCCGGGCCGAATGGTTTGATAACAATACCTATAATGCCGCGATACGTTATCTCGTGGGGTTTACATGACTTATCATACTAAACCTTTTGTGTTGTAACTTTGCACTTTATATAGGGCAGGCTAAGGTAAATATTGTAAAGATTTTACTTGAACGATAAATATTGATTCACTTGCATAAATAACGTAGGGGAATAGATGCAAGAAATTGCTATTTTTATTGTATTTCTAATGTATTTCTAAGAATCAATTGTCAGACAGAAGTGGTTGGTTTACATTTTGGTGTACTACTATCGACCCTCAAATTGAGTATAGGTGAAGAACTCTGAAGGACCACGTATGTCTATGTAGGTAGTTGTGCAGCGAATTAATATGGAACTTACTTCAAAATTTGAATATAGTTTTAATATGCAGGTCGGCATGCGTGGAGACACTTTACTACTACATTAGGCCAGGTGCTTTAGCTAAGTTTTTCACCTATAACGTTACGCTGACGAGTGGCTAATACATATATAGACCATTAATTTAAAATTATATAATCCGAAAAGAGTATTCTTAATGTCATGTAAATTGATACCATTCTTTACTATTTCATACAAAAGGAATATTGACATAATTGTACCCAGTCTGCCCCATACAAAACGGGAACTATAAACAGTTTTTCTGTCTAATAAATAAGGTGTTTAAGTAATTGATGAAGATCCATTAAGATGAATCTCCTATGATGAAAGCAAAAGGGAATAAGACTTCAATTATAATCGTAAATGCGTTATCAATATAGAAAAGTGCCGTATTCTGTTGGTTCTAGCGAATTCGACAAATATAAAGCAAGGTAGGTATCAGTGTCGGCGGGTTAGGATTTTTCCAAAGCAAACCATAGCCATTATGGCTTTCCTTTTCTGTAGGAGCTGATGGTAAATCGCTCAAGTATATGAAAATTATAGTCGGGAATCGGATTCTATAGATGCGCCACCCAACATAAACCTCCAGGTAGTCAGATCAAGTCGTGCAGTGGTAACAACGATCATAGTACGAGGGGCGTTCAATATATAATGAGAATGACAAGGACGCAAATAACTTTTGACATATTTTATTTTATTTTTCAATATAGTCACCTTTCAAGAGTTTACACTTATTATATCTCTTTTCTAACATTAATATTTCCTTTTTAAATAAATCTTCTTCTTGACCCCTTAAAAAATCCTGTATCGCGGCGACTACGGCATCATCATCATCAAATTTCTCACCTCTGAGGTGTTCTTTTAACCGTGGAAATAAATAGAAATCACTAGGAGCGAGGGCTGGTGAATATGGCGGATGCTCCATCAATTCAAAGCCAGCATCTTTGATGGCACCCATGGCAACTCTTGACTTATGTGCGGGAGCGTTGTCCTGGTGAAACAAAACACCTTTGGAAAGTTTCCCTCCGCGATCCTCGCGTATAACGTTACGTAGTTTTTTTATTTGTTCCGCATATAAATTCCCCGTGATTGCAGCTCCATGATCGAGATATTCAATCATAACAACCCCGTGGCTATCCCAGAAAAGAGAACCCGTGACTTTACCGGCGGATGGAATTGTCTTAAATTTCTTCGGAGTTGGAGATAATGGCCTCTTCCAAGTCATAGATTGTTACTTGGTTTCTGGGTCGTAATAGTGAAGCCACGTTTCATCCATTGTTAGAAAACAAGCCAAAAATCGGTCAGGATCTTGCTGTAACAGGTCCAAATATACCTTTGTAACCCGCAGTCTGGTTTGTTTCTGAATGTCCGTAAGCATTCTTGGTACCCAGCGTGCTGATACCTTTTTCATGCCCAAGTGGTCATGTATTATATTATGAACACTCCCTACAGAAATTTAGACTTCTTCTGCTATAAAACGAACAGTAACACGACGATCCGTTAAAATTATTTCCTCAACTTTTTTTATCATTTGTTCGGTCACTGTAGAGTTCGGCCGCCCTGAGCGTGGGTAGATGGATGGTATAGATGTTCGATCTTCCTCTTTTAAACTCGGCACACCACCGTGCAACCGTGGAATAAAGAGGAGCGTAAACCCCTAATGTTTCTTGCATATCTAAATTAACTCGCTCAGTAGTAAAATTTTTCAAACTAAGGTATTTAATCACCGCACGAACTTCAATTTTCTCCATTTTCAACATTGGGTTCCGACACAACGAAATGAATGTACTCTATTTAAAAAAAAACAAACGACTGTCAAGTTATTATTTTTTATTTTTCATAATAGTTAAATGGGCTATGCCTGCCAGTACTTTTTTATTACTTTGCCAAAGAGTTTATATGTCATTATCATTATATATTGAACGCCCCTCGTAGTGTAGTAGTGTAATAGTGTAATTACATTATGTTAGAACCCTTGTAGAAACGTAAAACCACTGTAACGATCACGCGTACTTCGCTGTACTTCCTAATATTTAGCTAAGCACCACCCCATCTCCTCCTGCGGGTGTCGTAAGAAATCTGAACTCAATCTACAGCTACTGCGGTCGCCAACCCGCCTGCCAAGCGTGGCGACTATGGTATCAGTGGCGGCGGGTTAGGATTTTTCTAAAGCAAACCATAGCCATTATAGCTTACCTTTTCTGTAGGAGCTGATGGTAAATCGCTTAAGTGTAAGAAAATTATAGTTAAGCCGTCGGGAATCGGATTCTATAGATGCGCCACCCAACATAAACCTCCAGGTAGTCACATCAAGTCGTGCAGTGGTAACAACGATCATAGTAGTGTAATAGTGTAATTACATTATGTTAGAACCCTCGTAGAAACGTAAAACTACTGTAACGATCACGCTAAAGAAAATAGGAACAGAAAATGAAAATACTTTCTAATATTTAGCTAAGCACCACCCCATCTCCTCCGGGGTGTCGTAAGAAATCTAAACCCAATCTACAGCTACTGCCGTCAGCTACTGTCGCCAACCCGCCTGCCAAGATGATACAAGGCATATGTCCAGCAGTGGACTGCATACGGCTGAAATGTATGTGTGTATGTATTTAGCTAAACGTAATTCGCCTAACGCTGAGTCTGAAATAAAAAAGAAATAACGTCGCAATCATTTTAATTGACGCCTCAGATAGAGACTATATAGTTTTAAATCAATAGTGTAATGTTAAAGGTCGCCGCGGGGCAGTTCAGGGTCATGCTAGAAATGCTGTTCAAATAGCCAGCTCGCAGTGCATCGTGGACTCGGAGGCCTAACCATCGTGTCGGAATAAAAAAAAAAACAATTGTGTGACAATTCGTCTATGGTGTTAATCGGTTTTTAAAAAATTGCTACGTGTAAATATAATATTAAGTAGGTACGTGTTTTATAGTCTAGTTCAGCGCTTTGAATGTTCTGTTTTCAATATCGTAAAAGGTGATTCTGGCCCGGTACCGCGAACGTCGAAGTTCGTATATTTCGGACATTTGTCTCTTTCACCCCAATTAAGACGTCATGAGAGTGACGGAGACAATCGTCCGATATTTACGAATATAGCTTTTGGCGGTAGTGCCTCTGATGTCGTACCCTAAGGTCCCTAAGTAACCGTAACTACTTCGTTCGATCGTTCGTCCATCTATTTCTTGTATTTACAAGAGTGATAGAGATGGAGATAGTTAGTTTTCTAATGATTTAGCAACTGTATGATGGCAGCAGTTATCGTTTGGATTGCGTGACATAATCTAATAAATTAATAAATGAAAATTAATCGCCATTTATATCATATGATAACTTTAACTACTTTCTCTTCTTAGAGAATAAGTCATTCGCTTTAATGACTAAACCATCAATTTAATGAATAGGTCTTTCAATTTATGATACTTTGTTTCATAAACATAATTTTCTAAAATATTTTTTATTTATTTCATATGCCGAGTACTCTTTTTTCCGAGTACCACCTATAAATTTCGTATAGCCTTTTCTTGCTTTCTATTTTAAAACTTCTAACTTCTTCTTCGTATTTTAAAGATGATTGAGTGAGAGAGAAACATGATCAGTTTTTACGTTTTTCGACCTCAGAAACTCATAAGCTAAAACGCAAAAAATTGCACTTCTTTTATTATTGTTTCCCATTATTTCCCGCCATGCAACTAAATAAAGATGCCACATTTAAATTCATAACTACATTAAGTAACATGTCCATCTCTGGGTCACCGACTCAGAAAAGTCAGAAATTACGTATTTATGTGCTCCAAATTTCAACTTAATCGGTTCAATCGTTTCATAGCAAATTGGACGACAGTTATAGAACAATCTTGTTTGTTTATTGCCGAGAAGTGGAATTCAAATATCGAACGCCATTAGCCGCACTAATGAACTGGAACATTTGAAACATTTCTCACTGAACTGTGAAACAGAATAGACGCAGTAGAGCTGAGTTTTCTCGGGCGTTTTGTAATTTGAATATTCCATCTGTCTAAGTGGCTATTATCTATTGTCTACAGTTCTCGCCATTCTCAAGAGCATTGACTTAACTCTTATTATTATGACACTAAAGTCTCAATTCGTTGATTAGCTGGCCTTCGTGACACAAGTGGCTACAAAAGTTGCTACTCTTGCGCGAGTGCGGGGGAATTATGTTCTTAATAAAAACCAATTAAACGAGACCTGGTACTCCGTGAATAATTAAGAGTCGCTGTTGCACCGGTTACCCGTGTTGTCAAGTCGCGAGCGCTTGGCAGGCGATAGGTATTACACCGCGACTGTAGCGAGCGACTTTATCCTTATCATTACTGTCAGGACATTATCAACAAGATATCGCTTCCTAAAACAGGTCCGCTCGCAGTGTATAGTGATGCAAATGAATATTGACACGAGACAACAAGGCAACATGCAAAATATGAAGTTTACGAAGACGGAGGCGGAGTATAACCTGAGGTCGATCAGGTTTCTGCTGCTGACGATCACTACGATGTTTATCGTAAGTATTTTAACCATTAATTGAATAATGTTCGCCCTGACGAACATAACCTAATACCATTTATGTTTTTCTTTTCTTGGACAGAATCATGTAGGCTATAGAGGATCATGGAGGCTAGAACCCTCTACCTTGGCCATTTTCTGCTGTCTCGTGTCAAGGGTTAATAGTAATACTTTATACAATGCCGTTCGCAGTTAAACTCTTCCATTCACTACAGTACAATCATGTTTGTTCTCAATATTTATGAATTGTAAGTAATTTTCGAACTGACTCCTCGCCCCTGGATCTAAAAAAAGTAGTCAAATGTATGGCAAAGGTATTCAATGTTCGCTACGCACATTTGACGTCTCCTTGACTATCAAGAAGCAAATCTGAACTACGACCGACTGGTTTATTAACGTACGATTAACATACCTTGATTTATTGAGATGGGTTGTAGGTACTATCCGAATGGTACGTGTGGGATTTTACCGTATGTACTTACCTATGTACCTACCTAGCATATTGTTTTATTTGTATGATGTCAAACAACGCGTCAACGGGTAAATAGAGGCGAAGATAACGATCGTAGCGATTATCACTGAAACTAATTAACTACCGTTTGAAGCTGTAGTCGCAATACTTGTTTTTTATAGTCGGAGTACTTAAATACTAAAACATTTTTCATTTTCTTGAATTTTCATGATATGACGTATACGCGCTTTAATTGATCTACATTATTTTTTAGTAACGTTTTGTAGGCCTAGCACATGATTGGCGCGACAGTTTCTAGAGCGCAAGCGCGGGGCGGGTGATTTGCGGCGGAACAAGAAGGGGTACCTAACCATAGGTACAGATGTAGTGAATAATCCTTTCCTATCGGCAAAACTCGCAACAACGATAACACCCGAATAGTGCCGATGTGCCTATGAATTACTGTATTATTATCTTAATTCGAATTATCAAATAAATCGCATACTTTATTTATCAATGTCAAATGTCAAACTGCCCGTTTGACGTATATTACACTGAGATGTTAAAACCACCACGATTCTATAATATAAAGAATTCGTTAGGTAAACAAAAATATAACTAGTTACCGAGGACGTTTTATTTCAATAAAACGCACTGATAAAAACCAAATTCCGGTTGCGATGATCTAATGATTCTATAAGGATTGAAACCCTAAAAGTCTAACTATAAGTCAAAACTACAGTAGGATTTTGCAGACCTTTTTTATAACAATAAATTTTTGTAATTAATTAAAAATACTATGACATAACAAAAAAGACACCTCAACATAAAACAAAACAAACCAGCAGAGAAATTAATATAAATAAGTATGGTTTTCTGATTGGATGAACGACTTCGATTATGACAGCGGGATAAGAGGAGGAGGAGCAGGGTGGACAGTGTGATGCGAAACAATACTTCCAACTTCCATACCACAGTCAGAATCAGAACTATTTTCTGGTGTATCATCGTCAGAGTTTTCATGAACGGTGATTACAAAACTAGCCATATAATTTTCCAACTCAGGTTCGTGTTTTCGGTATCGTTTTCGCATTTGATGGGGTGGTCACATACAAAAATGACAGACAAGAGTGACATGTAAAAAGTCTATCAAAATATAGGTGGCCTGCATTAATACACGAGTCCATGAATTTTATCACAAAATCTAACATCAATAAAATATTTCAACAAAATATTTCTGTGGTATTAACTACTCCATATAGATACTTCCTCTTGCAATGCGACCGTTCCCTACGTTGTCTCGATGGGTACTGAGTGCGGGTGAAGTAGTAAGACAAAAACGAACATTTCCGAGAAAATACGAAAGGAAAGGATTATTCACTACATCTGTAACCTTTTGAACGCTTTTGTACTCGCGTTAAAACGTGACGTACACGCCAATATCTCAAATAGTGAAGATTGAATATAAACCTTATCAGTCAGCCGGTATTAGCTTCTCACGGCGTCCGCCATAACAACTGTAGTTGTTCGTCGCGTGTAAGGTTCTACAACGCACAACATCTTTTAGATGGTCTTGGCGTTCAAAGGGTTAAATAACCGTTTCAGCGCTAATTACGAATTAACGAGATGTTGCGTGTATACGATGCCCATATATGGTATCGGCGCAGATTATATCGTACTATATTGGCTACGACGTAGCGCTACGCACGTAGCAATAGCAGTGCGTGGCTTAAAATGTGGTATGGTATGAAGTACAGCCCAGTGCAAAAATATGGATCTATCAAATCCGCTCGTTAACATATGTGACATTATCATAATAAGGGACCTTATTGTCGATGGCGCTTACGCCGTTGTTCAAGATGCCACAATACAAACGGAACGCGGTTCGACGTAAGCGCCATCGACAATAAGCTCCCTTTTGCTAGATAAAATGTCACATATATACTTCGTTTTAATTTCGCTAACATAAGAACAATATGACGTATTTACGTATAGATTTTATGCATTCATACCTATCTTAACACTTGACTCTATCACCACCAGATGGTCAAACTATTTCTTGTACGCTGATTGGATATTGCGAAAAGCATAATTTATTTCGTTAATCGTTACTTAATATAACGTTTTAACTTATCGTGAGACTCGTATGTCACTAGGTTCTGTTACTGGCCCGATGATGGTTCTATAAATCTTTAACTTTTAAAGACACTCTCTCAAATAAGGACGTCCAGTGTTGGACACATATTATTTATATGAGACTGTAACTCAGATTGCTATATTATTTTACTTGCAGATAGTCGCTGGCCTGATGGTGGTCCTCGGCTTCTCCGTGTACTCGGAGTATCACGACTTCTCATTCTTTTACGGGGGAAAGGGAGGTCGCTTCGTAACTCTGTCGGCGCTCTCGGTTTTCATCGGCATGGTTCTGCTGGTGGTCACCTCCTTCGGATTCTTCGGCAGTCTTAAGCAGAGCACGTGTTTGGTCAATTTGGTAAGTCAGATAATTGTCTGGTCTCTGCCAGACCTTATACGTTTACATAAGGTCTGGCAGAGACAACTGTCAATGTATGGCTGTAAATGAGCTCGAATGTGTCCAACACCAGCGGATCTTGCTAGCTTATACTGAAGTCGTCCGTGATCGTGAGTGGCGAAGTTGCGGATCGGTTCCGAGGCGTGATCGGCGGACAGATTTGTACGTGTATGGCCAGCAAATGACGGAAACAAAAGACATTTTAGTTACAGAGCAGTGAGTGGGGTAAAAATCTCTCGTCGGTGTTCTTAGCCACCCAAAACGGTGTACCCTAATTTTACACCAAAAAACGTCTACGAAATACGAAGGGGCATATGATAAATAGATTCTCAGTTCAGATTTATTCCCGTAACACATCCAGATCCAGTACAATAATCAAGATCAGCGTTAGAATGCTATTGGAATAATGTGAATTGTAACTGGAAAATACTGGAAAATAATGTGGAAATAGTCTGGAGTACTCGTTCCTGTGAGCATTCCAGTCTACTAACTGGATTGTCTAGTACGATAATATACTACTAAATACTAATCTAGTCAACCCTGTCACTGGACTGGTAGCCAGGTTTAAAATTAAATTTTAAATTGTCAAAACTTTTCTGTGCGGTTATTGTCGACCTCAAAGTTTTTGAATTCGAGGGCACGCCAGTCAAAAATCGGCCCCCAGACTCCATAATTACATTCCCGATGGAATTGACTAGAGGCTAAACATGTCTTTGAAAACCTGAAATACCTATAAGCAATTTTCCTCAAGTGGCTGACGTTAATGCTTATTCTATAGGTTCAGAATGACGTAAAATAATATAAAAGTTATTGACTACCTAGCTAACTACCTAGTGGTAAAACGTGTTCAATAGCTATTTCATTTCTAGGTCAATTTAACGTTCAATACTCATCTATTATTTTACAATGACGCCATCGCACTATAAACTTAGAATACGAATAAATAAATATCTTGTTGATACAGACCGAACAAAATAAGTAAAGCCGTGGGGGCATTCGTAAAGTGGGCGATATATCTCACTTCGTTCATTCTTTCATACTATGTATGTATATTCAAAATTCAATTTGTTTGTTTATCATGAACGTTTATCACGTACCTGGGTTTGGCTGTTATCTATGTTCTTAATAATATGTATTTTCGTTCATATATCGTCATTTAGTATCGATGTTACATTTGTACAGAATGCGGCCAATAAGATACAACTAGAGGTTAATATCCTTATCCATTTAAGAGTATAATTAATATCGTATTCAGAGGCTCTAGTGTAAGTTTCGTTTGACGGAAAAAAACGTCTCGAACGCGTAAGTGATATTGTTATTTATATGGGAAACACTAACGTTACTAAACGTTAAAAACTTACACACAGGGCTCTGATCAGGTTTACCTTATTCGGTAAAAAATGTAGGCGTTACACTAGTCTGTCTAACATAATTATAATCCACTAACCGGTAATTGTGGGTCGCTTTGGGGGAGATCTATGTCCAGCAGTGGACGTCCGTTCGCTGATATGATGAAGATGTTGATGATCGACCACTTTATGGGCGCATACGCCTTATATATGTATTTCTATTTTTTAAATACATAAAGATACCAAGATTCCTATAGTTAGTCCTACCAAGTTTAATTAATTCATTTTGTTTGGTTCCAGTACGCGTTCTTCCTGAGCCTGATTCTCATTGTGATGCTGGTGGTGGTGATCCTGGCCTGTACTCTGGACTCATCGACCGTGATGAAGTACCTCTCCATCCCCGTATCTGAGTACACCGCTGACTCTGAGATCCAAGACGAAATTGATTCGCTGCAATACTCGGTAAGGGTTATTGTATGGTACTCACTCGCTGGTGATCCTGGCTTGTACTCTGTACTCCACGACCTTTATAAAGGTTCTCACCATCCACGTATCGAAATACACCACTGAATCCAAGACCCGATACGAAAACTATTCGCTGCAATACTCGGTAAGGGTTTCTGCATGGTCCTCATTCACTACTGATGGTGATCCTGGCTTGTACTCTGGAATCCTCGGCCCTGATGAAGTACCTACTCTCTATCCCCGTATCGGTATACTATACACCATCACTGACTCCGAGATCCAAGACGAAATTGATTCGCTGCAGTACTTGCTGCAGGTGGCAATCCTGGCTTGTACTGACTCCACTACCTTTAAAAAGAATCTCTCCATTCTCTTATCGGAGTACTCCCCTGACTCCGAGACCCGAGACGAAATTGATTCGCTGCAGTACCTACCTACTCGGTACGGGTTAAATAGATACCTACTTGTTGCCTTCCTGTTGACGCTGAATAAATAAATAGAATAGAAATTATTTACCAAAAAGGAAATCTTTCACTTATGCTATCTTTTACGGCATTTCCAGCTGAACTGCTGCGGCAGCGACTCGTACCTCGACTACCTGAACACAGAGTTTACCAGCAACCACTCCACCGTCATCACCACCAAGGAGATCGACGGGGACATCGTCACCATGGTCGTCCCGGCCTCCTGCTGCTCCAGCGCTGTCGACGTAATCTGCACACGGCTCAGAACCACCAGTTGTAAAGATGCTCTGGTCAACATGGTCATTCAGAATTCTACGGTCATTGGGGTTCTGGGAGTCTCTGTGTTGTTTATCAAGGTAAGAGATCATGATCATTTCTTGAATTTTCTATTCCTAGCTTGAAAGTAGAAACTACCATCAAGCCGGAACTATTATCGGCCGGTCATGATATGGAATAATTTTCATTATGGGGTAACCTTGTAAATTGTAAAAAAAAAATCAAGTCTCTTCCAACTTTCTCGTCAACTTATACTTGACCTTATTTATGGAACAGCTCAATTTTTATTTAATTTTACAAACTTGACTCCATAGTAAAATGTTCAAAATCATGAACAGATGCCGGTTTGATAATCTTGTCCGTCATTTTTTATAACAGTCACTATTTCATTTTAGTTTTGTTTGTTTGGTAAAATAAGTTCACATAAGGAGTTTTATCTACGTACATGTCATAAGTGCTCTAAAATGCGTCCAGAAACCGTAGGCAATGACCAGCATTACCAACCATCAGAAAGATTTCAGTAGGTAATGTTAACATTACCTACTGAAATCAGTAGGTTATGAATTTAAATTTGGAACAGCTGTCAAATTCAAGTGGGGTGTCTAATCTAGTATCTATAGATATTAAAACAGCCATTGATACGAAACGCCAATTCGTTATGTTTTTTTAATATAAATCGAACGACATTTGAACTCGAGTGACAGTAGAATAGGGAGTTCATTCGCTTGTCTATGGTTTAAAAAAAAATTGACTGAGATACGAAATACGCAACGCCGCCGTTCCAAGCTGTCATTTGTTTTGTTCGTTGACTTTTTAATGTTTACAAGTAACCCTAGTATAAGTCATTTCCCTACGGTTTCTGACCCCATCTGTGTAGTGTAGTGTGTGTAACTATACATAATTAGGCATTACAACAATCGTGTGATATTATTATGAAACTCGCCTTCGGCTCGTTTCATAAACCCACACTCTTGTTGTAATGCCCTTCATTATGCACAGATACATAAACTACTATTTCTCCACCTTCCAGCTAGGGCCATGTAGGCGGGTAGGTAGCAACAGTAGCAAACATCAGTTCAAGTCATTGCCGTTGAAAAGGTTTATTTTACTTAACAACTATGTTTTATTATGTACTTACAGTCGCCATCAAACATATCGGAGCTGTGGAGGCAGTCACAAATATCACTACTTACACTTTATCGCCTTGACAGTAGAGGCGTTGTTCAGATTTTTGTGACCATCTCCACAGCTCCTATGTATCTGATGGCGACTGTAGGGTATTCGCGGAAAGCCTAGAACGCAAAATGACTAGTGTAATATTTTGCCTACATCACAAACGGACTACATCGCAAATGGTCTAGAACGCAAACTGACCATTTATCACTCTTATATAACTAGGTAGGTTAGGTTCGTTAGTTTTCTTCAAATGGCCGAAGGCCAAACGCTACAAAATAGGAGCCCCGCAATAGCGGGGCTCCGTAGACATCGCTAACTTAAAAATAAAGCGACCAAAGTGATGTAGGCATTTTGCGTTCTAGACCGTTTACGATGTAGACCTTTTGCGATATAGGCAAAATATTACTCTAGTCATTTTGCGTTCTTGGCCATCCGCGTATAACCCATGCATCTTACCTTCGCTAAAGTACCTACCCACTGTGTCTCCTTTGAATTGGTTCACCTCTTGTACTATGCAACAATAACTTCAAATCCTAAACCTACTCATTCCAGCTCCTCGGCATCATCTTCGCTCTCCTTCTGGCACGCAGCATCCGCAACACGAAGAGCGAGCGCGCGCTCATCCAGTGGAAGATACGCGAGCAGATGATCCTCGCGCGCCAGCATACTGAGGAGTGCAAGGGCGCTGTGACGGTCTCTTTGGAGCAACCTACTTCTAGCAACGCGTAAATCCATCAAACAGATGACTTGTCTTTTCATTCTTAGCTGTCCAAACACGTTAACGAATTAAGGTTTGGGCACATAGGCGCGTTTTGTGAGCGTGGCGCAGCTGCCGTCCGAATGTGTGCCTTATTTCGTTACGTTAGCCACACCGGTGTTACGCTGCGCTACCACCACGCTATCAAAACGCGCCTATGTGCCCAAGCCTTTACAGTATTATCACTTAACTAAATACTTAATAACAATAATAACTAAAGAAAAATGTTACTTCAAATTTTTTAAATCAAAAACTGTAAGTGTGGCTTATAGCTTATTAGTCATATCTGAATTATTTGATGGCACATTGCTCGTAGAATAATATCTTTTTAATCTTTTTATTGACGTTTAGTCTTGATAAGAAAATGGGGACCAGTATAATACAGTATTTGGACATATACGTTAGTCATTAGGTCATTACATACATACACGAGGTTGTTTAGTATAGGTAATCGTATTTTTTTAAGAATGGGTATTATCAAGGTATATATTTAATTAATATTTAGTTGTATAACTTGTATAAAATTGTAAAATTTACTTAAGTTCAGTAATAATGTTAGCCATGAGCATATTTAAATATATAACAAAGTAACCGATATTACGCTCCGGATCGCTAAACTAAGTGGCAGTGGGTGTGGCACATTGCACTTCGAAGAATTGGCCATTGGGGCGTATAGGTTCTCCAATGGCGACCACGTACCAGAAATCGCAGCATGGGCAGAACCCCATAAGGTGGACCAACGACATGGTAACTGTGGGTGGCTATAGCCTATATCCAGCAGTGAATGTTCTTCGGATGATATGATGATGATGATATCACTACAAAAGATGTCATTTTCTTTATCAAATTTTTGCACAGATATTACTTTTCTAGACAAAATTGTTGCAGAATTTATTGGCATCAATAAAATGTAATAAACATAACTATTTTTTTTATTGCCCTATCTCTTATAAACTATCAAGAATAGACTCCTTGATAAATAATAACAAATTGTTTTAATTTCTCAAAAAATTATATTTATTTGGATGTCATAAGTTTGAACAGTGAACAGGTTGATTCATTCAATATTACTAGATCCCCAGATAAGCTCTATTCAACCGATTCCTGTATGAGTATCTGCTTAATATGTCCTTGTCTGAGGATAAAAAAATTGAAGCTAAAGTATTTTAGTTAAGCTTCAATTTGATACTTCTGTCTGTGGTCCCAGAATGTTTTAGCCTGTCTAATTAGATCCCCTGCTTCTTTGTGGCAGCCATTTTGCATGTATGGTGGTGTAAACTCCCTGTAGGCTATACATACACGACGGGATGAGATGTCTTCTCGTAGCACACTATGCTCCCAGTGGTATCTGGGCTCTCCATAGAACACTAGTAGAGATCTTCTGCAATAAACAAAAAAATAAATAGTACCTAATAAAGTTGTAATAATAAATAAATAAATATTTCAGAACAATCTTACACAAATCAACCTGGTCCTATGGTAAGCTCAGTAAGGCTTGTGTTGTAGGTATTAGACAACAATGTATATGTACTAGATACATTTAAATACATTGAAGACACCCATGACTCAGGAACAAATATCTGTGCTCATCACACAAATAAAAAGTGTTAACTGACAGATGACAAATATAAAGCATCATTGCCAGGCACATTCCATAGTAAGCAATGTATATGTAATGATAATACCTAGCTGATATTAATAGTTCTTAACACTCTCCCCAATTTTTATTACAGGCAGTACTAACGAGTTATTAAAAATTTACAGATCACTACAGGTGCGAACAATAAGCTGCACAGAAGCACATCGTTAGGTTAGGTAGCCAGACCAGATTAAAATTGTCTATGCATCAAAAGGTTTTTTTTTACATTGAATAATACTTCAAGTATTTACCTAGGCATTGGTATTCTGACAATAACATCCAATTCATCTTGTGATTTACTTGCTTCATAAGCTGTTTTATCCAGCTCATTACATTCCAAATTAAGACTGCCATCTTGTTTAACTATCGGACAGTATTTTTCTGCACAATGCAGATTATATTTCTTTGTATCTCCATGATATCTGGTCATAGTCAAAACCGAATCTGATAAACAATTCACAGTAATGATTCTTTCGCCCCATATCCAACAATCATCTATATGAGGATCTATTGAAGCTCCTTTAACAGGATCATACTCTAATGAGCACTGCTCTATTACATCATAACCTTTTAATAATGATACTGTTTCGAATCTGTCTTGCAAAAACTTCGAGAATGCTGGGAATCCATCAAAATTGCCAGCATTTATTTTCATTTTCTTGAAATTCGTTTTGGGACCATAATTTTGCTTGCGCCTGCCGCTTTGTGATATGTCCCAGGGTACCTCGTCGATGTTTTTCATTAAAACATCTTCTTCATCCTCGGTGATGAAGTCCAACTGAATGTAAACGCCGGGATATTCGATCGGTGTTCCATCATGGTTGGGATGTTGTTTGTACACATCGACATCCCATCCCGGCCATGCTTTGTTGCAAAACGGACAATAAACATAACTTTTAGACTTGTCGAATTGTAATTCAATCTTGTATTTGTCTGCTCCGTAATGAGTTTCGCATATAAGGCATGTTCTGCAACCTTTGCATCCACAGGGTCGCGGTTGTGTCATTTTTCTTGCAGTGGTTTACACTAAAAACTATAATTTCAGTGACTAAAACGACCGCGACAAACACATTCACATGATACAGTAAAACGTTGTCATGGGATGGAAATGAAATGTGTGTAGTGATGATGGAACTGTCAGTGTCAAGATGACAAATATAAAACGTCATGGCGTGGCACATTCCATAGTAAGCAAACACTGATTCGATAACGTTGTCAAGTCTGTTTTGTATTTATACTGTGTGGAAGTCTTATACGGGCGAAGAATTAAACCAGACATATGATTTAACAGTATAATCATTAACCAAAAGGTTTTTATTTAATGATACCTATTATACACATAATTATACACGTAATTTATTTTAGTAAAATTTCTGAGCAGTAATGTACTGCGAACATTACGCGATATAGTCTGGCTATTTAAATAATAATCAATGTTTTGGCGGGAAATGAATAAAATCTTAGGATGGTCGCACCTTGTATAGTACGTAGGACGTATAGTTATGATACTAGCAAATATTTTTGATTTTCTGTCCACACGTAAGGTACGTAAGGAACTAAGGGCGGATTTCACCAAACCATCATACAATGTAGGTAAACAGTTACGCTAACGTGGGGTCCTTACCAATTGTTTTAAAAAATGGGTTGCACCAACAGAAAGTATTCCACTTACATTTTTACAATAGCACACAAAATGTTATAGGTACTTTTATTATACCTAACATTAGTTTTATTTCAGATTTTATTTTGACCACATGAAATGGAAACAAGAAAAATAAATGCAATATAAAAGGAAGGTATGCAAATGTGCGCCGTGTGCGAATCCATGCAGTGACTTATGGTATGGGAAAGGTCGATACTATCGCGTAAATATCATAGATGAACAAGTGAGATAAGTAGTTTGCATAGGAACCATGCAATTTCTTTGAGTACTCAAACTATTTTATTCTTCAAACCTTCTGCTGCTTGCAGTTTTAAACAGATACATATAATTATTTTAAAGCATACGATTTACTCGGTTGAGTGTTTAGTGAGACAGGGTGTTTGATGGTTTACCGGCTGCAGGATGTTTGGTACACCGTACACACAAGCGTTGGGTTGCGGTGTACGGCAAGTATTAGGCGATGTCTCGATAAGGATGACGATAAAAGCTCAAAAAACCAAAGTTCTGTAGAATGATTTATTATGTTATCTAAGTTATGTTACATTAAATTAAAGGTGCATAATGCACAATATTTCCTTTTGTAGATATACACAGATGTAAATAAAAGTTTAGATTTGTATTTTTACCTCGGATTATCTGCTTTGGAATGAGTATTTTAATTTAATAGCTATTATCAGCGAATTTATAATAGTCAATCCATTACGTACTTATGCATCTAACACTCGTATCTCATACATGACAAACACTTGATGGATATCATATTTAAAAAAGATAGGTAAGGGTAAATTAGAATGTATACTGGCGATACTAAATTCCGAATTGTACCCAAAAATCAATTATATACATTCTAATTAACTCAAATATTTACTTACTTTTAATGTCAGTGGCCTCGAGGTAAAAAAGACAACAATGTCAGTAATTGACATTGCAGAGTTTAACCCTTTGAACGCCAAGAACTCCTCCGCCAACGACCCCTAAAGGGGCGAACCGGCCCCTAAAGAAAATTGCTTTGACAGCAATTTTCTTGCCGACAGCTAATGGTTATATTCGTTCCTCACTCGAGTCGTTGGCGTACACGATACATATTGATGCGAGAGGAAAAGCGTTCAAAAGGTTAACGGGACCAAATGCTCAAGATCAGCGATTTAATGAAATAATTAGTCCACTTGCACAATTATTTGTTGTCAATGTCTTAAAAATAAGATTAACTTCATATAATATTAAAATGCCAATAAAATTTGCCGTTAAATTCTAACGGTTTTTATTCCCAGTTACCGGAACCATTTTCCCAGTCTCCACCATCTTCGTTTCCCTGCGTCGGCTCTTCTAAAAAAATAAAAATATTATGTACAGATGATAGTATTTTTTTGCAAAAATGGTATAAGAGAGGTTATACAACGTTAAATATAATACTAGGCACTTTTGTATGCAAATAACATGTAGACTTAACAAGAAAAGGGCATATCCTACAACATCGAAAAAAAAAAACATCTATCTGCGTCTCTTTCATTCTTAATATTGAAGGGCGGAATGAATATAAAACATATTTTCGAAGTGTGCAATAGCGCTTCTAAACAAGCGGAAACGTAAAAACTACAAAGTTTGTCTGTGGTTAACATACAGCGTTTTGTTTTTAAATTTAAAAATATACGTGCGTATGGATAAAACCTCTCATCTCAAATTGTCTATTATTTCCGATTATAAATACATGCCCTACTGTAGCACGAGGGAAGCGTAAAATGTATTTTAGTAATTCGTTTGGAAGTATTATAATTATTGTAAATCAAATAACAATACTTGATTTAGAAAATAAGGCCAGACACATTTGGTTATCGTTACCTGCAGTCGGCGGTTCATCTTTGACAGCAGTATTGGTATTTTCCGCAACGCTGACGTTCTGCGACTCTGCAAATTAATTTAATAATGTAATTCTAGTAAATAACTAAAACTTTATTGAGCTAAAAGCGAAGTGTGTGTACGGTTACTGTACTGCCTACGGTTAACCGATTCGTTGCGTGTTCCATTTTTGAAAACTTTTGGCCGTGGCGGAGAAGAATTATTTCATGACACGACAAGCGTGTCATACGCCACACTTAAAACTTTAATAAACAAAAAAAAAAAAAATTTTTTCGGGACAATCATACACAAATCGACCTAGTCATACGGTAAGCTCAGTACAATACAATTAAAATCAGTTAAGACTTCGCTTTTTCTCGGGTATCATCGCTTAAATCCCGAGTCGGAAATGACACGATATAGATTGCCGCGATTACTTTTAGGTAGCATTTCATTTGAAGTATCATAAACGCAATGTATAAGCACCTGCCAAGATGACATTAGACCGGTAGACTTAGGAATTTTTTTTATGCCGAAGCGACATGATTTGAACATTCATTATTTAATGAAGCTATACTTGTATACAGTATATAAATATATATATACATACATGAGTAAATATTTTACTGTTTAGTGTAAGTAGGTACGATATTATGTCGCATTAATCATTGATAATAAAATAATCATGAAATTAAAACTTAAAAAAACCGGCTTCGACCGTTTTTTATTCATATTTCGTAAACGGCTTGGCCGTAGTTATATACACTATTTACAATTTCACGAGATTGTGCAACAATTATTTTACCACGCTTTAAATTGGTTGAAGCCATGATACATAACTATTGTAAGTAAGTTTTATGAAATTTGAGAGAATCGAATATATGTATTCACATTGACGACTGTATAAATGTATGATATACGTCAAACTGTTTTTATTTGACACTAAGAAGGCAGACTGTCAAACTAGTCTAGTACTTGCTAGCATCTTTCTTTGCTACAAAGGAGGTTTCGTTGCTCATATCGTTCTTGTACCTACTGTATTCAATAAGACAACGAGTAATATATATAATTAAAGGTCAAATCTGTAAATTGATAACTCTATGTGATAGACGAGGGATTCACGACAATTACCGAGGTTGGCCGAAGTCTTAATTGATTTTAATTGTATTGTAAGGCTTGTGTTGTAGGTACTATACGACGATAATATAATAGATAGATACGTATAAATACTTAAATACATATAAACCACCCACGTCTCAAGAGCAAATATCTATGCTCATCGCACAAATAAATGTCCCGACTGGGAATCGAACCCAGGACCATCGGCTCCATAGGCAGGGTCACTACCCACTAGGCCAGACCGGTCGTCGATTAATGAATGATGACACGCCTGTCGTGCCATCCGCACCGAATCGGTTAAGGCGAAAACACCAATTAGACAGTGAAAACACCAATTTTAGAAAATATTAATAAAATACTTTCACAGAACTTACAAATGCAATTTTTTTATATGTATTATTTCAGTCTATTCTCTAGTTTTTGGCTTCATCAGAAACACGATTGCTGATAAAAACCTCGATAGCTTTTTTTTTTGAAAATAACTCGTTTTTTACACCTTAAACCAAATATTTCGATAACTATTATGAATATCAACACAAAATTTGCTTTAAATAATAGTTTTTAAGTAGATTTAGATTTGTACTTCATAGATTTTTAAAAAGTTGAGTACATCAATAATACCAATTGATTTCGTTATTGGCAAAATAAAATGGTTCAGCGCGCGGCGGCCGCCAACTATTGTCCAGTCGCCAGTACGCTCGTGACCGCTGTCAACGTAGGACGTGTGCGCATTTTCCTAACGCGGTAATACTACTTTAGACAGGAAGCAATAAGGGTAATCGCAGTGTAAATAAAGTTAAGCGAAAGAGGAAACGATTAAGTGAACTAAGAGGACATATGACAAATATTAGAATGCCTAAACGGTAACCTACGTACCAGAACTTTCAACCGGCTGCGTCGTAGCGGATTTCACATGCGTTTTTACGTAGTTAGTTTGCACGTCTGGTGCAGTTTTAGTAATTGTGTGTTGTACAGTTTTATTATATTCTAGTTCTTTTCAAGTCAGTAAAGTTACTAGTACAGTCGCCATCAGATATATCGGAGCGGCCGAGGTACTCAAATATTTCTGAGCAGCAATAAATTTCAATAAATTCTTTACAGTAAATGAGGTCAATAACATCTGAACATCCAATTCGCCATAAGTATGTGAGCAGTGGTTTTTCAATTAAATCTGAACACACAACTCGTCAAAGTTATCTGCACAGACAGGGTGATCATAAATATCTGAACATTTAGGGAAAATATACCTTAAGTCACTTCGCATACGATTTAATAGTTATTTGTTATACAAGGGTGCATAATTGTATTTTAACTGCGAGTGTGGGATTGAAACTCGAGCAAGCGAATGGATTCTATAGTTTAACCACGAGCAAAGCGAGTGGTTTTAAAATAGAATCCTGAGCGTAACGAGTGGTTTTAAAATAGAATCCTGAGCGTAGCGAGTGGTTTTAAAATAGAATCCTGAGCGTAGCGACTGGTTTTAAAATAGAATCCTGAGCGTAGCGAGTGTTTCAATACACGAGAATTAAATTACAATTGCACCCGTGTGTAACACAAAAATTTTTCCCCTCACAACAGCGAGGAAAGTGAAACATGAAAAAAAAAACGTTTTGAAATCGCATTGACTTTTTCTTTGCGTTTAGATACATTCAACATTTTGCAATTGTAATTTACTTCTCGTGAATTGAAACACTCGCTACGCTCAGGATTCTATTTTAAAACCACTCGCTTTGCTCGTGTTTCAATCTCACACTCGCAGTTAAAATACAATTTTGCACCCTTGTATAACAAATAACTATTTTGTCTTTCGGTAGATTTCTATCAAAAATTCCACGGCCGAATGAAAAACTAACTACGCATTTTAAAAATGACGGATTAAATGTGACTATCCAATCAGATAGTAATGATGATTGAGGAGTAATTTTATTAAAGTTTGAATTATTAAAAGTTATGAATTTAATATTTACAGTGTGTATTATTTACAATTCAGAAACAAGTTTTGTTGTGATAGGTAATGAGGTAATAATACAATGTATGTATATATTATTAGCACTTATTTCGTATCGAAGTTTTGAGATCTGAGTGTATCTGCACGTACAAGTTATTAAAGGTAGTACTTTGCTAGTAGTAACACTCCTTAGTGTCTTTAAAGTGTCCTGATTATATATGACAAATATTATTTTGGTAAATGAATTATTACGTCGTCTGTGATATTGCTACTATTTGAATAGCTGATACAACTGCAAAATAATACAAATATATGCATGAGAAATTAAAAGCCCGCAAAAGCAACTTATAGTACGAGTACAAAACGTTACATTCTAAATTCAAATTCGTTAAGATTGCGTCCCAAATATACTTCATTGTCGACTTGGTTTTGCTTGTATGAAGAGAAAGCGTAATGGGTTGTTACAAATTCAAGTTTTTCACACCGTTAATCCCAATTTTAGTTAATAAAAAAAAAATATGTTAAACATTATTAAATTCTACATAAAATATGTAAATTAGGTAATTGTCGCAATCTCGTACATATTTTTTTTTTTGAAAATTGTTAACTAATTTTTTTCAAGATATAATAATATTTTTTTTTCTAAAAAACTACCTTAATTTTATTTACAACATATCCAAATTACAAAGAAATCGGATAAGTACTTTGGCTAAAAAAAAAAAAAATGTTATTTCTTTTTATGCGTTTTTTTTCTTAACCTGAAGGATTTGAGGCTTAATTTTCGGTGAAAGCACTACATATGTAAAGGTTAATAATCCAGTAAAAGGAAATTCTTTTTTTCGCTAAGGGCAGTTTTGCCATACTTACCCGGCTATGCCCTTTCTTCTTCTTCTTTTAAAAAAATATGGCTTCCATCAATAAATCAATTGATGATTTCGCCAGTGTCAAGTAGAATAACAAATAAGTATAATAACATATAAGTTTGCCCTTAGAGCATGACGTTGTTCGGTAGTAGGCCTTGCGTTTTGTAAAGTGGTAGCTGGACTTTACAGAAAGCTAAGAGGCGGCCGTGACCCCGGGATTGCCGGGTGATGACCAAAATAGTGGTGAAACACGTTTCGAAATCTATTCTTCATTAGCTGCACAATTCTGCGTTAGAACACTGCATAATACGCTATCAATATTACACACTAAACTACGTTTGAACAAAAAACAAAAAATATATTTTCAAGACGACTTCGCCATTTTGAGGTTCAACCGTCAATCATCGGCTATGCCCTTTAATGGCGATGGTCAAATACAACCTAGTGACAGACAGATACAACCTAGTGACAACCTAGGACGGACATCGAAGTTTTAGTAGTGGGGTTCCCTTTACCCTTTTTACGGATCTCTAAAAACAAATAGCATTGTATAATTTCCGGAACGCTCTGGAATTTGCTTCAACCAGAATACGGTTACGGACAGAATAAGGCCATCAACTGTCTACGCGAGCGACGCACGTGGCGTGGTGCGGGGCGCCCCGCATGCGCCTCCACCGCGTTCTGCTTCACCCCCGCAAATACCTAAAATACGTCTATAAAAGCGCCTTAACTACCATAGTCAACTTACGTTCGTTCATGACACGTATGATGTGCTGCTTCTCCTTGGACAGATGCTTCTTGCCGTTGAGGTGCATCGTCATCTGCTCCGAGCAGGTCATGGAGGTCTACACAAACAACATTTTACTCAGTCAGTATTCAGCTATTTCATATTTGGAATCGTTAAACTGATTATTGTTTATAATTTGAAATTACTGTTCAAAGTTTACAATTTATATCATCATCATCATCATCATGACAGCCGAAAGACTTCCACTGCTGGACATAGGCCTGCCTCAGAACGACCCAAGAAGACCGATCCTGCATCTTCATATCCAGCGGCATCCCGCGACTCTAACTAGGTCGTCGGTCCACCATGTGGGAGGCCTACCTACGCTGCGTCTTCCAGTTCGTGGTCGCCACTCCAGAACCTTTCCGCCCCACCGACCATCGGCTCTGCGCGGAGTGTGTCCCGCCCACTGCCACTTAAGTTTATTTATATAATTAACCATTTTCCACGCATAGTACGATATATCGACCACATGCATGTCAATTTAAATTCAACCTAAGGTTTAAGGTTCATATTAGATTGGATTATCCAAAAAAAATACATTAAAAATAAAATAAAAAATCGAAACTTAACTATTTTGAATATATTTGGGATTTCTTGGAAAACCATTTTGATTGGCGGAGCCTTGAAAAGGGTTAAGATCTCATGGATTTATTTATTATCTGCAAAAAGCTTAATAAATTTTGCATTTTAAACTTGGTTTCGGCAGGAAAAATAGTGATTGTGAAATCACTTCTTTAGTGTGAAACCTTAACTTTCGTAGTCGTACCAATAGCAGTCTTACTGCGTAGGTAAGAAGGGCGATTATACCTTGCAGATCTCGCAGTAGAGATCCGTCTGCGGCGGCTTGCTGTCGCCTTCTGTCGCGAAGGTCACCTTCGGGACGGTGGTCGTCGGCAAATGTTGCTTCTCGCGTTTCATCAGCTGCTCACTGAAACAATAATGAAAGTAAATTAATTTAGTTTAAACTGCATAATAAGAAGCTTAAAACATTTGATAATGACTTAAAACATTTCTGGAATTACGTTAGCATATCGTCGCTCCTTTGAAAATATCTCGTATCTGACACAGATACTCCAAGTTGAAACGCAGTAACTCGTACTCATCGCATACATAGTTACGCCATTTTTCTTTTGCATGCCAGAATCAGTTACGAGGTTTTTTCAAAGTAGTGACGATATGTGACATTATCTAACAAAAGGGACCTTATTGTCGATGGCGCTTACGCCGTTGTTCACGGTGCCGCAATACAAACGCAACGCGGTTCGACGTAAGCGCCATCGACAATAAGGTCTCTTTTGCTAGATAATGTCACATATGTCAAAGAACGCAGTAAGGCAACGCTTTTTTTAATAGATAAGCATTTCAGATTTAAAGTTACCCTATGGCGCGACATATCGACACAATTTATAAAACACTCTGCATGCATACATACTAAGACAATAAATTTCTATTAGGGCTCGCGGTCGTGTCCGTGATTCGTGAACCCGTAGCCGTGCGCCCGGTTTCACGAATCACGGCAACGGTTTTCTGGTCCGTTCCGCACGTGAAATTGGGTTACGTGAAATTAGGGTACGTGATTCCGTGTAGATCCGTGTAGGCGTGATCACGCCTTCACGTATCTTAACCCATTCATTGCCGACGCTTCATATTTTTAATCATCACAGTGCCGCCTCCTTCCACGCGTCGACGCGAATTCGCGTCCTCGGTATCACGTTTAGGCATAGACAGGACGCGAATTCGCGTCTTCGGCACTGAATGGGTTAAGAATAAAACTTAGTCATTATTTATTATATTCCCGGGCGTGGTGAAATTACGAAACGTGCGATAAGTATCCAACGGAATCGAGCCCGAAGCTCCACACACGGACGCAGGTACGGGCTACGTGTCACGGCGTGTCAGGTGAATCTGGATGCGAACGTAGGTACCTACGTGACACGTACCTGGCCGTGTTCGTGAAATTCGTGATCTTAGTACCGGCGGTGTTAAGAACACGTAACTACGGGTCGGCGTACATCACGGATACCAGGAGCCCTAATTTCTATACATAGTGTTAGGCACCTTAGTGACATTTTATATGCAATGGGCTGTCAATTGCGTAGCTAAATCTGTAAGTGGCCTCATGGCCTGCGACCTGCAAGATCCGCTGGTAGAGAACATTTAAATTTAAACTTTTGTTAGTCATCTAACAATTTATTTTTAGTCATTTAACATTTTTGATATAATGATCTTATTTTGTGTATTTGTATATATAACAGCACAATTTATGTATTAGTTGTGTAAACGAATTTCCGATGTCGGTATTTCTAACCGTACGCTCTGCTCTCTAAACCTACTCAATCAATATTATCTATGCATCTGTTGTAATATCGGATACTATAGCATACTTACACGCGAGCCTCCATTCCTTTTTGGAGTAGGTAAGGATTTTTCGGTTTCTTCCGACCGTCCACAATCCTGAAAAATTTATTATAATTAAAATAATAATCAAGCAACAGCCAGGACATTCTATTAGTTACCAATATTTATAGTTACGCTGCCAAACAAAAAAAAAATCTTATACCTATCAACGAGCAGTTTCGAGTAGTAACATTTGTATCTAATCAAATATCATCGTAATATTTTGATGTATGATCGCCAATTAGGTACTCGGCCGAGACGCCTGGGCAGATTAGGATTTTTTTTCCTCCGAGATGGTCCGATTGGCACTAAGTCAAGATGATATTGGCACTTGGGATTATATAATATACTATAATGATAATGTTAATTAGAAAAGATACCACAGACATCTTGATGGACATATAGAAAAATGAAAAAGACGAAAAAACTGCCTGATTGACCCGTTACCGATAGAACTAAAAATCGAAATATTGCCGTTGGAAAAAATTTAAATTTTTCATTGTTCTTCTTAAATGGTATTCAGGTAAAGAAAATAAATTATCTGATTTGTTGAGAAAATACAAAAATACCGGTTAAAATACAAAAAAATACCGGTTCATATTGGATCCCCAGATTGACCTATTCTTTACATGAATAAATATCATAAATTAAGCATCCATTCTCGACTCCATCCATCACTTTTTTGGAAATATTTGCTTGCCTGTTTGGGGCCTGGAATCTAATATACTATAATATAAATTAAGACATATATCGTATAAACTATATGTAATCCTGTGTGTGACATTAAATCTACAGAAGTTATATTCTAAGTTTTCTAACTAACAATAATAAGTTGCAGTCAAGGTCATATATATGTATACGATTTTGCACCGTATGCCATCCAGGAGTAAGGTGCAAAAACGTATATATGCCCATTACCTTGACTGTTCAAGTCCAGCTTAACAGGCAAAGTTATAAACATGTTTACAAATTTTAAACCGTAATTGGCTTAATTAGGTAATAATATGTATATATGTTTATGCTTTTGACTGTTAATCAAACCTTACAAACAAGGTCATAAACATGTATGCGATTTTGCACCTTACGCCACTGAGGCATAAGGTGGAAAAATGTATATATGTTTATAACTTTGTCTGTTTACATCTAGTCTGAGAGTCAGGATCATACGCATGTATACAATTTTGCACCTTATATCTTTGAAATAAGGTAGAAGAATGCATATATGTTTATTACCTTGACTGTCAGAACAGAGTACATTTAATAAAGCAAATTTTAATACAATTGTGATTATTTGTTTGTTGCTTACATCCAAATCTGTACAGATCCTGAGAAAGATATTGACGATATTACTAGTACAGAAGTGGTGAGTGCTAGTACACTAGTCCAGCAGAAAATGCATTATCCGACATACAGCACGGTCGCATCGACTACTCGTATTGAATGGCGTGGTTCTGCATTTAACTAAGGACTTCGAGCTTGAGGTTGATGTTACATAATTACAAATTCCCGAACTATGCCACAAGAAACCCATGTAATTATTATTTAAGATAAAAATACAGGGTTATAGTAGATATATGCAGCTAACTGTACACAACAATAGGTATACATCGCTGTATAGTCAAAGTATATATGAATACACCCAGTGCTAACATATTCAGATAATAAGGTACATTATTTTTTATTATGCAGAAACGTCTAAATAATTTAGAAAGGGGTAGCACATTGTTATCGATGAATTCTCAATATGAATTGAGACTTCGATGCCGTTTAGTGTTCAATACGCTGGCGGTAGATGTGTTTACACGTCACCCATGATGACGTATACGACGAGGGATAAATAGAAAAATTCGACAAGTCTCAGCGGTACTCGTATAGCACAATTGGAAGTGCACTGGGCTAGTGATCCAGTGGTTGTGGGTTCGAGTCCCGCTGCGAGTCAAATTTTTCTATTTTTCTTTCGATTTAAATATCGAATAAGGTACATGTTCGTACAACAGTACCTAATAATTATCATAACTTTTTGCTACAGAATGATAAGAAAAGTAACACTACAAGCTCTTCAAAGCATACTAGCACCCAATACATACATTACATACTGTACCAGCTGTTTCATCACGTAAGGAACACAGCATATGAAGCAACAAACGAACAATCAACAGAAACAATGGAAAACAGTGAGATATCTTACGCTCGATGCGGTTTTCCGGAATAATGCGAATCGGCGTGAGCCGTGGACGTAATGTTTACGTCGCACAACTCACAGTACAACTCGCGAGACTTTAGCGGTATCTAGAAAAATAATTGTACATCAAATAGTTTTATTATCTGTCCCATGTATACAGGTACCCTACTAACTTCTTCGTTTCGAAGAGGTTAGTCGGGTATCACACACGGGGCAGTCATATGGAACATTTGACAAGTTTTAAAGTCATTTATGAAAGTATTTAAAGACTGGAGTAACTTGACTTTTAGAAATTAAACATCTATACTTAGTAATAGATAACTGACTTTAGAGGCATTGCCACAATTAAAATAAATGGAATATACAATATAGTTGTATTAAAATAAGCATGTGACTTTGGCTAAGTTATATTAATCTTATTAGATTATGTAAATAAAACTCTACTTTCTGTCATTATATACTAGACCATTAAAAAATATTCTTCCTAAGAACATTCAGTTCTAAAATGTTGCATTTATTATACTAATGAAGCTGGCTTGACTAGATCTGTTTGTCCTGAAATTAGAATACCTCTCTCAAATTGACCCTCTAGGGTCGAGTTACCTCTTTGCCTGGCACTGGTTTCTCAGAATTCTGCGTAAGCCACTTCTTTTGGTTCTTGGCGTGATTACGCGAAGTGTAATGCATACGAGCTGAAAGAAAAAGACAATAATATATTACAAAGACATGATATGCCTCACAGACGGCTTCCATATGATTTTGGGATATAATTTTCTAACTATTCCATGGATTGAGCTGCTCCCACTACCTCCATTTGTTATTCAGCCCTCCATGCCGTGAGCCTGATGAGTGTACACATGAGCGTAGGAAGCTATCACCTCATAAAACTATGGTCATAGACATAGTACTCATAGTATATATATATATATATATATAAAATATCTACAAGTCTCAGAAGGTACAATGGAGCAAGTGCTACAGAAATCCAATGAGTTTAGGCTGAATTTAGGCTGAATATGAATTCATCAAAAGGAAGGTCCAATCCGGCGTTAGTCCTTATATTCTGAAACTAAACTTATACTTTTGCAAGAGTCAAAAAGTAAATTATTATATGTAAGTATTATCACAACAAATTCCTTCTAAAGTTGTGAACTCCAGCAGTGTTAACCAGTTTAAAAATGAATTAGAATAGCTAATTCTGCTTATTATCCAAAACAGTTAAACTAAATTAAAATCAGTAAAATTTTGCTTTGTTATCTATGATACAGTCATATCAGTGTGAGAAGCCTGTCTAAAACATTATAATATGTAAATGTCTTACACATGGTAAATGATTCAAACTCCAGCCCACAGAGGCCGCAGTAGTTAGGCTCCATCAGGCTCAGCAGCTTTTTCGGGAGATCCTTGATGGTATCCTTGGCAACACCACACCCTGAAATTGCACAAGACATCAGTGTTCAGAAATCTGTCATCAATTAACTTCAATAACTCTGTATGTTACACTTACGCAGTAGATATCTAAAAGCTTGAGAACCCGGAGCAAGATTCCTGGGCATGGGCGGACCACCAGGTCCAAAACCACGTCCAAACATCATCATGGGAGGCGGCGGTCCACGTGGTCCTCGAGGGCCCATTGGACCCATATGTGGGGCCCGTACAGGTGGACCCATTGGTGGGCCCATAGGTGGACCCATAGGTGGGCCCATTGGTGGGCCTCTCGGAGGCCCAAATCCACCACCAGGCCCATAGCCGCCACGGTAGTTGCCATAGGCATTGTTATAGCGGTCATTGCTGAAACAATTTAAAAAAACAATTGAAGTCATTTAATAGAATAAACTTGAATCAGACCTGCCTCCAAGCAAGAAGAGTGAAGGAGACTTTTGCCTGATATCACACAAAAATATAAAAGAAAATTAGATATTTATATAATATTGTAAAACAAAGGTTCTGATAAATGTTAATTATGATATTGAATAAAATAGAATGTAAAGTGCCTTTAAAATTGTTTTCAAGCAAGGTAACAGCAATAGTCACATTCAGATTTTCTATTGTGTTATATCTTGAAATTAAACTGGCAGAAATCTCACAAACAGTTTTAATCAATATTAAAGGATATCCTTACACAAACTGTTAATCAGATTATTAAATTCACACAACTTATGAATAAAAGTTATGTGATTACTTAGACAACACAGGTGTTTTTCATATTTGGGTTATTTTTCTTTTATGACTTCAGTATTGTATCCCAAGAAACTACAATTCATGGTGGGTTTGATGACCATGTGATTTATATATATCCTTCTACTTAGTTACAAACAGATAAACCCACATTTACTTATATCGGGTTGAAAATGGGTACTAGAGCTTACCCAAAAAATGTTGCTTAGTGCAATATATACAAGTACCAATCAGTTTATCAGTTTGTAACTAAGCAGTAGTAATATGCGCCACAACAGTTTAAATTATAACATTTCATTCATAAATTCATTAGCACAATACTTAATTGAGGTCATGCACATTGTGCCTTGCCAATCACTGTTAATTGGTTTGCCAGACTGGTTACTGTTGAAAAAATCTAATATTCAGCACCCTAATCATCAAACCAACCAGCAAAGTAAAGTGAAGTTAGGTAGAACGAAATTTTATGCAAATGGGTTTCAAGCCACAGTATACTTACTTGGGCAGTCTACGTTTTGGTGGCCGTATCGGTCGCATTGGCTTGTTCATCGCAAACCCGTTACTATTCCCGAAATCCACGTCTTCTACAAAACTATGGTCACCCATTATTTTCGCTGCAAAGTAAGAGAAAGTATGTAGATGTTCAGATAACCAATACATAGGCATAGAACATGTATTTCACAGTTTAAGGCTATTCAGATATGCTATAGCTATTATGATCAGTAACTGGCAATATGTTTTGTAGTAAATTAAGCGGTATTTACCTGTATTGTACGAGTAATTCTATTTTTTCATTTATCGATTGCACCGCACTGACACTGACAGAACAGATATAACCAAGTTGTCGGCGTCGCGTCGCGTCGGCTGGGATCGGTCGGCTCAAAATGCGTCACCGAGTCACCGACCGACTCGCATGTGCCGTGGTCCGAATCACACGAGCACTAAAGCGTAAACGTCAAGATGAAGATGACGCCTGGCATTATACCCCTATAATTCATATGGGGGCAATTTCACTTTCAGGAACACCCAATTACCTTAATTGTCAAATAAAAGTTAAATCAGTGGTTAGTTTAGTGACGACGATTAAGCTTGAAATATTTATATAAATCATCTTTATTCGTATTTTTCTATTACAATAACACGTATTATTTATGGATTAAACATAAACAGTAGATTATATTGAAATTTAAAGCTTAATTGTCGTCACTAAACTGACCACTGATTTAACTTTTATTTGACAATTAAGTTAATTGGGTGTCCCTGAAAGTGAAATTGCCCATGGGCGGGATATCATATAGACAAAGAAAAAGATTAAAGATCTTTATTTTATAATTTAGGCACATTACATGCACTTATGAACGTCAAAGAAAAATCTACACCGGTTCAAACACTAAGGGTTCAAACCCTACACCTCTGACCCGAGAAGATACCCGCAAGACTACGACAGTTCGAATGGCGGTCGCGCTCATGCCGGTCCACATCAAAACGGTATTTTCGTGACCTTGAGCGCGTTAACTGATTCGGACCAGCTGTCAGCACTGTAAGCTCTGTGAGCCCTGAGCATGAATCGGACCACTGCTAATGACGTCACCAGATTTCTGTAAGTCCAAAAGTCAATGTCCAGAAAGAATGAATCGGACCGACCGTTACCATGCTCAATACGCGAATCGGACCAGGACAATTTGATTCAATTCAATTCAATTCAAATACTTTATTTCAGGCATAAGCCCATATTATTTGTTAGTAATACATAAAAATAATCTTAATATACTAAACGTTAGCACCTAGCGCCTAGGGAAATTAGTCGGAACTTATTAATTTACTTCCCTTCCCATTTTCCTCCCGGGTGATGAAAATCATCGTTTATGCAGTGTGTCGGCGGAAGAGAAATGTATAATCTAGGTACAACCCCCTTTCATTCTAGTTTCCCGCCCTCTAAATACTATTTTACTAAGTTAACTAACAAACTTCGCCTAAACTTTGGTGGGTCTTGTTTAATTCAGAAATAAATGAAACTCAATAGGTGTACTAATGTCAAATGGTTCTCTTTATTATCCATGTTTAGGTATTGATTTTCTTAAAACTAGCGTGTAAGTACATTGTATGCCAATCGTTTATGTTTAATATCCTTATAAGTGCACTTCAATTTAGAAAGTTATAGTGTTTCTTATTCTTAGGAAATTAATAATTATTATTAGATCACTATCAGGATCATTTAAAATTCACTTTAAAGTGGAAATAATTGTAAAATGTGTTTGGTAGTTATTTCCATTTGGAAAATCTAATTCGATAGTAATCAATCATTCGTAGGTAAATCGCTTATCACCCGGTAAGGAGTAAGTACCAATTTTTCTCTTTTACATAAAAAAATTACGAAGACAGACTGATAAAACTAATTTATAAGCGTAAAATCATTGGTAAAGTGAAATGTAGAAAATCAATTTAATAAATATCTGAACAAATAGTACTAAGTATAATAAGAGCGACGATGTCGCAATATGTTCTTACTTCATGGTAAGTATGTTTATTGATAATCTAGTAGATTCGTAAATTCCAATTAGATAATGCAGTTTACATAAATTGTCATTAACAACTACAACTACGTAAAAATGTGTGAAATTACTGTAAAATGTGTTCTAGTCGTTGCGACATTATTTTGTTTGCTCGTATACTGAAAAATAGTAAATTTGTTCTATCATAGCAATAGTCATCCTTGTCTTCTGTTCCAATATGAAATCACGGTTGCCTATTCAGTGGATTGTGGGTAAGTTACCCACGGTAGGTAGGTACATCTTGACGTGATCGTGTACCCTTCTGCTTCTTTATAGGTACTCGTACCGAAGGTGTACGGAGTTGAGATGTAAAGTGAAAAAAATACGCGCGATCATTGTACCTACACCTCGCGCAGCGTGTGGTAGGTACAGTAAAATAATTTCTCATTCTCTCTAAATCTGTACAGTCGCCATCAGATCTATCGGAGCTATGGGGGTGGTCACAAATATCGGATCGACGTCTCTATTGTCAAGGTGGTAAAGTGCATGTTCCGATATTTATGACCACCTCCACAGCTCCGATATATCTGATGGGCGACTGTACAGATTTAGAGAGAATGAGAAATTATTTAACTTCGGGAAAACTCGGATCTTTATCGAAATATGATGAAACCCGAACTGTCAATGAATGATAGTATTAATCGAGTGATATGTAATTCTTCACTTTAACATTTGACACCAAATACTATCATTCATTGACAGTTCGGGAGTCATCGTATTCCGATAAAGATCCGGGTTTCTCAAAGGAAAATAATTTCTCACTCTAAGTATGTGACATGTAGTGTCAGATTTCATGAGGTATGTTCTAATTTCTGACAACTTTATCTTTTCTATGAGTAATTTGTATTTTATGATTTTATTTGGATAAGTACATTACTATGATGTCAAGCCCACAAAAAAATCTGACAGCACTTTACGGCCTTGACATAAGATATCGTAAGATAGGTACTATTGCCGGTGACTGCACCTAGCTAAGTGCCTACTGAAAATTTAGATGACACGAAATACAATTTTCTCCATGAAATTAATTACAATATAGCGTAAAGTGCCGTATTTATTGCCGGTCACTGAAATGTTTTTTTTTTTTACAGTGAAAAGTATGATAATTATTACGTACAAAAATTGATCATATTCTTTATAGTGGCCTGCCACATTTTGGAAGAGCTAAAGTGCTTTATTCTTATAAATAACGAACGAACCAGATATTTAGTCCGTCAAAATTTCCGTAACGGATTTTAGACACTTGTCTACCTACTGAAAATATAGTCGTCTATATTAAATATGTCAGTAGTAATAAGTTGTTTTAAAGTTTATTAATTGTCTGTCGGTTGTTGAACCAATGATGCCTTGTTTCAATTGACGTATAAACTCGCCATGTAAAAATTTAGCTTTCTATAAAATCCGCTACAGAAAACTCATACAGGCTCTACAGTACTCATACATATATAAATAAGTACCAGACAACATTTATTCAGAAAGTCGATCAGCCGCAGAATCAATAGGTACATGTATAAGTAAGTACCTATAAATGCATACTTTGATAGTTACTTATACTGTACGTCATTTTCAAACAAAAAACATTTAAGGACGGGCATATAAAGATGGCATGTATAAGGAGCAAGGTAGGCCGCTTCATACCTTGCCACAGTGACATTCATAATGAGATCTCTAGCTGCTTTCATATAGATCTTCACTGCAACAATATACGAAGAGGCCCCGAAATCTATATAGTTGATTGTACCTTCTTATTATCTAAGATACCTCTATCTATTTTGCCCATAGCACTGACAAATTAAGTGACCGATATCATTTTAATTTTGTCATGTAGGTATAAATTCTCCAATTTAAGCACAAAAGACATTTTGCAAAAAATAACATCATTGTGGAGAAAATACAATTCCCTAAGGTTGTGATTAAAAATATTTTAAGACTATCTAAATAATACGTTGCTTTATTTACCTACACCTTATACCATAATTTATGCAAGTTAGAAATGGCAGTGAATTATGTAGGTAAATTTAGAATTTTTAATACATTAATATTCTCCAATATACATAAGTACCCACTATTGGGTATGATATGAACAAGTATTACAATTCATAATAATGTTAAAAGTACAATTCCAGATTGCAAAGTGTATTGAAACAGTGAAAATCCATTAAGATTTATGTTCGTGTCCAATCAAGAAATATTTGGTAAATTCCAAAGTACCTATTATTTCTGGTTGCTAAAGGTCCCAACCGTTACTTTAGGAAACTAAGGTGCCCGTGTAATATCGCCTTAGCGAACGTGTTAGTATATACCTACTGACAGTTAGACAACTTGTGTTGCAAGTATAACTGTAACACCTGGACACTTTTCTAATTCAATGCGAATTCAATGTTAGTATTATACTGCACTCATCGTGTGCATCATGCCAACAAAAGTGGTAAATTTTTGTCGATATCCCTATATCACTGTGCAGATAGCATGCCGTCAAAAGCTCGAAGTAAATAGTATATAAGTGGTATTCTGTACCACTTAAAACTAGCTCATCAAAATCCAGCAACCTGATGCTGCCGCCACACATTCGCGCGAGTAGCGAGGCGAAACGCGAGCACGCATGTGTACGCGGACGTCTAGCTATTCCTCTCGTCCCTCGTTTTTGTAAAGGCAAAGGTTCGTCGAACATTTCGACGAATAGCGAGGCGAGAGACGAGCCAGCATGTCTAAACGCGGAGTGAAAGTATTTATGTCGTCCAAAGAGTAGGTAAATCTCGATCTGTAAGGTGCTTTAGATAACTGTCGGTTATCTGTGGTTCACTTCAATCGAGCTCATCAAAATCTAGCACCCTGAACGTGGACCTCGCGAGGGGCGGGGAAGGGGTGGGAGGGGCGACCACGACCGCAGGTGGCCGTAGGGCCTCATGCTAGTCGTCCACCAGCTCCCACAGCATGAGGGCGGCGTCGGAGCCGCCGGCGGTCACGAGGCAGCGGTCGTTGAAGAGGAAGCGGGCGGAGTACACGGAGCCACTGTACACTTTCATCTCGTTGTATTCTGCTTTGGGGCTGGCGCAGGGGTATCTGTGTACGGTAGCAACATTGGTAAACGTTGAAGCATATGTCAGAAGCCAACGAGCCCATAAAAGGAAATTTTAGTAAAGTGGTGGAAAACGACGAAATCTTGAGATGATAATTACTTGGGACCACCCAACTATTTAGTACCAACTAGAAAAAAATTAGTGATTGAGAAAGAAAGAGATAAAATTGAATGACTAAGTAATAAAATCTACTCAAAAGAAAGGAGGATGGTCAAATTGGCCTATAGACCAATAAGGACAAGCGATATGTCACTGGATAGCTTATTCAAAGTCCTAAAACTTTTACTATGGCAAGTAATCCCAAATCTTTGTGTGAAAAAAGTTATCGCTGCATAAAAAAGTTTAATGACTTGAAACGTTACTATGTATCTTTTTTGATACAAAGTTCCTATATCGCTTTAGACTATGAAGGTTTTCTTACTGTAGATGATTTTGTGTCATGTTTTTGTTTTTTATGCCTTTTCATATGTTTGGTTGTATCCAATCGCGTAAGAGCGAGAACTTATTTGTGTTATATTTTGATAAATAATAATGCCATTGGCATACGTGCATTAGCACAATATTACTGCACCTGTTTGACAGGCACTGTTGGAAGTTGTGCACATAATTATAGTATCCATAGTTTGGTACCTTGGTTCAGGAAGACACGAACTATTTATTCCTCTAGCTGGGCACTTAACACAGCTCATAATTGATGAACCTTTTGCTTAAAGAATAGTACTCATTGTTTTATGGTATATCAATCGATATTTAGTTGTTTTCTTTTGTGTATTCATGTAAAAACGCTTAAAAACCGTTGTATAGAACTTAAACACTGTATATGTCAGTAAAAAAAATCTTGTTGAGGGAATGTTTTTATTTTGCCATAACTTGTTTCACACAGCGATTTAAGATTTCCTGACATACAAAAAGTTTTAGAATATGAAAAAACCTTTCAAATGACATATGGCTTGTCATTATTGGTTTTTAGGCCAGAGTCCATATGAATCTGGGCATCCTCCTTTAATGTGTACACATTCCTCGTGAATTCTTTCAAGATATTTTTTCTCAAAATGCCAATCAACAACTCTATCAAATGTAATATATAATAGGTACCAAATAGGCAATAGGAACTTACCTGAACAAGCGCAGATACCCATCAGAATCCCCGCTGATCAATAAATCGTGCGCAGCGGACCGACTCGCAGTAGATATCAGGGATGTCATCGGGTAAAATCTGTTATTCCACATTCCTGTAACATTGAATTCGTACAAGAAAAGCTGATTTCAAAATAGCAAATTTAGAAACATACAATAAATATAGAAATTGTATTATCTTTAATCTACAAATAATGTTAGTTATACTGTGTGTGGTGTACTTATTGTTTATAAGACATAACTAACAAACAGAGAGAGAGATAAGTTTTATCTATTTATTAACACGTTCAGCTCCCACGACACAACGTATGTGATCTTATTAAACCTTCTCTAATGCCAGTGACACAGCGTATGTGATCAAAAATTATTGAATTCCTATGCCAGTGAGAAGTATTTGTGTTTAAAAAGATAGTTCTCCTATGCCGGTAACACTTAAGTGTGTACAGATAAATTAACTGGCCAATGCCGGCGACACAACACTTGTGTTAAAAACTTTCGTATTCCTACACAACTGGCACAGGAGTATAAACTCGACTTATGACAGCGGCATAGGAATAAAAAATCGTATAATGCCAGTGGCATGCTTTGAGTGATCGAGATTATTTCTACGGGCATATTGTAAGCGTTTAGTAAGTCAGTACCGAGGGCGAACGTATTAAAGGCTTACCCGAAACTAAGAAGCCGACCGTAGAGTTAAACGTAGACCACTTGACATCCTTCATGGCTATCGGGCTCTTCTCGGGTGACAAGGATTTTATATCCCCTGAAAACACGTGGACACATTATCAGACACATGTCGTTTTGTTATAGTGACGAAGAATTTAATGGAACGATCATTAAGAATACCCAATCTACACGTCGCTCTCGCTTGGTATATATGCGAAATATAGGTATATTGTGGGTATTTTATTGAGTTTATTGGTTCCTTTGTCAAAAAGTATAAGATATTACAATGTTCCAGTGAATTGAATCTATATGGTGTTTTCATCGCTATTAATTTGTATATTAAGGGCCGACTTCTTTAGATGCTGCGTTTTGGTTTTAAGTAGTGGGTTATGTAGGTACTAGCACGTACCAGTCATATTGGTATGTTCGCAGCAAGATTAAAATATTCAATCGGAAGGTCGCCTGTGTAATAATTATAGCAACAAGTTACCTTTGGCTTAAACTCTGATCTTTTGCTGTCGTGTAAAATATCTACTTACAGAAAGCCAGGTCATAGTCTGCTGTGACAGTCTGCAGATAGTTGCCGTCCAGGCTCCAATCTAGCTGGACTAAGGGCTGCGCGCCTCGGATCTTGTTGGACTTCTTGTAGGAAAAGCCATCCCGGGACACGCGGAATAAGTAGATGCTACCGTTTTGTGAACCAATGGCGAGTAAGTCTCCAGCTGAAGTTAATAAGAAAACATGGATTTGTGTAAAAATGTGTTATTTAACAATAATATATATTATTTGGAAAAAATCAAAAATAACACAAAACCTCAATATCGTATAGGTACATACAACATAACACAATAGAGTTAAAAATATATATATATATATACGCGTCGAATTGAGAACCTCCTCCGTTTTTTTCGTCGGTTAAAAAATAACATCCAACACGGATTATTTCGCGTATACTATTTTAAACTTCATCCCCACGTATCGAACCATTTAGCAGCGTTCGCGGTTATCGGGCGTAAGACAAAAAGAAAATAAATGAAACAATCGATATGTGATTTCGACATGGTTTACACCCCACCTAGCAATGCAAATCGTACTTTTATCATAGCGAACATCGAAAAAGAACAGTACAAATTAAGTCACCTTTACATGTTCGATACTAATTAATAGAGATATATCTAAATTACTACTTAGTTATAACCAGGGGTCGGATATTTCGATCGATATTTACCTAAACTTGGCAAAATCTCGGAAAATGTTGGGCTAATATGGAGGCGGCTTTTTATTATAATAAAAAGTTTAATAAATATGCTCCGAAAAAGTTTAGGTAAATATCGATCCGAATATCCGATGTCTGGTTATAACGAATGAACTCGTGTACTTATATCGCACTAGGCGACCTATTTCGGGTAAGCTCTAGTACCCATTTCCAAGTAGAGACAGTTTTCAATGAGTGACGCACCCTCAACCTCAGCGGTGTCCTGATTCGGCTTGACAATGGGGGCCAGCGCTTACTCGATATGTCTCCGAGTATCCGTTGTAACAGTTGTAGTAGCATGATTCACAAGTTTGAAATAGTTTTCTACCTGAATTATACATCAAGCAGTTGAGTGGCGAGCCACAGACGCGGAGTGTGGCCACGTGTGCTCCAGCATCAGCGTTCAGCACCACCAAGTGTCCCTCGGTGCTGCCGGCAGCCAGCGCCCCGCCGCCGGGGTGCCATGCCAGGGACACGCATTCATAACCAACCTATGGGATATAGAATGCTCAGTCACGCTCAGGATTTCATTAGCCTTTTTTCATTTATCATTTTCGTTACGAAAGTCTTTCGTAGTTATAAAGCGACCATTGATGTCTACTAACAGTATTTTACACTGTAAGCGTGAACTGTTAGCCCACTGGATTCAAAACGTGGTAAGAAATGTAAGTTTTTGTTGCAAAAACAAAAAAAAACTCTTTTACATTTAGCTAAGCCGCTGCCACCTCGTAAAGTGCACAGCATAATGCTGCGTTTTCACATTGAGAATACATAATTTAAATAAAGTATTTATATAGTTTAAATCATTTTTAGCTCTTAATTTGGCAAAAAATAGTGCGTTCCAGTCTCGGTGTATGTGACTAATCCTGAAATTTTTAACTACAAAAAGACACCGGGGTACCCTGCCAAATTAAGAGCTAAAAAGTATTTACATACACTACACTTCATTTAAAGTACTATATTTATAACTAATAAACCTTATAAACTAAAACTAATATTAATAAAAATACAACAAATTTAACTTCGCCTTTATAAAATTCGCCCCGTTGCTGACAGCATTTCCCCGCTGAATTGCAATACCAATTCGCTGTTTTATTTGACTCCCTTTTTACTTCACAATGTAATATTGTGTGTTCCACGCGTATTGATTAATTCATATTTGTCCGTAAATACTAGTTTACTACCGTCAATTCACCATGTAGTATGCTAATGACTCACTTGAGTAGCAAACACGAGTTTATGGCCACGCCACAACGCGATGTTCTTGTCGTGTCCCGCCGTCGCGAACATCTCGTCGTCGGGGTGTACGGCCAGGCCCATGAGCTGCTTGTGGTGACCGAAGATCACCTGTGAATCAACGACAACTGTTAAAAAATGGACCATGATCTATTATATATTCTGTGCCATAATAGGATGCTCGCCGTTTATCTACTATGACATAATAGGTGCGTCTCTTTTGCACTTACATGCTTGTTAGAAACCAACATCTACTATGGTATCGTCATAAAAGATAAAAGATCTTTATTTTTCAATTTAGGCACATTACATGCACTTATGAACGTCAAACAAAAATCTACACCGGTTCGAACCCTACACCTCTGACCTGAGAAGAAACCCTATCATCTTAGGCTATAATCTCTGAAATGTTTAGTTGTATGTAATGTAAAATTGCCGAGAACGATGTTCAGATTTTAATTTTGTTATCTGTAATAATTACGATCGCGATGTGTTGTTGAGATTTAATTGTGAATTGTCGTATTATTTTTCGCTCATAGGTACAGTCAATGGCTTTTTTAATGAATACGAGTATACCGTATATCAATGGCATATTGTATAAATTGTATACGTATGAACGATGGATTTAGGTACACTGATCGTTTCAACGTCATGTAATAACGATAAACAGTACGATTTAAAATATTTCTTTTTTATATTATAATTTACCTTTATACTGACTCTATAGATGGTCATTGATTGAAGTTTTATCGTTTACGGCTGTGTAAATGTTATGCTAATGTTAAGTAGAATAAGTTTACTCTAAAAAAGTACATTACAGGATGTTTCAAGGGTCTCCGTACTAGGTTGTGCCTGTATCACAATATTTATGTAGGTATAAAGAAATTCTTACTTGATTGAATCGTCTCTGGAGGGATCCTTCCATGATATTGTTGCGCGTGGTCCCAACATAAAGGTTACCGTCGTTCCGGCCCGGCCGCTGGGGGTAGATGCTACGCACTCCGCCCGCAGATTCTGGCAGCTGATAAAACAAATCTAGTAACTTTCTTATTTTTTTAATAATAAAGCTAAAAAACGTCAAATACAAATGTAAAATCTACTATTACCTTTGTCTCAGTTATCCTCTTGTAATTTTGCAAAGAATCCCACGCAGCAATCTTTCTGTCCTTCTCTCCCCCAGAAATGAGGGTTCCTTCCGATAGCATTACCAGGGAGCTGATGCCTTTAATGTGAGCCTGTAACACATTAATATAAACTGTTGTGAGTCATGTTATTGATACTTAGCTGCAAACGGATGAACTCACGTGAACTTATATCGCACTAAAGGAATAGCTATGATGTTATTTGACAACATTCACCCTCCACCGTGGTTTTTCAACCAAATTCTCAATTGCAATTATAAAATATTTAACTAGCTCACATAATTTGGTTAATCCAGAATATTTTTTCTTGTGCGAAGACTTGTAGCATAATTTTACCTCAAACTCCATTCTCACGAAATATGCACCGTCACTGTCGACGCTATACACGGTGATGAAGCCATCGCTATCGGCTGTGACCACGTCGCCGTCCTGCTCAAACTGCAGCGCAGTCACGTGTGTACGAGAGGGCTGAAAGACAAAAAAGCTTATGATCAAGAAATTGCAATTTTCGACAGTCGAGCAGTCAACTCTGACATTTAAAACACTTTGAAGTAAATAAATAAACAGCTGTGAAGGCCGTGTGATAATTGATAAAGTACCTAGTCAGCCCTATGATAGGGTCAGCATCAAACAAAGCCCTAAAAGTATCTCCTGCCCTGTGCATTTTTTTAATATAGCTATTTGTGATGTAAGTACTAGACGTATGGGAAACGAAGAAATAGTATTTTAGAAATATGAGTCACAGAAATTAAAAATCGTAATTGTAATTAATTACAAATTTCGTGAAAAAGATATTACATTCGTGACAAACTCAAAGGAAGAAGGGAAGAATACACTCAATGCGACTAATTTGAACCCATTTCAAGATGGCTGATAGCCTACCTAATTTAGTCGTTTCTTTATTATATTTAAAGCCTTTTACAATAAGCAAAAAATCAGAATGTGAGACAAGGAAGAATGACAATAGCGCCTTCTCAGTCATGCGTATTTAAAGTTTAATAAAATCATCCCGTTCGATTTTGGACAATAAGTCTATGGTGACACACTATTCCGTGCGATTATTTTCGGTCTTAAAATTGCCCTACAAATAGTTAAAGAACTTCCACTTACAGGTTTAATTATATCGGTTCGTTCGAAGAATCCATCTTTCCGCCGGTTCCAGAATGCCAGATGTCCTTTGCCGTGGGTGATCAGCAGGTTGTCATCAAGCGGGTGGAAAGCGGCTCCCGTCAACTCTTCTTGCAGCGTCTTTTTGAAACAATAAGTATTTATACTAAATATTTATTAAATATTTCAGGACAATCTACGGTAAGCTCAGTAAGGCTTGTGTTGTAGGTACTAGACGATGATATATATAATAGATAGATACATTTAAATACTTAAATACATAGAAAACACCCATGACTCAGGAACAAATATCTGTGCTCATCACACAAATAAATGCCCTGACTGGGATTTGAACCCAGAACCATCGGCTTCATAGGCAGGGTTTCATACCCACCAGGCCAGACCGGTCATCAAATAATACAACTAATGGAATAATACAACTAAAAACTTGATATGAAATCCTTCCTTGGGGCCCTTGAAACGGCTAGAAATATTTTTGGAATAATACAACTAAAAACTTGATATGTAATCCTTCCTAAGAGCCCATCAAAACGGCTGGAAATATTTATGGAATAATACAACTAAACACTTGATATGAAATCCTTCCTAGGGGCCCTTAAAACGGCTGGTCAGAATTTCTGGAGAACGTAGAGCTGGCGCGTATCTCTCCCAGCTCATTTTCCCCGACTCCAGCATTATGGGATCCAAGTCGAAGGTGGGATTTTTGAAAGGATCATGTTTTAGAGTAGTGAAAATCCTGTAGTGATTCGAATAAAAATATTTCAATCGACTATAATTTTGTACTCTTTGAAAGTTGAAAAGTAAAGTGTAACTAATAGATGTTAAGGAAACCATTAGTGTACTGGAGGTTAGCTTGAAGAGATCCCTGATTTTTATTTTATTTGCACCCTTTCAGTAGGTACCTACCTTGACCACTTTGTTTATTAAAGAATTATCTTAGAATAGTTTCCTCAAAATACGGTACCAAATATATGTATGATTTTCTGTGACGCAAACATGTAAAAAAAATTTTTTGGCGTAAATTTTCGAATGTCCTTTTTACGGCTGTTTCCCCACATTAGTGCAACACTTGTAGGTAGGTACGAATAAACTTTGTTAACATTAAATTAATAGAAGGTTTATTAGGTTGTATACTTTTATATGAAATAAACCACCGAACAAAACAAATGAAAATGACAAAGGCAAACTAAAACCTTTTTTCTCTTTCAAGCAAACTAACCAGTACACTTACTATTATAAATTCTAATGTCTCAAGCATTAAGTTCAAATCAGCCTAGTTAGCCTGTACAGTCGTGTTCATATGTTCCGGCGCCGCGTCACAAATCATTGAGTACAGTCGCGGACAGGAGGCGGCACGGCACGCCAGCGATAAGGGTGACAAATACAAAGATTTATCCACTGATAACTTGCCACAAAGAACTTTTATGACTTAATTTGAAAGGTCTTCAAAGTGATTTTATAGAACACAGAGAGATGCATATGCACTTGGGGTCGTGTAATATTGTTATTTCATCAGTTCAAATATCAGAATTTCGGATGTGAATCAAAACACTTGTAAATAAATAAATAAAAATCGATTTTAACACTACGTCTGATTGTCCCTTAGAGCAGTGGTCTTATTACAAGCTATTTAGAAAATACTACGTATATTGTTAGTCAAACCAGGTAGGTACCAACTATGAAACACCAAGTAAACCATATTTTTAACGAATCGCGATTAAATATTTTTTTGTTGAATCAACAATATTTTTAGCTTAAATTAACATAAATTGTGATTTAGTTTCATATTGAATCAAACCTAAAGGGTATGACAACTAAAAGCGTTATCCACCTTAAACCCTTTCAGTCTTATTGAAATTTTTACTTGTTAGAAAATATATATATATATATATAATTTCTTTATTAAGACAACTAAAAGTCCACAAACGTGTTATTAACAAACTGCAATACTTATATACTAGGTTAGTCTTCATACTAGGATTTAATTTACATAATAAACAACCACAGAGTGGGGGTTTATTAATGCCGACATCCAGTGTCTTTGCAAAAGACTGTCAGCCTTTTCGGCTAACATATTTAGGATGCCATTGGAACTGCCCCAGACTCTGCTTCGGATGGATAAGATATTTTTTCGCATTACTGCATAAAAATCATCAACATGGGCGTCGGCAAACATGCCAGACGCGCTGCAGAATCTAGGGAGTCCAATGAGAATCCTAAACATGTTATTATAGAGGACTCTTAAGGCGCTGAATGCTCTCTGAGAGTAACTAACCCACAGGCCGCTAGTGTAAAATGATTGACAGAAGGACTTGAACAAGGTTATCTTAACTTCTCCTGTGCAATGCGCGAACCTGCGAGCCAGCATATTCCCACGAACCGCCAGCGCCCTACGTTCCCTCTCTATGTCACAATCGTCTTTCAGGTCACTTGTGATAATGTGACCTAGGTATTTGAACCTATCAACCACTTCCAGCTCATTTCCATACAGTCGAAGGGGTGGCACATAACCTGAGGGGCAAGAGAACGCGCACGCGCCACGCGCAGTAAAAACCATGACCTGCGTTTTGAGACAGTTGTACCTTAGTCCATGTGCTTCGGTATAGTTCTCACATGCCCGAAGCAGGATCCTGAGTGCACAAATTGACGGACTCAGCAGCACCATATCATCGGCGTAACTAATGTTATTGACCATTTGACCGTCTATAGAACATCCCGCATGCATGCTGCTGAGTCCAGCAATCAGCTCGTCCACATACAGACTGAAAAGTTTAGGAGACGTAAGCCCCCCCTGCCTGACTCCACACTCTAGTCTGTACGTGTCGGAGACCGCTCCCGCCCACCTTACACAGTTCTCCTGCTGCTCATACCAATGACTGAACAAATCGACCAGCTCTTTAGGCATCCCGGTGGCCCGCAACTTACTCCACAGTATACGATAGGAAACCATATCGAAGGCTTTGGATAAGTCCATGAAACATCCAAACACTGGTGTCTTTCTTTGAGTGTAGTACCTGACGGTCTCCTTTAATGTGAAGATAGCGCTCTCCGTCGAGAGGCCTGTTCTAAACCCGAATTGAGCATCTTGAAGTTTAATATGTTTATCAAGTTGTTTATTAAGAAGACCGTCAAGCACCTTCGCCATTACTGTCGCCAGCGATATGGGTCTATAGTTATTCATATCGGATACGTCCCCGGTTTTATTTTTTACAATGGGCACCACCAGCGTGCGCATGAGACCCGCAGGTAAGTAACTATGCCGAATGAAGAGGTTCAAAAGCATACTGACGACTCTTGGGAGATATGGACCAGCGTGCTGGAGATGCTCGATGCTGAGCCCGTCGTGCCCTGGCGACTTCCCGCGTTTCGTTTGTTTTATTATATCAGCTACATCACGAGCTGAGAAATAAACCAGCGGTAAGTTGCTTTGCTCCTCATCGAGCACCTCCTGCCGCTGCCCTCCGCACGGCAGCCCATACGATGTCTCAGTAATAGGCGAAGCCTTAATTCTAAACTGACGCATAAACCGATTGGCAATCTCAATTGGATCACTTACTCCGTTCACACTCGTAGGTAAGCAAGGCTTTGAGCTTAGGCTTTGAGTACTTTTCCAAAAAGATTTGAATTTTTTTTCATGTTGTTTTGCAATGATATCCATTTTGATTTGATTTTGATTTTTAATACACCATTTTAATTTACTTTTGAAAATCTTCCTTGATTCACGCATTAGATTATAAAAGTGTCCACCGGATTGTTTGCCATACAAAACCCACAACTCAAAATATCGCCTAGCCACTCTATGCGCTTCCCCAACATGGAGATTCCAACCTACGACTACCTTTTTTCTCATTTTGTTTACGCGCCTGTTGTAGGTCAAGGTCGCAGCATGCGCCATCGCTTCACACAATTTATCAGAGGCTAGGCATTTTTTTTAAAATAAGTAGTAAAAAGTTGAGTCTCAGGTCACAGTCTACGAATTAATTACTATAATATATTTTTTAATTATTTATTTGTTGAAATCCTCAATAACGGATATAATAAATTATACCTAATTACCACACAAATTATAAACGACATGAAAGTAGCTATAAAAAGTATGCCAACAACAAACAATTAAAATTGAACCATATCCGGTAGTATGTAAGGTCGTATTTGGATTGGCTTATTACCTTTATTGTCGTAGCACCGCGTAGCTACGAGTTGCTACGGCGCGGCGTAGCGGTGTAGAGGGAGTGGGCGTGGCCTGGGTGTGGGAGTGTTGAACTCAAATGTCGTATATTAAATGCTTTTGTGAGTTGTTATGTTATACGTGGTATGAATGCAAGTGGAAAACCGAAAACGATGTGGAAAACGGAAGTGGTGGAAAACCGGTTTTTCTAATTCGCTATTGAAAAAAATGTCTACGTCAAAATTTTGAATTTTAAGGTGCCGAGAAGCTTTATTGAGACAATCGTTAGAAGGATAATAAATATACATATTATAGAATGATCCATTCAAAAAGTATGGTGGAAATATTTTATACCAGTCATTACGCTTTGTCATAGGATTATTTTACATATTTGTAAAAAAATAAATATGTACTCGTATGTTAAAGTTAAAGTCTATAAACAATTTTCCATTGTTATTAACCATTGGGACAGAAAAATCTTGGAGTGGTGACCATATGTTAGGATAACGCACTGTCGAACGTCCATAAACTAGTCGGTCGGATAGCCTTAAGCGCTGGGAATCGGTAGCTGAAGTGTACTGAAGAATTGAAGATCGTTAGTGGTGATTTATGAGTGTTGTAGGTAAATTCGGGATGTATAGAAAACAAAAAAAAAGTAAAGAAACTCAATTACCTTAAACTTACCCTAGCTAATCATAAACTATCATAGTTCCACATAGGTACGTAAAGTTGTTTATTTATTTAGTTTAAATATGCGATAATTACTTGTATTCAGTGAAAAGGAATATATAAAATAATATTTTGTCATGTGTCACACGATTTTTTTTTAGGATTCTATCAGCCATATTTGTTTACATTATTTTAATTTTCTATTGAATCTGAATATAGGTAAAAGCGTCAACACAAAACGGGTATCAATCAGATAAATCTCAACACTAATACAATCGCTAAACAGACTGATCTCCGTACTAAAATATATTCCATTTCACAAGAAAACAAAAACTTATCAACATCTCCTATCGGCCATCTTAATGTGTCCCTTGACCTAGAAACGTTGACAACGTTCAGACTTACAATCCAGACAAATTATATTCTGTATTATATTATGTCTAGAGCTGTAGGTTCGCGTGAGTAAAGTACAGTATTCGTTGCTTATGCTTGGTTTACACGCTGTACTAATTTGTTTACGGGTGAGAGTCGACGGCAAAGATATGTATACACTTTGGCGTCTTATTTTTACAAATAAGTTTATGTATGTGTTTAAATATAATCCCCCAATGCCGGTGACACGGCAGTTGTGTTCGAAACGTTCATAATACCAATGGCATAGGAGTAAGAATTTGAATTATGACAGCGGCGTAGGAATAAAAATGTAAAATGCTTGTAAATAGAATTATCGCGTTAATTTCTAACGGCATATTGTATGCATTTAGTAAAACAGCACCGAGGGCAAACGTGTTAAATAAAAGCATGTAAAACGAGTAAGGGGACAAAGTGTATACATATCTTTGATGTTGACTGTACAAATGCTTGAACAGTAGACGTATAAATACAGCACGGCGTCTAAAGTTTGTATTTTTTGAAATAAAATGAACAATTTACTTGAGGCCATAAAACATTTAAACAAAAGAAAACTTAAAAAATATAAGCCTGGGCAGAGGCATTTCATTGCCGTTTATTATAAGTAACTAGTTACAAATTCGGGTCATACAGTCAACCATATCGATACGAACATAGTGCTAAAACATGTAGGTATGTGCATATGTGGGCTCATTATTGTCTCAATATTAAGGTATGACATTGTTCAACACGGGAGAAAGAGTCTATTTATGTTCCGTTTTCCCTTTCTTTCTCATTAATTGTGTATATTTTCTATTTTGTTTTTTCATTAGTGCTTTGCAACGACGACACTTAATTGACCGACGACGAACTTGTACAGTCGCCATCAGATATAGATTTACAGCGGAGCTAGTGTGGAGGCGGTCACAAATATCTAAACATGCACTTTATCGCCTTGATAATAGAGGCGTTTTTCAATTATTTGTCACCTCAACAGCTTCGATATATTTGATAGTGACTGTATTATATACTCACCGCAACTTTGCCCAGCAGATGTCCCCACTGCCACTGCCAGACAGATAGAATGCTTTCGCGCCCAGCATCCACAGCGAGCACGTAGCTGCCTCCGTTCTGTTGAAACAACTCATTTAATATTCGTATCGTATTCAATTGTTGCCTTCCAACAAAGTCACATTCAAAGGTGTGTTATATATTTTCTTTCGTTTTAGAAGGGTTTACTATTGAATTGCCGACAGACATTTCATCGATTATTATTTCAATTAAGATTAAGAGTTTCAAAGTCTTTTGATTGGAAGTTGACTTATTTCAATAAAGTTCATGTCATGGCTTTTCATTTCGGGTTTTTTTAATTCATTTTTTTTACACGTACAAGAATATTCATACCGCATAATATTTTTTCAACAACAAAATAAGTTCTAACCTAACCTAACCCACTTCGGACAAAAGTTCGTTTTCTCAGGCATCGCAGTTCTAACCTAACCCACTTCTGGCAAAAGTTCCTTTTCTAGGGGGTCGCATCAATTCTAATCTAACCTAACCAACTTCTGGCAAAAGTTCGTTTTCTTGGGGGTCGCAGTTCTAACCTAACCTAACCGACTTTTGGTAAAAGTAGGTTGTCTTGGGGGCTGCAGTTCTAACCTAACCTAACCCACTTCTGACAAAGTTTTCTTGGGGGTCGCAGTTCTAACCTAACCTAACCCACTTCTGACAAAAGTTCGGTTTCTTGGGAGACGCAGTTCTATATTAAAGTACCTATAATACGTCGAAGAAATGAATTGCAATGTTTAGTAGTTGTGTGAGGTAAAATAATTTGAAACGGACCATCGATTAAGTAATATTAGTTAAATGGTATTTCTAAAAATTAAGAAAAACGGAAATGAATAGTAGTTGAAAGAAAATCACGCCAAACAATATTACTTGTTCTGAAGTTTCGATGAATCGTTGTCGATGAAATGAGTGTCGGTAAAACAAGGGTACACCGCGACCAACCCTAATTAACCAATATGTTAGACACGTTACCAGCTGTGAGAATGCGACAGCAGACACTCCTGCCTCGAACTCCGCCATCCCGAACACGTGGAGAGTCTGTAGAGTGTCCGTGCTCCAGATGCGGACGTGGGCCTGGGCGCGGCGCCCGCGACCGGCGCGTTGCCCGCTTGCGACTAGCTCGCGAGAGGGATGCAGTTCCATGCTGGACAAAGACGAGTTTATTTTCAGTTTACTTTTATTAACCCTATACAGCCTTCCAGGTGGACTGACGATCTTGTGCGGATAAAAGCACAATAGGTACCTAGATAGAGGCTGAAGAGGAGGAAAAAGAAGAATCCTACGAAAGCCGAGAACACAGCATGAGCGCTCTCGCGCCTACCACGTTACCCACACCTGAAGTTGTTTGATATTGGGAAGTTTTCAAAATTTGGTACACCCAATTAGCGAAAGCTGTTAAAAAAATATCACTGTCAGTTTCGTGACGACAATAAAGCATGAAAATATCGAAGTTTATAAAACGAACATCAAAAGTATCAAAACCAAGTTTTAGTTGTTTTATTTCATCAAAACCAAGTTTTTATAGAAATTTAACTCGATTGTCGTCACGAAACTAACAGTGATTTTTTTTAACAACTTTCGCTAATGGGTGTACCTACCAAATTTTGAAATCTGCCATTGAGCAATATCGGTTACAATGATGAAACACCGCCGATATCACTTTAAAACATAAAAAGTTACATATCTAACTTCTATTTTAGATACAGGTCTTAGATCAATCATGGCATTTGTACTGTTTTTCACTAGACCTACAGAAACATATACTAGGCTTGTTACTCACCACTGAATATCCTCGGTGTGTCCAGTGTAATGTCGTTGGGCCTCCTCGTCTCGGTCGTACATGATGGCCACGGCCGCCACATAGTAAAGCAGCTCGCCCGTAGGCAGCACCCAGAGGTTGCGTCGGCAGTCCGAGCCTCGGTAGCCGTACCTGGCAGTGTCAATTTAATTATCAACTTTTTAATTTTGTAACCCTTTTTTTTATTTACATGTATGATATTTATATGTTTTAATTTTGTCTTTCACGCTGCTTTCACGTTACCTGTTTCCTCATTAAGGGACTAAAAGTTTAAGGGGAGGGACTAATATTTAACCTAAAGCAACCAGCAAGGTTCAACCTACATAGGAAACATGTATCTAGTTTTAATTTATCTGAACATATATAGGTATCATAGATGGCATTAAGAATTTCCGTAGCTTAAATTCAGGGTAAGACCAAAAGACAAAACTATCGTGAGATTAAACTATTTTAATTGTAGACAAGCGAATATTTCAAGTATCTTAAGTCGAATACTGTTCGACATGTTACGTCCCTAACAAGTTCAGTAGGTAAGAATAGTGTGCAACCCTACTAGGTATTGAAAATATTGCTATGTATATGAGGGTAGTTTCTCGCCTTCCCGTCCTCAGCTGCTGCCGGCGTCAAGTGCCCGGTCGCGCGGCCCTCAGTTTTCGTCGGTCAGCCAACGCGAACGTTACGTTAATAAAACATGTCGAGCAGTATTGGATTTATAAAACGTGAGTTAGCCGCTTCTACACAATTAATAAGAACAAACTATTCGAAGACTATGCTATTGTCCCTTTAACTTCGCTCTCTTAGTTTTACGTGTAGGTATACTAAGCGGAAAAAAAATCAATAAGAATATTCGTGCAAATTAAAAAGTGGTATGCCGTACCACAGTATTTAGTGTATACCGCCAGTATAGGTCCAGTACGATTAATTAGACATAGGCACTCGGCAATTCCTTTGTTCTCAAAATTAAAACATTTAATATCAGGTATAACCTGGTATAACAGTTACCGTGAAAACAAAAATTATGTCTTTTACAGGCAACACTGTTCCTAAATGAAAGAGACAAAGATACTTATAGACGCGATACAAGTTGTTTTTAATGTATGTAGATTTTAAATATGTATTTTAAATATTGATATATTTAAATAACTTACACCCATTCCAGTGCAAGTTTCTTCTCCGGCGGCGCATTGTCGACGGGAGCGTGGTGGATGGGCGGGTAGAAGGTGCGACGCAGCCCGCGAATTGTTACGCGGATCGGCTCTTCCTTTAGTACCTCTAGTAGGGTGTAATCTATAACATTTTGGGATATTGAAAATTTATTGACTTTGTGTACATCAAACAGTAAAAAGTCGGCGGTAAGTTGCTGTTGTGATACTTTGTGACCCAAAAGATGAAGGTAAGTTGTGACGTCGTTTTGTCGTTTAATGCTTTCCTCTATACACTCAGCTCGGGAAGTTTGAGAATAAAATTACAGGATATGAATAACAATGCATTTTATTTATTTCATAGTATTATTTACTGCTCATGCATGACTTACATAATCGATATAATGCTTACTTTCTTGTCTCTAAAATGTATTACAATGAATAAAATGTATGATTACAGACTTCCCCATTCTGACCGATATCTATGTGCCACCCTGTATGTATAAGACAGATACAAATGTGGACAGACCTGGCCTAGTGGGTAGTAACCATGCCTATGAAACCAACGGTCCTGGGTTCAAATCCCAGTAACGGTATTTATTTGTGTGATTAATAAATATTAATATGTACATTTAAGTAAAAATAACGTGCATAACTCAGGGATATTTGTGACAAACACACAATCGAGATTTGAATCAGGGACCTCCAACTTCATAGATACTCACTAGCAACTTAGAGATGGTCAAAATATCAAGTTTTATCAGTATGTACCTGAATTACGAACGATTTCCCCTTCAGGCGCGTACAGCACCCGCGGTCTGCTTTTACTGCGCGCGCGCCGTCCGCGCACCGATACCTCCTCGGACGCAGGCGCGGCAGCCACGTTGCCACGGGACCGGGATCTATGCAGATATGTAGAGTCAGTGTGTGACACCTCACCGCGAGCGGTGTGTCCTGACTCGGCTTGATAATGGGTACCAGAGTTAGATTTCGCCTAGTGAGATATAATTACACGTGAGTTTATCCGTTTGTAACTGAGTACTAGTAACATCTCTTCTTCGTCGTTCCCTCATGACTGAGGATAGTGAGGATCGTGACTAATAACTATGTCCCTCCATTTGACACGATCTAGGGCTATGTGGGCTGCCCTCTGCATGCTTGTCTAATGGAATCTGACCATCTTGCAGGAGCTCTTCCTCTAGTGCGCTTGCCCTCAACTTGCCCCAAAATGATGTCACGTCCGAGGCTGTGGTGTGGCGAACGCCCAAAAAATATGAGAAGCCTTTCCTGGCAAACTATTGAGAGTCAGTAGTAACATGGCTCACAACAGTTTTGATTATAAGATAATGTAGACTCGGGTAAGTGAACCTTACATGACTAGGTAACAAATAAATCGCTGCTTAAAATACGCAAACGGCACGGATTCGCATCAGTGACGCATCATATCCGTACCGTGACGTGCCGTTAATCGTGTCGTCGATCAGAAGGGCGCCTAAAAATCTAGTAAAATAATCTACATCAGTAGTTCTTCCTCCTATAATAATAATAATAAAAGGTGCACTGGTGGAAGCGCGGGATACCTGCTATTTGCACCACTCAGTGTTCACCAATTGTAATTATTATATATATTGGTGTATTATATATATTATATAGTAGGTATATCTTAGTCAAAATTAAAATCTCCAAACGGGTGGTCTTATAAGTTAGGGCGAAAGCTTGAGACGCCATTTCGAATCTGGCTTCGGATACTGGAAGACATTTCTAAAGTATTATGAATATATAACCTTCTCATAGGAGACTCCACGGGCAATGGCGCGCTGACTCCGGGACTCAGAGCTGGTGCAACCATCACCGAGCCCAGGTAAAAAGTCTCTACATCAGCAAACTCATTGCGAAGTTGGGAGAAACTTCGCACCTGAAAATAACATGGTCATAATAACCCATTTGACTGTACTGAACCACAATGAAAATAGGTAACTCGAAGTACAGTCGCTATCATATATCGTCGGGAATAGTGCCATACCGCGTAACTAACAAATGCAATAAGATACAAATTCTTCGCACATTGTTTGAATTTAGATCTCTATCGATATTTGTAGTTACGGTATTGCACTATCCCCGACGATATATCGGAGCGCAAATATCTGAACACGAACTTTACCGCCTTGGCAATAGAGGCGTTGTTCAGATATTTGTTCAGATATCTGATGGTGACTGTACTAATTATGCGTACACAAAGTCTTGGGCCTAGTATTTAATATGCCTGAGTCTCACGATAGTTTTGAGTTTGAAATAACATTAGGTACCTCTTGTCCAGTGATTGTGTACATCCTCTTTGCTCCACTCATTTTGAGCACTTGTCCCAAATCCTCAAGAACCTCTTCAAAAGGCTGCGTGGTCCGCAGGTTTAGCAAAACACGGCACTGTAACAAGAACATTACTGAGCCAAGATATTGACCAATAATTGATTTAAACTTTCACGGTATTATTACAACTAAACAACGACAATGTCTATCGCGAACGGCGAAGGTAATTTTTAAACTCATTATACGCGGTTATAAGTACCCGGTATGTACCCGGCCATGCGAAGTACCATCACATCACGCTTGAGTCTGGAGAAGCCCACAACTGGGGAAGTACTTCCTCCTTACAGAAGACCACAGCTATAATAGCACTGCTACCTTTCAGGTATGTAGTGTTGTGTTCTTGATGGTGAGTAAGGTTTCCAGGGCTCCAACAACTTTTAGGGTAAGAAACGCGCGGTATACCATCAGGCGGGCCGTATGCTTGTTTGCCACTGTTGTTATATTAAAAAAAGTGCCGGAAGACTCGGTGTGGGTACGGTAGACGTCCCACAAGGTGGTCCGACGGTCTAGTCAAGGTTGCGGGAACCCGCTGTAGGCAAATAGCGCAGGGCCGGGGGTTGGCGACACTAGGGGAGGCCTATGTCCACTAGTCTGGACGACTTATTTGGTTGACGGATTGGAAGTTAAGCCTGTACGAACATAATTCGTAAATTTCGAGCATCGTTCTCTTTTACTCTTAATTAAGGCGTCATGAGAGCGACGGAGTTGAACGTTTGAAATTTAAGAATATCGATTCTCGCGGTAGCGCCACTTCTCTGAGAATGGATCCGCCGTACCTACTTAGGTAAATTAGCTTGAAGAGCTGTAAAATGTGTGTGAAAGACCACTGCGACTATTTATACAGAAGCTACCCTTAACAATTACCATAAGTTGTGACATTGAGGTTTTCGATAACGAGTATCAAGTTTACTATCTATGCTTGTTCGCACTAAAATAGTACAAGCGAGATGCACAGATAGTAAACTCGATACTCGTTATCGAAAACCTCAATGTCACAACTCATGGTAAGGGTACAGGTAGTGCCGTGAGTTAATTAGGCGCGGAATTAAAAAAAAAATGTAGAAGTAACGACAAATTATTCGTTATATCGTGTGTTTCACATGCTCGATGCTCGTGAAGTATAAGCGTTTGATGTTTGATAGTTCTTTAAGTAAATTAGGGCTATTCATCGTACTTTTACTTAATTATGGGTACTTTGGTTACACGTGCCTTGTATAAGCCCTTGATATTAGCATAATGTATTGCTTGCATTCTGAAGCATAAATCGACACTACTTTGGTATTTTTAACATGTATTATCAGACTTATTTACTTTCGTGCTTTTTTAAATATTTTAGAGGTTATACTTGGATAAATGCAAAGTTACAACTGTAACAAAAAGATAAACTAATAATGTCTATGTACATGTTTATGCAACATTGAAATATCTAATTTAATAAACATCGGTCTTGTTTTCAAGCCGAAATGGATTCAAGAAGTCACCAGTACATATTATAAACGGTAGGTAGGTATTCTACCAATGAACCATTGAATTCATTATGTTTTACATCAAGGTATTTTAAGCCGTATATTCTAAAACATATGACTTAAATTCCACTTGTACGAAGGGCTTGGAAGTAATAGAATAGAGCCCCTTACTGAATATGAATCATAACATCGTAACCTCGAGCACTTACGCGATTGAATCCGAGTGTTTACTTCCAAGGTCTTCGCAAAGCTACTTATTAAACCATTCGCGAAATATATTGTATTTACAGTGATTATACACCGTTGATGGCGGATAAAACGAAATTGAGCATTCGAAGCTACCAGCGTGACTGTTTCATTATATTTATGGTTCCCTTGATTTCTTTTTAATTAGTGGTGGGGAATGAAAAATCTTTTAAATAATTATAGCAGAAACGTTCTTAGAAGGACTCGTCCACGGACTGCTTTCGACCAACCACTTAATTTACCTGTATAGAGTGATCCATGTTGTTGATGATCCGTATAACGCGGCCGCTGGTGGGCTTGCCGCCGTACGGCAGGAGCACGTCGGACTCAGCCACGGACTGCTTTCGACCAACCACTTTAATTCACCTGTATAGAGTGATCCATGTTGTTGAAGATCCGTATAACGCGGCCGCTGGTGGGCTTGCCACCGCCCGGCGGAGCCGCGTGGGATTCGGCCACGGACTGCTTCCGACCAACCACTTAATTCACCTGTATAGAGTGATCCATGTTGTTGATGATCCGTATAACGCGGCCGCTGGTGGGCTTGCCGTCGCCCGGCGGGGGCGCGTCGGACTCGGCCACGGACTGCTTCCGACCAACCACTTTAATTCACCTGTATAGATTGATCTATGTTGTTAATGATCCGTATAACGCCGCCGCTGGTGGGCTTGCCGCCGCCCGGCGGGGGCGCGTCGGTCTCCGCCACGGACTGCTTGCGACCGACCACTTTAATTCACCTCTATAGAGTGATCCATGTTGTTGATGGTTCGTATGGTACGGACGCTTACGTGGTTGCCGCCACATGGCAGGAGCGCGTCGGACTCATCCACGGACTGCTTTCTACCAACCACTTTAATTCACCTGTATAGATTGATCTATGTTGTTAATGATCTGTAAATATAACGCCGCCGCCGGTAGTCTTACCGCCGCACGGCAGGGGCGCGTCGGTCTCCGCCACGGACTGCTTGCGACCGACCACTTTAATTCACCTCTATAGAGTGATCCATGTTGTTGATGATCCGTATAACGCGACCGCTGGTGGGCTTGCCGCCGCCCGGCGGGGGCGCGTCGGACTCGGCCACGGACTGCTTTCCACCAACCACTTAATTCACCTGTGTAGAGTGATCCATGTTGTTGATGATCCGTATAACGCGACCGCTGGTGGGCTTGCCGCCGCCCGGCGGGGGTGCGTCGGACTCGTCCACGGACTGCTTTCGACCAACCACTTAATTCACCTGTATAGATTGATCTATGTTGTTGATGATCCGTATAACGCGGAAGCTGGTGGGCTTGCCACCGCCCGGCGGGGGCGCGTCGGACTCGGCCACGGACTGCTTTCGACCAACCACTTAATTCACCTGTATAGAGTGATCTATGTTGTTGATGATCCGTCTAACGCGGCCGCTGGTGGGCTTGCCGCCGCCCGGTGGGGGCGCGTCGGACTCGGCCACGGACTGTTTGCGGGTGCCGGCGCGCGACCAGCCGCTTGGGGCCGCTGCAGCGGTGGTGGTGCCGCCGTACCACATGCCGTTCTTTTTGCCGTAACTTGCTGCCTGTTGGATTATATTTTAAATAGTATATAATTATGTATTGAACATCTGCTGACCAATTCTTAAATCGATAAAATCCTAAACTAATAATAGTAAAATTATATGCATTTTTTATAACAATGGAAAACGCTAAGATAAATTCTTTGTTAAATTATAACTATTACTACCAGTTCTTCGGTATCCTATAGAATTTCTAAGTTCGTTATTAGAAATTCTATGGGATACCGGAATTAGAAGTTTTAAATCCGCCATTTTGAAATCTCACATTAATATTTATTTATTCAACTTAAAAAGCAAAAAAAGGAATATACCAATGGCGGGATTATTATCATATCATATATATATCACCATATCTAGCTAAAGTAAGTAGCAAGCAAAAAAACTCCGTCTCATACAGCAATCAGCTATTTGTAACAAATTCCTTCGAACTCTAAGTACCTATAACAGCCCATAAAAAGCTTAATTTTTAAACCACCGTGCATTTCACAACAAAATGCCATTAAGTAGGCACTCATAATGCACAATTTCCCTCAGCACCGGCAATTTAGCTAAACCCGGCTAATTCAGCCGTTCAATTGTTTCCGTGGGTGTGAACCGGACCCTGACCCGGTTACGTGGATTTGATAAATGCACTGAAGTAAACACACCCAAAATTGAGCACGTGCATACTGCTTGCAGTTCTAATTTGACTTCTAGACAGAAGATAGAGTGATATTCTTGTTTGTTCTTTATACACTTCTGCTTGCGACTTTCTATCTGGTTATATCAGCAATGATTCAAATCAGCAATGGTTCTTATGAGAGGTGCTTTTAAAATTAGAGTATATTGATTATTCATATAAATAAATGACGGACAAAAAATATGTAGCAATTAACTAAAACATCTCGACACATTTTACCATTTAAAAACTATTTAAGGACTGATTTTTCGGCGTTAACGTGCTAAGCCTTATTCGGCGAATAACTCTATGGGTATCTGTCAGATATGTGCTTATCTGATAATTGAAAAATCAGCCCTAAATGTACTTTTTTGCCCTTATAAAATGAAAATATCTCTTCAAATCATGGTTAGTAAATATATTTGCGAATAACACAAGTTTCGTTAAAGTAGATCTTGTTGTATATGGTCCTGTCAGCATCATATGCTTAAGCAGTAGCAAATAAAGTAGACAGACATATCATTACACGTCCTTACTGCAATGCAAGCAATGATTTATTGGAGTAACCTTTTGTTGATACTAACTATTTTACGTAGACTAAGCTGTGCCTACAATTTAGTAACGAAGGAGTATTTATTCGAGAATTTTTCAACTTTACGAGGGAATGTCGGTTAGTTCCGACTTCAAGTTTTTTCACGTTACTAGTGTATGCGAACAGCAATGCATTAACCTACTAACATTATTGAGGGCCGGCCGGTGGGTATTTTATTGTTGTTAGAATTCTTTTCTTCTAATTAAGTAACTTTTTTTTTGAAGTTTTTTACATACCTACCTAAGTAACTAAACACGTTAACTTCGTACGGTAATAGTATATAATAAATAAAAAAACAAATTGTTAGTTGTTATTCTGACGAATCCAACAAGTCAGAGGTCATCATTCATCAATATCAGTCAAGGCGTCCTCAAATTATAAATCATGTAAAGAATCCGACTTTGAATTATATATAGATGATTATAAATTAATCGCAAACGCAATTGAATTGGAGGAGTAAGTGTGATCTAGATTATTCAATGTATATCTAATATCTAAACTTAGTCACTTTACGCTAACTCAAGAAATTTAAAATCTTCAGAGAGATTAAGGTGCTTCCAATTTCCAATAAGTTTTACAAGTGTAACTCTCGCGGTGATTTCTATTTGTCGAATTTAAAATCGGTATATCAATACCACCAAAATCAGAAGAAGTCCAATAGAATGTTATTAATCACCAACCATAACGCTGATTCTTAAATCCTCCGCACTTTTCGTGTAATACCGTATCCTGATTCGCGATATTTTGCCACGGGCGCCTGCCCCGCCGCCCAGCACACTACTGCAAGTGTAAACACCCTCGTTTCGACCACCGAATCCGAAGTCCTTGGTTGGTGGTACTGACCGACTGTCAAGGACATCGGCGGTGCGTGCAACACCAGCCATTTTGACCTTCGCGAATACTGATAAAGTTACAAGAAGGGTTAAAAAACGGTCTGCGAGCTTGCCCTGTACCGCGAAAATGGAAGTTCGTATATTTCGACCATCTTTCTCTTTTACATAAATTAATGCGGCACGAGAATGACAGAGACAATCGTCAGAAATTTACGAATTTTGTTTCGATTACCAAGACGCAGTATGTACAATAACGGACATTCAAAACTATACAGTTCTTTATATTGAACTATGCTTTGGCGCTTTGTCAGAAGTTTCGTTTTTGCTTTCTGTTTCGGGTTGTTTGGCATATTGGACCTGATTGAAAACTTAAAGGATTAGGAACTTGAGAAGGCGAAATATCAAGATGCAGGTAATTTTACCCTCTTTTTAAATTTTCCCATTATATTGTATTTCCCGAACAGTTTATTAATTGGAATTTTCCTATAAAAATAATAACATATTTACGAAAAATACTTTACCAGACATTCAAATTTCAAAACGACGTAGTTATCTAGGATTTAACAGGTTGTAGGTTTTTACAACTTAATGCTTTATTCTTTGCACCTCTTTGTTCTGTATCTGTTTATCCCTGCGATTTGGATTTGAGTCCATCAATTAGATATTTTTGCATTTAATAAATAACTATGTTAAAACAACCAAACTCATATACATATGTATTATTCGACCATTCATCGCACGTGTTACGAGGTCGGCCCACGAAAATGACTGCATAGCAAGCGGACTGCGGTGCTCGGAATTAATACGGCGAAAATGTTGGACATTTTGTCGTTACCGGGTAATTGGGGTATTGGGGCGGATTTTATTCGTTAGCGAGGTGATTTTGCACTGTACTGAACCGGTGGAGTTGGCATATTTTGTAATTTATAAGTTTAAGGTAAGTAAGTGCTGTGGTTTAGTATATAGGTAACGGAATCTCTTGGATGTGTTAAATTTTTATAAAAATACTCTCTCGCTGAAAGTAAATGGGTTGGCATCGGGCATAAAATCGAGCCAAGAGCATGTCAGACCATGCTTGCTTAGCAATGAGAGTAATGAGACCGATCAAGATCGGAATAATTTTCCCTGTATTTCTATATTTTTGCGTTGCGGTTCAAAATTTAGGACAGACATTTTTACATACAACTTCCATATCCATATAAAAAATGTTTAAGGCACACCTTATTTATATTAAATACCTACCTAACTACACCTCACTCTTAAGGTTGAGCGAAAATAATACCTCTTCACTTCGGGGACCCTAAAAAATTTTGACCACTATTTCCGCGTGGTAGATTTACAGATTTTTACCAAATAACAGCACTCCATAAAACCCATACGGCATAAGGCATACTTAGTTGACTAGAAACCCTAAAAATTAAAGGAAAACCATACGAAAAGTAATGACAGCCAAATAAGAATTGTGTATAGTTGTGTAACTTTTGTTTGCGTTTATTAGAATACTTAAGAGTACAACAACAACAGGAGTATTTCGGAAAATTCGCAAGTATTATGCCTTATACCGTGAATTTTTGTTGATATTTTTTTATATCTGACATCCTGCGTGTTAGTAGAAGAATTTTGGAACGACAAAAAAACTTAGCATAACATTAGGAAACAAAGGAAACATTCCTTGGCCTTCGTTTCGCTTAATTTCTTGGTAGACCGTTACCAACCCTTACCTACTTTCATACCTCATTACCGTATCTACTCGACGCACTGACCACTCGACACGCAATTCTCTTGAATATTTATAAGAAAAACATTTGATTATGTAATGTTCCGTATAAATTACACATAATATTTGACGTCCTTTTGTTCACGTTAATTAATCAGGAGCTATAGCAAAATCACGTCCAGTAAATATGCAAACGATTATGGTTTTTATTCCGCTAGCTTAGGGTTTACTTAGGCGCGACTGTCCAACTGTACACATAGCAACACTCTTAGCTGTACATTGGTGAACCTTATTATATTAAGGTATAAGGTCCACCGATATTGTACACCTAAGAGTGTTGCTGTGTACTATAAACAGCCTTGAGAAATGAATGGTGTGTGGTAACAGTCCGGAAGGATTAGGAGACTAGATAAGGCCGCGGCTTGTAAATACTGGACTTATTAACTGGCAGTACACAAATTTCTTGAGTTATAGTTAAGGAATCTCTTAAAGAGCTTTCACATTTTCCGATACAATGTCGGATGTATAAGAATAAGAGTTAATCGAACGCCCTAAGAAAAAAAAAACACAAAATTCCCCTGAAGCATCTTTATTGGTCTTCCTCGGTAAAATTGACATTATTTTCCCAAGTATCATTTAGCAGTTCAATAATTACGGCATATACTTCTATTATAATGTCGCAGTAAAGTTGCAACTATCTCTCAACCAGCTGGATGGTTGATCAAAATGGATGATCAACCTAATTAGTGTTTTCAATAATGGCTCTTAAATATAATTTGTGGAAATTACCTTCAGAATGAAGAATGGTTTTGGAATTTATCATAGTTGGTAGTTATTATAAGCCCTTATTGTGATGTTTAAGTCGTTCGCGCTTTCTTAGTCGTGCTGATAAAATATTGAGTTGCTAATTTATGCTTATATGAACTACAATGATTCCTCATAAAGACTGAAGGAGGTTCAGACACGGAAAAAGGCGAAGACATGACTACTAAGTCATCTTCATCACCATCTTGCATTGAATCAGTTGCCAGCCTAAGTTTGACGGGCTACACTGTGTAGAGAGATACAGAGGGAGAGAGATGGATATTGACAAAGACGTCTTCCTCACTATCCAGTACGTAGTGCCCACACTTCGAAGAGAGAGTGACAAACAAAGAGACAGAGAGGAATAGAGACTTACAGGAGGTTCGGGCACGGAGACAGGCAGAGAGACGACGACAAACGCGTCCTCGTCACTATCCAGCATGGAGTCAGCCGCCAGCCAACGGAATCTGCTTGTGGCCCACACCTTGCCGCCCTTCTATTTACACTTATTGTTAACTGTTACATACACCCTGTAAGATTTCATGATTATGTACGTCCATGTTCGCTTTCTTTTAGTTTTTGCTACACTACATACCGTAGTTTTTTATGAGACCAAGTCCTAGGTCCTGAGTATATTCGTTTACAAAAAAGTGGTAGAAATTAAAGAAATAATCACAAGACGAAGACTAATAAAACCAGATAACGCAAAAAGTTATCATCTTATATTTGTATACCAGTGCAACACTACAACATTAAGCATATTTAGTAATCTGACATGCCTTAGACCAGTTTTTGGCGTAATTAATATATTTCCCATACGAAATAGTCGTACTTGAACTTGAATGCCACAGATGGATGAATATTACATTGACTGGGCATATTTATACTAGCATCTTGGACCCGGGTATGTCCTTAAACTACGTCCAACAATGAGAGGTAGGGCACAGCGATGACAATCATGCTTGAATCTGGGGCAGCCCAACTGGGAAGTACCTCCTCCTTATAGAAGACCACGGCCATAATAGCACTGCTACCTTTTAGGTATGTAGTGTTGTGTTCCTGATGGTGAGTAAGGTTCCCAGAGCTCCAACCCCCCTTAAAGGCCGGCAACGCGCTTGTGACTCCCCTGGTGTTGCGGGTGCCCATGGGCGACGGTAATTGCTTACCATCAGGCAATCCGTCTGCTCGTTTGCCGCCTATGTCATAAAAAAAAAGCATGTTATTGAATTAAGCAAAATCTTGTCTCAGACAAGTCAGACAGACAAATCAGCACAAAAAATTGCACAGTAAATGTCACTAGCGTTCACAGCTCAGCCAAGTTCAAGTACCTGACTGGCACTATCTCGGCATGCGAACCGCTTAGCATATGCCGACGTGACGTACATCCCCTGGCTATCGCATTAGCATATGCTTAAGGTATGACCGAACAGTACAGTTTACAATTCTTGTAGATACCGGCGTTTTAGAGTTAGATATAAATCGGATCCGGTTAGGACCCGATTTGTAAGATTTAGCAGAAGATTTTAACAGGCTTGAAATGTCTATAATATCTAAGCTAAGAAAGAATATTCATTTTCCACAATATAAACAGCGAAGTTTTTATAAGGAGCGTGGTATTGGCATCGACTATGTTGGTTTATTTTATGTACTAAACTGAAATATTCATGGTACGTAGCCAAGACAAGCGGAATAGTTTATAGAAAATGCAATCGCAAATGTAGTTTCGTTCGATCCGCTATTCCTATACGTGAAGAATAATGTGGTTTCTATTGCGTGGTCTATAAACGAATGTCATGCCGGCTATGGCGCCTGCTAAGTTTAACCAGCTTCTAGAGAAATCAGTTGAAGCGAGAAAATTAATTCCAGTAAGTGGAAATGTTACTAATACGTGAAACAATTTAGTACCGATGCGAGTTATACGAGTTAAAAACTATTCAGTATCCAGAAGTACCAACAAAATTAGCATACCAGTTACTAATTGCGTAAAAATTGGCATACATTTCCATAACTACCTACGTACGTAGCACAGCTCAAACCGATATTAAAATACCGTATCCTGACCTAAATATGAAAACCTTGAACACTTTCTTATAACGCGAGATTGTTCCACATAACTCAACATTATGCAAAGCGTTTTTATAAGAATGTACCTACATATATATTAAAGAAATGGAGTATTTAATTGCAAATTAATTGTAAGTGGGACGCGTTTCTTTGGCTGTCGGCGGTTACCATGCAATGTTGGCACTTGGCACGTATGAAATGTATATGATTAATTAATACATATATGACGGATGGTTGAATGGAGTTAATGTGGTAGTTTTATGTTAAATAGAAAGGTACTGTATTTACAGAGAACTTAAAACAAAATAGAGTATGTACAGTCTACAGCAGAAGTTGCTAAGCGGGTCACGTATTCAGAATAATCTTGACATGCTCTTATTCTATAACTATATAGTCGTGTTAAAGTCATTTAGACACCTCGCGAGCTTAGCAACATTGGCTGCTGACTGTACCATCTCACTATGAATGCTTAGATTTTGAGATTGATCATGAATATATTTGATGTTTTATATGAATATATTTGATGATTTACATGACGTTTTAAGTATGTATATCTGATTCTTATATAAAAAGCGTTTTAAAAGTGGGTTTCTTTGTGTTATCAATGAATGAATACAGTGCTAATTATTCATGTAAAACAAAAAATTGTCACAATTTTTCGTATCAACGTTCATGCAAAGTCGCGTTCTTTGAACGTTCCGGCTATTTGATTTGTCTCTTTTCGGTACTATTTTAACAGCGAAACATCTGCATATATATACTAGTTCGTAGAAGTTTGGACCCGGGTATGTCCTTAAACTACGTCCAATAATGAGAGGTAGGGCACAGCGAAGTACCATCGCGTTTGAGTCTGGAGAAGCCTAACTGGGGAAGTACCTCCTCCTCACAGAATACCATAGCCATAAGCCATAATAGTACAACTACCTTTCAGGTATGTAGTGTATAGAAAAAAAAAATTAGAATGTTATTTCGACAGATCGTCTGATGTTTTTAAAGAGTCTCGTAATTTTTCATTTTATTATTTTAACTAATCTACGAGTATATGGAAGTACGATGGACGCCTGCAACTCCAAAGGATAAACATGCGCGTAGCCTACCCTTTAAAAACCTAATAGGTACACCCCTTTTGAAATAAAGAAGTAAAAAACATTAAAAATAATCCTTTTCCTACACTCTACACTCCACACACTTGCTATGAAAAATTAGGTTCGATACTCGTGTAAAAACTTCTTTAAGACTCGGGTGATTGTCAATCTCGTTTCACTCAGGCTCAAACTTTCACCCTCGTCGAAAAAAAATTTTTTTTCACTAGTATCGAAATGTACTATTATAATAAAAATTCGCCGTTTAAAAAAATATACTGAAATACAGAAGCTATGTATTCGTACGTGTACCGTGTGTCTTCGTATTTTAGGTCCCTGTAGTTTATTTAGGTACTACACAAGTACTTTATGAACGGGTGTGGAACTAAGGAGTGCTACAAAATGGAGGCAGCACGTAGCACTTAAACAGTAGACTTTATATTCGGCCGTAAAACTATTAAGTTATGTGAAACAACACAGGGACTTTAACCTACATTAAACATGTTATTATAATTCATATGAATGTAAGTTACAAACTTTAACCTATATTAAACCGGTGAATTCATATTTCTGTAACATTCATATGAATTGAATACAACCCAGCACACAAATCAGGATTTTGTGTTTTGTGTAGGTACATTATTTTTTTACATCGGATGCTAATGTTGGTATTGTTGATAGCTACCTAAAATATTGTTGATAACAACATTACCTAGCATCCGCTTACCTTATGAAATCATGAACTAAAAAGTTTATATATATCGGTAAAATATGTGTTGTATATTGTTGTTGTTTCTTTGTCACTCTGGTACACTTGTATAGGGCTCTAAATTGTAAATTGTCGTGTTCCTATTGGCCTTTCAAGAATTTAAACAGTATGTTTAAAGCACAATGTTTCAGTTCCCGTAATTACGCTTAATAGTAGCCGTATGCTAATATGCCGTGACCGTTATGCTTTTTCAATCATTAAATCACAAATTAGCGAACATGGACGTAAATACCATAACCGCTGTATTTTAAAAAACACTTTTTATTCACCAAATTTTTTAAGGTTTGTTTACATTGACTGGGAACCGTAAGACACGTCGGTGGTCTCAGACACCAAAGCGGGTACTAGACCCCACTATTGCAACAAACAGCTGGCTAATTTGCAGCACTAGCAAAACAATACCGTTCTGCGCCATCGCGAGCGCAAGTACAGTTTACTGACAAGCTACAACCACTTCTATCTCAATGCACTAAGGTTTAGTAGAGCTTGATGCACAACTCCGCTTACGGCGCTTGGATGTGGCAGACTACTCGAAATTTAATACAGCGGTGGAAAGCTAGGGGTGGGGCCAAGGTCAATCTCGGTCCACGCAATCAAGTAAACGTACCACTTTGTATGCGATATGTATCGGTCTCCAACGCACGGGCAATTATTGCTGGTCCCAACACGCAACAACGATAACACCTAATTTGGGACTACGCATTATGTTAAAAGCCCAATACGGACCTTGGGCCACTTAATTCTCATAAACGCTCGGTCCGGATTGGGCGAAAATCGTGATGCTTAATGAAATGGAATTATTTCTAGAATATGTGTCAAAGTCGCGCGCTGTAAATACTTGTTTTACTGTTATTTTATTTGTATTTTGATTACCATTGTACTTAGTCTGAAACAGATGATAAATGTGTAGCATGCTAACTTAAAAGATTGTAGACGTTAGGTGCTGATAAGGTGTTTTTAATACTGTTAAGTCGTAACAATAATATACGAAACCAATAAGCGAGAAAAATGTGGCCTTAATCGAGCTTAGTATTTACTTAAATGAAATTTTCTAGAATGCTGCCTCATTAGGACTTGGAGGGTAATTATAACATTTCTAGGTATAATTAATGGGATTACTTACATACAACATACAGGTTATTGGCTAAAAAAACAGGTTGTACTTTCTGTTTGACGCTCAGGCACAAATTGAACGTAAACTAATACAATACATCTTAATAGTTATTTACTTACGAAAATGAACTTATGAAAGTTCTGTAGTTTTAAACTGTGCAAGTTATTAAGTTACTACTACAAAAGTTGACTTTCCATGTAATTTTAAGTTACTACGTTCTCAACTGTTTTTTTTTTAAGAATCTAGATATATTAATCTTCTACGTGTCAGTCTCGTGTCAATTCTATAACCAGAATTAAGTTATGCAGTAATAATAAAAATAAAGTAAGGTGTAATGGGGTAATTTCAAATGCTGCCAGCATCTTCGGTACTATGCCGCAGGGGCCTTTTTTAGATTTATATTAGTTTTAGTTAAATTTATTGTTGGTTTTAATTAGTTTTAATGATTTATTGTTTTTTTACGTATTTAGATGTTTTAAATATATGTACAGTAAAGTTAAAAAAAATAATAATAGCAGATCATATTCCAGTGATAAGAGTCTGTTTTCAGAATAATTCACCACTTTTACACATTCGACATTGCCCCAACACATACGTACTAAATAGACACGTAACTATGAGCATAACCTAAATACAAATATTTTCTCCGGCCTCGGCAGCTCGGATGCACATTTAAAACTAACGTTCGTTGCAATCGGCAATTTGTTGCCTGACCTAAATCCCTAATTTCGACAGCCGACGCTTTCGATGCATTGTGTACACGTCTGGAGGGCTGAAAAATGCATGCGAGGGAATTTTGCATATTGCAGTGTTGAAAGTTGGATAGCATCTACTAAACATGTTTATATTTACCGCAGTCGAAACATTTGATTAGTTTTGAAGTTTATAATGCTAACACACTACATACCTAGGTGTTTATTATAGAACAGGGTAGGCGAACCTTTATGCATCGACGTGCCATCAAATAGTTTTGACTTTGAAAATAATAATAATAAATACTATAAACTTAGACTTGGTTCACAAGGTAGTTAACCGCCACGTTGTCTGCGGAGACTGGATAAAAGATTCACTTTGAAGATTTACACTTTTTAATTATTTTTGTTGACGATTTTACAATAACTATGGAGATAATATAGGTAAAATTTGAATTTGCATGTTCCTCGCGTATCTTAATAATTGGCCATATCCAATTGTGAATTTGATGATTTTGAGTAAATTTGTAGAATTTTCGTGGAAAAGGTACTATTCTGTCTGTTGTTAATAAAGTTGTTTCCGCGAACAATGTGATTGTGTGTGTTTTTTACACATGTTTTATGAGCGGCGACGTGCCCAAAATATTGTGTCGCGTGCCATCAATGGCACGTGTGCCATTGCTTGGCCTACCCTGTTATAGAAGGATGTTACATCACGGTGATGTCTGAAAATATGGATACATTGAAACTGACAAAAGCATTAATACAAAACTTTACGGCTTGGATACAGAGTAGCCACGAGCCTACAAATTTTAGTCACATTAATGTACCTATACGTATTTCACCGCTACGTTCTGGGGCCTATTTCTTGAACACTAGTAACTTGTAAAACAAGCGGAAGTCACTTTTTGACACCTGTTGTTAGAAAGAGACTTCCGCTTGTATTACAAGTTACAATTGTTCGAGAAATAGGCCTCTGAAAAGAAGTTGCAGCGAAGATGATAATCTATTGTAGAAACGCAATCGAATCTATAAAACAACTAGCTTTTGCCCGCGGCTTTGGACGTGCAGAAAAACCCCCTTTTTGACCCCTTAACGCTGAATTGTACTATTCTTGTATTTGAATAAGGAGAGTTTACACAAAACGTCAAGTCTCTCGCTTTAAATTTTACACGATCCCCATACAAACTTTCAACCCTCTTTTTACCCCCTTAATGATTGAATTGCCAAAAAGTACCGTAAAGTGCCGTAAGGTCCCACTATCAAGGGTGTTAGTGGTTCCTTACGGTATATTAACTACCTATTGTGGAAAAATCCGCTACGTTAAGCGGTTTGGGCTGGGCGTTGATCAGTCAGTCAGTCAGACAGGACTTTCACGTTTATTTAAATAGATATATTGAAATGACAGGCGGAACGACAAGTCACGTGAGTATTCCATACATTCTTTTTCGTTTCGATTGCGTTTCTACAATCGATTGGTATCTTGGTTGCGCATCAGGCCAACTGAATAAGGATCCTACATTTATCATTTTATAAAGATGTCACTAGACTTGAGTGCTGGAGCCTAGCGGTAAGAGTGTGCGACTTGCAATCCGGAGGTCGCAAGTTCAAACCCAATGAGTTCCTCGGAACTTATGTGCGAAATATCATTTGATATTTACCATTCGCTTTTCGGTGAAGGAAAACATCGTGAGGAAACCGGACTAATTCCAATAAGGCCTAGTTTACCCTCTGGGTTGGAAGGTTAAATGGCAGTCGCTTTCGTAAAACTAGTGTCTACGCCAATTGCGGGATTAGTTGCGAAGTGGAACCCTGTAAGTAAATAATAAATAAGTCTAAAAATATGGAAAAATCATGAAAAATAAACTTAACAAAGACTTCCAAGGAAAATTGTTTTTAAATTGATCGGTTGAACCGTTTTTAATCATAGATGAGAACATTTTCGAGCCATGGCTCGACAAGCTTTGTGCCGGTTTTCACCATTATTTTTATAATGGATAATAATTACTTGTTATACAACGTGTTCATAACCATTTGCTTTAACTTTAAGGGTAGATTCTTTAAGTTTTATTGAGTTGATTTCTCGAAGAAACTAAGTTCTTAACTTGTGCCGTTTTCAAATGATTCAAAATCTAAATTTAGTTGCTAATCTTAGTTAAACCTGTGTAAAATCTCCTTAATTCATAACTAAATGCATTGATTTGGTTCACAAGTAAAACTTTGATGCTTGGGTGCTACGATTCGATTAGATTAGAACATTTTAACTTGTATTTATTATTTCATTATTTAGTTACTTACTTTTTAGTTTTTTACATTGTAAAACTCCAGAAAAAAAAGTGTTTCTGATAGTAGGGTAGGAGATTTGCATTTAAAATTATTAGGTACATCTAACCTGCAGTTCTGCCTTATTGAAAATTAAAAGAGAGTAAGTCACGGTAAACGGGCACATGCAGATATGCACAAAATGAAACCTTACGCTGTTGGAATAAGGTTTACTGACAATCAGTTAACTGTGTCGCATGGCACAAGGATTATTAAATACTTAATGCATTTCTCTTTCGATGGAAAATGTCTTAGCGTGCTTTACGGTCCTAGAAATATGTCATAAATCTAGGTATTACAAGCCTTTTGCACTTATAACGTTACACTGCACGAACGCCACGGATATAGGTAGCTGAGTAATAGTAGTGTAAAACTAACAGGCCTTACCGCATTTAAAGAATAAATAGGACATTGAATAAATAAATAAATATTACAGGCCCTTCTTACAACTGACTGAGCCCCACGGTAAGCTCAAGGCTTGTGAATACTCAGCCGACGATATATATAATATACAAATACTTAAATACATAGAAAACAAAACACTCATTACTCAGGAACAAATATCCGTGCTCATTAGACAAACAAACACCCTTACAGGGATTTGAACCCAGAACCATCGGCTTCATAGGCTGGGTCACTAGGCCAAACCTATCGTCAAAAAAAGTCCTGAAATGAAATCATATTATAATTATACATATCAGAGGCTCAACGCTATTGCAAAACAGAATATACAACAAACAATATCCACAATGCGAGTACACGCTGTATTGCAATTGGGACCGAGCGCGACGACAGCGCCACGTGACAGGCGGCCATTATGGACAATATTGTCACCGCTGTCAAACAAGAAGTAAATAAATATTGTGAAAAATATTAATGAAATCTTGTGTTATTTGACTATATTACATAATTTTGGACAATGGTAGTCAGTAACATTATTGCCAATAATATTAAAAATGTTTACTGCAATATGGATTTGACAGCTCAAGTCAGCGACAAAAATGTCAATATTAGCCGTAGCGAGCGCTGTGATCGTTTAGGCTACCCCCTCCACCCGCTTTGCACTCTGCCAATAGAGAAAAGTGTTGTTTACCGCTCATCAAGGATAATACATGGAATGATGACAATGTCGATACAAAGTCTCATTCCTCCGACATGCAGGCATATTTCTCTCTTTTCTGTACTATGTGGCGCAGCGCCATCTATGGATACATGTAGAGTTATTTTGACAGCGATACATCTCTAGTATAGCACTGAGACGTGTTGCTGTTAAACATGATAGATGTCGCTAATGTGTTTGCCAGGATGCGGAAAAGGCGGTTTTGTATATACCTTGTCATTTTATGTCTCGTATGTTCCTTACTTGTATCACTTGTTACTCTTTATGTGGAAATAAACGATTTGTATTTGTATTTGTACTTAGAACAAAGAGCGCCTTTGCGGGCGAGGTGAAAGAAATATAACCATAGATTAACCCTCATTTTTGGCTTCGTAGTAGTCAGGTTAAGAACGATTTATGTCATCAAGTTTATCGTTTTGGCTGAATAAATGAATACGAATAGTGCTGGTGATTGCGGCACTCGTTAGGGGCTTTGGTTTGTTTTAATACAAGTGCACGCGATTATCCACTTTATGGCAACATGACTGGGGTCACTAATTGCTTACGCTTGACCTTATTTCATAAGTATATGTCTCGTGCCCGTGCTTGGTTTAGCTGTGAGATACACAAAGAAATAACAGAGGTTCATAATTATTCAAAATTGAACTACAACTAAGATAAATATAAAAAAGCCCCCTGCGGCATATGCTTTCTGAAGAGGCTGGCAACATTTCCTCGCTAATAGTAAGGCACTGAGCGAGGTAGCTGCCAGCTCTTTGGTCTCCCATGGTATCTCTTCTCGCTACTTAAAGCTTGTTTTTGGTTAATAGGAACTTTACTTTTTAAAAGCTAACCGAATTGCGTAAACACACGGACTACTTATTCTTCTTGGGCCAAACGTTGAATTTTTTAAAGTTAGAACGGGAATATCTCGTAGGTACCATTTGAATAAATCCTACATAATACATGACCCTTTGTTTCTCGGTTCGCCGCAAACTTAAAAACATCTACTAAATAATAGAGTTTTAACTTCTTATTTATTACCGCCAAGATGGATGACTTTCCGAAGGTCTAGCTGCTAGATTAAGTGTGTATTTTCCATAAAGTCGCAGGCTTATCTGGTTATTTATTGCTTCCGCTATTATCGGTTTTGACGTTAGGTTGAGATAGCCACTGATGACGGCCTGCAGTGTTTGTATAATAAAAAGGGCTTTTAATGGGGCTATAAGTACGACGACTAAAAAGATTGATGACAGAATATAAAAAAAAAAATATGAGACTACATTATAATTTATACAGATTGTAAATTATACTTCGTAAGAATGGCTTGATCGTGTCAAAGACATTTCTGTGGCCCTAGTGAAATACGATATAAGTCTCATACTACTAGTCACTAGGGCCACATATTTATTTGTGAGTATGTATCACGAACTTTTGTGTTTATGAACATAATCTGTTCTTAAGTATTTGTTGATTATATTGAACTTACTGTAGCTGTGAATCGGTGTAAGAATATCCAAAAATATTTAAGTAAATTTTATATTTGTAGAGTGAAGATAATCACACATAACTAATAAAAGGAAGTAAATATATGCATCCATCAGGACCAGGGAATTAAAAAGAATATTAAACAAAGGCACGAATTATTTTGGCGTAAGTTCAGTGCAAAGTTATTAAGATAAGGGTTGACTTTTATATTCGACCTAAGCAAGTTTTCGAGCAAATATAGTTGTAACCTATTCGCTTACGTATCAAATCGGTTTATAATTAAGTAATCATTGTGTAAAAAGATGCAACTATAGTTTAATGAAATCTATCAGAAGTCCTTGCCCACATACTAAGTGCAAGGTGGAGCAATGCCCTCAGGTGTCGCTGCGACTGACCTGGCCTATTCACATCGCTAAACAAACATTTGTTTTACCTAAACCAGCCTAAGCGTAACAATTAGAATTCTCAAGGAAGAGAATAGAAACATAACACAGAGCCAGTTGCCTTTAAAAAGGATGAAAATAAGACTACAATCTCGTAAAGTTGAACTACAAACGTAGATTAACAATTTTTTTTAACGTCATAGTGAATCAGTATTAGTTCATTGAGTGTCAGAGTTTGTTCATTGTGCGTTTTTATCTAAGTTTTTACCAGTTGTACTATTAGACTTTAAAAAAACTACACAGCGGTAGAAAAGACGAGAAGAAAATAGATCTGTTAATACAACAATGTACAATGACTTTAATTCACCGAACAGTATTAAGCAGAAACGTCTGCTAACAAAACCATATTATTTAGAAATTAAGGAAAAAATGGGAAAGTCTACTGCCTCAGGCGAGTCCGAGACTACACGTGTTGGCGGCGTTTCCTTTCAGAATAGCGCTTTAGAAAAGTAAATAGTTTAAACCGTAGCTCCTCTTACACTGGCCCGTCTGAAGCGAGTTCTTGTTAGTGCATGATGTTGCAAGTGACCTGTACTGTAGTTTCAGTATTTGTACGTGGTGTTGGCTCTTGGCACGTGGCCGGAATTGCGTTTTTTACTAACTGCATTGGTATAAAAACGTCAGCTTTTTAAATAAAAAACATTATACAAATGTATAATTTAATGTTTACGAATTGGCAAGATTTGGAACCTAGAAATTGATTATTTGAAACTAAACGTATTTCAATGTCTCCATATGACGATATGGGACCTATTGCATAACAACTTGTAACTTTTAATATTAGCGGAAGTCTCTTCGAGAGCGAGCGAGCGATTCCTTTTATTAGAAAGAGAGAGTATTAGTTGTAAATTGTCTTACAATATGCCCAATGGGTTTTATATATTATTTCATGGGTTTTATCAACTAATTCTTAACATTTTAACGCTTTTCCTCTCTCGCCAAAATGTGGCGATCACGCTAATACTTGAACTAGTGAAGATCGAATATAAACTTTATCTTTCATCAATTAAATTGTTTAGACAGCGTCCGCAACAACTTTAGGTGTCATTGGTCTACGACAGGGAAAAAAAAAATGATAACATAAAAGAGACTTCAAAACTAAACACTTCACCTTCCGTTGTTCTTGTAGTTATAAACTTAACTATTTATCCATCATGGTTCTGTTTAAAAACTCGTTCTATTATTTGGACAAAACTGTTCTTAAAAAATAGACGGTAATAAATTTAGAAGTAAAACAATTATATTATCCCTCCTTTGGCACACCAGCCCCTTTGTATTGTACCAATCGTAACCAACCGCTGTTTTCCTGTTGACTTAATTGTTGTAAATTTCTTTGTTCCTTTTCATTGTTAGGACAAACAAACTAGGCATCCTAGGTAAGGTAGTAATTACAGTTCCCTCGTCTAGACTAAGCAGGTCTTAAATTTCGAAACATTTGCATGTTCATAAAGAATCTAGAGCACATGCTCTGGCATTAAATAAACTAATATTCACATTTATATTCAGCATATGTTGAATATATTAATTTATGTTTAAATAATATCAGACTGGTCATGCGAGTTGCCGAAAATGAATTCAAATGGCGTTTGATATATGAGGTTTGTTAATAGAACGTAAGTCTGAAATTACCTAATCAATTAAAAAATATTTTCACTCAGAAAGTCGTAACTATTTCATTAGTTTTACTATTATTTAACTAGGCTAGGGCAAGTATAACATAACATAACAATACTCTTTATTGCATAACCCAAACAAAATATAAATAAAACAGGTTACAAACTTAAAGTATAGGTAACACAATCGGCGGTTTTATCGCTAAAGAGCGATCTCTTCCAGACAACCTTTGGGTTAGTGGATAAATTGCGACAGAGAGTCAGAATTGAGCAGGTGACATGAAGTCAAAATAAATTAAGCCTACAAACTAAAGCATAGACTTACACATATATATTACAACATGGGATAAGTGCGGATAAATCAATTGTCTGACTTAGTCTCTGGTTGTGTTAGATGTAGCATGCATTAAAGTAACATTTAGATATGAATTAAGTTAAATTAGCCGCACTTATACCACGTTCGTGTTTATTCCAAATAACTTACCGTTAATAATTTGATAGAATTGTTTAATGACATATTTGTTACTACTGGAGGCCTATATCCAGCAGTGAACTTCATACGGCTGAAATGTATGTGTATGTATATTTGTTACTTGCATTTAATATATTTTTTTTCACTGTATTTGATAAGGCACGACAGGTGACGAATCTAGGATCGAATACTTCAATGCGTCTACACACGATAAAAAAACAGCATAGCAGTTAATAAGAGATCTGTAAAATGATACTCGAAACGAAAACTATTTGACTTACCCATGCGTGAATCGAAATTCAAAAGATAAACAAAACCTAATTACGAACTATTTCCCGTGGCAAGCCCGCACAGTGGTATTTACGTAATTTTCTTGCAATTAGCCGTCTTATCGATAAGTATTAGGTAAAACAAAAATTTTTGGTTACATGTAATCAGCATGCAAATAAGAAGGGTGCGTGCTTATCCGTCGGCCCACATCTGACCAAGGCCGCGGCCTCGTCTCTGCGGGGCGACAGCGGACCCGGGTTTATTGGGGCAGATGGCTTTATGGTAATACCGCAGGGATTGTAACACCGTCCAGAGGTACTCGGCGACGTATTGCTGCTTGATTAATTTGGTAATTATGTCTCAACATACCGATTAATCAGATTTTTTTGTTGTTAAACACAATGCGCTAATATAATTAATAGTCTCAGTGTAATCGTATGTCTACTATCCCTATTTAAAAACAGAGATATCCAGCCTTTAATGAGGTCGGTTGGAAAACTTGGAATAATGGTTTAGGGTGCTAGCACCACCATAATATCTACAACAATCCTTAAAACCTAGGTTTTAAGGACTGTTGTAGATAGATACTGCACCCCCTTTGCCATCATGCTTCGTGGGGTTTAATGGATATAGCAGGGCCACTGAGTCCTCCAGACCCGTTGGGTCCGGCGGTATGAGTAAAAGCATTCCCCAATTTAAAAAAATATATAATAAAAATAAATAAATACTTAAATTGTTACCTTAAAGTCTAGACAGACCTAAGAGCACTAACGACTAAAACGCCGATAGATATTCATTGCTCATGTAGTTTTTACTGTTATGTTTAGGTATTAAAACGAGAATGGCGCACTGGTGTAAAAAAATCTGGCCACGTGACAAACGCTACCTGAATTTGATATACGCAAAAACAAAAGAAGTGCTTTCTTCTTTACACGTTAGCGCTAAACCTACAATAGAGTGAGAGGCGACAAATATTCACATGACACGCAGTCACAGGCCGTATTAGGAAGTACAAAATATAATACCAATTTGATGTTAATATCAGAGCGCCGGCCGCATTGCGTTGCTATGTTAAATATGGTACCAATTTTATTTCCATTTCCGTCTGAGACCCGAGTACATAATATAAATGCCGTAACGTAACGAGCATGAGACAATTGATAAATAAAGTGGGAGATAATGAAGACTTTTTACAAAGTAAGATAAAAAGTCGTCCAAAATAATTTGGTTTACGGTGATTATTTGATCTTACCCCTCATACAAAAACTATAGTCATTCAACCTTGCCCCGCTTTATCTTACATCACATTTTTATTCTAACTACTGAGCAGTTACTATCTACTAAAACGTAGTAAACACGTCGTATGTCACCTGCGGCACTACCGCGAATATTCGTAAATTTCGAACGATTGTCTCTGTCTCTCTTCATGATGCCTTAATTGGAGTACAAGAGAAAGATTCTAATTTACGAACTTTACGAATTGGCGAGTGTCAATATGGATATTAGTGACGTAATGTTTTTACCTTGATTTCTTAGGTTCTGTACAATTTCTCTATTCAAAATATTATGTGCAGGCGAGTTAGTTTCAGCCACCACAAGGTACAGGTACAAAAGTTAAATTTGTTTCGTATTTGTTGTTTCCAAATACTCCCAAGTCTGCGCAGTATCGCCTGGTCACTCTTGCCCTACATTAATTTCAACGTTGCCGTTTCGTATTCTATTTGATTTCATATTCCATTGGGGCACGCAATTCACTAACCTTACTTAACCTAACTTCATAATGACGGATTAAGTTTATGCGATTCAGTTATTTTTAAGTTTTGGTAATTACAGGAGCTTGCGCGGGATTAATTAGAAACATCTTCGTTATGTCACTTATGTCAAAGTTAGAACGGCATAAAGATTTTAAATTAATATACCTACTGATGTATTGAAATATTTAAGTTTTGATTCTGTATGAACTTTTCCTAACTGTTTAAAGTGTGCTACGCATAGACGTTGATTGAGTGTAGAAGGCTAAAATCTATTAAATTAGTAGCCATCGTGAGTAGCAGTTTAAAAATAGGTTCGGCATTAATATCATAAACGTTAGTAGGAGTAAAATTTAAAGAGATTGTCCTACCTTAAAAGTTTTGTATGAAGACACGACGTATGATGCGCCATCCTCAAGCTCCTCCAGTCTGTACTTTCTGTCGCCATCCATTCCAAATATGAACCTCGCGCCTCGTGGCAGCTCCAACCTCTCCGACAATCTGTCCAGCAAGGCATCCATAGACGCCAGATCTCTCCCCGGCTTAAACCGAAACTCCACACCGGGGTGAAACGGGTCGCCATTTCTGTAGAAAGTCACTCGCCGCGCTTTCCAAAAGTTGAGGTTGGCGTAGCGGCTGGAGGGTTCGTTCCGCGGCCGCGCCGTCGCCTCGGAGGCTTCAGAGATGTCGTCTGGGCGCTGCGGAGGCGATGCCGGCCGGGAGGACCTCCAGTCGCCCGGCTCGCGCTCGTCGTCGGACGGGGCTGAGGCTCCGGCTCGGGCGCCGGCGGGGCTCCGCCACTGGCGCGGGCTCCGCTGCCGCCTGTGAACGAGAACGTCTCTGACTCGGCCGGAGCAAGCGACGCGACATACCGCGCGACTGCCGGCTTGCAGACTGCCGCGCGCCCCCTCACTTTCAATCAACTTATCTATATCAAGATGACCCATTCATGAATGAGATACACGTGTGTAGGGCACACGTAGGGTGTCGACGCTAACGGCTATCAGTCAATTTGCGCTGCGTGCAATGTTTACAGTTTAAAGCCTGTAAATCGCTGTTCGCTGAAACGCTGTACGAACATGACATCATTGTTTCGTAAATGGAGTATACTTTAGTAATGTGTCATAGAAAAACTGGCTAGTCATCGATGAACTTTTTTGATAAGCAGTAACGACATGACTAAGTCCAAAGGCTGATTTTCTTTAGTTATTTACATGTGATTGATTATAAAACTTTTTATGACTGCATTATGCTTAATATGTTTTACAAATACCTAATATACTAACATGGTACCTACATGAACATTTATATTAACGTGTAAATTGCGTCAAGGCGAATTTGAAGAATAATAAGCTCGAGTGTTTGTTATAATACGTCTATACCTATTAGGTGAAATACGTTAACTTTTACTATATTTGAGAAGGATAATATTTTACTTAATTTTATTAATAAAACTCTGAAAACAATACTTTATAAATATGTAATTTAGGTTTACGTATTTTTCATTATTACAGATAAGACAAAGTACCTACTTCTAAAATTTAACCTACTAAAGTATCAGTACAGGTAGTTAGGTACATCTTTTTATAGAGCTTTATAGGTAATTGAAACGGATATCCGGATGGATATTATATATTTATATCGGTAGTATCGTATATATATACCTGTCATATACAACTGTTAAGTAGAGACAGAGACATGCAGTATAGTAGCCCGAAGTCACGAGCCAGAACCTGGCGCGACCCATGAACAAGGGGCAGTCCTTGGACCAGCTCATATCCATATACTTATCAATATCATTTTAAGGTTATTTTGTAATTAGGTTACTACATTAGGTAATATGTCTGTATTAGCACAAGTGTTGCAATAACGAACAAACGTCTAAACGATTAGGATTCAAACAATTAAATAGTACTAAATATTAACAGTCAAAATAATGGCAACAATCCATACATGTTTGTTTCTACATGCTTTTATAACTAGTATATGTAAGGTACATAAAGACAGGGAAAATTGAAAGTTTTTTTTGAGGGTTACGATAAAATAATCAGGATTATAATCGAAATATTACAGGCGCTGTTTCATCTTACCCTTTGTAAAGAAATATTCAATATTTCCTCACTTTACCTTACAGATAAATATTTAACGACTTCTTACTTAGCAGACTTTCAAATTGTACTCACAACAGCAGCCGCCATATTCTCCTCCGATGTCATCAATCAACGCATGAAGCACACACAAAAACAAATGACAACTGCAATTCGAAATTCAAATTTCCAACGATAATCGAAACGCGGGAAACCGGAACGCAGCGACGCGCGAACTATAACTAAAAATTAGTTACCGGAGTCTTTATAGAGCATAGCTGACATCGTTTTAGTTTTAATGAATTAAATATGCAAATAGTAAGGAGTCGTCCGGTTATGTTTTGTGAACGGAACCGAGTGAGGAACGAAAGGACGCGGGGGTAGCGGCCAGCGCTCCCGAGCGCGTCACGCCAGCGGGACCGGTTGAAGAAATTGAACAACTTTGTAGCTAGTGTTCGGTTGAGTTCGGAAAATTGTGATATTTATAATAGCGCTTAATGTGTACCCATAGCTCATTGGATGGTTTTGTCGATATACGATAAAAAGGTGACGATTAGTGACAACCAACGGGAATACGTAATAAATTATTCTTATATAATTTGGAGTTAATAGCCGCATCAACTCAACCATTCTCTACTTCGCTTGAAAAAAAAAAAAGACAATTCTACCGCGAAACGCAATTATACAGAAGGAATCAGTCCCAGCGTAAATCATTTGTTTACTAAATGATCGTTTTTGGAGAACCAGACGAGCAGCGGTTTGGTGAGTTTTGTGGCAAGTAGCGGACTTGGATCAGTAGATTTATTTTGCATAACAGTAGACTACCGGTGGAAGATTTATTGATGTTGTGAAGACTAGGAAGAACCGAATTTATTATATACACAATGGCAACAGTGTTTATAATAAAACATGTGTTAAAACCTGTAAAAGGTAATGCCTTGTTTATGAAGCCGATAGTCCTAGGTTGAAATCTTTGTAAGGGCGTTTATTTGTGTGTGTGTTTTGAATGTATTTCAGCATATGTATTTTATAAAAATCGTTGGCCAAGCACCCACAATACAAGACTCCTTGAGCTTACCGTGGGGCTCAGTTAATTTTTAAAAGGATGTCCTGTGATATTGAATAGTTTAGTCACGTGTTTCTCAATTTTAACTTTGACAGACATAATCATTCTGCTTTTTTCTTCAACCAGTAGTTTCTCCAAAAAGTTAGATATATATAAATAACCCTTTATTGCCAAAAATTATAAAGGTACAGAGAGGGTAAAACAAAGAGAGGGTAAAAAGGTGCAAAGGCGAACTTTGTCGTTTTAGGGACCTCTTCCGGCTAAGTAAAAGTAACTTCCTTTTAATAAATTTAGTTTGTACGACTAATATTATAGAACAATATTGGTTGGTGGTGTTGCCTCACGGACGCACGTCCGCTCCCCGGTCAACAAAGCATAGTTGGCATGACTATGTAAGCTCTAGATGTAGATGTAGGGTAAGGCTGTATTTTTTCGCTCTCCCTCGTGTTTGCCTTTTTACTGCTTCCAATTACCACGAGGGTTTTATGTCGGGGAAATGAGGTTTTGTAAAATAATAAGACGGTCGTAAATAACTAGATATTATTATAGTAAATGGGTTTATTTATAATAAAGTTATTTTATGGAATAAGAACATTGAAGTGCGAGCAGGATGAGTAAGACACTCGAAAGTGTAAACAAAAGTTTCTGTCTATCCTTTCTCAATAGAGTGAGACAAATATTAATCTTATACATTGTTATTTCTGTCACTATAACACATAAGTACTTAATAAGTACTTGCAAAATAAGCTCTACGTAACGTGTGTAAATGTTTGAAAGAATACAAAAAGTCGAGTTTTTCCATATCTTCTAGAAAAACGCAAATGGACGAATGTCGCTGTCAAAAATTGGCGAAAGATAGCCGGTGTTTACGAAATCCAATTTTTGCGGTAGGCCCCGGAATTGCCACCCATAAAGGATTAAATAATTACATTTTTTCTCATCAACAATTAGAAGGAGAATCGATAAAATTAACAAAAAATGTATGGCTCAAACAGGTTATATGCCGAATGCGAAGAATAAAGCCTCTATTTATACCAATACAAAATCGATACAAAGCAGAACTTAGCATAAGTTTCGTGCTGACTGTAATAAAGCGACTGGCAGTAAATCCCGGCTGGACTGTGAAAAGTCGAGCTTAGATACCTCGGTCTACAGGCAGTTAAGATACATCTAATTATGCCTAGCCTGGAGCCCTGTAGGGTGAGCCCAGTAATGGACATTAGTGCTTATTTCCAAGGACTCAATTGTTGTGCATTTGTTGGTATATATACGATTTAACTTAGGGATCTGAAATTGATAAAGAGTTAGGCACAAGGGCCAGCTAGAAAGCTGAAAATTAAAGCAATAAATAGTTATTTTTTTATGGAATAAAACAACTAAAACGGATTAAATCGCATATATTAATTTAAACTTCATCCCGACGTTTCGAACCCTCCCCACCCGATGACCACGAACGCTGCTAAAGGGTTCGAAACGTCGGGATGAAGTTTAAATTAGTATACGCTATTTAATCCGTTTTAGTTGTTTTATTTCATGAGTAATTATCGCGGCAACCGAAGACAAAGTTCTGGTTTTAATTTAGAATCATGGCAAATATAATAAAATTGTTCACTTTATTACGTATTTTATATATGCCTACGCCTTTAGTATATATAATTAATATCGTTAAATATAAATAACCAAAATTTTCAATAGAATAAATGATATGTTATATAAATAATATACAAGGACTTTAACATAAATTTTTAGTAACAAATAATATCTAATTGTGTGGGTATTGCATAATACCAACAATACATATATTATACAATACATATAGATATGTGACATTTTTTAAAATGTAGATATTTTTCATAAAATGAGTTTTCCGCGCTAGTACAAACGAGTAAATGAATGTTTATGCTCTGTAACAAGAGTGTCATTCTATAATAAGCCTTAATACTTTCATATAAAGTACACCAATTATATATTATTTTAACCTCCATAGGTTAGTTTTTACAATGCCTTGGCCAATTATATGGTCATTAGGTAAACATATTAAGTACACAAGAATGCTCTGACATATGTGCAGTAAAAGACATATTAAAGACCCGACCGTGGTGTATTAAATTATTACCTACATTCCTCTAACGCGAAAAATTTACAGCCTCCTAGACACTTTGGTAGAGACCCAACTCACGAAGCTAAGAGACCTGATTCGAATCCCGGTATGGGTATAAATATGTATTATTTTCTTATGATGGATCTTAAAACCAAATTAAATTAAACATTAACACGGCTCTACTCACGTTTATTTAGTCACTCGCGCGACATGTTTCGGAGAACATAGGCCTCCATTATCAAGCACTAAGAGTGCTGAGTGTCCGTTCGATTCGGCGATCGCGTCGCCGGCCCGTCGCGCACTGTGTTAATGTTTAATTTATCAGATATGTCTCACGAAAGTTTAAATACAATTAAAACCAAATTATCATGAATTTACAACTTAACGAATACGCTGTAATAATAAACCGCAAATGTGATATATTTTTCCAGAGATGATCGAAGGACATTTCAAATTTATAATTTAACAACTAATAAATCATAAAAAAAACTATATTAAATATTAATAAAATGATTATGCTTGATGACTTTAAGGACTTAATAATTAGTTCCCACGTAACTAAACAATCAACAACTTAAAATTTCATGCAAGGGTCCGCAAAGTGCTCAGGAATGAACGAAGAAGTCTTGAATTTGATAGTAGAGATAGGATCACTATTGCAGACGATTTAGAATAAGAGAGGAAATATGTTGCGAGTATCTGATTCGACTTGAAAACTACATTAATAACTATAATTCAGGGGAGTATACAATAAATTCATCGTCATTTCAGACGTAAGACTACTGGACATAGGCCTCTCCCATTTAAGACTTTTATTATCTTGGGAGGTAATTGCCAAAGTCGCCACGCTTGGCAAGAGGGTTGATTAGCTGTACGCTGCTGCCCATCCGTCGGTTTTTCCCTTTGTCGCCTCTCACGACACTCGCGGGAGGAGATAGGGTGGTGGTATTCTAGTCAGCCGGCACCACACAGTAATAAAAGATTAAGTTCAACAATATGACTAAAACAAAAGCAGACCTACGTTGATAATGGCGGTTAATAATGCACCGACAAGACCATGGCTATTATATTTATGGTGATCATTTTACTTTTATTTTTAAGTTAGTTTATATATTAAATAAAATTATATAATATGGCTATTGGAATATTTCCTCCGAAGCTCAGCCATCGCGTGAAATGTCGCCTCCGCAGACGCCGGTTAAGTGATTATTGTGATTAACATCGTTCAAGTAACTATTTAAATATGATTCATGGCACCAATTTTATGCACCATGCCGTGTCTGATACTGTGCTTGGCCATGTTTTATGCATAATTATTTGTTTATTTTTACTTACTTGTTTTCTTTTTAAAATATAGAAGCACTTTGAGATTTATCCTTGTTTTATCACATCACACAAATAAATGCCGGATTTGACCCCAGGATCATCGGCTTCATGGGCAGGGTCACTACCCATTAGGCCAAACCTGTCGTCAAAACTGAATTTATCCTATCATCCTAGGTCGTCCTGGACATAGGGCTCCCCAATAGATCGCCACAGAGAGCAATCTTTGATCATGAGGGGTTCAAAGCCATAATCACAACGTTTGGCTGCCACTTTAACGGGATGTTGCTGCTTGTCCTCTGGTGGTTTCTAGTCGCAATTTAGGGGTAAGACCCGGGTCGCGTGGTGCCGGCTGACAGCACAGCACCACCCTTATCTACTTCCACTGGTGCCGTAAGAGGGAATAAGCCCACGGAATGGCAGCAGTGTCCGTCGAAGCTGAAGCAACAACTGCTGTGGTCGCCAATCCTCCCGGCAAACGTGGCGACTATGACAACTTCCCAAGATGATAGAAATAAAGGACAAATATCTGGGTAAGGCCCGTGTCCAGTAGTGGAGGACATCTTACAGCTGAAATGATGATGATTTGATATTTAAATCAAAAGAAAAATAGAAAAAACTGACTCGAAGCGGGACTCGCACTTATTTATTTATTATTTAACTAATTGATTAATATTTATAAATATAAAATACATAGCGTTTATGTATAGGCATGTAATATAAAATATAATAGTATTTTTGCATACACTTAGTTTATGTACACACTAATTACTTTTAAACGGCCAAACAAATTAGCTTAATTCAAAAACTAAACCAAGCAAAGCGATTTCCCACTTAGAGCTAAATCTCAACCCAGATCTAAAGCCGGCTCAATTGGCAGCAACAATGTGGCCAACTTTAAAGCCCGTTTCACATCAAGCGCGGGCGCGTGCGGGTTCAGTGGCCGCGGTGCGCGCCGCGATTCAGCTGTTTAAATGAACGCCTTCACACAGCGGCGGGCGCGGGCGGGTGCGTGTGGCGCGGACCCGCGCACGCCCGCGCCCGCCGCTGTGTGAAGGCGTTCATTTAAAACTAGCTGAACAATCGCGGCGCGGGCCCTGCCGCGGGTCCGCCGCGGGCCCGCGTTGACACGCGCCCGCGCTTGATGTGAAACGGGCTTAACAATTCACTTACAGTGTAAATGTAGCAGGTCGTAGACGCTCTACGAAGTGCTACGATGTAGCCGACAGTTTCACATGCTACAACGGCCTCCGTTTTTCGGTGCCGCAGCTCGCTACGCGCTACGCTCGTAGGCGATCCAAGCGTTTTCTATTCTATAGGAATTGCAAAACCGTTACACATTATATAAAGTTAGAAATAATACCGGTATCGGTATGGCGTCAGATAGATAGGATGGTTAGGTATCGATAGGAAAATCGAAAGTTTTCGACGCAGTCGGTCGGTGATGTCGCCTAGGTTGGACACTTACTCGTAAGTGTCCGTCATTCATTAATTCAAAATTCAAAGCGTTGTAATTTAGTTATGGTTATGGTTAGTTCTTTATTTTTAACCGACTTCAAAATAAGGAGGAGGTTATATTACTTATGGAAGGCGTTGTCATCTAGGTTACCGTTAAAAAAAGTTTTGTGAGAAATAGTACCTTTATTTTATACTGATTGACGATCTTTATATTTCTACCGGTATAGTTTAATTTTTATTTATACGGAAACGGTATAGTAATTATATAGCGCCACCGTACCGATTATATCTTAACGAAGGTGGTTCGGTTTTACGAAAACTCTCGGGTGGGATATTTCATAAAATAGTGTACCCAATTATTTGTTAAGAAAAGTTAAATCTATGCCAGTTGACGACAACTATGTAAATTTGCTTAAAAACCTGGTTTTGGTGTTCCTAAAAAAAGAGAGAAGTTGATTTCGTTAAAGTTTCATGCTTAAACCATGGATCGGACAACCCTTTCCGCGGCAAAAGCCATTAAAAGGGCAACCCTTAAACACAACTAACACATTGAAAGACTTACCAGTTTGAACTGCTAACCCATATATTTGACTATCCCTTACCGTACGACTAAGCCAAACATAAAACTAGCCCTTTACAATCACTAACCGCTATCCTTTATGCCTTGCTATCCCTTATAAAGGGTTACCCTTATTACTTAGCGCTTTTTATAAAGCTTTCCCTTTAGTAATGTCGTAGTTAATCCTTGCGTGAAAGAGACAGGTTTAGTATATACTATGACATATGTCTACGCTAGTGTTCGAAAAGCGCGCGTACATCAAATCAAAGAAGTCAAAGAAAACGCCAGATCAGAGCAATGTGTGCTTTATGAACAAGGCAGACGATTTCATTTAGCACGCTTGTATGTAAAAGGGAAGCCCTTTTACGAGTATAAGGCTAACCCTTATAAGTATACCTAGATATTTTTCTAGCAGGAACGGCATTTGTTTTGTGCTTGCCACAATAAAAATATCGACAATCCTGCTATCGATAAGTACATACTACTTCAACTTCAAGATGTACACACAGTCTTATATCGGCTACCTACCTAGACGCCGCGTGTCACCGATCTTGAACAAATTAAACGTAATCCGTATACTTTTGATCCAATTTACGTTTATAATTTGCAATGAATAGTTCCAAATTGTTTTCTGAAGTAGGTATTTAAATATAAATAAATTGACTTTTATTATTGTTAGTTATTTTTAACCCTATTACCCCATATTTGTCTTTGTATTACCTGTATGGAAATTGAAGGGGTACTTATCGATAACAGGACTGTCGATGTTTTTATTTTGTCAATCACTTACAAGAAATCGTTCGTGCTAGAAAAATATCTAGGTATACTTATAAGCAATATGTAAGGTTTTGGTGAGCGGATGATTAGGGTTTTGTTAGGGTATTGGGATAGCGCTTAGTTATAAGGGTTAGCGCTTTTATAAGGGCTTTAAAAGCAAAATGAAAGGGTATTGTCAAATAAGGGTATGGTGAGTAAAGCCTCATGTAAAATCCATACAAAACCCTTTATAAGGGATAGCGGGCCGGTCCTTTTAAACAGGGCTCTATTTATTTATAGGGTATTTCCTACATACAAAATATACCGGTACTATTTCGTTTCTTTTTGTTATTCATTTGCTATTTAATTTTTAATTGGAAATTGTAACTTTTCGTAGCAATAGCATAAATACATTACTGAGACATAAAAAGCAGGAACCAATTATAATTATTAGTTATTTCGATTTTTTTAAATACCGGTCAAGAGCTGTGTGCTTAATTACCGTCACAAAACTGTCGGCGATTTAACTTTTTTTCACTACTCAGGCTTATTAGCTACGAGTACATTAGTTTCTAAAAACTCCGATATTCCGATATACCTTTTTTTCGATCTAACAAGCACGGTTGCCACGCAACGCACATCTGGGCGTGTCCAGTCACCTCTGGGCGTCTCCTCAACCAATCAGAAACCGGATGCGCCTGTTATGACAACGTGTCACCTTTGTGTCATCGCGAAGACGCATTGCTAGTGGATTTTAAAATTTATTGTGGGGGAATAGTGTTGAATTTAGAGTGGGGTAGGAGATAATAGGGTTTCCGCTATTGGCTGTTAATGATACGATGAGTTTACTGCGGCCAATCAGGAGGATCTGTTTTATTTTTTATTATGTTAGACTTTAAAGTACCTAATTAAGGTTTAGGTTAGTGGACTCATTTGGTTATGTAGGTACCAAAATATTTTCACTTCATTAGCTCGGAAAGTCCGTATTTATTCATTAAAAATAGATAGCAAAATTACATTTCATGCACAAGGGAGCAAAGTAATATCATACATACTTTTGAATGAATTTTGCCTGTAGGATGTAATTTTAAATTATGATTTTAGATAATGGTTAAGAGTTAGTATGTATTTTCCTGGTGAGGTGAAGAATTTTGTGTCTTACTCGGCAGCAAGGTTAGTCTTACACGGACTAGAACATAAAATGAGTACATCAGCTCATAGTCCAAAAGTCAAAATGGCAGAAATACAAAATGACTACAACTCATTTAGTCGACGGAGCTCCGCGTAAGCCTGTTTTTGGGTGATTTGGCCCTACGGGCCGATACAAAACGAACATAACCTAAACCTACCTAGAGGTTTACTTTTCCACATCTGGTGTTTTTTCGTATGTGACTAATTGTGCTGTAGTCATTTTGTGTTTCGATTATTATGAGCAATGAGCGGAATTCTTCATAGCGAAAATCAAACTGTCAGAAGGATTAACCTAACTGTTTTATCGACTTATCGATGTTATGGAACAATATCGCATTAGGTATCCATAATCAACTTAAAAGATTATTTTGTAACATTTGACCTCTTTGATAAGCAACTTGTACAATATTTTACTACAGGGAAGATGAAGAAAACATATTTAGTACAGAGTTAGATTTCGACTCTGTTATTTTAAATGAATATTAGTTACCTAGTCTTAGCAATATTTGTTTATAATTTTTCATGATAAGTTTCATATAGAAAATTTAAGTAAAAGTATTAACTGTTTTATACTTTACTTTATACTAAAATACAGTGGCGGTCAGGTAATTAAGACACCGTTAATTTGTTTGTATGTATATCCAAAAGCCTGATTTCATAACTTTAACTTTGTTTCGTTAAGTGACAAATATTTATCGATAAGGCGAAAAAACCGTTAGGTCAATCCCTCTGACAGTGTGATTTTTGCTATGAAGATTTCCGCTCATTTATTATGAGTTATGGACTAAGAGCCTATGTAGTCATTTTGTGTTCTGGTCTATGTGAGACCGAAGCTATTTGACTACTTTGACAGCTACTAATGTATGATAATCGTACCCCGGGGTTTTCGGTGCGGGAATAACTTGAGAAAGAGTAGAGATAAACAGATAGGTTATTTTGATAAAATATCATATTGTGCCTAATTAACAAATACCTTCCTGCGAATTGTAAATAAACAATGATTTGATTTTAACTTAAGTAGTAGGTACTTTAGCATTTCTACTAAGCCCTACGAGATAATAATAAAAACGTTTATTAATTACCTACTGTTAATTAGTAGTTAAGAGGTTGATAATAAATTACTGACCATTGTATTTGATATTATACTTATACTAGATGTTACCCGCGACTTCGTAAGCGTAGTTAAATGAAATATTTTCAAATAAACCAATAAATGAACGTATGTTTTTTGAAGTAAGTATCTTTTTATTCAATTAATTATTCAGTAGGTAGGTATACATTCTGTTTTTAAGTCAATACCTATTCTTTGGCTAATGTCATTCATTCCCGCACCGAGAACCCCGGGGTATGATGATAATATTGATAATGGATAGTTGTTGTTAGGTACTAAACTAAATCTATTTTTTGGCATGTGTCACCTCGGCTTATACTATGTCTATGACTTAACACAATATAAATAGTAGGTACTTATTACGAAATATTTTCCCAACTTATGCCAAACATTGTAGGGCGGAAGTAACCAGTATTTCTTATTTTATCGCCAACCTTGGTCCAATTAGAAACAGCCCGGTTGATCCGTATGCCCATTCGTTACGCTTAAAAATAAGCTTTCTTAAAAAGGTAACAATTACATCACGTTAAATAAGCACATACACCCTTTTTGTATTTAGCGTCAATATTGAATTGTGGTAATGCGACCGCAATAACGTTTGCCCTTTGTCTATTTTCTGCGTATTGGATTTTAGACCTTGATGCTATTTAAATAAAGTTCTCTTTCGGTGTAACTTTAAGGTGGAATTCGTTTTGCGTCGCTTGTAATAGCGAAGGGCTAAATTGTACTGAGAAGTATGTCAATGGCTTTAGCAGGGAATGACTGGGACGCATGCAACAGCCGTCAGCATATTAATTGACGATAAATACATCGTAAAACCTAATACCTAAGGCCTTTTCATCCACATGTTGACCAAACACGTAGGTAAATAACCTTACGTTAAATTAATTTTTATAGTACCTAGTTCGCTGCTTTTGGCGTCGAGACACTCGGTCCGGCAAAGAGGCAACGGGGGACCCTCGCACAGGCAGCTTTCTCGCGCAAAGACTCGCCATAGCGATTCAGCGCGGGAATGCTGCCTGTATGATGGGCACCAAGCTAAAATCCCAAGAGGCCAATTTTAAGTACTTTTTTCCCTTTTTTTTAAGTTGAATTTACTTTTACTAGTTTAATATTGTGAGTATAAAATGTTATCAACATTACCATTTGTTTTTTTTTTAATCTAATTGACAAAAAATGTTTTGAATGTTGTGTATTTTTATCAATAAAAATCCTAGTAAGTGCTCATCAAGTCATCACACAAGTGTCCTTACTGGAACTTGAACCTACCATTGGCTTCATATGCAGGGTCACTACCACAGACTAGTAAGGTTAAGGCGCTCTAGATAGTGAAAACACCAATTTTAGAAAATATTAATAAAATACTTTCACAGAACTTACAACTACAATTTTTTTATATGTATTATTTCAGTCTATTCTCTAGTTTTTGGCTTCATCAGAAACACGATTGCTGATAAAAACCTCGATAGAATTTTTTTTTGAAAATAACTCGTTTTTTACACCTTAAACCAAATATTTCGATATCTATTCTGAATATCAACACAAAATTTACTTTAAATAATAGTTTTTAAGTAGATTTAGATTTGTACTTCATAGATTTTTAATAAGTTGTGTACATCAATAATACCAATTGATTTCGTTATTGGCAAAATAAAATGGTTCAGCACGCGGCGGCGGCCGACTATTGCCCAGTCGCCAGTACGCTCGTGACCGCTGTCAACGTCGGACGTGTGCACATTTTGCTAACGCGGTAATATTACTTTAGACAGGAAGCAATAAGGGTAATCGCAGTGTAAATAAAGTTAAGAGAAAACGATTAAGTGAACTAAGAGGACATAAACAAATATTAGAATGCCTAAACGGTAATCTACGTACCAGAACATTAAACCGGCCGCGTCGTAGCGGAGTTCACATGCGTTTTTACGTAGTTAGTTTGCAGGTCTGGTGCAGTTTTAGTAATTGTGTGTTGTAGAGTTTTATTATATTCTAGTTCTTTTCAAGTCAGTAAAGTTACTAGTACAGTCGCCATCAGATATATCGGAGCGGCCGAGGTACTCAAATATTTCTGAGCAGCAATAAATTTAAATAAATTCTTTACAGTAAATGAGGTCAATAACATCTGAACATCCAATTCGCCATAAATATGTGAGCAGTGGTTTTTCAATTACATCTGAACACACAACTCGTCAAAGTTATCTGCACAGACAGGGTGATCATAAATATCTGAACATTTAGGGAAAATATGCCTTAAGTCACTTGGCATGCGATTTAAAATTCTTTAACGTAGGTACTACGACGCTCGAATACATTTTCAACACAACCAGTAACCACCATACGGTTTTGTCAATGTCAAAACTAAAAAGAGATTGCTGGATGTAGGGTGTATACATACACTGCCTGAGGTAGAGCGTGACGTCATCGTGATACTAATGGCGTCCTTATCTTACTCTTATTGTGCGAAACGTGCGGCATGCATGAGTCGCCCGGACTCAGTGACTCTTTCAGATATGGCCTTTTTGTACACATTTATGTTTTTGTTGGGATCTAGTTTACATAACAATGATAATTTTAATACCGCTGAACACATGCGTCTTGCGTGCGGATTTGTGCAGGGCCGCAACCTTGGTCGTGAATCGAACACCCTCTTATAGGCAAATCGAAAAGGCAAATGAAAAGTTCTCGAAGGGCCGCCGCCAGCGACGGTGCGGCACGGAGCTCATGATTATGGTTCACGAATTGGACCGAAACATATGTCGAGCGGTTTTCGACCTTAAGATACGTGAGTGACCCGTTTATATATATTTCTAGTAAATCGAAAATGCTATCAGAACACATTAGCTTTACGCTGCTCGCTACGGTATTAGCGGTACGGAGGCTTAAACTCACTATTTTTTTTTGTAGTTTTGAAAAGTAACGAGTTTCTATAAATTTTGATGTTAAGATTATGATTTCTTATAACTAAACCGCTAGGCCATGGTGACCGACGCAATAGTAGATGAAATATTGAAAAGCATTCGTACCTATTTTAATTTGGCAGCTTCAATATTACATATATACATTTGATGGTTGCACGGAATGAATGACGTAGTGACAGATCAAAACGTGAGACACACGTGAGATGCACGTATTTGCATGGTTACCAAAGTGCATCTCATGACGATTTCATAAAGCCCAAATAGGATCCCCCTACATTATTTGATCATGAAGTTCCGTTACCTATTTTCCGGCTACAAACATCAAATCAGGTTACTCGTAATATTTCATCAGAAATCCCTAAATTAAAAGTTGAAATAGATAACAAATATACCTTAAGAAAAAACGACGAGGACCTCCGGTGTTCGAGACGGGATTCGAACCCGCATCTCCAGCTATCGCGGCTGACGCTTTAACCAATTCGGCTACCCGTACACAGCGGAACCCGTCGAAATTAATCAAGTATATGTGATCTTGTTTATTTTAAAGGTTTTTTTGCATACATGTACCTTTAAAATTTGAAAAGTTATCTTAATTCCTCGTGGATCCCATCATGATATCTGAGTTCTGGTAACAATGGGACTAACCTTGAAGTATATGCTTCCAAACAACGAAAGAATTTTTGAAATCGGTCCATAAACGACGGAGTTCTGAGGTAACACACATACAAACAAAAACAACATACAACCGAATTGATTATCTCCTCCTTTTTTTTGAAGTCGGTTAAAAACCCCGGAACGGCACTTACAACCTCGACACCGAGAGACAGTGCGTCACTTCCAAACTCAACGGATACCGAAGCCCCTAATCCTTCTTGTAATAATGTTATAAGTTAAGTTTCATTACTAGGGAAAGCAGTTGCCCCAAAAGGTGACCGGCACCCAAAAGATGAACGAAACGTCTTATAATCTAAATAATTAAATCGTGTATTTTTCCATAACATGGCAACACTTCGCCGGCGTTTTCATTTAAGTAACGTGACTAAAAAGAGATATGTGTATCTCTTTAATTCACGTTAAAAAAAAATACGTTTTTATTATTATTTAATGATATATTTGCTGTTCAAGTTATGTTTTCAATATTGTGACTAATTTCCAATAGATTGCCGGAGGTCAACTTGTGGGCATAGGCAACATTTTTCAAATGCTTGTATAATGACCAAAGTTGAACAGCACTTTCTTTCGCTAACACCTTTATTTTGGGGTTTATTTTAGTATGAAAACGTGTTTGTTCAACCGATGTTTCTATCCCCAATAAATATATATATTCCAATAAATGAATTTGGCCTCAAATTTCTTCGTTCATTTTATCAATATCGTGTCCAAAACTTGAATTAAAATATGTATTAGTTCATGATTTGGCAAGTAGTTCTAAGCGAAACAAATTTAATGGCGATGGTCTAATAAAATGATATACAACCTAGTAACAGACAGACGGACGGACAGCGAAGTCTTGGTAGTCGGGTTCCTTTTACCCTTTGGGTACGGAACTCTAAAAACTAATAGTATATTATAATTTCCGGAACGCTCCGATATTTGCTTCAACCAGAATACGGTTACGAACAGAATAAGGCCATCAACTGTCTACGCGAGCGACGCGCGTGGCGTGGTGCGGGGCGCCCCGCATGCGCCTCCACCGCGTTCTGCTTCACCCCCGCAAATACCTAAAATACATCTATAAGAGCGCCTTAGGATTGAATAATCTTGAGACCTCCTATGGCTATTGGTTTAGAAGTGTAGAAGATAAAGTAGAATATCTTTTGTTTCAAAGTCGAGTTTTTTCAAGTATACGCAGTACGGTACTACGCAGTCTTTGTAATTCGAAGAGGCGTTGAGCATACTTCTGGCAAGATTTGCTTGCTTACTCAATATTATAAGTGAAAAACTTAACTGAAGGACCATGGGCGTATTGCATAACAACTTGTAACTTGTAATATTAGCGGAATTCCCTTTCTAATCTGATTTATTAGAGAGTTCCGCTAATATTAGTTGAAAATTCAGGACCCCATGTCATGTAGTTGTGCAGATAATTAATATGGAATTTGCGAAAAATTTGAATATAGAACGCCGACATGCGTGAACACACACGTTACTACTACATAGGCCAGGTGCTTTAGTTAAGTTTATCACCTTAAACCCTTCGCAATTCGTAATATTCGCTTAAACCTAATTTCCTAGCGAACATTTTCTCACTGAATTCCATGTGGCAAAAATATGAACGCACGAAACTTCGTGACACAATAGCGTGTGAGACTTGCTACGACAACTCTTTATCCGACGATATTATCAACCAACCGTATGTCCTTACAAACAAGGTTCAAAATCCGTTGACAAATATTTGCTGTGAAAATCCATAGAGCTTATGCAATAGTAATAGAGTTGAAATCAGCCTGGCATATTATTGATGTAAAAGAAAACTTATGTTGTCAAAGTATATCAGGTTCTAAGAAAGGCTAGACGAATTAAGTGTCGTTGGCGATATTTGTCCTACTTGTGTTAGATTTATTGTTGACTACACAATGAGGGTTGGGGTTTTAATTATTTAATAACTAGAAATAGAATATTCTTAATAGTGTTTTAACACATTCGCTGCCACCCTCTCCAAAAATGTATGGAAATGAACGCACATGTGCGTCGGTGGCAGTGAATTTAGTGATGAAGTGAATAATGCTTTAATGTAGTGCAACAATAAACTGACAGTATGCTAATAGTCCATGTATAAGGCTTTACATTTTCTTCGACAGCTCAAGGAAAAACTAACAGTTGGAAAATTGTATAAGCCGGCGAGAAATAGCTTTTACAGTCTCCATCAGATACATATATCGGAGCAGCCAAGATTGTCATAAATATCTGAACAAAACCTATTGTCAAGGCGATAAAGTGCATGTTCAGATAATTTTCAGTACTTTGGCCACTCCAATATAATGATGGCGACTATAAGGTTGCGCCGCCGGTTGGTTCGATGATAATTGATAATGCAATATTATGGTTATGGTACATCTGATTTGATCTGATGCCGGAGCCAGAAGATAGTCATAGCAAATCTTAAAATAGACAAGGTAAAGCCGTCGTGTTTAGGCTTGTTGGAACTTTTTCCACGAGTAGTTGATAATTGGGCAATCAATGCATGTGGTGTGGTCTATATGACTGGTAGAAATAAACGACAAAACAAGAAATAATTTAAAAATATATTTATTAAAAAAACACAAAAGTACATGCTGTAACTTGTTGTTATATTGTCTGTATTATAATTGAGAGACAGATATTTTAACTATCTTCTTCCAAAACAACTTTCTCCCGTTTCTTCTTCTTTTTCTTTCCTTCAACTTTTTCTTTAATGTCATGACCATTTTCTAAAGATTCTTCACTTATTTCATGCTTATTTTTACTTTTTTTCTTTTTCTTTGGAATGACGTCACTATCATCCGTATTATTTGTTATTTCAGTTTCATTTACATCATTGTCATTACTTTGTTCGCCACTGTCTTGATTTTTGCGTTTCTTTTTTCTTTTCGGTATATTTTCAATGCTTTCTGTAGAACCCGCTACCTCTGATTCATTAACAATATTATCATCGTTCTGCTCATTCTCAAGATTGTCTTGTTTTCGCTTCTTCTTTTTCTTTCGTACATTTTCAGTACTATCTGTATTTGTTTCGGCACCCATAGCAATAATATCATCGTCTTGCTCCTCATTTTCACGACTTTTAAGTTTTTGCTTCTTTTTATTCTTTGATTTCTCTGCCGCAATATCAACTAATTCCTCGTTATAGTCTCCATTCTTCTCATTCGACTTCTTCGATTTCTTTTTCGTAACAACTTCAGTGGTTTCTTCGTTATTATCTTCATTCACCACATCTGTATCTTCAACATTCTTCTTTTTCTTTTTAACGACTTCTTCATTGGCTTCAATATCTTTTCTATCATTGTCCTTCTCCTTATTGGCTCTCTTTTCAAAATCCTTCTGATCTCTATCTAATACAGCTAAGAAAAATCCAGTAGTGTAATCAGTATCTGGCTTAGCATACAAACATCTAGTACCCATACTTCCATACATTCCGGAACCAAAGTTATTCCACTGGCCTTTAAGTAACTCCTTCACATCTTGAACCCTCCATTTAGTCCTCGAAGTCTTGACAACATTAGTGACAACTCTTTCGTTCTCTTCAGGAAAGAGCGAGCAAGTGCTGTAGACTATTCGCTTGGCGTTCGGGAAGGCGTTCATGGCGTGTTTGAGGAATTTCTCTTGTAGAGACGTCAGCTTGGCTAGACGAGTTTCTTCTATATAGTTGTGTACGCAGAGTTCCATGCCTGAAAATAGATTTTTTAGATAGAAGGTTATATTTTCTTCAAACAATGTTGTAATGTGAATATTCATTGTGTAAAGACATGATGATGAAAGAGGTCATACGTTAATTAATCTAATCTACGCAATATTTCGTAATGACTTACTTGTAAACATTTAATTAAATTGTACTAATATTTTGTCCACATGTTATTTGATTCGTAGGTAAATGTAAAAAAAAACCTATTAAAAAAGGAGGAGGCTCTCATAAGCGTCGGACTTTTTTTAAATGTTTGATACCTCAGTTATCTGTCATTTATAACCAAAGAAAAAATAGTTTATATTTTTTTTTAATGTATGACCTCGCATAACTTTTTACAGGGTAGACCGATTTTAATTTTTTTTTATTATTCAAGAACGGCTAGACAAATTTTGATAAAATTCGGTAAGGATGTAAATGATATGGATTAATATATAAGCTACTTTTTACCCGATTACCCAAAAAAGGTACAATTTTTAGTATTAATACTGTTAGGAGGTAAGTTCGTGGGGTCAACTAGTTAACTCGGCAAGCATGAGGCAGGGTATCTCATACCCCATCAGTCTCTTATGTCAATAATGACAAGGTCTATTTTCCTGTAATTTTTATTCACATCATGCTCCCCGGGTTAAGGGATAAAATTACCAGATCCAGAACAGCTGGGGTCCAAGAGAATGTACTCCACATCATCGTGGTCTCCCCTCCTGATTTCCAGCGCGTCTTTGTTTATAGTCTCCACGCATTTGGACCCGGTTTTTTCTACGAAGTCGCACAGAGTTTGGTATCTCTTTTCGTTGCGTTCCACTGCATAGATTTTACCCTGAAAACCATCAAATAAGTTTTATTAAATAATTTATTAACAATTTCTGTACTTGTTTTGGACCGGGTATTGTCATGAAACTGAGACTAAAACCCACCGGAGCAGTGTTGTGCCTAGAGTTTTGGAAAAGGGCAAGTCCAGCACGTCTCGCTCCTTAACACGCAGAAATTAACTTTACTGGAATATTCTAAGGTTTAATTTTAGTTATAAGCGTTGGGGAATAGGGTCACCTGGCTCTGCTAAGTCAGCCATATTTATGGTGCACCAGCTGTGGTCGAAATCGGCCGGAACGATCAATGTATCCTAGTCAAGAATCATAAAAATAATAATGACAATGTTTATATACAAAATCGCCTTCCCCTCATTCTGACAAACGCACTAGTGCCATGTATTTCGTTTAACAGTAGTACGTCTCAGTTCTATACTAGTTGGTGAGTAGTCTCGTTATCAAAATAACTCAGCATCAATCCATAGATGGCGCTGCGCCAAACAGTATCGAAAACAAAGTCAGAATGTTGAAAAATCGCGATTGTGTAGAAATTGTCAATCAATTATTTCTGCTCTTTAAGCCTAGTTAGCATACCTCGTTCCTCATATAAGCTGCCAACTGCGTTGTTTTCATTCCAGGGGCTGCGCACATATCCAATGCAACACTACCCGAAGGAGGAGCTAGCAAATGCACCGCTAGTGTCGTTGCCTGACGAAAAATTATAAAGAAATAATTATAAATATAATAAGCATGTCTCGGCCGAGACTAGAACCCGCGACTCCGAGATACATGCCCATCGCTCTGTCAACTGGGCTACAGAGTATAGACTATCTATCATAAAATAAAACAACGAAAACGGAATATATCGCGTATAATGTAAACTCCCAACGTTTCGAACCCTTTAGCAGCGTTCGTGGTCATCGGGTGGATGTTAGCCCACGATACAATACACGATATAATCCGTTTCAGTTGTTTTATTTCATGAGTAATTATCGCGGCAACCGAAGACAATATTACTATCTATCATATCTCTCTATCCGCTTTAGGGAGGCGCTTCGCAACATTTAACCACTGTGTAAACATTTAACAGGCAATGGATTTTTAATATTTTTCCATTATTTATAAACATTACTGGTTTGTTAACAGACAATTCTACTTAATACAAAATATATAAGCAATTGTGTTTTAAATAAATATTAATGAAAGCATTAAAATTATAATAAAATATAACAACAAAACAAGGCTATTTGACTATAACAAATACACTTTGTATACAATTTATCTTGTTATATTTAACAATAGGTACTAACTTACATATAAAACGATCTTACGAACAAAGCTGTGGGCGATTACTAGTAAATGGGAAAATAATCAATAATTATGCCTTCTTTCCCAAAATGAATACGATCCATGTTAAGGCGTGACTGGCGGGTAAAAGGTCAAGAGAGTGAAAGGAAGTATAAAGTGGTCCACTGAATGATGATTGATGTACCTACCTTATCCTGCAGTATAATCTTGTTCTCCATATACAGCTCATGCTCGTGCAGCTTGGTGCCAGATGAGAACACAAACACCGTTTTCACATGATAGTCCTGCAATAAAAACATTAACACATGTATCCTAAAAAAACTTTTTTTTTCTCGGTGTGGTAATGCGCACGCCCCTAGCGACAGAGATCATGTGGGACTGTCAACTCACCCCCTCACTACTAAGGGAAGGGGGAGATAGTCTACCCACTAAACCCGCACCTGTGTTTCCCGCAATGCCTTATGGGTCGTCACGGAAGCGCAAACATTCTACCAATAATAAATAACAGACTATAAGGGAACTGTTTTTGCATTACTATTTTATATGAGTCCGCAATATGCCACGAGTGGACACAATTTCTTTCTTCTGCGTGTTTCTATCAATATTTATTAAAAATATAAGCATATTTTCGAAGTTCTTCCAAATTTATTCTATAAACTTAGACATAACTAGATGCATCGGTCTCCTCATCACTGAGGGTGGTTTTTCTTTAATAGGTATGCAAGATGCGATAGTGGCCTAGTGGCACGGCTGCCTGAGGCAACGGAGCAAGGAGCGGAATGGTGAGCGGAAATCTACCAGTAGAATCTTCGCTACTGAATAGGAGATTATACTTTATGCAACTCCATTAAATTTTAACGGCGCCCACCGCATCGCTGCAGTGGACAGGTATCCTAAAACAGGCATAGGCCGTAGAGTATTATAAAACTTGGGATGAAAAGGCTAAAGCTATCGAACCTGGGTAAAGTCGTATTCGTCGAGCCCTTTGATCTGTTCCAGGTAATCGTTGTAGGAGCCCGACGTGCACCTCACGAAGCGGTACTCCTCATCCTGGAAGGCTCTGATGGCATCCGAGGTGGTCAGGAGGTTGGTGTTGATGCGCACGTAGCGTGGTCTGCGGACGGCTTAGAGAGACACAAATGTTACCTACAATATTCTTGAAAAAAAAACTACACTTATTTTATCTTTGGAGCACCAAAGATGATGAAAGCCTGTATCCCATATAAGTAAAACTCGATTGAAACGAAAATAATGTGTTGAAAGGACCACGTGACTTTTCGTTGTATCTATCATTCGCATGCATTAGTTTTCGTTTCGATTGCGTTGGCAATAAAAGCTTGTCATCTTGGCTACGGCCTCATGTCACTGTGCAATCAGCAACAGTACTTGCTAAGCTAACCATGTCTTTATTACGTAAACAAGAGCGTGCCAAGATTATTTTGAACACACATAGCCTCTCCAAGGAGTATATCTACACAATCCGATAGTGGGTACATAATAGGTTTTATAGTCAGTAAATAAAATATTATTCTCCCAATGAGTTTCTCTCTGAGAAAACTGTAGACAGGGATTGACTGAATTAGACTTAAGTTTATAGTTTAAGTAATTAATTATGTTTTTGCATGCTAGTATAAATGTATACATTTAGCAGAATAATGCCACAAGTTGTACATAACTGCAAAGCTAATTCTATGCAAATAAATTCTAACTTATCTTAAAAATATCTATAAATATGTATGCCCTTCACTGCACATAATACATAGAGGCTAGAGACGCATATCGCGTGGTGAATGCTAGCACACAATGTGTTAACTAGCCCTAAAAGTACAACAACTTCCTTACTTTTGGTGGGCTAGTTAAAACATGCGAATGGACATGATTTCATTTCCATTGGAACAGAGTTGCATTTGCAAGACATTGTGACATTCCACATAGGGAATGGCCCTATGCTACAGAGCAAATTAGACAGTCATATTTATTTTTCTACAAAGCAGAAAATGGCCTTGCTTGAGATCTTTTAGAACTCTCAAAATTTTCAACCATCATGGATTATACATGCTATTTAAACATTATCTTTAATCTGTCAATCTCTAGTTCAATGTAACTTTTTAAAATATAGTTACCACAACTATATTTTAAAAAGCCAATATATGAAAAAAAAAACCTTACTACATACATTAATGAAACACAGATATAAATACATGAATTTATTTTACTACTCTCGCTACATTAAAGTTACAGTAGCTTATTAAACTAAGCATCAATCATTAAATAATACTTTCATTCAGAAAACGGAATGTTAATGAACACATCATCAGTCCTGTTTAAGATTTAAACTGCTCTTTTCGGTTTCCGCACCAACATCTTTGTATGAATGTTGGTCTATTTCATTACCATGCTCATCATATTCCTTATCATGATAAGCTTGGTAGGCATACACCGCTATGATCAGGTTGACCACCACCACAGCTGACACCACCGACCACACATTCCTCGTAAAGTTATCCACTGGGTAGTAGTCAGTCAAGACATGTCGCATCCCAAAGAATGCAATGAAAGGCAGAGTAAACATAGCAACACTGTACAAAAACAGATTGGCTAATGCCAGTGCTGCCAGTTTTGTCTGCTTAGGAATAAGCGGGCCTTGATCTGATGTGTCAGCCATTGTTGCTTATGAGATGATGTTAATCAATCTGAAATTAAAAAAACTAAAATTACCTTCTGTTTTCAAATCTTCAGGATGGTCAGCAGTGTATTTTTCGAATTTTTCTTTGTATGACTGTATTGTTTGTTCAGGTTTGCTTTTCCCTGGGAGAGCCTTTTTACCAAATAACAATTCAGCCGTTAACACCTTCGCTAGCCAGGGATCTAGGCGAGGCTCATTTGTGATAAGACCACTACTTTCAAACATTTTGTCAATATCGGCGGCATGTTTGATTGTTTCTGTTATTAGTGCATATAGCACATTCGTTCTCTGCAAATATTATACGTATTAAATTCTTCACTCTTTTAAGACCTACAAAATATAAAAAATGTATTGTTATACTCACGAAGTGACGAAGTTTGTCGTCGTACAACAATGTTTTGACACTGCCGCCTTCAGTAGAAACTTTCTTAAAAATATTAGCAGCAACCTTGTAATGTCTCGGCACTTTTACAGAATGTTCAAACATTTTCTTTCAAGCTAAAATGTGGCAAAAACTGCATTGCTCAACTACAATCACGAGACCAATTACAATGTCATTCGTGCTTAATGCTGTCAAGTTTGAGGTTATGAGTTATGAATGAAATAAACTATTTAAGTTACATAAAAACCGGTTTGATTGGAAAGTTGTTTTCTTATAAAAAAAATATATGAATGAAATGTACAACATGAAAAAAGTTAGCAAATGCTAGTTCCTTTTCGTCTTGATAAATAAGTGGGATGTTAGCAAAATCTTTAGAAAGTTATTTAGAAAATTACTATTCTAGTAGTCTACTTGAACTCTGGCAGAATAAGAATTATAACAACGTGCCTTTGCGCCCAACATTTGCAATAATATAAAAATAAAACTACCATAAACAATTTACTACTGTAGTTTATTGGTTGCACGTAATCCTTATTTACAATTTCTCAAAAACATTATTTGTGTTCAGTTATTAGTTCACAGTTGAAGCATACGTAAATTATGTAAAAGTGTTATGTCTAGGTAACGATAACATTCACGTCTATAATTTGTGTTTCATAGTTGTTTGTGTAATAATCATTGACAGTTTCATTTCGAATGGCGATTTGTCCCTCATAAAAATACCAGGAAACGCTATGATTCAACAATGCGGCGGTTTCAATAATAATGACTAATGTGTTCGATATAATATTTTCAGTAGACGGCAGCGACTGGTCGCTATGTTAGCGTGTTATGGATGAAAGGTTCTAAAATGTCGTGGGGATAATTTAGACAATTTGGCTGTAATCAATCAAAACAATGGTTCCTGCACCGAGCTGCCCGTTTACCTGGGACTACTGGACGACGTCCCCGTCCTATATTGTGGATTTAACATGTCTGCTGCCCAACTCTGTTTACATTCCTATTCGACCAAATTGGGACGCAACACTTCACGACGTCAAGGAGGTTAGTACGGGAGCACCCTGGCTCCGAGTGACTCACTCGTGGTCCACAGACCGCCTTTGGGCCGCCAGAGTTCGGCAAAGTAGGTTAAACTGTTGAGTAATATGTCTAGAGATAGCTGTGATTTTTAGAAAGTAGATCACATTGTTTACTTGTCTGTGCACTCGATTCGAGCGTGTAGGCTGAGTAATTGCAATCTTGGTAAACAACACATTCCTCCATATTAATGACATTGATACAAAACAAGTTTTTTTTAAGTATTTAGACACTAATTAAAAGATCACTGATACTGTTATCTATTGTAAAATCAGATGCAGATTATTGTGATTCCATTAATTGAAAACAAAGTAATGTATATGTAGTTGATGCAAGTGTCTGATTAAGGAATGAAGAATTGCATAGAATAAAAAAAATATTGTAAATGAAAAATTCTTTGTTCAGTTTATAATTTATGAATTATGGTACTTACCCCAAATTACATTAAACTTGATATCTATATTTAGAAAAGACTCAGAAATGTTATAAACAGAACTTAATATCCTAGTCCTTATTGTTATAATCCTATATTATGCTAGTTGTTATATTATCTTATGCATATTACACCAGTTCTAAAGAACAAACATGCAATTCTTTATTAAAAAGATCTGACTCTATTGAATTCTAAACCTCATGTAATTTCTAACACACACACTAAAATAGTATTTGAATAAAAAAACATTTTTTTCTTGTTTTAGGAGCTATGGATGAAAGCAGCAAGATATCCCTTATTTGGGATGCTGCACGAGATGTCAGACTATGTATTTCAGTTCATTAACTCACTGGCAGTTCTCGAGGAGGTGAACGATGAGAACAAACGCATCAGAGACATCAGGCCCACCTTTGGGGTGCTCAAGATTGTGGAACGGTCTATGAGACCTGGGGAACAGTTTCTCAATACACAAATAACTCATTTAATTGGGAAAGGTGAGTTTTTTTTAGGTACTCTAGGCAAAGATAGCATAAGCTTCATTATTTCTATTCTGTAAAATCTTTCTCTCTTTCTTTTTTATAAATCATGGATCATACATTACTAGGAAGATAATATCTATACATAATTGCATACCCATTTGCCACCAAACACACTAGACACACCCACACCACAGCCATCTATTTTGTTTAACTGCTTAATTCTATACTATGAAGATTTCTCATTGTATAAATATCTCAATATAAGTTCATTAAAATGGTGCTGCGCCACTTAGTATAGGTCTTCAGACAAAGAGTTAACTTCAAACCTAAGAACTAAACAATTATACAAAAATTACCTGAATTTTGAAGGAATGCCACCTTGTATAGACAATTATCCATATATGGTTCATGGTTTTTACACATACAAATAAATGTTACTTAATCTCATATAGGTATCTTTTTTTTTTTTTTGTTTTTTTTTTTTTTTTTTTTTTACTAAACAATAAGTAATGTAGTTTATTTTATTATTAAGTTATTTATAACCTAGTATAGTTTATCGTTATTTTTCATTATTTCTTCTATGTACATATTATTGTAATACCTTAAATAAACTTATTATATAGGTATTAACTTCAGAATTAGCTCCAATGCAGGTATCAACAAATACCACAAGTTATAAATACCAATATAGTTAGTATAGAATGTTAAACGAGTGACATCTCTAGTGTGTAAACATTGAAGTTGATAAACAAGATCAAGCGCGGGTAGTTCGAAAAACTCGCGCTGCTAGACTTTAATGTGAATTTTAGCTAGTCTCTATATTAGAAAACCATTTTAGAAGGTTATAGGAATGGCATAGGAAGTGTAACATACATTAGGGCATAATGTTGACTGTACATGCAAAATATTGCAACTTATTGTCTCAATATTAAGGCACATGGATACATATTTTGGAGCCTTTTCCGTATCAACATTTCTTACCTTGACTGTACATCTCCCATAACATTTGCCAGTTGCCACTGGTTATTAATCAAACCTCCTGTATTTAATTTTATTGTGGTTTGACTTATTATATATGTCTAACAGTATGTCACTTATTTAATGTTTATTTGTTAGTTTTATATCCTGAATTTATAATAAGAAGCTAGCAATCATGATCATATATAAAAGTCTTATACTAATATGTTTGCTTGGTAGGCCCACCAGTGAACATCTTTCGACTGGAATGAAAATGATGAATGTGTCATAATTTGACCTTGTCATGAGACTGACAAAATAATATGCTGTTTGTTTTTTATTTAAATTTTCACTGTAGTTTGAAATTGTTTTGACAAAATGAGTAGCATAAACACAGGCTAATGTTGGCAACTTTATACATAAGCCAATACTTGTAATAAGTATAATATAAGTCAAGTATAAAGCAAAGTATTGCTGCATCAACCTAAGACCTTTATTTTGATTTTGACACATGACATTGGATGTTGGTAGTGATGAGAAAAAAAGGAAAGTATAAAATTCGTTAATCAGATTCGAATATAGTTGGTATCTTAGCTGATTTCGTTTTTAATTATAATTTATAATACTGCGCATGTTTTACATTACATGGGTGCTGTTATGTGACAAAAGTTGGTTTTAAGGATAATCCGACTATAGGTATTTAAGCACCACCTTTATACAAGATATTGTTAAAAAGGATATAGTTTAAAACCGATTTAAACTACCTATTTCCTGCTTCACAACAACATAAATACTTCCAATTTCTTCAGTTCACATTTGATACTAAATAAGCTGTTGAGTCATACAACTTCATAAGTCATACTACACAACACTGTATCTATCTAAAAGCTAATAATAACATTATATGAAGTGTTCAATATGTTTTCCTGTAGAGATTAGTCATAAGTGAAAGTCAATGTTGTGCAGATACTGGGACAGCTTGCATAATAGATTAGCAGGCTTGTATTCTGTTATTATAGTGACAAATAAGCCTCTGTTTTTCCTGTTTGAAATATATGCTTAAAGTTTGTTGAATGATTCATTCCTAATATTCTATATATATGAGGCTAATATGAATAAGTCCGTCTATTGGACAAGCCTGTCTATATAGCTACAATTTATGACAGGCTGGCATTGCATTGGATAGTTCGGCCATTACAGTTTAGGGAATGTACTTGAAATTAAAACAGGGTGTTTATTGGACTATAAAAAGGTTTTTAAAATAGAAAAGGTTGAATGCAACTTTATATGCCTGAACTTAAATACTCATTTTTTAAAGTTGTATAAGAAATATTGTAACAAGGTCGTTGACATTCCTATCCGCTCTCAAAAATGCGGCAATAGACGTTCTTACCTTATAAAGCATTAGAAACTACTCACAGAGTTAAAATAAAAGTAGTTAGAATCTGCTTGCTTAATGCAGTTCATTTAAAAAAAAAAACATTATAAAATCGGACATTTACCACCAATTTTGGTCTAGAAAGTTTATCCTAGAATAGCTGAAATATACTAGGCTTTCTTGCAACCGTCTTAAGAAATTATACGATTCTGCAACATTTATTTTCTGTTTTCTCACAGGTTTAAACGAGTTTGACAATCTCAGAAGTTCAGAAGTAAATGACTTTCGGACTCGAACCCGGTACATAGCGGAGGAGAGTCTTTCAAAGCGCGCCAGAGCCACCCCACTAGAGAGGCTACGGTACCAGTGTCCGCCGCGGCTGGCAAAGAGCCACAACGAGCATCGGACACTGCAGAGCCACCTTAATAACAACTGCTTTCTATTAACCACTATTGTGGTCGACATCGACGTAAGTAAAGTAAAATTTAAGTATGATCAACAACTAATGAGAATTCGGCTATCATTTTCCCAACCATCACTGGTTGCCACTCAAAATTCAATTTCAAAAAGTGCTTGGTTTAGGGACATTAAGAGTACAGTCGACTTCAAAGATATGTATACAGTTTTTCACCTTAATCCATTGTAATAAGGTGCAAAAGTGTATACATATCTTTGACATCGACTGTACCTACACTGATCGAATTCGATAGTAGATAGTGGAAGAGTAACTTATATCGTGCATCGGACATCGGACTCATAGAGCTACCAAACGCAACACGTTTTGAATGCGAAGAGCAAGAAAAATTTTGACGACGGAAAGCTCAGTCGCACCTTACAAGTATTTAGACACGGTAGCGTGTCAAGCCAAGTTCAAGCTTACAGAACTGGCAACCATTTGTAGGATTTGCGCGATATTAGATATACTATGGTCGTTAATTCATAATAAAAAATCCTTTGAAGTTTAATAGAGTTTGACAAGACAAACCACCAAAAATAAATGCACGCGACCGTACTTGAACACACCTCAAACAGTTATTTAGATATTAACGTCCAAAATAGCAATTTTTATCACTGATTCACCTATAGATCAACACTATAACCCAGTTCCAGACGACCTAGAAAGATCAAATTTGGCATCCAGTCAGGTTGCCAGTTGTAGTTGGGTAAATACAAAGAAATAAATCAGACACTTATTTTTTTTTTTTCATTTTCAGTTAATTGATTTTATCAGGAATACTTCACCTATAGCCTTCTAGCTAGCTTCCTGTAACAAAATCTAAAAATCAGCAATAGGCACAAATTTATATTTTTGATTGGATTGGAATATAGAATAAGTAGGCAATAAATATGTTACTATCGGTTTGCGGTGCATGAGACGCGTTAAGCACCAACGCGGTAATCACGTGATATCCCTAGATTATTTATTTTTTTATTTATTATTTATTAATCAGGCAGGCAGTTGCAATAACTTAGATTAGTCCTAATAATTGAGGAAACTGAAGTATACGGGTAATAAGATTATTATTATCAAATACAATGTTCTTATAGGGAAAACCTAAAAAACAAAATGAATGAACTTGGTTTTATTGTTGTCAGTGTTAAAATTAGTGACCGACAGAAACATGTTTTTTTGCCGAAACCGAAACCGAAGGTTCGGTTTGATTTTAGTTTTGGCCGAAACCGAAACCGAACCTTTTATAAATCTGGTTAAAATGTTAAAAGAAAATGCTCGTAGGCCCGTTTTTCCTTAAATTTAATTAATACAATATCTCGCCAACCTAATATTACACGTTTTTACGTTCAAATTTAATTATAATGAAATTTCAGCATAGTTACAATAGATCTGGATCTAAATTTTACTACCATATGAAGTAAAAAAATACATTAACTGGTACACACAACGGTAGTACAAACTGGTGGTACAAATACACACTGGTAGCCACTTTTCAATGTATATAGGTGGTATAAAATTAAACAAGCGAGCTGAGCGAGAGCGTGCGACTTGCAATCCGGATGTCGTAAGTTCAAACCCCGGCTCGTACTAATGAGTTTTTCGGAACTTATGTACGAAATATCATTTGACATTTACCAGTCGCTTTTCGGTGAAGGAAAACCATCGTGAGGAAACCGGACTAATCCCAATAAGGCATAGTTTACCCTCGGGGTTGGAAGAGCAGATGGCAGTGGCTTTCGTAAAAACTAGTGCCTATGCCAAATCCTGGGATTAGTTGCCAAGCGGCAAATGCCGGGACAACGCGAGGAAGATGATGGATGTGTAGAAAACGCGATAGTTTCAAGGGTCTATAATTACTTTACAAAAAGAGCAATACCTTTGGGACACAAACTTTTATACATATAGAAAATAATTTCTATGTTTAAACAATCTAGGTACACAGGATCGATATTTTTCGTGCACCATACTATTGATGATAAGATATTCTTCTTCTTCATATTTCAAGATCTTGATTCACCTCATTGATATTTCTGACATAATAATATTACCGCCGCTGTCGCTTTCCGGTGAAGGAAAATATCGTGAGGGAACCGGACTAATTCCAATAAGGCCTAGTTTACCCTCTGGGTTGGAAGGTCAAATGGTTCTGGCTCACTTCCGTAAAACTAATTGATATATTTTGGAGTCAAATAAAACTGTAAATTTATTAATTACGGTTTATTCGATATTAAGGCACGCGCTCTAGTTATAAACCAAACATAGACAATACAGATTGGGTGTTGCCACCTCCAACACTGTCACAGATTATCACACTCTCCACCTCCTTAAACTAGGTTCTACCAGTCATTCACATTTTAAATGCTATTAAATTATCACTAAGTTTATAAACTGAACTTAAGTTTATAAAAAATATTTATGTACTATTATATCCTTGTCTTATATCTATTACAATTTATGCAATTGGTTAGCATGTCGCTTCCATGTTGCTCCCTCCACATCCACCAGGAAAGTAGTACCAGGAATCAAAACTTTAACTATGCAACCCTTTTACCATTTCTTACCTCTCCTAAAATCCTTAACATTTACCAAGTCTCCCTCATTCAATAATAAGACTCTGGCACCCTTTGCATATTTTAACTGTTTCTCTTGAGATTCTACCAGGTTTTGATAAATGGGTGCAGGTCTCAACAGTGAAAACCTATTCCTCAACTCTCTACCCATCATTAACCTAGCTGGAGTCACTCCACTGGTCTTATGAGTGGTTGTGCGGTAATCAAATAAAAATATACCTAAAGCATAGTTATGTGATTGACCACTGTCAATTATTTTTTTTATATGAGATTTAAAAGTCTCCACAAATCTTTCTGCCGCGCCATTGGTGGCAGGATAGTGGGGAGATGTGAAGCTATGTTTGACACCTGTTACTTTACAAAATTCTTGAAAGTCGTGACTAGTGAAAGCAGAGCCATTATCTGTTACTAAGTGTACCGGGAACCCATATCTTACATACAATTCTTTAAATTTTGATATTGTTAAGTTAGTTCCAATGTTTGCCATTTGGAATGCTTCAGGCCATTTAGAGTAGCTATCCACTATAATTAAATACATTTTTCCAAATAATGGGCCTAAAAAGTCTGCATGAATCCTATACCATGGTCCTGGTGGTATTGGCCAACACTTTGGAACTACTTTAGAAGGATTATGTCTGTTATCTAGGCACAGTTGACATGAGTTAGAAATTTTTTCAATGTTTTCATTTAATTTTGGCCACCAAAAATAAGCTTTAGCCATTTCAATCATTCTAGAGGTTCCAAAATGTGTTAAATGAAGCTCATCTAGAACTTTTTGTCTCAAGTTTTCCGGTATTACTATTCTATGTCCCCACATAATACATCCTCTATCTGAACTTATTTCATGTCTCCTCAAATAATAAGGGTCTAAATTTGCATCTGATACCTTTTCTGGCCAAGGTCGTTAGTTCCTCGAGTGTATTAGTGCCATTCTTTAGTAGCTCAAATTTAACTGCTGTCAAATAAACACCGTCAATAAGTTTTTCTTTGACTTGATCCTTGAAATCCTTAAAATTACATTTTTTAGCGGCTTTTTTTAGGCGTATGATATATTCTTCTATGGTTTCTTCTTCTTTTTGATTGCATTTTCTAAATTCAGCCCGATCCACAGGAATGGATGTTGATTTGTTATATCTATCATTTAACAATTTAATGAGATCTGTGTATGACTTTTCTGTTGGTTTTGCAGGGGCACACATATGATTGAGATTTTCTAATACTTTTGGTGTAACTTTTGTGATTAATAATGCTACTTTTTTATCTTCTGGCACATTATTCAAACTAATTAGACACTCTAGTTGGACTTCAAATGTGTCGAAATCGCGACCATCGAATGGTTCAATATGATAATTCACGTAGTTGACCGCCATTGTTTGTAATTCCTGTGGCGTCTGTTCCTTTTTCAGCGTTCCCCCGGTTTGTAAAAGTAAATAATTTCTATGTTTAAACAATCTAGGTACACAGGATCGATATTTTTCGTGCACCATACTATTGATGATAAGATATTCTTCTTCTTCATATTTCAAGATCTTGATTCACCTCATTGATATTTCTGACATAATAATATTACCGCCGCTGTCGCTTTCCGGTGAAGGAAAATATCGTGAGGGAACCGGACTAATTCCAATAAGGCCTAGTTTACCCTCTGGGTTGGAAGGTCAAATGGTTCTGGCTCACTTCCGTAAAACTAATTGATATATTTTGGAGTCAAATAAAACTGTAAATTTATTAATTACGGTTTATTCGATATTAAGGCACGCGCTCTAGTTATAAACCAAACATAGACAATACAGATTGGGTGTTGCCACCTCCAACACTGTCACAGATTATCACACTCTCCATCTCCTTAAACTAGGTTCTACCAGTCATTCACATTTTAAATGCTATTAAATTATGACTAAGTTTATAAAAAGTATTTATGTACTATTATATCCATGTCTTATATCTATTACAATTTATGCAATTGGTTAGCATGTCGCTTCCATGTTGCTCCCTCCACATCCATCCACCAGGAAAGTAGTACCAGGAATCAAAACTTTAACTATGCAACCCTTTTACCATTTCTTACCTCTCCTAAAATCCTTAACATTTACCAAGTCTCCCTCATTCAATAATAAGACTCTGGCACCCTTTGCATATTTTAACTGTTTCTCTTGAGATTCTACCAGGTTTTGATAAATGGGTGCAGGTCTCAACAGTGAAAACCTATTCCTCAACTCTCTACCCATCATTAACCTAGCTGGAGTCACTCCACTGGTCTTATGAGTGGTTGTGCGGTAATCAAATAAAAATATACCTAAAGCATAGTTATGTGATTGACCACTGTCAATTATTTTTTTTATATGAGATTTAAAAGTCTCCACAAATCTTTCTGCCGCGCCATTGGTGGCAGGATAGTGGGGAGATGTGAAGCTATGTTTGACACCTGTTACTTTACAAAATTCTTGAAAGTCGTGACTAGTGAAAGCAGAGCCATTATCTGTTACTAAGTGTACCGGGAACCCATATCTTACATACAATTCTTTAAATTTTGATATTGTTAAGTTAGTTCCAATGTTTGCCATTTGGAATGCTTCGGGCCATTTAGAGTAGCTATCCACTATAATTAAATACATTTTTCCAAATAATGGGCCTAAAAAGTCTGCATGAATCCTATACCATGGTCCTGGTGGTATTGGCCAACACTTTGGAACTACTTTAGAAGGATTATGTCTGTTATCTAGGCACAGTTGACATGAGTTAGAAATTTTTTCAATGTTTTCATTTAATTTTGGCCACCAAAAATAAGCTTTAGCCATTTCAATCATTCTAGAGGTTCCAAAATGTGTTAAATGAAGCTCATCTAGAACTTTTTGTCTCAAGTTTTCCGGTATTACTATTCTATGTCCCCACATAATACATCCTCTATCTGAACTTATTTCATGTCTCCTCAAATAATAAGGGTCTAAATTTGCATCTGATACCTTTTCTGGCCAAGGTCGTTAGTTCCTCGAGTGTATTAGTGCCATTCTTTAGTAGCTCAAATTTAACTGCTGTCAAATAAACACCGTCAATAAGTTTTTCTTTGACTTGATCCTTGAAATCCTTAAAATTACATTTTTTAGCGGCTTTTTTTAGGCGTATGATATATTCTTCTATGGTTTCTTCTTCTTTTTGATTGCATTTTCTAAATTCAGCCCGATCCACAGGAATGGATGTTGATTTGTTATATCTATCATTTAACAATTTAATGAGATCTGTGTATGACTTTTCTGTTGGTTTTGCAGGGGCACACATATGATTGAGATTTTCTAATACTTTTGGTGTAACTTTTGTGATTAATAATGCTACTTTTTTATCTTCTGGCACATTATTCAAACTAATTAGACACTCTAGTTGGACTTCAAATGTGTCGAAATCGCGACCATCGAATGGTTCAATATGATAATTCACGTAGTTGACCGCCATTGTTTGTAATTCCTGTGGCGTCTGTTCCTTTTTCAGCGTTCCCCCGGTTTGTAAAAGTTTTCCGCTCTTGATGGTGTCTCTTAGTAATTTCCTCAAATCGTCTACTGTTTCACCCTCAAGTTCTAATTGTAGTTCCAATGATAGCTGTATAAGGTCACTTTTTGTTAAATTTTGCAAAAACTAGTCCTTTTTTGAGAGATATCACCCCAAAAACGTTCACTTAACGCCATTAGAAAGTTAACCTCGAAGGAACATCACTAACACAAGAATTGTACTATGTAACTAATATCTTGAGTTTTTATTGTTGTCCACACGCGTATAACGTTATTTTCTCGTCGCCATTGATATATTTTGGAGTCAAATAAAACTGTAAATTTATTAATTACGGTTTATTCGATATTAAGGCACGCGCTCTAGTTATAAACCAAACATAGACAATACAGATTGGGTGTTGCCACCTCCAACACTGTCACAGATTATCACACTAATGCCAATGCCAAATCCTGGGATTAGTTGCCAAGCGGACCCCGGGCTTCCAAGAACCGTGCAAAATGCCGGAAAACGCGAGGAAGATGATGATGATGATGGTATAAAATAAATAAAGTTATTAACTTATTAAAAAAAAATGCTTATATTTTTATTTACTTCTGGTTTCTTAATAAATTTAATTTCAGTCTCAAATATCACAATCAGCCAGCCTAGAAAGACTATATTAGGCCACGGATCGGATATTCGGATCGATATTTACCTAAACTTTGGCGACATGAACGGTATGAAGATGGTCTCTATTTTATTTTCGTAATAAAATTTCTGGGATTACTTATATAACAGCCCATTAATATTTTTATATTTATCTTTATTATGTCCCAAGTGTTACTATGCCGGAATACTAACACTGTCAATATTCACGCTGAGGCTACATTACATACACTGTTATTGATAGATCTAGGTCCATAACAATTTATTCCCTTAAGAAAATAGTTAATTATATCCATAAACTAAACATGATTCAGTAACCGGCGGCGGTCGGCGGCAGAGTCAGGCGAGCGGCGCCATATTGCCAGCCAAGCCGAGGGCGCCCGACGTTAGTCGAACGCGATCCGAAAGTATGATGTTAAAAGTTTCGGTCGGCCGAACGGTTCGGCCGTTTTTGGCCGAAACCGAAACTCGGGCCGAAACTAGATTTTTTGGCCGAAACTGGCCGAAACCGAAACCGAAACTTCGGTCGGACACTAGTTAAAATTATCAACACATATTTAAAAACTCAGTGCGCAAAAAAGTATATAATGATATAATATATTGTTTTGTACCGCACAAATGCATATCTATAAAGTGAATGTTTATGCTGTTTACAACATCAATTACTATTTCCTTCCGGAACACAAACAAAGTGTTGATTACATAACATTAATAAAGATAACGTTGTTATCATAGTTACATTGTAAAATGACATTAGAATCACAAGTGTTTATTAGAAAACATGTTTACCAAATAATGTGATAGCTCGCTAGATAGGGCATTGTGACGAATCACTCACACATCACATTGCTAAGAGTAGAAAGAGGCAGTCGTCCCTGCACCTTAACTATTGTAGCCAAGAGTTAATAAACGTGATGCTCTCAATGCTTCCCATCATATATCTATATGAAACAGATCCACTATCTAGGTAGGACATCTTGCCCTTCTCTATACAAACTGATAGTTAAGTTCTACTAAGTATAATTTTGTGACCGGATTATAATATAATAAACTTTATATTTGGGCGTCTGTTACTCAATCTAAGTAGATTTCATTGTTGGATATAACAAGGTTTGGTAAAATCATGCAAAAAACGAGAATATTGTTCAAGTGCGTAACAGCTGCAATTATGTCTGATAAGCCGATATGTAGTTGAAAGTACTTTAAACAGCTTTTGTGTATCGATCGCAGCCTTTTATGATGCGGTATCTAGGATAGGTAGTCAGTAGTATTATCGTTATGCATCATATATTTATCAAAGACGAAGGACTGATAACTTCTACACGTGTTTTTATACAAATAGAATGTTCCCTTAATCCCTTACAATTTGTTAACCTTGTCAATATTTGTATGGTATTTTCTGTTCTAACTATGTACGTCTTGTTGTGTCAATTTTTATCAACATTTTTACGAAATAAGCGAAAATGACATTAAAGAGAAAAATGTAGGTAGGTACAAATAGTGAGAAATTATTTTCCTTCGGGAAAAGTCAGATCTTTATGATCACAGAATTGTCAATGATTGATCGTATTAAATGAGTGATATTTTCATATCAATTAATATGGAACTTTATTGTTTAGTGTCTAATATCAAAGTGAAAAAAGACATGTAACATAAAGTTCCATATTAATAGATATGAAAATGTCACTCATTCATTTAATACAATCATTAATTGACAGTTCAGTAGGCCTAGCACTTGAAGAGCGCTACAGTCTCTCGAGCCGAGAAAGTCTACCCGTCCCTCTTTGCATAATACAGTAAGAAAAGGACGGGTAGTCTATCTCGGCGCGAGATACTGTCGCGCCCTTCATGTGCTAGGCCTACTGGTGCCGTCGTATCTCGATCGAGATCCGAGTTTTCCCGACGGAAAATAGTTTTGCACTACATCTGTAAAACAAGCGTTGTAGTCTGACGAACCCAATAGAAAAAATACAAAAAAAATTCGTACTTATTCGTTTTTGTGCGTTGAAGGTACTAGCGTTAGAAAAAAACAGTCTATCATGTTCTCTGTTTATGTTTCATGTGAGAAACGACCTGGCCAAAGAGTAAATGGCGACTATACGGGGCCTTTACTAAACAACGAATTATCGCATTTTGGCAACGGTTACAATAATTTATTATACTTAGGTTAGAAATGGTGCTATCGCTATCACTTTACCCTTCAAGATCCTTTTAACCTTTTCGCCGTCACGTCAAAAGAAACTGACTTGCGCCACACGCCAAAGGTTGCAAGCAAGCAAAAATAAACCCTATACCTCTCAATACGTAGGTCTGAGGCCTCGACTTGATATATCTGGTTGTGACGTGTGGGGTACGAAACTTTCGGACTTCATATCAAGTCAATGGCGGCAAAAGGTTTAAGATACTGTCATCTTAATTGTTTGAAATATAGTTATCAGCGATCATAGAAAATCTGCATTTGTGTTCCCGTAATTCGGCCAAATGCACAAATGACATAAGTTCTTAAGTTTTTAACAATTTGTTCGGCGATTTGACGCCATCAAAATAACTCGACTCAACAGAGGGCAATGCGCCACCGATAAGGTAGCAATAGGCTGAATTTTGAATGAAAGCCACATAATATATCCTCCCTACTTTATATTTTTTATAAAATAAGTACCGTAAAATCGATCGGATTAGAAATACAGAACTGCGCTCCAAGACAGATATCTCGGATGTGGGCGTTAAGGCCGCCATGCTCAAGTGGAACTGGGCTGGACACAGCCGCATGCACCCGGACCGATGGGTCAAATTAACCACTGAGTGGACCGAACAAGTCGGCCGGGGCAGACAGACCTAAAAGGAGATGGCGGGATAACCTGGATAGTTTCTGTCGCGATTGGCGGGAGCATGCACTAGACCGTGACGAGTGGCTAAAGCGAGGGGAGGCCTTTGCCCAGCAGTGGGACACAACATAGCCTACGTAAAAAAAAAGCGTTGAAAATAGAGTATTATCATTATGTATTATTAGAAGCTTTAATGATATTACTTTAATAAATGTTCATTCTTCTTCTTGCTGTTCCCCTACAGTTTCTTCAGGAATTTCTTCTTCGTCTTCTTTGCCTTCTTCCAACCATTGCATCATGAGGTCCTTCGCTTCAGTCCTAAATCATCACAAAATATCAGTATAGTAAATACTGTAAACGGTGCAAATTAATCGGAGATCAGGAATTATAAAATATTAATTATCCATCAATGTAATCATCAAATTAATTAGGTACAATTAGGTACTTAATAGTGTTATTTCTATTTTAAATCTATGATATTAGGTTCAGCCACCAGATCTTCGATTTCTAGGTTCTTCAGAAATTATATATATAAGAAATCGAATATAATATAAATTATTCATTAAACTCTCCAGCTTCCATCTGGTAGTCGTTTCGGGCCCAAGATAACTCATTTTAGGTTGCTGAGCCAACGGAGTAGTAGTAGTAACTATTTTAAATCTGAATATATTCATAATAGAAGATTAAAATAAACAGTATAGATAACATTGATACGGAAAGCCTGGAAGAAAATCATTCAAATAGATGTACTTCAAGTCGCCATCAGATATATCGGAACGGCCAAGGTGGCCACAAATATCTGAACGACGGCTCTATTCTAAAGATGATAAAGTGCATGTTCAGATATTATTAAGTACTTTGGCGGTTCCGATATATTTGATGGCGACTGTACTACCTTTGACACTTAAGTACTTTATCATCCATAATTGTTTAAATGTGTAAGGTAAACAACCTCCAAATTCATAGAAAATAGACATCGTAATATCAAAGTTATCATACATTCTTGAACAGCACTCGCATTAAGTGATACTGATAATAACAGCAATTCAGCAGTGATGTGATATAGAATTATTGAAGTGTTTGTTTACCTACTCGTGTGAACAACCGCTTATTACTTCGTAAAACTTTATTTTGTTATTGCTTTACTTTTAAAAGCGGTGCTAGAAACATTAGATTAAACCATTGACAATTAATTTAAAATTAAACATATTTTTAACTTCGAAATTAGACAAGACAGTTAGGTGTATCGCCGTCAGATATATCGGAGGTGGTCATAAATATCAGAACATGCACTTTATCGCCTTGACATTAGAGGCGTTGTTCAGATATTTGTGACCACCTCCACAGCTTTCATATATCTGATAGCGACTGTACTATTACCGGTCAGTTGATTAGATGGGCCATTTTATTGAAAGTTTCGGCCGCCATGGCAACCAAGTTTCGCAACCAGTTGTCTACAAGGATCTTATAGTGCTTCATGGCAACCAGTTGTGATGAAAGATTTTTTTTCTAATTTCTTCCTATTACACAACCAGTTGCGAGTAAGGAACGGAGGCGTAGTTCTCAAAAGTCCTAGTTGCTACAGAAGACTTTATTTTATTTGTTTACAACCAAATACAGGCCAAATCGCTAACCTTGTACTATGCGTCGTTGAAGAGTTCAGTTCTGATCATCATCAGCAGTCCCACTACATGAAATGTCACCGTTTGGAATGAAAATGCTCGATTTCTTAATAAAAATACAAATATCACCATATGTTTGCCTTAAAGATTTGAGGAGATCCCTTGATTCCTCAGGATTCCATCATCAGATCCTGACATGGTACCAAATGGAAAGTATAACCCTTTCAAATAAAATAAAAAAATATTTAGTCGGTCCAGGGTTGCGTTTTATAAAGTTGCAATTTAGAATTTCACTGTTTGCCTCTCTTTCTGGCACACATATTGGATAGAAAGAGAGGCAAACAGCAAAATAAATAGAAAACGCGACCCAGGCGTCTTCGATTAATCCATAAAATAAGGCTCCGACGAATTAGAGAACCTTCTTTTTGAATTCGGTTGAAAACTAAAATCGTAATGCGTGCTTGGCCTTACAGGCCCGGTACCGCGAAATTCGAAGTTCGTATATTGCGAGCATCTTTCTCTTTTAATCCAATTATGGCATCATGAGAGTGACAGAAACAATCGTCCGAAATTTACGAATATCGTGTTTCGCGGTAGCGCCGCAGGTAAGGAAACAGCATAATTATACTACAAACGTCTCTCGCACAATAGTTGTCAGCGGCGCTACCGCGAACAACGATATTCGTAAATTTCGGACGATTGTCTCTGTCACCCTCATGACGTCTTCATTGGGGTAAAAGAGAAAGATGCCCGAAATATACGTACTTCGATGTTCGCGGTACCGCTCCAGGTTACAAACCTTTTTCTAATCAGAATGCTACTACCATAGATATGGAATAGCAAAAAAATCCTGTCTATGGCTACTACCTAGTACTTATTTGTTTGTTCTACTAGTGTCATAATTTTCTAAAAACATTGATTTGATTACTTTCAAATGGACATGAATGAAAATAATAACGAAAGGGGCTGCATCACACGGACTCCTGAAAACGAGTATTGTGTTTTTGGAGGATGCTCCATGCCAACAAAAGAAATACCGGATATGCTAAAAGCAGCATTGCTTCATAAATATAATGTATATATATATCGATAACCTTTGATCTAATTAATATTGTGTCGTGAAAATACTGACATGTTATGAAATGACAGCAAAACTAAAAAAAAATATTATCTTCAATGACAGATACCGATAACGTTATAAACATTTCATGAAGTTTGTATACCAAGTAAGTTGAGAAAATAATAATTTGTACAGATTTCCCTTGTTGTTCCAAACAAGGGTCGGAAACCGTTATTTTTGGTATGGGAACGAAACCGGTATTTTATCGTTCCTTGTTAATTACTTCGTTTTTAATTGGGTAATCTAATAACTCCAAGTTGTTAGCTAAAAAAATAAGTAACTCTTACATATAGACGATAAAATAATTCAAAATATATGATTTCTTCGAGGTTTTTGCATAAAACCGGTTCCGACCCTTGGTTCCAAACTTATTAACATAGAAACAATCATAACTACTTACTTAAAATAAGCGCTGGTAGCCGAGCGGTAGAGACGTTGGACTAGCTATCTGCAGCTAAATAGTAATAAATTTAATGTAACATTTACTTTATGAACAAATAAATATATATATATATATGAAAGTATCATTTGATATTGACCAGTTTTTGGTAGGGAACACATTATGAGGAAACCTGCATCCATCCGCAAAAAAAATTAAAGGTATAAAGTACGTAACAAGAATAAATGCACGTTTGCCAATGAGTTGCCATGAAAGACTAAAAGATCCTTGTAGACAACTAGTTGTGAAACCCAGTTGCGATGGCGGCGATTTTTTCTTAATCAGCAACTGGTTGTGTAACAGGAATAAATATTCTTTCATCACAACTGGTTGCCATGAAGCACTAAAAGATCCTTGTAGACAACTGGTTGCGAAACTTGGTTGCCATGGCGGCCGAAAGGGTATACTCAACTTTTTTTATAATTTGATTTTTTTTTGTGTGGTTTCTACTTAGAATCATGAGTTCTTTCGAGCCTTATAGGAGAAAAAAATGTGTCTAATTTTCATACATTTTTTACTTCCGTTCCGTTACCGCCATATGAAATATATGAAAAATAGTTACGGAATGGAATAAAAAAGTTAGGGACACATTTTTCCTCCTATCAGGCTCGAAAGAACTCATGATTCTGAGTAGAAACCTCACAAAAAAAGGCCAAATAACAAAAAAAAATTTAGTATGTACAACTTTAAATAAAATGGCTCAGATTGACTGCTTGAAATATCGATTTGATCGATAACTTTCTATACGGTATTTAAACATAGGAACTTATCATACATTTCGAGGCAATGGTTAACCGCACAGTGGTTGGATATTTTTAGTATATTTCCTGTTTTGCTATTTTTCGAAGCGAACTTGAAAGAATGCACTACGGATGTTTTCCTTGTACATTCATACAAACAGCAACACTTAACTGACCGTCAGTAGACCTTATACCATTGCAATAGAGTTTACAAATGGTCAAGTAAACGCGTGTACGTATAATATTGGCGGTCGAAGGACCCTTTTATCTACACCAGGCGATTTTTTTCGGCGAAATAGAGACAGCCGGCGCGTCATCACTACGATATTAGTATTGCAGACGCTGGCTACTGCGTCTTTCGCTCTGCCGTTAACCTCTAGCTATCCAGAGGCGTATAAAAATATTCCATTTTCTTTTGAATTTTATTCATTTTTAGGGCAGACAACGCGCATGTGAATCCTCTGGAGTTGCCTGCCTACTTATCGATTTGATCCGTTGGTAAGCAGTTAACGTAACCTATAGATCGATTCGGTCCATAGGTTACGTTAACTGCTTAATATCAGGCGGGCCGTATGCTTGTTTGCAACCGTCGTTGTATTAAACAAAAATGACATCCAAATTTTTTTTGCTTGGTAAGGACCTTTTGATCTTTACCCTTTCAACGCCATGATAAACGCAAAAGCTACCGCTCAGACGCCGTAGGTTTATTTTGTTGCGTGGTAGAATGCTCGCGATCCCATGACGCCCCCATAACGGCAGTGAGGGAACGCCGGTGTGTTTTGGTGGGTATGCAAGGTATGCTCCTCTCCTCCCTCTGCCTAGAGGGGGTTTCGGGAGGAGAGAGCTGACCTTCTGCGGGTCGGGGGAGATGCGTAATGCATTTTCACACCGATAAAAAAAAGGTCTATTTTGTTCTGTGGTCTGTCCCGCTATTCCGCCGAACAGTCTGGCGTGGAAAGGGTTAATCGATGGATGACTAAAGATTAAATCTCCCAAAAAATTGCCTGGTTGAAAGAGTCCGTGCTTAACTTACCTTTCTTCTGGAGTGACTTCCATCTTGTTGATCCTCTGGAGCCGTGGCAGCGTGGCCAGCATCTCGACTCGGATGCCGGCGTCGTCTTCCTCCCCGCCCGCCTCTTCTTCCCCTGTGCCTCCCATGTAAGGGCAGCCTTTCATTATCAATGTTCGCAGGCTGGGCAACACCTGAAAACGGGCATTTGATAACCAAAAGTGTTATAGAAAAAAAATCGGAAGTATTTTTGTTCAGCATCAAGTCATCAGTTCAAGTCATGGAGTAGGGTATTTGTGGAAAAATTACCTATTGCGCATGATGTACAGTCACCAGCAGAAGTAGCTAAGCATTTGAGGTGTTCAAAATGAGGTCAACACGTCTCTATTGTCAAGAAAATAAGAGCACGTGTAGGTCATTTTGAACACTTCAAACGCTTAGCAACTTTTGCTGCTGACTGTACCATTAATACAAAAAAAGTTTTAAAGTTAATATATGGCCGATGGGGTCGAAAGGTGCTCGAGTGGAGACCACGGACTAGCAAGCGCAGGTCGTCCACCCACAAGATGGACAGACGACCTCATTAAGGTCGCCGGAAGACGCTGGATGCAGATCGCTTCCAACCGGTACATGTGGACATCTTGTGGCTGAGATGATGATGATGATGATAACTTACCTTTACTTTACTTACCTTTAATTTCTTCACTTGTATTAAGGTTCGCACCTTGCAGGCTCTCAGGTTAATATATTCCAATTTCTCATTGGTTTCACTTAACCCAGTCAACAATTTTATCGGATTACCACGGACATGCAATATCCTCAAATTTACCAGATTCTCCACACCGACCAGACTATTAATTTGATTACCAGCTAAATATAAGCTGTCCAGGTTTGGGCAATTCAAATTTGTTATATCCTGAACAATGTTGTGACGAAAGTCAAGGCACCGAATAGTTGGCATTCTATTTTCAAAATAGATTTTCTGTATCTTGTTATTGGCTAACTCTAAAGTGCTCAGTTCTGGTTGGTAGACATCGTGGACGGACTTTAAGTAGTTATCATTCATAATGATAACTTGAAGATACTTCATTCTCGGTAAAGCCGCGGAAACTAGCAAGTTCTGATCAGCTTGTAGAAGCACCAAGTAGGGAAGGCTTGAGATAACTTCGAGGGCCTTTTGCTGTAGATGGTTGTTGGACACGTCGAGGAACTGCAAGTGTTGGAAGCTTGTGATAGCACTGATCTCTGTTAGATTAAGGTTGGTTACAGTAGCCTTTAAGTATGTGTATCTGAAACGAAAGTAACGACAACAATGAAATACCTATGCGACCATAAAGAGCAACCATAATAGTACATTTCGATACTAGTGAAAAAATTTTTTTTTCGATAAGGGTGAAAGTTGGAGCCCGAGTGAAACGAGGGTGACAATCACCCGAGTCTTAAAGAAGTTTTTTTACATGTGTATCGAAACCCAATTTTTCATAACAAGTGCCTCAAAAAGTGAAATTTACGCACGCGAAGCGTGCGCAAAGTGCACTTTTTACGCACTAGTTAGGCAAAGAATTAAAAGCATAGTTTAAGCAACATAACGTTACTTTTTTTTGTTATTAGGACCAAGAAATGGTGAAAAATGTGTAGCTGTACCTAAATCTTTAATGAGATACAGACGGTGCTGTATGGAATACACGATACGGATGCCCTCCTGCCTGCTATAAATACTTACATTCATAACTATAAGAAATTGAAAGATTCATATAGTTATGAAATGGCTCATTTAGTATCCATTTAACTAAACTTTGTTAAAAAACAGCGTCATACCTAATACCTATTGGACTGTCAAGCTACGTCGCGCACTGGCAGGCGGCTTGCTCGGCGCCTAGTAGCCTCGCCACAAAAAAGCAACACGTTTGTTTAACTTGGACACACGATAACCGAATAGATGCGGCCGATCGCAAACATTAAAGGAAGTTTGTTTTACTAGGCTCCTCGCTAGATGGCGCGCTAGGCACTAGGCACCAAGCAAGCCATCTGCCAGTGCCTCAAAGTATCTTACCCATCTCCTTCCGCAGTCTTGCCTAGAAAGCTCAGTCGGACGCTGACCTCCGAACGGTTGAGTCGTCTCTCCGCATACTCTGGGAGATGCACTTGTTCTTCACCGCCTACTTCCTCTGATTCTGTCTTTTCATCCCCGAGCTCTATGGTAGTGTCTCCCGCCTGTGCATATTCATACCCAATGCAGACCGGCGGGGATTAGCTAGTCGCGATAGGACACTTTTCTGCGACGACTACTATTTTCTTTGAAAAATACATGCTACAGCCCTAATATGCATTCCATGTTTTAATTATGCTTTTGCTGTGCCGGGATAAATTGTCGTAAGACTACATAGTTCTGTGTTTTTGGTTTGTCCTCAATTTATTTTAATAGCTATTAATTTGCATTATGTTGTAAAGGAAAATCTAATTCCACATGGAAGGAAAATCTTTAGAATTTCATTATTAGAAACAGTATAATACTTAGATATTAAAGTCTCATACGTACCTCTTCTTGTTTGTCATCTGTTAGACGGAAACGAGATTTCAACATTGTCTGAGCCAATTCCACGTGTAAATAATTATTAAGGAAATTAGAAATGTAGCTATTGTATTACAACTTTAATTATTGACAGTTGTCTCGTTGACATAATTGACGTTTAGGCTTCAAGACTAAAAATAGTTACAATGAAAGCCGCGTAAAACGAAAATTGAGTATTTGTTTCTCTATCACACTTGCTAATTTGCGCAATGGAAAAGGAGATAACGAAACGAACCGTGGACACTAACGTAAGGGTAGTGTGGAAAGATGGTGGGAGTGGGATTATGAATTGTTAGTCATTCTAATATTTCTTATTATCTTTCTAATAAACGTCATCTTTTATTATAAATAGGTATGTACAATCGCCATCAGATATATCGGAGCCGTGGAGGTGGTTACAAATATCGGAACATCCACTTTATCGCTTTGGCAATAGAGGCGTTGTTCACATATTAGTGATCAGCTCCTCCACAGAAAAATAAAAACTATAGAAGTGTAATGTGGGCGTGGCGCATGTGGCAACAGTGCGCGCAGAAGCGCGCAGTCGTACCACAGACTGCGCTCAGTTAGTCACGAGCGGTTAAGCAAAACTGATCAGCAGCAAAAGTGACAATAATCATAGAAATATGGCTTATTTCGCTATTTTAGAGAACGTAAACCAAAGATCGAGTTTAAATTTTGATCACAAAGGTATCATTTACTATCAGTTAATCTTATTTCATTATTATTTTAATAATTTATTGACATTAGGTATTTCTCCTTCGGAAAAATATTTTTGTAGGCGTAATATAAATTCCAACTTTACTCTTAAGAAATAAGGTTGAAATCCAACTAGCATCAAACAGCAGAACATTCTCGAACATGTCAATTGTGGTACGCTACTCGAACTAGTGCGAGGAAAATGTCCGAGTTTCTGAATATCGATATTTGTTTAGGAAGCCCATAAGTTTTAATTCTATTAATATTTTTTTACGATTAAAGTACGCCATTATTATATTTATCCATATGAATGAGGTTTCGAAGTATTGCTTGTACCGATGAGTTTGTCGGAACTTATGTACGAAATATCATTTGATCAGGCGCTTTTCAGTGACGAAATAGGACTAATCCCAATAAGGCCTAGTTTACCTTCGGTTGGAAGGTCAGATGGCAGTCGCTTTTGTAAAAACTAGTACCTACGCCAACTCTCTTGGTTAGTTTGTCCGTAATCGGGGGAAAAATGCCAGGACAACTCGAGGAAGATGATGATGAATATAAATTAAGAAACTTCAAAAATATGTTCAAAATATTTCTACAGTCTGATTTCCATGTAGTTTTGTAGTACACTTCTTAATAAAGGATACTGAAACAGGGGCTTTCCGTGATGAGGCGGGGTCAGTTGTTAATATGCTATTAGTTACCCCCTTTTTCCGTTAAAAAATATTGAATAACAACCTTGATGTAACGTTTACCTGAATAAATTAACTATATTGTACCTTTATGTTACATCTTACCATAGAAAATATTTCCAGTGTTTTACATTATTATATTCAAAATCATCATAACAAAGTTTTAATACTTCCCTTTACTCTTTTATCTTCTAGCTAAATCAAACAATACTCCTTATTAATTTCGAGATCTCTTACACTACTGATTTTGTTATTCAATACATCTAAGTACTATCTATTCGTATAATTTATAAGAGGCATGATCAATAATCATAATTTATCAGAATACCAAATACATACACACCAAACAAAGATTTTTGTAATATGCATTTACGTACCTACATACATTACCCACGTATATATTTTTATCGATATCACACCGACACTTGGACATCACTATGTCATCTTTCAACCGTAACGTACTACCTACATGGTATCTTACTCACTCTTGCTAAGACTACAAAAGTGTAAGGGAGAAAGAACATATGCGTTAATGTTCTTTCTCCCTTACACTGCATTGCTATGCTATAATTATTGTAGTTCCACTACTTGACGCTAGACGACACTTATGTTAAAGTTTGAACTATCGTACCTAGTCGTGGTACAAATGACTTTTTACTAAGTTGACAGAGCCAATCACCTATTAGAAATTGTTGTGTTTGTGCGTGAGCTGGTGTGCGTTTTGGCGACATCGGTTCCCATACTAATCACCGCTCGTGCCACTTCTACTGTTTTTTCTGTTTTGTGAGCTCCTCAGCTCCGATATATCTGATGGCGACTGTACCTGACTCTCACTCTGACTGTACTCTGGCTGTATTTTTTATTATAATTGTACACAACATTACTTGACATTTACAATACAATTTAAAAGAAGGAATTTTAGGAGTAAATTAAACTAACGAAATAATTTTAAGTTTATGACTGTACCACAAGCATAACTAAGATTCCCTTGTTGCAGTTCTCGTCCACAACCAGCGCACCGACGATGTTCACACCTAGACAGCACATAGACTACATCCTAAACAAGAAAGCCAGAGAGTTGTCTCTACGGCACTCCAGCCAGGACAAGCACAAATATGTGCTGAAAGTGGTGGGGCGCGAGGAGTATCTGTTTGGAGAGCACCCGCTGATACAATTTCTGTACATACAGGAGACGCTGGCGAGGCACGATGTGCCTAAAGTCATGATAGTGAATATAGACAAGCTGCCGCTGTTAGGTAAGTCTGCTTTTATTATTTGGGATGCTTACAAAGTTTTACAATATTTGAAATACTGCTAATATAGTTGGGTTTGTATCATTTGTCACTATATCTGCACTTTCCAACAAGTATGTGAGTACGATAGACGATGCTATCCACTCTGCTGCGGATTACTTGTTTGTGGTCTATGTTCATTTTTATATAAAATATGTATAAGTACCAGTAGCAGTAGCAGCGTACAAAGACGGCTTGTGTTGTCGATACTCGGCAAACGATATATATTACACAAATACTTAAATACATGGAAAACACCCATGACGCAGGAAAAAATATCTGTGCTCAACGCACAAATGTCCTTATTGGGATTTGAACCCAGGACCATCGGCTTCTTATCAAATATCAGTGCAAGCAACATATACAAACATGTCCTTCTGGTCTTTTGTGCACCAAATGTATTCATAGGATTTATTATAGGAATTATTATTTGTAAAGGGATAAATCGATAAGTAGGTACGATTTACGAATTTCGTCGAAAACTGCCTAGATAAATTGGTAGGTAGGTAACAGTGGCGGCGCAACCATCATAAAAGCCTTGCCGCCACTAGTAGGTATTATATTAGTTATGGATACTTGTAAGCCGGTCTTCATACTTGACTGAATAGTAGGTAGAGATTATTAGAAATAATTTTATTCATTTAAAAATACTAATAATACTACGTGCCTGCTCATCAACATAACAATCGACGACTTGACAATAATAAAACAACAACAATAATCATTGCGTCTGCACACGCAACGAATCTTCTCGTTTTCCTGTTTATTGCAATACGCGGCAAGAGGGAATTGAAAAACAACACTTATCGTACCGGCGCGGATTCCACGCGCAGCTCGGATGTGAGAGGGCACTGCTATGACTGTCCCACTCGCGCTGCGGAAACAGCATCCGATTAGGGGCGGTTTCACTCGTCCGCGGTAAAGACAAGACTTTTTAATGTTTTTAAATTAATCTCCATATATTATTTAGTCGTTATTGCGTGACTGAGTGACAAACATCTTCACAAACTTTCACATTTGTAATATAAACAAGTAGAATATGAAATAGTCCTTTTGCTATGAAGCGAATCGTGAGGAAACCTGCCTACATCCACATACGCAAAGTAATTCAAGGTTGTATGTGAAGTCTCCGCTTTAGGTTAACGAGGAAATGAGATAGACAAATAACAATAAGGCACATGCCCAGTTGTGGGAATGCTTCCTTCGCTAGTGTAGCGTATGCGTACTGAGCGGTATGCTCCTTGCAATAATGCTACATGTTTCAGCCTGTATCAGTCACAATAGCCGACGTTGCTTCAAGTCAGTCGTCCTACTTCATTAGGTGAGGGAGATTTAGTACAACTCTTCCGTCAAGTAACTGTTCTCCTGTGTAGAAACGGTCTCCCGGACTCGCTGTGGGACTGAGACTTATGTAAGACGAAACAGGCATACATATTTTTTATTTATCACATTACATAAAAATGTACAGGCGATTCTACAAACTTAAGACTTACAATAAAACTTAAGAAGAAAAAGACATAAAATGCTTTTTAATGTAGATAAAAAAATAAATTAAGCATACTGTTGTAGCGATTTACTACAACGCTGGTTTTCAGGCAGACCCTTGCTACATTATCTGTTTTTTTGCTGTAAGTCTCCTATAAGTAGTGGCTGCGTCTGCGTCACAATGGTTGCTATAGAGTTGTACTGTCTCTTTCACTCGTCGACTTTAGCGTCTTTTTTGTTTAGGAACTTAAGAATTAAATATTTAAATAAGCAATACGAGAATATCATGTATTGAAATAGGTAAATTATAGTAAAATAAGTCTGAAATGTCTATTAAATATAACTTGAAAGGGGAATACAATCTATTTATGGGCTATGTAAATAGTTAAATACTAAAAAAAAACACTGAAAAAGGAACAAGACGAAAGGCGCATTCTCATATATATAATATTTTGTATGTAACAGCGAACACAAGTTTATAAACGCATTACACATAAAATGCAATGTCACTATTCATCACATTACTTTAATAACACAATAATTTAATGCCCACTAAATCTATATTGTATCCTATACAATAAAATAGTCTCCACGTATCGTGCACATAATAGAACTTGGTCACTTTTGATTTGTTTATCTTAGTTGTACAATATGTGAAATTGAATTGTAAAATATTCTAAATGAAACTAATTATTCCTCACTAGTCGTATTTCGATTTTTTACATAGTATTCTAACAAGCAATCTCCTGCAAATTATACACGCGTATTTCAAGATGGCGTAAATTATAAGTAGTATAACAAATACTAATGCTATAATCATAGACACGACATCTAGCGGTGATGTGTTAAACGATCGTGTATTCAGTCTCCGCGGAAGAGAGGGCGGCGCAGTACGATGACGTGCCACGTACTCCGTCCAATAGATGGCGCTGTCCATAACTGGTAATGGCCGGTCATGCCAGAGCTGAGAGACGCGCTTGGCATTTGATTGCATTCTGAAAATAAAGTATAATGTAATATAATAACCATATTTTAACTTTTGAAAGTAATAAAAGGAAGCTAAATATTATTTTACAACTTGGTTTTCGTATTGTCAGTAAAGACAGTAATTTGAATCCTATATTTGTGAGGGAGATGTCATAGCGATCATATATGCGTTTTGTGTGTTTTTTGGTGGAATGCCCCAGCATAACGATGCTTTATCAGTGGGCGACATCCGATATGCTTACTATGCACATCAGTACATACATGCACTTCAAATTTATGTTTTCTAATAGAGGGATCACTTCGACCCATGTGGATCTGTTGTGTAATTGCCCGCCTTTATACATCCATGTGTTCCGGAGCCTGTATAACCATTCCTATACCTATTTTGGATAGTGGGGCTCAGGCGGATTGCTCGGAATATCTTTAGATCTAGATAACCGGAACCTAAACCCCGAAAGTTCTTCATTCTGAGTCTGACGAGAGCGTGATACTTAAGCACTCTATATTGTCTTTTCCTTTTTGCCACAATCTACAATTATTGTAGAATATACAATTATTGTAGATTGTTTCTTGTATTCTAATCAAGACAGTTTTAACACTGTGTCCTGTAAGCACCCCTATTATCATTTGGAAATATCTAATTCTACGAAAATTTTGTATATACAATATATACATGCACTTACTTGTCTGAAGTCAGTTCTCTAATGGCGGCCTCTAAATTCTCATTGTCTATATTCTCGAAAAACAACGTTATTCCCAATCCACTCTCTCGCGCTGATGCAGCGTTGCCGTATTGGTCTCCGAAAAATGGTACAGTCAGCAATGGTTTCCCGCAGTGGGCCGCTTCTGACATGCTTAGCATCCCGCCGTGGGAAATGAAAGCTACGACTTTTGGGTGGCCTGGAAATGATAAAATGTTGAATTAGAAAATGACCAAATACGAGGAATAAGATTTATATTCAAGTTTACCAACTATTATTGGTTGTTCTGTCCCATCAGCCAACATCAATTCTACATATACGTACATTTTACTGACGTGCTTGGCAAATGAATCACACTAGAAAAAGTGTAACTACTCCAAAAAGCATGATTTTGTCAATTTGATACTATAATCTTAGTTTAAAGAGAAGCCTCGGATGGCTCGGGTACAGTCACCGTGACAATAGATATTATACTTATGAGAATAAGAATATTTATTTGCCAGAATACTTAGGACATAAAGTACAAGGTGATAAGGTACAAAAGAGAAATAATCAGTCGAAAAACGACCTGGCCTGACTATGAGCCTGGAAACGCCTGTAAAAAGTCTAGTTTTTAGAATTGGCCTAAATTATAGCATGTCGATCATTAATCTACTTTTATAATGCAATACAATTACTTCCATACTCGCCGGTCGGCTTGTTAACCAACTAAGACCACTTTTATTGTGTTATATTTGTAATAGTTAAATAGTATGGCTTTATTTGGTACAATTTCCGTGATTTTAATGTATTGAATTTGCTTACTGGTGGTGATGAATCAACCTAGAACCTAATTTGGTACGTCGTAGCTTACCATTGACGTATAGTTACAAATGTTGGAAATTTCTAAATTTGTATGTGGTTAGCGAATAGGAGTTTTTATAACAGGAAGGACACACTTGCGCTCCTTAATTATATAACATTTCTCGTTACATTCATGAATTAATTAATATATCACTTGTGAATTGTGACAAATTGACTACGTAGTTCGGTTCTTGGAATGGCTCTAATTAAAAAACGCAATTAAAACTCCAAATCCAGTTAATACGGATTTGTAGTTCCTGCACCCGTATTTTGTCAAATCTTTTGCTTCTAAATGGAAGTTTATTTTTTACTTTGTTTTAATAACAAAACAATTTAAATGGTTCTATGAATCTATGATTATTTCGTGAGATCGGTAAACATATTATTATTCAGAAAGATACGAGTATATAGTATGTAATATTATCTAATTTGCCGAACTAAGTAGATACCTATGTATATCATTTAAATCTTGACCTAGCATGGCTACGGCGGTGGTTTACCATGTTAGGTACTTAGTAACCATTAAAAAAAACTTTATGAATTAGCAAACCCAAAATCATAAATGAATCTAAACTTCCGTTCATAATCGTTTGTTCTATGTATTTGACGACCGGTCTGGCCTAGTGGGTAGTGACCCTGCCTATGAAGCCGATGGTCCTGGGTTCGATTCCCAGTCGGGGCATTTATTTGTGTGATGAGCACAAATATTTATTCCTGAGTCATGGGTGTTTTCTATGTATTTAAGTATTTATATGTAAATATCTATTATATATATCGTCGTCTAGTACCTACAACACAAGCCTTACTGAGCTTACCGTAGGACTAGGTCGATTTGTGTAAAATTGTCCCGAAATATTTATTTATTTATTTATGTAATTACAGTCTGACGACCCAAAATCAGCATTAGTAAGTAAACAGTTAGTAGTAATAAGTTGTATTAATTACTGTTTCAATGGTAAGTGGTGAGTGTACTATAAAAAAGTATGATTCTCTGCTTAAACTGAGATAGTCCCTTGGCAAACTAAATGACATTTGTGTTAGTAAAAAAATAGAAAAAAAAACCGCTGCAAAATATCCCTGCAGTATAGGTCACCTGATATTTTATAGTGGTTTTGCGGGGTTAACTACTACTTACATAAAATATCCAACTGCGGAAACCAACTGCCCACAAGAATATTGTCACTTTTCTCTGGAAAACTCTCATTGCCCCATTTCCATATTACTTTTTGTGGTATCCTGCTAAAGGCTTCAACGAACTGCTTGCGCTTGTGGTCGGACATGGAGTGTGACCTCAGGAGTGACCCGAAACTGACGTAGATGACTCCGTGGTCTGCTGAGGACAGGAATTCTTCTATGTCCTGGAATAAGGGAATTGTTATGTAAGACTCCAAGCAAAATTGTTTGCTCAAGTGCAAGCGCACAAAACTATATCTTGCGACTAACACATATTACATACATATCAAAACGGGTAACGTTTTCTAAGTCGATTATAGATCGACATGTTTCGCTCCGTATCGAGGAGCTTTTTCAGGACCCGTTCGGGTTGATGGTCATACGAAGAATGCGAGCCGCAGCTGTCCAATACCGGGCTTTCAAAAAGTTCTTGAATTAAAGCGAGAAATATTTGACTTACATAACACCAGATATAATAAGGCGTAGAATTCATTATTTGAGGTGTTCACACCTCAAATAACTATTTTATTTGATTCATATACATATACTGTATTATTCAGTTGATATTATTATAAGCAACTTGGATTTCTGAACTGTATAAAAAAGGAGCATATTGTGCTGCAATGTCGATGCTTAATTAATAATTATACTTCATGAACATGATTGTTATAATACTTATAATTATAACACAATTGCCAATACCTATTTGTATATTCCATTATAATGTTTTATTGATAAATTAACTGGGAATATGTTACTGATTAAAACTTTTTTCAAGTATTAGTAAATTCACTGAAGGATGAATAAATAAATTCCACTGGTTCCACCTATAGCTGTCAGCGGCGCAACGTCCATACAAGCCGTGTAACACCGGCTTAACTTAACTTTTTAAGCCTTAGGAGCCTTAGGAAAACTTTCCTAAGGCTCGTGGAAAAAAGCAAAACCATATCGACTCCGTCTTTCTTAACAAACTGTACAGAATACAGAACTGACCTTGGGCACTGATTTGGGTTTCTGAATATGAATCCCGGCTATTTCCAAGACTTGCGGCGCCAAAACTCGACCTCCCGTTATCGAGTGATGTTGATATAAAAACATCATCGCCATCCTTTCCTTCGCTATTTTCTCTAAATCGATATCAGTATTTGGAAGATGCTTAGCTAACACAAGTTTAATCTCCTTTTCTAAGTTCCATTTCATATATGTTTGAAGCAGAAAATCGGCTACAGTGATTTGAACTCTTTGTAAAAAGGACGGATTGCTTCCAGCGTTGAAGAAATAGTGAGGGTCTGTACTGACATCAAACGGTATCCCTATTCTTGAGTAATGCATGGGTAACATTACGTGCGAGGTTATCCCTATGATCGGGGCATCGTACATCGTTGCCGCATACACCAAGCCACAATCGCTCATAAACTGCTCCACAAAAATCACATCGTACTTTATTTTCTTCTTAAAATGCTCTTTAACTTTCTTATGCGTAAAGAGATTCTCGCAATCTTGAACTGTACCACCGGGACTCAATTTAAAATGCCTGTACAAGTTGTACAATTGCACGTACCACGAACTTAAGCTTTCGTAGTATTCCAAATCAGCAGTGCTCACGGCGCCCGGCTGGTACGCCTCAAGGTCAATGAACTCTAGCCCCGCCGAGGGATTTTTATCGGGGAAATTGTTCAATACTGTGACTTTATGGGTTCGGTTCGCTAGTTCTCTAAATAACGAGTTCAAGGCCATGTAGTGGCTAGGTATGGGCATGGAGACGATCACTAGGATGTTTAATGCGGTGGTTTGGGCCACTAGCGCCAGCAGTAGGATCACGCGAGACATTTTTGACGCGAGTGCTCGACGCATGTCGGCGAATGACTGATTCAGCATTGCGGGTGGCCGCGGAACGAGATTTTACAACAAACTGGATAGTAGCCTTAATTACTTAACAGTCTTGCGGTCGATCTTATATCTTTCGAATAAGATTTTATATATTGTCAGTCAATACTTCGGATGATGCTACGGTAAATTAATAATTTAATTAAATGTCCAGTCGACGTCGAAGATATGTACCTATACACTTTTGTGAAGATAAGTGTATATACAAAATTCGACGTATTCCGCTGTGTTCAGGTGATTCAATTGCTTACGGCGTCAGCCGCGATAGCTGGAGGTGCGGGTTCAAATCCTGCCTCTGACGCCGGAGGACTCGTCATCACTTTTTGTTAAATATTGATCCAATTTATATACAGAAGGGTAGGCAACGCGCATGTGAATCCTCTAGAGTTGCAGGCGTCCATAGGCTACGGTAACTGCTTATCAGCAGGCGGGCCGTATGCTTGTTTGCCACCGTATTGTATAAAAAAAATATATATCTTGGACGTCGACTTTCCATGGACTCAGATTAGCACGCAGATAAATCGTGTTATCGGGATTCGAATTTAGAACCACCAGCTAATCTGAACTCCTAACAAGGCCTAATCTTAACGCATTAGCTAACAGTACGTCGGCAGGCGGGGTAGTTACATCGTCGGCTATGGGGCGATAACCCTCAAGGCCAAAATACTAACTACGTGAATTGATTTTTCCGGCAGTTATTTATTACATTGTGTCCTTGACGGGCTAATAGTGTGTTCAATGTATTTTTTTTTTGTAAATACTGTTATAGTCTATGTCATAAATATGTATACATGTGTCTACCTTAAAATTTGATTTATGACCTTGACCGTAATTAGCAGGGTAATTAATGAAGACCTAGTAGATACGGCTAGTAGTAGCCGAAACTTAATTGAGACGCGTGCGACCGAACATTTAAATCTAAAAAAAAGTTTTAATAAAAAAAAAACTGATTTTTCACTTCTCATGCTCTAAAAGTGTGTCATATTATGCTTGCCAAGGCGGACTAAAGTAATACATTTAGCCTCTTGGGAAAATATGTATACATATTTATGATATACAAAACGTTTTAAATTGACCAACCAGAACACTTCATCGTATTAAATCCACCAATCACGACAGATATCGAAGTTAATCGCAACTCTAGATTCTTTTTTGGTGCGAATACTGTTTAAAAATGTGAAATCATTAAAAAAACTTTGTATAAAGTATCAACCAATCAGACAATACCACAATATTAAAATCGACCAATGAGGAAACGCAATCAAATTGTCAAAGCATTAGGTGCTTTTTAGTTCCTACTTCACAAGCATTAAAAAAAGTTTAAATCGTTGGCAAACTCTTTGAAGCCCCAATTATACGTTGTCTATGGCATTTATTCACGGCGTATATATCCTATCTGTATCAAAGCAGTGAAAAAAATACAAAGACTGCCAAATTAAACATTTTTGACTCAGAATTCATTGCGGGTGAATAAAATTGTATTTGTTAATTGTTGAAATGTTATTTTATCTTATTTTCTCGCAATCGAAGTGAAAACTAGTATGCATAACTCGGGTCTAAACGCCATATTACCCCTCGAACAATTTTCCCTCACTTCGTTCGGGAAAATAACCATCTCGTGGTACTATGGCCTACTTTAGCCCCTTGTCAAACAATCTACTATAAGATAATTGTAAAGTGTAATTAGTAATGCATCTGTGCATTACTAATTACACACTTCCCATTGAGTTTACTTAAATTGCTGCTTAAATTGTCACCATTCCCTTTAAAAAAATAAGTGGTAAGTTACGCTTAGTTTTATAGTATAAATTACTTTACAAAGCTATTATTAAAAAAAAAACAACATACAATCGAATTGATAACCTCCTCCTTTTTTTGAAGTCGTTGAAAAATAGTCATATTTGGATTAAAGGTATCTAAGTACGATCAAGATGGATCATCTGTTAAGATTAATCCTACGTTTATAATAATTAACCATATGTTGTGCGGCTTAGTAAAGTAGGAGACGGAGAACAAACAAAAAAAACGTACTTACACCCATATTTATGCAATGAATATTTATTTTATTGTTTATATATAAATAGACATATATAAATATACCATGGTTTATATACATATAACTACATACTACTAAGATAGTCGGGTTTTTATCGTCGTGTCACCATAGCTAGCTTTCAAACTTTGCGTTCAAATGGCAGCCGATACGTACTGATAACATTATAGGATAGGAGACAGTACAAGGTTGTAATAGCTAATTAAAACAATGCATGGAATATAAATGTACCCAAAAAAAACCAGCTTGCAATAGTAGTTTATGTATCTGTGCATAATGAAGGGCATTACAACAAGAGTGTGGGTTTAAGAAACGAGCCGAAGGCGAGTTTCATAATAATATCACACGATTGTTGTAATGCCTAATTATGTATAGTTACATACACTACTTTATCTACACACATATCATTAAGTGTTTTAAGATGGGTTCAGAAACCGTAGGGAAATGACTTATTACTAGGGTTACTTGTAAACATTAAAAAGTCAACGAACAAAACAAATGACAGCTTGGAACGGCGGCGTTGCGTATTTCGTATCTCAGTCAATTTTTTTTTAACCATAGACAAGTGAATGTACTCCCTATTCTACTGTCACTCGAGTTCAAATGTCGTTCGATTTATATTAAAAAAACATAACGAATTGGCGTTTCGTATCAATGGCTGTTTTAATATCTATAGATACTAGATTAGACACCCCACTTGAATTTGACAGCTGTTCCAAATTTAAATTCATAACCTACTGATTTCAGTAGGTAATGTTAACATTACCTGGGCAATTTCACTTTCAGGGACACCCAATTACCTTAATTGTCAAATAAAAGTTAAATCAGTGGTCAGTTTAGTGACGACAATTAAGCTTTAAATATTAATGTAAATCATCTTTATTCGCATTTTTCTATTACAATAACACGTATTATTTATGGATTAAACATAAAACAGTAGATTATATTGAAATTTAAAGCTTAATTGTCGTCACTAAACTGACCACTGATTTAACTTTTATTTGACAATTAAGTTAATTGGGTGTCCCTGAAAGTGAAATTGCCCACCTACTGAAATCTTTCTGATGGTTGGTAATGCTGGTCATTGCCTACGGTTTCTGGATGCATTTTAGAGCACTTATGATATGTAAGTAGATAAATTACATTATTGCCTAGTGATGCCGTATTTTTTCTTAGCATTGCGCTTCTTAAAATCATTAAAAGCGAAATATAATCAATTAACCACTACTTATTGTAAATCTAATTAGTAGTAATCTCAACGTTTGCTAACAATACCATGCTAGAAATAAGGAAAATAAATGCAAAAAACCACTGCCGAGGTTGAAACTCAGAACTTGTGCATCTGGGTTACCACGCAGCCGACCTGCCAATTGAGTTGCCGTGGTTTAGTCTTTGGCAGCGAATTTTCAACCTTATCCTTATATCGTCACTATTTAAATTAAAATATCGTATCTCACACTGCTACTCATACTTGAAAGGCAGTAACTCTGTATGCATCCCATACATAGTTACAGCATGTTTTATTTGACAGAATAAGTTACGGGATTTTTTCAAAGTAGTGTTATGTATTTCTATATCAGTCTTCTGAGTTATCTCTTTTCTTGACACATCTTATTTTTTTTTTGAATCTGTGAAATACGTGTGCGGAAGGGTCCCGGATTTTTCCCTGGCTACCTTTGTTACATTGTCCGCCGGCTTTAACATTGTGAACGAAATATAGAGCCTAGTTCGGTATAAAAAAACACCCGAGGTCACCGTTTAAGCTCATTCATCTTTTACCGCAAATATTCTTAGTAATATAGTTAAATATATTTAGGTCAATGTGGGTAAGACCGGAATACTTTATTCTTAAGGGAAGTCCGTCATATGACACTGAAATACTGATACCACTAGAATACCAATGAGATAATGTAGGAAATTGGTTGGTTGACAGTATTTCCTGATGGTCGGTCTTATCCACATTGATTTTATCTTGGGGATAATATCACATAACATTTGTATATTCATATAAATATATTTTATTTCTTACAGTCAGCGACTCCCGGTACCTAGTAGAATCAAGAGGGCGATTAGCTTCAGAGCCCCCTTCTGGCACGATGAGGAGAAAACACCAAGAGGAGTACCTCTCGTCGTGGAGCATAGAGAAAAACTACACGTGCATCGTGCAGACCGTGGGGGGGTTAAACGTGGACACTAACAAACATGTCGAGGTTGGTTAAACAATATACATTACATCATACATTTCAGCCGTATGCAGTCCACAGCTACAAATATGACTTGTATCATCTTGGGGGGTAGTTGCCATAGTCGCGACGCTTGGCAGGCGGGTTGGCGACCGCAGTAGCTGTAGATTGGGTTTCGACGGACGATGCTGCTCGTCCGTAGGATGTTTCCCTTTGTCGCCTCTTACGACTCCCGCGGGATCACACGGCACGGCAAGGGTTATAAGGTAGTTAAACAAAATTGGTGTTATTTTTTATTCTTTTGTGTTCTAATTCTGCTTTTACACAACTGATGCTTATGTAATCGATTACTAACTACTATTGTAATTTATTACATTTTTTTATCATCTAATGTTGTGTTATCTTAGGCGGGAGTTCATTCAACTCGACAGAATTGCTCTGATAATTGTTAGCTCAAATTAATAATAAACATAAACAACTAATTTACTTACTTTATTAGTTAAAATTAAATTAATTTAAATGTTTTGACCTTGATAATGATATTTTTACACTGCCCGATGATTCAATCTCGCATTTTTATTATGACATTTATTAGTGAAAGTATATTGTCTTGTCTGACCAGGTGGTCTGCCAAGCCGGGATCTTCCACGGCGGCAAGCCCATCTGCGAGCCCCAAAAGACCACTACGGCGGTAGTGTCCAACGAGGGCGTAGCCAGTTGGGATCAGGCGCTCACCTTCCCCATCAAAGTGCTCAACATACCACGCATGGCGAGGCTCTGCTTCGTCATCTATTCCACATCCGAGGTGTACAAGAGTAACAAAAGCAAGAAGGGGAAGAAAGACACCACTAAGGTATGTTTTATTCATAGACACACCATTTAACTAGACAGAACGTGCTAATAATAATACCGCAAAGGAATCGTCTTATGTAACTTTCCATGGGTATGGCAGAGATATTTTTGTTCCCCTCCAAACTGTACCCTTCAGAACTGTCAAATTTGGAGGGGAACAAACAAATACAATTGGAGTTTTCTTGGGTTTTGAACCTAAGTTGCGGTAATTAATACAGAATAAGCAAATATTTTTGTTATAAAGAATATCCTGTAAAGCAAAACTATAGTGAATTGTTACATTTTGGGCTTTAAAGCGAGAATATCTTTGTCCCTAACTGGCGCTCGCGGATGCGTTCTCCAGTCATTATTCCTCCTAGGTTTTATTAGACCTGGGGGGCGATTTTTGAGTGACATTCTCTCTCAAACACGAAGAAATGGTATTTAAGAAGCATGAATGATATAAATAAATAATCGTGGGTATCGAAACTATACATTATGTGCAAAAATAATGGTAAAAAACTTTTGTGTGTAATTATTTTCGTTCACAAAGTTTTATGAATTCGAGTGCACGACTCAATAATCGGCCCCCTGTCCCTTGTTGCGATCAAGCGGTAAACCTAAACGTATACCTCGTTTTTTTTATTAGAAAATAACGGTGGACTTTTCTACGTTTCATTAATTATTTCAGTAATTTAGTATTGATCTCGTAAATAAGATTTCAAGTTCCATTGTTAACGTTATAGTATATAATATAAAATAGGAGCTTACTTATAAAAGCTTTTGTTTTTCTCAAAATCGCACGACAATCACACGATTTTTGAAATCCTAATAAAACGAGCTATAGCTCGGGCTAGGAAGGAGAAGCTTCTAGACTGAATAGTGCCATGTTTTGCCTGCGTTGTCCCAGTTTAAATAAATACATTTAAAAATTGGTCGTTATAAAAACATATGTCAGTCAGCCATTAAGTCTGTGGCACCATCACGCTGGTAGAAAGCCCTGACAAGCGTGTCTGCCTAAATCTATGACAGAGCTTAAACCGTTACAACCGTCGGACGTAGAATGTAACTAATCGCACCCGATTTCTCCTAATAACAGTCAGTAACAAAAGTGGATGAGCGGGTGAAGTGTTCAAAATGACCTACACGCGCTCTTATTCTCTTGACAATAGAGATGTGTTGACCTCATTTTGAACACCTCAACCGCTTAGCCACTATTGTTGCTGACTGTTATTAGGAGAAATCGGGTGCGATAATTTACATTCTAGGTACGTTACGGTTGTAACGGTTCAAGCCGTGTCATAGATTTAGGCAGACATGCTTGTCAGAGCTTTCTACCACCGTGATGGTGCCACAGACTTAATGGCTGACTGACATACGTTTTTATAACTTACGTAATACGTTTTTTAACTGGGACAGCGCAGGCAAAACATGGCACTATGCAGTCTAACTAACTTAACAGGACGACATAAACAAATTAGCGTGGGCCAACACGATGATATTCGACTACAAGAGCCTGCTGCGGACGGACGGCGTGACGCTGTTCATGTGGACGTACGTGGCCGACGAGACGCAGGACGAGATGCTGCTGCACCCGCTGGGGACCGTCGTGTCCAACCCCAACACAGACTCGTGCGCCGCGCTGCAAGTGCGCTTCTCAGAGTGAGTGTTAAATCGAAAGAAAAATATAAAAAAATTGATTCACAGCGGGACTACCCACAACCACTGGATCTCTAGCCCAGTGCACTACAAATTGTGCTATACGAGTACCGCTTAGACTTGTTAATTTTTTTCTATTTTATCCCTCGTGGGTGACGTGTAGGCACTTCTACCGCAAGCGTAGTGAACACTTAACTGCATCGAAGTTTCAATTTTCATTGAAAATTCATCGATAAGTGTGTTGGCTATGCTAAACATTTATTTTTGACTTTATTACAATGCAGTGCTCGTATAGCAATAAACTTAAAGAATAAGGCTTTGGAAATGGCTTATTCGCAAAATAGGCCACTGCCTGTAAATACAAATATTTAAGATCAAACCTTTTTTTCTGGTTTTAACCCTAGGGGAGTGATTTTTTCAGCAGATTTTATTTAGAAGATTTACAACCAATTTAGTCTTATAACAATATCATAAAGAAAACATAAAGTAAAATTACAAATAAAAAATATCTGCTGGGCCATTTTATTTAGTTGCATTCTCAACTTTTTTTTATTAGGATTTTTTGTGTGGTTTCTACTCAGAATCATGACTTGTTTCAAGCCTGATAGGAGAAAAAATGTGTCGCAAGTTTTTTATTCATTTTGATATTTTTTTTTACGTAGCCTATGTTGTGTCCCACTGCTGGGCAAAAGCCTCCTCTCGCTTTAGCCACTCGTCGCAGTCTAGTGCATGCTCCCACCAATCGCGACAAAAACCATCCAGGTCATCCCACCATCTCCTTTTAGGTCTGCCTCTGCCCCGGCCGACTTGTTCGGTCCACTCAGTGGTTAATTTAGCCCCTTGGGTCTGTCCCATTAGAAGACACTTAATTATACAATACCATGTTTATAATACTGGTTACCACTGTTTCGTATCGCCTTAAATGTACAGCTTTCACATTCGACCCAAACTTAAACCATTGTTTTTCTTTCCAGTTACGACTGCTCGCACCAAATAATGTTCCCATCACCCGACGCAGTGCGCGAACGCGCCGAGCTCCCCGAGAACGGCTCGCCCGAGGTCGTGGCGCGGCTCGCGCGCGAGTTGGACTCGCCGCCGTACAATGACCCGCTGTATGAGATGCATGAACTTGAGAAGAAAGAAATCTGGGCTTCCAGGTTGGTTATATCACGTTAATACTTAGCCAACAATTAGTACCTAGTACTTGGCAAAAAAAAAAACACATTACCTGTTACTTATATGTATACATAAATAATTTGGGACAATTTACACAAATCAACCAAGTACAGATGTAGTGAATAATCCTTTCCTATCGGCAAAACTCGGAACAACGATAACACCCGAATGGTGCCGATTGCCTATGAATTACTGTATTATTAAATTACATGTAGGTATCAAATAAATCGCATACTTTATTTATCAATGTCAAATGTCAAACTGCCCGTTTGACGTATATTACACTGAGATGTTAAAACCATCACGATTCTATAATATAAAGAATTCGGTAAACAAAAATATAACTAGTTACCGAGGACGTTTTATTTCAATAAAACGCACTGATAAAAACCAAATGCCGGTTGGGTTGATCTAATGATTCTATAAGGATTGAAACCCCAAAAGTCTAACTATAAGTCAAAACTACAGTAGGATTTTGCAGACCTTTTTTATAACAATAAATTTTGTGATTAATTAAAAATACTATGACACAACAAAAAAGACACCTCAACATAAAACAAAATAAACCAGCAGAGAAATTAATATAAGTATGGTTTTTTGATTGGATGAACCACTTCGATTATGACAGTGGGATAAGAAGAGGAGGAGCGGGGTGGACAGTGTGATGCGAAACAATACTTTCAACTTCCATACCACAGTCAGAATCAGAACTATTTTGAATGAATGAATGATGCTTTTATTCGAAACACAGACACAACAACATATTACATCAAGGTAAAGTATAAAAATTAGGTTACATAGCTGTGGGTGGTTTCAAAAAGGATAATGTATTTTCTGGTGTATCATCGTCAGAGTTTTCATGAACGGTGATTACAAAACTAGCCATATAATTTTCCAACTCAGGTTCATGTTTTCGGTACTCGTTTTCGCATTTGATGGCGGGTCGCATACAAAAATGACAGACAAGAGTGACATGTAAAAAGTCTATCAAAATGTAGGTGGCCTGCATTAATACACGAGTCCAAGAATTTTATCACAAAATCTAACATCAATAAAATATTTCAACATAATATTTCTGTGGTATTAACTACTCTATATAGATACTTCCTCTTACAATGCGACCGTTCCCTACGTTGTCTCGATGGGTACTGAGTGCGAGTGAAGTAGTAAGACAAAAACGAACATTTCCGAGAAAATACGAAAGGAAAGGATTATTCACTACATCTGTACTTCAAGTATGCCCAATAAGGCTTGTGTTGTTGTTACAAATAACTTGCATATTTATCCATACTTTAGTCATAACTTACTGTATGTTTATACAGTTTGGTATTATAATAAAATAAAATTAAAAAACCTCGCCAAATCCCCCTGCCTCCGGTGTGCTGCCCAGAATACTGGCGGCGTTCCCCTTCTGGATTACCAGACTTAGTTTTTGGGCCAGGAAGGATCCGGCCCTGTAGTCCTCTGTGGCAACTATAATGGCTGAAATTTGTTATAAATACACAAATAAATGCCGTTAAAAGGTAGGAGGCTATACTTCTGTGTAACTCTTTTCATTCTTTCACAGAAAATATTTCCGCGACGCGGCACCCCATCTACTGTATAAGCTACTCGCCTGCGTCGAATGGGGGGAACAAGCGGACTCTGCCAGCGTCGTTCTCATGATGTCCGACTGGCCCGTGCTGCCGGTCGAGTCCGCGCTCGAGCTGCTCGACTACGCGTACGCCGACTCGTCCGTGAGGAGCTTCGCTGTCAAGTGTCTGGCGAAGATCAGGTCAGTTGTGTTGTAGACTCGTGTACCATAGTACATATGACCGAAAAGGAAGTGCTCTTTAAAATATGAGCTTTGTTTCATGGAAACATCTGTTAACTGCGATGCGAACTGCGTGTCGACGTTATTTATTTTATCCCCGTTAACACATCCATGCTATCTATCGAGATGGCAGTGGTCTGTCATTCCTACAAGCTGTCAAATTTAGCCCTTTTTTAATGTAAATATAATATAACTAACTTTTGCCTGCGGCTTCGCACGCGCAGAAGAACCCCCTTTTTGATCCCTTAGGCTTAACACTGAAATTTCTTGTGTTCGAATAACAAGTGCTTAAGCAAAATTTCAAGTCTCTTGCTTTAAATTTTACACAAACCCCGCACAAACTTTTAACCCCCTTTTTTCACCCTAATAGTGAAATTTCCAAAAAAATCTTCTTAGTGAATCCTCACAGTATATAAACTACCTATTGTGAGAAAATCAGCTATCTAGGTTAAGCGGTTTGGGCTGGGCGTTGACCAGTCAGTCAGTCAGGACTTTCACTTTATATATTTATATAGGTAACTATTTAATTGTGCTCCTTTTGCTTGTTTATTAAGCTATATAATTAAGAACTCCTTACTTCCACAGCGACGAAGAGCTCCTTCTGTACCTGTTGCAACTTGTCCAAGCACTGAAACACGAGTCGTACCTGATGTGCGACCTGGCGCTGTTCCTCCTGCAGCGCGCCTTCAACAACATGACCATCGGACACTACCTCTTCTGGCATTTAAGGTAAGTATTAATAGGACACCTTCTTTACCGAACTTCTAAGCAATAGATATGAATGCCGTGTGATGCCGGCTGACTAGAATAGCACCACCCTATCTCCCGCGGGTGTCGTAAGAGGCGACAAAGGGAAAAATCCTACGGACGGGCAGCAGCGTCCGTCGAAACCCAATCTAGTCAGCGTACTGCGGTCGCCAACCCGCCTGCCAAGCGTGGCGACCATGGCAACTACCCCCCAAAATGATACATGTCATATATATGGGAGGCCTTTGTCCAGCAGTGGACTGCATACGGCTGAAATGTAAGCAATAGAAACAATGTATACCGTAACAAAATCAAACTCAAACTCAAACGTTTATTCAGTAAGTAGGCCACCAAAAGTAAAAGAGAAAAATAAAAACTACACCGGTTCTAACCCTACACCTCTGACCCGAGAAGTATTTTGACTTTTATGACCGGCAAGAAACTCGGCGGGACTTATGTTTTCAAAACAGTATACAAAAAAATCTTAAATATACATGCGTAATTCTGTAGGAAAACATATCAAACAATTTCAGTAATTAAATACCACAAAAATATATATATAGAAAAGAAAATTACCTACAATCTAGTTTAAAACATCTCTGGATACATTACATACATCATACATTTCAGCCGCATGCAGTCCACTGCTGGACATAGGCCTCTAAGGTGAGTTGGCGACCGCCGTAGCTGTATTGGGTCTCGACGGACGCCGCTGCCCGTCCGTAGGATTTTTCCCTTTGTCGTCTCTTACGACACCCGCGGGTGGTGCTATTCTAGTCAGCCGGCATCAGACGGCATTAACGAGACTTAAACATCTCTGGATATATAAATGTAATATACCAACGTTTCAGATCGGAAATGCACGTATCATCGGTATCAATACGATTCGGATTGGTGCTGGAAGCGTACTGCCGTGGCAGCCAAGACCACGTGAAGACGTTAATGCGTCAGATCACGTGTTTGGACAAACTCAAGTGTAAGTACACTCACGAGAGTAAAACGCTAGTGTAATTCGGTGCGAGTCCTATACAATCCTATAAAATACCATGAGTTGTGACATCTACAGAAGAGTATTGAACCCTTTTTACGGCATCGAAGTCTCTAATTTAGATTGAGATGTCGCTACACGTCACCCGTAATGATGTATACCAGGAAGGATAAGATAGAAAAATTTTACACGTCTAAGCGGTACTCGTATAGCACAATTGGTAGTGCACTGGGCTAGTGATCTGGGCTGGGTTGTGGGTTCGAGTCCCGCTGCGAGTCAAATTTTTCTATTTTTCTTTCGATTTAAATATCTTTGATATGCTAGCAGACGTTTCTGCTTAATATAAAAATAATTTATAACCTATTTCACGCTTTGAGGTTATAAATTGTATGTAAATGACAGGTGTCTCATAACTCGAGCTATTTGAAAAGGATTATACCACCGCTGCTTGGCGTTTGAAAACGTTCCGCGACCTTCATTTTTCTGCTAAGCTCTTAATTTGAAACTTAAATTTACGGAAAGCAAAGCATTATTGCCAATCAACTGACTAAACGTGCAAATTAACTGCAAAACTGGTAGTTAAACTAGAATAAAAATACGGTTTTCGTCAGATAACCAACGCGAACGGCTCATGATTAAACTCTTCGTTTCGAAGCGAAACCTGTCGAGCGATATCCGACTTAAAATCTTTGTTACCAGGTTTAACACTTTCGTAACGAGCTTTACGCGGTGCTACGACATTTTCGCTACATACGGGTTTCCTCATGTAATCGACTACGCGCCTACGAGGTTTTTGGTTGCGAAAGTGTTAATATAGCTTCCTAGTTTTTATGTGCTAATAATTTATTTTCAGGGGTTAGCAACATAACGCGCAAACGAAAAGAGATAAACAAAGCGCGCGCCGCCATATTACATCTGCTGCAAGAGGACCACTGTCGGGAAACGCTCTGTTCATTCGTCTCGCCGCTGAACCCCAGCTACGTGTGCAAAGCTATCAAGTGAGTCGCTACCACCAGGGAACGTATCACCAATCCTCGTCGCACCGTCCTCATTTTTTTTACAAAGGTGGCAAACGAGCAGACGAATTGCCTGATAGTAAGCAATTACCGTCGCCCATGGGCACCCGTGACACCAGGGGAGTCACAAGCGCGTTGCCGGCCTTTAAGGAGGCTTGGAGCTCTGGAAACCTTACTCACCATCAGGAATACAACACCACATACCTGTAAGGTAGCAGTGCTATTATGGCTGTGGTGGTCTGTAAAGAGGAGGTACTTCCCCAGTCGGGCTGCTCCAAATTCAACCGTGGTGGTATTTCGCTGTGCCCTACCTCTCATTGTTGGACGTAGTTTAAGGACATACCCGGACCATACCATGAACTTAATACTAACACTTCCGCCCCCAGGCCCGAGAGCTGCAAAGTAATGGACAGCAAGATGCGGCCCCTGCTGCTCGAGTTCGAGAACATCGAGCCCGCCGGCCCGGCCATCCGGATGATCCTGAAGATCGGGGACGACCTCCGGCAGGACATGTTCACGCTGCAGATGCTCAGGCTCATGGACAGGCTGTGGAAGAACGAGGGTTACGATTTCCGGTAAGTGCAAAGCCTGCTATGCCGTGTGATGCTGGCTGACTAGAATAGCACCACTTCTCCCGCGGGTGTTGTAAGAGGCGACAAAGGGAAAAATCCTACGGACGGGCAGCGGCGTCCGCAAAACCCAATCTACAGTTACTGCAGTCGTCAACCCGCCTGCCAAGCGTGGCGACTATGGCAACTACCCCCCAAGATGATACAAGTCATCTTTGTGGGAGGCCTATGTCCAGCAGTGGACTGCATACGGCTGAAATGTATGTATGTATGTATGTAAAGCCTGAATCTTAAGGGTTTTTTTAATACAACGACGGTGGCAAACAAGCATACGACCAGTCTGATGGTAAGCAGTTACCGTAGCCTATGGACGCCTGCAACTCCAGAGGATTTACATGTGCGTTGCCTACCCTTTGAGCGACCGCTCCTATGTGTTTGCATTTTGCGTTTAATATGGACGTTGCACGCCCACCCTGCGTAAATCGAGGGTCCACTGAAGCGTTAGTTTAGTTTGAGGCCCCTACACCGTATGTATAATCTTATTGAAAGACTTGCAATGGCAGCGAGATAGGATCTTGTTTATTTGAGATAAATAATAAATAAATATTCCAGGACATCCTTACATGGTAAGCTCAAGAAGACTTGTGTTGTCGTTCAGTCAATGATATATATTACATGTATAGTAATACACCCATGACTCAGAAACCTGTAAATATAGTAATCTCTCGCTCTGCCACAAGGACTGTCATGTGGCTGGTGTCTTATTTCAAATCAAATGAAATATATTTATTTCATAAATTGATTACAAGAGAGGTCGTAGAGTGATCCCCACACTAGGCAGAACCTGTGACGTGGGGATCTTAGAGAAATACAAAGTACCGACATTACAGTAGTTGTAAGGCCTGTGTCCATAAGAGGCTGTGGCTAATAGTAGATAATGGCAAATTCGTTCCAGATTGAACCCGTACAACTGCATATCCATGGACAACGCGGTGGGCATGATCGAGGTTGTGGAGAAGGCGGAAACCGTCGCCAACATACAGAAGTCGCGCGCCGTCGTCAACGTCGCCTCCACCATCTCCAAGGTCAACCTCTTCCGTGAGTATATCAGTTCTTTTATAAAAAAAATACTTTAAAATACATAATACGAATGAAGGCGCTCAAAGTCGCTTAACGAGCTATGGAGAGAGCTATGCTCGGAGTTTCTCTACGTGATCGACTCAGAAATGAGGAGATCCGTAGGCGAACGAAAATCACCGACATAGCACACCGGGTTAGCAAGCTGAAATGGCAATGGGGAGAAGATGGCAGATGGGGTCGAAAAGTGCTTGAGTGGAGACCACGGACTAGCAAGCGCAGCGTAGGACGTCCACCCACAAGATGGACAGACGACCTCATTAAGGTCGCCGGAAGACACTGGATGCAGGTCGCTTCCAACCGGTACATGTGGAGGTCTAAGGAGAAGGCCTATGTTCAGCATTGGACGTCTTATGGCTGAAATAATGATGATGATGAATGAAGGGTGGTTAAATATGTTCCCACAAGATACTCTCCTCCCGTTCCTATAACCCTAGATACAAAACGAGCAAATATATAAGTCTTTGAGGTATTTTTCGAGTGAGGCGTTAAGGTTATTAATTGTTATTTCACACAGAATGGCTTCGTGAAAAAAATGAAACGGAAGCTAAATTCAACAAGGCTGTAGAAGAGTTTACAATGAGCTGTGCGGGCTATTGCGTCGCCACCTACGTGATGGGCATCGCCGACCGCCATCCCGACAACATCATGGTTAAAGAAAACGGACAGGTAAATTGAATTAACACGAGAACGTCCATTATTGTTTTGTCGAGGAGCCCGAACTAAATGGATCATGGATCGTTGCATGAATTGAAATCATCATCGTATACTAGTAAGCTCTTGTCGGTGGAGTAATTTCCATATATATTTTCCGTCTTTTCCTTGACTGCCTGATACGACACGTTTCCTTTATTTGGTCCATATATGCCCTTTTTGGCTTTCCTGCCTACTGTTTAGCTACTGCTTACGTTATTACGTTTTTGATAAATTTGTCGTGTCCTATAACGTGTTCAAGCACCGTTTATTTTCAATGTTTCTTAACAAACTCCTCTTTTCCTTTTCCAATCGCATCACCTCACCGTTAGTTTTCTTTTGAAATAGAAATAGATGGCATGTATCTCAATTAGTCATTTTTATAGTGTTCATTAAAAACAAAATGAAAATATGTTATAATTGTAAAATAATTAGCTCCTAGATATAATATCGACCACCTTCCACAGCTATTCCACATAGACTTCGGTCACTTCCTCGGCCACTTCAAACAGAAGTTCGGCTTCAAGCGCGAGCGCGTGCCGTTTGTGCTGACGCACGACTTCATACACGTCATCAACAAGGGCGAACGTGGCTCCGGAGTCAATGAGCCGCTTCATTTCAAGATATTCCGCGAACACTGCGAAACGGTAAGCCATCATAAGAAACTCTAGAGTACTCACATAATTTTCTCATAAAAAATCACACAAACACTATGTTTTTTCTACGGAGAATCACGAGCCAATAGATAACACATTGACACAGAAAGTTCCTTACATTATTAAAATTTCTTTTTTTTTACCGCCTAAGTAATACATGCAACTTATGGAAAATGGTAACGAAATAGGAAAAACTTACGGACAATCTTTTATATATCTTTTTTTCTTGTTAGAAAGAGCTCATTTCTGAATAGCATATAAACATGACATTTAGGAAAAAAATACAAAACTTTAATAAGTGTCATATTTTTTAGGAATGCTCACCTAAGCTAGATTTTTATCATAGTAAATCCTCGGTAGAAAGCACTACCAAAATCATTCAGCAGTATGCTAAATATTACTTGTGTTTCTAGGCCTACAAGATCTTAAGACGGCACGGGCATCTGATCCTGTCGCTTTTCTCCATGATGATCTCCACGGGGCTGCCCGAGCTCAAGTCGGAGAAAGATCTGCAGTACCTGCGGGACACGCTCGTGAGTATCCTGGTCACGGCACCAATTGTGATAGGCTAACTAATTAGGTTAGCTGGAAGATATTCATTAAAGGGTTAAGCTTCACATTATACTTTATATGCAATTAAGTGTTATCTATCTGTTAAGGCATTTAACGAACCCTCTAAATATGCAGTTGGTGTCTTGATACGCTTAGTTTGTAAATAATAGTGGTTTACTCGAAAATTGGATTGCTAATTTGTTACAAGGGGTTTAATTATATCGCTCTAGGCGAAATGTTTCGGGTAAGCTCTGTTGCCTAGTGCAATATAATTAGACGTGAGTTTATGTGTTTGTAACTAATTACTAGTAACATGGCTCATAACAGTTTTATTATAAAATTGGATTACCCTGTCAAAAATAATAATAATTAACAGTCTCACATAAATTGTCAAAGCACTGAATTAACAGTTTGGAACATAATTATTATTTGTTTTGTAAAATACGACCCATAGTGCTGTGGAGACGTTCAAATAATTCTTAAATCATCTCCGCTAATAGGTGCTAGACTTATCAGAAGAGAAAGCCGTCGAGCACTTCCGGCTCAAGTTCATCGAGGCGGTGAAGAACACGTGGATGACGTCATTCAACTGGGCCTTCCACAACTTCGACAAGAACAACTGACAGCGGCCCGCCCAGCGGCGGCCGCGCCCGCCGTCCAAGTACTCCCCGCAGACGCTGTAGCCGCTAGGGATTACCAAATAAGATTCAATTTGCTGCGAGGATTGAGCGCGCATAAGACCTTTTTCCAATGCCTTGAGTTCAAATTACAACTCAATTGGCGCTAGGAGCGTTTCAAGAGTTGCATTGAAACTGTTGACGTTTTACGTGTCGGCAATGGCTGTCTCTTTTTATCTAATTTCTTGTGATGGAGATGGAACGGGAGAGGAATGTTCTCTAAATAATATTAAGAGGCTTTGAGGACGTGATCTAGTATGGAATTTATAACTTTAGTAGTTCAAAGTATACCTTTTTTCTCGTGATATGTTACCATTTGCATAGATGTAGTAAAGGACTGTTGAAGGGGTTTTAAAATTTTACCTAAACAGGTTATGCGCGTTCAATTCTACATAGCGTTTAGTAAAAGATTATAATGTTCGCCGCAGTCATACTTAAGTGCTAGGAAAGAGGTTAAATAGATAAATATTCAATGTTAGGATTCGAGCTGGTTGCGTGTTTTGCATGAATAGCTATATTATATGGTGTGAGGGACTATAGACTTTATTTTATTTGTAATTAAAGATATAATCGATGGACTGGAACTGCGGCGAGCACATCTTTAATATAATATGTTACTTGGTTGGTACGTTTTCGGAACTAAGACGCTCGGTTGTATGAAATATTGCATTTTTCATGAGGACAAGTCTCTAGTATTTATCGCATGATTGAAGTTCGTCGTAATTTCGATAACGTAACAGATGAATATTATATAGTTGTAAGCAGAGGAGCCCAAGAGTCGCATGATAATCGACATTCGATACAGTTCGTTAAGTTACATCACTAATGTGTTGGCGCACTGGCGTAGTGAAGTGAGGTGTTGTACCGGAGTCGATGGCCGAAGCGGTCAACTAGGCTGTGATAAGACTGGAGATCAGGAGACGGTTAAATAAGAAACTTTGTGTTTGGAATTAGTGTTAGTAGTTCATGTGGCAAATATAGGAAAATGCAGTGACCCCCGCGGTCCCGGATTGTATGTAGGTCAAATATCAGATCGTTTAGGTTTAGGATGGATCAAAATTTTCATTTTTCATGTAGCTTTTAAGAGTTTGTGTAGTCTAGTGAAATGTTTCTGTAAAGGGTAGGGAAGCTAGGCGACGCACGGACCGCCGCGGCCCGGGCTCCTCTCGTTGTAATATACGTCGTTAACTATATAAATTATGCATTATAGACGTAAGTAGCGAACGCGTAATTTTTGCACATATTAGCTTTTTTAAAATATCTCCGAATAATACGGGGTGATAGCACTGTTAAAACTAATGAAAGACGCAGGTTTTTCGCGGTTGAGGCTTAGCAGTGGTAGTCACCCTGTATATTTTCAAAGGGGATTTATCATAGTTTTAGCAGTATTACCGATCATAATGTAAGTATCGATTAGGGTGAGAAGTTATTTTTTAGTTTTTTTTTTGACATCAGGCTACCTCATGGTGTGGTGTGGTAACGCGAACTCACTATAAACTCGCATTGTTTTAATTGTCTTAGTTCGACCTCGTCGCGCGTATTAATTGGGATGGTTGATCTAGACTACTATAAAGTGACTTTTTCTAAAGTTATTGAACGAGTCATTCACGGCAGGGTGTTATCCTTATCTATTGTAAACACAGCATCATACTAGCGGTCAACATAACACTGGCAAAGAAACGAACATAACCATTTGCATGTCGTTGTTACAAGATGCCAAACTTTATAAGTAACAATGATAGAAAAAAAAAAACTTGCAATCCAGGCTTAAATCGACGATAATGAAAACTAAGTATGAAAGTTCATTTATCGTCATTTAAACATAAGTTTTGACTGCTTTGAGCTTATAGCTCTTTTGGGTTTAGTCCTGTTATAGAAAAAATTGCCACCACATATTTCTCGATGATAGTCGAACGATACCTATCGATTGCCCAGTGACAACCAGTTAGGGGGTAATTTAGTAATAGGGACAATTTTGTGTGCGACTATTCACACATGTAAGGGAGTCTCTTATTCTCTCGATATATCGATATGATCTTATCATTTTCAATTGTATGACGCAAGAGACGTCATCTCACCTACAATTTGACAAAATGACGTAAATACTAACTAATAAATCTTTATTTACAATAATTACATTAATTAAAATACGAGTACTTAACTAGTTATTGCATTAAATCTAAAAAAGGCCCTTGAGGCATTGTACCAAGGATGCTGGCGACATTTCCTCGTTGTATCGCAATGCTGATACGTTGTGCGAGGGCGTCGCCAGCTCTTTGGTCACCAGTTATATCGCGATTTCTGCAAAAAGTTTGTTAACTAATTGTGGTTTGAATACCATATACCAGTGTGAATAAATTATTATTATTTATTATTTCTTAAGCTGACAGGCTTAACTGTTATCTCCTGTATCCAACTGCTCTGCTCTGAAGCGTTTCTTGTTTGAGTAAGATATTTGTCGAGTCAGTTTTTGAACTGGTTGACGTTGAGTGCTGAAACCACTTCCTCGGTTCTGATTCCATGATTTATCTGTTGCTGAGGAAGTGTTAGGTTATGAACTCCCAAATGGTTGATGATATATTAGATATCTATAAACAATTGATAACCTAAGTAGGCAAATGAGCTTCAATAAATGATTTATCGATAAAAAGCAATGTTGCCTCTCTTACATGTGTTCTTAGTCGCACGCAAGATTCCGAGCCCTACTTATTAACAAATTCTACATAATCAAAGCTGGTAGTGTAACCAGTTAGCTCAACTTAGATCACTAAAATAATGAAATTTAGCACTGAATGGGACGCCTTAGTTTACTAAATGTCGTCGATTACTGATACGAATATGCCTTACATTACTTTAGAGTTAAGTTATTACAACACTTAGCTAATTAGCCAAAATGACACTAAGTCAATGTATATTGATGGATTCGCCGAAAATAGCATTGTATTTGGCAATTATATATCAATTAATCAAAAAATACTAAAGCTACCGCATTTGGTGTGTGTTAAGGAAAAAAACTTGATTATTATTTAGTTGTATTAGCTAAACTAGATTGGAAGCTGTAGGTGGCATTCTTTGAATGTCTGGGACCTTTATGATAATGTTAGACAATTTCAATATAAACCCTAATATTATTTGCTAATAATTCTAATGACGGCTCTCGTCTAAACTATATAATTCATTGTCTTCAATGCCATTGCTGATTCTTCCTGTATTTCAAACGACAAAAGACAGTAAACGCATTCAATATTACCTCAATTTAATGATAACATATCAATCACCGTTTTGTAGGATTAGTATATGACGAATCACTAATTTGCCGACATTTTCTAACAGTCGTTGTCGGTGTCACATATTGTTATGACTACTTATTTTTGAACGCCATACGTTGAATGTATGTTACACGCAATTTGATTTATGTAGGGCAAAATCAGTAGTTAGAATTATTATAATCATCGTGTTATTTCAACGAATTATTATTTATTTTTGCGTTTCGAATAAAGAGTTACTAATAATGCAATTAATTAATAGGTTCAGTAAGATTAATAATTATATATTCAATATTCATATTCATTTATTTTGTAAATGCTCACATACAAATACACGTCAAAAAAAGAAGAAACTTAATGCTTGTGAGATAGTATAGTTATCTGCAATTTATAATTAATTATTAATTGTGTATTTATAGGTGGCATTCAAAAGCTTTATCTAAAATGGTTTAATAAAACTACCATGGGATTATTCGGGCGTTTGAACCGTTCTTATTACTCTGTCCAGATTTCTGTAGAATGCATTATATTAAGTAGGTTTTGGTTGTCCTTTAGCTAGCCCAACTGTCTACCAGTAAACCAAAAATGTGATCATTTCTACAGAAATCTGGACAGAGTAATAAGAACGGTTCAAACGCCCGAATAATCACCCCAATAATTCATTTCAGCATAGTCTAATTACGTATTAATAATTACAATTGAATTTGCACTGAATTATGAAAGTAATTTTCAGTGATTATTATAAAATAATGTTTTATATGATACAATAAGGTTAGGCATTGTTTGCGGTGTGTGCGCGAGACGCCGGCACCGTCTGAAGGAACTCTTGTAATGGGAACACTGCGGTTGTGGTTTCACTAGATCAGTAAGCCTTACGGTACTGGACGTAGCTGGGCTTAGTGCAGTCGCCATCAGATATGGCGGATCGGTTGTCGTACTCACCAGGCACCTTAATACCTTGATAATAGAGGCGTGTTTTGGATCCAGGGGAAGCTTGAATGCTCTGATATATCTCATATACCTACTGATTTAACAGCGCATTTAGATTCCATATAAGTCGGCGCTTGTTGCTAGAGTTAAAATATTTGGGCGGCGAAACTAATGACTGCTTTTTTTTATTTACAATTAAATAAAGGTACAATCAACTTGCATAGAAACAATTCCATTTTTTAACTCTAGTAATTGCCGACTCATTTTTGAGAGCTTGATAATAAATAGTAACTATTAAAAACTCGCCCGGAAAATCGGAATGCACTAACAATTTAGTCCTTTAATCAAGTTGCAAATACAATTATAAGCTCAATATATATATTATTATAATCCATTGAACTGCCATATATCATCGCATAGTCTGAGCATCCACTTAGGTAATAGTAAAAATAAGTGTGACCTTCCCCAACAGAACTGCCGAACTCAGTACCTATTTGTCCGAAATCCGCTTAATTGTCTGCCTTATACTATTCAAACAAGGTATACATTTACACTTAACACAGTTCGCTTGTCACGACTAGCCGGGTAGGTACAGTCAGCGTCATATAGATGGTAGCATCCAAAGTAGTCAAATAGTTCGGTACACCATACAATTTCTATGGTGTACCGAACTTTGAACTGACTGTACGGCCGCGTGCATTTTGGTATTTGTGACTCACTTAAGGTTGACAGTCCTGTCAAACTAACAGTTATTTTTTGCGAACTAGGTTACAAATTAATGTACGCGCCCGTACGTTACGTCTAAAATATAGGATACAATATAATAGAATTTATATCATATAACGTACGAATAACTGAGTTTGAGTTATACAATTGTTGGTTACCGGGTTTTTGTTTTCGTGAATGTAAATCTAGCTAGAATAGAAATCAAAAGTCAAACGAAGCCACCGCGTACTTCCGTTAAACCACTACCTTCCGTATTTTAGAATAGAAGAGCAGTCTTGCTATATTTTATAATTGATATTTAACTCGATACGCCACCGTAAGCCTATTTACCGCTAAAATAAATAAGCAATAATTATAGTGAGATGAACAAAAACTCCAATTCAAACTAGCCTACGCGCCAGATAGTACTAAACAATAGTATTAGACTAGACTACAAACTATCCCCGATTACATATAATTAATAAATAATTCCATGAATTTATAGAATTAACTTACAATATAACTGTTTAAGTGGCCGTGTTGAGATTAACGGATAGCGGCAGTCAGGTAGGTACATGTACAATAGATTGGATGGCTCCGCGACGTGTAGCCATATGCCTAGGTGTAACAGACTCATAGACTAATATAACCCGGAATGCTTCCTATGTAGTGCTAAATATCTCATACGTTTAGTTTTAAATACGAATACGACACGAGTTTCGTTGTGCAATGTAAATAATACCGTTATTTTATTTATAATTATAATTAAGCATGGTCGAGATAGCTTTTATTTGTGGGTTATTGTGAAACTTGGCGCGGGCCGGGAGGGCGCAGCAAATTGCAACCATGGTGCCGATTCAGAATTCAACATAGTACTAAATTATTATTGTAGTGAAATATACAGGGTTTAAAATTCAGCGGAGACTAATTAAATTATAATCAGTTTTATGTTTATAAAACCCTCCCCGCCTCGCGTCGCGTTTAAAGTAACGATTACTACGAAATAATGTCAGTCACGACGGTTATTCATAGTAAGTAATTCACCAAATAATATTATAAATGAATGAATAAATGTATGTTAACGCAATGTCATTGTGAATTACCTAGCCAGTAAGTTTACAATATAAAGAGGAGTATGTTAGCCATATTGCTGAAGCGTATTGTTAAGGTTCATAAAACATCTCAAGTCTACATACAATAGTTCCTTTGTCATGTGTCATTATATCATACGAGTAACGCAGAAAAAAGATATTCATTAATATTGTATAAAATAATGTACCGAATAATTATTTGCTATCTCAAATATGATTTTTCTTGAATAAACATTTACATACGTGACTAATTGTTTAATTACATTTCTAGCGACAATAGCTTCTGGACAGTTGCATAATCCTTGCCATTTCTTGTTTGCAAATGTTATCATTATTAGGCTGCCAGTGCGCCGTGGGGACGACTAGCTGTGTTTGCCCGGTGCTACACAGCGCGGCGCTTGGCTGATTAGCTTTACGGCGTAAGATCACTTCCAGTCGCTCTCGGCCGCGCGCGCTCGCGCCTAAAACAAAACTAATATTAGTTCTCGCGACTTAAACATTTAAATTAGTGATAATATTAATCATATTGGGATTAATATTTTTTTATTAAGACAATGGGTGGTAATGAAGAACAGGAGCCTTTGATATCTTCAGCTGAACATCAACGGGTCACATATAATGCTTCGACACAGGTAATTATTTTATTTAGTTATTTTAAACTTTTAGATTTAATCAATTACAAAATTCATTCAGAGACATTTAAGCTTTTTGACGTCGGAAAAATTAGAAATTAGACTTATTTCAGGAGTGCTGAAATATAGATAGTCTCACGTCTTCAAAAATGTATAGGTACAGTTATGTGACAAAATTATGTAGCCACACGATTTTTATACATAAAGTTATCTATTGTCAACTGAATATATTTTCAGACCCTATTGAACAAAAAGTTAATAACTGCACACACGCTGATTGTGGATTTTATTTTTTATCCGTCGCGACTATACAGTCGTCATAGACGAGTAGTCTTCAAAGACTCCGTGTCAAATAAGTAGTCGGTGAAGTCCAAAACAGACAAATTGTATAAATCCGTGCAGATCTTAGTTTATGCTAGTACGATATTTAAGCCAAGTGCTACAGACTTTATGACACTGATTGTACCTACCTACTCAAAAGACGGAAACTTCCAATATCGAGTTAAGCAATAGTTAGAGTCGAGATTCTATCCGAATTTAAGAAAATATGTTAAACACGTTTGATATGCACCGGTTCCACAAGTTTCGACATTTCTTCCGATGCTCTACGGGCGGCTGCGATGGTGACCTTTTTTTACTACAAATATTAAACAAAACGAGCCTCTTGCTATCATTTATTGTACGTAGTTGATATAACAGAAATGCAGACACTTTTAGTGCACTTGACTGTACTATGTAGACACAGTGACAATGTAGACACCTTGTAAACTAGGAGGATACGTACTTACCTAATTAATTGAGACTAATGATATTTAAGCGTAGGTACTTAATATAAAACCTTACATCTACTATTATAAAGAGGAACTGGGCATTTATTAAGTATTTGTTTGAATTCAATAGACTCCAAAACTACCTACTAAACCGATTATAAAAAATCTTTCACCGTTAGAATTTTAAATTTTCCATGATGAACACAGGGGATATTATTTTTTTATTAAAATACCTACCCGTGCAAAGGAGCGGGCCGCTAGTCTTACATGAACCGCAGTCAGTTTAATATATTTTGTAGCAGTCAAAGTGACCAAGTATCTAGATGTATATACTAAGTATCGTAAATCGTAACACATCCTTACTGCTATACAAATATAGATCCACTAGCCAAATATGGTCGGGTACGGTCGGGACGGGTTTATTTTATATCATTTGTCACAATATCTGTTACGCTCCAACAAGTATGTGAGTGTGAAAGTGACGGATAGCGCGATAAAATTGCAATGCTATCCATTCTGTACCGATATATTTGACTACTTTGGTTGCTACTAACTATTTAAAGCTGATTGTATATGTAACAGCAAAACAGAATGAAATAAATAAATAGATTACATTTATTTCAGGCAAGCACTTCATATACAGGTATTTTATTTTAATCGGTCAGTATGGGAATTATGCAGTTTTTCTTGTGTTTAAAATCGACGATATGGTTCCTAAGAACAAATTTTCGTACCTATGTCTTATAGTTTCAAACTTTCCCATACTGACCGATTTAAATAAGGCACTGTATATTTAACCAGTGTACAAAATCAACGTAAAACAAAATAAAAAAAATCCTATGACTACTTCCGGTTCTCATCCAGGTGCAGGTGTCCCTACCATAACCTAAAAATTGGGATATTTATGTTGTCAGTAGTGATGGTAAATTTCCGAGCTAAATTCTTTGAAGTGCCTAGTCGTCACTTGTTGTCATAAGTCATTACAATCGAATTATCTTGCGTTTTACGATCACTGGTCATCATTTGTTGTGGCGAGGATTGAGTTTCCAGAGCTACGCAAGCTACTCTAAAGGACGCTACCTCGACCTAATGACGATAAAGAAGTCGGGGACAAACATGCTCGACGAATTCCACACGATACATGTCGTAGTAACGTAACCCAATTACTAGATAGCTCGAAGCCGATATCCTCAGGCCTATATCCACACTCCAATTCTATCAATTGCCCCTATTCACTGCAATAGGTCATATCCTGCATCTATGCAGCTGGATATGTAGGTGCATAGATAATAAATAACGTATAAGAAACTGTGGCGCTACCGCGAAACACGATATTCGTAAATTTCGGACGATTGTCTCTGTCACTCTCATGACGCCTCAATTGGAGTAAAAGAGATAGATGCCCGAAATATACGAACTTCGATGTTCGCGGTACCGGGCCTGAACGTTCACGAGTTAGAAGATCATTAGGTATGGTTTATTCTAAGGCACTTGTTATGAAACATTGGGTTCAATACACGTGTAAAAACTTCTTTAAGACTCGGGTGATTGTATCCCTCGTTTCACTCGGGTTCCAACTTTCACCCTCGTCGAAAATATTTTTTTTTTTACTAGTATCGAAATGTACTATTCCCAATTCCCATCCTGAAAGCTCGGTTTCGCGCTTACTTCCGAATGATGTTGACGTGTCTATGAATCATTGTTTTATTAAGTGACGTGTAGGTATTAAATGAATAGAGAATAGAGTAATTTTTATTTATTTTACATCTGTATATACAGCCACCTCTTTAAAGGGACGTTGGTACCGTTGGGCCGCCCACAGGAGTTTAGGGTCAATACCTGGGCCAGTGTTGCACACTTCAAATAGTAACAACTAAAGTAAATAAATATACCGGTTTGTACAAAAAGCTCATTTGATGTTCTTTCTGGAATTACAAACTTTTAGATTAAGCATGTTTGCAGCATGCTTGTTCGCTACCATCGTAATTAGAAAAAATATTTATTTATTCTATTTTTATAAACGCTTAGTTCCGGCGTCTCTAAGTTTTCGGGTCAAAAGTCCCTATTGTGGGTGTGAGACGGCGCTACCGGTATCACGTGCGGCAACCTGATACCGGTCCCGGAACCGAAACCGATATCGGCCCTAATCCCGTCCGGTAATTAACACCCTATAAATGTTACACAAGTGGATTCCTCGTTGGATTCATGACAGTATCGTTTTTTGTTTAACTTCTTGTCTTGATACTCTTTTTACTACCTGTAGTAAAAACAGTAAGTAAGTTAGCTATGTAAGTAGATCTGTAATATATAAAATTGCGGTATGTAATCTTTTGATTAAAGCTAATTTGTCTTCCTCAAAATAGGCGTTTCGCGCAAGCACGCAGTTAAATTATTCTATAAATGGTTGTCTAAGGTAGGAAGAAATCAAATAATCTAAAAACCATAATGCCTACCTGCCAGTATAGGTGTTCTCATTCATGAATTTTATTCGGCTTCTTGGATTACTGCAAGTACAGGCGACATCAAAAATATGTATACAAAAATATGTATACTTACTCCTTTGTAATAAGGTGTACAAAACTTGGTCCATAACATATATGTATACATTATCTTTGATGTCGACTGTAAAAGTATATTCTTTACGATCTGGACATTAAGTTTAATTTAGCTTGAAACAGGTATTGTTACAATTTGTATCAATTGATTGATTGAAAAAAGAGCTGATGTTAGTGAACTAACTACGGAATAAAAGTCCTTTTTCCGGAAAGACTGTATAACCCTTCGTGGTGTCAAATTCGCGACAGCCCCTGCTTGTTAATGAGGAAAATGCTCATACGGCAATTTTCTGAGCCATCAGAAGAATAATTATATTAAGGCAAATTAGCTACTAATATTAAGACGAATTAACGAGGGGAAGTTTATATGTTAGAAGTGGTTAAAGAAGAACTTCCTAACTAGTTCAGTTGACAACTTAATACAATCGGAAGGAAGGAGTTAACATCGAATCTAAGTTCAGCTAATATCGAAGATTTTCTTATTCTAATGGTTCAATCCGAAAAGTTCACCTCATCCGATATTAGCTGTCCTTCAGATAATAATTAATAATAACATTCAGTACTGTAATATAGCTACATTTCAAAATTAACATATAGGTTAATGCTGTAAATATTACCGAGATAACTTCTTATCTTATTTAGCTAAGGCTTTTTAAAAGGAGCATGAATGTTAATGCCCCTATTCTTTTAAAATCGCGTCACCACTGGAAACATATATTTAATTCTAGTTGAATCGCTATCTTTTATCGGCCTTTGAAAAGACACAACAGATATAAAAAAGCCTAACTTATTACGATCATATAAATGTTGTGCGAAATTTACAAATACCTGCCTTAATTGTCTCCCAATCTATTTGTCTAACCATTTTTCATTTCACTCGGTCTCGGCTGTCGTCATAAATCTTATACATTCAAATAGTATATTAAGTGCCCAGGGTAGTAAAGAATGGGTCAGATCCGGAGTATTTGTTGCCCGAACCGGAGGTGAGGGCTATAAAGAAGCGATCTGAGGCCTTCTTTATTACCGCCTGTGGTGCGTACGTAGGTTTACGTCTTCACCTGGGTGTAAAGTGAGATTTTCAGTCGCGCCCTAGGGCGGTAAATCTCTCTTACCGCCCAGTCTGACGTAAAATCCTTTTTTTATCTAAAACCAGGAAGCCAACACCGTCGAGGGCGGGGGAGAGGTGACGCTCACCATACCACAGCGCAACTATGGCGCCATCGGTGCTGCTGAGAAGGTCACGTACACCTGGGCGGACATCAACGCTTTTGCAACAGAGAACAGGTCCAGAAGCAGAAGGTTTTGGAACTTCTGGAGAGGTTCCAATGATCGCATGTTCCAGCAGAGGAAACAGTTATTGAAGAATGGTAAATAAATATGTATAATTATTATTACTTATATACTTACATATATGTCATAGAAAATGTTCAAAGGTGCCAATGCACTCTAAAATTCTCTATTTTTTGATAGTCTAGCGTGAGGTTGAATCCATTGATTCTTGTTACCTTCTAAACCACGCATGCCTAGTACCGGTAGAAGTGATTATTTCAGAAGTCACAGTGGTTCTTGTGGTGTTGTTGTCAATTTATCGCCTACCACATCATGTGTCACCTTAGCGCTTATTAGAGCACATACATTACATTACATTTGTTAGAGCATGACAGACAAGGTGACAAACGATAAAAATCCGACCATCTTAGTTATATTTAATGGGATAGCATTAAACTTCATATATTTACTAGAAACAGAATTTCAAACAATTAGAAAGAGGACTGTTAGGGATTGGAATTCGCTCCCTTCGTTTGTATTCCCGGAAACATAATTTAGGTCTCTTCAAGGCAAGAGTGAATAGGCTGTTACTGAACCAGCGTGCTACAACGTCTACCTCGTCGATTTACCATCAGGTGCGATTGAGGTTAAACGCTGGTCAGTCTTGTTTAAAAAAAAACAGCATTTACCTTCATTTGTTTTTAGTAAACGGCGCGGCGTACCCCGGAGAGCTGCTAGCCCTCATGGGGTCCTCTGGTGCCGGGAAGACTACCCTCCTAAACACCCTGACCTTCCGCACCAACGGCGGGGTCGTCTCCAGCGGTACAAGGGCACTGAACGGGCAGCCAGCGACCCCTGAAGCTCTCACCGCGTTGTCAGCCTATGTGCAGCAACAGGATCTGTTCATTGGGACACTCACAGTTAGAGAGCATCTGGTGTTTCAGGTAACTTACTTTAGTTATAAAGTTCAACATGAAGGTCATATAATTTTTTACGTTCTTGTTAAATAATAACCAGTTACATTGAAATAGATGTCATAATTTCAACTAGCTCATGAACGAAACGTATTTTTTAAGATTAATTATGTAGTACAGTCAGCAGCAGAAGTAGCTAAGCATTTGAGGTGTTCAAAATGAGGTCAACACTTCTCTATTGTCAAGAGAATAAGACCGCGTTTAGGTAATTTTGAACACTTCAAACGCTTAGCAACTTTTGCTGCTGACTGTACTTACTTGTTTATTTATTGTTCTTAGTTTTTTTTTCTCAATTTTTAGCTTTTAATTGTTATATTAGGTTAGTAGTTAGTTTTATTGTTCTTAGTTTAATGTTACATGTTGTTATAAATAAATTTCTTTTTAAATCCTGCTAAATTAAATTAAAGCTGGGCAACTTGTTTGTAAAACAAAAATCTAACGGATAAAGTCCATTTCTTTCAACAGGCTTTAGTGCGAATGGATCGTCATATACCCTACGCACAACGGATGGGCAGAGTGGGAGAAGTCATTCAAGAGGTAAAGAACTTCACTAATTTTAGTTTTTTTTTAATTAATTTATTTATTTATTTAGTCTTTATTGCACAAAACACAAAAGTACAAAAGGCGGACTTAATGCTACAAAGCATTCTCTACCAGTCAACCTTTAGGCAAAGCAGAGAGGTTGTATTTAGTAAACAAAGAAAATGGAAAAATAACTGATTTGCTTTATCTTATTTTAACAGTAAAGAAAATTAGTGTATATATAGAAGTTTCAACCATTTATCTAAAAAAAAATCTGGAAGAAGCTAACTTTATTATCTTAAAACTATCCTATACAACATTGTCACGCTTTTTTATAAGTGACTAATTCACTATAGTCGTCGTCGGCTGTCGAGAGATTAGGAAAGCCATTAAAATGCGTTTGATGCAACCGGTTTAGCTTGATCCGATCGATAGTTGAAGAGTTGAACAAAAAGTTGACTTTTCTGGAGCTTTCTTTAAAACTTAATTGAATGATCATTTTTAGTTTATGAGTATTTTATTTAACTTTACTCTAGTTTACTAATTAATTTGGCATTATAGCTGAACTATTATTAAATGTTAAATAATCGATATTGAAACTAAGATTAAAGATTCACCTACATATCTTGTCATAAATTAAAAATAAAACATTTTTTTTCTACATTCACAACAAGAGTCACTTATGCAAGAGTTTAAAATACTTCGTGACCCCACCCTACAACATATTTTCGTTTGCAGCTAGCCTTATCAAAATGTCAGAATACCGTAATCGGCATACCAGGTCGCCTGAAGGGCATATCAGGTGGCGAGATGAAGCGCCTCTCCTTCGCCAGCGAGGTGCTCACTGATCCACCGCTAATGTTCTGTGATGAACCCACCTCTGGACTTGATTCCTTCATGGCACAGAATGTTATCCAGGTTTGTGGCTCTGCCTTTCAATGCTCATAAATTGCTTTTACACTAACATATTTTGTTAGAACATGACAGGTGATAAAATCGATCAACATAGACTGGTCGGTCTTCAAATCTTTTACTAATTGCTTCACTTTCTAGTTAGCTTAAAGCATATCAATATTACGACCGAAATTAATTTATTAAAAACACTATCTTCTTTGTATAGGTATTAAAAGGACTCGCCCAAAAAGGAAAAACGGTGGTGTGTACAATTCACCAGCCGTCCTCCGAATTATACGCCATGTTTGACAAGTTACTCATAATGGCCGACGGGCGCGTTGCGTTCCTCGGCTCCCCTGAACAGGCCACGGACTTCTTTAAAGAGTAAGTAATTGATTAAAAAGCTTATTGGTAGTTTTGGAGTTGTACCAGTTTACTACATGTTCAGGTATATTTACGAATGAATGAAAGATTAACCTTTGGTTTCCACCCACCAGATTGGGTGCAGCGTGTCCTGCAAACTACAATCCTGCAGATCATTTCATTCAAATCCTGGCTGGTGTGCCGGGTCGGGAAGAGGCCACCAGGCACACTGTGGATACAGTATGCACGGCGTTCGCGAAGTCAGAACTGGGATGCCAAATTGCTGCTGAGGCTGAAAACGCATTGATGCATGAGGTAACTTTATTCTAGGGCAATCTATAAAAAAATGTATCTTTAGTCTTCATTCATAGTTTACTGAACTGCTGATACTCATAGCTATACAGCTTTAACCATAGACATCGAAAGTTATATGGATTCATAATAAAGCGGTTTTAGTTTTCGTTATCAGATTTGATATAACAAATTATTGCTTGGTTGACTTTCTGGATTTCAAGTCGACCGTACGTATTCGTATATACGCTACTAGTTAAGTCTATCCCATTTATGCATGTGCTAGTATGTAATATTATAATTTTCAACATCTGCTGACACCCTGAATCAGAGTTTTCTAATAGGGCACGTTATTAATAAGTGAAGTAATTTCCCTAAAACAGCGCAAGATATCCGGATGGGCGGACGCGGCGTGGACTAACACGAGCCTGCGCCCGCGCCGATCCCCTTACAAAGTGTCATGGTGGGCCCAGTTTCGAGCTGTGCTCTGGCGTTCCTGGCTTTCAGTTACCAAAGAACCAATGCTTATCAAAGTTCGGTTTCTGCAGACTATTGTGAGTATCTTTAATTTGTTTTTTTTTTTTTTTTATATGACATAAGGTGGCAAACGAGCAGACGGATTGCCTGATGGTAAGCAATTACCGTCGCCCATGGGCACCCGCAACACCAGGGGAGTCACAAGCGCGTTGCCGACCTTTAAGGGGGGTTGGAGCTCTGGGAACCTTACTCACCATCAGGAACACAACACTACATACCTGAAAGGTAGCAGTGCTATTATGGCTGTGGTCTTCTGTGGAGGAGGTACTTCCCCAGTTGGGCTTCTCCAGACTCGAGCGTGATGGTACTTTGCTGTGCCCTACCTCTCATTGTCAGACGTAGTTTAAGGACATACCCGGGTCCAAAATTGTGATTTGATTGCAGTTTGATCATAGAACTGAATTAGTGAAGCTAACACGTAAGGTGTTTTGTAGATGGTGTCCATATTGATCGGGGTGATTTACTTTGGCCAACATTTGGATCAGGATGGCGTCATGAACATCAATGGTGCCATATTTATGTTCCTTACGAACATGACCTTCCAGAACATCTTCGCTGTTATTAACGTAAGTATTGTTAAAATTGCTATAGTCATACTTTTTATCGAAATCCTCATTAATGTGTCTTGTCATTACAAAAACTATCATTCTATTGTCATCAAATATCATCAGATTAATTAAATTAAATTTGATACATTTGGAAAAAATAACTTGTTTAAGTAACTTTTTTTGATCGATCTGTAACCTACAAATACCATTACCTATAATGTCTTGTCGGAAACGCGTATTTGTTAAAGTAAAAAAAATGTTTCTTTCTATTTAAATGGTTCATAAAGAGATTAGTCAGAACTCTTATTCTTACACATTAAGCATTTTTTGTTCTTACTTTTGTAACCATAACTGCAGTAGTCTGTTATGTTAGTAAAGGTTTCACGTTTTATTTTATTCAACTTATTAATTAATTACTCAAGTAGCTACTTACAGAAGTTACTACATCCGACGTCACCACATAATATCAGCACGTTAAATTGTTCTACCTAATTGATTAGTAAGGTAGGTAGTGTAATGAATGACTTAGCCTTAAACGTCATGTTTTAATTGAGCCGGTTTTATGTTGACGTTGTAGTGGCGTCCCTAATAGCAATATTTATTTATAGATTAACTTTACTAATCTTTTCTCGTATTTACTAAAATAAATATGCAACTCCATTAATAAATAGGTACTAATATAACTACTGACGTTTAATAAACAAAAAAAAAAACACAGTTTGTATTAATACATATTTAATAATAAATATTTCGGACATTTTCTTACTCAAATCGACCTAGTCCCACGGGAAGCTCAATAAGGCTTGTGTTGCAGGTACTAGACGACGATATATATAATAAATAGATATATATAAATACTTAAATACATAGATAACACCCATGACTCAGGAACAAATATCTGTGCTCATCACACAAATAAATGCCCTGACTGGGAATCGAACCCAGGACCTTCGGCTTCATAGGCAGGGTCACTACCCACTAGGCCAGACCGGTCGTCAAAGGTTTTAAAGTTTATACTGTATTCTTATTTATTCAAAATATTATAAGAATAAAAATACTTGTTTTTCTTGATTACGAGTTCTTTAAAACCAATAATATCGCGAGTTTCAGTTAGAACCTATAATTGTACTACAAGTTATAGTTATATTAATTTTCACCAGGTATTCTGCTCGGAACTGCCTATTTTCATAAGAGAACACCACAACGGCATGTACCGTGCTGATGTCTACTTCCTATCCAAGACACTAGCTGAGGCACCAGTGTTCGCCACAATACCACTGGTCTTCACAACCATCGCTTATTACATGATCGGGCTCAACCCGGCGCCGGAGAGGTTCTTTATTGCCTCGGGATTGGCGGCCCTCATCACTAATGTTGCTACGTCGTTCGGTAAGTTTAACTTTGATGTATTAAGATTTGATGTATCACTGTATTGAAAAAATAAGTCCCGCCGTAGTTTCTTGCCGGTATCTTCTCGGGTCAGAGGTGTAGGATTCGAACCGGTGTAGATTTATCTTTGACGTTCATAAGTGCATGTAATGTGCCTAAATTGAAAAATAAAGATCTTTTATCTTTTTTTTTATGTTTTGACGTCATCAAGTTTACCAGTATGCTTTCAAAAACGAAATCCCCCTGTTACCGCAATTATTGGGTTACCCATGTCACTCCAACAACGGTCGGGCCTAGCTGAGTTTCTTGCTGGAGTCACCTAGAGTTAGCAAACCAGCGACAAAACTCCCATTAGTTCGACACCATCACACGCCACTCAGATTAGACAGTCCGCCTCAACCAAAGTTGCTGTAAACGTAAACTCATTAAGAGTATTCCAGTAGTACACATCAAGTCTAGTGCGGAACTGTCCTGGATATTGCCTACTAGCTACTTCCCCACGCACAGTCCAATCACTCTAATAAGCCGAACGGTATATAAAGCCTAAGTTAGGTTAAAAAATCTATATCAATTATCAATTACATATTTGGTTGCAATCGCCACTATAATTCTACATCGTTTGGCGTGAGTGCTTTATATTTAAACGCATTGTATTTCGTGATTCGTTATATTGGTACTATGCGCTGAAGACAAATACCAACCCGCAGGACTTAGCGCTTCGATAAAATGAGTCGTTAACACCTACAGTAACAATAAAAAGTGGTGCTAATACTTATAATTCCGGTTTGATCCAAACGCTGATTGGTAGAGAATACCATAATTTGTGTAATTTTTTGTGCAGTATAAATTAATATAAAATTCCAATTGGGGCCGTATGTAATAAAAAAAATCTTGTCTCTGGCAGGCTGTAAAAAGAGCTGGGTGCCTAATATTTACTCAATGATTACGTTATACTGGCGTCAAATTAACATTAAATGAAATTATTGTGTAATATTGTTAGCGATGAGTCTTATTTTAATAGGTTTTTAAGAACTCGAACAATGCGGTGTAACGACATAATTAAAGTAAGGAAAACACATTAATATCTATTATAAAAAAGCAATCTCCGAAGTTAACGAAGAATTGCAGGAAGTCATCTTTATCGAACCTGTTTGGTGGCCATTTTTGATTTTAAGATTTAGCGCATTTAAAATCCATTTATCTGGTATTTGTTGATACTAATAGAAAAATTCTTCAACATTTTTTTATATTTTTATTTCTATTGAATCGTATATGGTTTACAGTGTTAACAAATGAAAATCTAGGCATTATTGTCATTATGTCACTAATATTTATTATATTAATTTGTTATGTTAAAGCAACATATTACAATGCGTTTAAATATAAAGCACATGATTTATTTCAATACTTAGATCATAAAATCATTATTAGCGAATGTGATAAACCAAAGAAACCTTTGAAAAAGAATTACAAAACTGTTGTCTTTCTTTCCCATTAAAATACGAATACAAACATTTTAGATTTCGTCATGCTCTATATAAATCGACATAATACGTCCGTCATTCATCACAGGCCTATTGACAAAGTTAACTTTATCACCGCAAGTACTAAGGAATCTCGTAATCCCTTAAGAATAAGGTTTAATTTTGTACGATTAATACAATCAACGAGATATAAGATGGTTGTTTGACATCTAACTGTTGAGACAATTTCTCTAAACCGCACGGGCTCATGTATCTTGATACTTTATATCGGCAACTTATTCTTGACTTTCCACGGCCATATGCAATATCGCTTCATGGCTCAGATTCTGACGGAACTCGCTTTAAAAGACAATAATTAAATTTTAATGCATTAGATTTGCATAACTCGAATCATTAGTTTTGATGGTAAGTAGGTAAAGGTTTTTAGATGAGGCTTCTGTGTCTGCAATCAACGTGACATTTTTGAATTAATTAAGTATTAATTGATGAAACTTAACAAATTCAAACATACCATAAGGTCGAGGTACTGTGACCCTACGAGGTTACTTTGTCCGCCCATGAAAAACTATTTTATTTAATTATTCCAGAGCAGTTTATGTTTCGGCTTTATTTTAAAACGTCATAAAACTATTTCGGACTGAAGAAACGATGCTCTACTCACGATTATTTAGTCACTCGCGTGACATGTTTCCTGGAACATAGGCCTCCATTTATCAATCACTAAGAGTGCTGAGTGTCCGTTCGGTTCGCCGCTCGCATCGCCGGCCCGTCACGCACCGGGTAGAGCCGTGTTTATCATTTATAAAATATAACAATGTCTCACGAAAGTTTAAATACAAATGAAGAAACGAACGAATACAAACGAGGAACATATATATATGTTTTACGAGTAGTTACAACGAAAATAATATATATATGTCTCACGAGTAGTTACAACGCAATCAAAATAAAACACGATTAAGAATATCTCAAGGAGATGCTAAAACAAATTAGTAATATTTGAAAGGGTTTCTGATACCTCCTAACTTCTAACGTTTAAGCACGTTTAAGTACGTATGTAGCAGTGGCGGTGCGTTTATACAAGCCGATTCCCGCCGGCTTCCCTAACTTACTACAGTTAAACGGTTTTCCTTGGGCTCATGAAGAAAAGGTTAAGCCATATCGGCTCCGTCTTGTCTAAGAAAAAAATTAACGCGCCGCCACTGGTATGTACGAGTAGTATCAATGTTAGTTGTTCGCACAACTTTAGCTAATTCCAACTCCTGCGCAGGTTACCTGATATCGTGCGCAAGCAGCAGCGTGAGTATGGCTGCGTCGGTGGGGCCCCCCATCATCATCCCCTTCATGTTGTTCGGTGGATTCTTCCTCAACTCAGGGTAAGTTAATATTGTCTTCGGTTGCGTGATAATTGTTTATCCAATAAAACAAATAAAAACGGTTCCACCCGTTGACCATGAACGCTGAAAAATGTTGGAAACATTATGTAATTTTTTCAAATACAGAAGTATTTATTTACAGAAATTACAATCGTATAGTATCAGAAGTATTTATTTACAGAAATTACAATCGTAAATACAGAAGTATTTATTTACAGAAATTACAAGTATACTGACAGAAAAAAAAACTGAATTATAAGACTTAATATAAATTATAAATTAAATATGGACCCCAATATTATAAAAATTTAAATTTGATTTTTGGTTATTTAATTTCAGGGTAAGTTGTGAGGTTTTATTAAAAATTAACGACTATTGTGTTCTTGGTTATTTATTTAACGGGGGTCTCTCATCCAAATGTCTCGCCTTTCCAATTATAGTCGCCCACCGTTAAGAAGTAGATAGATAGTTTAAATAAAAATGGCTTCCATCAATTCTGATGATTTCGCCAGTGTCAAAGTGATTGGAGCAAGTCAATCGAATAAATAACAAGTTTGCTCTTAGAGCATGCCAGTGTACGGTAGTAGGCCTTGATTTGAAAAGTGGTAGCTGGACTTTGAAGAAAGCCACGAAGCGGCCGTGGCCCCGGGATTGACGGTGGTGGCCAAATAGTGGTGAAATGCGTTTTGAAAACAATTCTTCATTAGCTGCACAATTCTGCGCTAGATCACTGCACAATACGCTACCAATATTACACATTAAACTACGTTTGAACAAAAAACAAAAAATACATTTTGAAGACGACTTCGCCATTTTGAGGTTCAACCGTCAATCCCGTTAAGAAGTAATTCCTGACCATAGATATAATAATATAATTATACTAAAAATTGTTCCTGACACATCGTTTGACATTCCGCAACTATAAAGTTTCTTAATATTGACAATGTTGGTATTAGGAGAAAAAAAAGTGTACTTACTTGTGGGACACAATAGGCTCACAATAATAATAATAATAATAACTTACTTGTTGCGGTTGGCAGAATAGTAAAGAGTAATAATATATCGATAGACAATATATCGATTCATGTATACAGTTTGTATAACCAAAAATATTGTCAATGGGTATAAATAATATTATATTAATAATAACTGTTGTTTCTCATTTAATTATAATAGTTACTAGTATGTATTTTAGAACGACTCTCACCAAAAGAAATTATTACTTCTAAAAGAAAACTCTTTTTAAGGGGAACCTAATATATTTACGTCATTACGAAAAAACATTGTCTAGTATTGCTTTGACATTGCTTACAACGTATTACTGTTTTTTTGTTTCGCGTATTGGATACTTATAATAAATAGTTAATATGCCGAAAAGATAGAAGAAGTTTGTTCTTGCGAGTCAGTCTCGTGAGCTTGTCCCGCGAATTAGATACTATTTTGAATGAGAAGCTCAAAATGGCCAACCAGTATTACCCGTGACATCGGCGTTAGATCGAGTTTTAGCTGCTCTTTACATTAGCAAAAAATCATAAAAATCACGAAGGACAAATTGGGTGATAGCGGCGAAACGAAACTTTGCTACAAGAGAAAAAGAGCAAAGATCTCTTCATCTACTGCTGAAAAATAATATTCTCGTAACTTTTAATGCACGACACACGCTTGACTCGAATTTTATCGATACATTGATCGATTGTTTCACCACCCTAGAGGTTGGATTTTGACATGTGTCAGCATTTACTTCTTAACGGCGGGTGACTATACGTCTTCAATCTTCCAATAATCAAAATCTGCCGTCGTTCGCGATAGCTCTAGTCGAAATTGCTCCGTCTTCATAAGGCCTCTAAAATAACAAAGACATGCGGAAGAATAGGAACCAAACTTAATATTAACCACCAATCTTCTTCATATACTTTCGTTTAAGAATGCTTATTATTCCTTCACCTACAGGTCAGTGCCCCCGTACCTAGGTTGGATATCATACCTGTCCTGGTTCCGTTACGGCAACGAGGCGCTGCTGGTCAACCAGTGGGCCGGCGTGGACTCCATCGCCTGCACGAGGGAGAACTTCACGTGTCCGGCTTCGGGCCAGGTGGTGCTGGAGACGCTCAGCTTCTCGGAGGTTTGTTTCATGTTCATACATATACATTTCAGCCGCATGTAGTCCACTGCTGAACATAGGCCTCCCAAAAATATGACTTGTATCATCTTGGGGGTAGTTGACGTAGGCGACCGCAGTAGCTGCAGATTGGGTTTCGACGGACGCTGCTGCCCGTCCGTAGGAATTTTCCCTTTGTCGCCTCTTACGACACCCGCGGGAGGAGATGGAGTGGTACTATTCTAGTCAGCCGGCATCACACGGCACAATTCATGTTCATACTCAACTATATTTAATACGTAAACTAGGAGCTGTACCAACAGATAACTTGGGCATTCCGTAGCAGAGATGTCATATACAGCTTTTGTCAACATTTTAAATTCTTGTTTGATTAGCAAGTTATTTAATTTAATAATTCATCCATTCTAGTGTTCAAATAGCAAATAGGAAACCATTACTAGAATATAAAACGAAACCAGTACCTACGAGTAGTTATAGGTACTTTGTTTTCACTTTTCATGCTTGCGAAAGATCGACGATCAACCAAGTGTCCGTAGCAGAATTCTAACCTATGCTTCGATCTGAAGTTCTTATCGAATGAATAGACCACATGTTCATGCTGGAACTCGACAGAATTTCTCAAGTATTCGCAGCCTTCTAAATCCAGTATAAAAAAAAAACAAAATATTTGATGAAATAATTTGATTTATTCCTAGTTCCTAAAAGTAAAAAGCTGTATTCAATAAGCGGGTACTTCATGAAAACGTGAACACGTTCCAACATGTCTCCGTCATAGTTATTAATGGTATCACCCTCCTCAGGACGACTTCACCTTCGACGTGGTCAACATGGTGCTACTCTTCATCGGCTTCCGACTGCTCGCCTACATCGCTCTGCTCATACGAGCCAGAAGGACGAAGTGAAGTCACAATACCGTATCGATTTTGGTTTATTTAGTCACTGTGTTATTCAGAACTGTATAAAGTATAAAAGTAGATGTATTTTTTTGCCTTTGGCTAGGACGGCGAAAGTTTGAGTCGCTAATGAAAATCTAGAACTTGCACGGAAAATGAAAGAAATAAATTATTGTTTGTATGTGTCATTTTTGAATTTGATTATACTTAGATTAGAATTTCTTTCGCTATACTTCCATAGTAATATATTAATAAATAAAAAATATCATAATTATGACTGAGTGTTCATAAAATTTCGAATTTATAAAAGATACCTAATTATAATACGTTTTTATGGACTTTTTTTGTGTAGCCGAAATGTTTAAAACTATGATAAAATTATATGATAGATTGTAAATTAAGATATTATAAAACTGTAAGGCAAGTACAGATAAACGTACCAGTGCTCAACACACGAATGCCCAATGGATGACACCCTTCTGTCACCTCTATTGACAATGACTTTACATTGAAAGTGGCATTCATTGGGACGCTGTCGGGCACCCGGACGTTTACCTTAAAGATATTAATATATTTTTCTTTACATTTTTGTACACCAGTATTTAAAATACTTAATAGGTTCATAAATAATATAATTAATTTGACATAATTTATTTTAAAAAGTACCTATAATTATATTTTTGCCGAAAGTGTATGATAGATATATATTAATGATTTGTATGTTTGTAATAAACTTTTTTACAAAGTTCTTACTTTTTTGATTTATAATAGGATTTCCCATTCTCCACAACAAAAATAGGTTTGAATTCAAAGAAGCATTTTTTGCCTAATCACTATTATGAATTTTGAGCTCAATACTGTTGAAGCCTGCATGGATGGCCTATCGAACATCGGAAATTGACAGAAAGGTAAATTTATCGAGTCAATATTTGATGTCTCTTACCATCAAACGCATAATATGACAATTTAGAATTCATCTCTCATTTAAGCTCTCCTCTTCTTCTTCGATCGTCTTTGGACCCGGGTATGTCCTTAAACTACGTCCAACAATGAGAGGTAGGGCACAGCGATGACCATCACGCTTGAATCTGGGGCAGCCCAACTGGGGAAGTACCTCCTCCTTACAGAAGACCACAGCCATAATAGCACTGCTACCTTTCAGGTATGTAGTGTTGTGTTCCTGATGGTGAGTAAGGTTCCCAGAGCTCCAACCCCCCTTAAAGGCCGGCAACGCGCTTGTGACTCATCTGGTGTTGCGGGTGCCCATGGGCGACGGTAATTGCTTACCATCAGGCAATCCGTCTGCTCGTTTGCCGCCTATGTCATAAAAAAAAAAAAAAAAAAAAAAGAGAGCATTTCGATTCGAGAGCAAAACTGGAAATTAATAGGTACCTACAATCACAGACCGTAAGACTGGGTAAATATTTTTCTGTAAAGAACATAATTTGCTATATCACTTCGACTCTTGAGTCACTTGAAGTGACCACAGGTTAGCCCAAGCTGGTCGCTTTAGCTTGAAATAATGAGGCAGATGGAACTGCTTGAAAACAAATATTTCAGGTTAGGTAGGTTCATCAGCCTTGTCACACAAATAAATGCCCTTACCGGGATTTGACTCCAGTACCGTCGGCTTTATAGGTCTGGTAGTACCCACTAGTCCAAACCTGCCCTCAAAAAAGACGAAAAAATATTAAAAGAAACATTCATTTGGTTTTAACGTCTGGTGTCGGCCAAATTTACATACGTTATCATTTCATAATGTTAACTATACTATATATAATATACTTATACATATTTTCAATACAAGAATTACAATCTACTTACATTTGAAAAGGGCCTTTGTGGCATTGTGCCAAGGATGCCAGCGGCATTTCCTCGTTGTATCGCAATGCTGATACATTGTGCGAAGCCGCCAGCTATTCACCTATACTAAAAGAAGGCCCATCTTTGTTATGATAACATTCATCGCTTATCCATCTGAGTCCCAATATTTTTAAATACCCATTTATGCCTCAAGTAGTTACGGCTACAACAATAATTACTGTACTTGAAGCGGATGCAAAAATTAATGAATAGTACATACGTCATGTCATGAGGTATATCGGAGCTGTGGAGGTGGTCACAAATATCGGAAAATGCCCTGTATCGCCTCGACAATAGAGGCGTTGTTCAGATATTTGTGACCACCTCCACTGCTCCGATATATATGATTAAATAAATAAATATAAAAAATATTTCGGGACAATCTGACACAAATCGACCTAGTCCTACGGTAAGCTCAGTAAGGCTTGTGTTATAGGTACTAGACGACGATATATATAAGAGATAGATACATATAATTAATTAAATTCATAGAAAACACCCATGACTCAGGAACAAATATCTGTGTTCATCACACAAATAAATGCCCTGACTGGGAATCGAACCCAGGACCATCGGCTTCATAGACAGGGTCACTACCCACTAGGCCAGACCGGTCATACCTACTTTATTTAGCACTACCCAGCCTGGCTTTGCATGGATGCCATGGATTTGTAATGGCATGAAGATAATTATTAGTATCCATATAAAATAATAAATAATAAAAAATAAAAAAATGTAAAACCTGCGTTTGCATTTGCGATTCAAGATATCTATTAAAAAATCCGTATTAAAATCCGTTAATTTTATTAAAGAGAGTTAAGCATATACATATATAAACGTTGGGAGGGACTTGGGGTCAGTGCTCAATCTACAACTAAGTACTACTATACACTATAGCCCCGTCAAATCCCATACATGTGTTCGACATAGGCGATCAAGAATAAGAATTAATTAAAAAAAACCTGTTTTCTCCTTGACGAAAATCTCTACGACAATAAATGTGACACTGGGATGAATGACTTTCATGACATTTATATTTGCGTAACCTGCTTTAGACAACGAGATACCAGATAAAACCATGGACAAATAATTTTGACTCTTGAGATAAGATAGGTGACCAAATACGAGATTAAACGGGAAAATGAAAATATTTTTATATTAAGCAGAAACGTCTGCTAGCATAACAAAGATATTTAAGTCGAAAGAAAAATAGAAAAATTTGAATCGCAGCGGGACTCGAACCCACAACCACTGGATCACTAGCCCAGTGCACTACCAGTTGTGCTATACGAGCGCCGCTTAGACGTGTCAAATTTTTCTATCTTATCCTTCTTGGTATATACGTCATTACGGGTGACGTGTAGCGACATCTACCGAAGAGTATTGAACTCTTTTTACGGCATCGATGTCTCAAATTTAGATTGAGAATTCATCGATAACAATGTGCTACCCCTTTCTAAAATTATTCTTATATTAAGCAGAAACGTCTGCTAGCATATCAAAGATATTTAAGTCGAAAGAAAAATAGAAAAATTTGAGTCACAGCGGGACTCGAACCCACAACCACTGGATCACTAGCCCAGTGCACTACCAGTTGTGCTATACGAGCGCCGCTTAGACGTGTCAAATTTTTCTATCTTATCCTTCTTGGTATAATATACGTCATTACGGGTGGGTTCGAGTCCCGCTGCGAGTCAAATTTTTCTATTTTTCTTTCGACTTAAATATCTATAAAATGAAAATAATTAAAAGTATAAAAGCCTGGGCAGAGAGTACCATTTTGTACCGTTTGGTGTAGAGACGCTAGGTCCGTGGGGTCCCAGCGCGCACAAACTTTTTGCAGAAATCGCGAAGCGTCTGGTTCATGTAACTGGTGATCGAAGAGCTGGCGGCTTCCTCGCACAACGTATAAGCATTGCGATACAACGAGGAAATGCCGCCAGCATCCTTGGTACAATGCCTCAAGGGCCTTTTTTATAGATTTTATACTGTAACTAGTTAAGTACTTGTAGTTATCATAATACGATTGTAATTTCTGTAAATAAATGTATTTTTCATTAAAAGTACAATATAAAAAACATTCTGTTTCGTACATTTCAGATGTAAAAACTCTAAAAGTTAGTATGAATTATTTTGTCTGTTTATTACATAGATGCAGGATTCTTCCTAGATTCACTAGCAATTCGACTTTTCGCTTTTAATCTACTAAAGTATGTTGGCAGAACGCAAGTTTGTTTTTTTAATATTATTTTTTGCGTCATTCCATTTAGCTACAACAAATAAACTTACAACCTACCTTCCCGTACTAATAGTTGGGACACCTAGTTATATCAACTAGTTAAGGAAGGATGTTACAGACCAGCACTATATCTCTAAATGTGACATTGTTAAGAATCGCGTGTACAGTTGCCATCAGAGTTATCGAAACAGCCAAGGTAGTCACAAATGTTGGAATAACGCCTCTATTATCAAGACTATAAAGTGCATGTTCCGATATTTTTGAATACCTTGGCTTCTTAGATATATTTGATGGCGACTGTATGCATTAACATGCAGCTGAACTCTAAAGACGCTATAGAAACAACAGTGCAACCTTGGAGTTTTAGCACAGGTTTGAGAGTTTTTGGAAGAGGAGGGAGATATAAAAGTTGTTCGTTTCGATTTTGTAGTTGGCCGTTTGCTAGCCGAGTCGCGCATTTTTTCTTGGGCATTAAAAGAGTTGCGAACGTATTTATAGTGTATCTTCTGTACAAAGTAGGCTCTATTATTTATTCACTAAGAATGTAGGCCTTCACAGCGAAGGTGCTCATTTTCGACCGGATACAAATATGAGGCAATCCAGTACTTTATTATATTATTCATTAATTAGGCTAGACCGAAAAAATGCCTTGGCGCCGTCTGTAGTTAACTATCATTATTTAATGAATTATGTGGAAAGCTCAATAATTGTTAAAAGGTAACCTGTTAAAATTGTTAATTAGTTACTACTGACGTTTAGACAAACTGGAATAATTACGTAAGCTACCGTCACTATATATATTTCTAATAAGTTAATAACAAATGATTAGCTACGAGTATCATTAGACAATGAACATTACGAATTGAACTAAATTTCATACGTTTTAAACATGAATGGGTCTTACGATGTATTTTCTACAACGTAGCTTTTCGATGCGTGAGAAATAACAAATTCTTTGTACACTCTAGTTTTTACTTCTAGTTCTAGTTACGAGTAGCCTTACTGAGCTTACCGGAGGACTAGGTCGATTTGTGTAAGATTATCCCGAAATATTTATTAGTAGGTTTTTAAATATACAAACGTCTGAAACGGGTAGTTAAAGAAATAGTTAAACTAACGCATCAGCTTGTCATTGGTATCACAAACTATCACTACTCATCGATTCTAGTGTAGATAACTAGTTGTACATAATATGATATTAGCAGTATTTCCGATGTAGGACAGTCTTAAGAAACAATAACAAGCATAGCTCCACCTAAAATTCCTGAAACCCAACCGCAGCCTTTCAACGAATAACCGAAATTTGAAAACCAATACGGCGCTTCCAAATTCAAATAGTTCGATCCAATTAGACCTGGGCGTGGATTCGGCTGATTGGCGTGAACATAGCGTAGTGACAGCGGTGGGGCTTCGGTAACTGATATGAGACGGGTCAGCGAGCAATGGCGGATGGCTCCATGCCGGCTGTGTTGGGCATTTACGTAACGGTTTTAGGAAATCTAGAACATGGCTAATTCGGTATTATTTATAGGTATCGTTTGTAAAAACGCTGCTAGCCTAATATGGTCGGGTTTTAACATTTCTCACAATGTCTGTCTCGCTTCATCAAGTATGCGAGTGCGAAAGTGATGGATAAAGCGTTATATGATAAAATGGCAGCCATGCTACGTTCTGTTAGCCTCACTGGGAACGGAGTTTTGTTTACAATTCGGTTTCCATTTGAAAGGTGTGTGTGATTAATATCGGGTTTAGTATAGTTCTAGTACTTCTTTTAAGAATTCATGCGTTTATTCAGCTGTGGAAGTTAGTATCTATCCACAGCGCGTTCGAACAAGCCGATTCCCGCCGGATTGACTAGCTTTACCGTAGTTCAACGGTTTTTGCTTGGACTCATGCAGAAACGGCAGAGTAGTACATCAGTCGTGCCTAAGAAAATAATGGCCGCCGCCGCCGGTATGTATTATTCTGTGATGGACATACCTTACTGGCGACGATAATTTGTTTTAAACAAAATTATCGTGAGACTCATCTATATTGATTGTATAGAAGCGGGTAACTCAATCCTCGTTATGTAGTGAAACATGTCGTTCAATCTTGGACATCTACATAAAACACGAGTTACTCGCTTGTATAGAATCACACCCTGTAGCCTGAAGAGACGCGCACTAAGCGGTTTTAGAAGAATTTCCTCCCGCGAACGCTCCGGCTGTCGAATGAACGAGGTTTTTCCTTAGGGACTATAGTATGAAGTTCTTCAAAAAAGGACTGTATAGGTTCTTAAAGGCAACGCGCATGTGAATCATCTGGAGTTGCAGGCGTCCTTAGGCTACTTCCAATTTGCTCTATCCTGGACTTTTTTTTTTATGACAAAAGGTGGCAAACGAGCAGACGGATTGCCTGATGGTAAGCAATTACCGTCGCCCATGGGCACCCGCAACACCAAGGGAGTCACAAGCGCGTTGCCGACCGTTAAGGGGTGTTGGAGCTCTGGGAACCTTACTCACCAACAGGAACACAACACTACATACCTGAAAGGTAGCAGTGCTATTATGGCTGTGGTCTTCTGTAAGGAGGAGGTACTTCCCCAGTTGGGCTTCTCCAGACTCAAGCGTGATGGTATTTCGTTGTGCCCTACCTCTCATTGTTGGACGTAGTTTAAGGACATACCCGGGTCCGGGTGGACTTCGTCTTCTTTTAAACCGCGGACTTCCAGGTCTTTAACGACGACATTGACGTCGTAACTTGGGTCTACTTCTTCGCCGAGAACCAGGCAAGGTTAGACCATGTACTCTTGCCGACGTATTCCGGAGGTCATCTTATGACATGATAAGATGAATACGATAATTGTTGTTATCATAATCATAGTATTTTATATTTTTATTTGCATAGTCGTATAGTGTCCTAATTTGTAATACAAACTAATGTAAGGTTAAGTTGAAATGTTTTATTACTTGACAATAAATGAAAAGTACATAATGAATCTCCTAATTATGACGGGAAGACAACATGAATGATAGTGCACGTGGGATTAATTTTATTGAAAATCTGTTATGAAATGTTTTTTTATTTTTTTTATTTGATTAGTTATTGTTCTTATGAGTTTACTCGTACTTTTTAACCGACTTCAAAAAAAGGAGGAGGTTATCAATTCAGTTGGCATGTTGTTTTGACATTTAGATTTTATTCTATACAGTTCTAGACTAGTATTTGTATGTAGGTATACAAGATTTTTAAATTATATATTTTTTGTTGAAATTGAAATTATACTACTTGATTCACCATGAGAAGGATTCGTGATTGATAACCTAATGATACTACTTTACGTTGTATACTTTTGGGTATTACAACAAGTTTTTAAACATTTTTCTGACATTGTTTGTTTTAACCATATCAGAGCATCTCATATTATAAATCATTCCAATGCTTTAAGAAATGCCTATTTGCATAAAAATATAGTATTTAAAAAAGCATCATGTTACTATTACAAGTGCAAATTAAAGTAAACATTGAAGACATGTTTGCTTAATTTCAGTGACATGCACTTGTCACGTCGCTATACGCGCATACTACGCATTTCCTGTACCCTTACCATGAGTTGTGACATTGATGTTTTCGATAACGAGTATCGAGTTCACTATCTGTGAATCTCGCTTGTACTATTTTAGTGCGAACGAGATGCACAGATAGTGAACTCGATACTCGTTACCGAAAACGTCAATGTCACAACTCATGGTAGTACTGAAATCTTCTTGAAATATACACGAAACCGAAATGTATCGCAGATATCTACGTATAAAACTATAGACGTTAAAAATGTAGAAATAGTAACGTATACACCACTTACATTAAACTAAACTAAACTTCTTTAAAATAATCCGTTAAGTAAGTACCTATTCTTCTTATTATTTCTACGGTCGCCGCGATAATTACTCATGCAATAAAACAACTGAAACGGATTATATCGCGTATACTCGCGTATTTATAAGTTTTGGACATTTATTTCTTATAAGCCCATCAGGCGTGTGCAATAATCATGTGCAAGCAAAAAAATGTTTCATAATTCGTAATATGTGGGTAGGTGTGCATATTTTAATTTTTGATGGAGGTCAATTAATATTTCAGTCTACCTAATGACCACGAAAGCTGTTCTGCTAAAGGGTTCGAAACGTAGGGATGAAGGTCAAATACGCGAAGTAATCCGTATCAGCTGTTTTATATCATATAAATTCTTCTATTAAAAATTTAAATAAAATCAATAAAAGCAAATCAATAATATTTACTTAATAAAAATAATTGATTTGTTCTTAGTTTTATTCTTCTATTCTTCACCACCTCTCAATAAACCAACCTGTTACTTAATTTAATATAGTTGTTTGTCTAGTTTGTCATATCTTGATCACCTTAGCTACAAGTACCAAATGCTCTTTTAATCCCACATTTCAGTCATATCACAGCCGTAAAAATTAAAATACACAGACATTAAACTAAACTTAATGAAAACACTTTCTTAACTTGTTTTGTAACCATTATCTGGCTGCACCAATAAAACTAATCTCGTCTTCGTCTATCACGCTAGCTGTCTTACTCTAACGCATTAACTAATGTCAAACCTGCGTCGTCAGCTGGAGTCGTCGCGCGCACCGCGAAAAAGCGTCGGTAAAATGTTTACGCGCGGGCTTTTATAATTTAAAATTGGAATTTATAGATATTTGTTTTTAAATTTGGTGTAAAATGAGCGAAAAGTCTGGAAGTGGCGGTAAAGTGGCCAGGAGGAACTCTGTGATAGCGACCACTAATAACACGTCGAACCCTTCATCGGTGGATGATGAGTCCTATGTAAGTACACTTAAAATATAATAAATTAAAAGATGTCAATATTTTGATCAGAAAAAAGCAAAACAAAATATTTTAACTTATAATATATATAAATATAAATACATATTTCAAGTTAACGTTAAGAAAAACTTAAAAAGATAAAAAAAATATAACACTTGTAATATGTTGCATTTTCATTTAACTGAAGAGATATATAGTCGTATATACCATGTCTGAGATACATATAACTGTAGGTATAATATTTATCTACTATTTCTGGTCTTACATACAAAAGTAGTAAGAGTAAAAGAGATCTTTAATTCCAGTCAGTAATGACGAATTGTGTGTTTAGTTATAGACCATTAAAATACCACCATCTAATAGCTTGCAGTTCTCCATATGGTACTGACAATCTATTGCCATCGTTTATATCATTTTCATGTTCTTTGCCAACAAAGGGATTGCAGCGCCTCGCCTTTAACGTCGATCAGTGTCAATAAATGGCTAAAAAACTGTAGCTTTTATGGGCAAAAGCGGGACAAAGACGCATGTGCATAAAAGAATGAAAAGAGTAAAAAAAATACCCTAAATATTCCATTGGAAAAAGGTTTCAAAAAGCTGAACTCTATTTGCTACTATTTCTTTAAGAAAGTACCGTCGAGTCCAGAAATATATATGCAATTTTACACTTTATTTCAATCGGTTAAGGTAAAGATATTATATTAATGTCCTGGATTGAATCACCGCTTGTTTTTTTACCATTTGTAAACTTTATTGTAATGGAATAAGGTCTACTGATGAGCAGTTAAAGGTGTCGCTGGTTGCACATACAACTGTAACTGATATTATTGATCTTGGTATGAAAGTGTAGTGTAGATTGACCGCAGACCTTTAAGGGAGTTGTCCCAGACACTGAATATCTAGACTAGACTGGCACGTGAGAATCGTATCCTGTTGTAACTCTATATTAACGGTTCCGCTGAACTTCTACGAAGTGAAGAATATATTACAAGGAATTGTCTAGTCATCAATTATGAATAATTATTAGAATTTCGTCCATTTGGTTATAGTTTTAAGCTATACAAGTAGGTGTTCGTTAATCAGTAAAAGTCACTTTTTGAGTATAATACTTGCTTTTATTCAATAAAAACTATATTTAGTGAACAGAGCTATGTGGAGCGTGCGAGGTGTGGAAAAGAAGAAGCATTTGAATGAATGAATGGGAATGGAATAACTTGTCTGTTCGGAAACAATGATAGCTTAATTAGTAAAATAATGATTTCGTTCAGAAACAGTAGGTTTACGTTTTAAATTGTTATTTTCATTATATAATTTAATAGTGATGAAGGATATCAGTAATAGTGGATACCAGTGCATTAATTATGCCAACTCAAACAAGTCGCCATTGACATGACATGTATTACGTGACAAGGAATTAACGTAATTGTGCGATAAGTTATTTGGAACAAATGTATCTGTTGTACGATTTTTTGTACATTTTGTACCAAACAGATATATTCGGAACGTAAAGTATAATTTAATAAAAAAAATAGATGGATAAAGTCACCAGTATTAGCAAGATTTGAACTTTATTTCTCTGCATCTTAAGGAGACGTGTATCTCTACCATAACTGTTTTATATAACTGTATTACACACTACTCAGATTCGGTTGAGACCGTCTCAACCAATCTCACTGGAAGCGAAAACTCAGTAGGAGTATTCCAGTAGTACAAGTCAAGTCTGGCGCGGAAGGGTCCTGGATTTTCCCCAGGCTACCTTCCCCCCACACAGTCCGCTTGCTCTATCGCACAACACATGTGCATAAAGCCCACGTCAGGTTCACAAAAAAAAGTATTATATGTTGAAGTTTAATTTTTTTTTACTTTTTCTAGTAGAACCGATTTTATTATTTATTTTTTATTTGTAACTCGTACTTCTTAGCATGTAATTCTACTTGAATTAGATTCTTCTTCTTCTTCTTCTTCTTCTTCTTAATGAATTCGTGAATTAATTAAAAAGAAGAAGATCCGTATCATATTAAAATCCACCCACCTATAATTGATTATTTATTTATTTATTGATCCTTATTGTAATATAATTTGTTGAACAGGAGCTGACCCCAGCGGATGCGTTGTATATAGACAATGGAGTCTCGAAGTCGAAGTACGAGCCTCTCTTCTCCGAGGTGGAGGCAGTATTGGGGTCTCCACACGCGCCGCCGCCCTGCACGCTCGTGTGGCGAGACCTTTCAGTTCACACCAAGCTGAAGGATGGCAACCTTAAGCGATTAGTCAATAATGGTCAGTGTACATGGTACTATAAAGGGCGGGAAACATATCATTTAACTAGACGGAGCGTGCTTATAATAATACCACGATCGAAAGGGATGATCTTATGTAACTTTCCATAGGTATGGCAGAGACGGCGCTATTTTCGTCTGTCCTTATCATAGTCTCACATATTTTTGTTCCCCTCCAAACTGGACCCTTCAGAACTGTCAAAGTTGGAGGGTAACAAACAAATTCAATTGGAGTTTTCTTGGGATGTCAACCAAAGCTGGGGTAATTATTACAGATTAAGCTAATATTTTTGTTATCAAGAATGTCCTGTAAAGCAAAACTATAGTGAATAGTTACATTTTGGGCTACAAAAGCCTTACTGGCGCACGCAGATGCGTTCTCCAGTAATTATTCCTCCTAGGTGTACATGGTACTATAAAGGCCGGGAAATAAGGGACTGCTGCTAGTGCTGGTATTTGTAAATATGGCGGACGAGCGAAGCGAGAAGGAATACAGAATATGCAACCTACCGCGAACATAGAACTGTCTAGCCATCGCGCGAAACAAGAGCGATAGAGATGAAGATACTCACTTTAATATTGGTAGTTAGAATATTATATTTGGCTGGCTGTCGAAGCAGCGCTAATATCAAAAATAAAACTTGCTTTAAGAGTTTCGTGGCGATATGCCATAAGGCCATAACTGAAACCTTTGTGACTTTGAAACTTTTATTACCTATTTTTTTAAATCTATAAAACGTATTTTATTTGAATTGTATATTTAGAACTTGAATCTTAGTAATATCTGTTAATATAAGCCAATGTTTTTTTTTTCTGTACAGTAAGCGGAATAGCAAAACCTGGTTCGCTGGTAGCATTAATGGGACCCAGGTATGTACTCAATTTATTAAAATTTAGTTTCCTAAAATTCTGGTTTGGTACTACGAACAATTAAGTTCAATACCTGCAAGAGATCCCTTAAAGGGATAAGCTCGCATTTATACCTTTTTGATTTTTACTCTTTCTGTATCTTTATCATTTTGCGCAAAAAATATCTTGATCTATACTTATATCTCTCTAAAAATAATCTAAACTGCTTTACAATTACTGCTTATATTTGTTATCTTAAAAACCTATAAATAATAATAATTGACAACCATGTGAATGAATTGGTAGCCTGGTGTATTACGTTTCGTTTTTTTGTTCGACTACTTAATATTGTCACACTCGAGTAAAGCAAAATGGTATTGGAGGGTTACTGTTCGCTGTCAATTGACACAGTATAATAATCTAACAAAACCATAAGTCATACCATTTAAATAGACGTAATAATAAATATACCACGATCGAAAGGGATGGTTTTATGTAACTTTCCATAGGTAATCTATCGAAGTTTCGAAAATCCTTTGTCCGATTTTCACTTGTCCGAAAACGGTTGCTCGATTTTTTAGAATCCATATACATTGTTTACCATATTTTTGAAATGTTTCTAGTTTCCAATCCCACATCACACACATCACAATTCTCAACTTTATGATAGGTCCATAGGTATGGCAGTTTCTCTTGTCCAACATTGATGACATGGTTCTAAGAACAAATCTTTGTATGTCTTATAGTTCCAAATTTCCCCATACTAGCCGATTTAAATGAGAGACCCTGTATATTTAACTAGCTCCAGAACATACATATTACATATCATTAAATATCAAGTGTTCTAATCTAGCTCTATCGCTCAATTCAGATCGTTCTCTAATTAATTCTAAATCTAAGTCTCAATTCAGATCTTTATTTATTTATAAGTACGCCAAGTTTTATATGAATTCATGCAATCAATGGGTGATAAACTAATATACATACATGGAAACATCTTCACAGACTTTCACATTTCTATTATTAGTAGGAAGTAGGATTATCTACAATTTAAGCTTCGCTTTTTTTAAATTAATTCTTCTTCTTGGCATGGATGCACCATCTTTCACAAGGTGTTGCATTATTGATGACGACTTAAAATACTGTTACAATAGTATTGTGTTTGGTTTCTACCCAGTAGTGTGGAAACTGAACATTCTATCGGCTGTATAGGGTTTCATGGCTTACCAGGCCGTTATCGCCGAACGATTGATTGACATGCGGTGGCAGCTTTCTATGAAACCGGCCTATGCGAAATTATTACTAAGTAAAAGTTGTAACAAAAACGTTTAGTTCTTGTATCTAAAAATCTAGTGTACAAATCTAGGTAACGATACCTTTAGATTTAATGCGATTAAGTTCCTTTCAATTTATGGGTGATTTTCTCAACGTAAAAAACTAGCGGCGGAGCTGAAAATCGCAGTGTGGACTAATTATTTCTGAATTATTTTATTTTTTATGAAAACCTAACACTTACCGTAATATCAAGCCAAATAGAAAAGTGTCAAATAAGTTAATGATAGCTAATTAAAAAAATATTTTTGTCAAAATAATAATTTTGGTGTAGTGTCCAGTATCCCATGTTCTTGAATAATCTGTATTTTAGAACCATAAAACGCACCGTTTTTATAAAAACTTTTGCGTAAGTATATTTGTTATTAGTATACGTATTTTATAAAAATACATTATTAAACACTAGTACATGAATTGATACTCAAAACTGGGCATTAACAGTTGTCCGGGTAAAATAGTCAATTTTGGTGGTAAATATTGAACATGATTATGTAGTCTAACGAAACGCAGCAAGAACAACAAACGTGTAGTAGCTCGTTCATCCAGTTCCGCTCCTGCCCTGAGTGGTGACACTGGTGCCGTGTCTTGCCTAGATCAGTCACCAAGCGCGTAAGTATCTAATTTTGGTGTGTTAAAATACTTTCTATTGCAATTTCGGTGGGGTGTCTAAGTAAGGAATGCAAAGTAGTTGTTTTTGTGTGAGTTGTTTTATAAGCATGTTTATTGTTGCTCTTGTAAAATGTTAGCTTAAAACGAAAGTGAATGTTACAGTTAATTTTGAAATGAATTTTAATGCACTTTTTCTAATTTTGGTGGAACAATTTTGGTGGTTTTGGTGGTAATTTGAAAACCACCAAAATTGCTAAATTCCACCAAAATTGTTTATTCTATCCTGCTAATATTATAATAGCGAATTATATGAATGTATGTAGGTATGAATGATTGTTGCTCGTTCACGCCTAAACCGCTGAACCAATTTTTTTTAAGTTTTAGTCCTAGATATCACGGAAATATCCTATGTGTCATACATAGGATATTTCACTCACGGAAATATCCTATGTGTCATACATAGGATATTTCCGTGACATGTATCATGGGGATACATAACAAATGTAGACAAAGTCACAGAGAAGCTAATTTATTTAACGAAGTCGGCACTGATACAGATTCCAGTGCAACAAAGTTCAGCTCTTCGAAAAATGGGAGACCAAAGAAACAATTTCGTTTAGATATGGACGTTTTTGTTTATGATGTTGTTCGAAGAATGGTGTACGATTTTCATCTGCGTTACAAGGAACTGCCGACAGTAAAATCATTAAAAGCTAAATTGTCTGAGGCTATTAATTACAATGGGTCTGAAAAGACATTGAGGAAAATTCTTCATGAGATGGGATTTGAGTTGACTAAAATGAAAGACAACAGACAAAGTTCTGATGGAAAGGCAAGATGTAGCTCTCAGACGAATTGAATATCTGGACAAAATACGCAAGTTTCATGAAGCAGGAAAAACATTATCTATATGGACGAGTCCTACATACATACACACTAAAGGAAAAACTTGGAGTGATGATAAGCAAAAATGAGTAAAAGCCGATTTCAAAGGTCAACTTTTGATAATTGTTCATGCAGGAAACGAAAAAGGCTTTGTACTAGGAGCCTTTTTAACGTATACATCCACGGACACTAAAGGTGATTATCACAACGAAATGAATAAAGATAACTACGAGAAATGGCTGGTTAATCAGTTAATTCCAAATATACTCAGTGATTCTGTTCTGGTTATCGACAACGCACCCTATCACAATAAATTTGTTAAACGACCCCCAACTCAAACGCCAATAAACCGGAAATTATCAACTGGTTACAAAGACACGAAATTTGATCATATATTGACAAAACCCTAGATATATGATATTATATGTCAGCACAAGGAAAGATTTACAGAGTTTTCCGTGGACAAGATACTAGCCAAACACGGGCACACTGTGTTGCGATTGCCACCATACCATCCGGATTTTAATCTAATTGAAAATATATGGTCTCAACTGAAAGGCTATGTAGCCGCGAGAAATCTGGATATGAATTTAACTTCAATAAAAATATTATTAACTGAAAAACTAAACATGATCGGGGCTGATGAGTGGGAAAAGGTTTGCGATCATACAGTCATATGCGAGAATGAATATCGAGGAATTCAACACGTTAATAGATAGATTAGATAGGCTAGTAATAAATACAGCTGATAGAGATAGTGACATAGACCTCAATGAGAGCACTAATACCGAAATGGAAGGAATTGAATATATATGATTTTATTATAATTTTATGTGGGCCTAGCAACTTGTCGATCTTTAAACCCACATTTAAAACACATCATGCGCCAAACCTTAGAGGATTGGGAGGGAGGTACCTACTACAGTCGGAGGTCATAAAAACTCGAACCTTCGGTATGGCGACGATACAACACTCTTTGCTCCGTCTGAAATCGAAATGAGAGCGCTGTTAGACCGCCTTGAGAAGATCAGTAGCGAGTATGGCCTCACTGTCAACAAGGCTAAAACCAAAATAATGATAGTTGACAGGTTCAATAATTTTCAGACAACGGACGCCCTTAATAACTACGAAATAGTGGACGAATTTATATACTTAGGCGCAGTTCTAAGCGACAAGGGCGGCTGTGAGGCTGAGATTCGACGAAGAACCGGTATGGCGAAATCAGCAATGTCCCAGCTACAAAAAATATGGAAGGACAGGAACAACAGGACGAAGATTAAAATAGTCCAGACCCTAGTCTTTCCCATATTTATTTATGGCGCATAAACTTGGACCTTTAAGGCCGCTTTCCGGAAGAAAATCGATGCTTTCGAGATCTGGGTATAGCGAAGAATGCTCCGTATACCATGTCCATGTGCGTACGCCGCACAAATGTCTCGATACTGACTGAACTTAAACTGGAAAATCAGCCGAGGCTGTTAACCGTCTGCCTCCAACGTGTGCTACAATACTTTGGTCACATAGCTCGCAGAGACCCTGGCAACTTGGAAGGACTGATGGTGGTGGGGAAGGTTATTAGACAACGGGAGTAGACCACGGGGAAGAAGCCCAACACGATGGTGCGACCAGATATCCGACGAAATGTCGTAACATTGAGTGACGCTCTCCACAGAGCAACCGACAGGGAGAAATGAAGAGCGGACGTAAAAAATATTAATCGGCGGAGTCACGATGCTCAGCAGTGAGGGACCGACTTAGAAGAAGAATAAAAGTGGTAACGAACTTATTTTCAATCTACATGTAAACAGCAACAGTCCATGCCATTTTAGTTTATCACTGATGTCACTCTCTTGTTATAATTGTTTTTCTTAATCAAAGTAACAAAAAAGTTTGGTTAGCTATCAGATGTCAAGATTATTTTTCCATGTGACGTTTCTTGATTGTAAAAATAATACAGGATGTTATGGAACTATAAATTAAACTAATTATATTTTTTTGTATTTGAATTATAAATTCGAAAATTCGTTAAAAGTTTAATTTTATTTGTATCATTCATTTGTATACCACAATCTTATTCATCGCCTAGCCATGCCCGGATTTAAATAAATGGATTTAGTAACTTCACATACTGTATATATTTATTACTGTTTTTCATTTCGTTTTTTTTTAATCTTATAACAGATATGTCAGAATCGAGATTTTTGATTACAAGTAACATTGCTTGAATAGTTCTAATGAACAGGAATATATCTATTCCTTCGTTTTTGTTAGGTACCTATAAATAAGTATTCTTTAGTATAATTAAAACGAATCATAAAACTTTTGTTTCCGTTTCATTTTCAGTCAAAAATTTGTAAAATTTTCAATTAATTAGCATAAATTACTAATTTTGGTGCGGACATACAATTTTGGTGGGCAATAAATCTAATTTTGGTGGGTAGACGCAATTTTGGTGGCAACTAATTTATTAAAATCATAATATCTCTAAAACTACTATGTGGAATGTAGGGCCATTACTACACAATATTAATTTTGACTAGTTACGTACAGTGGATACGTAATTTAGTCAAAAAAGTCAAAAACGAAAAAATCCACCAAAATTAGACAAATTCTGGACCTGTTGAAATTCACCCTTATTTCGATAGGAGGTTTAATTTTTTTGATATCTGTAATAATTACAGAATAATTGTCTGCACTGAAAGAAAGAGACGGTTGATTTTGCACGTGGCGAGAAATTAGTTCAAGTGACAAAATTATGAGTTCAGCCATATGAAATAATTGTTTTTACAAAAAAGTTGTTGTTGTTTCACAAAAAATATTACCTGATATACTCGTAGGAACTAACCCTAAATAATTGCTCAAGTATGGTAAAGTCGTAAAATCAATTAAACTTACGATTACATGTATATTGTTCTTATTGTAATTAAGTAATTTATTACAGCGGCGCCGGAAAAACAACCCTCATGAGTGCGTTAGCACACCGAAGTCCAGGTAAGACATAACAAATAGAATAACTATATTTATCAATCTTTTGTGGGATATCTATAGCCGAGCGAGGTATTGAGTTAATTTCGATAATGTAAAAGTGGCGTTTTATTATTATCCCTATTTTTTATACACTCTATATACCATAGTAAGAAAACACACATACGTGCATCAATGGAAACGCGTCTTCACATCTCTAAGCTACTGCTTTGGTCGACTGTTCGTCACACTTCAAATGCATGGAATGTTTTTATTATACACAGATGTTACCTCTCAAGCTTATGACATGCTGTGTTTGAGATCTGAACAAGCGAAAGAAGCTATAAAAGTTTTGTGTATCTGATTATAATGTGTAATATTGAAAGATTTGAGGGCATGACCTGCACATAAACTGCTGCCAAGTGTAACACAAGAATTTTCACAACTACACGACATTAATTCATATTTTCATTCACAATCATCGCTTAAGTCTATCCTACCAGGTAACTAAAAAAATAAATCTTGCAATCACATTGAAGTGAGATTTTTTGCTGCCAAAGGATAAAAAATGCCTTTTTGACAGTGTAGAAAAAATAGATGTATCTACACTTACATTTGCATTATATAGATCATTAATATTCTCTCTTAACATTTCCAGTTTCACCTATTCTTGGTTTTAATTTAAATACTCGTATTTGTTCGATAAGAAATCGTAAAGCTCTTAATATTTATTTTTCACAAGATGATGCAAAAGGTGTTTATCACTGCATATGTAAATATGTCGACATCTTTATAATATACAGATAATAAAAATACGCTAAAGCACACAAAAAAAATTGTAAGACCGTACGTTACGATACACTAATTTATTCTTATTTTTCGTCAATACTGAGTTTTTTTAATAATGATGGATTAGCAGGACCCGGGTATGTCCTTAAACTACGTCCAACAATGAGAGGTAGGGCACAGCGAAGTACCATCACGCTTGAGTCTGGAGAAGCCAAACTTGGGAAGTACCTCCTCCTTACAGAAGACCACAGCCATAATAGCACTGCTACCTTTCAGGTATGTAGTGTTGTGTTCCTGATGGTGAGTAAGGTTCCCAGAGCTCCGACACCCTTTAAAGGTCGGCAACGCGCTTGTGACTCCCTTGGTGTTGCGGGTGCCCATGGGCGACGGTAATTGCTTACCATCAGGCAATCCGTCTGCTCGTTTGCCACCTTTTGTCATAAAAAAAAATCATTGCTACGAACAGCCACACGCCCTTGGTCAGGACCATTAGTAAGCCTTAATACTATTGCAATGGAGTTACGTTCGTGTTTTTATAGTAAGTAATTCGAGGTTCTCTCCCGCAGTAGGCACAGTCGTGGACGGAGAAATAGCCATGAACGGGCGGCCTGTTGGAGACTTCATGCATCGACACAGCGGGTACATGCATCAAGATGAACTGTTTGTGGACAATCTCACCGTCATCGAGCACCTCAATGTCATGGTAAGTTTTTTTTTACACGACTGACCCGCGTTCGACCTCAGTGATGGTAGGTTTGACCTAAGTGTCGATGAGGTCGAGGGTGTAGCACGCTGATTCAGTAACAGCCTATTCACACACGCACACAAATTATATCTTTTTGGGAATCCAGATGAAGGGAGCGAATTCCATTCCTTAGCAGTCCGCATTAGGAAGGTAAAAGCGAATCGCTTCGTGCGAATGAATGGAATATTTACAACCGCTCTCCTCGCCTGGACGTCCGGTGGTGGAACGGAAATGGCAGAAACGCACTAAAAAATATATCCTGTAAAACACAGACAAACTAGCAACTCTGCGTCGGTGATCAAGCCTCTACATGACAGTTGCTACAGTTTATGAAGAAGTAAACACATCGTCGTGGGATTAGGAGTCAACCAATCAGGAAATGCATAACCTAACTATAATATGAAACATTGACGCTGCCACATAATTTATTGTTATCATAAAATATTGCAGAAAAACTATTTGAATATCTTGTCGCCTCGTACAAACATTGGCCCAGACAATACTAATATAATAATGCAAATAGGTATGAAAAAAAATGTGTTTGATGCTAATTCTTTATACATATTTTCTCAATAGACGCATATTATCTGACGAAACTTAACAAAACTTAATACAAGTTCCTAATTTAATTCAGAGCAAATGGATCAGTTATTTATTTAAGTCTAAGTTATGCTGAAACAGAGGTCAATCATGTAATAAAATTAAGTGTTCATTTAATTGACATTACTTGACACATTTGGCCTTTAAAACCAAAATTATATAGCTTCGTCAATGGTAAAAAATGTAGTCTAAAACTAATTTAAAGTTTATGAACTAGTCATTAAGTACATCTGGACAGTGGTGTTCGAGAAGTTTAGTATTTTTAAACACCATTGCCATTATTTTCTGAATGCTGAAGAACGTGACTTCAGGCCCAGCTGTTAGAGACCAAGTTCTTTATAGTCTCCTATTCTTCGGTAAATAAATGATGGCATGGCATAGGTACGTTATTGAATGGGTATAGTAATTATTACGGTCACATCTGAAAATGTGGATACATTGAACGCAACAATCATATGTATCCAAGACTTTAACCATGGTAAAAAGAGTGAGAGAACATGAATCTATATTTTTAGACGTGACTGTACCGGCCAGCGGAAGAGGGTTCTTAGATCTTTTATCCTCAAATTAACTTGCCCTAATATATTTCCAAGGCCCGTCTACGCATGGACCGACGCACCTCCTCCATCGCACGAAAACGTCGAGTGAATCAACTCCTGCGCCAGCTTGTACTCTACAAATCAAGGTTCACGCGCATCGGTGGACTGGACGGACAGAAAACTCTTTCTGGAGGCGAAAGGAAAAGGCTATCCTTCGCTACTGAGGTAAGGTCATTATATGATCAGAAATCCCACTTTTGTACTAGATGGCACTCTTAAAATGGATATAAAATCTTTTCAAGGCAAAAAGTAATCTTTACATGAATACTCGGTACAAGTCTCGTAAAGTCAAATTTCTTAAGATTGATCCACTTTATTCAAGCCATTCTATAAACTGAATAGCAATGAAATATATTACAAACTACAAAATTTGAACTTCAGTAGCAGTGTGCTATAAGTATTTGAAATGCATCATTATATCATCAGTAACATAGTTAAATATATTTTTTTCTAAGGGGACATTTTGTATTCATGTAATTTACCATGCATGTCATTTGATTCAACAACGATTGCAATATTCTAGCTCCTGACAGACCCAGGTCTCCTCTTCTGCGATGAGCCCACCACGGGCCTAGACTCCTTCTCAGCGCAGAAGTTGGTATCGCTACTGAGAGCCAGCGCGGCCCAGGGGAAAACCGTCATATGCACCATCCACCAACCTTCTTCGGAGCTGGTAGCGCAGTTCGATAGACTGGTGCTGTTAGCTGAAGGAAGAGTCGCTTATGCAGGCAGTGCCAAAGGAGCGCTCACATTTTTTGAGAGGTACAAAGAGTTTTAGATCTACATTTCTTACAATATACCGTGTGTCGCCGTCATAGGAGCTTTAACTTTGGGGAACGCTTCTGCACCACGAACGTAACAACATTTGTTATACGACTTTTATACGACGAAAATAACTTATAGTTTACTTAATATTAAAAAAGAAGATTTCTCAAGGACGCAATGTACTGGGAAAACTATGAAGTTTGTAGGCTGAGAGTAAATGTCAACTAGACTATTGAATGCTATTCATTGAAAATACTATTTATTTTACATTATTGTTTAGTTTTTATTTAGTTTACGGATTAAGACTCAATCCTTAATCCGAGACCACGAGGACAACGTCGTCTTCGAAACGTCGGAGGTAAATTTTAAAGTTAATATACGCGCTTAAGTCCCGTTCATGTATAATAATGTGTATAAACCGTGAAAGTTTAAATCACTATTTAGTTTGTTCGAAAAAATCACAAGTTAATATTTTTTATAAGTAATATTTTTTTAAAGTTGTAAAACAAATGTTTCTACATTCGTGATGCAGAAGCGATCCTCAAAGTTAAAGCTACTATGACGGCGACACACGGTATACACATAATTTTAAATTAAACGGGTCTCACACTAGCCGTGGTCATCAAATTCACAGCACTTTCCAAACTTTATATCGGGTTTAAAAAATAGATGACTGAGTGACTTTGAAACTGCTCCAATGATTAGTATCTTGACCCCAGTTTTAAAAAATGTTGCAAGACTATATACTGTATTCGTAAGTAAATCTTGTTTAAGTGTGTAATTAATGTAAATATTTAACACTGATAACAGGTATGCAAGAATGCAGATTATTTTTTTGGAACAAAACGAAACTAGTTTACGTTTTAGACTATTTCGTACTTTATTGCCATGAATATACAATGAAATGACACTTAAATATACACTTAAATGATAATAAACCTAGTGACATTTCTTTGAATTCATATTTCCAGTTCCTTAATGGTCATTATCTATTAATTCAATCCAAGTCTAACCTAGAGTGTACAAAACGTCCTCTGAATAAAAATGTGGTATTCATTATCTACTTTATTTAACTACCTATGGCTTTGTACTCGACGGAGATATTACTGTTGAAGTATGTTTGGGAATACGATAGTGAGAATACTTTTTATTTGTACTATCATATCACATAGTACAATTAATTTGAAATAAATAAGGAGTTTCATGTTTTTTATTATATGTCAACAATTAAACCACACCGCAACTTCATTGAATTACAATTTGCCCGACACGATGTGGCGTGGTTATTTTACGTTGCTTAAAGATGCTTTTTTGGACCCGGCCGGGTATGTCCTTAAACTACGTCCAACAATGGGAGGTAGGGCACAGCTACGTACCATCACGCTTGATTCTTACAGAAGACCACAGCCATAATAGCACTGCCACCTTTCAGGTATGTAGTGTTGTGTTCCTGATGGTGAGTAAGGTTCCCAGAGTTCCAATTCCCGTTAAAGGCCGGCAATCCGCTTGTGACTCCTCTGGTATTGGGTGCCCATGGGCGACGGTAATTGCTTAACATCAGGCCACCCGTCTCCTCGTTTACCGCCTGTCATAAAAAAAATGATCCATTATCTCAGGCCGTTAGCGCATCCTACCACAAAAATCAAAGTTCGATAATTTCGAGCATCTTTCTTTTACTTTAATTAACGCATAATTAGAGCGACAGAAACAGTCGTTCGAAATTTATATTTTCGTGAAGGCTATATCTATATATATACTTTTGATTAAAGACGAATTTTCTTTATGGCAGCAGGATCGTGATAAGAACATAAACCTATGTCTAATTCCGTAGTGTAATCGAATACAATTGACTAGTTGCATTTAAATGATCTGGATCGACTACTGACCCTAATAGAACATCCTGAGCTCTTGTGAGAAAGCCCTTTACGTTTACAATTGGTTAGAAAAGATTCGAGACCGAAATTTTATTCGAACCATTACCTAAATAGGTATTTACAAGTGGCTAAATATTATTTGTGAAAATATGTACAGTCAACAACACTCCTAGCTATACATTGCTAGACCTTATTATATAAGGCATAAAGTCCACCGATGTACAGTTAAGAGTGTTGCTGTGTGTATCTACCAACAAAATCTCCCCATAAAATGTTGGTATTGGCTGTTTTAGGTACGTATTTAAAGAAACCATCTTTATCTTTTAATGGAACGCCGTTCGCGTAAAAACGACTTATTTTATCTTCTTTCTTAAGTTAGGTTCTTTACATTTTTTTATAAACGACTTTTATCATTATTAAGTCGCCCCGTTAAAAGCGTTCTTGAGCCGGCATGTTGTATTTTGTAGCTGTGATGATTGTTGAAGACTTATAGAAGAATTTTATTTTATTTAGTATTAAAATTACAGACACAGTGAACCGGCAGGATTTTACAAATGCACCCATGCTTTTTAAGTATATGAAAACTAGATATTTAAGTGTAGATAGTATTTACATCTTTTCTGATGACATAACACCAATTAACACCAATTTAATTAAGTGACTGGTGATTGTATAGAAAATTTGCATTGTAGAATCTTTGGTGTTTTTTCTTTTCCTATTTAAATAATATGTACTTTTAACTATTATTGACTGATGTTCTCTTGTTTTGTACGTATATTAAGGTTTGAAATATTAGAAAATTGATTAACTGCATTTAAATAGAGATGTTTTTAGAGTAAGAACAAAAATTGCGAGCAGTTTGCACTTCGCAATTAGTTACGTTTCGATGAACCTTCTATCAAAAAAATAATTGTGACATTGTTGGATTGTGTCTAAGAGTAAATAAATAAATAATATGTAACATTTAACTAACACTCAGGGATTTCAATTTCCAGCTTAGGTTACCATTGTCCCATCACGTACAACCCCACGGACTACTTCATAAAGGTGTTGGCGATGACCCCAGGGTCCGAAGCAGCCTCCAGGCAGGCGGTGAAGAGCATCTGCGACCGGTTCGCGGTCAGCGACGCCGCGAAAGAACTTGACATGGAAATACATCTGGAGTTTCACCTGATGGACCATGAGGACCAGGTTATTTATTCATTTAAGCTACCTACCAGCTAGCTAGCTCTCTATCTACCAGTCAAACGCTCTAAAAAATACAGCTTTCTGCGGGAAAACGTTTTCTCGCAGTTTTTAATACATGCTAGCAACGGGCTAGCACATAATTCCCTTCCCTCTTTAATTTGCGTACTTTGAAAAAGATGGGTCTATCCGCCTAGATCAGACTAGAAAGAAATATTGCACTTTGAGTTTTAGATATATATTATTGCGAAACATATTACTATACCTATAAACCTGAATTGAATATAAACTCCAAGATATAAATAAAAATAAATTTAAATACCCACAATTCCTCGACGCACTTGTTATGTTAAAGGAAAAATGGAAAAATCAACTGATACACGCCCATCGCTGTACCAACTCAGCTACAGAGGCCGGCCCAAAAGCTGCGAATTTCTCCACCATATCCTCCAACGCGATTTGGAGGTGTCTAGCAGTCCTCCTATTTCTAAAAATTATAGTTTCGTTAACAGACGTTTCTGTTTTTAAAAATATAATGTACTTGTTATTGTTTCAGGCTAGAAAGAAGTCAAGTAAAGATAGCTTCAAGGCGCCTTTCTTTTTTACAAAAATCATGTGGCTTGTCTACCGATATTCCATAGTCGTCATTCGAGATCCACGGGTCCAGTTCATCCGTATAATACAAAAACTGGTAAGTTATCATATCTAAGCATATATTCTTTCTAACCATGTAAAAAAATATTTAGGAGAAAACAAATGACGCTTGAGTCTGGAGAAGCCCAACTGGGGAAGTACCTCCTCCTTACAGAAGACCACAGCCATAATAGCACTGCTACCTTTCAGGTATGTAGTGTTGTGTTCCTGATGGTGAATAAAGTTCCCAGCTCCAACCCACTTATAGGTTTACAACGCGCTTGTGACTCCCTTGGTGTTGCGAGTGCTCATGGGCGACGGTAATTGCTTACCATCAGGCAATCCGTCTGCTCGTTTGCCACCTTTGTCATAAAAAAAAAATTGTATAGTATTATAAATTGAAAATTGATAATTAGATGACATATAGGTACTCAGGAAAATCTTACGAGGAGTTCCGGCGGCCGAGGTAGGTTTTCTTGTTATTGCGGCTGACGCTTAACGGTGTTCGGGTGGTCCAACAGCTGAAGATACTGGAACTGCGGATATCATTTATGTAGTAGTGTTACTACTTAAAAAGTCTAAGCAAATCAAAATATTTAATAACAAAATGTTTAGAAATTTTTGTGTGCGATTGAAAAATCATTCTCAAAAGTTTGTAAATTCGAGTGTATAACTCTTCATATTTGGTTCAAATCGGTCACCTGTTCATATTCGGTTTCGCACACCACTGGGCTTTGTCTGTGTGATTACATACATTGACCTCCAATTGAGCTCCACAGTAAGCTCCAGAAGGCTTGTGTTGTGGGTACTCTGCCACCGATATATATAAAATAAACAAGTACTGAAATACATATATAAAACACCCATGACTCAGGAACAAATATCTGTACTCATTACACAAATAAATGCCCTTACTGGTATTTGAATCCATCGGCTTTATAGGCAGGGTCACAACCGACTAGGCCAAACCTGTCTTCAAATTTACATATATGATTAATTAACCATAATCTTTTAGGCCATAGCATTAACTGCGGGAGTTTGCTTCCTCGGAACAGCACGCTTGACACAGGCCGGCATCCAAGACGTCCAGGGCGCCCTCTTCATCATCATAGCTGAAAACACGTTCAGCCCAATGTACTCGGTGCTCCACATGTTCCCAGAGGAGTTCCCGTTGTTCCACAGGGAGATCAGAGCGGGATTGTACTCGACGCCCGAGTATTATATAGCGAGGATGACGTCGTTGGTAAGTGTCCTGTTATCCCTATCTATCTAGACCCTATATATTACCGTACTTTTCAATTCGCTACGCCAAGCTCCTTAGAATACTATGTACAATCGACGTCAAAGATATGTATACACTTTAGCACCTTATTACAAAGGATTAAGGTGAAAAAATGTATACATATCTTTGACGTCGACTGTAACTATGTGGAAAAATATTTACAAAAATTGTTTTAAATACTTTACTCGTAACACATTTTAAGCTTATTTCTACAGAAAATCACGAGGAATTTCGACTTTAATATTATAAAAGTGTCAGTAGCTTCATATTTATGATAATTTCATAATAAATAGGTACTTATTACACTAAACTTAGTCACATATTTTACTGAAAACGGGATTTTTATTTTACAAATTGAAAGTGCGGAGTAGAAATAACACAAAATTTCTTATTTTGTTTAAAAAATACATTCTTCTGAAAACTCTCCGATAATGTCCCCCTTTTTTTCCAACTAGACTAACTTGTCCCCACAAGTAGGTCTCATCGAAATATGGATGTGCAGATGATGAAGGGATTGTAGGTAAATTTTCTTTTGTCTTCGCAGCTCCCAGGGCTGTTAGTGGAGCCATCTCTGTTTACGCTGGTGGTATACTGGATCGCGGGACTGCGTGCCTCAATCTACGCCTTTGGCTTAACTGTGTTTCTGTCCATACTAGTACTCAACGTCGCCATAGCGTGCGGTAAGTAAATGTACTTAATAGTACGTAGCAAATAAAAAATGCTTAACCCTTTGAACGCTAAGCAACACACTGCCACGCCACCGACCACTAAAGTGGCTATGGCGGACGCTGTCAAGGCAATTGTCCTCCTGACAGATACGGTTTATATTTGTTCTTCACAAGTCATACCATGGCGTACACGTCACATTTTGAAGCGAGAGGAAAAGCGTTCAAAAGGTTAATATTTGACTAATGAAATTTGGTGTAAAAATAAACGAGGTAAGACTGAAAAACCGACAGTACCTACACGCTGTCGGTTTTTCAGTAAAATATGGGCAATCAAACCGCATTAAATTTTTTTATTTTCTCTTTGTTGAATAAACTGTAATAATTATTATTTATTTATTTTATTTATTTGGGCCATCAACAGCAATACCAAAAAAATAGCATAATAAAGAATAATAAATAATGGAGTAAAGATATAATTGACATTAAACAAGTACCTATATATAATTGCAGGGTCATTCTTCTCGTGCGCTTTTGGTTCCATGCCTGTCGCCATCGCCTACCTCGTGCCCTTTGACTACTGTCTCATGATGACCTCCGGTATCTTCATCAAACTAAGGTACGATTTTTCGTATTAAAATATTTTCTTTTATATATTTGTCTTCACATCCCCTTTCAAACTTTTCTACACATATTAATTCAAATAGTATATACCGGGTTAAATGTATTTACCTCGTGCTTTCGTTTCAACTTATCGTCACCCTCGGGTCGATAATACAGAAATCAAACCATGGGATATTTTATCGGATCTGTGCGCAATTGTATATAAGTGCTGTTTCTGGGACTGTTGATAATAATTAATAAAAGTGAGCGGATGGTCTATCCAAAATATTCTTATAGACATTCAAAGTCGGGTTAAAAAATTTTGCCCTGCATCGATGGTTCGACATATGCTGGGATGTCAGTTATCCATGAAAATGAATTGTGAAACCTGTATGGAAACGTCGGAGGAGGTCAAGATAAATAAATTTATTTCGCGATAAATCCGTTCTAAACTTATTTCAAAATATGTTTGTATACAAAGGTAATATGTTAAGTGTGGAATGTGTTCAGTATAGACATGGACGGTTTAAAAATCCATTCCAATGCTTAATACATAATTATACTTATAATGACTTATTTCAGTACATTACCGAAATACATATCCTGGATCCGGCATTTGTCATGGCTCATGTACTCGAACGAAGCGATGAGCATACTGCAGTGGGACGGCGTTAGCAATATAAGTAAGTTTTTTTATTTCCATGATATTCACAGTAAAAAGTTTATTTTTAAGCGAGTATATAATCAAGGTGTAAAATACCGAAGCTATGAGTTGAACAAAAAAAACTTAAGGACATACCAATTCTTACAGCCTTCTTCATGAATATCTCACACAACACCACTCCGCAAATCGCGGAAAATTTAGGACAGCGAAACAATGTTGTTTGCCGGGCCTAAAAAACGTGTCTCGACTATATTGATATTTATAAAAGGCACTTATTTTTTCTAAATACGTTGTTATTCATATTAGGTACGCAGAATAATATAACAGTTAAATATGGTCACGCGGCGGAGTTGACATACCATAGAAATTTGCTTACATTTTCATATATCCATCATTGATCATTCAAAAACATTAAAGAAAAGAAGATCTAACCAGATCACGTCAAAAAAAAAAAACACTCGTTTTATAAAAAAAATAAACAAATTAGTAAGAAATTAATGAGCACGCTTGTGAATAAAATGCAACTTTATTGTCTGTTTTTAAAAAATAGGTTTGTGTTAAGTAAAACGGTTCTTTCCAAGCTAGTGAGGTGAAAAGTTACATACTTATACTCTGTCATCGAGTATTTGTTTCTAGATCCTATTGTTTCGCTACCCCAGATGCTCTGTAAACTCGTTATCAATTTCTTTAACCCAAAAGTTATTGCGTTAACGCCAAGAACAAAAATACTTATCAGTGTTTTAACACCTCCATTATCAGTTGTTTGTTTCTTTTACGAGAAACAGGTAAAGGCGGTGCTTTGCTAGGGGTTTCCCGATGAGATGAAATTCAACAAAGCAATGACGCCAGGTAGTTTATGGGATAGATAATGGTATTTGAAAGCTATTATTCAATGTGCTAGGTAGCCATTCAAATTAAAAGTATCCAACCGGGTAATCGAAAAGTATCCAATTAAATTCTTGCGATTTAAGGAAAACTTAAAAGATAATGACGTACATGATTTTGTCCATTTAGTCTTCAATTAAAATTATGCCAGGTAATTATCAGCTCAGGATCAAAAAATATGATATACCTAAAAGCGTCTTGGTGTTATAAGGTTATAACTTCCACATTTTATCTCGATCAGCTCTTAAATATATGACACTGCTATCCGGAGCATGACGTCATGGAGTCAGGGACACAGAGGGCATACCGCAAACATCGATGTTCGAAAATTACGTGCATCTTTCTTTTACTCCAATTAAGACTGAGAGAGACAGTCATTCGAAGATTGCTAATTTCAATTCTCGACTTTTTATTTTCGTCGATGTGATATCTCGTCCTTTGCGCTCATGAGGTAAATTATCGTATTGATATTTCTGTCTTTCTTCAGCTTGCGTGCCACCCGACACCGGCGGCGGCGCGCCATGCCTGAGCTCCGGCGACGAGGTGCTCGGCATGTACGACTTCACCACCTCACACTTCTGGGCTGACGTCATCGCGCTCGCTGTCTTGTACCTCACCTTCCATCTCCTAGCCTTACTGGCTTTGAGGCACCGGACTCGTCGGAAATAACCTTTGGCTTACGTACCGTTCCTTCACATATTTGAGTTGTACATGTGTAGTTGAGTGTCAAATTGTTAGTGGCAAAGTGGCCAAATATACGATAGCAATCTTTATTATATCATTCAGGATGTGTGACGAATGTTACTCATACTGACTGCAACTAACTATATATATGATGCTCTGACTACAGTTAAGTAAAATATATCGATACGGCCAAATTATCAAATGTATTGAGACAATTTGCCCAAATTGGTTGGTGGTATATTTGACTTTGACTGAACGCTCGAGACGGATTCCTTGTTTTTGATAGATTAGATGTGATAGTTATGGACCATTAGTCAAGAGTTTCAATTTCTTTTGTTATCAATTTTTTTTCTGTAAATGTTGATATAGGCAACTAACTACTGTAAAATATTATCCTAGTTCCAGACTTTGCTGATGGCAGATATTTAAAGGATTATCACGAACCACATCGTTCGTTAGTATATTTACCTCTTTGTAGCTATATACGAGCTACGAGAGGGATTAAGATGGAGATAGACAAATTTCGATCGCGGTAAGCCTTTTGACAGTCTGCTCTGTTACTGCTCGTTAGAGCAAACGTTCGATGAATCTTAAATATTTGGCAGGAAAAATAAAAGATGTGTAAGGGTTCCTTTATACGATCTATATTCATAAAAAAAAGTTCTGTTAGTTCCGGCTATAACTCGAGAACGGCTGAACCGATTTGGGCAATTTTGGGTTTGTTGTGATCGTGTTGGCCAAAAGTTTAATAGTATGAAAAAATAATCAATCAAAAAGACCGGTTAAGGCGGTACAAAGTTCGCCGGGACAGCTAGTTTTTAATAAAAGCTAACAAAAGGAGGATGCGTGTTTGTAAAAGTAAAAAAAAAAATTGAATGGATATCAACTATTGTTTTGTTTTTAATGGTGTCTATTATTATGTTTTACTTCGCCGTGTGATGTACATACCTATTATATTTAATATATTGACTTAATTGTATAATCAGTTTTTTACTTGAAATGTAGTCAGGTACCAGTTTCTGTAGGTATAGTCAGCGTCAAATAGGCAGTAGCAACTAAAGTAGCCAAATATATAGGTACACACACAAGTGTTACGATATATTTGGCCACTTTGACTGTTACTATATCGACAGTGGAAATTTCAAATGTCGTAAGTCGCATATAAAAGTATGTCCCTTACGACATTTGAAATTTCCACCGTCGATATTATGATGCTGACTGTACCTAAAGTACTAGCTACTAATGAAATGAGGAGGAGATCGAATGTTATTTTATTATATTGCAAACAAATTACCAGTGATGTTAATCATCATCACTCACCAGTATCAGCCAAAGGCCGTCCACTGCTGGACATAAACCTACCCAAAGCGACCCAGAATGATCAGTTTTGCACCACCCGCATCCAGGATTCCCGAGATCTTTACCAAGTCGTCGGTCTACCTTGTAGCGGTCTGCCCACGCCGCGACTTACCGTACCGGAGTACGCGGCCGCCACTCAAGGACCTTTACTTTCTTGCCTGATAATGATGAGACACTAGGACCACTAGTTATATCAAATAATTTTTGATACATATTTGTTACAAAGTTTTTGTTTTCTATTAAGGCCAAGGCTCTATACCAGCCCGTCTACCGGCGATTGACAAGTATTCCGTTCAAAGCAAGTACAGTTCGGTAAAGTACAGGGCGGGGAGGTGGATGTGGGTCAAAGGGCTCTGACTGGGTCTCTAAAAGAAACTGAGGCATGATTTTCGTTAGCAGTAGCTTTATATACATACTGCGCTAAAGACTAGGTATATTATCTAAAACTTAAGGATTAAAACTTCAAGTTATTTTCCTGGTAAAAAGTGTTCCAAGACAAGTGCTGCCATCATGATTCACCGAAGTCAGCGGCGCTACCGCGAACATCGATACTCGTAAATTTCGGACGATTGTCTCTGTCACTCTCATGACACCCCTAATTGGAGTAAAAGAGAAAGATGCCCGTAATATACGAACTTCGACGTTCGCGGTACCGGGCCAGATACGGAGAAGTAAACTTGAAGTTGCACAGTTCAGTCGCCATCTGGAACCATAACTAAGTTATCAGAACTAGTTCTCTCCGGATACTTGCATCAAGTTCCGGCCTCCGCCGGTAGATGGCGTTTGGAGCGCCCATGTTTTTTTTTTTGCTACCTGCCGGGCCGCGGTCGGCCGGCGCAACTGGCGCAAGCGTAGTGTAGTTCAAATTCATCCGCCATATTCGTCGTGTCAGGCGGAGTGCAGCGCAGCCGTGACATGTTTTATCGTAAACTGCACACAACTCATGACAACGAGACCACACTGGTGCTTCTCACGTTCAATATTCTTAGCAAATATGCGCTCTGATGGACTCTCAGACGCGTATTCTTTTAGTTTGTTGATTCGTGCATCGAACTGTGTATTGGTGTGTTTATGATAACAGTATTCTCGGCCGTGTATTGTTTTTAGTAAATCCCATGCGATTGCCGGTGTCTAAGCTTTGTGATATTATGCAACGTGACATAACCGTGACCTTCTAGTGTTGTGATCGTGCTTTAGGTGCTTTTGAGGTTAAAATGCAGCTTGGATTGTAAGCGACTGCGCCGAATCATACGGTTAGTAAGTTTTTGACAGTTATATCTGTATTGATAACGAGTTTGTATTTTGTTATGAGTCTGAGAACTGTTTAACTAATATTAACTACTGATACCCTCAATAACTAAAACTTCTTATCTAGTTATTTCTATTTATTAACAATTAGTAATATAATCATTTATTTTTCTTTCCAATTACTCTTTACATCAAAAAACCGTCCAGATTTAAAAGAAATACCTTAATTACTTCAAAAGTATAAGGTGAATAACTGAAGAAGCGACCGTTGCGCGCCTTGCGCGGGCGCGGGAATGCGAAGCGGGGGATAAAACCAAAACGAGTAAAAACCAAAACCGAAGGACCCGTCCTTCATTATAACCATTACCCAAATCGTTTTGTGTACCAACGCGGTCGTTTCTATTATTTGATAATGCACTCACGGAAGCGAGCAATTTAACATTTATTAGGTTAATATGTTGTTGTGGCTAAACAATACGAATATATGCTAATGGGACCGGTTACATGTTGACATTATTAACGGTAGTCGTTCCAATAATGAATCGAATGTCATATGTATATTGCCGCTAATTGTGCATTGGCTACAATTCGGTCAACGACTTGAAGACATAAATAACGAGTACTTAGGTATATATGTTCTAGAAAAGACCAAATACTTTAAATATGGCAAGATTGGCAAGTATTTATAATATCGCCTTAAACTGAAGAGAAACTCTACTTTTTTTAATGTCATGTCGTGTCGTAACGTCTCTAATAACGTTTACTTTATAATTAATTGTTAAGGCCATTGAAGATCTATAAATAAATCCTAAACAGGCTTTCCTCGAAGATAGTACCGACGATAATTTTGAACATCTTCCTCTTTTACTCCAATTAAGGTAACTTAGAGTGACAGTGACAATCATTCGAAATTTACACCTGCATCTCGTAGTATAGAACAAATAAACTATGTTTACATTTTATATACGTCGATATATCCTGCAAAATCTATTACAGAAGACCAGAACCTGTCAAAATCTTCGATAATCAGGAGTCAAACTGCAGGCACTTAAATATGTCCACGCCTACTGATTATTTTTCCCTCTTATCACGGATTGACCTCCATTTTCGCCCGGCTAAAACGTTTCCTATCTGCGCCCGTACCGTTATCATCTCGATAAAACCACTCTAGATACGGTATTCGGTTTCCAATGACGTCAGTTGAAATAGCGCACCGACCGCAACTATGCAGCGCTGGTTTTTTGCAACATGATCGTATGACACAGCTAATGATGACCTATTCGCGGCTTTTGTTTATTTGTGAGAAGGTACCTATTACTTGTCAGTACTTCTATAACAATACAGTCAACCAATTTCATTTATAGACCACTTCGTTCCTTGTGACAGTGAAAATCTATATGAAAGACACAAAAGATCTCTTATTTATTAAAGTCACTGTGACAAGGATCGACGTGGCCTAGAAATCAAATTGGTTGATTATACTTTATTACAAGTTATTATAGAAAGGACTTGAGAAAAATATAAGAAATTACAGATGCTGCAACATCAGATTTGTATTTGTCTGTGACAATTGCTTTCTTACAAGTTGTGTCTCAATGTCTCAAGAAAACATGAAAACTGGGTATGCAAGCTTACCTTCGACGTCTTACAATTGTTATGGTCAACACGTATCGTCTAAATTGTAAAGGCAAAGAGGATTCCAGATCCTGAACAACACCATATTAGGTACTATTCCCAATAGCAATGGAGATAAACGTCAAATGGAATAATAACTATTATAAAAAAAATTCACAACTCATAACTTGTTGTTCCTTTTTACTTATCATGTGGTCGTACTTCTAGGTCTCGTCGGATTTTAACAAACGTTAGTATGTGTGTGTGTCGTAACACACAGAAGCAATGCAAGTTTACCGTCATCCATTACTGTCCAAACATCTCACACGCCCTTCTGACCTCGAGTCACGATATCCAACAATTAATTTCGATATTCATTCCACGTGTTCCACCAGGCATTGAACTACTTACCTGACAAATAATTACCATAAACCATAACACAGTGATTCTACATGTAATTATTGTGACTATGAATCCTTTTCTAACTGGCTTCTCAAAACAGTACTTAGGAGTATCATATCATTTTATGAAAGATTATGTTATGACACTGACTGACATCTGCCATTCATGGTGGATCCCTTATAATTGTTAAAAACTGTATGAAATGTAAAGAGCGGACGGATGTTGTCAAATGTTCCATAGAAAGAATTGTAGAACTTGCATGTGTAGAATTGGAAAGTTATATAGTTATCTGTGTGTATAGGCCACCATCAGCTGATTTCGGCACATTTGAAAGTACCATGGAAAATGTACTGAAATTAGTGTCTAGGAGCCAAAAACATGTTATAGTCTGTGGAGATTTTAATGTTAACTTGCTTGAATCGTCTAGTAACACTGTCAAATTGCTATGTTTGTTTAAATCTTTTAATTTATTCAATTTATTTTTTGAACCTACCCGGGTAGGAGCCACCAGTGCGACATGTCTGGATAATATTTTTGCAATTGCGAATGTTTAGATAAGCAAATTTTTAATTGTTTTAATTCGGATCATAGTGGTCAAAGGGCATCATTTATAAGCCTTGGACAGAGAACTCCACAAACAATAACATTTAGACCCATTACTGGTTATCGTTTGGAATTATTCAAAAACGAAATTCAAAAAAGTCTGTCTTCATTGCCCTATTTTCATTTTACGAATCAAATAGTATGTATAAAGACCTGTTTGGTGTAATTCTTCATAGTTTTAATAAAAATTTCAAATTGAGGACTATTAGTGGGTCGAAAGTAACAACGAAAGCAAAGTTTAGTGAATGGGCTACTGTGGGCATTCACAGAAGTAGAAAGAGGCTTTACGAACTTTATGGGGAAAGGGAGCTCAACAGGAATGCTGGTTTTCTGGACTATGTTAGGAACTACTCCAAGATCTTCAAGAAAGTGTGTTTAACTGCTAAGGCAAACTTTATTAATTCTAAACTCAAAGTGTCGGACAATAAAGTAAAACAGTTTGGAATATTATTAACAGAGAAGCCGGTAAATGTAAATCACGCATTACTCAAGTGAACATTGTCTCAGATACTCAACAGGTAGTGTCAAATGCCGATGTTGCCTCGGCATTTGAAGATTACTTTTCCAACGTGGCTCTAAATACAACACAGTGCCTACAATCATCATCGCCTCAAGCACATTCCTTACTTTGCGCTAATATTAAGAAATGTAAAAATATGTTTGAATTTGAATTTGTAGACTCAGAAAAAATTGTAAAGACATTCAAGTCACTCAACTTAAAGAAGACAGAAGACTTGTGGGGAACGTCAGTCGCGGTCATTAGTCATATTATAGAAGTTATAGCGCCTTATTTAGCTTTAATTTACAATAATTCCGTTTCAGAAGGCGTCTTTCCAGATCTTATGAAATGTAGTAAAGTCATTCCTCTTTTTAAGTCGGGTGAATCGAGTGAACTAACTAATTACCGTCCGATTTCAATACTCCCTGTACTAAGTAAAGTTTATGAAAAGTTAATGTTAAATAGTCTGCTGAGTCACTTTAACAGACAAAGATTACTTACAAGTAATCAGTTCGGTTTTACAAAGGGACGTTCCACAACCGATGCTGCTTCGGTGCTTATTCAACACATTTACAGTATTTGGGAAAATTCTTGTGATGCCATTGGAATATTTTGTGATCTTTCTAAAGCTTTTGATTGTGTAGATCATGGAACTCTCATTCTGAAACTAGAACATTATGGCCTATCAGAAAATGCCTTAAACCTCATGTCCTCATATCTTAGCAATAGAAACCAAACAGTCGTTGTAAATAACACCCAGTCTAGAGGAGCCTTAGTAAAATTAGGAGTACCACAGGGTTCTATATTAGGCCCGTTCCTGTTTTTGGTTTATATAAATGATTTACCTTGTATAGTAGAAAACCGTTGTGATATAGTTTTATTTGCCGATGATACATCATTCATTTTCAAGGTTGACCGGCAATCTACAGATTTTAATGTAATTAATAACACACTAGCTGATGTTCTCAACTGGTTTACTACTAACAATCAGTTACTTAATGCTAAGAAAACTAAATGTGTTAGATTTGCTTTGCCGAATGTTACACCGGTGGTCACTAGATTTTAAAGTATTGAAATAATTAATGCTTAGAGATAGTAGATAAAACATTGCTCTTTGGTTTAATATTGGACAAAAATCTACAATGGAGTCCTCGTATAACAAAACTCGCACATAGATTAAGTTCGGCTGCTTTAGCCGTTAGGAGAATTAGACAAATGCCAAATATTGTGACAGCTAGATTAGTTTATTATAGTTATTTCCACAGTGTAATGTCATATGATATTCTGGTTTGGGGCAAAGCAGCTGACATACAGACTATATTTGTATTACAAAAAAGAGCCATTCGTTTTATGTATAACTTAAGAGCAGGTGCATCTGTTAGAAAACTTTTTAAAGAAATTAATATATTAACTGTAGCTTGTCAATATATATATGAAAACATTATGTACGTTATTAAAAACCTTCAGTTGTTTACCAAAAATTGTGACATCCATACCTATAACACTAGAAATAAGAATAAGCTTGCTATTAGAAAGTGTCGTGTGCGTAAAGTGTATAAATCATTTTTTGGGCAATGTATTCATTTATATAACAAGTTACCTGATGATGCCTTAAAATTACCCTTCCCAATACTTAAGAATTACTTAAAAAAGTCTTTGATGTCTAAGGGCTATTACAGAGTAGAGGATTATTTGACAGACAAACATGCATGGCCCAAACCAGAAACTAACAAAACCGCCTAGCAATTAATTCAACAATTGTATGTACTGCCAGATAATGTAAATGACACAGTTCAGATAAGAAAGCATATTAAAGTATGTCTATGAAGTCGAATTTATTTATACATTATTATTTTTACTTTTATATTTTAATATTTTCTTATCTTGTAATAAACTGTTTGATATGTTTTCTTATCGGACTACGCATAATTATGTAAGTACCTACTTTAAGAATTGATGTATCACTGTTTTGAAAAAATAAGTCCCGCCGTAGTTTCTTGCCGGTATCTTCACGGGTCAGAGGTGTAGGGTTTGAACCGGTGTAGATTTTTTTTTTTGACGTTCATAAGTGCATGTAATGTGCCTAAATTGAAAAATAAAGATCTTTTATCTTTTTATCTTTTTTTTTTACACTAATTTCATCACCTGTCATCGTGTTCTGCTGTAATGATGATAAAATCGCATGTTGTCGTTAGTACGCCAAATTTGTCAGGCCATACTCACACATACTTCAAGACCACTCCTTACACTGTTATCCTGAGCAGCCCTAAATCTCCAATCGCTTCTATGTAAGACACAACCCCTGGATAAACCTAATTAGAGGCCTGCACTAGGTCTCCTTATTTCAAATAATCTAAAGATAGCCATTTCAATAAGAAGTTCAGTTCTGTCAGTCCAATTAAGGCCTTACTGGTGGGATGGTGGTTAAGGATTTTGCTTAATGAGGCTAGTCCAGAGTCTTGTCGGCCGGCGCGACAAGTACGGATACGATTCATTAAATCAGTGCCCGCTTACCTAGATTTCCGTTTTAACCAGTTTAACTAGTATAATTAAGTATAATACTTACCCTGGGCCCCTGGCAACTGTCCATTTGCAGGGCAAAAAAGCGCACAAGTTTTGCTGAACTCGACATGTTCTGCTATAAAATACCCAGTTGTATTATGTACCCACTTAACTTGGTATGTATGCAAATTGCAAATGGGGCTGTGCCTTTTGTATTCCAAAGAAAACATACAATTATTTAGTCCGTATAGAAATAAAAAGAATAAAAATATTGAACAGTCGATAATTCAGTGAGAACAACATTCGATTGAAAACCATTACTTATCTCTAAACCTTGAAGGTAAATGATTACATCCGATTTCTTCACCGGCAAATGGTAGTGTTTTTAGCTGCATCTCGATTGCGCCATTGCTAATCAGTCTCCGTCAGTGCAAGGTGGTCTGGGATCGAGATTGATCACGACCTGTGTGTACTGTGTATTCCCGTTACCCAAGCACAGCCTGATCGAATGCTCAGTCCAACCAGTCAAACTTAAATAATCTGACTTTTGGTCCGAATCACCGGCTCATTCTAAATCTTACGTTCTATTTACGAGTTCTGGCAAAACTAAGCCCAGCAACTACTAGTGTATCGGAGCCTACATGCCAAATCCTGGATATACATCATCATACATTTCAGCCGTATGCAGTCCACTGCTGGACATAGGCCTCCCCTTGGGAGTAGTTGCCATAGTCGCCACGCTTGGCAGGCAGGTTGGCGACCGCAGTAGCTGTAGATTGGGTTTCGACAGACGTTGCTGCCCATCCGTAGGATTTTTCCCTTTGTCGGCTCTTACGACACCCGCGGGAGGAGATGGGATGGTGCTATACTAGTCAGCCGGCATCACACGGCAAACGTAACAACTAAGAAATACGCATCAACTAAATATCCTATACGACGCCAGCTCTCTACAACACATTGGAATAATTCCTCTGAGTTCACTACAGAAACATTCGCTGACCGTTTCCTGTTAGGTGTCAGTGCCTAACTCATACCTATCTATAAAAACTGACCATGAAATTGAGTCATATTCTAGTTGAGAACTGATCTAATGACGCCTGACTATTCAATATGCCGCACTAAGTATATACTTTAGACATAGTGTTTTCTCAATGCTTATTTGTTCAGAGCTTGCTATTTGAGGTAACATGTTACCTACATACTCATAATTAGCAGGTTACATTCCAACAAGGTGAAAGGAAAGTCTTGCATGATTTTTTAGTTACGTTCACATATAAGTATTATGTTGTGAATAATTTTCGCTTGCTGCACTCTCCGGAGTCAATTACTATGGCATCGGTATTCACGGACAAGTGAAAGTATATAATTAACTTAACATATGATAGTTATAATGATGCGCGACGTTGAGACGTTTTTTGGTCAATTATTCCTCAATCGATCATTAACGGTAATGGTACATGTTGGTAAATCGTGAGAACAAACATAGTGTGGAAGTATTTACTACCAGATTTGGCATGACGCGATGATAAGTGGAACTGGTTTGATGTCGTTAAGAGTCGCCGCGTTGTCTCACGCAGAGTAACAAAAAGTTGAACCCTTTTTCCTTTAGCCTACCTTCCATTCGCTTCACAAAAACTAGTTTAAATGTGACCCCTAGTTACGGGAGTATCATATGTAGTCCGAGATCACACTTAATAATGATTTATGTGGTCTGTTTTATAAGCGGTGGTAAATAAGGCGAGTCTCGGACAATACTTGCTCCTCACCTGACACTTGAATGCCGAAGCACTTTGCCATATCACGGGGGTTTGCTTGGAGCCAATTTATAAATGAAGTAAAGTTAAAGCTGAAATTCAAATTTAGATGCTGGCTATCTGAGAACATATACTAAGTATTACTATTCCTTATTAACTAATTGTAAGACAAATGTTCAAGGTCATATATTTTATCTGTTCCTGCTGTAAACTAAGTTACTAGAGCCGTATAAAAAATAATTGTTTTACAAGGGAGCAAAATCCGTATTTGCCTTCTTGTGCTTATATTGAGACAACGAGCATAACGAGTGGTTTTAAAAGTAGTGTCCAAATTAATGTTATACGTCCTTTAAAAGTCCATCCAACCAGCTAACCTCAAAAACATTCAATTCGTATTACATTACTTTGCACTCTTGTGAATGAAACATTGCTATCTGTTTTCAAATAATAAAGAAGAATATTCAGAACTGAAGTGAAAATATATTATCGTTTAGTTTTCAGAACACACACTAATAATATTACGCGGTATTTATATTCCAACACAATATTTGTGCTATAATCGGAATTCTGCTTGTGCTATAATCGGAATTGTGTAGGTTATACGTAAATTACTATCTTGTTATTTGGCCTAAAGAATGGAAAGAGAAACACAATAGATCTTTTGTTTAGTCTTGAAGGTCCCGTGCAAGATAACGCGTGCACTCGAGCCAATTATTCTTTGTGCGGTTTTAAAAAATGGAGGCATTTCGCAAAAGAAAACTGGGCTTTATTTCAGCTTAGTTTACTTCTGCGTTATAAAATGCAAGTATGTTGCTTGTAGTCTGTGGCCCAATTATAAAAGATATACTCTCATCTGTTTTTTAATCATCATCATCATATCAGCCGAGGGATGTCCACTGCTGGACATAGGCATTCCGCAAACCCATAATGACCGGTTTTGAGACACTTCTATCCAATAGATTCCCGCGATCTGTGCCAGGTCGTGGATCCACTTTGTGGGTCGCTTTGCCGTCATCAATTTTTTATATAGACAATAGATATGAACGCAAAATTTCATGGCTAGTTAATCGTGTGATATCTTGAACGCTTTTCTCTCGCATCAAAATGTGTCGTGTACGCCAACGTATCGACAAGGTAACAAATATAAACCTTATCTGTCAGCAGGACAATTGCTTTGACAGCGTCCGCCATAGCCACAATAAAGGTCGGTGGCGTGGCAGGCAGGACAGTACGCGACACTTTAGTGGTTCTTGGCGATCAAAGGGTTATGATTAGGTTGTCTTTTATGACACTTCGCCTTGATCTTACACTCTTGCAATCTGACATGGTACCTACACTAATTGCGATTTATCAATCAATTAATACGTATATTATATCACATGTAACGTTTATTATGAGATTCCATGTGTATCTCATCAGATGAGAGAGTATTATAGGCAACAAATTTAACAGAACGACTATTATTAGGAACACTAAAAGCCCTAAACTACGTTACTTTAGTACATACTGAAATCACTTCCCAGTATGCTGTATTGGTATTTCAGCACTAGCTATTGTGGTGAGGGCATTGAACTCTAATTACACTGCAACGGTGCAGTGCAATGCTCCAGTAAAATTCAGTAACGAGCCTTTATTGGACCCTCGGCGCCGGTTGCGTCATTGCTATGAATTTTAATTTCCGTGCTAAAATTGGTGACAAAATGCCAAAACTGGTTGTTTTTTTCATTCACTGAGCAGTGATTTGTGTTAGACAAATTTTGTTCTGGGCAGAACGGATATGGCATAAGATTGCGTTTGTTTAATGATTTGAAGCTATTTTCAAATAATTTATCTGGGAATACAATCGATGGGATAAAGAGTAAACATTCGTTAGAAGTTGAAGAATTAATCTTATCATGATAACTTATTTAAGGTAGATTTTTCTCTTGATGTCCGGAGCTCAGATGAATTCGGAGAAGAACAAGGCAACCTCCACAGTGCCTGTCTATAAATTAGAGAGATATATAGAACTTTATCTTCGATCGGTATGGTTGAGAATTGGACAGTTCGCGTCAATCAGTCAATAGCAACCAAATATATTTTAGCTGTTTTAGCTGTAAGGATGTATTTCGATTTTTTTTTATTTGGCACTAGTATTACGAAAACGACTGCCATCTAACCTTCCAACCTAGAGGGTAAACTAGGCCTTATTGGGATTAGTCCCATTTCCTCTTGATGTTTCCTTCACCAGATAAATATCAACGAAAAACTCATTGGTTCACAAACCGGGGTTCGAACCCGCGACCTCTGGATTGTAAATCTCACGCTCTTACCGCTAGGTCACTAGCGCTCTTGTGTAAGGATCTCCGGTAATATTTATTTATTCTGTTTCTACAACTTCAATATTTAACATTAAATATTAGCTAGGGAACGAAGTAATTAATTTCAAATACCAATACACCAATAGCATATTATGTAGCGTGTTAAAGATTACTAATAGTGCATCATGCAGACGTAAATGGCAGCGAGCAGGGAGTTATTATGTATAGTGTGGACAGTGTGGTGTAACGTATATATCTTGTAAGCCACAGACGAAGCCCGATACCTATCGAGTGTCTCGTGAATCACCGCCGTAAGCGAGCGCAGCCGAAACCTTTTGTGGATTTTAGAGTTCCGTAAGCCGTATATTCCCTTATTTGCCTAATTAATAAATGTCTAATATGTCTTGAGTATCGTCGGTAATATACTTAGCTGTTTTTTAGCCTAGGAGCTTATACAACATTTTTTTTTCACTATCACGTTCTAGTACTTAACTAAGTATTTAGATACCTACTCTTTTCTGATTGGGACCAAATCAATAGTTTTACTAGTGAGTTTTTCGTTTAGAGAGTATAGACATGTGTTGGCATGGTACCGCGAACATCGAAGTTCGTATATTTCGAGCATCTTTCTGTATGCACAAGTATACACGAAGTATGGCGGTCTGTCGGAATTACCTTTACTGCTATGTTTTATTTAAGCGTAGGTATTGTATTTCCTGTCAAACATAGTAAGATCAATTGATATATGATAAATTATGAAGTACGCGACGGTTCCTTAAAAGAATATGCAAACTTCCCAAATTCCAAAGGGCACACCGCGAACATTAAAGTTTGAAAATTCAGTGAAAGAGAATCGTTAGAAGTTTGAATATTTCGATTTTCGCGGTAGGCCTTCAGACCTTCGCTACGCTAAGCCGACTCGCGCTTACCCAAATGTAAAACCGAAAATCGATAGCTTCGATCGAATCGATTATTCAACGATTCACACACGATTCCACGAATTGCATTTTTTGTTATTAATTTTAATCGGCCCGCCAGCTTCCTGACCATTGAAGTTTCGTTAATCGAATCGTTACTTGTTTGATTGCTCTAAACGAATGTGTGTTTTATAGGACAGTAATGACACGTTTACAGCCCGGTAACAAGTACCCGGTAACGTTGAACAATGTCAGCTAATGTTGCCGCCAATAAATAAAACCTGTTCCATTGTGCTATTGTCGGGGAGAAATACGTTTATAGATTACTGGCTTACTAGACGACACATATAATCGTGTTACGAGTTGTTGTTTCTGCCTCAATATAATAAATACACGCAAAAGCTTAAAGAAACTGCCGCGAAAGCTGAAGTCGCCAACGTTCAAATACGTCTTCGGACACCGGTGGGTTTGGTCTACTTCAATTTTTTCTCGAAACGACCCTTTTACATTGGTAAGTTTATAATTTTCTTTAATTTGATGGTTGAAGATTTTCGGCGACTACAATTTGAACAGAATCCTATACTAAAACAGAAAAAATAAATTCCACATTTTTTATCCCCTATACGCGCTTAAAATGTCGAATTACAAAAATAATGTTCAGGCTAATAATAGAGTATACTAATTGATGACGTGGTCGCGAATACAATTATGCGGATACTTATGCATGTGTGCTGACCATGAGTTTCTCTCAAATGGTTTATAACGGAGTCTAAAGGAGTTAATCGGCTGTCATTGTCGGGAGAGAAATACGTCCTTTCTAACGAGGAAGTGTGAACGAGTAATTGGACCAGGCGAAATTACACGTAAATTAGTTTCGGACATTGTACGTTTAAGAGGCTGTTAATATTGTCAGTCACAGGAAGTAACAAGGACTTGTTTTTAGTAACCTTCATTACTATTTAGTTAATAGGAATGAAAATTGTAATGTAGTGACGATGTATTTGTAAAATTACCACAGAGTCAAATTGTATCAAATCTCTTTGCTTAACCTTGTTTTGTTTTGTTTATTTACTGTTATAAAGACTGTACAAAAGTCATCGTCATTAAGATAATTAGCATGTTATCGTCACTTATGGGCCCATTTTCGTGTATCTACGCCATTTGACATAGTCCAGAGCCAAACTTGACCTGAATCTTCAAACGCCCGAATCTTTCGTATGTGTATTACTAGATTACTACTAGGAGTTAAGAACAGCAGTGTTCAAGCCGACATATTTAATCCTCTGACTGTACAGCGCGTGGAGAACAGTGTCCCAGTAAACGCCATAACGCCATGACATTGTTCAGAAGCATGACGCTGTTAACAGTGACGCCACGGCGTTTGGGACACAGCTTTCCGTCAGTGTCACACTATCTTTGGTGCCCAATATAACCAATATCAAACAATATGTCCACACATGTAACAGAAGGAACGAGAATGTACAGCTGTACGCCGGAGTCGGACGTAATCATCCGCGCCGCGTTTGGCGAGCGACGAGCTCCTTTATAAGGCCTGCTTAGTTAATGTGTCCCGTTAGCTGTAACACACTCGCTAATATTCGGCCTCGGAGCTGTACTCCGGTCGTCGTGTCGTTAGGATAAGGATTATTCTGGTTTCGGTCGAGTAAGAATAAGGGGATCGATTGCGACACGTGAATCAACACGTTCACTGTCCCAATCTGACATGTGAACCTTATGGCTTTGTAATAGAAGCTAGCCGTGGCCCCACATTGGGGGCACGGATAGTGAACGTGTCAAGTTGAGTCTTGGATGGAGTTTGTCTTACAAGTCTCTCCCACTTGTAAGACAAACTCCATCCATTATTCCACTTAATTTGGAGGTTTAAGCTGAAAATGTTTGAGGAAGGCTGTTAGCGTGTGTTGTTGCCTTGTTGTGTGTATGATATTTGGAAGAACCCGCGCCACTTCTGTAGGAGATTGGCTCAGATCAAGTAGCATACTCGAAAATAGGTTTTTGCTCAGGTGTGGACAAAAATTATGAAGGTGTGTTACGTAGTAAGTTTATGACGAGAGCAGTTTTTTCTTTATTGATCAGCTTTTTTATAGTCCTAAAAGATAATGGGTGTGCTAGGGACAGCAGAATCTTAAGATTATATAGATACAAAAAAAACAACGTACCTTAGAAAAACAGGTAATGATTTGTGTATCTCTCCGTACTCAAAATAGGTTTGAATCCTCACTTCCACTTAAAACACTCTTCTGTGTACTGTGTACACAACACATGCAATATTTTCATTGTTTATTCGTGGTTGTACCTATGTATATCAAGGTTTTAAGTCGCACGCATGATAAATTACTTAATTCATAAACAAAACGTTAAATAATAAATGGATTAATGTGATTACTGCTTGTTAAGACTAATACAACAAGTATCAGTGGACGTGAAATGTCATGATGTTAACTCTTTTGATATGTGACATTTTAAAAAATTACCAAGTAAGTCAAAAAAGGTTCAAGACAAAAATAGTTTTGCTTACCCATAATGGACATTTAGACATTATGGTCAGAATCTGTTTTTTTCAATCTTGAAGATCATAATATGCAAGCGAAAGTGAAAAAGATAAAAATATAACAAAATAAACTGCTCGTGCTGTGTTGTTGACTGGAGTATCCTCGTGTCAGCGAAAATTACCAGCAATTAAAGCTTGTACAGATTTACGTAGGTAGTAATTAAGAAGGCCTTATTAAGCATGACTAGCTCTGGATGGCATGCTCCTAAGTAGTTTTTCGCTTTTGATGAGTTAGTATTCATGGTATGAGGACAGCCTGTTTATGCTAGATAGCAGCGAGACTATGCAGTTAGACATTTTATTTATACAGTAATTAAAATACCCAGGTCCCAGATACCAGATATGGGACTATATTCTAATGCAGACTTTTTTTTAAATAAAATTAATCGTACAGAATAATAACAATAAATGAATTAAATATAACATGAGTGTTATAAAAGTTTAATTTTTGTGTTTCAGAACTCAGATAACGTCTACATTTACATGTTTAGAGGACCTCCATCAAAATAGTACATTTCGATACTAGTGAAAAAAAAATTATTGCTTGCTTTGTCGTGCGGGGAATCGGAGTACGTACCTAACTGTTTTAATCATAAAGAAAAACTTATTAAATGTATGTTGAAAACGCTTACCCTGTAAACAGTCAGTAAGATCGTAATTTAAACATAATTTAGATAATGCTACGATTATTCTGTACATACTACGTAACATGTTAGGGGCTTCAGTAATTTGTTCCATAAATCACTCCAGCTTACATTGTATGAAGATTCCTATTCGGTACATTTATTACTTCCATCTACACTTATTTTATTGATAAGACGACTTTACGAGTATATATTACAAACTATTTAAAAAATGTCTATGTACGAAATAATAAAGTAGTTCTGATAGCTAAGAGTCTTCAAGTGTGTCTTTAGGTTTCAGTTAACCAGTATTATGCGCTATTTGTTTTCGAACTATTGCCACTGAATTTGAACTATAGTTACTTTGGTTTGACGGAGAATGCGACTCACATGCGTTCGCGCAGCTATGAAAAATAAGTCGGTAGCAGCTCGTGCATGCCTGCGCATACAGTAAACAGATATAATTAAGGTCGCCGCGGCCATATTAATGCGTCTGATCAATATTCATGGCAGGGGTCAGATCTGCTATCAGACGCTGGGTCCAGGTCAGGCGAGATTGTGCTCGAATCAATTAGAATCTTTTGATAACAAACTCGACGCAAATCTGCCAGCTCATTTTAAAACATTAATATTATATTGTTTTGTTTGCGTTTTGGTTTTTATATGTCATCTCCGGGGAATAAATTATTGATACCCTATCCAAACTTCCTTAACTTATCTCGCTTTTCGTCCCATATGGAATAAAAACAATCCTATGCCTTTCCCTAGATTTAAAACTACCTTCATACTTATGTTAGCGGCTGAAGACATGGAGAGTTTAATACGTACTTTTACTGTTTTAATATAATTTTATTGTATGAAGGTAACATAATAAAATCTTTCAAATTCTCATTGTACAGAACTTGCGTGAGATCTAACGTTTCATATTGTACACGACTCACGCGCTTCTCAGCCTTGACTGCATCTGCGCAAATACGAATTAAATATTTTAATATGGAAACATACTTAAATAGTTTAGACGTAATGGGTATTAGATATTAGATTTTTTACCTATCGTTGGGTTTATAGTACTTGGCTGATGAAGAATTTTGGACGCATCTTGAGGACTTGAAAAGAAACACTCGATTGTGCCAGCCAGAAAGCCTACCGCGAACCACTTCCTTCGTTGGTTCGTCTATTTTCCCCTTTCTCGCTCATATCAGCAAATTTATAGAGACGGAGATAGTTTTCGAATTATGATTTTCGCTGTAGACCTTTTGAAATCACAAAGACAAATCCTTAACTCCACATGTATCTTCCATGTCATGGCAAAGAATCGCAAAAATTAACCGTGTCGCTGGCTCGCCCTGGCCCTGCAGTTTTTATTACAAACGTGCCACCGCCATGTTTTGGGGTAATTACCCTTAACATTAAACTCCGTTTATCTTGAGGATGGCACCTCAATTATTGATTTCTCCATAATTCGGCACTTACTTTATTAATGACTGTTTACTGTATTTGCGGTTGTATTAAGGATGTATTACTTGCCTTATTAAGGAGTGCATTTAAAATCTGCGTTTGAGGCTACCTAAATGGCTCTTTTATTGAAAATACTCTTAGATATTTAAACCGTGATAAAAACCTAGCTATATGAAGACTGGAGACCAGAAACAAAAAAATGGAGGATTTTTTTTCAATATTGCATACTATTAGATTGATGCATGCAATGTTGTGCGAAAAAGTGATTCGCTTTGCCCCATTGCGATTTAGATGAACCCTTTGATAGTGTTCAAAAGCTATTTACCATGAATGAGCTTCATTTACTTTGCTTTTCAATCGCTGCCTTCATCAGCCGACCCACTTCAATATCATTGGACATCTGAAGAGCGCCGCATTCCGAAGGAGCATACTAGGAGCAGGTATGTAGATGAACTAGAAAATAACAATTTTTGTTAGTTTATCAAGGTTCTTTACAGTAGTTAGTCTTACAATAGTTGTTAGTTATATACAGAAGGAAAAATTGGAACAGATGTGTATTTTTTTGTGTGGCCGCTTCCTCGCACAATGTATCAGCATTGAGATACAACGAGGAAATGCCGTCAGCATCCTTGGTACAATGCCTTAAGGGCCTTTTTTAGATTTTATACTGTAACTAGTTAAGTACTTGTAGTTATAATAATACGATTGTAATTTCTGTAATTAAATGTATTTTCTTTTTTTATCTCACTACGACGAAGGAAACGCAAAATATTGGAAAATGTATCATACTGATAATTATATTCGAAATACTTTATACCTACAAATACAAACTTTATTAAAATGTGTTCTTCGAATTGCATATTTTGTTATCTCTTGATAAGTAGTTGCTTCAACATGATTATCTTGGATTGGTAAGGTATCTCTTATCGATTCCCCTCTGTCCACTATATCTTTGGCCGATTGTGGGATATAGTTTTGATTTATTACTTTATTTGTAGATACGCTATTTATGGCTACTAGAAGCCGGAGAGTATAAGATGATGAGTCATTTTACGAGTACCAATATGTGGCTATGTGTGCTAGATAAGGTTGGGTTGAAATTATTACACTTTATGAATCTAATGATCTTACTAGATGATGCCCGCGGCTTCGCCCGCATAGTTAGAGGAAACTGTAACATATTGAGTCCTCCCGTGGGAATAAGATGTTTTCCCGCTGGAAAAAGTAGCTTATTTATGTCACTCTCCATCCCTTCGACTACCTCCACTTAAAAATCAGGTCAATTCGTCGCTCCGTTTTGCCTGTAGTATGGATGCATGATTGAAATGGTAGAAACTGTCATGTTACATAAGCTCATATCACCATAGATATACTATTATAACTAGATCGAGTACTAGCCCGAAAAAAGCGAGCCTAGTGAGATAGCTACCACACAGACCTTTGTCTCTTTCTATAGGGTGACCACGTTAATTTTAGAAGTTAAGAAAATTCTAAATAAAATCTTAAATACAATAGTGTTCTGATGTACTAGATCGGTGTAGAGACCACGCCGGCAGCTCTGTATTTTTTGCTCCCCAAAAATTTTAACTTCGAATACTTATATAATTTATTAAAAATCGTTTGTGGTATGTAATTACAAGAAATTAAACGGTAAAACAGATTATAACGATGATTTCTAAAATTAAATATAAATAACCAGTTGGTGAAAGAATAAAAATAAGCTCTTGCTGTGTTCAAATTTAAGAGTGTCGGTGGAGTAAACACCAATCTTCTTTTCTCTCCGACAGCCTTCTTCATATTTTTTAGATACGTAAATCGGTAATGTCGGACATCAACAAACCAGTCGGACCGATGACCGGGTCGCCGGTAGTCGGTGGCCGCAGTATGTTAAAGTGTTCTCCATGTGTGTGCTCCATGTGGCAGTCTATGGCAGAGGCCTATATTTTGTCGTGTGGATTAAAATACAGCCTAAACTTTTACATCATATAATATAATCGGAAATATTTATGTATTAAATATGGTTTTCTTATTACAACGTATATTAATGTGTAAAACAATAAAATGTTACGTTCAGTTTTCAATGTTCAGATTTTCATTTTACTTGAAAAATATTTTTGTTCTTCAACCACCATTTTGTTATTTACGATTCTTATTTTATAAAATTAACCTCATAACCATTTATGTTTGTAATTTCCTGTAATTGACACACACGATTTGAGTTTTACATGTTGATTTTTTTTAAATCTTTACCGGGTGAAAATTCGCATTTTGCACACTTATATATTCTATATGTTTATTAGGTATATCAAAAAAATACACGCAGGAAATTAAACCACTATAACCCCGCTTCTGTGGGAATTACTTTGCCCCAATTGCTATATTCCCTCTACTATAATATACAATGACAATGAAACCACATTTTACAAATTTTAATAAATATGTTTAATGTACTTTATCTCAACACCAACATTAATGTTGTCCTGTTGTGTAATTGTCCTCGTCCATGTACAAGCATGGTTACCCTAGATCTAGTTGACTTTGGGTTGCCATAGATCTAATATTATTCTAGGAATAGCATCATTCAGAAAGGGACAGAGGTCTGTGTACTAGCTGTCCTACTCGGCTCGTTTTTTTTCTTCATATTCGGCGAGCGAAAGTAAACCTTAATACGATGCATATAAAGCACGTTTCACTTATTGGTATTTTTCACAGGGCTTATTCCAGTTATACTAAAAATTCCTTGCATATCACATTACTGCTGCCACTGTCAAGTCGCAGAATGACAGTTATATTCCTTATACGCCCGTTTTGGGTGGTACGCATGTCGTTATGAATGTTATCTGTGCAAACATTCATCGGGCATGCACTATCGCTTCGGCACACGTTGACGACTCATAAGCAGAACTATCAATGCATTTGTCACGCGTTTAACTACAAATTCAACATTACAAATGATGAATATTTTCTACTGGCGCAGTTTAAGACGAAATATCGATAGCTACTACTTTGAAAATGAATGGCAGTTAATACCAAATAATATAAATAAACTTAGTTTTGTCTGCATCTTCTCATTACGGATTACGGATAAAACCAACCTTCACTTGTTTTTTTTTAATATCTCCATAGACGTTTGTAATTTCTTCACACTCTTTAGATATATGAAATGTGCGTGACAAATATGAAAACTCTTTAATTAGCATTAGAAATCCAGTTGGTTTATAAGCTGTATAACTTGTATTGCAGGGTAATACCTTAACTTTGTATGAAGTGGTGCGGTTGCTTTCCAAGAATTACATTATGTATGAAGAAGGTAAGTGTTATTTGAACATGATTTTCAAAGCTGAGCCATTAGTACAAATGGGCCGGTTGAAGTTTTAGATCTGTTTAGAGCATTTAAGCTAGTGTCGGTTACACTATCCGACCAAAATGGAAATCTGTAATAGAAAACGCAAATATAAGGTATGGAAAATCACATAACTTTTCGTTGTCTAAGTGTCTACCGATACTTTTTTCGTTTCGATGGGCTTTTGTATGAATGATAGTCATCTTACCTACGGCTCCTGTGATTTATTCTATCTACCATATTAATATTATAGTTTTAGCCAATAGTTCTGAATTCTGAACAGTTGTCTGGTTGTTGTTGTTGTTGTTGTTGAAATCCTACCATTTTTCTTTTACAATATTTTGAGCAAATTTGGTAGTCTTTTAGTCAATTGAGTTTTATTTTTTCTTTATGCCGGTGCTACGGCCATTTAACACGTAAAAATTGAGCGTTACTCAATACTGTCTTTGGAAAATGGTGGCATAAAACATTTTTTTTATCGAACCACCTCATATATTGATGTATCAATTGATACTGTCTACATACACGTGAACGCCATTTGCAAATAAGTTTTACGTATACCTACCGCACTTAAACTCGTCGGTGGAATGTAAATTAGAAATATTTGTATGATTGCTGGCCTGCTGGTGGCGTCGGGTTGCGTGTTGTTGAATAATGATCTGTTTACAACCTCAGCACGGTAGCCTTATAGACTGCCTTGGAATATTATAGTGCATAGTAATGATTTACTTACTATTTTAATGATATACTGTGTGTAAGTCTAATACGGGCGAAGAATTAAACCAGACATGGGATTTACCAGTATAATCATTAACCAAAAGGTTTTTCTTTAATTATACCTATTATACATATGTAATTATTTTTTGTAAAATTTCTGAGCAGTAATGTACTGCGAACATTACGTGATATGAGCTTTTGAAACAAACTGCCAACGAGTGTTTAACTCGAGTATGTTGCATTAGCCCAGGACCGGGACAAGGCGATAAAGGGCTGATATAATAATGATGATGATGATGTTGCATTACATTGCGGGCCGAATTATTTTATATGGGTAAAAAGTTTATTGTACTTCTAAGCAAAAGTTGTCTAAATATATTTTTTATTTCCTATTCTACCCTCCGTTAAGAGATTCGCACGTATAACATTTACACACTGTATATTGGATATAAACTGAATTAAAGCAACACTATATCGAGGTGCACTATTTAAATACAGCCATTACAAATGTTACCATACATTGCCTGTACCTGTTAACTACTGGGTTTGTTTAAAGAAATGTATGAACACATATGTATTTACTTATGTAGATGTTTAACCACATGTTTTATGTCTGGGAAATATACGAATGAACCGTTATGGATAGCTGTAGTAGCAAAACCTATACCCATAACTGTTATTGGGATGATAGTACCCACTCTAGAAAGAAAATTATTATGTGTAGGTATAATTTAGTTTAACATGGTGTAATAATAAATGTTACCACTGATAAAACAGCATCCTTGGTACAATGCCTCAAGGGCCTTTTTTAGATTTAATGCAATAACTAGTTAAGTACTTGTAGTTTTCATAATATTGTAATTATTGTAAATGAAGAATTGGGAAATGTAACTAATAATAAGGTAGGAGTTAGATCAAGTCCCATTTTACAGGGAAGCACAAACAGTAGTACAACCTCTTTTAATACCCCTCATAGATAATAATTAAACATCAAGCAAACACATGGTATTGTCATTCAAAAGCACTGAATGACAGTTCATATTATTTTAACACATTTAAATCAAATTTTGGAAATAATTTACCTACATTTGTATTATTTCATTTAGAAAGTACCATATTTTGGTTGGTAGTGAATTATAAATATAAGCATTGTTCACCTCTAAAAGTTAAACATATTGGAAAAGACTACACTGTCAGACGCTGTTACCAGACCTGCGTAGAACTCTCAAAGGTTGGTTGTGTACACAATTTTAATCATGAAAGTATTTCGGCTCTTGTTCGACACTAAAGCATTATCGTCTTTTACTGTTAGTTATTTTAATGGAGGAATTCAACCACATACATACTAAAAGTTGAAATAGATGACATATACTTAAGAAAAAGCGACGAGGACCTCCAGCGTTCGAGAGCGTTAAGTATATATCATCTTTTTCAACTTTTAATTTATATAGTAGAGTATTACTACTTAAAAAATCAAAGCAAATCAAAATATTTCATAAAAAAAAATTTGTTCTTAGTTTCACACATACATACATTTGTGGTGGCAGAAGTTGGCCAAAACTGTTAGACCATTGCGTTTACTCAGTACAAAAACGTCTATAATTTTTTTTAGTACTACGATAATCGAAAATTTTCAAAGAAAACTGATAACAAATAGATTAACTGGTCTAAAGGTGTCCCAATTTTACCATTTGGGTACAGAATCGCCCGCTTACTTTTGGGAGATAGGGCATCGTTTGCGTGAGAAGGGCCGCGATCCTCGCTCTGAGGCCCTGAGTCTTCTGGTTTAGCAGATCTCCATTGCACTTCAACGGGGCCATGCGGCGGGGATAATGGGGACCTTAGAGCCGGGATCAATTCAGGGGGATTCTATAGGATTAATTTTAAATATATATTTTTTAGTGAAATAGTTATTGTAAATTGTAATTATGAATTAAATAAATTAACATACTTGTTTCTCTGAAAAAAAAAAATGTTACCTGACACGACATGTGACAACCAAATTATGAAAAGAAAAATAGCATAAAGTTGTTCTAGTTGCCGTTGCTGATGTGCCGATGAGATGCCTAAAATAAGTTTTGAGTTTAGACCCTAGGACATCACTCACAAATTTGCATAATGTTCGACCCGCACAATATGGAATATCAGCGATGGTAAATAGACTATATTATAATATATAATAATAGCGGGCACCATGCTGAGTTGGGACCGTTTCGCCGCATTCCTTATGTTATTGTATATTATATTACCGTGCTCTCTTGTTTGTCACAAATCAATATATTTTATTGCTTCATATTGACTAGGACTTCGAGAATTATATTAGTACTAGCTTTTGCCCGCAGCTTCGCTCGCGTTAGAAAGTAGCCTTTGTCACTCTCCATCCTTTCAAGTACCTCTACTTAAAAAATCACGTCAGTTCATCGCTCTGTTTTGCAGTGAAGCCGGACAAACAAACAGACAGCCAGACAGACAGACAGACACACTTTTGCATTTATGTTGCATCTGTCAAAGCGTGATAAAATTTAATAGTTATGTTGTGTATCCATTCAGCGCCATATATTGGGATCCATGAGAAACACTTATTTTTCTCAAAACCTGATTGATTTATGGTTAAATAAATGTAATGTTGATATTTTTAAACTAAATAGTTAGCGCGAGAGACACTTCCAAAGTGGAAATAAGAGTCCCCCCTCCCCTTTGCGGAAAGCTCCATACAAACTTCCACCCCCCATTTTAGGAAAGTGGGCTGTTACAAAGGGACAAAAAGTTGCCTATGTCACTCTCCATCCCTTCATCTACCTCCAGTTTACAAATCACGTCAATTCGTCGCCCCGTTAGGCCGTGAAAGACGGACAAACAAACAGACAGACAGACACACTTTCACATTTATAATATTAGTATGGATTCTGTATAAGTAACAAATTATGTCAGTACTTGTATTTAACATTCATATTACTAACATTTGTTTTACTGTGTTTTTAAACATTATCCTCAATAATAAAAAACGTTATGAGATAATGGTAACCTTTGCAAAACTATAATATATAATATTGAATCAATATTCTTGCCAATTAATATACCAATGCAATAATACCTACTCGTGGTTCGTTGTACATATTAAACAAATTTAACCACACGTGTTGAAGTCCGATGCACTGCATTATCTTACGGCTCGCGTTACCTTTATACGACCGAGATAGCACTTGCACCGTCAAGGTAATACAATACCTACTTTATTGCAAAGTGATAAGGTCCATAATATCTTTTGCATCCACCTACGAGTATATATAAAGCGTGGTAAGTAAAACATATTATGCATTGCTAGGTATCAACATGCATAAAGAAGGGACACTAACGGCTTACCTTGGCAAAAGGTTCTAGGTATTGAACAACATAATCAAAAAGCATAAAAGTCTATATTTATGCATAAGTACTTATATGTAGATACTAATGCTTTTACCCGTATGAAATGCAAATGTAAATTTTAATTTATTTTCCTTTGTACATTTTAACAAAATAAAACAGTGTTACAGTTATTATTGTTATTAGAGTGAATCAACTATTTTGTTGTTATTCTGTCCCAACAGCCAGGGGGCAACTGAAGCATAGTTTGTTACAAGAAATGTGGCACTGCGTACCTACTACTGACGCGCTTGGTAAGTTACCCATTATGGAAAAGACATATCTACAAATATCTATTGTATTGTGTATTTAGATGCAATTAAACTGTTTGGAGAGTGACCCAGGGGAACGTAACCATGGCAACAAGGGACAGAATAATTTGTTGAGCCTTGAATTGAGCCCCATGCAACTTCAACTGTGCAATTCTGCGAGTTATGTTATATATTAACAGTAGGCACTTGTAATAAATTACATAATTAGGTACAGTCGCCATCAGATATTTCGGAGCTGTGGAGATGGTCATAAATATCGGAACATGCACTTTACCGCCCTGACAATAGAGGCGTTGCTCTGATATCTGTGACCACTTCCACAGCACCGATATATCTGATGACGACTGTAAAATAGACGTTTTATAAGTTTTCATATACGTGACTAACGCGATTAAATAACAATAAATAAAATAAATATTTCGGGACAATCTTACACAAATCGAGTAAAGGCTTGTGTTGTAGGTACTAGACGACGATATATATAATATATAGATACATATAAATACTTAAATACATGGAAAACACCCATGACTCAGGGACAAATATCTGTGCTCATCACACAAATAAATGCCCTGACTGGGATTTGAACCCAGGACGATCGGCTTCATAGACAGGATCACGACCGGTCGTCTCGAATATGATATTTTATCAATTAGACCCGAACAGATGTTTTTATGGACTTCTTGTTTTTTACCATCCTTCAAGTGCACGATCGGATTGTCCGAATTGGGTCAGTCTTGTTCGATGTTATCTCATCTGTCATTATTGGCCGTGTCAACGTTAAAAGCTCTATCAGAGTACATCACGAAAGTAACGGTGCGCGGCTCCTGACGCAGTAAGATGCGATCTTAGGGTTTGGAACTATTAGATTGAACGGTTGGATTGGATTGAACCTATTCCGTTCAGCGAAATAGTCAACTTTCAGTTTGAAAGTCGGTTGTTGATATGTAATGTTTTCTTGTAAGCATGGATCATGTGGTGATCATTTATTTTTTTCAGACAATTGTCTATGCTTTATAATATGTTGTTATTAAGTAATACAGGTCAGTCACAATAGAAACAAAACATCGCTTTTCACTTCGCACTCATATTCTTAAATACATTTATGTTTGACAAAAATGTATGCAGTTTGGGAGATATCTGCCGAATCTAAAAAAAAAAACAATGGAATTACGGTTTTTTGTGAGTAAAGAATTATTCGTAGCTTTTTAAGTACATAGCCTTAAGGGGTCCAAATAATAAATATAATTAGTACTAAAATCAGAGATAGTACATTGTCGATTTCGACCGAGCTAATAAGCGTGATTTAAATTAAATGCATGTTTTTGTCGATTTGTTAACACAAATTAATGAAATCATTTATGCGTTTAAGTAGCTACTAATAAAATGTAGTTTATCAATAAAAGCGGAGATATGCGATTAATATAAGGAAAAACAATAATATAATTTATATTACGTACAATTAGTAATTAGTAACTGGCTTCCTATCCTTTTTGATAAACTGTAGCTTTCTTTACTTTTTCTTTTTATAAAATCTTGTAAATGGTTTGTCGACTCGGAAATTAGTTTCATTAAAATGCGAAAAAATATATAAATAACATTGCATCTTCTCGTGGAGCTTAAAAGTGTCCATTAAGGATAAGTAAAGGATGGTTATTTTTTTATGGTTGCGTAAAGTCAACTTTCTACTTTTTGAGAAATGAAGGTCTGGTTCGGACACCATACGGTTACTTGCGGGGTCGTGTGTCGGTTTGCAATACGAGTATTGCTACAATTTACTCATACGATACAGATATAATACAAATTGACTCACATTTAGATGGGACATTAGTTTTGTATGTACTTTGTACTATGACTTAGTATTTAAAACGTGTAATTCTGGTGGCTCAATCAAATGTTTCATGTCACTAGTTGCCATGGTTACGTACATCTGGGTCACTCTTAAAACCATAGATTTTGGCAGCTAAACACACAAAACATGCATATTTGTGGTAGATATATGTCGCTTCCAGAATGGGTCAACTATACCAAGCGTGTTAGTAGAACGCGGTGCCATATTTCTTCTAACAAACTATGCTTCAGTTGTCCCCTAGCTGATAGAAATATGACAAAATAACAACAAGAAATATCACAATGGCATCAGTGAAGATCACTGATCATCACTGAATGGGCTCAGTGAAGATCAGCGCTGGCTCCTAAGCTGGTAATATGCTGAATTCGGGTATACTCGTATGTAAAGCAATACCTACTAGTTATTTATAATTCCTTACTTTCTATCTCAATCTTTAAGGGACGTTAAAACTGTGTTTACGTAGTCTAATATGTTTATAGTCAATTTCACGATATTTAAGAATTGTAGGATAATTAATCGCGATAATAGCTAATTTCTATTAAGAGCATTCCCCTAATTCAGGCAAACGCACTGGCGTATTTATTACGCTTAATCATAGTAGGTTAACACTATTCTTAATATATAAAGCATACATATTACTAAGCCGGAAGACGCTGGATGCAGGTTGCTTCCAACCGGTACATGTGGAGATCCAAGGGGGAGGCCTATGTTCAGCAGTGGACGTCTTATGGCTGAGATGATGATGATGATGATGATTACTAAGAATATTTCTCTGTATTAACACAAATTAACTTAATTATTACTTTATGCTACCATAAACAAAGAAATACCCGGGTATGTCCTTAAACTACGTCCAACAATGAGAGGTAGGGCACAGCGATGACCATCACGCTTGAATCTGGGGCAGCCCAACTGGGGAAGTACCTCCTCCTTACAGAAGACCACAGCCATAATAGCACTGCTACCTTTCAGGTATGTAGTGTTGTGTTCCTGATGGTGAATAAGGTTCCCAGAGCTCCAACCCACTTATAGGTCGGCAACGCGCTTGTGACTCCCCTGTGTTGCGGGTGCCTATGGCCGACGGTAATTGCTTACCATCAGGCAATCCGTCAGCTCGTTTGCCATCTTTGTCATTAAAAAAAAAAACTCCGAATTTTGAAGGAATGCGACTTTGTATACTTAACATACATTTTCATTAATTACTTGAATGATTCTTGCCTGTACACTAAGTCTATAAAGTAGGTACACTACTTAGAATGTATTTGTGATAATTGTGGCACCAGACCATAAACTACCCGTATACTATCAATCGCCGCATATCCTTCCGATGCAATCTCAAAGCGATACCAGCACAATACCTCCATTTATCGAACGCCTTGAATTGCCCACTTGCGTAGAAAGCCAATACAATTATTTACTCTTCACAAACTTAGATATATATTCTCCTTGCCATTTGAATTTTAACCTTATTATAATCAGATAAAGATGCTTTTGTAATATGTCTAATATTAGTAATACGAGGTTCAGAAAGTAAAAGTTTGATACGATTCCGACTAAAGATCTGATAGTGTCTATTGTGCCTCCATTTTGAGAGTTCGATGACTTCTCGTTCATCAAATTGTAATAATTCATCCTTTTAAATGTTGTGTGGTTCACAGCTTGAGTCTGATGCGTTTAAGAAGGTGTTTTGATTTTAATGGCGGGCTGTGTCGGTTACCGTTGTGCGTATTCAACTGATTGAAGAACTATTTCATAGTGCTTTCTCTTTGGCCTTTATCCTATTTTCGGGGGTCGACTTTTTTATACCATTGAAGTGGCAGACAAGCTCACGGGCCACCTGATGGGAAGTGGTTACCGTGGCCTATGGACTTGTGCAACACTAGGGGCATCACACTCGTCCTGCCGACCCTGTTAAAATCTTCTGTTGCCTTTCTTGAAGAACTCCATATTGTAGTCGCTCGGGAAAACCATCATTTCCTTGTTGGGGCTCGTTTCGTATCAAGAAAACAAGAAGTAAAAAGATCCTTTTTAAATTTGATTGATTAAATATAAAGAAAAGGTTTATGCCATACAAAAGTCTTCAAGGCAATCAACTGCGCTACCGCGAAAATAAATATTGGTAAGTTTTGAACGATTGTATCTGTCACTCTCATGGAGCTTTAATTAGAGTAAAAGAGAAAGATGCTCGAAAATTACAAACTTCGATGTTCGCGATTCCAGGTCTGTTCTCCATGCGCATGCCATCCCATGTCTTTAAACGACTTTTTGACTCTCGGATAGATTTGCCCGATGCATAATGTATACGATACATAGAACAGCACTAAGCAGAAAATAACAATATTTATCGTTAATATCGTTCATATCGATAGTGCATGCTATTTATCGTTATATGCTTACAATAAACTTTAACATACAAACATGCAAATAATATATGGTGGTTCCCACATATATGTAAAATAAACTTTCTATGTATAAGTAGACACCGCATTTTGAAGCGTTTACAGTACTTCTTAATTTTCTTCTTTGGACCCGGGTATGTCCTTAAACTACGTCCAACAATGAGAGGTAGGGCACAGCGATGACCATCACGCTTGAGTCTGGGGCAGCCCAACCGGGGAAGTACCTCCTCCTTACAGAAGACCACAGCCATAATAGCACTGCTACCTTTCAGGTATGTAGTGTTGTGTTCCTGATGGTGAGTAAGGTTCCCAGAGCTCCAACCCCCCTTAAAGGCCGGCAACGCGCTTGTGACTCCTCTGGTGTTGCGGGTGCCCATGGGCGACGGTAATTTAAAAAAAACCAATATCTCATGTGATTCTGAATACATACATAGTTTAGGTACACGAGTACAGTCGCCATCAGATATATCGGAGCAACGCTTCTATTGTCAAGGCGGTAAAGTGCATGCTCCGATATTTATGACCACCTCCACAGCTCCGAAATATCTGATGGCGGCTGTACGTTTAAATAGAAGAAGTGCATGCAACTAAAAAAAAAATTAAGTGATCGCGCTTCCAAGCTAAATCAGTACGGGGAAGTCACGCTTTCCTCACGAGCTACTTATTGTATTTGCTATTTACACATTTTTACCTACATTCAATAATAAGTTGAAAATGGTAACTTTCATAAATATATTTAAACTTTATTGCACATAAAAATAGTACAAAAGGCAAACTTTCTGCCATAAGGCATACCAGGCAACCATAGGGCCATACAAAAATGCGTTGAATCCAAGTAGTGCCTGTCACGAGTCGCCACCACATGCATCTACACAAATATTTTACGCAGTGGCTAGGGAGTACAGTCGCCATCTGATATATCGGAGCTGTGGAGGTGGTCACAAATATCTGAACAACGGCTCTATTCTCAAGGCGATAAAGTGCATGTTCCGATATTTGTGACCACCTCCACAGCTCCGATATATCTGATGGCGACTACGTTTTTGCCAACTCGTGGTAGGCTCGACGCAAAGCTTAGTACCATTTACTTACACGGTAAGTGTTAATTATACTTATTATATCTTGAATGGGGACAGTGGGTAACTAATGGTCCATTCACATGAAATATGCGCTCTCGCTTTTCCGATGCGCCTGCGACCCGACACCGTGACTCCGCCATACAATTACAAGGTCGCTTACGTATGTGAATCTTGTGGTCAGTGGGTTTGGGTTTTACTTTTTCCGGTTATAAATGGCTTCGTATTTGTAAGACTAGTAAGGCGTTCTGAAATAGAAAATTTAGTTAACAAGGCAGTTTGTATGTACTGCCTACTGCATTTATTTGTTTAAATGTACGGGGTTGAAATAGTATTAAAACAAAAAACAGCTAACATCACTAAATTGAAGTGGGAGTGGTGACAAATCTTTGTTGGATTCTACACGCGCGAGCTTACAGATTAGTTCACCTGTTTAGGGAGACCAAATAAGGACCCTTATAAGTGTCCTTATTTGGTCTCCTGTTGATCCGTTTTCCGCTTTTATTTTAAGTCAAGTCCGAAATGTGCAATTAATTTTTGGTTCCACAATTGTATCAACCCGATTATCCGGTGACCGATCACTATTTATTTCTACCTTTTCACAAATTTTGTCCTATCCTTATAATTATAATATTCTGTACGATTACAATATTTTTTTTTTACTAATTAAATACATTTACGTATTTACAGAAATTACAATAGTATTATGATAACTTAACTAGTTAAACTATAAAACCTAGAAAAGGCCCTTGAGGCATTATACCAAGGATGCTGGCGGCATTTCCTCGTTGTATCGCAAATCTGATACGTTGTGCGAGGAAGCCGCCAGCTCTTCGGCACCAGTTACATCAACTAGACGCTGCGCGACTTCTGCAAAAAGTTTATGCGCGCTGGGATCCCATGGACCTAGTCTCTACGCCAAACGGTACAAAACAGTTGTTTACAAAACTTGGACTATATTCACACATTCTTCATTCTAGGTAACAAACAATATCTAATACCACTAATAAGACCCGATTTAATTTGTAATTATGTCGTTACGCGACTACCAACAGGAAAACATTGCATATATAATTTTCAAATAAAATAGTTTAATAAACATTTTTATTACAATCACTGCATAAGTTTAAAGATTACCTTATAAATGTTATAATTAGAAACATATTCACTTTACGACCAATAAAGCCGACGCAACGATAACAACGGTTTATCATATTCATAAAACATTTATATCTCTTATAGAAACTACCAAATATCATTTGATCTCTAGCTTCGTAACAACTACAAGTGATTGAAGATCAGATTATTACTGGACTGATGGTTTCGGCAAGCGCAGCGAATACTATATCTGCATTTTATTAATTAACAATTTTAATGACTTCTCTATAGAATACTAGAAGTCATTCTAATTAGTTATGGTAAGGAATCGAGTTTTGGTGTCCCTCATCCTTTTTTTTCCAAGAAAGAAAGTTGAAATGTCTAACAGATAAAGACAATGTCTATATATTTACAGGCAGATGTATGGTTTATAGATAGATTATTTAATGAATTCCGCTTCTGTTGTCTCCTTCTGTTGTTAGTTGTCGGAATGAGATCGCTTTTTAGCGATAAGACCGCTAGTTTTTTTACGTCCATGTTTATATCTCTGTTTTTCTGATATTGTTTTATTTTTGAGGAGTTCAATAAAGACTATTTGTTTTCTATTAAAGCTCGTCTATGGATATGTATGGGTCAACTTACGCTAGTGGCTAGCGTAAACAGTTCTTGCTACCGTTGAGAATAAATTAAGTTATGTTTTGATTATAAAAACAGTTTAATTAATATTAATATCTGCGGGCTAATCGTCAAATGACCCATTATGCTTGTTTATACAAATTGATAGGAGAATGAAATGGATTCTTGTGTACTCTTGATAAGAAATTTGGTCTTTGTGACATTAACTGTGACATTATTCATTACTGTTATTGAATATACTACTGCAAATTGAAATATAACTAGATTGATAATTGTGTTTAGTTTTTTTTAGTATTTGCTTTTGTATGTATTATTTTCTTTTCAGGTAAGACGAAGAAAATGTTCGCATTGATTTCGGTATGAGACGTTCACCGCCACGAGTAAGCTTGACACTAAATGCTACTTCGAAGAAATCCCGTAAAATATCGTAGTTTGTAGGTATGTACACACAGCAACACTCTTAGCTGTACATCGGTGGACCTTATGCCCTTTATAATAAGGTTCATCGATGCACAGCTAAGAGTGTTGCTGTGTGTACAACCTATCCACCACAATATTTAACCTCCTGCCTACATATGTCCTGCTCATAGTACATAGGCAGCAAATGACTATTAACTCTTTGTCAATTTGACTGAGTTAAAATTTAACTAGCAATCGGTTATAGTAGGCACGAGGATAAAAAGGACGTCAACATTTTATCTCAGAGTGTAAGTTATGTAAGACATGTGATTAGTTGTTGGTAAGTCAGATTTTTTGTATGAACTTATACAATTGAATAAAATATTGACCTACCTATCAGCCATGAACGTCCGCCACTAGACACAGGCCTACCTCATTGATCGCCACAACACGAACAATGGGGGGTTTAATGCCATAATCGCCACGCTTCGCAGGTGGGTTAACGATCGCAGTACGATCCACTGTTCTCAAAGGATGCCACAGTTCTGCCCTTCCTCCCGTGTTCACTAGTAATATGTTGGGTCATTGACTAAATATAATTAAATCGGAATCGGATTCTTAACGCTATCAAGCTCACAAGCTATACTTTAAAGCAACCTCTATAAATTTAAATTTCATGTCTATGGCCATATACATTTATCAAATGAATGATTAAACACAGTATGACTAATTCCATGGTAGGTATAAACACGTGGACCATTACAAACCATACATAATCATATTTTTATGGTCAAGTACGATTTCTAATTATCAACACGTCACACTCCACTGACCCGTCTGTCTTATCAAACAATTTAAATATTTGTTTTTTGCAGTGTTATAAAATACCTACATGACTTATTTAGACTTAATATGTTCTTGTAACGTCTACCAAGCGTAGCCGACTTACTGAAATGATCTGGCATAAATGCACGGAACAAAATCGGATTTTTTTACATATTTTCAAATGTTATAATTTTTTACCCACCTGTGTTTGAAACAGAGTCTGTTGATTTCTGATATTTTTACCATCTATGAAACTGGGCGAAAGCACCTTCTTATATTAGTCACTCGTTAATTTAAAGAGCGATAGAAAAAGGTTCAAGGAAACCTCGGTATGCATTTTGAAATATGTTTACATATTTGTCAAATTCTATAGATATTTACTGGATTATACAGTCGCCATCAGATATATCGGAGCTATAGATATATCACAAATATCTGAACTGAACAAGCTTATTATAAAAGTTGAAATTGACACCGGAGGTCCTCGTCGTTTTTTCTTAAGTATATGTTATCTATTTCAACTTTTAATTTATATAGTAGTATTACTACGTAAAAAGCAAAGCAAATCAAAAATATTTCGTAAAAAAAATAAAAAATAATTTGATTTGTTCTTAGATTCAAGCTTATTATAACCTTGACATTAGACGTTGTTCAGATATTTGTGATCACCTCCACATTTCTGATATAGATATATCAGATGGCGTCTGTACTGACTGAGACAAGTAGGCGCATTGACGAAAATAATACCTATCAACAAATGTGGGTTGACAATGTTGACATGCACACCTATGCTGCGGTTGGATCAATTTCGAGACTTCGCGGTTTAAGCACAACTTGTTTTCGGGGGTTATGTTCATATTAATTTAATATCAATCACTTTGTTACCGTACGATAGAGTGTAACTTTCGCTTGCATATTAGGTCAAGTGTATCTAATTTCACAGCTTATGATATAAAATCGAGTGGTATCCCCAATGAACTGGCCTACTAATTTTTTTGTAGACACAACACGACTCTGTCAAGTAGATTTCTTCCAGTCGATGTCAATAAAATTGTGACTTTTAGAAGGAAATAAATATTGTTTTAGTGTCTGTCTGACCCGCATGTGTATTTGATACGTTTGAGTGTTAGAAATGGAATCGTTGGCTTCTTGGGAATAGTAATAAAAATAGTACGTATATTTTATTTTATTCTTAACTAATTCTCCCAGTTATATACCTCTTCGACTGATGAATCGCTGACTTAACGTTTTACGACACCATGCATCTTAAGTAATAATGAATCATAAGTGGATTGTATATTGCACGCGAAGATGTTTTGTTTGCTTTGTTTTAATTTACGAAGAATGTCGAAACAATGCTTACTGTTTTCGGAAATTAGCGGAATCAAATTACTGGTTGCTTCACCAATTCTCGGGGTTCGGCGAAGTTATTGCCATTCCCTGCTGTAAATACACTGTACTTTTTAATCTTAAATAGATATTGCTGATGTGTAGGCTCAGATCATACCACCATTATCAAAGCAGAATCGGCTCGGCTTTTATATTCAGGACGGATTCAGAATTTTTGCGACACGGATGACGATTTTATCGCTCTTGTGACATGGACACGAATCCTTTACTTATCGGCTTAAGCCGATTTGGCAGCGGCAAAACTGACAAACACCTTTAATTTCCAAAATTAAGACGGAAAGTCGAAGAAACTGTTCGTTAACAAGCCAGTCTTCACCTACATATTGTAATTCAAGTTTTGACAATAATCCTTAATTTATGTACATTATAATATGCATTATTTCACGTGCAACGTCCTTGGCCGATTTAACCATTATTATTTCTCGGCGCATGATTAATATTTTTTTTATCGGCGACAATTTAAAAAGCAACGCCGCCGAAAATGACTTCATCTTTGACTCGGGTGAGCAATTTACGAAAAATTTCAACAGGCTCATGTTTATTAAAGGCATTATACCAAAAGGAGACCGCATGACAGCCTTCGCCGGGTTTGGCTTTTGACTCAAATGCTTGTGTAGGTTTTTGTTGGTATTGATAAAAACCGGTTTTAGTCGAAATTGTGAGAATATTTCATCTCAAATCCCTACTTCATCGTATTAGAAAATAATAAAGTGAATTTAAAGTAGACTACTTACATTTTTTATTTAAGTTACTTAAATTAACTTCAATAAACTGAGTAAAATACCTACTTGGTATTTTAATATAACACCTAAGCTATAAAGAAGATAAAATACTAGTAGGTACTTAATAGCCATTCTATAAAAGGTAACGGATAATCCGTTGAGGTGAGTAACATAACACGTACCAACATTCAATAAAATAATGCCCATAACATTAATGACAAATTAAACTAATAAAATCTTTAAGTATCAGTATATCCTTCGTGCCTTTTAAAAATTCAAGATTTTTTTGTATTTAATTATTAATTCTGATAGTTATTTTTTGAGTACCTTGACCATGTTTGATGGCGATGGTTGGATTTGTCACGTTGTCAGATCGTTTTGAATGGGGATATTATGTCAAACGTATTAAGAAAAAAAGTAATTCTGTCACAACACTGCATGTAAACTTGTGTTTTACACCGCGAACATCCCGATAATTATATTTATAATAATCTCTTTGCATTACCTCAACCACTTTTATGATCATATTTCTTAGAATCCATCAAATTGGAAAATAAATTACCGAGTGATGTTACATTTTTCAGTATATTTGTTTTCTATACGAATTCTTTCTTTAACATAAAACTGTAATATATATTGCTTTTAGTGCACGTCATATTTGTGGTGGGTTTTAAATTTATCGGATCTTTTGGATCTCTTCAGGAACCATTATGAAAAAATGAGACTAATCTCGATGTATTCACTTTAGAAATGAATTTCTGACGTAACAAACGTCAATTTTAATGATAAATAATGTTGCGTGTGTGTCTCAGGATGTAAATCGCAGAACGACTCCGGGAATAGTTCATTCGATCTGGGTTTCGGGTTCGACGGCCCACCGGCACACCGTGTCCGGCACCGGCGCCGGGGTGGTCCAGTCGTTGACAATTGCAACATTGCAAGGTATATTGTGGAACTAAATCAATCGAGTCATCCGCTACGCATGGGCTAGCTAAATTAAAAGCGTGCAAAGATATGAAGTAATATTTTGTTATTTATTTAACTATCTAGCGCCAAACTTATTCGTTTTGTCTTTGCACGGGTGCAATATGGATAAATTGTGCGTGCAAGTACACTAAGTACAACACATATGTAGCTATTAATCACTATTAATGAAAACCTCATTAAAATCCGTTTTAAGCTTACAGGTGCCGGGAAGAGACTAAGAAAGATAATTTTTAATCCGTAGCCATAGGGCTAACGTCATTAGAGTTTAGGTACAGTCAGCAGCAGAAGTGGCTAAGCGGTTGAGGTCTTCAAAATGAGGTCAACACATCTCTATTGTCAAGAGAATAAGAGCCCGTATATGTCATTTTGAACATTTCACCCGCTCACCCACCTTTGCTGCTGACTGTACCTACTTTTTACATTTTTAAATATCGTATGTCGTGGAAAAAAAATGCCTGTCACATAAACAAACCGACATTTGAAGCCAATCGACAAAGGGGAATGACAAATTTCCATACAATATATTATTTAGTTATGATTGCATTTCTACAATCGACTAGCAACTTGACTAGGGCCGCTTATCTGCGTCCATATAAGTAAGAAATATGATTCATTTTATATAGAAGTTGTTCCATAGTAAAATTTGTCTAGTATGACTTTTCTGGTACCCAGCACAATATGATATGACAGATATTTGTTCCTGAGTCATGGGTGTTTTCTATGTATTTAAGTATTTATATGTATCTATCTATTATATATATCGTCGTCTAGTACCTACAACACAAGCTTTACTGAGCTTACCGTAGGACTAGGTCGATTTGTGTCAGATTGTCCGGAAATATTTATTTATTTATTTATTCGTCCGGAAATATTTATGACGAAAGGTTGGGAAAGCTACCTGTAGTTGTGATTACTACGTATATACTTGAATATTGCAAGAAACATGTGCTGTGTGGATGTAGAAATTGCAACTCCCGATAGCGAGAATTTTAATTGTGGAATGCTGAACACGTGTTATAATTAATTTTCGTGCTAATCAGTTGGGCAATACAATAATACCTAAGCGTGGAATGCTTTGTAACCATTTTTAAATGTGAATTAATTAACTATGGGATGGGAAAAAGTTTTTTAGGTGTTGTTCTTTTTTGCGTTTTTAACTGGAAGGCGCTACCAGCACAAAAGAGAATATCTATGCTGTAAAATATTTTCATATTCTTTCGAATTTAGGCCATATTCGAAGCGGAAATGGAAGTCTGGAAAAACTAATAGTAGTTGTGTATGATGATGGTAAACCAGCTTGTGGCCTATCTCCAATTAGATGAACCGATTAAGTAAGGCACACGAACTCTTCTAAATTATGCTTAGATGTAAGGGTAGCAATGGATTGGACTCGACGGACAGAAATTATTCACTCCAAGTGTAAGCCATCCAATGTTGACCATGATCCTTAGTCATGAGAGAACGCGTAGAGAGGGAGGGATATATCACATTTGAATGCTTGATAGAGATTAGCATTGATAACACATAGTACACAAGTACCACAACAGCATGCTACGTGGATTGAATAATGTTTATCCTAACCTCCAAGGAGGCCGTAACCTTGGCCTATGTCCAGCAGTGGTCTACGGGCTGATGATGATGATTATTTGTATCCGGTGTGTGAAAACAGAGAAGGAACTGCCAGGGAGAACTGGCGAAAAATTATACATTACGTCGTTCTACGTGACTACGACTGCTCTGTCAAGAGTAATTCGACGAAGAAGAAGAAGAGAGAAAACATAGTTAACATAATTTTATAGCGTTCTAAGAACGTTTCATGTATTTTCAAACCCGTAAGTTATGGCAGGATAGTATTGCGGATACCGTACTACTATTCTATCGTTAATAATATCAGGGAAATACAAGCGAGCCTAACAACGCACGTAGCCATGTCTGATAATTGATTATTCCGATACATTACACAAATATGGCCGCGGCAATGTTTGTTGATTCCTGGCCCGTTAATAATGCCGGTTTGTTTTGGGGGGTTGTTCCATAACTATTCTCTTATAATATTGATTGTAATGAAATTGTATGTAATAATTATACGCACGAACGTGAGGTTATGTCAGTCTGCTCATGCATGTTGACTAGTAATTTGATTAACAAAAAGATTTTAATAAACTGTTTGATTAGCATAATATTAGTTTTTTTGTTAGTTGTGTTTAGTTGTGTTTGAATCTACTCGACACAGAGATGCTTCTAATATAATTAATAATTATACCTTTAGGCAATTCGCGGGCGGCAGTACTAACTTGAAATCTTTGACTATAAAGCTCTGAGACTTTAATACGAATATAGGAGACGTTTTTTTTTTTTTGTGGCTTAAGGTGGTAAGCAATTACCGTCGCCCATGGGCACCCGCAACACCAGGGGAGTCACAAGCGCGTTGCCGACCTTTAAGGGGGGTTGGAGCTCTGGGAACCTAACTCACCATCAGGAACACAACACTACATACCTGAAAGGTAGCAGTGCTATTATGGCTGTGGTCTTCCGTAAGGAGGAGGTACTTCCCCAGTTGCTTCCCCACTTTTCCTGTGCCCTACCTCTCATTGTCGGACGTAGTTTAAGGACATACCCGGGTCCAAAATACGTACCTACATATTTATCATATAGGTATACTAGGTGTCACAATATAGCATGAGTAGGTACCAATCTAGTCGTATAAAAGTAAATATCAAGACTTGTTTAGGTCTCTTGATTAAGCTAAAGATAACTGAACGAGGTGTGAAGAAAGTTTAATCTATACTACATAGATATACCTGATTAATGAAGTGAAGGCACATGTGTACGAGTCGAGGTGCGGTCACTCTCTCCGGTCCGGCCCTAAATGGAGAGAAAAGTTTGCGCTGACCGCCCGCTGACCTTTCGCACCTCGACATATGACGGGGCCATGGGGTTGGTTGACGTTCAAACAGCTGTATAATGTGAAGTATCGTATTAATATTCATATACGTATCTCATCATCATCTTCGGCCGGCATTTGCCACGGCTCATGGGAGCCTGGGGTCCGCTTGGCAACTTAACAGAGGCGTAGGCACTAGTTTTACGAAAGCGACTGCCATCTGACTTTCCAACCCAGAGGGTAAACTGGGCCTTATTGGGATTAGTCCGGATTCCTCACGATGTTTTCCTTCGAAAAGCGACTGGTAAAATATCAAATAATATTTCGTACATAAGTTCCGAAAAACTTATAGGCACGAGCTGGGGTTTGAACGGATTGGAAGTCGAACGCTCTTACCGCTAGGCCACCAGAGCTTTCATATTCGTATCTATCTATGGTTAATATATCTGCCTTTGTAATATTATATTACACATTTATTTTCTAAATGCTCCATTCTGAGAATACGCGATGTGAACGTTATAGTGTGTTTTATACATTAAATTTTCTGTATACGAAATGTCTGTACATGCGTCATTATTTATATAAAGAATTCGTAAAGTTTTTGTAAATGTAAAATTGCCTGGAATTTCATAAACCTGGTTTGTATCGGCAGCAGTATCAGCATAAGTTTATAAACTTTATTTTGCCCCAAGAAAATGGTCAGCCATAAGACGTCTCCACTCCAACAAATTATTGGCACCGCAGTATCGCGCGGCGAGATAGACTCCTCGTCTCTCATACATACTTACTTAAAAAAAAACGGATAATCACCAATCATGTGCGGTCTATGGTGATTTCTTCAGCGATTGTGACGAAAGAACTGAATGAGGATTTTCAGGGACACATATATGACTCTGAACTATTTAAAATTGACAAAAATGTTAATTTATTAGTTCGTGCTAATTGGATTTTGGTTCTTTCATCATATTTTGTTAAAATACATATCCAGCTATACACTCTTAATCGAATATACCTTTAATTACCAATAATTAACGATATATTCTCTCTAATTTCTAATATTGTCATTTGTCACGTCCAACACACTTAAATCAATACCATTCAATGTTCAATTCTCTATACAAAAAAAATACCCCATTCTATTATCAAGTCTAGTTTTTTGCTATCTTTTGTACCGCAGCCATGGAATAACTGTAATTTTTTACAATTCCAGTTCCTCACGTCGACTACTATCTCTTATATTGTGTTGTGATAAAATAATAAAATAACTTAACGGTATACAAATGGCCGAAACGTGCGATGTTAAAAAATAATCGACAAGTTTTATAAACGTCACGATTGTGTTATAAACATGTTTTATGATAGAAATAAATCGGAATTAGTCGACCGTAAATCGACACTATGAGTTTGTGACAATTGGGTTTATGTAATATAGTTTCCTTTGAATCCAAAATGTATTATTAAAAAATATTTTTTCCTAACTAGTGCGTAAAAAGTGCACTTTGCGCACGCTTCGCATGCGTAAATTTCTCTTTTTAAGGCACTTGTTACGAAAAACTGGGTTCGATACACGTGTAAAAACTTATTTAAGACTCTGGTGATTGTCACCCTCGTTTGACTCGGGCTCCAACTTTCACCCTCGTCGAAAAAAAATTTTTTTCACTAGTATCGAAATGTACTATTACCGCACACGCTCGAAAAGCTATACTATATTCACTGTAAAACTAAGAGTAAATAAAATTAAATATTTTGATTTGCTTTGATTTGTATGTAGTAATTCTACTAGTACTATATCAATTGAAATAGCGACGTAGGGACGACATATACTTAAGAAAAAGCGACGAAATATATGTCATCTATTTCGTCTTTTAATATATTTACAAGTCATGAAAGTCATTTGATACTGGGATGACGGTTTCTCATAATTAAAAAATAATCAGTGCTGTAACTCTACTACACTTATTAAGTATAACGCCGATGGCGCCACAACTCGATTGTTCTCGTATCTGTGTCTGGATCACATTACACGTCCTAACACTCGATGGAGACATCACATTCAGTTGGGCAACGCCAAGAACAATAGTCCAGAAAGGTTACTCCATAATCTGAGTGCAGCATATGGCATACGAGCCCTATCGAACGAGCTGACTTAAGTTGTGTTCAAAAATAAGTATGCGATTTTTGATCTTATCTCACTGGCATAAAGTTGAAAAGTTATAACATATTTATGACAGTATGATATTCTAGTGCAGTGACATACAGGTCATCGCAGCGGGCGATATGCGCTTTCGAATGAGTCCGCAAAGGCATATTAAGTGTTTACGTTACCATAACATTACGTTTTCCGTACTTTTACACGTTTTATTCGCGTTTAGTGTTGTTTTATGCAACTAAATAATAACATGCCTATGGGATGTATGAACCATGTGTTTAACCGATTAAGTAGTAGTTTGTATTATCTGGTCGCCGCCGAAGAATAGATGCCAGATGCTCGGTTCTAATAGTAAACATAGTATAATAGGAAACTAACTACCTCCGCTGACATCTAATACTTTATTCTCCTATTTGAGCAATGTTATTCGTTGCATTAGTTATATATCTCGAATTATTGCCTCGCATGTCAGTTACGAGAAAATCATCATTGCATGCGTACCACCTTCTTGTTGCGCCAAAAACCGTTTTAGTGCTTCGTTCGATATGTCTAATATTCACTGCCGTGTTGTGTTCAGTGAACTTTATTATTTCTCGGCAATGCACTACCTCGTTAATATTATATAAACCATGTATGTATACAGGGTGTATTTTTTACATGATATAAAATATATTTATTTGTAACTCCATAAACAACTTGCAATTGAATGGTCTTACTCTCGCTGAAATCAGACAAAATATTTTTTCAAAGATTTTTTTTGGTTATTTATTTTACTTTTAACAGCTGTTTCTGGAAATTAAAACGGTTTATTAGGATATTTAAATAGTAATTAAAATGTTCATTTTTTTGTGATTTATTCTAGTTTAAAAGTAATATAAGTAACTTTACATCCTAATTATCTTATATAAGCAGTATTAATATCATAATATCCTTTAAAAGTAATAAAAAAAAAATTGACTTTGATTTTGACTTTGACTTTGACTTTGAAAAGAAAATGTGTTATATTAATCAGAGTTACCTACAGCTTTCACTTGCTAGTTGTTTATGGAGTTCGAAAAAATATATTTTGTATCATGTATAATATTACACCCCGTATATTTCAGGAAGTAATACTATAATGAACAACATAATGTTACATGACGAGTATCTTGTATCATTAGTTGTTCGATTAATTTTGCGTTTAGCCACTCGGTCAGGGAAGCGGTGTAAATTATTCAATCTATTGCTCTTTACACTATCGCACCCGCCTTACGCGGCACGCGAAGTTTCAACTAGTCTGTCGCCATTCTCATCGTCTACCGAGACGAACTTTCTAGTCTACCAGTATAATTGCATACTGTATGCTATTAAAAAAACGCTCGTGGTGTGACCACTGACATGTTACTACATATGTTACAATAGCCGTACGCTTGTGTGTATACAGGGAACTAGTATCGTGATTTACCACATTCCCTATCCGCGTACCCCAATTATGGGGACATGAAGCCTTTTTTCAGGAAAAGCTGTTTCATGCTTCCACTATGGGGTTACAATTTTATACTTTTTTTGGACCCGGGTATGTCCTTAAACTACGTCCAACAATGAGAGGTAGGGCACAGCGAAGTACCATCACGCTTGAGTCCGGAGAAGCCCAACTGGAGAAGTACCTCCTCCTTACAGAAGACCACAGCTATAATGGCACTGCTACCTTTCAGGTATGTAGTGTTGTGTTCCTGATGGTGAGTAAGGTTCCCAGAGCTCCAACCCCCCCTTAAAGGTCGGCAACGCGCTTGTGACTCCTCTGGTGTTGCGGGTGCCCATGGGCGACGGTAATTGCTTACCATCAGGCAATCCGTCTGCTCGTTTGCCACCTTTTGTCATAAAGAAAGAAAAAATACTAAATGGCCCCGTTGAACTCTAAGTGATCATTTTTTTATACATATAAGACTAACCAGAGACTTCAGTCACATACCTGATGGTAAGTTTCGATGAGGTCGAGTGTGTAGCACGCTAGTTCAGTAACAGACTATTCACTAGTTCGAGTTTAAATCACCAGTACGCGGTAAGAACTACTACTCAGTACTACTACTCACGTTGCGTTTCGTATTAGTTTATCAAATTCTTATCTAATAACATGAGTTAGAATACAACCTTAACTACGGCGGAATAAGGTTCACGATGCAATGTCACTTAATAGAAATTAATTAACAGGTGTCAGTAACCAATACCGGCGCATTGTTGCATAAATTAATCGTTATAATTATATCTCATTGTAAAGTTCACTTGTGCGCCCTTGTGACCAAAACGTGTGTCCAATAAGTCAAATAAATAATGTTATTATTTATTTAATTGATTTCCAGAATGAGTTTAAGGTAGCGTTGACAAATCGGTCAGGCCGATTAAAAGTAAATAATTCGTGATGTTGGGTCTTGCAATTAATTATATTTAATTTTCTTAAATGTCTGATGTTTATGGTTATTAAGAAACAATTTGAACGTGCAGTTATGTTTATGTAACGTTATACAAAGGCAGTACCCTTACCATGAGTTGTGACATTGAGCTTTTCGATAACGAGTCTCGCGTTTACTATCTGTGCATTTCGCTTGTACTATTTATTTTAGTGCTAACGAGATGCACAGATAGTAAACTCGATACTCGTTATCGAAAACCTCAAAGTCTCAACTGATTGTAATGATACAGTACCAATTTCTTTGTCCTTGTAATTACTGTTGCGTTTTTGAAACAAAGTCCTTTTTAATAAGCCATCGTTGTCAATCGAGCGAATCAATTAAAACTAAAATTTAACATAAAGTCAGAATATAAGTTTTATCCGTAGGTATGTCATTAGCTAATAAGATTTTAATTTTGCCCAATGTTATATTATGCGGAATTTCCCTTTGTCTTGTCTTCAATTTTGTTGGTAAGAGTATTCACTTTGTTGTCAATTTCTAAAAACTGTAGATTGTAAAGTTTGGATTGTATAGAAACCTAAAGTATAAACCCACGATCATTTGCAACAATTGCAACCTGTACGAATATTTATTACCTACTCATTATATCAGCATGGAAGATGTTTCCGTTTTATTTATAATAAGCAGTTTATTGAATTTCTGTTTGTTATAACTAATAAGTACCACATAAGAAAATTATCTCTTGATAATTTGTGGTAGCGACCTGCAAGTGTTCAAGGGAGTACCGTCCTAAGCGTGGCGGTGTGCCACGCTTATTTAGGACGGTACTCCCTTGAACACTGGCGACTTCGTGAGCGCTGGCGACTTCGACAGTACCACAACTAAGTACTCAAACCATTTGTTGCATAACACGAGCGTACAAATAAATCTTATGGATTTTTACCGCCTTATCTCTGACCCACTGAGATAGCATGCCGCAAACAGCTTATCTGCCTTTTGACATGTATCCCATTCTTACACATGACATCCCTATCTGTTGGAGCGAGACGTATGCAAGGAATGCAATAAAGCAATTGACACGTGATAAAGGCTGGTGTATCCGTTGCATTGTTTACTTATTGTGTTGTTTTTTTTTCAGGTAAGACGGACTACGTTTTAGTGACCATTTTCGGAAACGTTCAAATAAATTGTAAGTAATAAACTACATAAATACAAATGTAGCTAGGGTGCTACGTACTTATGTAGGTAACAAAATAACTAACATTCAAGTAACAAAATAACAATACATACCTGTGTTAATTACTAAGTAGTAGTAGAAATACAAGTTCATCGAGAGTTAGTTAGGCATCTGGATTTTGATGAACAATTTCCTGATGTTCTCCTAATAACAATTTCCCACCTTTACCTTACCTACAAGTAGCCTTAATATTTTGATATAAATACCTATTACCTGCCTATTGTTATTTAGTGAAATAGTATATTTTAAGTACCTATGATAAACGACCGAAAGAAAAGAAATTAGAAAAACTTAATTTTGCAAAAATTACAAAAAATAAAAGTACTTCTAAATAGCTATAAAATGCAATGTCTATACACCGCCTCCTACACTGTTTCCTAGATATTTATTAGACATAATTGCCAGAGCTTTAAATAGTAATTACAATAGCTTCTAAACAGCGAGCAATGAGGCGGAAAAGCTGATAGAGCTGCAACTCCATACAGGCGCTGTATAACCATTATAACTCTCATTTAGTCGACGTGTGGGGCGAGTATCTGCCTCAAGCAAACCGACATTCGTAGGACCTCGAGATAACCTCGTAAGGCCCACGGTCCCTCCTGTAGTACTAATTATTATAATGAAATTTGAATTTTATTCCATTGGAACAGAGTTGAATTTTATTTGTTTCCTTCGATTTTGACACGAAAAGAGATTCCACTTTATTTTCTACACTATGAAGAACAAATTCAAGTAGGATATTATGTATGGTAGGCCTAAGGAGGATAAGGTGATTCATTTTGTTGATGCGTGAAAATGTTTTAATTCAAACGGAACACATTCAGCTAGCGATAATTGTCTACACTCAGCTGACAACGAAAATGTTAAAATATTTACTTAAGTACATTAAGTGTACAATTAACAGGATCATGTTTTAACATCGAGAAAACAACTCGGGTTGAATCCGTAGTTGGTCTAATTGAAATCACACGAAAAAAAATATTCAGCATTCTCAATAGCCAGATTATTTTCGGTTCACGAAACTGCCTATATGGAGGAAAAGCAGTATTTTTCTCTTGGCAGTCCCGTAATTTACATAAGTCAGCTGAGACGCAAAGTCTCTTGCGCATTAGGAAGAGCAGGCCAGTCTATTTTGAATTGTTTACGACGTCGCCATTCATGGCTAATAAAGACGCACGCGCACCATTGTGGCGACGGAGGGTGGATGCCCTCGTGGCTAGAATTATGTCGGGTTTACATTTTCATTGATCCTTTTAGAGCCCGTTCCTATAACGTCTTTCGAGCGTCACCGTCCTGTCAAAGTTCCGTCAGCCTCAAACGAAACGCCACGGTATTATAGTGGCCTCTATAGTCTGTACTTTTAGGTATTTAAATAAAGGTAAACAAAATCTACCCTCAAATTGCTCCTAAAGCATTACATGACCAAGTAATGTAGGTTAAAGTCAGGTTATTTAGCGACAGATCCAAATGGTTCTATATTTGGTTGGCTAACCAATCAATATTATAACTACCCGATAATGTGCAATTTGTTTACCTTTATTTAAGTACCTAAAAGTACAGACTATAGGGTATGCAAGTAGTAATATTGTGTGTGGTCAATTCCGGCATTCGCCATGCAAACAATATCGTTATTACAAGCCCTGTGTGTTTATTTCGAAAAGACCCACCCTATAGGTGTCTTTTGAAAACTCAGCGATTCATTAACACCCACGTAGCGCCGAATGGAATTACATTGCTATCTTCTAGGTTTGAGGTCAGAGTCAGAAATAATTGGGTCATACAATCTATTTGGTGTCTGTACCTACAGTCAAAATAAAATTATTAAAAAAAATACATTTGGAATTACATTATTTTGAATGACAATTTTTTGAGTATGCATCCTTTTCACTAAATTACGCTCAAACGTGAAGACGTCAGCTACACGATAAATTTCTGATTGTCCACCTTGGCGCTGACCATACAAAACATCGGTTGGCGTAAAGGGCAATTGTACTTAAACATCCATTCCCGGCTTTTATTGCCGAACAGGCAGTTTCACGCCTGCGCCGGCGCCGCGTACTGCACTCGATTGGAATGACCCAAATATACGTAAATGTTACAATTTGATGAGGTCACTGAGGAAACGAGGTGAATTGTTCTCGTCAACAAATATCCGCTGGGGCCGTTATTTACTAGGCTGTACAGTCAGCGGCAGAAGTAGCTAAGCGGGTGAGGCCTTCATAGTGAGCTTTACACGACTTATGAGACTTTTTATGAGAGGTAGGGCACAGCGAAGTACCATCACGCTTGAGTCTGGAGAAGTACCTCCTCCTTACAGAAGATCACAGCCATAATAGCACTGCTACCTTGCAGGTATGTAGTGTTGTGTTCCTGATGGTGAGTAAGGTTCCCAGAGCTCCAACCCCTTTAAAGGCCGGCAACGCGCTTGTGACTTCCCTGATGTTGCCCATGGGCGACGGTAATTGCTTACCATCAGGTAATCCGTCTGCTCGTTTGTCGCCTTTCTCATAAAAAAAAACTTTTTGTTATGATAACAAGAGCGTGTCAGTATAACTTTGAACACATGTGCCGCTTAGTAACTTTGCTGCTGATTGTACTATAATTAGTTTATCTATCATCCTACCTGAGCAAAGAGAGCTAGTAGTTTTTGGCTTAGGCGGGAACGACGAGCGGAGGGGGCCGGAGCGCGGTTCGAACTATTTATTTTGATCTGTTTTTATAAGCTGCCTACATTGGCTCATTTCACCTTGCCTGCTGGTAAGTGATATTCAGGATTACTGAGGCTTGCAACTTTTATGATGTGTGTTTTTCTTCTCGAAGACGGAGAATTGGATATGTTTGTTGTTTAGTTTATTAGTGTTTTAATGTATTTGTTTGTGTATATTAGGCGATATTGTTATTTCTATTCACAGCTTATATCATTAGGCCGACAGTGATACGCCGACAATACTTATTTACCAGTTTTAACTCTAAAATATAATCTCTCTCTAAAATGTATCAATGTGGATAAGACCGTCTATCAGGAAATACCGTCTACCAACCAATGTCCTACATTATCTCATAGGTATTACGTGTCATATGACGGACTTCCCTTAAAAATAAATTCGGCATACTTTTGTCTTACCCACATTGATTTATTAATAAATAAAATCTAATTAATTACTAAACTGAGTAAACTGACAGCAGTTTTCATACTAAAGTTGTCAAACGACATGTCAAATGTATGAAAACTGCTGTCAGTTTACTCCGTTTAATTATAAATTTGATTTTAGTGCTACTGTTTTTGCCCTGTGACTGTACCAAAGTGACTTGATCAAAGTTCGAAAAGGCTTCTGTTATTAGGTAACAACATAACACAACCGCATAGCAACTGACATCTACCAAGAAATAACCACTCGAGTTTACACTATTAGTCCGACGGCGATGTTTACATTGGCCAACAAACACACTGCCCTACGTAAACAAATGTAAACATGGCATCCATCACTACGACATTCACATTTCGCTTATCTCCTTACACCAAATAAACCCCGGACCCGGGTATGTCCTTAAACTACGTCCAACAATGAGAGGTAGGGCACAGCGATGACCATCACGCTTGAATCTGGGGCAGCCCAACTGGGGAAGTACCTCCTCCTTACAGAAGACCACAGCCATAATAGCACTGCTACCTTTCAGGTATGTAGTGTTGTGTTCCTGATGGTGAGTAAGGTTCCCAGAGCTCCAACCCCCCTTAAAGGCCGGCAACGCCCCCTGGGACTCCCCTGGTGTTGCGGGTGCCCATGGGCGACGGTAATTGCTTACCATCAGGCAATAAAAAAAAAAACGGTTTCTTCCATAATATATAAGAAACTGTATATAGTTTTAGTTTTAGATAGTTTTATAATGTTAGATAGTTTTAGAAATGGATGATGGTCGTATTACATATTGCAAGTTTAATTTATATATTGTACATGACATTTTAATGTTAATTTACATGTATACGAATATATTTTATTCACTTTTAATGCCTATGGGAGCTTATCGCTTAACGCTTGCAGCTATATCTAAGAGTGTTTACTAGTTCTTTTTTATCTGTTTTAAATTTACTTTTCAACGGCTATATTAAGGGAATTGGAAAGTTATTTAACAATCCTTATAGACTATTGTAACGTCACGTTAGAAATATGGATACTTACAGTGTGACAAAAATATGTATACATCCTTATTGCCAAATGTACCTACATTCTAACAACCCGTCTTTTCCTGCTTAGTCCTTTTGTCGTGATTATCAAGAACCGTAGACCATGGTCTCAAAATTCGTAACATTGGTTAGTCAATACTTTTGCCTGTAAACCCTTAATGACTCAACAGTTACATTCGCCCACTGCCTGTATGTACATTCGTTCTCATACTTTTTAACACTTTTTGACTATATCTATATCTGATCTGAGTATACTGATGAACGAGTCCAAGTCAACGTTATATTGTTTCTTCCCCAAACTAACCTATCGCTCGTCCAATCCATATAAACCATCACCAACACAATTGACCGAGGAAATGTTAACCTTATTGGAACGAAATAAAGTCTACTAATGCTCAAATAAATGTTTTGATGTTAATACATGGACTGTTACTGTTTACACGGTGGAGTGAGAATTGAGTTTGTCTGATCTCAACACATTGATTGTGCGTTTTGCTAGAGTTCTCGCTCCGTTGAAATGTGTTTGCCGTTTATCTTGTTGTTTATTGTTGTTTCGTGGTCTGGATACAATTTGAAGTATCTTACAGAAGTACAGTTACTTGGAATTATTTCTTGGAAACTTCAATCCGTAAAACTTTTACAAATTCTGTATTCCAAAATTATGAACAATTACAGATGCAGTCAGCATTAGTACAGTCGCCATCAGATATATCGTAGCTGTGGAGGTAGTCATAAATATCGGAGCATGCACTTTATCGCCTTGATAATAGAGGCGTTGTTCCGATATTTGTGACCACCTCCACAGCTCCGATATATCTGATGGCGACTGTACGTAAAAATAAGCCATAAAATCAATTTTTGTGGCTGAAATGGTTTTACAAATATGATTGTGTCCGATATTTTAGCACGCATCGAAGTGCAATATATATTATGCTTGCTCAATGTTTCATTATAGTTATCTAACCACAACTTGTCTACCAGTATATAAGACTTCTAGTACACCAGTCAGCAGCAGAATTGGCTAAGCGTTTGAGGTATTCAAAATGAGGCCAACACATCTCTATTGTCAAAAGAATAAGAGCGCGTGTAGGTGATTTTGAACACTTCAAACGCTTAGCCACTTTTGCTGCTGACTATACCTCTCATCATATCATAATACTTGGTTAGTATGATATTTTTATTGATAAAACCTCTACACGAGAGCTATATCTAAATAAGTGATTTTATCAGGTCTGTGTAACAACGTAGCTACGTGAAACATTTTTCCTCAAATTACCATAGCTCACGACGCTCTTTCATGTTGTCCATGGGAGAGAAAAGGACAAATAACTTACGTAACCAAGGGCTCTTCTATGATTGTCACGAGCACAATGCTCATGACGTCTTCTAACGACGCGAGAATCCACCTTATATATATATGAATATCAATCCACATTATATATGAATATACCTTAATACAATGTCATAAGGTCTACCAAAAGGCACTTCTGCATATCTTGTATTGTAAGAAATTGGCGTTTTGGCACGTGTTTTGACAATTCCTCGGCCACGGTTGGCTACTTCTCAACACTTTGATTTATATAAACATAGTTTATGTCACTACTGTATTGTTTAGTACTAATTGAGGGTTTGTTTTGAGAACTGGGTTTGAAAGACGCAATTTAGACTACTTATAAACAGAAGAAACCCAGAGAAAATCCCCGAAATGGCGCGATGATCTGTTCGAGACTATAGTGACATAGAAAACTGTTGTGATATGCGGTGATCTTTTAATCCTTATAGTAGATATTTGCTATAAGCTGACATGATAATGGGACATTAAAATAAAATTATGTTACACTAATTTAAGATTTCTCCACCACCATTTCACCATTTTAAGATTTCTGCGTCCTAGGTCTTTCCCAGTTATATGTTACGTTTGTTTAGTCTCCCTCCTCACATTTACAAATTTATTTTTTTGTACAAATACTGCAATCTATTTAAAACTTTTTTTTAATATACCAAATGCAAGACAACTAATTTTCGGTCTCAGGGGGAGAAATACGAATGGTTCATAGTATGTTTTGTGTGGCAAAGGAAGGAAGGTTAATAAAGAGAAGATAATTTTCCATATAATTTATTTCAACCAAATTCAACCACAGCAACTAATAAAGAAATAAACAGGTTTTTGCGTCAAGCGCATATACCGGTATACCGTCTTCGTACCATTGGGAGGAATCATGTCAGTTATATTTGACGCGCACCGTATGAGAACACTCGATGTATGTCATTTACTTGAGACCAGCGATGGTATGCCATCCATCATGTTCGACGTTGAAGCGATGTAAGCTTAGACAGACCCCACATGGTGCATCATGAGGATCCCTTGTCAATATTTGTTGCATCGACATATAATTATTAAAGAAATGTGCCTAAATTAATATCCCAATTGTGTTGAAGCTGGAGATTTAAGGCACAACAATGAACGCGGAGAACTTATTACTTTGGATTACACGAGGTGAGCCCTTAACTTCAAACCCTTAACCTGTGTCTTCGTTCAGATGAGACTAAATAAGATTACATAGACAACAATACAGTATTGTTTATTAAATACAATTCGCAAAAAGGTAGTACTTCCATTGCGCAACACGACCCGAGTCCGCGTCATAATAGATTTTATCTGCTATAATTTTAGACGCTCTTTACGATCCATAAAGTCCACAATAGAAACCGCCGCGCCGACAGCTGTTAGTTTCAGGAACTGGAGCTACGGAATGAGTTATCTCTTGCCAGTACCCTTACCATGAGTTGTGACTTTGAGGATTTCGATAACGAGTATCGAGTTTACTACACATGCACATGCATCTCGTTCGCACTAAAATAGTACAAGCGAGATGCACAGATAGTAAACTCGATACTCGTTATCGAAAACCTCAATGTCATAACTCATGGTAAGGGTACAGGCCAACACAACTGTCCGTCAAGATGCGAGTTGCGCGTAATCGTCTCATGTCTCTCGTAAGATCAAGAGGTTGTTATAGTTTTGTGACTAAAGAGTTAAGTCGGCATTTCACCAGAAGACATCTTTGGTAATGTTCTGATACTCAGACGCTCCGTTACTCCTGCTGAATGTGGTTAATATGATTTTGAACATTAGGGAATCTTTAAAAATAAAAGAATCAAAAAGCAGCATGATATCTCATAACCTAATAAATTGATTCCGATTTCTTTTTATCAACGGGTTACTGGAAACGACAAAAATACCTATTGCCGTTTCAATTGACAATATTTCGTGGTCTCAATTTCTTGGTTTTATGAGAAGATTGTAAATTACAATAAAATATTTATAATATGAACATATATATTAAGATTCTCTCTTTTATTTTTTGTAAAAAACAACTATTCATGAATATTACTCATATTCTAAAAAGGTGGGTTGGCGATCACATATGGTGTACTGCTCTGAAGGGACGCTGTTGCTCGTCCTACGGTAGTGGCGATTACGACATTCAACCCTTATGCTCAGAGATCGCACCCTGTGGCGGTCCATTGGGGCATGCCCAACAGTGATAAATCGTAGGGAGGCAACTTCTTTGAGTTGGTATAATAACGCTCGTCGCCGCAGCCGAAACAGCTTTGGAAATTATGTATTGTTGTCAATTGATTTGTTACACTTCTTGACCTTACCACATTCTTGTGTCGTTTAGTTGGCTTACAGCATCAACTAAACAATTTACGGTTACGAATGAGTACGCGTAAAATACAGCAATATATGTCACAAGGAGGTTGCAGTTAAATGCGCTCTCTTTATTGAAACAGATGCACCTCGCGCCCGACTAACTGTTTAGGAAGCGTCCGAAATAACTTTATGATGCTTCGAAATTTAAAACATGTTCGTGTCATTTTAAAAATGCATGCCTCATCGATGCGTCGAACACTTTGATGTATGTTTTCGCAGCTTACTCGAACGTTCATTGCTTTAAATTTAGCTGTTATTTGTCAAGAAACCGAATTGCAAACACCGTTGCCAAACGTCGAATCTTTTGTTGTACCGGCATGTGAGTCACAGTGACATTTATCGAGGATTTTTTGTGAAGCCACGTCTATATTCAAGGCTAGAGGCGTGTAACGGTTGGCTGTGGACGAAAATTGTTGTTTACTCGTCACGTAATTACTCATCACTCATACATAAATTCTTGCAATCGTGCAAGAAAGAACAAATAGTATTAGTAACCATCTTACAATAACAGAAAAGTCCTTGCAGTTGGACATTGAGTTTGGTGTTAAACGACTACTCGGTTTTATCCTATCAGTAAAATATTCTGTTAATACTGACAACCATCCTTGAGTTTGCAGCTACAAACTCCACGTCATCACTCATACCTATTTCAATGAGGATTGCAATAGTAATCGTTAATGCTTTGGTCATTAAAATTAAAAAAATAATAAAGATTAGATATTCATTCTACGCCCAGTATTAATTGAATGTTTGTAGCCTTTTGTAATCGCCTTTGCCTTTGAAACCATAATATAATAAAAACTGGCCATATTTCAACATATCCATTAAACCTTTAAGGTCAGATTTGTTCTGAATTTATTAGTAAACTAATGAGTAGGCATCGAAATACACGCCCACGAGCGAACTTGGTGTCAGCCGTGGACATGGTTATCATGGTCCAAAAGGGACTATAGATTTGGCCGGTTCGTTGCTCATTGGATCTTTTGCCTTAGTGTATCAGGGCAACGATTAGAGAACATCAAAAACACCTGTTCTATGTCGCATATTAAAAAAGGCTTACGAGCTTTAGACCGCTCACTGTAGCGAGCGTTTTAAAATTACTACAGCATTCAGGTGGGCGATGGCCAGGGCCGACGGAAAATATTTCGCGCTCTAATTAGTCAATCGTTTGGTCGAAAACTCTACGCAACTTTCTGGAATGTTTGACAGCTGACATTCTAGTCACGAGTCGAACAATTCCGAATTTTATGTAACTATTGTCATTTGCCCACCTGTAACTATCTAGTCGCCATAGTTTTTGGATTAACCTCCCTTTACTTTATACGCTTGAGTGCCTAACCCAGCAGCATAGTAGCTTAGTTCCCACAAGAGTTAGTCTGAATAACTCCGTTTGCAGTCACACGAAAGCAAAATCAAAGTGTCCACGCGTATAGTCCATCCGGCCCGACACTTATGCCGCTAAACCCTGCTTCCGGCGATCTGATGCAGTCATTAGCTGGCATACCACAACGTCGTGCAAATTCTACGACCCCCTGTCTCTGAATTTATAAATAATCCGGGAACGTTTCAGTGGCGGCCGCGGAGCGGCACACCGCGGACGGCGCGGACGCGCTTCCGAAAACACGATCGATATGACGATCTATGAGCACATCGATCGATCGACGCGAGTGGTCTAGTGATTTAGCGGTGTGCTATGTGATTTATCAAGTGCCATCAAAACTTTACCATCTTAAAAATGTACCTAACAAATATTTTTAAAACACTGCTGATTTCATACAATCACTAAAGTCTTCACGCTGTCAACCGGCTGATTGAGAGCAGACGTGTCACTTTCAATTTATATAAATATGAGTTACTGTTTGCGTCGCATGCGAAATTCTCCTCCGGTGATTTATTATTCAAATCTCTATTTAAATTTAATGAATGGAGCATTCAAGGCCATTAAGTTTGCTATTAACTTGATATTGTTTACATTGTTCTAATATATTTTGCGACGTATCATGCTCATACATTCGGCTCTTGTATTTGAAAGTCTAATTTCGTCTGTCGTTAGTTTCCTCAGTAAAACGAGAAGTACGTACGCAAATACACCGAGACGGTCAAGTATGTCGGTAATGTTGTCTACTGGACAATACACGCATGATGTATTGCGAAATGCGAACTTAATTTTATTTTTCTGATATTTTATCTATGATAAAACTATAATTTCTAACCAGACCCAACAAGACCTTAGATGTTAAAATTCATTCATCATTTTAATCATTCGGACAAAACATAAATACGCTTCCAAAACATCAAATTCATCGTTTCGATAGCGTGTCAGCTTGTAAAATTACAGTTGGAGTAATTTTTATCGTTTAATATATATTTCAGCTAACTTGTCACCTTATACAGGACTTATAATGTCTATCATGGTAGCACCAAATTCATAAGTCTAAGCTTTCGTGCCAGTTTGCGAGTATTCTAATCAAGGAAAACAAATGATGTCCATTAAGATTCTCCAAGCTTCAATGGCATCTTTGTTCTTTTTGCCATTGGTTTCGCAACGGCTTTCATGTGTGGCTAATTTTACTGTACATTCGTCTGTCTCATTAGTGTCTACACAACCTTGCCATTGGCATGTCTCTTTAATATTCAGACTTGACGGCGAATTTGAACGAACCGTTGCTGTCTTTGTGCGTTTTATTAATGACGTATTGTCATCATTTACTTATTCCGGCGGAACGGAGAAGGTATAAGAATTTAGGCGAGTGGTTGTTTGTTTTTTGCTGACTTTGCGCTTAAGTATCTATACAAAGAATTTATCCCATGTATCTCCAAAGTGACTTGCCCGCGACTGTCATCAATGGTTAGGTGTTACTTGCTTAGATAATATTCGATAGATGTCGCTCTTATCGTTTGGGCGTATTTGTTTTAACTATAACTTGAGGCAGACGTCTAAAGTATCGTGTTAATTAGGTCCTCTGAAAAGAAAGTGGTTTTATATTGGACTTTCCCGTTGCGAGATTTAAAACGACATTGAATTATGCATTAAGCTCTTAAATCCGTACAGTTTTATTGCGACATCTTTATTTATTTTTTGTTCATGTCACCGATAACTTAATGATGTTTGTCGCATTCAAATTGTCAGTTCCTTTGAAACACTAAGTAATATATCAATGCAGGCACACAGTCTAAAAAAACCAACACTTATGTCTCGTATGATGAAGATGAATGAGTGTAAATTATGATTGAACTAAGTTTAATGTTTTTGATACGAGCTAAAGGCATTTTAACTTTTAAATTACTTTAAACCAAATTGACTCACTCTTGTTTTATCAATACGTTTAATCGCTTAATAGCTCATTTATACTAACTGTACTATAATATAAGTTTTAGGCCCCCCGTGCACTAAATTAACTTATCGACCACGTTGTTCAATCAATGCGCCGCTTATAACTAAGTAGAGATAATTACAAGTTTGAGCATCGGCGGGGAGATTAAGATATATCAATAGATCACTTCCTACTAAATGGAGTGTTTAATATAACTCTCGGTTACTATTTAACACTTTTCTACTAATCTCATTATAAATCTGTCAAGTTTTATAACACATATTTGCAGAAGTACGTGTAGGTTCAAGAATTAAGAAAGTCAATAAAAAAGGCAATGTTGCCAATTCGTGACAGAAAGGAATGTCTCAATTACTTGTGTCAGAATTTCTTAAAAGTAGACTAGTGTAAGAACTAGGGCCACACGTATACTACAATAAAGATACAATTTTGTTGGTAGTACATTTCGCGTTGGCAATGTTCTTAAAACGCACATCGTATCGTGGTGGGTTCTAACAGTTATGAAACGGCAACGATTATATTTACCTCACGTGCACTATATTTTTACGTGTAAGTTTGGAAAATACTGTTAAACTTCTTTGAAGAGAGCTGTTTCAAACGTGACAGCGGTCTTTTATGGGTTCACAACAAATGTCTACACTCTACAGGAGGTAGTCTACGGCTAAAACCTTTTGGAAGCTCCCACACTCACCAATTATTCCTGTTCTACCGTACGTCACGCCGGCTTCGACTGGTCAGTTCCGTATTTACGAGCTGAGTGGGCGTTTTGAGCGTTACATTTGTCTATGGCCCTGGCCAAAAACGGTATAAGTGTCATACTAGTTGTTTGTCTCTTGTACCTTTGTTCACTAGGGTCACAGAGATGACCTTGGCTTATTATGCTTGTGATAAACCTACATTTTTCATGGCGGTATTTTATAACTTTTCCTTTTTTGTCTGCTAAGCGTTGCAGGCGTGTTATGAATTCGTCGAAGCGTTGATAACTAAGATGTGGCCTAGAATTTCGAGCTGAGCTGTAGCACAGTCTTGAGCTGACACTTTTATTTAGCTTTGAAGTTATTCCTTGCTTTGCCCTCGACTTATTTCATACTTCTTCCACTTCTTCTTATTTGTTTGACATTAAATAGTGCATTTTAAAGCGCTTCGATTGAAGAATCGTTTTCATTCCTACCCTTTGCCGTTGTGTGGGCCGCTCCTCATATAAGTTGTTAGCTGATAAGGTATACGTGTAAAACGTAGTCGTAGTACTAAACGTAGTTACGTCCTGACAAAAGATGACTATGGCCTTCTTATACCTCTTTGGGGCTCAGCTAGACAAGTTAACTGTCTATCACATTCTCTATATATCTTTTCCTCTCTCTAAAATCCAATGGCAATAAGCCGGACGGACTTATTATTTTTTTGCTCGGACATTAGTTACGTTCTGTTCAAACCCAGCTTCAAATGCTGGTAGCCTTTTTACCTTTTGTTAATGTCTGTAACTGTAGGCACAGACTCACATAGACTGTGCCCGAGTGTAATTGCTAACAAATAGTTACGCAAAACTGATTGATGATAACGATCCGGCATTCGTTACCGTTACTTCTATTTGGCCACTGTACTGTCTATCCGAAGGTCAAACACCTCATACACTAATGTCCAATCTTCCCATGCGCACATTTACACTTTGTTGTTGCATATCTGAATGAGGAATTTGCAACAATTTTCGGAGTTAGAAGGAGTCTTTAAAAACATTATGTATGACTGTTAGATTTTTGTTGTAAGGTGAAAAAAAAACAAGAAGGATTGTTCTTATATTTAACAGTGCAATTAAAAGCATCTCGGTTTTGACTACAAATTAGAAAAAGTAGTTGAAATCCAGATAGTGCCAGAAACCGTATTTACGAAAAATCGGACAGATAATTATAAAATAAAGAAATGCAAGAAGTTAAGCCAAATATTTTATATCATTATTTCGTTAATGGTGCAAAAGTTAAAGTTTGAGTTAAATAAAGTATTGTGGGTGATTTTCAATTAATTGCCATGATGATATTATAGTTAATTTAATAGTAGTTTTGTTTGATTTTATTAGCTGGCTTACAAACTTATCATGTGTTCTACAAAATCTGTTGAGTATAGGATAATAAATAAAACATAGTTTCTGCATTTTCCATATTGATTGGCGAAAAGGAACAAGGATCTGTCGACAGACAGGTGGAACGAATGTATTCGCTCCACGCGAATGTGCGAATGAAACGTTGTCATCATTTAACTATGCTTAATTGTAACCGTGTGAATAATATAACCTCATTGTAGAATTATACATGGAATGCTCGGCCTCATTAGCTATGGCTGGATAGTCATTTCATTACATGTGTTTGTGATGGTGAAGTGAAAAGTGGTCAAAATGATGCAAGGATTGCTCGATTCGCTGTACAAGATCTACTCAGGTGAGTTCTAGATTTATTTCTACAAAGTTTTTGATTGTTTTTATTCAAAGACGACTAAAAACATGGCGGGGCATGTTAAGAGTATGCCCGTTTTTCGTTATGGGCGAAATAAACCGCGCGCTTTGTTTGATAAATACCTAATATGTATTCATTTTAGCGTCCAGAGTCGTGTCCTACATAACTAACATTGCTCATATACTTATAAGGGTTCATTGGAAAATGACAAAGCAAAACTCTTCTGCTTGAATTCCTAAGAAGCATCTAGTATATTTTATCTATCATCAGTGCGAGAAATATTCGCCACCGCTGCACGCGGTTAAAAAGTTTAATCGTTTCGACTCATCGACCGCTTCGATCTAGCTGATCGTCCGTTTATTATCGTGAGCACATCACAGTTTCATCCAACTCTCCAATTAGGTGGGTGTGCACATAAACTATCTAAAATATTTTTGCGCATAGAACTTTGCTGACTACCTATTTATTTCGCCTAACAGGAACTGTTTGGGTCACGACGGCCTGAACGCGGGGCGTGGCTCCGTGATGAATTAACCTCTAAGTAATAATTTGCGTTTTTTCCTTCTGCCATTTTGTTAAACTAAACTGTGATGGGTGCTTTGACCCCACTGCTTTATTGCGAAGGGTAAACATCTTACGTAATTACTTTTTAAATTGTATACCTTTTTTACTCTTGTGCACATCAGACTCGATCCTTAATTGGCGTGTATGCTACATTTATGCAATATACATTCACTGATATTTAAGTCAGTGTAATTTCCTGATAAGTTACATATATTCGATTGTTATATATATTTGAATAGGTACACAGATAGAACTAGCGAGAGCCGACAAAATTTTCAATAAAATGACATGAAAATAACATCAATTCTCAGTCAGGTCAGACTCATGAGTTTTTCTTATGTTAGTACCTAATTCAAATTTCTTATTATAAGTTTTTGCATACCTACTATATACATATAAGGTCTAATGAAACATTTAATGCGGTACATTCAAGGGCATAAATGTATATAATATCTTATAATTAAGATTATTAGTTAAGAAAATTGAAAACAAACATACAATTTTAATATTTTTTCGTATAGTTACCTAAAATTTTTCACCCTATCCCATAAGGTGAAAAATTCTATACATATTTATGCTCTTGACTGTACGCGACCTTTAAACACTTAAGCACGTATTCTGCTTATCATACAAGACACGTTCCTCCCTAATTAATTGCCCTCATTAATTGATATAGTTAGAAAAGGACGGGTTGTCTATGTCGCCTCGAGTTACTGTCGTGTAAATCATGCTCTAGGTGCGTTAGGCCCGACTGACATTTTACCATTCACACTGCCACGTATTTCGCAACCCGCACACAACTTGTAGTACAATGCAATCGCTGATCTGACCCGGGGGTCAATGTCAAGTTTGGCACGGGCGCGTTCAATAATATCTACACGTTTTAGAGTGTATTGCTTTGTAACAAGGATTAAAGTTATGTAGATGTTTGTGATACTCGGATAAGTATCATGCTTAAGTGATGCGATGCATAACAACGAAGTTTAAATTGAGAAGGCAGTTGTTTTAAAGGGCATGTTTATATTATTACTTTTAGTCTAATCAAGTGTATTCATAATAATCATAATCTTTGAAGTTTGTTTATTTGAAAAACGTTTGTGGTAGGTAAACCTACTGTAAAAACTCATAACGTAAGTTCAATAGCTTTATCTGTATATTTAGTCCTTAAAAATACGTTAATTGTAATTTAACTTTTTTCATTATAGGGTCTGAGGCTCTAGTGTAAGTTACTTTTGAGTTTTGACGTAAAAAATAACGTCTCTAACGCGTTAGTGATAATGTTATTTATATGGGAAACACTAACGCAATGGTAACGTAATATTAAACACTTACACTCAAGGCCCTGTACAGAAATATATTTAAGTAGGTACCTATGTAGATAGCACCTAGTTAATATTTAAACTAAGGTCAGTTTGTCTTGTTATGTGGCGCTACCGAGTGGTTGCAGAATCTGATAACGATACTATTATTTAAGTTACACAACTACCCTTTCACTAACCGCAAGGTTTGACAAATAATAATATATATTTATCTTATCTAATCAATAAACAAGGTTGTACAGTCAGTAGCAGAACTTGCTTCGCGGGCCGGGTGTTCACAATGATCTTACACGCTCTTATTCTCTTAACAATAAAGGAGTGTTAAGCTCATTTTGGACACTGCCCGTCAGCAACTTTTGATGCTGACTGTACCTATGCTCGGTTTTTAATGAGTGATTACTTGCAGATTTGTTTGCAATTTAGTGCAATTCAAAATTATGACTATTTTGTAACCGGCGAACCGTGGTTCTGTATACTTGGTAATTCATATTTGTCATACTCGGTAATTCGGTAATATTGTATGATTTAAATGGACACTTGTTAAGCAAAGGCTTAATGACTATTCAACTTTTTCGAATTCTAACGATGAATACCAAACATATTATGTTTATTGAAATGCTCATATTGCTCATGCATCTACTTATTTTTCTTACGTCAACATCACTTTTTTTTATAAATACATCATAGCAATTATAGAGTTTCCTTAAAATGTGGTGTGTGTTTTTAGCAAAGAGCATAACTATAGAAAAACAAACTGAATCATAAAATAACAACATTGCAATCTTCCTTTTTAATATTAGTGATACTGTATAATTATCTTACGCTGACCTAACGACGTTGAATTCCAATCAGTAAAATGCTAATCAAAAGATATACCTATTTATCTATTTGTGAATTAAAAAAATGTACACTTATCGATTTTTTGCTTGTAAATTTTGAGAATCTTTCATTGCCTCAGATGAGTCAGATAGAGGTCGTAGTAATATTTTGTTACAAAATAACCGAAACTTCATCACAACAGCCAAATGACGTCCACTGCTGAACATAGGCCTCTTTCAAAGCGACCCGCATTGTCTTTGCGCCACCCAATTTCAAGTGGATTCGAATTTACCAGGTCGTCGGTTCACCTTGCACCGCTTGCACCGCTTATGCCCCGCTCAATACTGAATCGAGCATATCTAGCTACAAACTGACTACTAGCTAGAATGCTTTGTAGCATTAAGTCCGCCTTTTGAACATTTGTGTTTTGGGCAATAAAGGTTAAATAAATAAATAAATAAAGCAGGTGTGCAGAATCGTGATCTGGCAGCACCAAGGTCGGATTAAGCGGCATGAAATGCTAAATGCAGTATCGTATTACAAAGTCTATTGGTAGTTACTACAATTTTCTTTGAGAATGCAGTGATGCAGAGTGGATTCTTTGTGTGGGCAATTAACGTGCCAATACACTGCTCTATTGTTGGAGAGGAGCATGGTAGTGCAGGCGTTTGTTGTCTGTTGTGTGAATTAGGGATTTAGTTGGTTATTTTATAACTGCCTGTAAGTTCGAAAACGATAGGATTTAATTGTTACCTGTATGAGAAAATAAAATTTATTAACAGCGATAAAATTATAATACAAAAAAGAAAATGGAACTTGTTTGTATCACATCTTAATAGAATTATAGAGATCACGAAGACGTAACCCGCATTTAAACGTATATCAAATCTACTTTAGTTTAATCATATTTCGACTGTGTCTTGCAAACACAATTGTTTTGGCAAATCTTTTCCTGCTTAAACGACGTGGAGTAGAACCCAGAGGACAAAAGAAAACACAATTGCCCATGTAAATAACTTATAAGGATAAAATATAATTTAACCAAACTAGGTTTAATATACGTATATGAATAGGCGTATGCCTACAGCGCATAGCGTATACTACAGCGATTCGCTTCTACCTTGCTTCTACCTAATACGGACGGCTAAGGACTTGAATTCGCTCCCTTCGCCTGTATTCCCGGAAATATATAATTTGGGTCTTTTCAAGGCAAAGTGAATAGGCTGTTACTGCGTGCTACACTCTAGACCTCGCCGTCACTTACCATCAGTTGTGACTATACCTAGATATTTTTCTAGCAGGAACGGCATTTGTTTTGTGCTTGCCACAATAAAAATATCGACAATCCTGCTATCGATAAGTACATACTACTTCAACTTCAAGATGTACACACAGTCTTATATCGGCTACCTACCTAGACGCCGCGTGTCACCGATCTTGAACAAATTAAACGTAATCCGTATACTTTTGATCCAATTTACGTTTATAATTTGCAATGAATAGTTCCAAATTGTTTTCTGAAGTAGGTATTTAAATATATATTGACTTTTATTATTGTTAGTTATTTTTAACCCTATTACCCCATATTTGTCTTTGTATTACCTGTATGGAAATTGAAGGGGTACTTATCGATAACAGGACTGTCGATGTTTTTATTTTGTCAATCACTTACAAGAAATCGTTCGTGCTAGAAAAATATCTAGGTATAGTTGTGACTGAAATCAAACGCTGGTCAGTCTTGTATAATACATAAAGCAATTTTCCCAAATCCTATGACTCGAAAAATTAAAAATGGTGGTCATCCTATTTTTCTACAGGGTTGGGCAGATTAAGTGTCCTACTTTAAAATTTTCATAAAATGACAACAACTCCATAGATTTCAAATATTTTTTAGTAAATATATAAAACAGTAACTGTAAATTACTAAAATAATTCATTAGTTCAAATTTCTCTCCATTGTAATAGATATAATAGCAATCGTGTAACATTTTTGATTTGATTATTTTCCACAGCCTTTTGATTTGCTGCATGTCTTATGTTGCACGATGCGCGAAAATGCTCTTTTATAAATTTTTAGTTCAACAACCGCAAAAGTATTCCAAAATTGTTTATCGAGCGTGCCGAAACTCCTGTTTCTGGTCCAAATGTTTAATCCCAGTTTTTCATGCAATGCATTTTTATGACCCATCAATTTTGGGTTTACTTATTCGAGCGTTGCTGATTTAGGACTTGGTTGTGTTTCTGCCAATTGACGTCACAAAACGACCACAAATCACCCGCAGTGGGACTCTCGTGAGAGTGTTTTGACTTGCGGGAAGTTTAAACAAACCACTGTAAATGCATGATTTGAAGGTGGACCAACAATAGATTTTAGGTCAACATTTCGGTGAGAATTATCGATTTATTTGGCGCCATAAGTTTAGACAAAAAATGTAGTAAAAAAATGATTGACTGAATCAATATCACAATCATAATGACGATTGGATTTGTCGTCGATCGCTTAATTATTATTCAAACGTCATAAAACAGATTGCAGGCTACTTTTGGATAAAAAATGCTGGTTCTTAGCATTAACACATAAGCATTTATATAATTTTCTAATCTATCCCCGGAAACTTGAACGCAAGCGAAAACTTTTTGTTTAATTTGGTATAGAATGCTGGGCGCCTGGTAACTGTTCGGTGGAAGTCAGAGAACAAAGCACTCAAATAATATTTATATTAAAGTATGTATTTCTTTATATGTCATACAGTATATTGATTATGCAACATAATAGAATAAATACTACGGCATAATTATGCAACATTTTACTTACAAGCGAATGAATTAATGCCAGTTATCTTATTTCTTGACAAAACTACTACTCCGCGTTGCTTTTATCGGTTTCAATGCACATTATTAATTTATCTTAAGCACAATACATTATTTGTTTATGAACGTGTCGATCTTGACCTTATTCGAACTAAATGACACGGGACATGAGTAATATTATTTACCTCTTTAATTGCTACTATGTAAATGAAAGCAACTTTTACGTTCCGGCCTTACATGAACCGTTACATGGATGGGATTAATTAAAGTGCAACTTTGTCACAGTCTGGTGTCGGTATAATGTCTGTTAAGATAAGAAGATTATAATCAGCTGCGCCTCTCGAAATATTAAGATTAATCGCACTAATAATGCCTAGTTTGCGTGAGCCTCTTAATCTTTTTAGACAAATACTTTGGCGCAATCACAATGAATTGTACATTATTCCTAAAATGTCGTAACTACTCGTATTCTTTATGACAATGCTCTTTGGTTTCATATATTTGTAATCTTTATCACATTTGGTTAGTCGTTGAGATTAGCTAACATTAACCATACCCGGTCATTTCGGGAAGAAAGAGAAAATGCATTATTTTGGTCAGATGTTGAGGATCACCACGTATGAGTAACGCTCAGATATAAATGCTGTTGTTGTCTATATAACAGAAATATTAATAGAGAAATCAAAATTATCTTCACAGCATCATTAAATAAAATAGGATATGATTCGATTTCAGTGGGTACTTTGTCGGTTATAATTACCCATGTAATGTACTCGGACTGACTTGTGAACGTGTTAACCGCAGCTTTTCATACCTTTATCTTTGTAAGTAACACAATCTTATGTCACGGATTTTTTCCTGTCAAATAATAATTTGTTGCCGAGTAGTTATGTAGTTACTTTGGGTAAATGTTTATATACCTCCCTACCGTCGGTCGTACAAATAGAAATTGCTGTACATCGATATCTCTGTCTATAGCTACCAACTAGCTGGAATTTCTAACTATTTACAGTGCGTAAATATATCATATGTAGACCTGAATTAACATTGGTACTCTACTTTTAAATTATTTTTACAATCTGACCTATTTAAAGTCTAATAATAACTGTTATTAATGAAACTCATCATAGAGAGACAACATGACGTTTTGGCAGTTATAATTTGACAGGCAAAAGAATAATAAGTCAGTAACGCGAACGTGACAAACTTTTTATTATTAGTAAATCACTGATATCTAAAAAATTATGATATTTCAAGTAGTTTTGGAGGTAATATTATTTACTTTAATATAGACATTATTTAGTTATTGAATCAATTTAGTTTACAGTACACACTTCCATTGATTTCAGATTTGTCGCTGCGGTAAAACGCCTACATAGAATTGCTTAAAATATCCACAGATTTTTTGTTAGATTCAGGAACGTTTTATTTCGGAGTTCTATACAAGTATCCAAACTGTTTAGATGCCATAGACTTACACTTTTACGTCTCTTTTGCTCTAGGATTTTGTTACTAGTACACATCCAAAGTCATTTGGCTGTTAAAGTAACGCAACTGAATTCAGCACCTACATAACTATGTAGGTACTAACACGCCACACATAACATGTTGGCGTGCCTATTGATCACATTTTTTTATTTTGTACAGCCAGTAGTTGCCTAAGCAAGCCAGGCGTTCAAAATGATCAAAATACTGTCTTATTCTCGTAAATATAAAGCGATTAGCAACTTTTGCATACAGTACGTATGTAGTATGGAAATTGAACTTGAAAGTACTTAAAACATTACTATTAATAATTATTCTTGTACAGATTGTACGCTGTAATAGTTGAATGAAATACAAGTGGTCAATGACTGCATAAAATCTAGAGCAACTTAAGGTAACGTAGTAAAGGTCAATAATCAAATTGGCTTAATGCCACTACACACGCCATGACATTTGGACAGTCGTGAAGGAAACGATCGTGCACCATTTAGTCGTGATATTTACAGAGTACGAGTAATTACATGAGTGTTAACATTTGATTGTTCCGAATTGTTTATTAATTATTAGTCTAGGGGGCTTGAACAAGACAAACCTGGAACATAAACTAAGTATCTGTCGTAGTTGGGCGTTAAAAACATGATACAAACTTCAAACTGATCTCTGGAAATCCTTTTTCCAGTTTCCACCTATGTTTGTCGAGTCCGTCTTAACGAGTTCGACTTAGTATTTTACTAGTATAATACTCGTAACATTTTCAAATTCTAAATACGCATTTGGTCTAGTCATACTTATGTCTAGTGAAATGTCTATTGGTTACTCAATTTTATATGGTACAACTACACAAATATAAATAGGTACGTCATGAAGAGATTCGAATTTTACGATTTTATAGTGACAATGAATTAAATATTAATCATACTACCTACGAGTAGATCTACTACTCCCATCCCTAAAAGTTTGGGTATAAAATAAATAAATACTTGACTTAATAAAATAAAAAACCATAATCGTACTTATATTTTAATCTTTGTGAGAAGAGATTTGCCAGTGCTTCACGGATTATGCAATGACATGTAGCGATCAAGAAGACCTGCATGAATGAGAAAGACCTGCAGTTATCGACGTATAAGTAGTTAGAGGTGGACAAATTGGTTAACTACATTTTGCACTTACCTGTATGATTTGTTGATTACAGTAATATAGTCAAATACTCTGTATAAATATGTAGAAATAATGTATAAAAGAAATAGGTGCATACATATAGTAAAAACCGTATCTGAACGAATTGCAGAATTTTGTACCTAAATTATGGTATGCTATGGGTTTAAAAGAGTAAAGACAGAGCGAGAATCATTCTGTCTTTTTCTTAGTTACAGTTAGGATACTCCAAAGAAGGAATGAGTACCTATAGTCTTTTCTTCTACTGTTTTAAACATTGTCGTTTTCGGTACCTACAACGATAACCTTTAAACTAATAACAAAAATTAAGAATCAAAATGGATTAAGATAATTTAGGTGCCTACAAAAATTCTGCTACCCATGGCTGTCACATTGCAACTTACTCAATTGTTCATTATGGTATTTACTAATTTATGGAAAAAAACAAGTGATTAGATACCATAGTAGGTACATCTCTATCAAGGAAACAAACAAGCTTTCTTTGTATACTAATCAGTAATCGTGTACCAACATCCTGGGGTCACAATAAATTGCCGCAGATAAAAAAATAAGGAACGTATTGCGAATGCGACCATAAAAATACTGATGACTTAATTAAAAATGCCGTTGAACCCACACGGCCGCATTGCAAGAAAAAAAAAACGTTGTAAAGTGAGTTTCGCGCCAAAAATTCTCGGGTACACAATGTGTGCCAGCCAGAGCGTTCTTATTTTAAATTTTTAAAAGTAATTTATTGCCGTATAGGATTATGCTTCAATTTTTGACTGTTTTGGACGTTGTTTTAAGTTAATTCGCCTGAGAACAAAGTTTTTAACGATGTTTTAAACGGCATGCACAAGATTAAGTCATATATGTTTGTGTATATAAACACATATCGTATTTAATAACGAAATAATAGATGAAAATTAGGGATCTTACTTGGTCCATTCTTAAAACTACAAGTCATTCTTTAGGTTTATTGTATATATTTTATCGCTATTTTTTCTCTGCCACAAAAATAGATATGCCTGGATACCTAATAAATAATTAAAAAATCCGTGGCACGTGGAAGGAATTCGGTATAGTTATGTTTTGAATTTTGAAGAAAGATAAGGTTTGATATCCAGGCAATCATCCATTAAGAAGCCAAAAGGGGGTTGGAACTATGTCATCATCATCATCATCATGTCAGCCGAAAGACGTCCACTGCTGGACATAGGCCTCCCCCAGAACCACCCAAGAAGACCGATCCTGCGCCTTCCACATCCAGCGGTATCCCGCGACTCTAACTAGGTCGTCGGTCCATCTTGTGGGAGGCCTACCTACGCTGCGTCTTCCAGTTCGTGGTCGCCACTCCAGAACCTTTCCGCCCCACCGGCCATCGGTTCTGCGTGCAATGTGCCCTGCCCACTGCCACTTAAGTTTGGCGATTCGGAGGGCTATATCGGTGACTTTGGTTCTACTGCGGATAAAATCATTCCTGATGCGATCACGCAGAGACACTCCCAACATAGCCCTCTCCATTGCTCTTTGGGTGACTTTGAGCCTTCTTATGAGGCCCATAGTAAGCGACCACGTTTCAGCACCATAAGTCATCACTGGCAACACACACTGGTCGAAGACCTTTGTTTTGAGACACTGCGGGATATTGGAAGAAAAGATGTGTTGTAGCTTCCCGAACGCTGCCCAGCCGAGTCGGATTCGACGATTGACCTCTTTCTCGAAGTTGGATCTTCCTAGCTGGATAGTTTGTCCTAGGTATATATACTCATCTACAACTTCGAGTGTAACGTCTCTGATTACAATGGGAGTTGGTACGACATGGGCATTCGACATGATTTTTGTCTTGTCCATGTTCATCCTTAGACCAACTCGCTCAGAGGCATTACTGAGGTCATCTAGCATTGTGCTCAAATCCTCCATGGTCTCAGCCAAGACTACAATGTCGTCGGCAAATCGAAGGTGAGTGATGTACTCGCCGTTAATGTTGATGCCTTTCCTCCTCCAGTCCAAAGTCTTGAAAACGTCCTCCAGTGCAGCAGTAAACAGCTTTGGAGAGATAACGTCTCCTTGTCTGACCCCACGCTGCAGTGGAATAGGTTTCGAGCTCTGGTTCTGAACTCGGACTGACATGGTGGCGTTCTCGTACAGACACTTCAGCACTTCGATATAGCGGTAGTCCACTTGGCACCGTTGGAGGGATTGTAGCACAGCCCAAGTTTCGATCGAATCAAAGGCTTTCTCGTAGTCCACAAACGCCAAACAGAGGGGCAAGTTATACTCCTCAGTCTTCTGTATAACTTGCCGTAGCGTATGTATGTGGTCTACGGTACTAAAGCCTCTTCGGAAACCGGCTTGTTCGGGAGGCTGGAAGTCATCTAACTTGCGTGCGAGACGATTCGTAATGACTCTTGAAAACAGCTTGTAGACATGGCTCAAAAGTGAGATGGGTCGATAGTTCTTCAATAAAGCGTTGTCGCCTTTTTTGAAAAACAACACCACCACACTTCTGTTCCATGCCTTTGGCGTTCTCCCTTCCAGTAGGACAGAATTGAACAGCTTCTGAAGGGCCATTAGGACCGGTGTACCACCCGCCTTCAGAAGTTCGGCTGTTATTCCGTCCTCACCTGGCGCCTTGTTGTTTTTTAGCTGTTTAAGAGCCATTCTAATCTCGTACAAGCAGATATCCGGGATATCTTCAGTATAGTGCCGGGTTAGTCTGGCTCTAGGGTCTTCCGCCAGATCAACTACGGGTCTGCTAGTTGATGTGTAAAGCTGTCCGTAAAAGCGCTCTATTTCACTCAGAAGCTCCGGTCTGGATGAAACGATCCTACCATCATCAGTTTTCAACCTGGCGAGCTGGCTTTGCCCAATAGACCTGTCCTTCGCAAAAACCTTCGACCCCTTGTTCTGCTCAATGGCCTCTTTAATACGATCAGTATTAAATTGGCGCATATCACGGGTAAGGGACTTAGAGATCTGTCTATTGAGCTGCCGGTATAATGTCGCATCAACTGAAGATTGCAGGATCATCCCGCTCCTTTCCTTAATGAGTTTCCGAGTAGAGCTAGAGAGCCTTTTAGTTCTACTGCTCCGTTGGGCCTTAAAGAACTTAGACCCGGAGCTGTGGACAGCTTCTACAAACCCGTCGTTGAGTTCGTCCACCTCGCTTCCTAGACAATCGAAACGGTTCCGGAGCTCTAACTGAAAGCTCTCGGGGTTTTGGATTTGGATTGGTGCTGGCCGGAGTGTAGACTTCATCAGTCGCGAACGTTCTAGTTTAACACTTATATTCAATGTGCCCCTAACCAGACGGTGATCACTACCGGTTTTAACCGTATTGATCACAGAGACATCATTGAATATATGTTTCTTCGTCGACATGATGAAGTCTATCTCGTTTTTTGTTGCACCATCGGGACTCATCCAGGTCCATTTTCTGTGCTCACGTTTCTTAAAGAAAGAGTTCATCATATAGAGTCCCTCTTTCTCCAAGAAACCAGCCAGTAGTTGGCCCCGGTGGTTCCGACGTCCGTATCCAAATTGCCCCACTCTCAGCTCAGCACCGTCTCTCTTGCCAAGTTTCGCGTTGAAATCCCCCATAACAACGGTGAAGTAGGTTTTGGAGCTATGCATGGCCTTTGAAATGTCCTCATACATAGCCTCCACCTCGTCGTCGGAATGTGTCGAAGTCGGCGCGTATACCTGGATGACCTTCAACGAGTATCTCTTGGATACTCTGAGTATCAGGTACGCCACCCTGGACGACACACTCTCGAACTTCACCACGTTGTTTGCGAGGGACTTGTGGACGATGAACCCGACACCACCTTGGGACTGGTGGTCGCCCTCCCGGAAGTAGAGCAAGTTGCCGGACTTCAGGGTTATCGTGTCCTCCCCTTCTCTTCGAACTTCAGATAACCCTACTATATGCCAATGCAACCTGCTCAACCCTTCCTCCAGTTCCACTATCTTTTCCTCGGTCCGCAGTGTACGCGTGTTGTATGTTGCCAGGGCCAGGAGTCGTCGGTAGCAGGATCTCGCCCGGGGATTCTTAGCACCCCTGACCCCTTTTGTACCCTGGCCGCTACCGGCATAACCAGGGTACCGGGGGCCGCCGGGGACTCGGGGCCATGGCTTTTGGGTGTTACTCATGAGGGGGGTATATGCCATAATCGCCACGCTTGGAATGCGGGTTGGCGATCGCAGTGCTTCCACCGCACTCTAGGGATGCTGCTGCCCATCCCCCGGCGATCTTGGTCGTAGTTTTAGGACATACCCGGGTCCTATGGAACTATGTATGGGAAATCAATTACTCTCTATTTCTACTAAAAATATTTAATTACATACAGAGGTGGTCGTGTGAAAAATGTTGTAATAAAAAAATATCTAAGGAATAATTATTATTTAGCTTAATTATGCCCCGCTATTTAATATAAGTGCGAGTGTGTGAACATGTAATTTTCCTACAATAGTGCTGTCTGTCGGGGCCTCATTAAAATATTCCATCGCCAAAAACGATAAAAAACAATGATTTACAACACAAAAGCTGACGTAATGTTAAATTATTGTCGATGGTACTTTCAAATAAATATTACGTTACGATATTTTAATTAGGATTGCTACGTCTCCATTACTGTCAGCAAGATTGACGGTAAGAACTTGAAACGTCTTAGTGCTGTAATTAATAAACAAACAGACATACTTGAAACGAAATATAATTGTGCAATTTTGATTATTTGAAATACGCTCTTTAAATTGACCCGGTCGGCCTTAGTTGGCTATTTATTTAAGGAACCCATTTCCACGAATAATTTATAGAAACTATAGTCGCAACCAACGTAGTAATATACACATTAGATATATTTGGTCAATTTGAATGGGACTTCTATATGACGATGACTGTACAACAATATGTACATAACATCAGGTGTTATATGGCATTATAATAACACAACTGAAAAAAGATTGTTGCCCAAATCGCTGTCAGCGGTACCTTGCTGGCTGGCTGTATTCCCACGCTGGATAGCAATGACTATCGCCTCTGAAAAATATTAGCCATCCATCTGCGGCGCTACCGCGAAAAACGATATTCGTAAATTTCGGACGATTGTCTCTGTCACTCTCATGACCCCTTAATTGGAGTAAAAGATAAAGATGCTCGAAATATACGAATTTAGGTGTTCGCGGTACCGGGCCTGATCATCCATGCCTCTATCAGGCTCGCTGACAGATCTTTGTATAGTCGGCGCGCTCCTCGTCCCCACGGCCTTAAAGTTTCAATGCCAAACGCCTATTGACGCACTTGGTGCGTTGGAAGTCTTAAATAACTGAAAATACTATATTTGTCTAATCAAGGAAACTAATTTACGAAACTCAAAGGAATACGTTCCCAATACTGTGAGCTCAGACGTATGAAATCCTGGAAGTCGTAACTGTAACTTTATCCACAATTTATTTGTTAGGCGTAATTTAGTGGGCATTTCGTGTAACTTTCATAAACTAGTAAACAATTTTCTTATTTTGAGAAATGGACTTTATTGAACATCTGTTAAGGTCTCATTTGTTAAAGCTGAATTATTTTATAGCAGTAAAGAGAGTAGTTGATTTCGGGCATAGACATAGTACATACACCACAGTAAGTTACATATAAACGTGCCACGGCAATAATAATAATTTCAAGATCGGTATTATTAAACTTTCAATAGGTATGCCAGAGAAGGCGCTATTATCGTTCGTCCTTCTGATAGTCTCCCATTGTGATTATTGCTTATAACTAAAACGCCCTAATTACATTATAATAACTTGTTATAATAACGCTTATTGAAGGGCAACGAAGAAACCTACCAAATTATATAGGCTTGATACGGTATGCTATCAGCCATCTTAAAATGTGTTTTCAAATTAGTCTCATTGCGTGTCTTATGTCCTTCTTGGGCACGCGTGTTTCAACTGAGTTGCATTGAGATTCGGGTTTTTGTTTGCATCGTTTAGCTGTCAAGCTCGGGGAGGCACGTGATGGAATGCTCCAGAAATGATTGCAATTGTTGCTGTTACGAGAGCTGTTGTGATTGTTTCGTTTACCGTACTCGTAGACTGACTAAGGCTCTAGTGTAAGTTTCTTTTGACGTAAAAAAACGTTTACTTACGCGTAAGTGATAATGATTTATATGGGAAACGCAAACGCGTTCGTGGCGTAAAGTTACGTTAAAAACTTACACTCAGGGCTCTGATCTGACTGCGTTACTTTTTTTATTACTGATATTGATCATAATTCACTGAAACTTGATGTTAATTTAATAGGTTCTAATTTAAAATAAATAAGTACGTTTTGAAGAAATCGCAATGTGTGTTGGTGATGTAATTGGTGACCGACGAGCTTGCTTTCTTGTACTTACAACGTAGCAGCATTTCGATACAACGAGGAAATGCCGCCAGCATCCTTGGTAGAATCCCTCAAGGGTCTTGTTCAGTTTGAATATAGAGTAGTTATTGAAATGCCTAGCTTAGCTATATTTTATTTTAAAATAAAGACATAGTAAAGTGACAATTGATGAAGATAATTGATGAAGTTCGTTTGGAGTTTCATCATTGCGTAAATCGCCAGTAACTGAAAATGAATTCTGTTTATCTATAAAGGTCTAGTTACCAAGCCATAAATTGTCAAAAAAAACTATGAACATGTTTCCCAATGTGCGGCAATAATGATTTCAGGACATCATGTTTCCACTGTTTATTCAAATCCCCGTTCTAAATGCACAGATAGGAAACATGTTGGATTTATGTTTCTATACCTAAATTAAGTACCTTATGTACTGGCAACACATGTTTTCTCTAAGTTATATGTCACCTAACACGTGTATTCATTTACCTTATCTTTTTTGTTTCAGGTAACCACGAAAACTAAACTTTCGTACAACCTATATTACCGTAAAGTACCTGTATTATTATATATTTAAATGCTTTTATACATTGTTTGAATCATATTATGAATATCCTTATTTTACAATTATCATTACTAACTTTAAATTATCATTAATAAAATTTACTATTAATTGGTTCATTAAGGCAATAGGTCTAATTAAATAGAACTAAATTCCTTAAGGATAGCTTTACTAAAGAGAATACCTGAAACTTTATTGAAACATAATACTCAAACAGTACTCTAGAGTTTATTGCATCATAAGCAAACACTAAAACAACTCTTACGCATCGTGAGGAGTTGACGACTGACGCACGCGTAGTAAAACAAGGTCACACCTCTCGCGCGGTAATAGTGCCCTCACACACATTTGTTGCGTAAATCGTCATTTTTACTACCTGTTAGTAATGAACGTACCTGTGATACCAATAATAAACAATTACCTTGGTGTTGAAATCTGATATGTTTGTTCACAACTGATCTTGGTTTCTATTTGAAGTTTGTAGACCTCTAAAAATAAAATCTTGAAAAATATATTTGATCCTGAAGATATTCGCTTTATACTGTAGACCAGCTATCAAACTTATTTTAGCTAAATTTAGATTTGTTTGTATCTTACAAACATAGTTGTCAAGTTCTTTTGTGTAAAGTATTTATATTCTCTCGTTCTTTTCGAAGTTGGTTTCCATGTTCTTTGGTTAGTAGTGAATCGTGGCTAAATCAAAACATTGTCGTTTTAAATCTAAACTGTCACGAGATATTTATTATAAACGATTTTTCATCGTTTATCTATGCAGACGTGTAATCGTGATCCAAACATTTTGTTGTAAACGTTGTCGTTAAACAATTCGTGCACTTAAAAGTGACCTTGTTTTAGCCCTTAGTAGTTTCGACCTGATTATTCATAATTATCAATGCAGCGACATATTAGTGCCAATTACTCATCGTTGATGTAGACATGTACTTCGTGAGCAGAACGTTATCGCACCGCAGTTCGTGTGAGGCAGCGCTTACCGCTGACCTTGTAATGTCAGCCCTACGGCTGGTTCGGCCTGATTTGTTTTTAACTAGAGTAATGCGTTCCGTTCCACGCATGATTGATGACTTGCACAAACCTTTAATATTTTCGTAGTGGGACATATTATAGTATTGTTTTCTCTTATTTACATTGCTACAAAGACATATAGTGACATTACTTTAATATTTCGTCTTTATTTACATCGAATTGATGTTTGATTTATCGTGATTACGTGCGTGCCAAAATATTTAAACTGAGCTCTGAAATATTTATACTGATTTTATTGTCCGTTAATTTATGAGACGTTTTCATTTTAATAAATTTGTGTAGAATTCAAAATAAAAATTAAATTTTCAGTCAAAATTTTCAGTTTACATTTATATTTTTAATTTCGCTTATTACTAATTGATTTTCGATTTTTCCCAGGCAGCTCCTTACCTGTCTACTTCAATTTGTCCACTGTCACATTTCACAGTGATGGATGACCTGCATCGTATTAATAGCCAGTTAGTCGACGGAACTCGTTAATTAGCGAGATTTGTTACTATTCTAATGGTTTAACTTGGTACTATTCTGGTTTATGTAACTCGAGGCCGAGATCTTGAAGGCCGTTGCGTTTGCGATTCTGGGTTGATAACCGATTAACTGGTTTTAGTTTAATTATCGTTTGTACTAACTGTACCTAAACGTAAACATGGATTCAAGAGTAATAAACACGAAACAACAGTACTATTAGCGCTTCGGGTAGATTACGATTGGATTTTTTGGGAATACGGGACACATTTTAATAGAATGGTATATCTTCTTTTGGTGAGCGAATGGAAATAATAAAATATATATTATTACTAACAACATGTAAATCAAAATTCATAATCAAGGGCTATAATTCTATAATAATAATAATAAATAAATGAAGATATAGATAATTATTATACAGCTCTAATATATAATCGTTTGAAGTTATGAATAAAGTTGTTATTGATACCGATGGTAGTATATCACATACTAGTAACAAAATGTGATATTTCATACTCTGCGACGTCTATATGAAAAACCTATATAAACGAACGTCTCATAATATCTGTAAACGACGCATAACAATATATGCAGTGTTTAAATCTTCGCATTCGACGTCACATAATAGCTCGTAAGAGTCGCAAGATGTCCACGCTTCGGCTTTGTTTATTGGCTAAATATATATATACTGACAAGGGAATCCAAACCTTATCTTCATATGGTTACATAGTAACATACAGCCGTTTTTAGTTTGATTGGAGACAATGGTCTATCACGAATTCACGATAATTGAATATCTATCGTGATATTTTTTATGTCGCATGTGAAATTATGGGTACCAAAGAGGTTACGGCAATATTTAATATTCTCTGATACCGTTTTGCGATGCATGCAACTGCTAATCTCTAAGGTCCATTTTTATAGAATACGACACATCTGTATTAGGCTGTTTGGCTTTAAAGTGGTTGCTATATGGAAAATCTAAAAGATATATGAACTCTAGGACACATAAACAAAGCTCGTTGTTTTTGTATCACAACAAAAGGCGTGGGAAGCCGCGGTGAAATACGCATGATAGGTATCATTATTGTGTTGTATGTTTGTTTGATGTATGATCGCGCGCGAAACAATGGAGTTGTGTATGATTTATGATCATTCTGATAGATTTGTGATCGCTACTAATCGCTGCTGTGAGTGGTGTTCTGACACCTGTGCTGTAATGTTTAATTATTGTATCGGAAGGATCTGCTTAAAGTAGTTGACTACCGGATTTTATTAATAATATCATTATTAGGCTAAATAATACTCCAGGTATTTTAACAGTTAATGGCCAAGAAGATATTATTGTTTACTAAGATATTATATGTATATCACACCAACGATTATAAGCGGGCGCCGGCCGCCAGACGCGCCCTCATTACATTTTCCTTACTGGCATTCCTAATAAATCAATAAGTTTCTGCATAATCTATCAGTGATTAAATTTGCCAGTGTACCAAATCCTACTGACTAAGTATTTTTCACATATTTCATAAAATCATCATCTTCACGGCAAACGGTGGCCGCTTTTTTCTAAAAGACAAAAGTGAGTAATATTTAAAAGTGAGTAAATTTGGAGAATGAGTAGAACTACAAGGAATCAGTGAAGGATTGACACCGCCACTGCATGGACGGTGAACATCAGTCGATTTCTAAGTCGATAGTAGATAGACTTTATGATTACTGCAAAAAATGTATGTATATTACATTAAGACCATCGCATTGTCTGCAGTACATATCTTACAATCTTTCCTTTCTCTGCTACAGTATTTTTTATAAACGGTAACATGAATATGTAAATATTTTTATTAAGAGTAGGTGTTAATCTACGTTCATCGGAGCAACACAACATCGATCTAAATACAACCGATGATGAAACCCCCGACAAAAACACTCGTTATTGTCAGTATTCACAATTAACTTTTTATGCAAATCACTTTGGGCAACAATCACGTGTGCTTTTGTTGGCAGACTGTACTGCGCCATCGCCATTGTGCCCATAATTAATGTTTATCTTACAAAAACTTATTTCGACGTGACTGTACGTTTGCCTTTTTGCTCTGGTTAACTTTGGAGGTTGGTTTAAAGCAAGGATGATATAAGACTTGGATACGCAACGCAATGCCCATACAATATTTCGTTCATGCTTTGCTGGCTAAGGTACTAGTGCCATCTAGTGTTTCACATTAGCAATAGATCTCATTTACATAGAATATGTTCGCTGGCAAACGCCTGCAAATTACACACGATACTCGACAGGTGCCAAAGTATACATTTAGCCAGCCGTTTATGTATTGTCAATCCTTATATCATTCATGGTTTGAAGTAATAAAATGTACTATGAGAACTACTAAGATTGTTTATCCTAATGTCGTCTTTCCGCCATATTTTATTCATGAAATAAAACAACTGAAAACGGATTTCACGCAAATCATGGAGTATGATAGGAGGATTTAACCAATATGTAGCCGACACACGCATTAATTTAAATCGGAAAATTCTGCCGTTTTCGGCGCGGGGGTGAGGTAACATACATAAATAATGTTAACACGCATAATAAATACGCTACACACGCACACGACAAAATTATCAAACACTAGCATAAACAATATTCACACAAGTTCAAGATCTATGACCGGCGGCCGAGTAATTTTGGTAGAGGGGAACGTCTGTTAATGGCTACTCCATAATGGTTATATCCTCCTAGTGGGTACCCGTTGACCACAAAAATGCTGCAAAGTATTCGATACGTCGCGGTGTAGCTATTTTAAATTCTGTATATGGGTGATAACGCGTTCTTACTTGTTTTAAATATACAATTAATTTATACATATCAGCCCAAGGACGTCCACTGCTGCAAATGCAGTATTTTCCCGAGATTTTTATCAAAACCGGTTGGGGGTGGGCCGAGACCGGAGCCGTTGTTATGCTAGGACGCGAATTTAATTCGTCCACCATCAATGGCTCTAAGCACACCGAACTTAATGTCCACTAAACTGTCACAACACATCCTGAGGTTTTGATCATAGATGGCAGGCTTATATGCTGGCGGCACAGCCCAGTCACCATCACGTTTAAAATTTGGACCACACCAGATCTTAATCGCTTGTTACGTATTTTGCGAAAACTCACGGTTTCTACACATATATTGATATTGTTAGATTGTTACCTAGATTTTAGTTTTAATGCGATAAGTTCCATTTAATTGGTAGATTCTCTTCACAAACTTATACATAAAGTGCAAACATTACCAGGATGAAGTTTAACCGAAACCCGCGGCCTAAATCAGGGCTGGATTCAAGTTCATCTTAATGCACTTCAAACATTAGTCACCATATATCACTTCATGACATCTGACAGCCTTGGCATTGGTATCGCGGAGGCCGCTTGAGAGCCGATAAATTAGCACCTCGTGTGTACGCTTTATTGATATTTGTTGGCTTAGCGGTCATTTACCTTTGCGTTGATACTTTGGTGTTTTAGTAGGACTATGAGGTTTCATATTGTGCTTAATATAGGCAATGATTTTCCTATTGATACTTAAATTATACTCAGATTTATTTAAATAAATAAATAAATATTTCGAGACAATCTGACACAAATCGACCTAGTCCTACGGTAAGCTCAGTAAGGCTTGTGTTGTAGATACTAGACGACGATATATATAATAGATAAATACATAAAAAATATAAATACATAGGAAACACCCAAGACTCCGGAAATATCTGTGCTCATCACACAAATAAATGCCTTGACTGGGATTCGAACCCAGGACCATCGGCTTCATAGGCATCACTACCCACTAGGCCAGACCGGTCGTCGAATTTGTCTTTTCCTTTTATAATATATTTTACCTATAAAGTATAACAGACTTAAGATGTTACAGGTACGCAGCAAATATATGTATAATATAATAGGCACTTATTCTTTAAAACGGTCAAATTAAACTACATTATCAGAAACCGGCATCATTGAACTATGACTACGGCACTAGTTCCAACTCAAATCGAGTAGCAAATTCGCAGGCAGCGACGCTAAAAACATGTAATTTAGACATCGTGAAGCAATTACGCCCTCGGGCAGCACACGTGGTGTCTGTTTTTATGGCGTGATGTCATCCTACCTGAGCCGTGAGTACCTACTTACCACTTACCGGGAGTATCTACCACTAACTTCCACTGCCGCACAGGCCATAAGAGCGATTTCTGAGCATGAGGGAGTTAGAGGGCAGGCAGGTTGGCGATCGTAGTAACCATTGTTCTAAAGGGACGATGGTGTGGTGGTGTATCGTGGTTTGATGGTCTGGTTAAAGATAATAGGCTCGTCTCTAAAACTTTACACCAGAGCTATGCTGCGCTACAAATAACACATAGCATAGCTTGACCGGTTTGTATGATATTCTTTCTTCAGTGGAGCTTTGATACCTGTAAGGATTGTTAGGCGTTCTCAAATTAAATATCTGGACTAATAAGATTCAACTCTGTCAAAAGTTCCATATAAATATTTGAAATTATTTCATAGTTTCGATGCATTGACAAATTTTTATCAGTAGAGTGGCTCTTCTGAAAAATTATGTCCCTCAGTTATTATTATTCATGCGATGAAAATGGTAACATAGTTAGATTGAAAGATTTTATTTTATCTTATTTATTTATACCTTAAATTAACAATAACAGACTGGCTAATGGCTATACATATTAATTGGTTGTATTAATATTTATTTAGGCTAAGATGCACTAACATTAGTCATATGTATAAGTCTGTAACTAAAAACTAAGGGCAAACTGGCCTGCAATAAAGTTTTTTTTTTATAATACAGATAAAAAAACTCCTAGATTCACCGTTTTTGTTTCAATGGGCTTGTTATGCGGACTTTTGTGAGCCGTGATATAGTATCGGTGTGCTTAAGAATTTCCGTTCAACACGATAAAAATGATATAGAAAAAATAAATATGATAATAGGAAAAATTTTACTGTTACGCTGTGAGTCAATTTTTTCCTATTTTTCTTTCGATTTAAATATCGAAAATCTTATCTTTTTTGATTCGTTATAGTACATTACTACAAAAGCCGGGAGTAGGGGGTTGCCGGTCGTGTACATGTAGAGTTCGCCTAGTTTAACGTGCAACTTTGAAGCCTATTTTAAGGAACATAATATCAACATTGTAGTGCAGGTTTGAGAAAATTATTTTATTAAATTTCTGTTACAAAACCATCAAATCTATCCTTTACAAGACGATATCTGCGATTAACTTCGAGCATTTAGCGTCCGTCGAAGACACGGCACCGGAGATGAAATCGATTATGTACTAACCGACTCGATAACGGCAAGTTTGAGATATCGGCCTCGAGATGGTCGGCTCGACGACCTAGTTCTGAGATTTCAGTCTGTTAGGTACTGTTATCGGTTCCAATTATTGGTATGATATCTAGTCATTATTTGTCTACAAAACCAATAAGCCTGACTAGTGACTATCAGCAAAAGTGATGTTAGATAAGCGATTATTTGTTAAAACTGTTTTCATTCATGCATAATGTTTACGTTTCAGGTTAGATAGTTATTACTACGAATGTGATAACCTAACAGACTTATGTTTCGCTTCATACCGTTTATCAAATAGTTGCAGTGTCATTTGACAATTTACGCCTTTGTCTTTTACACACGAATATTTTTAGGTAACTATGCTGTGTAAAATGTCAAAATCAAACTAACTATAACTAGGCCTTTGCCCAGCAGTGGGACACAATAGGCTCACAATAATAATAATGCTGTGTTTATTTTGATTATGGACGTTATCTCATGTCAGTATTTATAATATACATATACATCTAATTGTTATACCTATATATCGTGATCTAATACCTACAGGCCTTATTATATTTATTCTAGAACTAGGTTGGGTTATGTAAGAAGATATTTATTGTATTTATTTGTCATAGGACAGATATTAGTCCGTGAACTGTTAGAGCGTATTTTATATTTTTCCATAATTCCACGCGAAAATTATTAAACTATTAAAAATTTGAGTAAAGCAGCTCCAGTATATTATTGCAGTTTCATAATAATACTATGTTCGCAAGAAGCTTACTCCACTGACATTTCGTCGTTTGACTAGGTAGGTATTACGACCTATTAGTTAAGTGCGAACTTACCACTTTATAATACATAATTAATTATGCTTTTTAGTACGTACTCTTATTTTTCCTGTCCCTATGTCGACCGACGATCATAAGGATGAAATAATTAGTACTTATAACGCAAATTACAGCCATATTTTAATACGCCTGCAGTTTGTGTTTTGTACCACGCGAAGAGCGCGCGTGATAATTTGCTCTTGTTACATGTCGCTCACCTGAACCGTTAAAAAGCGCGTATTTTGTTTGTTTTATTTACTTTTATCGCTGTTTTCGTATATTCTGAACGCAGTGTTATTACTTTGTAATGGTCCACTGGCGTTGTTCGCTTGCGCCCACTTAAATAAGTCTACAGCTGTACCACATCTTGTGTTGTGCACAAGAGTGTGTAATCAATGTTTATTGTTGTTCTTATTTAAATAAACGACAGACACAACACATGGTTTACGAGTTTTACAACATATTGCATATTTTAATGTGTCTGCCCGTCGCTCAGACGCCTTTGAATACGGACATATACCGATTAAGGATTGCGAATGTTCTGTAGACATCTTTTTCTTACCAGAAAAGTGAGGTGCGGTTTTGCCAAATAGCGCGTGAATATTTCTTGGAAAAACCTTGTATCGATCTTAACAAACAAAAGCTTATTTTAATTTCCAATCTAAATGTAGTAGGCAACATTTTCCGCCAGAGCTGAGTGTTGCCATCGTAAACGCGAGAGGATCGTATCTGTGCTTTCACCGCTCGGTCCTAATTGGGCCAAATTGCCAGTTGCATCTAGCTAGGGTTACCAGTAATTTACCGAAAAAATACCGGCGGTAACCTCTATCTTAGATTATACAATTATTATAGCACCCTGAGCGCTAATTGATCAGTGTTTAATGGTGGACTGAAAATCCGAGATACTAGAGCAATAAAATTTAAATAGCAATAAAACATAAAGCAATTTTTTTTTTATGACATAAGGTGGCAAACGAGCAGACGGATTGCCTGATGGTAAGCAATTACCGTCGCCCATGGGCACCCGCAACACCAGGGGAGTCACGAGCGCGTTGCCGACCTTTAAATAATCTAATTCCTACTTAATCAATTTCAGATTATTGGTGTAATGACATCTTTTAATTAGCAATTAACAACGTATCGATATCCAAGGAAACGCATATCTCATCAAAATACCAGATTTTGTCAATAAGTTTCAGCCTCTGTCTTTCTTAATTAAAAAAAAATGTCAGACATTTCCATATTATGTTCTTTCCCTGGTTCCTGGAATTTTCTGAATTGTGGTAACCCTGCGTCGACTCTATATCAATTTAATTTATCTAAAGCTTCACAAATAGCGATCCTCGTGATTGGCAACAGGCATTAAACACCCGATTCGGACTAGACTTTACAACTTGATGTTAGATATTGGATTAGAATAAAACTAATCTGTTACATTTAGTATAGATATAGTCGAAAGTTTATGGTATTTTTTTAAAACACGACTGACCAGCGTTTGACCTCAGTCGCACCTGATGGTAAGTGTCGACGAGGTCGAGGGTGTAGCACGCTGGTTCAGTAACACAGTAACAGCCTATTCACTCTTGCCTTGAAGAGACCTAAACTATATGTTTCCGGGAATACAAACGAAGGGAGGGAATTCCAATCCTTAGCAGTCCGTATTAGGAAAGTAGAAGCCCCTTCTTGAGAATGAATGGCATATTCACAACGTAAGGATGAAACCGCTCCCTTCACCTGGACGTCCGGTGGTGGAACGGAGATGACGGAATTAAATCGTGCAATTCCTGTGCACACTCTCTAAAATGTATCCTGTAAAACACAGACAAACTATAACTATAAATATAAACTTTTGACTCCGTTTCTAGTATTATTTGAATGTTCATATTAGTGATTGTACTCAGTAGCCACGCACGATTCCCATGCCTATAAGAAACGCTTTCGTTTATCTGCAGTACTACAGATATCTTAACCAAGCAATGCTGATCATACATACGAGTAGGTTAGGAAAAACATCCTGATATTTTGAATCCGTAGGTACAGTAAAAACACATTCAAGATTTATTTTAGAATTTTTTTTTTTTTTTTATGTCATAGGCGGCAAACGAGCAGATGGATTGCCTGGTGTTAGGCAATTACCGTCGTCCATGGGCACTCGCAACACCAGGGGAGTCATAAGCGCGTTGTCGGCCTTTAAGGGGGGTTGGAGCTCTGGGAACCTTACTCACCATCAGGAACACAACACTACATACCTGAAAGGTGGCAGTGCTATTATGGCTGTGGTCTTCTGTAAGGAGGAGGTACTTCCCCAGTTGGGCTGCCCCAGATTCAAGCGTGATGGTCAACGCTGTGCCCTACCTCTCATTGTTGGACGTAGTTTAAGGACATACCCGGGTCCGGGTTTTGTTTTTACGATATCATGAGGCAAACGATCAGATGAATCGCCTGATGCTAAGCAATCAAGGGAACCTTACCACCAGGAACACATAGAAGCAGTTATGGCTGTGGTATTATGTAACGAGGGGTATTACACTAGTCAGGGGTACTCCAGATTCAAGCGTGGTGATGATTCGGTATGCTCTATCTACTGATGGACGTACATAGCTTAAGGACATACTTGGGTACAAAAGTGATACAGACACCCCCAAAAACAATTGTAACAGACATATACATATACACCTATATTTTTTTAAAGTCGGTAGTATTGACTGAACAGACTATCAAAGTATATTTAAAAAAGATTACGTTAAAACTGGAACTGTAAATATCAATATGGCGGTGTTTTGATAAATTTCTACTATCTTTGTTTCGTATAGGCAGGGGTTTATTACCAGATCGCGGTTTTTCGACCGCATTTCGAGACATTGACTCGTTTCTCTCGAGTTTCGACCGCAAGCAGTCGTGATCGAAGTAAGAGTGGTTATTATCTTAAATGTTTCCAATATGACTATAGTACCTGTGCCTACATAGTATCTTTTATGTGTAACAATGAAGGAAAGCTTCTTGGTGTCCATTTTGCATTTATGTCTTATATAACCCAATAGCCGACCGGCCTGGCCTTGTGGGTAGTGACCCTGCCTAGTGGTTTAAAATCCCAGTCAGGGCATTTATTTGTGTGATGAGCACAGATATTTGTTCCTGCGTCATGGGAGTTATTATGTATTTAAGTATTTGTATATATCGTCGTCTAGTACCTATAACACAAGCCTTACTGAGCTTACCGTAGGACTCGGTCGACTTTTGTAAGATTGTTCCAAAATATGTATTTATTTACTATTAGCCAAGGACGTTTACTTCTAAGTCTACAATCCGTTTAGTTGTGTTTCGCGTGAAAAAGATATAAATCTCTATCTACAAACTATCACGTTATCATTTCTCATTAGTAAGAGCGAATGCAATGTGTCTAGTCAATATAAGTTAATATCCCCAATAAAGAAGTCTAATGAAGCGTAGCGGTTGTTTTATGAAAATTGAAATGATTACCGATCGGGCACGCACGGCTTGGTTAACCCTTGATTAACATAACTCATCAACTTGTTTTGTTCGGGGGGGTTAGAGTTTTTTTTTAATTTATTAGTTATCTACACAGAGGGTTATTTGCAAGAATTAGGATTGACTGCCAGAGGTTGCTCAGCATATAACATTATATGCACATTAGATGCGCATTATATTTAGCTAAGGCTTTAAAGTTACCAGTGTTGCTCTAAACATCCTTTAAGTAGTAGGTAAGTCTATTTGTTATATAGTAACAGTATTGTTTAAATTACATTCAAATAACTATTACTTTTGCTTTACTTTTTTTTAGGTGTCAATATACAAGAACGGCTATACATTTAAAAGTAGCTTTTTTTTGGAACGATGCATTCGTTAGATACTAATAACAGCGAGGCTACGAAATTATTAATTACTCCCCCATGTTAATTAAGCCGATGAATGCACATTTATCTTGGCGACGCCGGGTTGAGCTATGCACCCCAGCAGGGTTGCACCCTAGCGAGGATGCTCCCTTGCACAAGGGTGCAACGTTGAAGCCATATAGATTTTGGAAGTGGCAAATAAATTTTAAGCGTGGTATGTGTGTCTGTAGTGCCGTGTGATGCCGGCTGACTAGAATAGAACCACCCCATCTCCTCCCGCGGGTGTCGTAAGAAGCGACAAAGGGAAAAATCCTACGGACGGGCAGCAGCGTCCGTCGAAATCCAATCTACAGCTACTGTGGTCGCCAACCCGCCTGCCAAGCGTGGCAACTATGGAAACTACCCCCAAGATGATACAAGTCATATTTGTGGGAGGCCTATGTCCAGCAGTGGACTGTATAAGTATCTAGTAGTATATGTTACCTTCTTCTATACTTATAATACGATCGTACTTTTGTTTGTGTATAAAAGATTCAATGTGAGATTATTGATTTAGATTGTAGGGTCCCTTTATTTAAATTTACGTAAATTATTAAAGTTGCCTACACTTACACAATTTAACAATCTTAATTTCATCCACAATAGCACAGTTCATTCAAAAGTTTTCACGTTGTCACTACTGTCGAATGTAGTCGCTTCCAGAACCAACATGCAAGTAATTCAGTCCATATTCGGTGCAAGTGCATTTAATATCCTTAGTTTGTGAGTCACCCTGACTTCTTCAATGCACGATCGGCGTGCGTAAGATAAGGCTTACTAGACCTATAAATTATGTATGTTAAATATCACGACTAGGTACATTCAAATTTACGTCTTTTGATAAAGATTAAGGCTTTAAAATGATATTGGCAAATTGCGAAGATCTATTTAGATACTTAAACAGTAGCGATACCTAAAAAATTAAAAACATTTTATTGCTTCTTAGCTCCGCATCAAAAAGTATTTAACTTGACAAAAATAACATTGATTACGAAATAGTATAAAATATAAAATAAAATATTGTACACAACAATTACAAAGAAGGTACATTATAAATAAACTTAAAAAAAAAATACTAGAGTGAAATTAAAACTAGAGATAAAAGAAAACTAAAACAAGCACATTATATATACAGATATTTGCAATTAAAAAATAGGAGCATATCTAGTATAGGTGATATATGCATTTTGGTTCAAAACTCATAATTTAATTAATCAAATATACATATCTAGAATAAATAGAGATATCTGTAATGTTATGTAAAGCTGCACTATCTCGGTAGTTACATAAACTAAGCCTGTAACTTATACATGCAAATAAGCATTATCAGCGAAGTTTGTCGGGATTACGAGGGAGCTAGAATCGCACAACCCTTAAAACAATATATCAATTCATCTTGATAATTCGTAAAAATCAACCTTAATGTATGCATCATTAAGTTCATTTTTCAAGAGAATGGGGAGTAAAGATGTGAGGTTTTTAAAGTAGCGGTGGTCCGCGTGGGTGTCGCATTGTTTGTGCTTGAGTGTACTTGGAGAATTGTCTTGTTTTGCGTATAAAGTGGGCACTTGGGTTCGAGAGGTTGGAGGGGCCACTTCATTTTATGAATTTTAATCATATAATAATACAAATAATACAGTTATCCAAATCAAATGTATGAGCATATATTTATTTAATGAACGTGTAGTAATTGCACTGATTATTTTCGTAAGACACTTTTATATCATTTTTTTGATGGTAGCAAGTTTTTATTTGATAACGAGATAGATAGGCAAATGTTATCGGATAACTAATAAATATGGCAGTCATCAACAATATCCCCTTAAACACCTTCAGTACCTAGGTCACAGTTAACCATGCTTGTAAGGGGTCGAATCAACCCTGGTTTGAACTTGTTGACCATTAATTAATCACCAAATTCAGCTAGAACTTATGAGGTCTATCACGACTATTAACCTTATATTCAGTAATTAAGGTAAACATGGCTGTAATTCAGTTTCGTACATAATTAACATTACATACCGTAGGTGATGCTAGTAATAAAACTATTTGGGACAATCTACAAATCGATAGTCAGTCCGTTATCTCCGATCTGTCAGCCCTACAGTAAGTTCAGCTTTTATTGTTGGCACTAGACGATGTACATATCTATTACACACAAACATAATTCGAACCCGGAAACTGCAGCGCTCGTCTAGGCTAGTTCGGCTAGGAGGCCGTTAGAGGCCTAATCTCAGCACCTTTGCACTTTGAAAGCAATCCGACAATCGGATGCGCCCTAACGATGCTCATTACTGCTCTTACAGCTTCATTAGACATCATTGCAATCAGATTATAGCACTACAAGCTGTAAAAGGAGGAATTATATTGCAAACATACTTTTTAAAGGGAAGGCATATGCGCTAGCTTACTACTGTTAACCAATTAGTTTGATCGCCTTTTTAATTTAGAGTATTAAATATCGTTGTATAATTTTACAAAATCGGGAGATTTTAAGACCGTTACAATATAACAATTATAATTACCGCTTTGAGTTTATTCAACATTATAGGTTAGCTGTTTTTTTTCTGGACGTATGGACTGGCGGATGATTTGAGAAATATTCCAGTCAAATATTTGCTCAATGTAAATGCAACTATTGTAAAAGCTTCTGAATAGATTTTAATGTTAACTATGTCGTTGTTCCATTGTAGACTTGGACTTAAAAATCGCCTTTTCCGCGAACAGTTAAAGTCAATGCTGGTGTTAGCAATGCCCGCAGAAAATATACGAACGATTATCTTTGTAATTTTATATGAGCCAGTAATAAAATAAAGAATAAATATATACAAGGCTTAAAAAGTTTTTATATAATAAGTTATAGTACGTGTTGTGAACTAACCTAATCTATATTAGTTAGTTTAGACATCCTCTGATCGACGCGCAACATGAAGCGAATTTAGATAACGATCGATTACTTACTCTATGCTGCCTTTATTGTTCTATTAAATGGGCCGAACCTTGCTCGATCTCTTAGTTATGCCAAACTACAATCAAAATTGAGCCTCTCGTTTATTAATTGGGCCAATAATACCTAGCTTATGCGACTAATATTTAATTAAGATGTGTTAATACACAAATTAGGCAATTATGTTCAGTTCATACAGTAAGGTAAAGTAGAGCATAGTGAAATCCTGTATAGATACCATAGGGCAGGTTTGTAAGTAGTACTGTATGACCTGCAATGCTGATATGTAAAAGCCCAAGGGCAGACAGACAAATCTCTGTCACGTATTTTTTTGTTGATTCATAGACAAATTAATAAAATTGTTGCCATCATGACGCCGTGACAAAATTATGACTAATATATACCAGTACCACAGATGGACCCACTTATTGTGTCAGTTTTGACAGCTGTTCCAAATTAGAAACTTGTCACATTACAATTAGTGTCATATCTTACTAGATCAGTACCACCGACAAGAAACTTACCGTAGCAACTAAGTAAGTTATTATTATTAACTATAGCAATGTATAAGTATTATAGCAAAAAAATCTTTATCTTCATTTTTATCTAGTATCACTTGTCAACGTTGTCAATATGCTCAGTTATTAGTGCTATTGCTGTTTTTGAGAAAAATTTTAAAGACACGATACAAGTGCAGTAAAATAATTAAACGCTCGCACAAATAAACTACCCAAGTTTAATCATAAGCCACGTTCGAAGTTAGAATTAATGATTCTGAGCTAGCAGACCCGCAGGTGTATCTCCGTTTACTTGATAATTGTTTCGCGATTCAGCTGTTATAACGGTAACGGTGCGCCCGCGCCGGTCGATGGTATTCGACCGGGGCAGCCATTTGCAAAGCTACAGGATTCTTTGATTGAATAACCAGTGCAAGTTTGACCTAAAGCTAAAGCTATACTTTACTCATCTTAGCGTTTTTTAGCTATTTTAGTGTCCAATACAAATATCTCCTCCTTTCGGTCCTGACAGTAGTTTTTCTTCACTACTTTGTAGAGGATGCGTCCAGAACTATAGACCGAAAGGACATTAGGCGTTAGTTAAAACACTGTTCGGTCAACGGTATTCTTATTCAAGGAAACTGTCTTAACGATTATTTAATCATTATGAAATGACTAAGTAAACAACTACACAATTGTGTTAATCGTTTTGTATACACAAATATCGCTTTTTCATAAACAGTTTGTTGGTGGACTGTACACCCGTCTAAACTAAGGCTGCTTGCTTACTCAACAAAAAAATATTATCTATGGATTCCATCAGACCCGTACTCATAACCAACCAAGTATCCGTAATATTGTAACTATTGTAAATAAAGATATTTCAACCAACTTTAATTGAATTTCCGAGCTTAGTGAATAACAACCACGAACTTTGAGTGCTCTGATATCTTGGCGTGCTACGGTTTTAACACTTAAGATTTCAAAATCGAAAGCTCTTAATGGCTTGTATTTCTAGATTCATCTATGATTACATTCTTTGTTCAATATTACAAAATAATATTTACAAATCTTAAATAATTGCTTCGCTGCTGAAGAATTCTAATATGAAAACTAATTATTAGAATTATTCAAGTTGATACAAGTACCTGCGATAGTGGTGTTCACTTAAGAAAATTTGCAGGTCTGGCCTAGTGGGCAGTGACCCTGCCTATGAAGCCGACGGTCCTGGGTTCAATTCCCGGTGATGAGCGCAAATATTTGTTCCTGGGTCATGGGTGTTTTCTATGTATTTGTATATTATGTTTGTCGTTGGCTGAGTAACCACAACACAAACCTTCTTGAGCTTAACGTGGAATCTCTAAAGGTGGCACACCGCGGGCTCAGGCGACAAGGCATTCATACTATTTAAAACATATTTTTGTGCTTTTTGTAAAGTGAAACTAATTTAATAACATAAATTGGCGTTTGAGTTTTGCCAAAGTACCTTTCACAAAATTATTTATAAATACTGCTAGTGTTAATGATTTAATTTGAAATCATGCATGAAAATAAGCCATGGCTTCCGACTTCATAACTAAAACAAACAGACGAGACAGAAAAACGATAAACATTCTTTATGACAAGCCTCGACACGGCTCCGTCATATCACATCACGATTATAGTTCACTTGCATCTTGGATATGCAACACTAATCAATAGAAACTGCATACAATTTGCATCTCAACTCTCCATGATTGATTAAACCCGTTTTATGTCTACAATGTTTTTGTTCGAATTACAAATTAAACTACAGTCATTTGTCAGGCTTTAAATGAGCAACCCTTTATTAATGCTAATGAGGGGTCCGGCCCTTTGAAACGTCCTAATCACATAATGTACTATTTACTAGGGTTGGTACAAAAGCGTTCAGGCAATGTTTCCATTGATAGATTGCTGAGTCCAACCTTTAACTTACCAGTTTAACTTGTAATTTTTGATGTCTTTGCGAAACTTGAAAAATGAAAAACATTTTTTTTCTACACTATAAGTAAAAATAGTGGTGGACTTCATTTCAAGCCAGACTTGTATACCTACTTATATTAGTGGCTTGTCTTGTGATAGAAAACCCTTTTTTGACTTAATTGTTTTTGTTGGCCATTCAGTGTCAAATCGAGGAGTCTCTTTATGCTGGTTTATCTGAGCAATTCACTTCTTTTTTTTCGTAAATGTTTAGAATATCACCCCAAGTACTGCACACGTACGCACATGTGATTAGGTATGGTGATTTGGCTGGAGAGGTGGACCCACCAGCTTTTGTTTGGATGTTTGAATAGACGAAATGCAAATTTTAAGTAGATGTTTTTTGACGACTTATCTGTGTCCTAATAATAATTGTATAAGTTTCATACATGTGTTTAGTCTTTTTCAGTTTTTTCACTAAACCCATAGATTTATAATTTAAACCCATTGCTCTACACTTTTTCTCGGAAAATGGCACAGTAAAATGTATACAAGTGATGGCAGTTATGTATTGAAATTAGTCTTCTAAGTAGCAAAATGTATGTGCCAGCAACCTGCATTTTAAGGAATTTATTAAATCCGTAATTCATCATATAGCAATAGTTTATTTACACTAAGTAGCGGTCGTAGTTTTTCCCCTATTGCGCCTGTGAAAATTTCAACATTTTCGACTTCCATTCATGCTATGCAGGTTATCGCCTTGCGATAGAAACTCAACACCTAGTTGCATTAGGTTTCGTCAGCATTGTTATTCAATTTCAACACTGTCGATATCTAATTTAATACACCCTAACCCACTGATCATGTAGAAATCCGGCAATCAGCAGGGTACCGCAGTCTTCGGCACCGCAGGCGGAAAGCAACAACTCTGCCACTATCTGCAATGCGATCGTACAATCAAATGTCAAAACTTGCAAATTATCCACGTCGTGCTCGTGAGTGAACTTTAAGCAATCACCCGAACGCAACGCTCATCAGTACGTGTGCAGCCGCGGGTGTTACATCTACAATATTACAGAGTTACGGATTTCGAAATAATCAATTGCCATTAGAAATTGCGTTGTATTAAACAAGGAATTGTTTGTAACCTGTGAACTTCAAAGGGCAATATTAAGTTAAAAAACTCGGAAGTAGCAATTTTCTCGTTGGAAGGCAATTGGGCAATTACGGAAATTCCTCTTTACTACCTCTTTGTACTTTTCTTTGGTCTCTGAACCAAAAATATTAAATTCATAAAAAAAAGGAATCAAGAGTTCTGTTAAATGTAACATAAAGCCTGAATATAATAAATAAATTATAATATGCCGACGGATTAATTGTTACTAAAAATTATGAACTTTTATGTTATTTTAAAAACATAAAACAAATGTGTCATTCGATTGTAAATGACATGACATTATTGTTATACAGTTCGTTTTTAGCTATATTTACAACACATATATATTTACTTGTGTGAAATACAATTGCATGAATAAATTGCTCTGAATTGTTAGCAACTACAATAAAAAAAATATCAAATTGCACATAGACTAAAGTGGCATAGGTTGTACTACGACTTGAATTTGCTTATCTTGTTGTTTCTTTACATGTCAACATCAAAGCACACCAGTCGGTCGGTGAATTTGCATTCGTCCATCAATTGCACATCACTTTCAGTAGTTTTGTTATGCATTTATACATTAATATATTCTAATGTCATTCTTAGAGAAACAGGCATGCAAACACAAGCTTTCACAGTCCCAATCCTATGCTTATTCACGAGTTAATAACTAGTGTAAAGCTAGAGATCACAGATCAGCAACACCTCCAGTTCGTGCCTCAATTACAGAAGACGTGACCGGCATCTGAGGGATCGGATTTGAATAAGTAAATCACGTCGCATCCCGACTTATTTGTTGCTGAGAGAAAGGGCAGAAAGGCTTCGATTCTTGCCGTGCAATCGGTGCATCTACTCAGCGGAATCGTCATGGAATCCCAACGGTTTTGCAATTTCGTTATTTTCGTATAATGAACTTGGAAAAGCGAGAGACGGAATGTTTACGCGATGAAATGCTACATGTTTGTAGTGTATTAATTAGATTTTGGTTTTATGTACAAGGATGATCGTCTTTCTTAATTAGGTACTGATTTACATATACATAATCAGTCATCATGAACATTACACTACAGCCATCAAAGTACATAGTACGAGCACACAATATAAAGACGAGGAATTAATTTAAATGAAACTAAAGCATGCTAAACCTAATCAGATGCCTTTATTCTGATTTAATATGAAAAGTAGATAGAAATTCTGACATACTCATAAAGGACGGTTTACAGCTAAAACAAAGAACAAATCACCAACGAAATTTTAAAGTCGAAATAAAGATAATTTAATTTAATGTAATTTAATGCCTAAAACCGATATGTTTAAACAAAGCGTCATAAAAGAAACAAATAAATTGATACTTTGTCATCTTTACAATGTACGTGTTTTGATTTATACGGACCATTTCCACTGTCTAAACAAAGATGGTAGTTTAGACTCAGCCAATGAATAATTCCAAAAACGTAGGTGTTTCCATGATCATAACTGTTTGTCACTGTCGGATAATTTACCATAATGTGCAGGACACTCTTGAGAGACATCTGAAGAGAAATATGCTTTTAAAGCAGGTTTACGCCCCTACTTTTACTGCATTATGCATTTCGCTAGACTGGAACTGATTCTAGATTCGACTTCCGTCACTCATGTTCAAGGGTTTCACTTCTTATCTTGTATGAGGTGTGCCTAGAAATCATTTGAGCATTTGAAAGTCCAGGTTTAGCGAAACGTTTCACGTTATATGGAATTTAATATAAAGTTTTATTGCAACACAAATGGTCCTTGGCTTGGCAGCCTGGGATAATTGATATTGGAATTTTCGCCATGAAAAAACTGACGTGTCCAAGCGGCTTCCAACCGTCAGAAATTTGCCCAAGTCACAGTTAGCCCGCCGATTATCACTTTATAACGGGGAACGGATATGCGCTGTGAAGCGGCTCAAATTGGGACGCGACATTATCCTTACACAGTATGTCAACGGCGACATAAAAATTTTATCACCTGGAGAAAGCCGTGTATTAAGGTCGACCATGTCGTTTCTGTATCGCTTCATGATCGCATCGCACCAGTGATTTTCACGCGTGGAGTGGTTGTGCCCTTATCCGACCATCATTCGTATCCATATTTGTTTACTTAAGACTGTTTGCAAAACAAAAAAAAAACAACATTTTTTATTCGACTTTCTAAAACAAAACAGCTGTCACAATGACAAAGCGACCTCAGCTTCCGGATTCAGATTTCCATATAATCTGTGATTAATTTAATTTACATAGTTTCTTTGTTCCCATTAGCTATCATCAATCAAGTTGGGGACACAGCCGTCGGTTTTTAATAATAGATCAGGTAATGTTTTCATGTTGACATAAATAATAGGTGGGGTTAGAATGCGTAGCTTAGCCGGACGTCTATAGTAATGACACACGTATAACACGACATGCAAGTTGTCTGCCTCTACCTTAGTCTTTATATATTTCATACTATTTAATATTTACGCAGACGCTAGCGAGTAAATTTTATAAACTAACTATAAAAAATGCCTACACGGTTGGGTATAAAATAAACCTATGTTTAAATATGTCTCTGTGCATTATTTATAATTATCTGGCACCAACAACTATGTAGAACGTAGAACATTTGTTCTACGTTGCAAAAACATTTAAGCAATTTTAAAAATATTTTGTGTAACAATACATTTACCGGGTAACAAGTGAGAGTAAGATTACGAATTGCCTATTTGTGTTATTGTTAACCACGCTAAAAACGCTTGAAAGTTGTGATGACCTTAACCCTTATTGTGCAACGCTGCCAGCCCCGTATCGCGACATCTGTCGCGCGGCGAGATGTTAATATTCCCGCGACGCGACAGCTTTGTCGCGCCGACACGGATGCCTTTATCCGCGCCACCATCGATTTCACTTAATGCACTTTGCGTTTACCGTTACAGCATATGAAATACGTTTTTTTTTATTATCCAAAAGATAACATACGCCATACACGTTCAGGCAATAAAATAATTTTCTGAAACAATCCACCTTTCTTATTGAGCGACATAATTTTTCGAAACCATGTTAAAGGCCGATGGTGACGGGATGCCGTGTGGTGCCGGCTGAGAAAAGCACTACCACTAGACCCCCGGGTATCGTAAGAGGCGACAAAGGAAAAAAAACTGACGAATGGGCAGCAGCGTCCGTCGAATCAACAGCCAACAGCGGGCGCCAACCGGGCGGGTGGTGACTATGGCAACTCCTCGCCCAAGAGGATACAAGTCATGTTTGGGGGACCCTTACATATGTCCAACCACCACCATAACTTAAAATTAGCCATTAGTTTTGACGTGATTGCCTTTTATGTCGGCAGTATTACATTATTGACTAAATTAACTAGGTAATCACGTGTACGAAAGTAAATAAGAGAATCTCAGGGCCTGCTTGGGTGATGGTGCGAAAAGTTAATAAAATGGCAAATGGCTTTTAGCCCAGTACTTGTTGAGCAATTATGTGGGCGCCATGTAATAATGTGTTCAGGTTTCGCCTTTTAACTCGTTGTTATGATGCGGGGAAAGCCTAACAAAGGCTTCATCAAAATGCAAATCAACAGTTTTTATGCCAATCGCAATAATATAGTTAGAGAGATCGATTTGGCAAAAAATCAATCATTGTTGTTAAGTGAAAGCTAAACTCTTGTATCGCTTACACCTCGCGTCAATATCGTTGAGAAACTGTAGTATTAGTAAACATGGTATTTATCTATCTTGATATACTGGGAGCAAAATTGAACAATACTATTGCCAATATTTATTGGGTCTAAGTTTTTACATCTATCACAATAAAATATACACAAAGTAAGATACTTAACAGTCATTTTGGATTTATTTATGCTTAATATATAAGCTCACTGCGTCAACAGATTAAGCCCTTTAATTTTATTACAATCTTTTATTTAGGTAAGTATGCTCGCCATCAGATATATTAGACATGTGGAGGTGGTCATAAATATCTGAACATGCACCACCACACCACCACCACCTCCACAGCTCCGATATCAGATGATGACGCAAAAAGAGTTATTTCTTTCTGTATAAAAATTTACAAAGCGATGCATTTGGATTGGAACATCGTCAAATGACATTAGCTTCCCCTAGTCCCCTAGCATTTAAATGGAAACGACGCGTCGACATAAACGCACGCACGACACATCCAATTTACAGAACATTCTTCCCGTGTAGTCTTCAAATATTCACCTATAGCATACATCAACCCTTTGCCAATATGTTATTCAACGCACGTCTCGCCGGGGTGGTCTACCCTTGCAACTACAATCAAGGTCTCTACTACACGGTCCGAAGGGTTATTATTGCTTGACATATGAATTGTGTATGCCTACGATTGTCTATAATTACTGAGGGTGTTCGCTCACCTCGTGCAGGAGAATTGCTGGTAAAAAAAAGTAAAGCTAGGTCTATTATTTCGTATAGTTTATATTCATCTTGAGGTTCCATTTACTCTGGTTTACCCTGATAAAAATGGGAATATTCTACCTTTGCGTACACATTATAATGACAGTTTTTGTTACATCATTATGTCGCAGAGGGGCGATAATATCTATAAATCTACGTGTGGTGTGTTTTACATAAATATCAGTGGGTCTGGGGTAGGAAGGATCCAGGAATTAGATATGGGTAAGTTTTTTTTTCTGAATTCAGAGTACGGTTCAGAGTTCTACAAATATATTTACGTTTTAACAGCACGATGGTCCACTGAAAACTAGTTAATGCTTTGTTATTATATCAAATATGTATAAATATAGAAAACAGAATTAAACTTGAATCAATATCTACAAGCCTTGCTGGGCTTTGATCAGTTGACCGATAAAGCAAAGTATCTAATCGGTCAAGGAACCAAAAGTCTAAGAAACGATAGCAATAAAGTTCTTGATAAGTACAATTAGGTTGATTTATTTTCAATGTTTTCGAACAAGTACCTACTTTTTTATTTACACATGTACCTGTTCATTTCAACAAGTCACTGCGTTAGATTCGGTTGATGTTTACTATATAAAATATTTCATAAATATAATTGACAATAAGGAAATCTCAGCGTCGTTCAACCGCAATGCTGCAAATAAATTACGCGGTCACATAAAAAAACAATAAAATCGTTTTATTATATTTGTATCGTAAAACTGCTTTCACGCTATTTGTACAGTAAGTGGCCATTATTATTTTTTATTGACAGTCACTGATACTAACTCATGTAACAAGTTGTTCCGGTAAGTGCAAGTCCCTAATGCGTATTGTACTAGATTTAGAAGCATTATGCAGATGCTGCGTTGTTGTATCGAAATCGATATTGTCATTCTTGAAAATCGAATCTTATTCTGTCAATCGAAAGAAAAATGTCCTAACTGTGTGTGGTATATGTTTTTTTTTTCAAGTTGTAAAGTAAAACCATGCACGCAATGAACTGATAAAATATCTGGCTAGTGCTGCACAAATAATCTAGGAAAAAGGATGCCATCTTAATAGTTACTCGTTTTTTGTATCCGAAATAGCAAATAAAACAAATATGAGTAAGTATAAAATTTATGACTAAGGTCAAACGTCTCAGTCCAAGCCAGATTAAAACCGCAAACACAGGATGTTGGAAAGGTTACGGCATTTCAAAGACTCAGAGTGCATTTCCTTAAAGTATTTTTATCGTAAACAAAAAATATGTTTCGAGAAACTGTTACATTTACTCGGAACAGTGAAAAAGTTATCTTAATAACATCTTATTAGTCAAAAAAATATAACAACCGCATTTTATTGTTGTGGGAGCACGTTATTGTATTCAAAATTTATGAGCCATACATTTTTCCGCTTGAATCTGGTTCATTAACAACTTAACAGTTTTGCGTTTTTTTTGGCTCCATTGTCACTATGGTTGATTCCAACATAGCTTAAAATTTGTGGGATAAATAGTATAGTTAAATTAGATTTGGAACAAGAATCTTATCTTATAATAGTTTAAAGAACCTATTGTTCTCGAAAGTGTTTAATGCGCCTTTGATCGGGGTAATATTGTTGATTGACACTTCACAACAAAAATACACCGTAAATATCAGCTTTACAGTTATCTTAAATTAATTTAAATATTTAAAACGTAAGAGACGTTGATTTGACAATATTATCTTAACTCAATTATTATTTTAAAGCCCAAGGGGAACGGCCCTTCTCCAAACCCTCTACCCTAGAAGCATTACTATTTTTTCACTCTTTAAAATGCATAGAAGATCTTAATTTACTGTCTTTCATCGGCCCCTAATTCCTTATCAACAAAAAACTGTACTTGGCACTTTTTGCCAAATATATTCAAAATCTCGCTTCATCTCGACAGAGTTTTTATGTAAAGCTCATTTTCACGAGTCGACAATAAGAAAACTCGCACAAAGAAAATGGGCAGCATTTCCCCCTTCGAGCGATATATCCGCGTGTACTATACATATAAATAATAAAGGAAAATTGCTACCGCAGGCTACTATCGGAATCGAATAGCGTGGGGCAGAGCACGCGACCCTAAGGAGTCAGTTTTATATTTCCGCAAAAATGAACCGTATTTATTAACCAATAAGTTTCAAATTATATTGGCAGTGTCGTATTAAAAAGGTTGTATACATCGCAAAGCGCATGCGTTCGTTTTGGAGCGAAAAACCGTCCACAGTGTTGTCATAGCAATGACGCATATTGCATCGCTCCGGCTCTATCTACTCGTCATTTTCTTTGTAATCATTGTTTAAGCTGTATCGGTTATCGGTTTATAAATTGCCAGTGTCATTGTGCTTTGAGATCAAAGGCTTTGTTCCATTCAAGTGTGGGTTTCGAGTGAACTCCGCGAGTTTGAGCGAACGTCGGAGGTAAATAGTTTATTTGCTGTATTTGTTTTGTTAATGTTTATTTTAACTTAACGTTAGTTTTATCGGTTCTGCTATCTCTTGTTTGTAGATCAGAATAGATATCTCTGTATAGTTTGTTTAGGATTTTGTAGAAGCTTGAAGGTTAATGACCTTATACGTTTAAGCAATATAAGGCAAATTTAGATATAAGTATCTAATTGTCCTATTTTATTGAATTTATTTGTTGTTTATTGTTTAGTAAGTTTACCGTTTTACTTTGTGTATTGATACTGGAATTACAATACTTACCGATATTGTTTTTTTATCCATATGAAAAGGATATTGTTTTAGTGACTAGATACATTTTATTATTAAAAGCAGTTAAACGGATAGTTTATTATCATCGCTGAAATAATAATAGTAATTTAAGGCACTCGTGAAATAATATAAGTATTATAAATTAAAATTATACTGGTAAGGATTCCTGTTAGGATATAATAATATTGAACTTGTTGTCATTATGTTATCGCTTATGGCGGCAGATTGTACGTTGAATTACTATTATGATACAACATTTTCTGTATTTATAAAATAAACAAGTGTTCGCATAGATAAAGATGCATAGGTATGTCAGATCATATGTTAAATTACCGTTAACATACTACATTTTCTGTATATATTTAATATAAACAGGTGTTCGCGACAAAGTTTCAATATTAATACATAAGTTACTTAGTTGCAGTTAAGTATGCAATTAGTGTGCATATTGCACTTAAGTTATGCAAAGAGGGCAGCACCTTAAACAGTGTCAGTTAGCACCCGCCTGTCGCCATAAAACATAAACTAGTTCCAGCGGGACTCAGTTAATTAACACGTAATTAATTCCTCCGGTTCTACCTGTCTTCCCAACCCTTCCATTCACAGCTAAAACCCGTTAAAAAGACTTGTAACCTTACTTACCTTTTAGTAGTTCCCTCCCTGTCGAATTGTAGAAGATGGTACGGGATAGACAAAGTGGTCACAATCTGTCAGTCTTCGTACGAAGTTGCTTGATTGCGTTCCATTAGACATATGCTTGTTTAGGTGTGTCCATTGTAAATACTCAAAAATGATATTTTACTGTAATAAATAATGCCGTGTGATGCCGGCTGACTATAGAATAGCACCACCCCATCTCCTCCCGCGGGTGTGATACAAGTCATATTTGTGGGTGGCCTATGTCCAACAGTGGACTGCATACGGCTGAAATGTATGTATGTGAAAAATTATAAATATTTTAAAAATCTAAGCTGTTTGTCACAGAAGAGGTCCTTAACCAAAAACAGACATACCTATAGACCTATATATTTATTATGTTAACTAAATATTACTTAACATGATTCTACCATACATGGAGGGAACTTTAGTTTTTTCTTACTTATGTTAGAATCTATTGCCTTATGCAAATCAACTAGGGCACCATCACCATGTTTTATAAAAACTGCTCTCGTACTAATAGGAGAGCTCGCTGCTGCGTCATGTTTTATTCAGTATGCTGGAAGAAATTGCCCGGATAGGATGAGAAATTGCTAGAGGTTGTATATTTAAATGTAGTTTTTAGTTATGTACATTATGTATCTAGTTTTTCGAGCTTTTACTATGGTAGGTACATTAATTTACGAGTTTAACATATTTAAAAAAAATCGTACACGAGGCACTTATCGTTGTTGTCAAATAATACTGCGTGGCCTACACAGACAAGTTTCATTTAATTGCATTAAAATAATCCAGAATTAGTGTTCAAAATAAGAGTAGTTACTAAAAACGAATCTACGCTAACAAAACATTTCACACGTTCAAATCTACCACACCAGAATTACCTGTATGCATGCACATAATATGTAAAGAAACAACACTTAAGTAAAGGTAGGAAACCTTATACAACCGTAACAGGAAAACAAAACACCAAAAAATTTAATGTAACGGCCAAAATTCGAAACCGACGCGGTCAAAGCCTACTACAATCCGGATTCCGAAACCACTCGCCGCAGACGCAGTGTCGCCCGGTGCAGCGCGGGAAACTCTCAGCCATGTGCGCGATCACAGAGTTCCACGTGCGATGCACAGATGGCGCTGTCGTTAATAATACTCTTCATGAGAAATGTTTGTGTATATGTAGTTTTATTTAGTAAAATAACGTAATTAAAAGTCGGACATTGTTCTGGGTATCAACCCAGAACAAAGACAGGAGTCAGGGTCGTTTTCCGTTCCTTAGGCTTTGTTATTTCAATAAGACGAAGTAGTTAAGTCTCAATATCATTAAAACTATTGTGAGCCTAAAGGAAGTAGTACTTATTTAAGTTTCCTAACGTAGGTAAATTAAGTATTATTATATTTAAAAAATACAGATATTATTGCCATTATAATATTTTTGAAAGATGAAGAGTAAAAGCAACGCAGGTAGGCCTCCCACAAGGTGGACCGACGACCTAGTTAGAGTCGCGGGAACCGCTGGATGTGAAGGCGCAGGATCGGTCTTCTTGGGTCGTTCTGGGGGAGGCCTATGTCCAGCAGTGGACGTCTTTCGGCTGACATGATGACGATGAAGAAGAGAAAAAAGATCGTTATAATATTAGGCATGTCATGTAAAGTGTACATCGTATTTATTCTCATATTTCGTTATCTTTTAAAGACGGTTATTTAGATTGATTAGAGTTATATATATTTATATAAAACGCAGTAAATATAAATGCAGGGCCTATTACATTACATAGTTCTTCATACGAGGACGTGATTTGAAATACGCTATAAACGTCACCCCTCGTTAAATCGGTATGGGGATCGCATGATACATCGTTATTTCGAACTCAAACAAATACTTGTCAATCGTTACCCACTTGAACTGGAGTTCCTTGTTTATTCAGTGCTCTGGGGAATGTTTTAATAGTCTAGGGTTTATTTAGTTTTTTTTTAGGATCCACTTGGATAATCATACGGTTTTATTAACATTGTTAGGAGTTTTCTAGGTTAAAAACGATAGTATTTAGTCTAATGTGAGGTATTCAGGCGTTGCCTTTGACCTACCTTTGATTTAGACTTAATATTATATTTCACAGTAAATAGGTTATATAGGATTGTATTTAAGTACATAGAATATTTAAAATAAAAATAATAGACATGGAGATCAGAGGGCCTGCCGCAATTAATAGAGGTTCGATATAATTTCGTGCATATTTTTCTTTCAACTGACGAATTAAGGCGTAAGTTGAAAGAGACAATCGTTTTATTTTGAGAATTTCGATTTTCGCGTTAGGCCTTCTAGTTCTCTTGACTTGTTTTTCACTTAAGCTATGAACTGATTTAGTAAAAAAAATTGTATGAGATAAAGTTTAGGCATTAAGATTTTGCTGTATTGACCATATATATTGAGTTATAAAATGATAATAACGGTTTTAAGCAAAGTAACACGACAATAATGAAGGAATTATGATTGTCAACAGATTGGCGCGCACCAATGGCCGACGAGGAGGCTCGGGCGCGGCGCGCGCCCGCGCCGCCGCCGCGGCAGCCTGCGCGGCCGCCGGACCCGCGCCCGCGCACCATCCCCCCCGACTCTCCCGCCCTTTCTGCTCCTCCGCGCCTTATCAGACCATCCGAACACCTGGCTTTGGTGGAATGGTCAGAGAGGAGGCCACATCCTCTGTGTCCGACCGTGATCATCCAAGGTCCGAGACCAGCTGTTCCGCCGCCCCCTCCAGTGCACAGGCACGTCGCGCCACCCCAGCCGAGGATGCCAGCTCCACCACCGCAGCAGGTCATGAGGATGCCGCAGCAAAGGAGAGATATTCAGGTAGGTTTTAGCTTAAATGAAATTGTAAATAAATGCAAGGTTTAAGAGACACAATTTACCTCTAAAAGAAACACTTTAAAAATACTTTTAAACATATGTCAAAACCATATTAGCGAACTTTACACAGAACAATATTCTGTACCGTAAGTAGGTTTTACTTCAGTAACAGATGTTAATTCAGAAGTTGAACAGTACGTATTACCAATTATACATACATTTCCTTTACCGACCATATTATAAAAATAGGACTATAAAAAAGGACTCGAGCAGTACGTAGCAGTCATAACGCAAACTGCTGCATGTTCGAAAGTTTTGAATCGTTTATTAAAAAATATGAAACGAGCGCATTTATTTTGTAACGTTATTTGCGAAACTTTCATACCGAGAAACCAATGAGGAGAACGGAATAGTCTGTTAAAAGTTAATAGCAATGCTGAGCTTTTTAATGCGAGGGTATAACTTTACGCGTATTTTTTATCGCATAAACTTCGTCTACCGGCTTACCGGGGTTAGTCGTTCAGATCGAGCGCCGCCGACGAGTCGAACGCTCAAGCAATACGCTCACCATAACGAAGCAATTTGATTTTTAATTGACATCGAGGAAGTGAAATTAGACAGTACATGTATCTCCTTTTATTATTCTAAGATGTGGGTAATAGACTAAAATAAGATCACGAGGTTATTTAATCAGAAAATTATGACGAACTTCTCTTGTTAACCTGTCATAACCATACAAAACTGATCCTGACTCACAACTTAGTTGTGGGATTGGATGAGACAGCTGTTGCAGGAGTATCTTATAGACATTAATTTGTTAGTAAAAAGTAACTAATATAACTAAAAACAAACTCAATATAGATAGCAGCTCCAGCAAAACAGTTAAAACTTAAATTATGAGCTAAAGCCGCTAGTCTTGAGTTCGAATACCAGTAATGACATTTATTTGTTCCTGAGTCATGAGTGTTTTCTATGTATTTTGTAGGTATATACCGACAGTCCGACAGTTAAAAACTTTCTTAAGGTTTGCGTAGGATGTCCTGTAATATTTATTTATGTTCAAGAATCATCACTCTGGTATGGTCTCTAAGTCTGGTCTAACGATTGCCGAAAATGCCAAAATGAACAGACCGATAAATGAGACGAATTTTTGCACCTTACCCCTGTCATTTTACATGTGTAACCTACATTTTCCGTTTCGTCAAGAGCAATACTCTCAGAAATAGTAAGGAGGTACAAATTTTCCACCTTAAATAATCACATTATTTACCGATTATATCCCTATGGAAAACGAATTCTATTAGGTGCTATTAAACATATCTCTCGCCATGGAGACGCGGTCATTTCTGGTGGAATCGCAGTCAGTTTTAATGTAGCTTCATTATTTGAGCGTGTCTATAAAAAAATGCCATTGTACTTACCAAATGTGTTTTTTTTATAATACATCTACTTAGAATCTCGAGCGATTTTTTAATTCCAATAGACAAAAAGTGAGTCTGAAATTTCAATACATAAAAAAATTATGGGATAAAGGGACAATATTCTTTCCTATTGTATCAAAAGCGCTCGTGTCTGAGTAGAAATAAAATAAAATTTACTTAAGTGGTTAATTGTAAACTATGGACTCGCCTGTATTTGTTAGACGATACGAATAATTCCCCTGTAGCTGCGTTCGTAATACGGTAGCCGGTTTAATTCGTAACGGACGTCAGATATACAGCAGTTCAAGCAAGCGCGAAAATGGAGCAAAACGCACCTTGCCTTCTACGGCGAATTTGAATGCATTTTGATGTTGCATGTTGCCTTACGCACTTTTTAACTGTATTTTTTCATTTTAACAATGCTATCTGCTCGAACAACGCAACGTTTATTTTCTCGGCGTCGTCTGACATCTTTGCATTGCCGTGTAATCTCGACTTACTTTTGTTAATGTTATTTGGCATAAATCGAACTTGATGTGACTAATGTCCGTTTTATTAAATAGTTCGATAGACCAACCATTTTTCTTTCGATATTTGAATCGAAAGAAAAATAGAAAAATTTGACTTGCAGCGACTTCACAACCACTGGATCACTAGCCCAGTGCACTACCAATTGTGCTATACGAGTACCGCTTAGACTTGTTAAATCTTTCTATCTATCCCGTGTCGTATACGTCATCATGGGTGAATTTTTTTATATTTTTCGATTCAAATATATTCGATAGCAGACGTTTCTGCATAATAAAAAATAATTTAATTGTTGGTATTTCATTGTTTTGGCAAGTTAAATTGCAATGTTTCGTTTCGAACTCTCGAATGCAAATGCTACCGTGGGTGTATGAGTAAAACACCTGGGCTAGAAATTTTAGTTTATTTATAATATAATTGCTCTTACAAACGTATCGATGCTCGCGTTCCAGGATGTTTATCGAGTCTTTGTTAAACTTTCGATTGTTTTGCTACAACACGCCGAGTGGGCGAGTCCATTCTTCTATAACCGCACGTATGCTAATGATGATCTGGCGACGATGATACGGCATGTTCGCGATCGATACGAAAGCGATAGATGTGACTCACTGTTATACAACGCATTGTTCTTCTTGCTGTTGTTCTGGTTGCTCAGGCAGTTGACGCAAGAGGGAGCTTACCAGGAAATTTTGGACTTTTATATTTCTTTGGTATCCATGTAATCCATGCTATAATTGGAAACGCGAATTAATCAGTGGCATGACATACTCAATATACAAATAATTAAGCTTTGTTATTTATTTTTAGTATGTCTGTCCATTGCCTGTTCACAAATCAATAACTACACATGTTAAATAATTGAATTGGAAATAATAAATAATAGACTGATTTCGCACTTAGGGGAATAATAAATCCTATGTCAAAATAACGTCACAGAAAGGCCAAGTAAGCCTTACTTGTATACAGCAAATAGCAATGCATCTATAAAAAAAACTTTTTAAACCATTATCGGTATACCTTCTAAAACTTCTAGCGGTAACTTTTTTTTTCAAATAAGATTTTGATAACGTCGCCGTAGAGCGAAAAGTCACCAAATCACAAAATGGCCAAAATTGACTTATATATGTCATCAAAATCGCATTTTTTTTCTTCAAATTTCAGTCTTATTGCCGTAGCAATAGCGTTCATAGTTTCAATTTTAAAAAGTTAAAGAAGTAACTAAAAACCCACTTCGGTTTCAATATTTTAGTCAAAAAATACCTAATTCCGTTATACATTTTTGGACTTCTTGTAACTTTTTTATGAACGTGCCTAAGTCATTTTAGTTATTTTTTCCCTAAATGTTACTAAACTGTTTAACCACGAAGCATCTCATTCAAAAAGTCACTTCATTTACTTAGTTATTTTTTGAATATCTGGTATGTCAAAAGTGTGAATGCGAAAATTAACTAACTTTATTTAGTTATTTTTTATTCATAGTTGTAAGGCAATATACATCATTTAACCAAAGGGATAATTAATTAAACAGATTTAATGAGTTTTACCCTACATTAAAAATGTACAAAACAATAACTAATCATATTTAATTAATTTTACAATAGAGACTGTACTGTACGCCGACGTGATTTGAATGAATTTTGCTCGCAAGTTAGTGAATTTTCGCCCAGTGCCGCTGGCCACCGTGCCGATGCCGACCGCTGCGACTCCCTCCGCCGCGTTGACCTGCCAGTCGTTGCGCATGGGCCGACAGTGATACATAAGTGTATTTACTATTTGCTACATAATAATTGCGTGTACCGAGATTAAGTTTGAAACGCACCAAGGTAATTTTGGATTTGGTAAAAGAGAAAGATGATTTGGATAACGAGGTAAGTGTTTTTGGTATCAGGTTGTTATTTAATTGTAATTTTCTTTAATCAATAACTTTTTTTAATTAAAATCAAATACTATTTTATAGGTTCCAGTTTAGAAGTACTTATATGGGGCAAGCCAAAAGAAACAGGATTATCTGTAACGATACAAGTAAAATTTTGTTATATCGGTGTGATGACTAAAGCTTGTGGGTGTTTTTTTTATTTACTCAAATATAACAATCAGTTCGCCTCGTTAAGTACTCGTTCTAACGTGACCATCCTTAAACGTTACTAATCCAACTTGACCCCAAACTGGTTTAGTAACTAATAAGTTGCATCTATTTCAGAATTATTTAAGCAACAAAGACATTGGAGATTGAGGAATTATTTCTATTTTCTCTTGTTCGTTGACAATGGACAACCGTGCGCCTCCAGGTGGTGCGAGGTCGTCCTGGCTTCCTTTTTCCGGGTGCATTCCACCCCAGACCCTGCTTGGATAGGTGGTTCGCTGGTCTACGCAAAATATGACCTATCCACCACCATTTCCTGCTCAGGATCTCCTTCGCTATTGGGGTCTGGTCGGTCAACTCCCATAGTCTGGCGTTTGAGATGGTACATTTCCAGAAGACACCTTGTATTCGCCGCAAGCACTTGTTGACAAACCCTTGTACCCTACTAGTGGTATCTGATTTCACTAGCCATGTCTCGCACCCATACAAGAAGACCGACTTGACGTTAGAGTTGAACACCCTTATTTTTGTGCGGCGCGTGATGACTGAAGATGACCAAACGGGCTTCAGCTGCGCATATGCGGCACGAGTTTTTTTGATGCGCGCCTTAATATCCGCTTCTGCTCCTCCCTGAGGATCCATAATGCTACCCAGGTATGTGATCTTATTCACCTGCTCGACTGGTTCTCCATTCACTAGTATTGGTTGGTTATTACAGTCACAGCAGTCCGCATTAGGAAGGCAGAAGCGAATCGCTTCGTGCGAATGAATGGCATATTCACAACATAAGTATGAAACCGCTCCGGTGGTGGAACGGAGATAGCGGAACCAAATCGTGTCATTTCTGTGCACTCTCTCCAAAATATATCCTGTAAGACACAGACAAATTAGCAACCTTGCGATGGTGCTCAAGGCTCAATCACCTTACACTCAGTAATTCAGTATCGCCAATGAGTCTGCGAGCTGGGTGCTCTAACGAATCCAAAGCGGCCAGCTGATACTTGGCAGACCCATCTCAAAAGTGGTAACAGTACTCCATACACGATCAAACCTGCGCTTGATAAAGTGTTAGGAGCTATCCCGGCGTGAAGTATTGCTTCACCTAGTGTAAGACCCCAAGTTTTTTTGCAGCGGATTTTGCTTTGGCCTCAATAGTCGCACCGAAGTTAGCTTAGTGGTAAATTTAAGCCCAAGTAGCTTGAGACGATGAGAGAGCTTGGTCCGTAATCCTTAAGGATACATTTCGGAAAGCAGAAGTAAATTTAAAAAGGCTCCTTTTGGCGGAGTATAAACACGCCTATGTTTTGGAGGCGTTAAACCTAACCAAATGGGCTTCGCCCCACTCGTCAACGGCCTTCTAGGTTAAGTTCGTTCACTTAACCAAAGCTTCCCTAAAGAACTCGGTCTTTCCACTGGTAGTTTGGGCCTCAGAAACATATCTCTCAGTCACCGTGCTGTCGTCCGCATACCCAAAAATACCGGGCTTCAGCAAATCATTTATATGCAGCAAAACGAGGGTGGCAGAAAGAATCGAACCCTGAGGCACCCTGGCATTAATTGTCATGCGATCTGATGTGCAACCATCCACTACGACCATAATAGTTCGCTGCCTCAGGAAATCAGAAATACCAGGGCACAAACCAGTGGAGAGAGTATATCTGAGACGAAAAAAAAAGATCTCTTCAATTTATGCAAAAGATCTCTTAAAGCAGTAATTCCTCGAGAGAGTTATTGACAGATTGTGTGAGCCTGATGTCACAGAAACGGACGAAGAGGTCGAAGAGTGACCGTGATGCGTAAAGACCGCTATATTTTACTAAGATCATGAGTTTAAGTTCCTCGTAATTTGATTTGTAGGTCAACTTGATTTGATTTGTAGTCCATATTAATTTGATTCATTTTATTTTAATAAAGTGTTCGCAGAAAATGACGTGTTTTACTTCGATCCTTAAATATTAACAAGAATTCAAAAAAAATATATAGTAACTAGTTTTTAACTAACACGTATTTTCACTGTATCGTAGCAGTCATAATGCAACTAACTTTACTTAGTTAAATGTAGATGCACTAGAATGTGGGCAAAAAATCATTAACTTCGTTCAAAAAATCACTAAGTGATAATTAAGATTTAATATTTAAGGGCAAAAATTAATTATCGCCTATAACTCCTAAATCGTTAGTGTGAATCGTATAAATCCATTTTTAGCTCAAAGAATAGCAGTTTCTAATGAATAAATACATACAAAACCATAATTTCATCTTAAGATAATTTCAGTAAAAAATAATTAATTATTTTTTTCTTTAAACCCTCATAACTCAAAATGACCAATTAACGATTTGGTGACTTTTCGCTCTACGGCGACGATAAGTCTATGGTCTACAAATCAATTTATATCACATTTTGCGGATCAACAAAGTCTGGTCCTATGTTGTTCGATTCGTCTGCACTCGACAAGCAATAACAAAACACGGGTTGGCGCCACGCGAAAAACGTGTCTTGTAAATCATTATACTTTACACGTGATCGCAAATCTTATTTGTGAATCACTGTCTCTTTCTTACATACAAATGAGCTGCGTTTCACTTTGATTGATTGTTGTGGTTCATAAACATGTCGAGTCTTTAATAATACGTTTAGCTTAGTTAACTTTAAGCTTTATTATAGGTAAGTGACAATTTAGGATCATGCGATTATAAAGTATAATTTGTTCGATAGGCAAATATATCTCGGACTTCTACATCTTAGCTGTGTTAATTTATGACGGCTTGAAATAGTACACATATTATAGGATTCCTGATTGCCAAGAAAATTCTTCGTCGATCCGAAATAGTATAATTTCGTCCCCTAAATGATAATACGCCCTGGTGATAGTAGGAGTATAAAGTTGATAAAACGTAATGAAACGAGTTTATTATCAAGATGTATGTTCCCAATGTTTTCCGCAATGGGACCCATAGTGTCTTCTACCGTACTTCCGCGTGATTTAAAAAGGTTTGGCATACATAATTAGACATTCCAAGTGTACCTATATATGTACGTACAGTACCATAGGGTTCTGTGACTGCTTAGGCGAGCTTCTTTGCCACCATCGTCGGCCCATATCGTGTGAAGTCAACCCACACAGTCCTCCACTCCTGGAAAAGCCAACGATCTCAATTACCAAGTAATCTTTCACGCGAAATCTCCATCATTATAGCGGCACTAACCACCATGTGCGTGAAATCTGGCTGACCCATATAAAGGGCCCTAATCACGCGGCCAGACAGGGCGGAGTCGGGCCTTGGCCTAAAATCGCTTCGGTGGGACATGTGCCATATTCTGAATAATTTCGCGAGACAAGTTTCCATAACCAGAGTAGCGTGACATTGACTTACATAGCAAAACTTAACAACCATGCTAATTCACAGTGTTGCCTTATTTTTGGTTGTGTGCGCCTATGCTGTAGGTGACATCAAATATTTGTCTATGTCAAATGTCAAAGAGTAAGAAAACTTAAACGTACAAGTGTTCATTAGATAGTCGCTTAAAATTCGCTTAAAGGTTCCCAGAGCTCCAACCCCCTTAAAAGCTGGCAACGCGCTTGTGACTCCCCTGGTATTGCGGGTGCCCATGGGCGACGGTAATTGCTTACCATCAGGCAATCCGTCTGCTCGTTTGCCGCCTATGACATAAAAAAAAATCATCTCGTTATTTCTTTTAAAAGGATTGGAATCAGAATCACACTCTTAGTCCAAGTTCCGGCAATTATAATTTTGTTTCGCCAATTTAGAAATGCCTTTCCGATGATTCATCAAGTTCCGCAAAAGCATCAACTTTTGAAATTAAATGACTTCATTATAAATATTTATTTGAGAAGCACAAAGTTTTTTTATTAACTTCCACTGATTTATGGTTTCATGCTATTTTAATGAGCTGCTTATGAGATTTCTGATAGCCTATTATTTCATTCTATTTTTAATAGAAAATTAATTCGAGTACTACAGATTCTATCTGCAATTTTCATTATTTCCATGTTAAATTATTTTGCTCTCTGCTATCAATATAAAATCAACAATGCAATCACTACGCGTTGCTTAATCCCGTCAAAGTTAATTAAAATTTCTATTTAACCTTTTTAATTGGCAGCTCTCATCTGGCGCAGACTTATCTCTCGATATTGAATCTGTGACCCACATAAGGGCAGGGATGTTGTTCCATAAGCTTAGTGAGTATATAGTTCAGTTGGACCAGTTCAATAAGTTTGCTCTTCGTTTCAAGTAGCTGTTATACAGATTGAGCTCACAGTTACACTGGACTGTGAAAACTTAAGAATCACTAGCTCTCTGTAGGCTTGTGATTGAATGACCGGGCCTAATGAGTTGACCTACTGCGTAGCACAATGTGTGCAAGTACAGTTAAGCGAAAAATTTGTTAATAGTATGTACCTATTATCTAAAAATAAATACTACTAATGACTTTTCACGATAATGAATCATTTAGATAAAATATCCAGAAAAGCTATAGCTAACCTATACGTAGCTATGTCGTAGTACCTCTGCCTAGAGGTACTCATGTTTTTACAGCACTTAAAGATTTACATTAAATGTAAATAAAACGATGGTTTGTATATTACTAGTTACTGTATTAATTCTAGTAGCTCTGTTTTAGGTATTTTTTTGCTGCTATAACGTAAACGCGTAATGCATGTGTAACTTTGGGCCAGCGTGCGGAATATATTCCATTGTAATTTAAGGATCATTTAATGTCTATAAAAAATCACATTCCTCTTAAATACATGCACTTCCTTTGTTTTCAGTATCAGTTGGAATAGCGCCCCGAGCCATCTGTTGAATGCAAGTTTAATTATTTTTACAACCTTAACTCGCCGAAGAAAATATACTCGTACTGAACTGACCATAGTCCGTTTATGCTGCGATAAATGACGATAACCTTTTCCTAAATAAATGCTTTTCCAAATTAATGTTTTTATAAGCATTGTCAATCGCATTGTCATTGTCAAATTGTATTTTATGATCCTTGTTGTATTAGTTAGTAAATAACAATTCTAGAAATACTGATTGTGTTGTGTGTTACATTACAAATATCACTATGTGTGTGCAGTAACCATTAAATAGTATATAGCATAATATCGTCAAATATATCGTAAAACATCCTTACACATCAAAAAATCACAATAACAAAAAATCTGTACCTACTCATAAAGGCAACTTCATTTCTCACTATTTTAAGTTGACTGTACCCTGTTCTGCATCTGACAGGCAATCAGACGCAATCGACGGTCGTTTGTCGTGCTTTTATTGCACTGCAATTGTTTGTAAGTAAACCGATGTACCTACTCTTACCGGTCGAAGAGTAACGGGTATTTGATAGATACTAATGCCGTGTGATGCCGGCTGACTAGAATAGCACCACCCGATCTCCTCCCGCGGGTGTGGTAAGAGGCGACAAAGGGAAAAATCCTACGGACGGGCAGCAGCGTCTATCGAAATCCGATCTACAGCTACTGCGGTCGCCAACCCGCCTGCCAAGCGTGGCGACTATGACAACTACCCCCAAAATGATACAAGTCATATTTGTGGGAGGCCTATGTCTAGCAGTAGACTGCATACGGCTGAAATGTATGATAGATGCTACCTATACCTAATGGGATTTTTAGACGTATGTAACGATAGGTCGCTCGGGATTCAAAACTTAGTGCTTGCTTTTAGTGATATACAAAAATGATTAATTTGACGGGTAAAAAATTGGCAGATCTAAAGCCCTTACATTTTGTATTCCAATATAAAATGGATGTAGTTAGGATAAGGATAAATTTTCTTAAACACTCGTACACTTTAGTTTGTTTATTGACAGATAGTTACAATTGTCGGTAAAATATTGTGTCATAAGTCCTTTTCTTTAAGCTATAGGTACTTACATCCAATTCTGGTCTGAAGTTAGCGATTTGTTACAAATTGAATTTTTATTTCATAGTAGTTATCTTTAATTAGGGGTACTCCACATAAAGCGACACATGTGCTTTCCACTGCAGACCGGCTTGCTTTCTAACAATCGGTCTAACTACTCTCTATATGGAAGTAATAAAGTAATTATTTCATAATTGCTTGTTAAATAATTTGTTGTGATTATTAAGCCACCGGCGAAAGCCTGACTTTTGCCAGAGTAATGTTGTCCTTAGTACCGTGTTTCTGTAACACCAGCGTGTGCTTACTATACTGAGATTCGATAAGCCGAACTCTTAGACTAACCAACTTATAAGAGTTATAAACCAACTTATGGTCATTAATTTTAACACATTTTATACTAGATACTAATTGAGTTGAAACGCAGTAATTCTGAAAGTATGTATAGAGAACGATATAGATATGCAGATAACTTTTTAGCCGTGAAAGTCTACTGCTGGACATATACCTCCCCGATAGACCGCCACAAAGGGCGATCTCTGAACTTGGTGATTCAATGATATAACCCTAAGTTGGCAAACATGCCAACTTTTCCTGTTATCCTCATGCTAAATGTTTTTCTCGTGTTTCGCTCTACTGGCATTTTTTATCTCTCTTCATCCCAAATTATTAATCATTTACAAAGGCTTTATTCTTTCACAACTTTTTTCCGTCTGCGGGCGTCTGAGGCTCTAGTGTAAGTTACTTTTGACGTAAAAAAACGTTTACGAACGCGTAAGTAATAATGTTATTTATATGGCAAACGCAAACGCGTTCGTAACGTAAAGTTAAAAACTTACACTCAGGGCTCTGTACCCCAATCGCGTTAGTTCCGCGTAGCCTAATTCCAAGTCGCATTTTTCCCCACTCGAGTTTGTTTTCATTCATGCATGTCGCCATTCGCATTTTTCCTCACCCGAATTTCTACACATTCGGGTATTGTATCACATTATATTTGTTTCCCTGTACAAGTAGACGGAGCTATAGCTACTCGTCTACGGGACGGTCTATTCTAGTAAACCCTTAACAGCTCGACTCGCTATTACCTGGCGTGTGGTAGTTACAACTGCTACTATACTTGTTGCTGTTAATACATAATTGCGCTGAGGAATCAGGAGAATCTCTGCCAATTAAAATGCAACCTACTACAGTAGCAAATAATTACATGGCTACGTTCAGTTCCTTGTACGTAATTGAGGAATGCCAGCTTTAAGCTGATTAGGATAAGTGTTATTACAATGTCTTGAGTGTATAAGTTGGTATTTATTAATTAGAAATGTAGAATTGAGCAATTGAGTAAGTACCCAAGATTTGGACACGTAAAATTTCAATACTCAATATGCAATTGAAAGCCACAGTTCCGTGTACGGAATTGGGGAATGCCAGTCAGGCTGATAAGTGTTTCCTCCAATATCAGGATATCTGCAGCGTCCGTGAAACACTCAGTAGCCATGACGTTAGGAGGTTTCAATATAAATGTCTCTTGCAATTTTGATCCGTAGTTGCATCGTCGTTAAATCCAAGATTATTCATAATTTATATTTACGAGTAGATCATCATTCCTATAGAGATTAGCTCAAGATTCCTCCTCTAAGAACTCCATATCCCGTATAATCAGGTTATTCAATGTTCAAGTCTTTCAAGAAAAACAGATCTAACTGATTGTGATGGATGATTAATTAGTTCTCAGAAAATAAGGTGATTTTGAAGTGCTATCTCTATCATCATCATATTAGCCGAAGGACGTCCACTGCTGGACATTATGTCTCTTCCAAAGCGACCCTCAGTGACCGATTTTACGCCGCCGGCATCCAGTGGATTCCCGCGATCTTTAACATGTCGTTGGTCTACCTTGTGGGGGTCTGTCCACGCTGCGATTTCCGGTACGTGGTCGCCACTCGAGAACCTTTACGCCCCTACTGTCATCGGTGCTATGCAAACGTGCATGTGCCACGCCCACTGTCACTTTAGTTTGGCGATCTTGAATCTCTATGCAGTTATGTACTTATAATTCTTCATTTAAATATGAAACAGACTCCGCACGGACGGCAACTTATAGGTGGGTCTTTAGTACCCACTTACCATTACTCTTCGCGTCACTGAAATATCACTTTGTCAGCATTTGAATCGAAGCGAAGTCAATGTAATGAATTCAAATGGGGCGTATTAATAAGCCCGGGTACACCTACGCGGGGCAGACAATGGATTAGATTGTCGGACTATTGATATTATTTGTTGTGTTACCATTAGTGGGTGTATTAACCTTTTAAATGTTTATGTAACCTATGAGTCCATCTGTTAAAAAAACATGCGCATTCTTCATTTGTCAAGCGCTGCATGCGTTTTGTCACAACATCGTTACAAGTGAAACTGGAGTCCGATGTTTTGTATGTTAACGTATTGCATGGAAGTAATTGTAGTTTGCACCTTATTAACTATTGGAGTTGACTTGTAAAAACAGGCGTTATCTTAGAGATTTGATCGTTTTTAGGAGTAACCATTATATAAGTATTAAAAAAAAATGTGCAAGAGATTACCTTTTAAACAGTGTATCAAAACTGCGGCAAAGTCTTTAAATAATAAAGTTATTGTTGAATAAAGGCTTAAAATATTCGTTACAACAATTTTCATTAGTGTAGTTTAATACATTATGAAGTCTTATATATTTTCGTTTTTAAGATATTAAATTCGCTATATATATGCATATATTTGCTTACAACAATAACTTGTAAGAATTTGCATAGAATGTGTGATTCCCATGTGCCGTTGCGTCACTGATTCCCTTACCAAACAATATTGATAGCGCAACTCGCAACCAATGATTTACTAAAACTCTCGAACAAGGAAGCTCGACTCAATTTCACAACCGCGAAGGCAATCCGAGAAAGGCATCAAATCTACGACTGCAATTGAAAAATAGCTTATTACCGCCCAATAAGCTCGCGGTAGAAAGTGCATCGAGATCTTTGCAATTCCCTTTGCAATAATTCGTCGGTTGGATTCTACGGCTGACGGCCGCTGGTGTTATCGCTCGGGCGACCATGCTAGCGTTTCTTAGGATTATTCTATGAATAGCGTTTGATTATTACATGGAAATGTATAATTAAATACGAAACATGAATAAGCTAGACGTAATTCGCCTTGAAACAATTCTGAGGTAATATTTAATGGAGTGTTCATTCATATGGTTATAGGGGGTATATGCCATAATCGCCACGCTTGGCATGCTGGTTGGCGATCGTAGTTAGAGTCGCGGGATACCGCTGGATGTGGAAGGCGCAGTTCTGGGGGAGGCCTATGTCCAGCAGTGGACGTCTTTCGGCTAACATGATGATGATAATGATGAAGATTTAATGGAGTATTGCACATGTCCCTATACCATTCAAACCTGCCTGGCTCACCTGATGCTCATTGTTATAAAATCTACAAAAGCGTTACTATATTATATGCCTTTTGAATATTACCAGCAAAGCACCAGTATATGCTTTATTATACCTAAAATACAAAATATTTTGGAAAAACTGAATCCAGAAACGGATACCTATTAAAAACTCAGCCCAAGATTTTATTATCGAAACGACGAGAAAAAATCATGGCAATGAAAACCCAAGTTGCATATATTTTTCAACAGTCCAATACGAATCGTGGTTTAATTCGCTACGTAAGCTGATGTTATGGGCTAGTTAAAGCATTTCACAGAACTTTACGATGTAGGTATTGCGTATTTAAAATTCTATGTTTCTGTCCTTATTTTTAGGAAAAAATCCATGACATTTAGTACATAATTCAGTGCCGTCAAAAACGAAGCCAAAGCATTTGCATTAATCGTTAAATAATTTACGTCTAATTATACATTGTGTCTTATTCTTATTTAAGTATACGATTATTGAATATATTTAATGTATCTGAGTTCCCACAACACCATTGAGCTTACAGTGGGGCTTAGTCAATTTGTGGACTGTAAATCAGCAACACAATTTATGTCACTTTTTAGAAAACATGTTATAAAATTCGATGTTTCGTTCATCAATAAACTGCGTCAGTCCTACAGGCTGGTTTGTTAGTATTTTTTTTGTGACTGTAACAACTTTTTTTCAGTAAATATGTGACAGGACTCGACCATCGAAGGCCACATCTACTACGACTTTAAATCTTTATTAGCTACTTTCGTACAGACTAGTATTGACAAATACCGCAGAAATGTAAATTATATTTATTTATTTATTTAATCTTAATGCACAACAAAAAGTACAAAGGCGAACTTAATGCCAAATGGCATTCTCTACCAGTTAACCGTCAGGCCAAATAGAAAAACACAAGGTAATAGGTGCGAGAAATTATACCAATATCTATCATATCACCTCAGCTAAATTAAAAATTAACACGGCTCTACTCACGTTTATTTAGTTACTCGCACGACATACAAATATATCACCTCAGCTATTTATTGTCATACGTCCAACTATGAATATAGCATAGGGATGGTTCTCTAAGCAGGGACTCATGACAAGACCTTGTTGAGTAACGCAGCAACAGGGGCATACAGATAGCGAACTGGTAAAAGTTGATTACATTGCACCACGTGACATCCCTGACTTTTTTTAAAACTTCTTTTAACTGATAGCCTAAGACGGTTGGCTTTTTATTGACAATATAGGCGATAAATTAGCAATCATCCCATACGTTCTGGTAACCCTACTCCCGTGGTTGTCGCTTTCGCCGACTGGCGCGGCCGCGGGCGCCTCTGATTTACTGCGCAAGTGCGCACTGACCGATTCATTATTATCACCTGCGCGCGCGTGCCGGCACCATTGCGCTAAAGGTAAAAGGGCTACGAGGTTACACTCTGACGCAGTGGGCTATTCGAATGATGTACAGTCGGCATTATATAGTTAGTAGCACTCCATTCGCCATTGTTTTAATCGCTGCCGTTGGTCCCTGGCTGTATCTAGTTAGTTGGAAGTCTAGGTTTCTGATAAATGTAGTTATGTTTGTATTTCTACTTTCATGAGTCATTCTAATATGTTATTTCAAACTCTCTCTATCTCGACATAGACTCCTTTTTTACTGCCAAAATTGAGCCCCATGCTTTAATCCCAGCTGAAATCCGACTTACTTCTTTGCTATAATTTGAAATGTTCACGCTCATTTTGATGCCCTAAACGAGTCTGTCGCTCACGAAACGCAACCGACATTTGGAAAAATCGTTATAAGTATTATAACACACTGTATCTTAGAGATCCTTATCTGATCCTCTAACCGCCCACAAATTAAAACCTGCCAAACCAAATGCAATTCGGGTTTGTTATAAGTAAAATACAAGATGAATGTTTCGAGTCATGCATGCATGGTAAGAGTTGAAGAGAAAATGAGAAGAAGTATTTTGATGTGACCATTAGTTCCCACTTTGGAATTCAAGTCATGCTTTTAGCATAGTTAGGATTTTTGAGATGAAAATATTTAATGTGCCTCTTAATAAATTAATGTACCTCGGTACATACATTAGGACGCCTGGGTTACTTACATAAGGATCGTCAGGCGGAGGAAAGTCAGGCGGGCTGTCGATCGCCAGATGCAGAGATACAGACCAAAAATGGAAGTACATGGGATTGTAGTTAAGTAAAAGACGATCAGGAATATTACATTACATCAGAAGCCGGGAATAGTGATACGAGGCCGGGAATCCGATTTCACGACGAGGCATGTATAGTGCTTTTTTTCAAACAAACAAGGAAATAACAGAAATGCTTCAAAAAATTTAATTTGCAAAATCACAACTAACAATGAAATCGAAATTTATTAAAATTTATAATATATCGTATATCGTCGATCGATCGATAATCGTCGTAAAAAAAGTTGTATAAAATTCCATTTCCGTCCCCTTCAGTTGCCGCGCCCAAAAAAATATACTTCCGAGTATATTATAAGGAATGTAAAGACAATATTTCATTGCATGTTTTTTAGTTTACCACTGACAATCTTTCAGATACTAAAGTAAATATCTATAAAATATTCAAAATAAACAAGTTCGTCCTTATTTATGCGTCAAATAGCGTTCAGGAAACTCAATATTTTCGTAACAGGACACCGAGATTACCGACTACTGGCGGCATTTAAAAATAAACCCGTACGCAATACCTGCATAGAAGAAAAACGCTGTAAATGCCTGTGTTGTTATTATGAACTATTTTCGTTTTGGACCAAGAAGTGGCAATATAGAGTATAGGTTTTCAGTTAAGTAGAGTTACTGAACTTTGTAAATGTAGACGATGAAAAAATAAAAGTAGGTTTTATTTTACAGTTGTCCCTGTTTATTTTTATTCATGTTCTCTAAAATACAAAAGTTTAATAGCAAAATATTTTGAATTTTGATAAAAAAATATAATTAAATTAAATATCAAATTACTTCTTTAAATTTCAATAATATTGGCCATCGTACACGAGCATGTTAAATATGATTATAAAATAATAAATAAATATAAATATTTCGGGACAATCTTACACAAATCGACCTAGTCCTACGGTAAGCTCAGTAAGGCTTGTGTTGTAGGTACTAGACGATGATATATATAATAGATAGATACATATAAATATATAGAAAACACCCATGACTCAGGAACAAATATCTGTGCTCATCACACAAATAAATGCCCCGACTGGGAATCGAACCCAGGACCATCAGCTTCATAGGCAGGGTCACTACCCACTAGGCCAGGCCGGTCACTTAACAAGCTAACAACCAAGTATGCTAATTGCCTTCTAGGGAAATGTACTTTACAGTAAAGAATTTTACTATTTAACTAGATAAATATCCTGTTCCTTTGCCGCTTATTTGTTTATCCTTTTTAACAATAACATCCGCATGACCCTGTAACTTCCGTTCCTTACTAAAAATCTAGTTCCATATTCAACTTAGAACAAATTTATTTTATTAAATATAACAATAATTGGTTGTGGCCTCAGCCGGGAAGAACGCCAGAGGACCTGGTCATTTAAGTATATGTATCACAATGTAGTATGTATAGTTACATATTTATAAATTTATTTGTATATCGAATAAATAAGTAAATATGCGATTATGGTATTCAACACCCCATATTCAGGAACACTGTCGCGATTTATGGGGGAGGCCTGTACCCAATAACGGACATTTGTGACTGACAGGAAGGTTATATCAGTGGGGGGAAGTCAGAAACTATGAGAGATAGCGAAATCTGTTCTTAGGAACCATGGCTTTGATTTCAGATTTAATAATAATGGCATTAAAACTTTTTTAAATCTCATATATAACCGGGAATCGTAAAAGTATCGTAGTAGTTAAGAAACCTAAAATCAATGAAACAGGTCGCCTTGTTTAGAAGTTTCTTTTATAATTTAATTCGTTTTTATTTCATGGTGAATAAAGCAGAACACAAGGGTATTTACACATAAATTTGTCTAATAATAGTATGTTTGAGGCCTCGGATGTACCTCTACGAAAGACCTGAACGATGATCCCTTGGCACGAAAGACATTATAGCTAATAAAGTTTCTATTACCAAATGACTAACAGTATATCTTTCTCTATTTACGACGCATGTTTCTCATTCTAAATTACCAGTACCTTTGGCCCTTAATGTGAATCCAGTGTGAACCAGCACTTTCCTTTGCCACGTGATCACCCACGCGTCGCCAATTGACAGCTGACGACTGCGTGTGCATTACACATAAATTTGCTTATCTAATAAAATAATTCTAAATCAACGATTAATACGTTACTAATCACGTTTATTTAGTCACTCGCGCGACATGTTTCGGAAAACATAGGCCTCCATTTTCAAGCACTAAGAGTGCTGAGTGTCCGTTCGGTTCGCCGCTCGCGTCACCGGCCCGCATTAAATATGTCTCACGTAAGTTTAAATACAAATAATTCAAAATCATATTTTTTTAAACATAGAGACAACTAAGAGTATTACATACATAAATAGAAATAAATATTGATTGCCTATAGGTAATCTAATCCAGATGCATCGTTTTTCAACATCTGTCAGTGCCATGTGTAGGCTGTTCAGTGCTTCGATAATGGTGCATCCAACTTAGTAGCCAACAGTTTCAGGATACTATTACTGCATCCACTTTTGCTTAATATTACTATTTTACCGATTTATTAATAATTAGGTCAGGAATAAAATAATAACTGACATCAGCTTGAAAATACTAGATTGTAGCACTGACTTACGATCCATTATATATTTAGCTTTGATGGATTTTTTCGGAAACCGGACTTAATGTGCAAAGTTCCTAGTTTTTCCTTTGGGTTATGGCAGGTTTGGGTGACGAAAGCAATGGCAGGAATTGCAAAAAAAATGAGTAATCGAAAAAAAAAAATTTGCACGCTTTTAGAAACTACCATTCCTTAAGTTTTAAATTTAAGTCTTTGGAATGCCGATACGTCAAAGTGCTAAGTGCGCTGACGTGTCGCCCTTGGCAATGGTGACGAGCCTGTTAATGAATCTTATAGGCGATTATGCTAATACGCAGTCAACTTTGATCCCCCAAGCTTCTATTAGCGCTAAACGCTTTTGTACTATTATAGGATTTCACCGTGAGTCATCGTAGTAATGAGTTAATGAAAGCCACCTTTGTTTAGTGAAAACGTGTGGTTTCGGGTTTCTTGTCCAAAATGGCAAAGACGGTACCCTTATAGTTGCGTCATGACCGTCTGTCCATATTAATTCTCAAAATTACTGACCGGTCTAAATATATCAACTTTCACCTATAAAATTCCATTCCACAAATTCACACTATTACACTAATGCCATCTATGATGTGATGTCATTGACTCAATACTCAGTTATGTTACCCATTATGTGCGGAGCAATGGCTGAGATAATTTGGCTTCCGTTCAATAGATGCCTGTAAGCAGATCATGAAAGGAGTTCGAAGTGAACAAAAACGTAGTTGTTAACGTAATGAAGTTAACCTAACGTACCTGTAGGAACATAATTTTGCAGTGACAACTTTAGGTCCAGCAATATAGGCTCGGCATCTGCTCCTCTATCAATTACACATAGTGAAAACTCACTCTTTACATAAATTTCCATACAAAGCAATCCATACAATGAATCAGTCAAAAACTACCGCGTATTATTCTGCTTTGATTGCTTCTGCTTGCAAAATCCTTCGCGTATAACAAGTTTAAAAATCAAATTCATATCATAGATTGTTTGGGTGTCATATTCACTTTAAGTCAAATTTCGTGTCTGCGCGATTAACGTACAAAAATATGACAAAAAAACTTTCACATAAATAACATTATCAGGATTATTAGAGTAGCGGATTGCGATACCCATTCACGTCACTCACCATTATTCGCGATCGATAATACAACGCAATTACAATCGAATTAGAAATCGGACGTCGGATCGGATCGAATTATTGGTTCTGCGCGATTCTCTTGCATAATGGGATTAGACGTGTGGCGGTCTGCCAGTGGGCGCTGGGCTGACGCGATATGAAATAAATCAAAAGCTATATTTATTAAGTTCACAACGCTATGTTTGCTTTGGAAGAATGAATGAAAACGAAAAATTTGTTTACGGAATAGGATCCCTTTGGATTTTTGATTGGAATAAATGAGTCAAGCTTTTGAAAGACAGGTAAAATTTTGTATGAGATTCTGTCAATGGAATAAAATTTCTGTGGAATGGATCCTTTTGCCTGAATGTCCAATTCAACAGTAACTGTCAAATTGGAAAGTTGGAGTACTAAAATTATCAGTTTGTGGCATGTTTGCATATAATATAAATCGATTAATTGATGACATTAATGAGTTGTAGCCGTTGGTACTTTTGCACTTTGTCGCTGCTGTGTCAGTCGGAGTCAGTACTAGTTTTGATATTATTTACTTTTTAAAGGTTGTTATTGGTGCTAATGCTAGTTTAAACAGAAAACTAAGAGTAATAAAAATATTAGAAAATAATATTGTACAACTTTCTTTCAGAAAACGCGACGCACTCGTTTTTTTGTTTCATATTTTTGTATTATTTAAATCGATAAGAAATCCGAATTCATTTTAACGATACACAATTCTGATGAAAATAATCTTCTACGAATCCTGAGATATTGAAACTAGTTTTACTGCTACTGTTTATGATCATAAGAAGTATTTGATATGATGATTAGGTACGGGATTAAGCATTTGTCATAAAATATGTATGTCGTTTTATGCAAGACACTCTCCGTTGTTTTAGTGTAACACATTCCTATTGACTTGCCGCCCGGCTGCGTTGAGTCACTTCCAATCAAGAGGACTTCACTAGTTTGCGCACACGTCTCGATAATATCAAATTATATCATTTCTAATTGCATACTCGTCTCATTAAGCTATAGTGATCGTATATTTTTTGCAACTGCCGCAAGTTACTGAACACTTATTTTTATTACCGGCTTATCGTATGCCGCTAATTCATTTCTTGCATTAGGATTTGTGTAGCGTAGAGTGGTTGATTACATTCGTTTGTCATGTTAAGGAAGGATGCAATAAGTGTGTTTGGACAAACCGCGATACCAACAATGTGAATTGTGGTTATCCTTGCAACTCGTTGTTAAGAATGAGTATGCTATTTCACTCAGGTTGACCTAATAATAGAGCCGGAGGTATCCCGTTTTAGGTGCACAAACTCAAGAAGTCGGTAAAGAGATTTCATACACCTCCCCTTCCTCCATAACCTTGTCATGGATTTCCGGTCTCGTAATCCTATTCGGACTCACTACGCTCGACCATATACTCACTTGGCCGGTAATGCCTATTTTCCTGGACTCTGATGTACTGTTACAAAAAGTCCTCTATTTGTTCTAAATAATGTCACTGCTTAATTAAAAACTGATGAACTCATATGTAATTATATCGCACTAAACTAGGCTTATAGTGAGTAACGCATCCTAACTCCGAGCGATGTGTCCTACAGTGGTACAGCGAAAATTGATATTCGTAAATTTGGAACGATCGCCTCAGTCACTCTCATGCCGCCTTGGCTGGAGTAAAAAATAAAAATGCTCGAAACTTACGAACTTCGATATTCGCAGTACTGGGCCTGACTCGGCTTGAAAATAGATACCAGAGCTTAACCGAAACATTTTGCCTACTGCGATATAAGTACTCGTGAGTTCATCCGTTTGTTACTAAGTATCTAGTAAATTGCAACAGTTTCAATTATAATAAATAATTTCATAATATACCTAATCACTATAAATACCATATTACCGGACGTATTAAGTTGGTACTTTTAGCATCTGGATTATTAACACAAAAATTACTATTACGAATAATATAATCTCTGAACATGAAACCCGAGACGTTTATTACTGTTATTATGAAAGGGATTTACTTTCTAGGAGTCATAAAAGTACACATTGATCCCCTATAATTTTTATAAGTAAGATTAAATGTAAGCCTGCCTATTTAAATCTGAAATAAAATTTCGTAACCATTAACAACTTTCAAGAATTCTTGTTGTCCAATTGCGTAAGTTATATTATTTACATATGCTCTTTGAATACGAGCAGATACCATCTGAGACACCTATTTATCCAAAAAACCTATTAGGTACTATACTTTAAAGACGAGCACGGCTGACTGACGAAGTCGCGAGGAAAAGCTAGTTGCACAACAGTTGTAAATCAAAAACACAGTCTCTTTCTCTTTACTCGTTTACTATATTTGTTATTTTACGCAATCTCTAGAATCCGTAAAGCATACGTATAAGCATAAATGTATAATGTGCCTTAAGACGTTTTTTATATTCTTTACACCACACATCGCAGTAAATTGATACTGACAAGCTAAGCGTACTTCCGATTCAATGATCAGGAAACTCGATGATTAATGTTATAATTCGATTATGTAAATCGATTCCAATTGAACTTTCGTGTTTGACACGACAAAAAAAAAAACGCCTGCCGTTATCGCGGGCTACTGGCACACCTGGTACATTAATCTTGCTCAGTGTTCGATTTCATTGTACCTGCTTTCTTTCCTAGTTTGCGATTATATCATCATCATCTTTCCGCCGTAAGTCGTCCACTACTGGACATAGGCCTCCGACAAATATGGCTGCTGCCCATCAATCGGTTTTTTCCCCTTTGTCGCCTCTTTCGACATTCGCGAGAGGAGATGGGGTGGTATTTTGGTCAGCCGGCACCTTACGGAATAATATCAACAAACAATCAACTTATATCAACAAACAAAACGGGCAACTTTTATATGTAATAGCCTTAACGGCTTAAACTGAAGAGCTGATGAAGTGGCAATAGGGAGGCCATCCCAGAGAGTCAATAGCCGTTAGGATTGTACACAAACCTCCACAAACTAATAACACTAGATAGACGGATACTTCATATGGTTTGATGGTACGGCGGCGGCGGTGAGCTGGAGCGTGTTCATTGTGGCGGTCTATAGAGGAGGATGTTTAGCAGTGGTTTGCGGATAGATTAGCCTAAAGTGTGTGTCACATGAGTAAAGTATTCGTTATGCAAGATTGCAGGCGACTTGTAATTTGAACTCCATGTGAATGAAATGTGCGAGGGAAATAGGCTTTTACTTGATTCTCGTCTAAAAAGTAGCTAATTTTTGATACTGCACCGTGTAGTTGCAATTCTACCAACTGGTTCTTCCGAAAACTTGACTCATCAGCGCTTGCGCAGACAGCATTAACACGTGATGGCACGATAATGCCTTCCCGCTCGAAATGGGCTTCCTGTACCGAACAATATGTGACGCGAATTATTTGCAATTATCTTTATGGCATTTCGGTGACCATACATGCTCCAAGTTAATACGAAAGTAATAAATAAAAAATATTTGCTGTAGTTTTTGTAAAGGTTTGATATTTATCAGATACTTTCGAGAGTAATAATATATCATATTTTCAACAATAAAAGAGTAAATATGGGATCATATAATATTTAAAGGTGTTGTTGACGGCTTATTACGGTCTGACTTTTTATAATTAATTAAGGCTCAATGTTTGGTTCTTCAGCAGTTGTCTAGTGAAGAATGCTATTTATCATCAAGTTTGCTATTGTATTATTGTTATTAACTTCTTCTGCTATTATCCTATATATAAAGACTCATTATTTTCTGTATTACTTTTATTTTATGTTGTATACCTTTCATAAATAGTTTTACGAAAAATTCCAACCTTCTCCAAAATTCCAAAATTCTTGTACCTGTTGGTCACTATATTCTTTTAAGGCCATTGAGTCATCCGCCGATGATATCTTCGGTTATAATCAATAAAAATATCGATTTTTCAAGCAGAGATTATTATCTTTGTTATGTTTATCGCGTCTGTAATGGCAGTGTTTACACAACGGCGGCATAAAGGAGACAAGTATGCAAAACAGTCTGTTAGTGTTGCCTTATAAGGGCATGGGATAGTGTAAGGCATTACAATTATAAGGCCAACCAAGAACTGTAATTCGGTTAAGTCCTGAATATAATGGTTTGGATCGTTTGAGCCATTTATAGACACGTTTCATTTAACAGACAATTCAAAGGTAAATGCTATATATTTCTAATCCGTTTGGTTTATAATGATTAAAAATGTATAAAGCGTTTACTTGTGATATGAAAGCTATTCAATTAAACATCATTTCTGTAGGGACATTAGGGACAAACGCTATTTGAACAGGAATAATAAAAATCATTTATTCGAGACATACATACACCGAAATAACAAAAGACAGAAAGATACATAGGTAATTATATTAATTTGTAAATTTATAACATATGCATTTGTTATTATAACCAAAGCTCACCTGAACTGACGGACTGACTGAACGAACCAACTCTCTCTTGGCTGGTTATTAATTAAATAAATAAATAAATAAATATTTCGGACATTCTTACACAAATCGACCTATTCCCACGGTAAGCTCAATAAGGCTTGTGTTGCAGGTACTAGACGACGATATATATAATAAATAGATACATATAAATACTTAAATACATAGAATTCATTAAAGGGATTGTCTTTCTAATATTGCAGGTTTTCATTTTATGTTTACAAATGAAACCTATCAATCGTTTAAGATGATCTTTATTGAATCGCAACGCATGATTTTATCGGGTGTGAGAGGTGAGGCGGTTGCAGCTTGGGACCCGAAGTCCATCTGATTTTCTGTAACGTCAAAAAACGCCTAGTGATCAGAGGACTAACTCGTGCTTCATATATAAACGGAACAGATGTTTCGAAATCGACTCGTAATTGATCAACACCAATCATAGTTATCTTAAAAAAATTTCACTATACTCATAATTAGTCACCACAAGTTCGAACTTTTAAAACGCACTACCACTTCTGTGGTCGCCAGCCAATATAGTAAAACTGTCACTAAAGGCGATATTCAATTAAATTCATAAAAGTTTCAAAGGGTTTCTCAAAAATGTAATAACTGATGAGACAATATACCTATTTATGTATGCACATAGGTATATCATCTCATATAATTAACTCGGCTAACTGACTCCGCTTGAAAATGGGTACCAGCGGGGCAATTTTTGAGCGTCTAGTACTCGACTCGTGACATTTTAAACTCTGTCAGAAACGAAGAACTAGAAACATAAATCATAGAAATTAATAATCGCGGGTATGGAAACTATACATTTTGTGAAAAAATAACCGTGAGAAACTTTTGTTTGCCATTATTTACGCCCTCAAAGGATTTTGAATTCAAATGCACGACTCTAAAAAATCAGCACCCAGAGCTTACCCGAAACATGTCGCCTAGTGCTAACTATTTCAAAGCAGCGGCGGTGGCACGTCAACACAAGCCGATACCGACCGTCTTAACCAACTTTTCCGCAATTCAATAGTTTTTCTCGGGCTCATGAAGAAAAGCCTTCCGCCAGCGCTCTACACGACAACACTTCCATCATCACCACTTAGATGGTTGGCAGTCCTCAACTGTGCGTTTTTTCTAGAAACTTCCTGCCTCGCACAGCAAAACTCTGGAATAAATTGTCGTGTGCAGTATTTCCGGACCGATATGACAACCAAACCTTCAAGAAAAGAGTGTATACGGATCTTAAAAGCCGGCAACGTACTTGTGACTCCTCTGGTGTTGCGAGTAGTTGCTTACCATCAGGCAATCCGTCTGCTCGTTAGCCTCCTATATCATAAAAAAAGGCAAAAACCAAATCAGTTCCGTGATCCGTCAAGCCTAAAAAAAATTTGAAGCCGCGCCGCCACACCGCTTATTTTTTGATTAATAATTTTAAAGAGATCCCTTCTGTATTAAAAATAATGTACAATTAGTTGCCTAAAAGTCTTTAGTACCATTATCTCATAAACAAGGCAAGGAGACCCCTTGAACTCTTGTCCATATTAAAGTCACTTGCCGGGATTCGAACCCGGGGCCTCCTGCTCTGTAGGAAGGATGTTCCGGGACTGGACTGTCCCAGTCTTTGACTGGAACAGGAGGCAATACTTTTGAAGATAACCATATAAACTATAGTAGGTGGGCGTGGATGATCATAGTAGCGTAGTACCTTATTGCTACAGTGTAAAAGCTACCTTACAAAGTTAATTAATTTAAACCGTGGCTAATAAATAGTAAAACATTCTTCATCCTCAGTCGCCGCGAGCAGCGGACGTGGACAAGTTAATAGATTTCTTCATCGCTAGACTTACTTTGCACATTCAAATTGTTTGAATTATGAATTTGACTTGATATTAATCTCAGCCAACATATCTTGGGCATAGATCTGAGCGACACGCAGCAAAATTACTGTCCAATCAACTTGATATTTCTAAAATACAAATGCAGCTACCTACTGCGTCCGCGCACATCCGCCAAGTATGCATTTGAAAATTTTGAGTTATCGCTTATCGCCGTCCATGGTAAAATGATTGTGTATACACATACATATTAAATGAAAAGCTAGCCCGTTATTATAATTCTGTAAAATTGCTACTGTATCCGTTGTGATTTTTCTTGTACACCAACAAATCTACAATCGAATTGTCTGACTTATTCTTAGAACCGAACATACTAAGGTCAGTCAAGTGTCAAAATGTGGATGCCTTCGACGTATCCAAAAAATAGGTACCTATGAGTCGCAATATCGTATGAAATAAAGTCGTAGGATATATTTATATAAGAGCGGATTATATATATACGGCGAAGATTAGCGACTACTGCTTCTGTATTTACCCTAGTTTCTAATTCTAAAACAACATGAGAAAAAAAAAATCCCCTGTAGTTTAGTTATCGACGCGGACTCTGTTGAGCTGGCCTTTTAAATCCATGTGGATTGAAGAGTGAGAGTGAAAAACGTCGGTCGGCACAGAGGGACTTCGACAAATCCGATGATGCGGGCAAAATCTTTGAATCGCTAACCTAACCTTCTAACCGTCTTTAACCGAATCAGCGTTGACAGATTTTGTAACATCCAGAAGCAAGCGAGCTTCTGAAGCATTTTGCCTCTCACCTCTTGACATTTGAATCAGACCGCAAACCAATCAACCACGGAAAACGTATAACAATATCCTAAAACGTAAATGTTAATTCAATTACAATTACACCTGACAGACGTTTTGACATGTGAACCCGATCACTGACGTAACCGTTGAATTGAGTTCTCAATGTGTTAATACTTAAATCATCGCTGTCGGAATGTTTGTTTTGGTTATTACCCAATGGAATAAATAACATATCAATATCGAATCAACGTGTCAGTAATGACGTTTTGAGTGTTTGCCCTCGTTTGCAACTTGTATTGAGTTTTCACTTTAATTTTTAAGATATTTATGATGTCTTTTAAGCCTTTATTTATGCGATATAAAGGTCAGCTCCCGGTTTTGTTAAACAATACATGGTAGCGTTAGGTAGTGGAACCTATATTGTCACGGGTGCTGAGTAGTTCATGAACTTTATTTCAAGGTAGCATTAATATTAAAAAACAGGTGCCAATAGCTGCTAACTATTAATTTTCAATTATTAAGTAGTTTGTCTTTTACATTAAGGTACAGACCGTTTAATAGCCTAAAGTTCATCTTTTGCACTAAATTGCATGGCGGTTTTTTTATTTGCATGTAAGTTTTTTTGCAAGGATTTCATATTTGCTGTGTCGAAATCAGTTCAACCATGTTTGACTACAATTGTGTTTTACGTGTTCTTTTTTTTATGAAACGACCCTTTTGCTTTAAAGACACCGTAAAGTCCTGTTTCATTATACCAAACTCCGGTGTCCACGGAACTTGCGAAACGTTTCGATTGCCAATATTGCCAAACGTTGATTTAGGATCGATATCTGTCGTGTAGGTTAAAGGATATGTCCAATTAGTCGTGTGATGTATTGAAATGGTACTCGAGGCTGTTGTTACACAAGCAACTGGCTGCTAATATTAGAAGTAACTGTTTTAGGACGTGTGACAAATAACTATAATTATTAAATCTCAGGAGGTGACACCTTCTGCAGATTAGTTCGTTCGTAAAGGAATGAGATACAATTCTACGGTAAATAGTATAACTGAGGTTACCAATTCGTATTGTACTAAGCGCATAATTTAGTAAGTAGCAATCAGAATTACCAAGCATACCGTAACACGTCCTTAGTTGTCAGCCATGCACTAATATCCACTGCTGGACATGAGTCTCCCCCATAATAGGTTTAACCCTATAATCGCCTCGCATGACAGGTAAGTTGGCGCTAGGGACGTTGCTCTTCGTCAGCCAGTGGTTTCTGGTCGTAGATAGAATATTAGGCTACTTTTTTGTTACTTTTTTTTTGTATAATTATTACAGACTAACCTTAAGCAAATTCAAGAAGGCTTATTTTGTGGGTACTCATTACTCAGCCAACGATATACATAATTATAAAAAAAATCCAATTAATATATTAGGAATTTAGATCTCTGCTCATCACAGAAATAAATGCTCTTATCCAGGAACACCGACTTCATAGATAGAGCTAACAGACCGCCAGACCGGTCGTCAAGTTAGAGTTGAGTTTGACGACTGATTATACACACAACAACACTCTTAGCTATACATTGGTAGACCTTATTATATAAGGCATAAAGTCCACCGATGTACAGTTAAGAGTGTTGTCGACTGTACTACTGATATATATTTAATTACAATTATTCAATTCTCCATGGCATACGTATGTCTGGAAACGTGCATCATGCCATATTTACCACTGAAGGCGCCGTGGCGGGTACCGCTACTAATTATCAATTACTATTGCGTGCAATCTCGTTTGAGTGGATGGCGCGTTTCCGCTCTTTCGACTGGCCCAAGGGATCGGCGAGAGCATGACTTCATGAGCGATAGCGGTTAATGGTTTTTTTGTCATGCTGTATAAAATATATATGTGAATGGTCTGTATGTCATAAGTATATTATGTATGTGGGGGGTATGTATATGCGTATCTTGTTCACCTTTTTCATCATCAGTTGAAGCCACATTTGATGGTTTATAGGAATATTTGTTTTTACATAATTACTAATGCTGCTTTTTTTTTTGTTACAGGTAAATAAATTATTTCATAAACAGGCTCGGTGCAAAACGTCGTAAGCATAAAGTTCCGGTATGTAGCGATTATTATCGTTAGTGGGCAATTTCACTTTCAGGGACACCCAATTAACTTAATCGTCAAATAAAAGTTAAATTAGTGGTCAGTTTAGTGACGACAATTAAGCTTTAAATTTCAATATAATCTACTGTTTTATGTTTAATCAATACATAATACGTGTTATTGTAATAGAAAAATGCGTATAAAGATGATTTACATAAATATTTCAAGCTTAATTGTCGTCACTAAACTGACCACTGATTTAACTTTTATTTGACAATTAAGGTAATTGGGTGTCCCTGAAAGTGAGATTGCCCATATTCTTCGTAGATGCATAACGACAACATGTTGTCATCTTATTCACTTATGTTATAGATAGAAATACTTGAATATTTACTATTTTTTATTTACTATTTTAATTATTAATTGTATGTTATCAAATAAATATTCATATTTGTATAAAAAAAATAAAAAAAGGAATTTTTCAATAAGAAAATCTAGTTTAGAAGCACGCTATTTATCGTTTATTTATAATAATACGCAATGGTACAGTCACCTGTTATAAGATTTTAAAAAATAGACACACCCAAACGTGCTACACTGTACATTGCAACTAAAGTTTGACGTAAATAGGTAGTTTCCGTGGAAAGTTTGTGTTTTATACCACAACCAAATTGCGTATTTATTTTGTCGCTTTTACGCTCTGTGCGATGATTTGCTTGAATTTATAATTGCCTTAATGGATTTAGAATGCTTTTTCATTTCATTACGCACAGTTTGTAGTCAAGAATAGACGCTCCCTCTATCCAATCATTCGTTTTGCTCTATAGAAATGCAAACTTTTGTTTAATCTTAAAAATAAATGTTAATATAGTATTATTAATGATTCTCACCTCCTCACTCGTCGGAGGATCTCGTCACTTTTTCTTGTGTATATGTCATCTATTTGAATTTAGTATTAACTATGATTTTTTTTTAGTTTTTTGTAAATACTTAATATGGAAATATGACTGGTTCGTCTTCGCCGTGACTATATTTTTTCTGGTAAGGGAAAACTTAACCAAGTTACCTGTATTAGGGCATGTCTATTAATATTATCAGAAAATAGTACCTATCCCAATTACTTCTTTTAAAACCCTTACTTTATGGGTTATTAATATTTGACCGAATTATTTTTATCAGCTTTGTGACGGTACTTCATATTAACATTTTGTATGGTGGTCCATACAAAATGTTAATATGAAATTTTATGAAAAAAAAAAAAAAAATTAATTTTTGATGAAAATTCCTATAGGTTAATTATTATTTTTCCAAAAAACAATATGATGGAAAGGTGAACTGTTCCCGACTGAGCTTGGACCTTACTTATGAACTAATGTCCGTAATTATAATCGGTAGTAGCCTAATTAGACGACATGTCTCGACATGACACTGATTAACCCAGAACTACCATATACATGTTGTGTAAGATGACAATAGTTTAATTAACCCTATGTTATACTGCTCACAAAAGCAGAATGACATAACTCTCGTTCTTTTTCTAACTAGGCTTGCCTTTTTTTGGGTAGGTTAAAGTAGCCATGTTATCCTTATTGTCTGAGCCAGTCGGATTATCGCCCAGACCAGTATAAGATGGTCTTGAAGCGTTTCCTATGAGTTTAAGTAGTTAAGAATCCTAAGAACTAAATAAATAAGTTCTATTCTATGAACTTACAAATGTGACAAAAGAATTATAGACCCTTGACAAGTGAAATATGCAATTATATTGCTATAGTAGGTAGGTAGGTATTTCTATGTATTTAAGTACGTATATGTATCTATTTATTATATATCGTCATCTAGTACCTACAACACAAACCTTACTGAGCTTACCGTAGGACTAGGTCGATTTGTGTAAGATTATCCCGAAATATAAAGAAAAAAAAATTTATAAAGAAGGCATGTTGGGTTGTCGTATAGCGTTCCATTTTTGAAGTTGGCATAACAGTCGCTGATGTACAAATGGTACCTACCTTAGTCAGAAAGCTACTGTTGCGTTCAATGACACGATTGATCGTTTACACCATATCTATTAGTTTGAAATGGCTGTCACGCGCAGTCTTGCTCAATCTCATTGATGTATCCAAATCGATTAATTGCTACTTACACTAAATTTACTTACTGAACCTAAAATTATTAACGCATTTGTATTCCACGAATCCAACTTCAAAAAGCTCATTTATAACCACAGAGAACATCGATTTTCTTAGGTGTCCAAAGTTTTCGACTCGCCCGCCCTCGGCAATATGGTGGCACAGTACCCCAGTTGCGTTTGCGCAATGTTTGTGTTGTTAATTGACGGTCTGTTATTGTAACGCTTTTTGAGATTTATAAGATAAAAAAATCACTAAATAAAACTGTTTAATTGAGCCATAGTTTGTTTACATAATTATATAGTTACATATAGTTGTAACACGCTTGTCACTGTCAGTTGAGGTGTTAGGGGGTGTTTATAGAAGTGACATGAGTACGAATGCGAGTACTAATACGAGATTTATGCAGATTGGTAAAGGGAAAATTTGGTAATTAGTTTAGAAGTTTTAGTAAAGCCTGGGGCCGTCGTATCGTCCCTGTTTTGACAAAAAACTGTCACATTTTACACAGTTACTCGAAGTCAAAACTCACATACCCGGTAGGTAACCCTCTGTGCATCCCATTCATAGTTGCGAGTCAAAGTGACGATATTGAACTACACCTAATATGAATACTGGCCTATTTTATTTAAGTCAAAATTATATTTATTTTCATTATTCTTTGCACTTCATTGGCATCATAGATATAAGTGAAACACAAGACAAACAAATAAATATACTAGAATTTGTAAGTTTGAATAAGTCTCCTGTTCCTCTAAAATTCAATATCGACAGTGCTTAATTGGCCAACTGGATGGATAGGAACTAGTTCTATATCAAGGCGTCATCTTGAGTGGCGTACTGTCTCCTTGTCTTACGTCCCCCTTGTTCCCTTGTCAAGCTTTTCGCTTCATTAGGTAAAGTTTTTGCTAGATAGTAACCCGGTTATACTGGATCGTTGTGTTCATAGTGGTGAAATAAAACTACGTAGAAAACGGGCGGTTTTAGCCATATTCTGGGGAGGTTTCGTGTTTCTAAAACGTGATGTGACATAATTATCAAAGGTCTTGATTGATATTAATCGCTTTTCTAGTTACACTCTTATTATCAGGCTCGAAAGAGCTCATGATTCTGAGTAAAAACTACACAAAAAATCCAAATAAAAAAAAAAAGTTGAGTGTACAACTTTAAATAAAATGACCCATATAGAATTACAAGCCAGTATTCGGCTAAGCGGGGTCCGTCTCTACAGGTTGCACCATAATTTATTTATTTATTCTTTATTGCAGAAAAGAAAACTTATTGTACAAAAGGCGAACTTAATGCCATTAGGCATTCTCTACCAGTTAATCTTAGGGCAGAACAAGAAAGGTTATAGGCAGTGCTTCTCACAATTAAGACGAAAGCTTATCAAAATTAAAATTTTAATATAACGCAAAAGGTATCAGGATAACATAATATTAAAAGTATATGTATTAAATTGGTTTTTAAATTACAATGTTATGTGTACTTAATGAAGTTATCAATAATCATAAGACTCTAAATCTAAAACAAATAGTTACAAAATTACACCAATCCCGCTAACCTCAGTACCAAGTAGCTTGAAAGTAAATGCCTCCACTTACTATAATCCCGACTTTCTCAATACAAAGCAGACATTGGCAATGATTTACGCGGTACAACACTATCATCGGCTAAAGGTGCGCTTCCGCCCAATGCTGTCGTTCCTACAGCTAAGAGTGCGCGCGAGTTGATTGCTATCGGACCAGTCTATGACTACTCATAATTGGCTGGTATGCATTTTGACTAGTCTAGTAGATTGATAAAAATATATGCTATGTATTTTAAAGCCAGTTTATAATTATATATTCTTAAATTTCTTGTCATCACGTCACAAATAAAATGTTGTTTATAATATTGATTTTTATTCTCGTGACAAAGGACATCACTTCGTACCGCAGGTGTCACTATTTAGTATAAAATGAAAGTTTCTGACTATTTTATTCCTTTTAGAATATTTAAACTATACATGGTTCTGATCATTCTAAATAAATCAAGCCTAATTGTTCAAACAAATCAAATTCAGTAGGTAATGTTAACATTACCTACTGAAATCTTTCTGATGGTTGGTAATGCTGGTCATTGCCTACGGTTTCTGGACGCATTTTAGAGCACTTATGACATGTACGTAGATAAAATATATTACACCGGTGTGGGCTAAGGAATCGGGTCCACGTGCGCTCGCACTGCGGAGAGAACACTTGGCCAGTCTCACGTGTACTATAAATTTAACAGCTTCGATCGACATGCAAATAATGGCTGAGCATCACGATTCCTATGACTGCAGATATATATTAATGGACAACGTACTACTAAACGTATCATAAAATTAAAATATCAAACGTACGCTTGAATGTCATTTGGGCATTGCCGTTTTGGGCGATACGGTTTGAAAACGACAATCAGACTAGGTTATAAATATTTTATTAAATTGAAGCATTATTGCAATTTAAATCTGTTTTAACAATGCATATAAATTTTAAAAATTACTCCCGATGTTTAAGAAATATTTTTTCATTGAACGCTTCTTGAAAATAGAAAAACATTGGTTATAATTGATTTGAGCATCTTAGCGAATGTTTGCGAACTGTCGACATTTGGTGTTGTTTATTTATTATATATTAATTTTTAATGCATATTTATAAATGTACAAAACTTGGACTGCATGTATGTCACGATTGCTTCTTCTGCTGCTTCTTCCAACCCTATCTTAAGTAAACATGCATATTACGCATACACATGTATTATGTACGACCGGTCTGGCCTAGTGGGTAGTGACCCTGCCTATGAAGCCGATGGTCCTGGGTTCGATTCCCAGTCAGGGCATTTATTTGTGTGATGAGCACAGATATTTGTTCCTGAGTCATGGATGTTTTCTATGTATTTAAGTATTTATATGTATCTATCTATTATATATATCGTCGTCTTACTACACGCCTACAACACAAGCCTTACTGAGCTTACCGTAGGACTAGGTCGATTTGTCTAAGATTGTCCCGAAATATTTATTTATTTATTTATTATTTATTATACATCTATGTGAATCCCGTGCGTATATCTGGTTCAGCGTTCTACATTGCAGTTCAACGGGACAATGCAGCAAGAATAATGGGGACTTTGAGCCGGGAACGATTCGAAAGGAGTTTAACCGTATGGCGATTACTTTTAACATGTGTTTATAAAAAAAAAAAACATTTTTACACATCAATTAGATTTAAAAATCAAATAATTATGATAACATTTTATAACCTTATAAAATAAAACTACTAAAACTAAATCTAACTGTTTATTGATTAATGGTCTTGAATATTCGTTTTTTTTTATTATTTTACTTTTTAATTATTAAGTCTTGTGTTTTGAGATATTAACTTGCAAGTATATTAAACTACTGTTTATTATAAACGTCGTCTACTTAAAAGGTATATCTGTGGGGTCAGCGGTCAGGTCGAGGTCTAAATTGGCGTCCGTGACGCGAGCTGCACAGGCGATTTGTACACGTCACATTGGTTTACGGCGACCCGATAGGTGGAGTCGAATCGATTCGATGTGTTTCACAATATTTAAAAACATTGTACATCATGTTGTCTCGTTTCTAAGGTTGAATTTAAAAATTCATACAGTTTTACTAAAACTGTAATGATAGTAAGTAAATAAATAGTATGACCACTTTATCCCTGTAGAAGTATAATGATATACGATTTTAAGCTAAAATGGCCATTTTTTATACAAGACTGACCAGCGTATGACCTCAGTCGCACCTGATGGTAAGTGACGACGAGGTCGAAGGTGTAGCACGCTAGTTCAGTAACAGCCTATTCACTCTTGCCTTGAAGAGACCCACATTATAGCTTTCCGGGAATACAGACGAAGGGAGCGAATTCCACTCCTTAGCGGTCCGCATTAGGAAGGTAGAAGCGAATCGCTTCGTGCGAATGAATGGAATATTCACAATGTAAGGATGATTGCTCCCCTCGCCTGGACGTCCGGTGATGGAACGGAGATGGCGGATTTAAATCGTGCACTTCCTAGTTTGAATGAGTTTCCGATATTTTGGCACTGTTGCAAGCGCCATCCTCATTTTGACCACCGTTTAATCTCGCAGTACTTCAGTTATTCCGTGAGGATGGCGCTTGCAAGTGCAACAGTGCCGAAATATCGGAAACTAGTTAAAACGAATATATATGGTAACTGTCCCATTTTAAGTAATACTTGTAATAATAAAGGATTATTTTCGTAATAATACGCACACTGTATAGTTACTAAAACTTAAAGCGGTTTAGCTATTTGCGGTAACAGTGTATGCGAATTAACAATGTCAGTAGGAGTACGAATTTGAATATGGATGCCACCATATTCATATTCATAATCCTAAGGACCAGGGGTTAATCCGCCCAAGATACAGGCGCAGTTAAGTGTGGAGTCGCATGGTAAGGTCTCAGCTCCATAGGAGTAATCCGAAGATTTATCCTAGACACAATTTTTTACCGAATCATCTTGTATAAAATAATATTTCGTATACAAAGTACAAACCTGCGATCTACATCGGATTAAAGTTGCACTTAGTGATGGGCAGTGATCGGTAATTTGGATTAGACACGGTTTTTTTCTCAACTGGTTGCCATGTAAGAAAATCCCTTACAGACTTGTTTTATTATTGAACGATTTGTTCGGGGTCGCGGGTAACTGTCGTATCTATATTAACTTTTCTACTTGATATCAATGATATCCCGCGAGGGAGAGTCCAAATAACCGATCACTGGCTGATGGGCCACACCACAGCATATGACAAATATCGTGATAAATAATCCGTGACCATGGTCGTTCCCTCTATTTTCTCTACACGTCGCTATAATAACATTACACGTCAATTTCGTTAGAAAATACTATAGATTCTGCCTAATCATGTCAGATCACGGAGATACACGATGTGTTATTATCGTTCACACTAGCTGTTATATGAGAGTAAATAGTGAGGATCAAAATGTACCATTTGGCAGCTGGCGCTTACGCTCTTTCTGCTCGAATATAATATTGAATCTGTATAATTTACAACATAAGCGCCGCCTGCCAGATGGTACTTTTTCCTTGACAGCGTCTCAAATGTTATGTTATGTCTCACAAAACATGAAAATTTCTCCTCGGGTGTCATAGTATGGCTGTATTACAACGTTTAAGGTTCATGAATGGTTAACGACACCCGACAGTTTATGTTGTTATTTTGTGTCGGTTCTATATTCTTGATTTTGCTTCAGATTTTTTTTTTAGAACGGTATTCAGAAATAGGTAAAAAGATTACGTCTCTTAATATTAATTTTTAAATTAAACTTAGGTTACTCTTACTTTATTTCTTCTGTAAAGTTTGCAAGTTAATAGTTTTATATTAGACTGGAGTATTTTGTTATTTCAACTGTTGAATTGCTTGTAATCTAATTTTAAATATAGCGTAATGATGTTCGATACTACGAAAGTGGGCTAGCAATTACGGCTGTATTAACAGTGCGAGTAAAACACTTTATTGCAAAACAAGTACTCAAGTAGCTAGCAAGATTTCGAATGCATTGATAACGTAGAAAGGCAGATTATTCTATTTATTTCACTAATAATTGCTTAGTCTGTTTACGAGTTCTGAGGTTTTAGTGGCCGATGAAGTGAGAGCTATTAAGAGAAAGGAACATTCACTATGACACTCTGTCTCCCTGTATTAAGCTATAGATGAGCCGGTGCTGATAACATTAAAAAGCATTATAGCGATGTTACTAGCTGTCAATAAAACGTCTGAATAGAGTCCCAGTGGCTGTATTAGGTTAATTTTGCGATAGCGCAGTGATCGATGGCTTCACGCGTGCGCTGCGCCGGCGCCGCGCTTGTCATTCCTATCGTACATGAAGAAACGTGGGTTGAAATTAACCATAATAAGTTTTGTTTAGTTATCTTTGGAAGTAACGTTAATATTGCTCTTTCTACACAAGGAAAGCGAAAGGTGGAAATGCGGTGTCAAATCCTGCCACGTACGCCAGATAGAGATGGGACGCTACCGGTAAATTACCGAAGTAACAATGGGGAATTTTCTCAAATGTTAACATTCCCAATACCAAAATCGGTAACTTACCGGTATCGTCCTATCTCTAACGTCAGAGGATCTGGTCACTCTTTCTTAAGTATCTTTAGGATTAGGATCAAAGGTTCAGAAAATCTAATTTGTTTCTGTTGTTTTATAAACCAATTTAAGATTCTTTGCTTTTCAACTTCTTATCAATTATCATATCTATCAGTCAGCCACTTCTTTTAGTTTCCCAGCGGATTTATGAATGTGTGATTAATTTCTTCAGACTGCACAAATAAATCAGTTTAATTGGTACGTGATTGATCTGAGATAGTCATAAGTCAGTCGCCAGGGTAAATATATAGGTATTCTTTCCGCATAATCGCGTGCTATTTACCCAGCCTGCTATTGGGGTATCGATATATCTCGTACGATCGCAATTAAAAAGGAACCAAAATTTTCTTTCGGAACTACACAAGTTGGATCTCTAATTTTGGTTCACTCGAGTACTGGACTTGTACGCGCTAGCGCATGCAGTACGAACGGTCCCCTGTCAGAGGTTAAACGCCCACTTTGCGCACGATCGCGCACTATTGATTCAGCCGGCCACGACTGGGGTATCGGGCATATCTCGTACACTGTTTACGTTGACTGATGTTGTGTGCAGCGATAACGGAATGGCGGTTTCACTTGTTTTGATTTATTTTGTATACCATAGTGCCTTATGTCTTTAAAATATTCGCAATTATGGCAACACTGCAAAGATGATATGTCATATGGATGGATGTCACATCGGATGCGTTCTCCAGTCATTATTCCTCCTAGCCCAAATATGACATATCATCTTTGCAGTATATATATATATATATATATATATATATATATATAAATCTTCAATTATATTTTTTGTGTTTAATAAACATAATACCTGTTTCTTACTCAGGTATTGCTTTAGTTGTACCCAGTTATGAGTAGTGATCATGCCGTGCCGAAAAGTAAAAAAGCATTAGTGTAAAACAAGTTTGTTCTATTTTTTTTTTTCAAAAATACACCATTGACAGATGAGTTATTTTTACTTTTGCTTTGCTTTTACAGCACACTTTTTGTAGCAAAAATATTAAAAATATTTAAACTTTGGTTGAAAACCCAAGAAAAATCCAATTGTATTTGTTTGTTCCTCTCCAACTTTGACAGTTTTGAAGGGTCCAGTTTGAAGGGGAACAAAAATATGTGAAACTATGACAAGGACGGACGAAAATAGCGCCGTTTCTGCCATACCTATGGAAAGATATACATGAGACCAACCCTTTCGATTGTGGTATTATTATTAGCAGAAATTAGAAATGTTTGAAATTCAGAATCATCCCCCATTTCGCTGTCTTCTCAGAAATACAGATAAAGCTGCGTTGGCGCAGCCAGCAATTTTCTTCAAAGCCACATTATCTAATGACGGACACGGCGCATAAAACACTATCTTTCAACGTATACATCCATGCTACTAATTTACAATAAATAAGCCTTATTTCAATGGAATAAGGTTCACTGAACGTCTATTAAGAATGTTAGTGTGATAAGGAGGAAATTGCTCAAATGAGCCCTAAACACGTTACGTCTTACATCATTTCCGCATTAAGTGGGCGAACGATAATGATTACTTGTTATTAATGTCCCTGAGATCCAAACGCTTAATATTTTAAAGTGAGTACCTGCCCTTTAATTTAATATAGATACAATGAACTTTTCAACATATAATAACGAATGCCTTAACAAAACTAAGTATCTATACATACTTACCGTAGCGACATCGCTACGGTAAGGCAATTTAGCCGTTTTATGTTGGTAATTGCACAGAATAATTGCACTGTGACTAAAAAGTACATTACATTTTAAATGTAAGTTACAATATAATAGATCCAAGTTTAAATTGAGCTAGATAGTTGGAAACAACACAAACAATGCCCGAATTGATCAAATAAATCACTCTTCAATATTAGTAGTTAAAAAAAAACTTAAATACTATTATCATTATACCTAGATATTTTTCAAGTATGAACGGTTTCTTTTTAGTGATTGACAAAATAAAAACATCGACAGTCCTGTTATCGATAAGTACCACTATAACAAAGACAAATATAGGGTAATAGGATTAAAAAGAAATAACAATAACAAAAGTATCTATTTATTTATATTTTACATAGTTCAGGAAACGATGTCGAACTTCATTGCAAATAATGGCGTCTAGGTAGGTAGCCGATATAAGACTGTGTGTACGTCTTGTCCTTGAAGTAGTATGTACTTATTGATAACAGGATTGTCGATATTTTGATTGTGGCAAACACTAAGCAAATATCGTTCCTGCTAGAAAAATATCTAGGTATAATTATCATTAACCCACACGACAAAGAGGAAGAGTAAGAGGCGACAGAGGGAAAAACTGAAGGACAGGCAGCAGCGTCCGTTGAAACCGAATCGATAGCTACTGCGGTCGCCTACCCGCCTGCCAAACGTGGACAAGACTGTGGCAACCAATAACCTACCAAGTTTTTAGGTAATAAGGCTAATATAAATGCCTGGCATCTGTCTGTCTCTGTGAAAGTTTAGATGCAAGCAATTCCGAGAGAGCTCTGCCTAATTTGATGCAATTACACTCAGCGGTAACATTGTTAGGCTATATTATGTCAAACTTTTGCAATTCGACTATAAAGAACCCAAAATAATTGACCAAGTAGTATATGGTGTCCGTAAGTAAAGTTTAGGATATTTTTTTATTCGGTTAAGGGAAACATCGTGAGGAATCTCGACTAATCCTAATAAGGTCTAGTTTACCCAGTAGCAGTCGCTTTCGTAAAAACTAGTGACTACCGCCAATTCCAGGGATTAGTTGCCAATCGGACCCCAAAGTTCTGGTACAACGAGGAAGAAGAAGAATATAATTGTAACGTTGTGTTGTGTTACACTTCGTTACTTGATATTACCACTTATAAGCTTCTAGATTAACCATATTTCAACACGTTTCTACCTATATATGTTTTCAGTTACACCCACAACTGGTAGAATCTTATGATATTTTAATAATTAATAAAACTCTAAAACTAATCTCTTTGAGTAAAACAATAATATCAATTCTGTATATTGCTAAATATCGGCAATATCAATGCAACTAAAGCTTATCTAATCTAACATTTGAAATGCCTTACTGACTCCCTATTCCTCAACAGAACTTGTCCAACGTCCAGAGCTGTCCCATTGTTTCACCGACTCGTACGGTCAACAGATAACCAAATCCATAAATAACCTTATTATGTCGACAGTAGTCGCTACCGATTTTATATGTACGATTTATTTATTGCCCCGATCGATATTCCGATTTGCATTGTCGAATTGAAATTTGCTATTGCGGTTGATATGTGGTGCAATCGTCGTGTGGTGTTAAATCAATATAATTTATGTGGCAATGGTATTATTGACCCCCGTTTGGGAACTAGTTTGATAGATTCGAAGGTAGTTTAAATTGATCACGGATCAAAGGCTAAAATTTATATTTGTGTGTATTTATGGCCAGTGTGTGATGTTATGCGTTGTAGCGAATAATTAAACGTCTAACTTGATCGAAACGATTACGAGTATAATTGCTGTTTAAATACCCGGTTTTCTTGTCATAGAGGATATTATTGCAAAGTTGTAAAACTAATTTGAAATATAAAATAAAACAACTGAAAACGGATTCCATCGCGTATAAATTCAGTTTAGTTCTGTTTTTCATTTGTTTTATTTCGCGAATAACTATCGCGGCTAACAATTGTTTATTTTTCACAAACTATATTACTAACTTCTTTTGGGTAATATCACTATTTGAACACAAACAAGGTATGCACGGACTGTTAATACATGATAACGGCTAAAGGAAGGCTTAGATATATAGATCACTAAAAAAGTAAGTGATAAAAATCATCAAGGTATCAGTAAAACGCAAATATTGTTATCTATTAAGATGTTAAGACTTTATAAACAGTTCTCTAATTGTCTTCAATGCTTTATTATACAACAAGCAACCATTATTTCTTACCCAATGATAAATAATACACTTACAACAGCCTATTCTAATATCTCACTCATTGCGTTTGAACATTATGTTCTATTCACGTTCCTCGTAACTCGGCATTAGTGTAAATACCCCCGTTTGTAGGTAAATACCTCATAGTTAACCATGTTTACGTTTCAAGTAAAGACATTAGGCTAGAAATGAAACACGACTTCCACGTTCAATGAGATTTGCGGACTCAATATAGCTTGAATAACTGCGAAGTTATGCAGTGGAAACTCGATAACAGGAATATCTATAATGCAAAAAGAAAGAAAAAAATTGACGATTTGGCCTCTTAACGGGTCTCGTCTTACAGAGGTTTATAAATCTGACATAACTATAATGAAAAAAATAATAATTACAGAGTTCTAGTCTCAATATTTAATCTGTAAAACTGCATGTGTCAATCACGGTAGGAAAAAAACATTTAACTCATATTTTTAAAGTGAATCTACAAGCGTTACAAAAATGTAGTTTTCCTAACTAGTGCGTAAAAAGTGCACTTTTCGCACGCTTCGCGTCCGTAAATTTCACTTTTTAAGGCACTTGCTATGAAAAATTAGGTTCGATACTCGTGTAAAAACTTCTTTAAGACTCGGGTGATTGTCACCCTTGTTTCACTCGGGCTCCAACGTTCACCCTCGTCGAAAAAAAATTTTTTTCACTAGAATCGAAATGTTTTAATATGGCTATTTACATGACAAAAAGGCTGATGAAAAAGCTATAAAACAGGCCTTAACTGAAAAGTGCATGTTAATAATATTCTCACAGTTTTGATGCTCGAATTGAGTGTCTTATTATATTTCTATCTTATATAAATATTTACTCAGAGACTGAGCTTTAAAGGGAACGTTATATTTCATTTATTTTATATTAAGCTTCGTGTTATCCAGGTCTCACTTTACTTTATTATTATTCAATAACCAATAACAGCCATTTGAAATCATATGTAAATGGCGTATAAACGATCTGGGTTAGATTTTATATTTCCTTGAGAGATATTAGCGTCGGTTCCACTGGGTGGTTTTATTTGTCGGTCGACCACCGACCACCCCGGTGGTATTATCCGACTTCCCGATGCAAATTATTGCAAATGGCTACTTTCGTCATTGGTGGCGAGGTTGTAGTGGTGTTTAAGTATGCGATGTCGGTGCAGAGAATACTGGCGAGTGGTGGTACAGTCAGCAGCAAAACTTTCTAAACAGCTGAGTTGTCCATAATGAGCTTGACGCGACTTGATTGTTATGATCATTCTGAACACTTAGTCCACTTAGCAACTTCTGCTGCTGACTTTACAGTGAAGGTCATAAATAAGTTTACACTTTTCCACCCCATATCAAAAAGTGTTTACTTATGACTCAACTTAATCTAGACCTAGTCCAAGATTTACTATTTTTATTCGGAACAAAGAACCGGCTTAATATTGTTAACCCAGAAACACAAGTAGGCATCATCATCATTATCATTTCAGCCGTAATATGTCTGCTGGATATAGGCCCCCCTCATTTATGACTTGTATCATCTTGGGGAGGTACCATAGTCGCCACGCTTAGCAGGCGAGTTGACGACCGCATTAGCTGTATATTGGGTTTCGACGGACACTGCTCTCCATCCGTCGGTGCCCTTTGTCGCCATTATTAAATATTACTTATCTATTTAATTTATTTTCTAACCGTCATTGCTAGAAAGTGTCGCCCAATATTCACTATCACTTAAAACCAATCGTACATCAATATATTTTTAATGCGCCACGGTGTCAGTTTTAACTAATAGCGAAAATTAATCAGTCATTAGCTGTCATGTAGCCAATTTATTGATCAATAAAAACTGTCAGTAAAAACTGATTACCGGTAATTGGCGTAACTAGTGTGTTTACAGCGGCGAAGTGGGTAGGTCTTTAACGGGTTCACCACTTAGGAAGTGAGGTAATCGGCAATTCGCTAGATATTTTGATAGCGTAAGTGTTAAACGATGTACTGTGATTTAGATGCGATTGTTGCTAATTTGGTTTTAGAAATCTATTGTTGTCTATGCATCACGTTTTACTCAATCTCGCTTTCATTACATTTTGATTTTACGTAACAGTGTGCTATAGGTTTTCATTATTGAATGAGTCTTTGTAAAGGTAGCTATAGAGCAAAGGAAGATTTTTAAGACGCAAGAAATAGGTAGCTGTTTGTCAATTTTAACTGGTTTCTTTAATAATTCTTTGAAAATGATGTCGTTAAAAATAAGTAAAATAACACTTCAGAATTTAAATTTAGATTTATCAAATTATTTTTTTATTATGGAGAAACGTCTGCTAGCGAATATCTTACCTCGTACTCGGATAGCACAATTGGTAGTGCACTGGACTAGTGATCCAGTGATTGTGGAGTCCCGCTACGAGTCAAATTTTTCAATTTTTCTTTTGATTTAGATCCATCATTATTTTTATTTTATGAATTCATTCAGCAAGGGACCAAATTACCAATATATCAACCAATTTATCACAATGTTTCGTTGGTTTACTTAAAAGTCTTTCATAAATAAAAGTAAACCGTAAAATTCAATTATCCTTGTCACTGTGTCTTATCTATATCGAAATGGACCGCGAAATGCTGAGGCTTATCGCAGGTAAAACGATCTTCGCCGGTTGCGAATTCGCGGTTTCACTTGTGGGTCAGCTCGTAAGTACCCAGGGCACGTGATGGGCATAAATAACATTTTAAATGTTACTTTATTTTTTATGTACCTCAGTGGCGGCGCATCTATAGAACCCGATTCCCGACGGCTTGACTAATTTTCATTTACCTGAGCGATTTACCATCAGCTACAGAAATGGAAAGCCATGTTGGCTACGGTTTGCCTAAGAATAATCCTAACCCGCCGCCACTGATGTACCTAATCCGATATTCATATTTAAACTTTCGTGAGATTTTGTATCAATTAATTTAAAATACAGCTTAAGTCACATTTATTTAAAAACTCGGTTAAAATTAAGGTAATATAGGGTAATTCGCTAGTAATTGACCATCCTCAAATAACTGGCCATAGCATACTAAAACTCTGTTTATAGATGATTAGAATTCATTTTAGTCTAGTTGGCCAGTTATTTAATGGTGGCCAGTAATGGAAACCCCATTGGAAAATGGGTTATATTTATAGTTAAACAGAATTAATTTTCAGTATAAGGTTTTCAGTACAGAAAAGTGGCCAGTTACTGGCGATTTACCCTACTGTCCGAAAACCTGGCACCGCCCTAAACGTTCTGCTTAATAATCAGAACATTGTGCGCAGAACCGATGGCCCATGGGGCGGAAAGGTTCTGGAGGTCGCCGGATTCCACTGGATGTGGGAGGCGCAGGACCGGTCTTTTTGGGTCGCTTTGGGGGAGGCTTATGTCTAGCAGTGGACGTCTTTCGGCTGACATGATCATGAATAATCAGAAGCAGACAACTTCTTCACTTACAAAGTTGGTTTCCTTTGGACTCCTTGAACGTTTTGACATCTGGACATAGTGCCCTGGAATGGAAGCTTTAACGTCAGCTTGCAAGAAATCCGCGTGAGTGACAGAATTAAACAGTTTTCATACAAAGTTTGAGAATAATGGCAGTCTATTACTTTCCTGCGCTGACTACCTAGAACGATACGTATCAGTTCTCAGCGCATTTTGTTATCTGCCCGCCTTTTCTAGTGAGAACTCACTCCTGACCCTATCGCGCTCCCTTTCCCGCTGCCCTTGATGCCAATCTTCACTGCATTCACTTACCGGTGAAACTCTTAAAAGGAAATTGTATGAAATTATGTATATTACGACATGTTGTTTGTAATCGACTTTCAAATAAGGAATTAAGTACGACAGATAACGGATTTGAATAAAATAGCGCTTGAGTATAAACGCTATCTGAGGTTGGGAGGTCAGAAGTTGGTTCGTACCACCCGGTCGCTGAGGGTGTGGTTAGATTCTTGATACTGTATTAAAATGTTTTGTTGACGTAGTTCATACATTTTTATATTACAAAACACAACAGTAATTACAATAATTATAAGTTTATTCTGTTGTATTTAGCCTCTTTTGTCTTTTCATAAGTTCATTAAGACATTTTGGGAGGACGCGGATTCGAACCGAAACGAATGTAAGGGGTTATTATTAAGCGCTAGGATTTAAAAAAACTTCAGTATTTCTACCTTATTTCATATCAGATAATATTTTTATTGTGACAATCAGCGTAAATGTAATGATATTTTAAATGTCAGGCGTTGAAATTGGCATGGACTAAAATACCACCGGCAAAGTTTCAACTTACAATATTTAATTTTTAAATGATAATTTGTAAACTGACAGTAATAATACAAGTGCATTGTCAGATAGCCCTTTAAACTTATTTTTATTTTATCTTACCGGTTATATTAAATATGTAGTTCAGAGAGCCTCGACTACCTCTACTGTAGTCTTACACGTTTGCACCTTTATGCGTTTTTAAGTAAACCATATCAAATGAACATTATACATATAGATATACATCAGTCCGGTTTATAAATATTCCTGAACATAATAAAGAAATCATTTACTCATTAGAGGTAATCGTATTAACAAGTGATGTGCGGCGAACGGCACAAGAGGATAAATATTGATGAAGTGTGTGAGAGAGAACGTGGAAAAAGAGGGGTTGTGATATCTCGTCATCTGAGGAGAGTTATGGGAGAAGATAAAGACAAGACTTTGATGTACCTTATGAGACATGTCCATAACTGTTTTAGCTGCATCTTCCACAAACACAAGAAGCGCAATATACTTGACTCAAGTGTAGATGAGAGCATACGGTTTAGACAGAGACACCTTTATAGGTACTTCCTCAAATCAAAGGAGTTATGGCATCTTGCGGCATGAACACAACACAATGCTACACCTGCTTTGCCAATGAAAGTTAGATGCCATCGTTATCCTTCGCATCGGCGTCCGTATATCAATATGCTCATTTCCATCTGACACCTAATTAAAGCTCACAGTTAAGTGTAGAATATATATTATCTATGTTGCGGACACTGGAATGCTTACTACTCGTGGGCGTTCGTATATTTTAATCATATATTGTGAATATTGTGAAATATTCTATTTAGTCTTACTTCATCGATTTCTATATGCAGTTATAAAACTATTGCTTTGAAGGTTGTTTGTAACCAACTTAAATAAAAGAAGTAATATGTTCGACGTCTTCGTTATATCAAAAACATTTAGGTATCAAACGTCCACGAGCGTTTTAAATATGAGAAAACGACAGTTACAATTTGGAATACATATTAGATTAAATGAGTATGAATGTCAATCCTCAAATTTGCAGTCTTCTATTAGATTTCAACAGTTAACAAATCTTTTTTGCCATTGACAAGACAAGTGTATCTTGGATCGTAGGCGGGCCAGGAAGTCGGCGGACTCCCACGACCTTTCATCGCTTGATTCATATCCGCTCGCTTCGTTTATCCCCCTCAAACACGGGGTGCGTGACGCTGCCGGTGGCTGTGCAATCGCAGATTGTTTTGCGATTGTCTGTTATATGATAAATGTGTTGGAATATCCTTAAGATGATCATCGTCGACACGCAATATAATTCCTCTTTAAACTAGCCTCAAGTTATAGTAAAGAAACAGTTATTAAAAAAATGGCACCTAATATACTTTCCTGTGGAACAAATTCTTTCAATAAAGATTTTGAAAATAAAAATATGATAAATGTGGCGGTCGACAAATAATTTGTAAGGCGATATTTTCTCGGCTGACACGTTAAAATATATTACTTTTCTCTTACCTAATCAAAGTATATAAACGTCGTTCTAATGGGGGAATCATACTGTTTATTCGACTCAGGAAAACCAAACTTCTCAATAGTGAGAACAGACGATAATAATTCTCATGTCCTTTTTGGGGTGACACTACTAACGTAAGATACTATTTGATTATCTCTGTCTACGTTCTAAGTGAGAAACTTCCCTATTCAACTATATTTCCATTATCTGGGATGGTCTTAGTTCATTGTTTTCTAGCTCGCGTAACCATTAGGAAGCCCTCGACTTTTACTGTGTGCCCTAGCTCTCCGCTTGGCTGCACTCTGCATTAGCCGTTTCCGCTTCTTGCCATTGTCTGCTAGATTTATGTTAGCCGTATATCTGCATCTAGGTTTTGTTTTTTACGCACGCCTTTGGTTCAATAGCTTTTCATAGGAAACGCTTTTTTTCTTTACTTACGATGCATTTTTTTTATACACGACTGACCAGCGTCCGCATTAGGAAGGTAGAGATGAATCGCTTCGTGCGAATGAATGATGAATGAAATTTATGACTGATTTACCTAATCGCTAACTTGTGGATGCATAGAGAAATTCAAAAGTATGTACTCATAAGTATTTGAACTTTATCGACCGTATGCTGTTTTGTATTCTTGCTTTTAGATTGTAAAAACTACCACACTTTAAATAATTGTAATCGAAATGCCAAATGAAACAGGTATATGCACATACGGCACATTAGATCAAATCCAGAAAAAGAAAACCTTTACCAAACAGGTACTTGCATTGTAACTGTACTTCGAATCCAATTTTATGAGGTTCCCTCAAGCACAAGCTTGGCTCTTAAACGGCGTAAAACAGAACCGATAGTATCGAATCCCGTATCGATAGACGAATCGTCGAGATTATCTACGTGCGTGCCGGCCCGGGGACATTTTTCACCGCGCAATTGAGAAGCGAAATTATAGGGTTTTTACAAGTTAATGCAGCCATAAATAGGCGATAAGCATCGCCGGCTGGAGCGTAGCACGCGCGCACGCCGCACAAGTCATGAGCACTAACCTATTTACACGGATGTGTTTTTGCCAAACAATCGTACCCACTTACCCCCATAACCTACTTAACCTCAATAGTTTTCCCCTTAGGTTGAAAGGTCAGACGGCTGTCGTATCCGTAAAAACACACCCGGTTAGGAGCTTTATTACGTATCGAGGTTTCGTTAACCACAAAATTTGATGGTGTTTTTGATTAGTCCCATTTTACCCGACTATCATAAATTGATTTTAATTTAAGTAAGTGCGAATTGATTTTAGTTTGCAGTTCCAATTAGATAGGTATTTCATTTTCGTTACTTACGGAGGATAAATGAGATCCAGGTGAGATGAATGAGGTTCGTTTTATGTAGTTTATTTTTTTTCTGAATCATACATTGGCGATTGTGCTCTCTGCATTGAAATGCAGAATTTAATATTCCAATTACGTCTGCCCCCGCTCCCGTTTGTGCCTTCAGCCGCGCTCAAGCCCGGTAGCAGCTTTCACCCGCCGACAGCACGAAATTCGACTAATAGCTTAAATGATTGCCTGCATATAGTGCAGTGAAAGGTTGAGTGCAAATGTGACGCAACCATTATGAATCATTTGATAACCCATTTTGGGTCAATGACTTTGTTTTTGGAACGCTATTAGTTGCATATTTTAATGGTGTTTTAATGTTCGATAGTAAAAATGGCTGCTTCAAGTGGACTGTTATCTTTTTAGAGCCAGTGCCATTTGGCACATAAAAAATACGGTGTGTGTATTTGCGTTATAGGCTATAACTTATAGCCTTTTCAAATATTATGGCTTCTGTGCATGTTATCTTATCTAATACATATATTTATACTCACCTTTATTACTCTTATTAACTTCTCGACAGATGTGAGGTGGAAATATGTGTTGTCTGAAACCCACGTCAACTAAATTGGACTGTGGTCCTCGTTACATTACGATCCCTTCAAATTTCACCAGGCATCAATAAAAAAATACAATACATCTTTTAAATCGCTCCAAACCTGTGTAAAGTCGGCGTCGAGCGTTTTTTATACTTTATACCATGGTGCCAAGACAAAAATGTGTACATACTTTTGATGCTGCACATGTGTGCCCGGAACACGCTGACAATAAATAAAATGAAAAGAATTCATAAAAACAAAAGCGAGTGCAATTTGCATTCCCCATTGTTTCACAATTCATAATTTCGACTGAGCAGCGGTCATTTTTTGCATTCCATATATCTTTATTTCGTTTTTAAGTTACATTACGTGCAGAGGCCTTTTATGAGGGCTATCTGGGTTGCCACAAGAGAGATAAATACAGGATCCTTAAATTTTAATAAAATGTGTTCTCGTTGATTTGTTTTAGTACTTATCTATCTTATAATTGGAAACTTACAATTATGAGTAGGTACATACAAGGACATTGCAAGACATTTCAATAGTTATCATAGCTAGTGGTGGTTGAACTTTTACTAAAATATACTTGACTATTATATTGCAAACTACATTAATTTACCTTATGCTCGTAAATTTCGACCATAAAAATGTAAAACCATAGATAGATTTGAGCCAAAATTCTCGCGCGCGAAGGGCGAAAGTTTTTAAGTGTTGTATTAGTTATGTTTATGTGAGGTAGAATCACGGTCTAGACTTACTCCGGGGAATCAAATACGTCAGTGCTTGCCCTTATATTCTTTGTACTCTCCAAAGTCATGTAATTTAACTGTAGAATGTATCAAACTCGCCTGCGAAACTACCAAAGTCGAGCAAGTAGCAGAGCGATGTCTCACCTTTGTTTGTACCAACGTAGATATTGTTAAAACGATTGATCGACGATTTCACGCTCTATACATTAAATATATTTATAATATAACATGTGACACACGCAATAGTGTTAGATTTTTACTATATCTGGAAGAAAAAATACGTGTACTGTGTAATACGTGTATTCACAGAGAATCTACAGTTTACCCGGCTTATTAAAATTCAGGCAAACCGGCGAGAATCCATGACTACATTTAGATGCATTGACACCGATAGTGAATTTACTAAACCGATTATGACGTATTTAGTTTATAGGTAGAATAGGTAGATAGTATCAGTCGTGTGGGTGTAGCACCATTTGTGTTTCTTTTTACGAGTAATTTACTATTTTGTTGGATTGTCTGAAAAGTTGAGGTTTGGCAGCGCATGTATTTTAGACCGGTCAATAAGTTTTCGGCGCTGACAGCCCATTTGCGGTACTATATGAACCATCAATAACAACTAGCAATTCATTACAACAAAGTACCCGCCGACAAACTGACGGAAGCTATTGATCGGGAACGTTACGATTTAAATCACGATATCAACACAATTAATGAATTAAACAGTACTACATCAGATCACGCGTCGGTCTGAGCCGCGCTACTTGAAAATGACACTAAGTGTCTCAAAGATTTTCCTAGCAGTTATTTTACTTGTCTGTGTACACTAAAGTATTAATTCTGAATTGATTTTGGTAGTTCATAAATCTCGTTTATGTAATAATGTTTCCCTTGACCTACATGTGCTGTAGGTTACGTAATCTATCACTGGCAATAGAATAAAATTTTGTTTGCCACAGACTGCAGCAAACTTTACTAAGCGGTGTTTGCACGACGACATTATTCTTGCTGTCATATAGTTTAGTTTTAATTTAGTTTTTTTTTTCTGTTATTTGTATTTAGTTTAAATAATTTAATAGTTAAATAATTTTTGTGTTATATTGTTAAACTCATTTAATTAGTATGTGCGATCGTGTGGCGTTACTGCGCCGTGTCTTCACCAAGGGGTCGCAACGGAAGATCAGCGCTGGTGTTGCCAGCATTACGCTGAGTTGCGACCCTTTCATGACAAGTCGTTATATGTCCAAATTTTACTTTGTGTTTTTATCTGTTGTATTTGTCATGAATAAACCATTTCTATTTCTATTTCTATTTCAAAGTCACGTCATCTAAAGTCGAAGAATAACATAACATAACAATTATGTAAACATGTAACTTAATTCTCGTGTATTGAAACACTCGCTACGCTCAATATTCTATTTTAAAACCACTCGCTTTGCTCGTGTTTCAATTCCACACTCGCAGTTAAAATACAATTTTGCACCCTTGTATAACAAATAACTATTATTGCACAACCTAAACAAAATATAAATAGACAGATCACGATACTTTGTTAATTCTTATTATATTTTACATCCTTAGTTTGATTTGGATTTATTTATTACTTAAATTTCGCAACCATTATTGTTACTACTATTCACATATGTATCTCCTATTATTGTAAATGGGACACGCAATAACGACTGAATGGATTAACATGAAACTTGGTGTACAGATACATTTAAACATCTGAATTTGGACATAGCATACTTGATTTCCCGGTAATAAAGTCCCTTGGGATCTTACGTTTACGAGTTCGCGGACAGAAGCTATATATTTGAACCAAGTATAACAAAAGTGAACAGTTTCTGAATTAGCAAGATATGGCATAGGCGTAAATAAAATCGGTTAGCGCTTATGCTTGAGTTGAAATACTGTAATAATAAATATATTATGTATTGTATGAAATACTTAACGAACTATGTAATATTAATAAATCCAGCCGCCAGGGCCGTCCATTGTATTTACGATGCGAGTTTTTTGCTTCCATTCATGTTTACAATCGAATATTAATTATCATAGTTATTGCTCTTGGTATAGCTTACGCTGTACGTACATAATTGCTGTAAAAAGTAGGTTTGTACAAAGGAAATGTTTTAACTTTTAATGGCCGAACCTTATGTATGGTTTTGATTATAAATTGGTGTGTTTTACAAGACGTAGTTATTTACTGTCCGATTAAATGTAAAATTATATTTACTCGAATTAAACAGCAATTAGGAGAACATTTAACTTATCCCTATAAGCACTACCATTCTATGTAGGTATGTAGAGATGACCACAAAATATGGAGCCATGATAAAATAAATATAAAAGTTATAATATGCAGATTTTGTTAAACTTAAATCCTGAAATAACTTGTATTATGGTAACTTTACTATCATTATTAGTCATGGACATCTTCTGATGATCATTGGTCTCCCCTGTACTCCAATACTCTATTCTTCCATAGTATCCATACTAATATTATAAATGCGAAAGCCCGTCTTTCACGGCAAAATGGAGCGACGAATGGACGTGATCTTTTAAGTGGAGGTAGTTGAAGGGATAGAGAGTGACAAAGGCTACTTTTTCCAGCGGAAAATGTCTCATTCCCACGGGAAGACTCAATATGTTACATTTTCCTCTAACTATGCGGGCGAAGCCGCGGGCATCATCTGGTATAGTATAGTTCTTATCGAGTTCGGGCGAATGAAATCGCAGAAAGAGCTGGCAGCCTTGCGTGCCGTTTCCTATTAACCAGACCGAGCCTTCACGGCCTATTTTCAGTCGTCCCTATTTCGGCCCAACCCACGATACCCGGTTTTCGCCCTGACCCTGCGACCTTGACTCGACTGGCCTTGATTCATTTTGGTTGAACTTACTAACACCACCCGAGTCATATATTCAAGCAATCCAATATAATTTGATTGCAAGAAGCTAAATAAATGTTTTTTTTTTTATTGATTGAGCCCCACGGTAAGCGCATGAAGGCTTGTGTTGTATGTACCCAGTCAACGAAAAGTATATAAATAACAGATACAAAAATATTAAAAAAAAAACACTTATGACTTCGAAACAAATTTGAGCTGGGGTTCGAACCCAAGACCAGAATGATAGACAGTGTCACTACCCACTAAGCCAGACCGGTCGTCAAAAGTCGGTTACTTATTTCAATATGTATTATATAATGTTCTATTTTTGGTTATTTTCGATTTCGTTTCTGTAAACGAACGAACAGCTTAGACCAAATATTGTACCACGCACTGTTTGGTAGACAGCTCATGATATAAACCGCCTATAAGTACTGCATGCTAAAGGCGTGTTTTGAAATGACGTTTTTTACACATATCTGTACAGTCAGCAACAGAACTTGCTAAGCGGGTCAGGTGTTCAGAATAATCTTGACACGCTCTTGTTCTCCTTACAATAAAGTCTTGTCAATTTTAAATACTTCGCAGTAGCGGTGGGTCAATTTTACACCTGACGGCGGGATCGGCTTGTATTTACGCGCCTCCGCTCTTCGTCGCCACCAGATTTATCTGAGCTGTGGAGGTGGTCGCAAATATCTAAACATGCTTTTTATGACCTTGACAATAGAGGAGTTGTTCAGATATTTATGACGTCCTCCACAGCTTAGATAAATCTGATGGCGACAGAACATAGCTTTGGACTTGCCCGTGCCCTGTAAGCTGTAAGCGACATCTGTGACCTCCGTAATAAGCTTTCCCATTTAATTTAATCCTCGTTTACGAACGACGGTTGAAGGTCGTCTCGCCGAATGTATAAATAGTGCAACTATTAGGGCAAACCACTGCGGTTTAACTGCTAGGTAAAGAGCTTTTACTACTATCCTCTAGCCACCCAGAGATCAAAATTTGCAAGGTCAAATGCAACTATGGTTTGTCATAATTCAAATTCAAAATGGCATTCAATGGTAGACCTTTATATAGGTCTCCGGGCGGCTAGAGGTTAAATAAGATTTTGTATAATGTTTTTTTTTTTATGACATAGGCGGCAAACGAGCAGACGGATTGCCTGGTGTTAAGGAAATACCCGTCGCCCATGGGCACTCGCAACACCAGGGGAGTCACAAGCGCGTTGCCGGCCTTTAAGGGGGGTTGGAGCTCTGGGAACCTTACTCACCATCAGGAACACAACACTACATACCTGAAAGGTGGCAGTGCTATTATGGCTGTGGTCTTCTGTAAGGAGGAAGTACTTCCCCAGATTCAAGCGTGATGGTCAACGCTGTGCCCTACCTCTCATTGTTGGACGTAGTTTAAGGACATACCCGGGTCCAACGTGATTTTTGAATATTTTAGGCATAGTTACAGCAATATAATACTGTCCTTATAGTAGATAGCAGATAATATACCTAAGACTGGCATAATCAATTAATAGGACATTTTTCAGCAATGCCGATAGTCCGGCCAATAAAAATTAGTCGTTTGCGATACAAGAATTCTTTCAAAGGCAAATAGAACCAGATATTAAAAAATATTGGAAGTCATTAAAAATCAAACATTCATTCAAACAAATACAACTGTTATTGTCCAAGAAATCGATCTAATAACTTATAAACACATATCAAGCAAAAGTAGACTCTGGAGCTATGTCGATAAGAACTGAAATAATATACTTTGTCGAGGATTTGATAGGAACAGACTTTACCACACGGATAGAGCATTGACGCACAAATTTACGCACAGACTGTTAGTTATAACAAAATCCGTCCTTCACTGTCTGTTAAAGCACCATGTCGTGTCGTGTCGCTTGAATGTCGCGAGAATAATCAAATACTTTTCTACATGCTATATGCAATTGGTAGCCAATCGATTTGGTGACCGAGAGATTTGAACTTTCTTAGAAGAGAACTAGAACTCTTTTAGTCACATTTTCTTTATTATTACATACCTTAGAACAGCTGGTAATATGAATGCCGCGTATCGAGCACAGAAGGCAGCGCAGTATATTTGATTTTGAAACCGCCAAACAGCTACAGTTGCTCTTTATCTAGTAACTTGTTTGTGCAATATCTATGACGGGTAATCTATATTGGCGTGTACGGCACCTTGAACTTACCCTTACCCTTGCCCTTGGGACCAAATGACGCCCTCACGTTTCCGTAAGTCAAGTTCACACTCGATACCAGGTTGCGGGGCGCTTGACGTGTACAGCTTTTGTGGTATTGTACTTTCACGGTATCGTTTCTGTTGAGGGTTGGAGTCTACAACGCAATAAGGTATTTGTTTTGATGGATCTTGTAACGTAATACTCGCAACAATATGTAAGATTTTGGGTATATTCAAGACTAAAACTACAGGGAGGCATTTCGTGAGCATGTTATTTGTGACACGAATAAAGCTTGACTTGCTATTATTGCTCATTTACATGAGTTTGGTGCAGCGTGTCTTAATTTTCAGGCCTCTATTGCTCGACATCTTATCTCACCATTCGTTGTTACGTTCGTCCAGATTCACTTCTAACATATTTTCTATCAACGTCATCCCTCTTCTCTCCATCATCGCTTTCATCATACACCACACTGGCTGATTTGATCTTATCGTGTCTGTCAAGGATGCAAGTTTCTAAGTTTCCCTTATATTTCCATTCCTTATCCGATCCTTTTTCGACACTCCGCAGTTTTACATATCCATCTAACATTCTTATTTTAATTTTGGACTAATTTTCATCCGTTACCTCTAGGGTCCAACACTCACATTTATAGAAGACCTACTTAACATTTCATGTGTTTATTTGTTTCAGGTAACGCTTTTTTAATCGACGTAATGAATACAGCGCCAAAGATGATTCAGGTAATAATTTTAGTTTAAAGAAATGTAAGTACGATATTAAATTGTGGAAATAGAAATAAAAGCGAATACAAGTCACATACATTTTGTCTCTTTTTAACAGACAAAAATTTTATAATGATGGATAGAATCAAACGATTATCGACGGCATGTTAGAATTATGAATAACATCATACAATTATATAACGCCCGAAGTTTTGCTGGAATGAACGCTTATAATAAATACCTCTTAGTTGTTTATGTAGTTGCGATAGTATCCGTGCATATTTGGGTGTCTTTATTTCACTTGGACAAGAGCAGTGATAAATCACAGTGCGTTCCCATTTCGCACGTCACCGTTTCGTACCAATTCCGTTCGTTATTGGTTCATATCCGACTCGAGCTACAGAAGAGTTATTTTTGCCAGTGCCTTGACATTTTGCTTGCTTTATATTTACCGAGGAAGAGCACAGACAAACATGGGTATATATTATCATTATTAATTATTAACAATAACAACCAGCAACTTCCTCTTATTATTATTTTTTATGTCTTAATCGAGATTTATAAGTATATTTAATTGATGTTATAAGTACAAATGACGAAACAAAAATACTGTCAAAACTACTAAGAACAAACAAATTATTAGTTTTAAAATACTTTAATTTGCTTTTTAAGTAGTAATACTACTTTTACTTTTTACTTTTGGATCCGGTTATGTCCTTGAACTACGTCTAACAATGAGAGGTAGGGCACAGCGAAGTACCATCACGCTTGAATCTGGAGCAGCCCAAGCCTTTGCCACACAAAAAAATATACATAATAATATAAATAAAAAAATGGAATGGATGACATATTTAAGAAATAGTGACGAGGACCTCCCGTCCTCTTGATCCTGTCTCGGATGCCGGAGGTCCTCGTTAATTAGGTATATATCATCTACATATATAAATTTTTAAAAAGACAGTAAGATAAATACTACTTGATAGTTATTTGCCATGACTATTTTTAAAGTTATTTCATCATTGCGACTTATCTAATGTATCTCCTTATCGCACTATAGGCGTAACAATTGACTCGTAATACTAGAACAAAGCATCAAAAGCTCAAATCAAAAATTTGCATAAAGTCAACATACTGATTGTATTGCAAGCTTGTCAGTTTGCGGAGACGCCCACGACTGGATCTTATCTGTGCGGGGCATCGGTTACACCATCACAGTTAACTAATATAAACCTTAATACTGTGATATAAGGGTTAACGTTGGTCATGTGTGATGCTGCTACACAACGTAATCCTTCTGGCTATCGATATCGTAACGAGTCATCGCAGACTTCAGTCTGACTGACGTAAAAATCTGGATCGCGTGACCGGCTTTCGTATAATCTGGGTCTGCCTTTATCATAAGTATAACAAGCAATTAGTCAATTCAAACTTCCAAACAAAAGCATTGTCAACACAAAACTATCGTGAGATTGAAACATATTAATTGTATAAAAGCGGGTAACTCACGTTTTATAAGTCGAATATTGCTCGACATGTTTCACTCCGTAACGTCTGCGTCGGTTAGCCAACGCGAATGGCTCATGATTATGCTCCTCGTTACGGAGTGAAACATGTCGAGCAATATTCGACTTATAAAACGTGAGTTACCCGCTTTTATACAATTAAAAGCATTGTCAACTGAGTTATACATATACGTACTCACAGTAAATTAAAATTTTACTTTTAATTTATATTTTAAACAGCAAACATTATATATACAGTATACAGAGTCAATATTTCTAGTAACTAGTTTATTTTTGTAAGTTAACGGTCTAAAGACTCTAAGGTATCATATTCCTTGTGTTTTTGATAACTAAACCATTGCTATCGGATTAGTAATAATATTGATTTTGACGACACAGTATTTGTATATATTATATATATCGTTGACTGCGCACCCACAACACAAGCCTTCTTGAGCTTATGTGAGGCTCAGTTAATTTGTGTAAGAATGTCTTGTAATATTTATATATGTACTTATTGTATTTTTAAGTGGTAGTCATTTGTAACAGTATTTCTAACAACCTACTCTGGCATTGTCATTAATTGGACCTGCCCTAAATGATCACTCAATTAAAAGACCAAGGAAAACGAAATAATTCACAGCTCAAATTATCCTAAATATTTTATAAGACAAATACGAATCGATTTCACGGATAACGCGATGATTTCCATCCGGGACAAATTAACGGTGTTTCGTTCCTTTACTAAATTGCTACCACTCTAAAGTGGTCTTCTAACATCTCCTCGGTTCTTTATAACCATTCCAAGGTGACTAGAGGGGTGGTTCTCTCTTCGCTGGTTTCGATAATTATGCACAGTACCTCTACCTACCCACGCCTCCTACGTTCTTCCCACCACCATTGTGCCTAGCCTGGGTCAACTTGAAACAATGCTTTCACCACCTCTCCGCTTTAACATTTCTGCTAATTAATGATCGTGCTAAGAAACGGTTGTTCGGGAATCGACGAAACTTATGCAGTTAAGTAATTTATTGGTCGCATTACGTAAGGTTGTCATACTTTTAGGAAGTGGCCTCGCGCGGTGGTTGCTGCTTGCTTTCGACAGAGGGTTGGTGGCGCTTAGTTGAACGTATGGTATTGTCAAGTATACCGCAAAACATAAAAGAAGCCAAGCCCATGTGGGTTTGATTTAGTATACAAATCAAATTAATCAGTAATATCAATTGGTACTAGTTCGGGAGTACGTTGAACGTTGTGCACGAAATCTCTATTCGTTAGAACACGGTTGCTACTTGAATTCGGCGGTTTGTAGACAGTGAGACGATCATGTGAAGCAGAGACAAGTGCGAAAGATCCCTGATACAATAAGGAGTATATTCAGACAGGGGTCCTTAAGAACTGGTGACGATGAACCTAAATAAAACAAGACCCAATGGAAGCCCTACTTTGTAAATGTACTTTGCAAGTGTCAATTCGTGTCTGATCCTGGGTGAAACCCTGATTCCATTGTTTGCATTCAAAACAAGTACCTTCCCCAAATAAGTACTAAATGTATCTTGTTTGGGGCAATAAAAGTAATAACTCCTTATAGAGAGTCCGGGTCGATTGTATCTGCGAATGTTATGATACTTGACAAGGAAAAATTACTTGGACGGGAAAGACCGAAGGGGAAAAGTTTTTGCGATCATTTGATATTATCGTTGATATATTTGGACGTTAGTTTATGATGCGCAGTATGGGGTAATAAATTGATTGTATTTTGATCCGAGTAACAGTCGTATATTAGATGCGCAATGAGTTTGCGTGAATTTAACCTTATAAATCGTAAATAGAAACGATTAAATAATACCCCGAGGATGGATTTTATAGTCTAGGTTCAGTCAAAGACATAAATAACTATTTATATACACACTTTTTCACCCTATATGCCAGTGCTTTAAGACTAAAAAGTGTTCATCGTACCCATATTACCCACAGCAGGAATGCAATACTTCCGAGCCCTAAGAATATATAATACTTTAATAATAAACTAACCAATAACAGATCATAATCGCATCCATTCATGCTAATAGGACATGGGTTGATTTCTCTTTTAATTATGATTTCTAATGAATATCGGAATATCGCAAATGGCAGGGACGGAGTCGCTTGAGAATCTCGAGATGCAACAGATAACGATGCAAGGCTATAAAAGGTTCGAGCGCGCTACCAGAGGTCAGCGGGTGAGTTATCTGTACAAATTGAGCTGACACCTACCCACCAGCAAGAAACAGTCGAACTATTATGGAGGCTAAGCTGAGAAAACAAAAGTTACTTTCACGATAGTGCTATATGAGCGTGTTTTGGTCTTTTTTGTGGCCGATTAGATTAAGTTTTAAATTATGACGACCGGTCTGGCCTGCTGGCTGCTGGGTAGTGAACCTGCCTATGAAGCCGATGGTCCTCGGTTCAAACCCAGTCAGGGAATTTATTTGTATGATAAGCATGTGGCCGATTATATTATATGTATTTATTTATTATGTATATCGTCGTCTAGTTCCTACAACATGAGCCTTATACTGAGCTTACCGTAGGAGTGGGTCGATTTGTGTAAGATTATCCCGAAATATTTATTTTATTATCTGATATATATCCATGGTATCACGGTATGGAGTGTGTTGTCAGCGACCGTGTTAAGGCTACCTGTGCAATTTCTCAATAAACATATTTTACAGACCCTTGTAAGTAAGTTTTTGCTAACTCTACGTTATGGATAAAAACACAGGCAATTAAAATAAACATGATTATCCACGCGTGGTTAGTTCATGCTCGATGATATTTCCACACCGTGATCAATCTTGGCGAACATTGAATCAATTATGTTTTTACACCCGGAATCAGGCAAGTGTGAAACAGGGGAAACACGCGTAGCTGGCCAATTAGTTATTATATAATTATGGAAGACTTAATAAAGCTGAAGGTTACAGAAGATTTTATGCGTTTTTTAGCAAACTTTATATGATTTATGGTACAGGATTATTCCACGGAGTTTTATTATATAGCTTTAGTGCTATACTAAGACTGATTTGATAAAATTGTTGATTTTAACCATGTTAACACGTTCATTGCAGCAATTAACTGACTCATGAGATAACTTTACATCAACAAGGTCGATTAGACCTGTTACGGAATTCAGTTAAGGACTAATGTTTGTTCTACTTTTGGTTAAATGAGTAAATACTTATAAGGAGGACCTAGTATATTAACATCAATGGGGATTGCAAATAAACTGGACTTAACATATGCGGTTAATTATTTGAAAATTACCTCCAGGACGTCAGAGGTAATTTTCAAATTAAATTTTTGATAATGTGTAAAAATAGTAAAAGTTTAAATCAGTATCAATAGATATGATGTCTCCGTAAAAAATAAAACGAAATCCTTACTCCATTATAGAGATGGGAAGCTACCGGTAAGTTACCAATTTTAGTATGCAGAATGTTACCATTTGAGAACATTCCCCATAGTAACTTTGGTAACTTACCGGTAGCTACCCATCTCTACTCTATTAGGTAGACTTATTTTATATTTTGTAAATCAAACACTACACGACGACAAATGCCTCTGCCTATGAAGCCGACGGTTCTTTGTTTGAATTCCATATACAGACAGGTCAGACAGATAGAGTACAGACTTTTGTTCCAGAGTCATAGGTGTTTTATAAAGCCTTCTTAACGCTTAACGTGGTTAATTTGTGTAAGGATGTCCTGTAATACTTATATTTATGATAAGATAACCAATTATCCAAGATTGTTATAATTCGGGAGTGGGACTTGTAAACTACTCTATATTGTGTATATACACAAATGCGCAGACATTGAGTTTATCTATATTATATAGCAAATCAGAGAAAAATGGTGGTAATTTGCAAAACGCATGTTTGTCCCTTTTGCACCAAACAATTTCTCCCGTCCATTCACACGCGTTCATATTTATTTGTATCAACGATTTCCCGATGCTCGGCTGTGTGCAGTTGCATTAATTACGCCGGCTGTTTCGCCCACTCGCGAGAAAGCCCGCCTCATCAGAACACGAGGAAGTTGCAAATTGCCTATGAATTATTAGACTTACTTATAGATGAATCAACATTGCTTGTTACATTTAAGGCCGTTTGCGTAACGTGTTTGCTTACTCTACTATTTTACTAATTTTTGTTGGTCTGTGGAAATGTTGGCTGGTCAACTGTGGATGTTGCGTTTATCAAGTTTCCTAATTTAATGCTGTTAATCTATTGACGATTAGTTTCGTTTTATTAAGCAGCGTGAAATTATTGTTTGCTAAACGCTCTTTAGAAATCATGCTCGATTATTTACTTAAATAGGAAATTTATAATTACTTATTGTAATAAGGTACAGTAATGATTAATACCAGAATGCAGATTAAATAATTAACTGCTTTAGAACACGCAAAATATTGACTCTTAAATAAATTAATAGTCGTTTCCCGATCGTGATGCTTCTGATAGATTTTCTTATGTAAGGAACGAATTGTGACTGCTTTAATTAATTGCATAAAAGTTTCTATATTAAATAGCTTTCTAAGCCTTGATTAAGCCATTACTAGACTATAATGTGGTCTAGTTGTTATAGTACGGTCGATTATATGGTCAACTTTGTAGATATTATCGGAGCGAATCCAGTGCATCGAGTAATATCGATCAGGTCTATCGATTAAGGCGAAACTATATCGACGCAACTCTAGTGATTGTGTTGCCTAACTGTATTTACTGCTAATTTGGATACAGATTATACTCGTAGCATGATGATATACCGTATCGAGGCCGAAAGTGTACCAGTATCTTTTTTCGAGATAACAATCATTAACTAAATAGTAATAATGGACGCCTTTGAGAAATAAAAATAAAATACATTCATGCCGTCGGCAAGGTAATGACTAGTGGAATACGTTTTTTATTTGCCAATTGAATAGAAAAATACTAATAAAGTCTTAAGCAATAGGTCATTTGAGTAAACTCCATCGAAGATATTTCGTGATTTGTCAACTACTGCTATAGAATGACAACATTAGCTTACCAACTCGATAAAAAGTACGCTGACGATTATCGACAAATGGATCTATCGATATGATTACCTCGATTATAATACCTCCATATTCGTGCAAATCAGTTTTCAATTTTATTATTGTCTGTCTCTATAGGTACTTAGTCGTAGGTAGGTACTTATACGAATTTTAAATGAATAGTAGGTAATTGAATAGGAATATGTTTTATTTTTGTTTATGTAATTTAGATTCAGTGGGACTTGAGGGAAATATTTTATTTTTGTAAAACGTTCCGTACATGTTCAGGTAACGATAAACTCAAAGAGAAACCTGCTCTTAAATTAAATAAATTAAATCTAAAATTATATTGACATTTCAATATTATAATATCAACTATTTATCACAGACAATTTACCGTATAATCACAATGCGATTTTCCACCGTAATACGCACTGTATCAAGCTCAGACGACGTCCGAGCGTTTAGCTGTGCGCCGGCGCAGAGTAAACGCGACGGGAAGTAGCTTAGTCCTTCCATCTCATGATTTAACATTAATCAATTGACGGTAGATACAAGTATGAGAAACAGTACGTATGTTATGCCTGCGGTATATCTGTTTTCCTTACATAATTCATATATGTAATAAATTATATAAAACCCTAAATAAATAAATAAATATTTCGGGACAATCTGACACAAATCAACCTAGTCCTACGGTAAGCTCAGTAAGACTTGTTGTAGGTACTAGACGACGATATATATAATAGATAGATACATATAAATACTTAAATACATAGAAAATACCCATGACTCAGGAACAAATATCTGCTCATCACACAAATATATACCCTGACAGGGAATCGAACCCAAGACCATCGGCTTCATAGGCAAAAGTTCATACTAACGAATGTACGTAATTTACGAAGAGTATCTTAAACATGCAGACTCTATTTAAACTGTATTTCATGAACACTTAGTGTTATTCTATTCGATCCATTAAGTTAAACTAGCAGTTAGTCGACAAATAATACTTAATTGTTAAGAAACTACATATCCAATTAGTTCTAGTTAAAATATTTTTGATATAATTATAACTGATTAATGTAACTGGCGATCGAAGACCTGGCGGCTTTCTCACACAACGTATCAACATTGCGATACAACGAGGAAATGCCGCCAGCATCCTTGGGCCTTATTTAGATTTAATGCAATAACATTAAGTACTCGTAGTATTTTTTATGTAATTATTGTTAATAAAGAATTATAACTATACTCTCAGTTTGTTTAGGTAGTTATGTAAGAAAAAGGTAAACAATCTTGACAAGTCTTTTTATTGAAAATCAGTTTTGAAAAATAAACCATGACAATTATGTGACAATTATGAATCACATATGTTTATTTACATTATTTTGCTTTCGTAAGTAATAATCACTGATTTTTAAAAAGCGTTTTTCATTAAAAAGACGCGTCAAGATTGTTTACCTTTTTTAACTATTTACCTAAACAGACAGAGTATAGAGATAGGCTGGTTTGGTATCATATTGGGTTTCACTATACATAATCGGACTTTCTCAGTGGTTAGCATCGGCGTGCAGCAAATTCAAATTAGAATTAATTACCTAAATGCGTTGCAGGTCAGGAAATGTTCAGCTGAAGCAGAACAGCTTTGGTACTTTGACCTCCAACCTCCAACGGTTTCCCTAAGGGAATATCAAGTTACATCCCAGTCATTGCTTACAACACTTTATATAATACTAGCTGTGCCCCGCGGTGTTACCCGCGGTTTATTAGGGAAAAAACGTAGCCTATGTGTTAGTCCAGGGTGTCAGTTAACTCCATACCAAATTTTATTAAAATTGCTCCAGCCGTTTAGACATGAAGAAGTAACAAACATACACACTCACACTCACAAACTTTTGCGTTTATAATATTAGTGAAGATATTTTACTTAAGACTGAAATTTCTACTAAAAATAAAGATTTTACTGCAGTAAACCTCGTTTCATTTTGCAAAAGCATACAGTCTCGCTTTAATCGCGTGAAAGGAAGTCCATCGCTTGTGCAAACCAGTAAAAGACAAGTACTAAGAATGTCTAGACCATGTTATCACTGGTGATTGCTATTTACATGTACACTCTGCATATTTCAAGGAGTCTTCCAAGAATCTTTCGAAGAGTTCGAGTGAATCCGAGCCACCTCTTTTTGGCACCTCGACTTAATTTATATCCTGACCACTTTGCTAGCATTGACAGTCTTCCAGAAGCTTCCTGCCCCGCACTTATCTGTGGAATAAACTGATGCCACCATGTGATGCTGGCTGACTAGAATAGCACCACCCCATCTCCTCCCGCGAGTGTAGTAAGAGGCGACAAAGGGAAAAAACCCTACGGACGGGCAGCAGCGTCCGTCGAAACCCAATCTACAGCTACTGCGGTCCTCGACCCGCCTGCCAAGCGTGGCGACTGTGGCAAGTACCCCCCAAGATGACACAAGTCATGTTTGAGGGAGGCGCATGTCCAGCAGTGAACTGCATACGGCTGAAATGTATGTATGTATGTAAACTGTTGCTTGCAGTGATTTCGTAGCGATTCAACTTGCTCAAGGCCTTAAAGCCCAGCAACGCGCCCTTCTAATGTTTCAGGTGTAAATTATAGGGAGTAATATAGGGTGATTAGTACCATAGAGTGATTTGTCTGATATGTATTTTATATACTAAGTTATTCAGAATAGTGTGAAGATATTTATTAAATCTATATAATGATTTGCCTTGATGTTTTATGGTTCGGGGGTAGAAATAGAGTGTCCCGGGCTCGCGCAACTGTAGTCAATGTCCGACTTTACCCATTTCCGCACCGTTAGCCGTCAATTTATCGCTGGCTGCGCCTACGCGTCTAAGCTGATACCCGTGTAAATGCGCCACAAACTCCGGTAAATCTTAAATTCATCGTTGCTGAATACGGACTGACATCATCAGAGACTATATTTTTATAATTCAGCCTGCACTAGATACAATACCTATGAACTCCTAACCTAGTCGTTTATGAAGTTTGAGATACGAGCAGCGAATTTACAGTAGAATAAAGACTAACCTATTTCGTTGTTATTTTACTTACAGCTGGCGTATCACCCTTTTTAACTTGTTACTCGTATTATCATAAGTCTCATACTCTTATGAGTACTCTCTTGTCGGTGAAGTATCTGGTAGCCCTTTTCTATACAAGACTTTTAATTTCTATAACAATAGATAAAAAAACAGAAGAAATACAGTCTCCATACCTTGCCAGAGTAGAAAATTAGACTACTTACCGTTGAAGGTTTCAGTAGTTGTTATAACTAGTATATTTCGGTAGACTTCTAAAATAAAATTGTATATCGTAAACCACTCATGTAAATTAGATGTTATTGCAATAGCAATTGCTTTCGTTATGGCTATTAAGATTGGATTCCTCGTCTGTAAGCTTGTGTCGACTTCGGGTGTCCGAGGTAAACCGTGGAGTTTATTGAAGAAAGACGGCGATGTTGCTTTAAATAGCTCCATAAATATTGCAGGATAGAATCAGGATGTGCTGTTAAATAGTAACATTATGATTGTTGAGGGATAAATACTAGATAGTCCGACTTTAGCCAGTTGTAGTCTAAATGATAACGGTTTAAGACAGAATATTTTATACCCCCAATGCGATGTTTAGACATTATAACGCAGGATCTCCTGTAAAAATATGAATATGAACCAAAAACTCTATTATAATAATAATGTTAGGTTATTCCACAGAAATGCCTGTAATTCTTTTTGTAGTATAAAAATCGACCATTACATAAAAAAATAGATTTGGCATCCAGCTACACACTGTACTACAAGAAATGAAAATCACTTGCCAGTTTTTTTTTTAGATTCTATTAATTAATTATATTATACTATTACTGCAATGCTTGGAAGAGAAACCTTTTTGCATACGTAAGAATAATCAAATGCAATCAACCTAAGTACCCAATAAGATAAACTCATAAATTTTATCACTAGTCGAGGAAAGTATCATAAAACCTAAGCAATAACGACTCGAAACACTAAATTAAGTACCATCGACATATATGTGTATATTTTGCACCTTATGATCACTGCAATAAAGTCCACATTGTACTGTTGTCGAATTACCAACGGGACATTGCAAAATTATCGTAATAATCATGCGATCCGTCTAGCAAGCCTCGTTATGCGCAATAAAATGCAAAAAGTCTACTTGAATTCGTCGATTTGTAGACAGTGAGACGATCATGTGAGGCAGAGACAAGTGCGAAAGATCCCTGATACAATAAGGAGTATATTCAGACAGGGGTCCTTAAGAACTGGTGACGATGAACCTAAATAAAAGCAAAACCCAATGGAAGCCCTACTTTGTAAATGTACTTTGCAAGTGTCAATTCGTGTCTGATCCTGGGTGAAACCCCGATTCCATTGTTTGCATTCAAAACAAGTACCTTCCCCAAATAAGTACTAAATGTATCTTGTTTGGGGCAATAAAAGTAATAACTCCTTATAGAGAGTCCGGGTCGATTGTATCTGCGAATGTTATGATACTTGACAAGGAAAAATTACTTGGACGGGAAAGACCGAAGGGGAAAAGTTTTTGCGATCATTTGATATTATCGTTGATATATTTGGACGTTAGTTTATGATGCGCAGTATGGGGTAATAAATTGATTGTATTTTGATCCGAGTAATAGTCGTATATTAGATGCGCAATGAGTTTGCGTGAATTTAACCTTATAAATCATAAATAGAAACGATTAAATAATACCCCGAGGATGGATTTTATAGTCTAGGTTCAGTCAAAGACATAAATAACTATTTATATACACACTTTTTCACCCTATATGCCAGTGCTTTAAGACTAAAAAGTGTTCATTGTACCCATATTACCACAGCAGGAATGCAATATTTCCGAGCCCTAAGAATATATAATAATTTAATAATAAACTAACCAATAACAGATCATAATCTCATCCATTCATGCTAATAGGACATGGGTTGATTTCTCTTTTAATTATGATTTCTAATGAATATCGCAAATGGCAGGGACGGAGTCGCTTGTGAATCTCGAGATGCAACAGATAACGATACAAGGCTATAAAAGGTTCGAGCGCGCTACCAGAGGTCAGCGGGTGAGTTATCTGTACAAATTGAGCTGACACCTACCCACCAGCAAGAAACAGTCGAACTATTATGGAGGCTAAGCTGAGAAAACAAAAGTTACTTTCACGATAGTGCTATATGAGCGTGTTTTGGTCTTTTTTGTGGCCGATTAGATTAAGTTTTCAATTATGACGACCGGTCTGACCTAGTGGGTAGTGAACCTGCCTACGAAGCCGATGGTCCTGGGTTCAAATCCCAATCAGGGAATTTATATGTGTGATAAGCACCTGAGTCATGGGGGTTTTCTATGTATTTAAGTATTTTATTATATATATCGTCGTCTAGTATCTACAACACTAGCCTTACTGAGCTTACCGTAGGACTTAGGTTTGTGTAAGATTGTCCCGAAATATTTATTAATTTTATTATCTGATATCTCCATGGTATCATGGTATGGCGTATGTGTTAAGGCAACTTGTGCAATTTCTCATTAAAAATATTGTACGCAGACGCTTGCGAGTAAGTTTTTGCTAACTCTACGTTATGGATAAAAACACAGGCAATTAAAATAAACATGATTATCCACGCGTGGTTAGTTCATGCTCGATGATATTTCCACACCGTGATCAATCTTAGCGAACATTGAATCAATTACGTTTTTACACCCGGAATCAGGCAAGTGTGAAACAGGGGAAACACGCTTAGCTGGCCAATTAGTTATTATATAATTATGGAAGACTTAATAAAGCTGAAGGTTACAAAAGATTTTATGCATTTTTTAGCAAACTTTATATGATTTATGGTACAGGATTATTCCACGGAGTTTTATTATATAGCTTTAGTGCTATACTAAGGCTGATTTGATAAAATTGTTGATTTTAACCATGTTAACACGTTCATTGCAGCAATTAACTGACTCACGAGATAACTTTACATCAACAAGGTCGATTAGACCTGTTACGGAATTCAGTTAAGGACTAATGTTTGTTCTACTTTTGGTTAAATGAGTAAATACTTATAAGGTGGACCTAGTCTATTAACATCAATGGGGATTGCAAATAAACTGGACTTAGCATACGTGGTTAATTATTTAAAATTTACTTCCCACGTCCTCATTTATTTTTAATAATGTGCAAAAATAGTTAAAGTTTAAATCAGTATCAATAGAAATTATGTCTGTGTAAAAAATAAAACGAAATCCTTACTCCATTATAGAGATGGGAAGCTACCGGTAAGTTACCAATTTTAGTATGCAGAATGTTACCATTTGAGAAAATTCCCCATAGTAACTTTGGTAACTTACCGGTAGCTTCCCATCTCTACTCCATTAGGTAGACTTATTTTATATTTTGTAAATCAAACACGACACGACGACAAATGCCTCTGCCTATGAAGCCGACGGTTCTTTGTTTGAATTCCATATACAGACAGGTCAGACAGATAGAGTACAGACATTTGTTCCTGAGCCATGGGTGTTTTATAAAGCCTTATTCTTAACGCTTAACGTGGTTAATTTGTGTAAGGATGTCTTGTAATACTTATATTTATGATAACCAAATTATCCAAGATTGTTAAATTCGGGATTGGGACTTGTAAACTACTCTATATTGTGTATATACACAAATGCGCAGACGTTGAGCTTATCTATATTATATAGCAAATGAGAAAGAAATGGTGGTAATTTGCAAAACGCCTGTTTGTCAATTTTGCACCAAACAATTTCTCCCGTCCTTTCACACGCGTTCATATTTATTTGTATCAACGATTTCCCGATGCTCGGCTGTGTGCAGTTGCATTAATTACGCCGGCTGTTTCGCCCACTCGCGAGAAAGCCCGCCTCATCAGAACACGAGGAAGTTGCAAATTGCCTATGAATTATTAGACTTACTTATAGATAAATCAACATTGCTTGTTACATTTAAGGCCGTTTGCGTAACGTGTTTGCTTACTCTACTATTTTACTAGTTTTTGTTGGTCTGTGGAAATGTTGGCTGGTCAACTGTGGATGTTGCGTTTATCAAGTTTCCTAATTTAATGCTGTTAATCTATTGATGATTAGTTTCGTTTTATTAAGCAGCGTGAAATTATTGTTTGCTAAACGCTCTTTAGAAATCATGCTCGATTATTTACTTAAATAGGAAGTTTATAATTACTTATTGTAATAACTGTAATAAGGTACAATAATGATTAATACCAGAATGCAGATTAAATAATTAACTGCTTTAGAACACGCAAAATATTGACTCTTAAATGAATTAATAGTCATTTCCCGATCATGAATGCTTCTGATAGATTTTCTTATATAAGGAACGAATTGTGACTGCTTTAATTAATTGCATAAAAGTTTCAATGTGAAATAGCTTTCTAAGACTTGATTAAGCCATTACTAGACTATAATGTGGTCTAGTTGTTATAGTACGGTAGATTATATGGTCAACTTTGTAGATATTATCGGAGCGAATCAAGTGCATCGAGTAATATCGATCAGGTCTATCGATTAAGGCGAAACTATATCGACGCAGCTCTAGTGATTGTGTTGCCTAACTGTATTTACTGCTAATTTGGATACAGATTATAGCATAATGATACCGTATCGAGGCCAAAAGTGTACCAGTATCTTTTTTCGAGATAATAATCATTAACTAAATAGTAATAATGGACGCCTTTGAGAAATAAAAATAAAAAACATTCAAGCCGTCGGCAAGGTAATGACTAGTGGAATGCGTTTTTTTATTTGCCGATTCAATAGAAAACATACTAATAAAGTCTTAAGCAATAGGTCTTTTGAGTAAACTCCATCTAATATATATTTCGTGATTTGTCAACTACTGCTATAGAATGACAACATTAGCTTACCAACTCGATAAAAAGTACGCTGACGATTATCGACAAATGGATCTATCGATATGATTACCTCGATTATAATACCTCCCTATTCGTGCAAATCAGTATTTAATTTTATTTGCAAAACGTCTCTATAGGTACTTAGTCGTATTAGGTAGGTACTTATACGAATTTTAAATGAATAGTAGGTAATTGAATAGGAATATGTTTTATTTTTGTTTATGTAATTTAGATTCAGTGGGACTTGAGGGAAATATTTTATTTTTGTAAAACGTTCCGTACATGTTTAAGTAACGATAAACTCAAAGAGAAACCTGCTCTTAAATTAAATAAATTAAATCTAAAATTATATTGACATTTCAATATTATAATATCAACTATTTATCACAGACAATTTACCGTATAATCACAATGCGATTTTCCACCGTAATACGCACTGTATCAAGCTCAGACGACGTCCGAGCGTTTAGCTGTGCGCCGGCGCAGAGTAAACGCGACGGGAAGTAGCTTAGTCCTTCCATCTCATGATTTAACATTAATCAATTGACGGTAGATACAAGTATGAGAAACAGTACGTATGTTATGCCTGCGGTATATCTGTTTTCCTTACATAATTCATATATGTAATAAATTATATAAAACCCTAAATAAATAAATAAATATTTCGGGACAATCTGACACAAATCAACCTAGTCCTACGGTAAGCTCAGTAAGACTTGTTGTAGGTACTAGACGACGATATATATAATAGATAGATACATATAAATACTTAAATACATAGAAAATACCCATGACTCAGGAACAAATATCTGCTCATCACACAAATATATACCCTGACAGGGAATCGAACCCAAGACCATCGGCTTCATAGGCAAAAGTTCATACTAACGAATGTACGTAATTTACGAAGAGTATCTTAAACATGCAGACTCTATTTAAACTGTATTTCATGAACACTTAGTGTTATTCTATTCGATCCATTAAGTTAAACTAGCAGTTAGTCGACAAATAATACTTAATTGTTAAGAAACTACATATCCAATTAGTTCTAGTTAAAATATCTTCGATAATATTATAACTGGTTAATGTAACTGGCGATCGAAGACCTGGCAGCTTTCTCACACAACGTATCAGTATTGCGATACAACGAGGAAATGCCGCCAGCATCTTTGGAGAATGCCTCAAGGGCCTTTTTTAGATTTAATGCAATAACATTACTCGTAGTAATTTTTTATAATATTATAATTATTGTAAATAAAGAATTATAAATATACTCTGTCTGTTTAGCCAGTTAAAAATAGACAAACAATCTTTTTATTAAAAGATAAAAAGATAAAAGATTTTTATTTTTCAATTTAGGCACATTACATGCACTTATGAACGTCAAAAAAAAAATCTACACCGGTTCAAACCCTACACCTCTGACCCGTGAAGATACCGGCAAGAAACTACGGCGGGACTTATTTTTTCAACAGTGATACATCAAATCTTAAAGTAAAAGTATTGAAAATCAGATTTGAAAAATAAATCCCGGACCCGGACCCGGGTATGTCCTTAAACTACGTCGAACAATGAGAGGTAGGGCACAGCGAAGACCATCACGCTTGAATCTGGGGCAGCCCAACTGGGGAAGTACCTCCTCCTTACAGAAGACTACAGCCATAATAGCACTGCCACCTTTCAGGTATGTAGTGTTGTGTTCCTGATGGTGAGTAAGGTTCCCAGAGCTCCAACCCCCCTTAAAGGCCGGCAACGCGCTTGTGACTCCCCTGGTGTTGCGGGTGCCCATGGGCGACGGTGATTGCTTACCATCAGGCAATCCGTCTGCTCGTTTGCCGCCTATGTCATAAAAAAAAAAAAACATGACAAGTATGTGACAATTATGAATCACATAATATATGGTTATTGACATTATTTTGCTTTCGTAAGTAATAGTCACTGATTTTTAAAAAGCGTTTTTCACGTTTCACGTAAAAAGACGCGTCAAGATTGTTTACCTTTTTTTAACTACCTAAACACACAAAGTATAGGTTGATTTAGTATCGTATTGGTTTTCACTATACATAATCGGACTTTCTCAGTGGTTTGCATCGGCGTGGAGCAAATTCAAATTAGAATTAATTACCTAAATGCGTTGCAGGTCAGGAAATGTTCAGCTGAAGCAGAACAGCTTTGGTACTTTGACCTCCAACCTCCAACGGTTTCCCTAAGGGAATATCAAGTTACATCCCAGTCATTGCTTACAACACTTTATTAAATACTAGCTGTGCCCCACGGTGTTATCCGCGGTTTATTAGGGAAAAAACGTAGCCTATGTGTTAGTCTAGGGTGTCAGCTAACTCCGTACCAAATTTTTTTTAAATTGCTCCAGCCGTTTAGACATGAAGAAGTAACAAACATACACACTCACACTCACAAACTTTTGCCTTTATAATATTAGTGTAGATATTTTACTTAAGACTGAAATTTCTACTAAAAATAAAGATTTTACTGCAGTAAACCTCGTTTCATTTTGCAAAAGCATACAGTCTCGCTTTAATCGCGTGAAAGGAAGTCCATCGCTTGTGCAAACCAGTAAAAGACAAGTACTAAGAATGTCTAGACCATGTTATCACTGGTGATTGCTATTTACATGTACACTCTGCATGTTTCAAGGAGTCTTCCGAGAATCTTTCGAAGAGTTCGAATTAATACATGCCACCTGTATTGGTCATCAGTCATCATTTTACGCGACTTAATTTATATCCAGGCCACTTTGCTAGCATTGACAGTCCTCCAGAAGCTTCCTGCCCCGCACTTATCTGTGGAATAAACTGATGCCGCCGTGTGATGCAGGCTGACTAGAATAGCACCACCCCATCTCCTCCCGCGAGTGTAGTAAGAGGCGACAAAAGGAAAAATCCTACGGACGGGCAGCAGCGTCCGTCGAAACCCAATCTACAGCTACTGCGGTCGCCGACCTGCCTGCCAAGTGTGGCGACTATGGCAACTACCCCCCAAGATGATACAAGTCATGTTTGTGGGAGGCGTATGTCCAGCAGTGGACTGCATACGGTTGAAATGTATGTATGTATGTAAACTGTTGCTTGCAGTGATTTCGTAGCGATTCAACTTGCTCAAGGCCTTAAAGCCCAGCAACGCGCCCTTCTAGTGTTTCAGGTGTAAATTATAGAGAGTAATAACCATAGAGTGATTTGTCTGACATGTATTTTATATGCTAAGTTATTCAGAATAGTGTGAAGATATTTATTAAATATATACAATGATTTGCCTTGATGTTTTACGAATAAAGGGTTCAGGGGTAGAAATAGAGTGTCCAGCGCGCACAACTGTAGTCAATGTCCGACTTTACCCATTTCCGCACCGTTAGCCGTCAATTTATCGCTGGCTGCGCCTACGCGTCTAAGCTGATACCCGTGTAAATGCGCCACAAACTCCGGTAAATCTTAAATTCATCGTTGCTGAATACGGACTGACATCATCAGAGACTATATTTTTATAATTCAGCCTGCACTAGATACAATACCTATGAACTCCTAACCTAGTCGTTTATGAAGTTTGAGATACGAGCAGCGAATTTACAGTAGAATAAAGACTAACCTATTTCGTTGTTTCTTTACTTACAGCTGGCGTATCACCCTTTTTAACTTGTTACTCGTATTATCATAAGTCTCATACTCTTATGGGTACTCTCTTGTCGGTGAAGTATCTGGTAGCCCTTTTCTATACAAGACTTTTAATTTCTGTAACAATAGATAAAAAAAACAGAAGAAATACACTCTCCATACATTGCCAGAGTAGAAAATTAGACTACTTACCGTTGAAGGCTTCAGTAGTTGTTATAACTAGTATATTTCGGTAGACTTCTAAAATAAAATTGTATATCGTAAACCACTCATGTAAATTAGATGTTATTGCAATAGCAATTGCTTTCGTTATGGCTATTAAGATTGGATTCCTCGCCTGTAAGCTTGTGTCGACTTCGGGTGTCCGAGGTAAACCGTGGAGTTTATTGAAGAAAGACGGCGATGTTGCTTTAAATAGCTCCATAAATATTGCAGGATAGAATCAGGATGTGCTGTTAAATAGTAACATTATGATTGTAGAGGGATAAATACTAGATAGTCCGACTTTAGCCAGTTGTAGTCTAAATGATAACGGTTTAAGACAGAATATTTTGTACCCCCAATGCGATGTTTAGACATTATAACGCAGGATCTCCTGTAAAAATACGAATACGAACCAAAAACTCTATTATAATAATAATGTTAGGTTATTCCACAGAAATGTCTGTAATTATTTTTGTAGTATAAAAATCGACCATTACATAAAAAATAGATTTGGCATCCAGCTACACACTGTACTACAAGAAATGAAAATCACTTGCCAGTTTTTTTTTAGATTCTATTAATTAATTATATTATACTATTACTGCAATGCTTGGAAGAGAAACCTTTTTGCATACGTAAGAATAATCAAATGCAATCAACCTAAGTACCCAATAAGATAAACTCATAAATTTTATCACTAGTCGAGGAAAGTATCATAAAACCTAAGCAATAACGACTCGAAACACTAAATTAGGTACCATCGACATATATGTGTATATTTTGCACCTTATGATCACTGCAATAAAGTCCACATTGTACTGTTGTCGAATTACCAACGGGACATTGCAAAATTATCGTAATAATCATGCGATCCGTCTAGCAAGCCTCGTTATGCGCAATAAAATGCAAAAAGTTGCCAAAATACGACAAGTGAAGCGAAAGCGCGATTTACCAAGATTATAATAATAAACCTTTTATGGTCGTAAACTAAATAAAAGAAATTTTACACTCTTTGTAACTTATACATCAGAATAACACATTTAACTATTTTTTGTAACGAAATTGTGTAACCACATTGAAAATAGGCTAAAAGATAATAAAAGATAAAAGATCTTTATTTTTCAATTTACGCACATTACATCCACTTACGAACGTCAAAGAAAAATCTACCACCGGTTCTAACCCTACAACCCCTGACCCGAGACAAGAGTCAAGACCAGCAAGAAACTACGGCGGGACTTATTTTTGCGGGGTGCTTTGTAATACTAATTTGGCGCAGAGGGTAGAAGCTACTAGTCTCTATAATTGAGGATCGTCTTTTCAAAAAGGCTTATTTATTTATGTAAGCAAGAGTTATTTTTCCAAGGAAACCGTAAAGAAACAAGCCTTATTGACATAAAGAAATAAGCCCTTTTGAAAAGAGACTCCTTAACTATGACAGTGGCACCACTATCGCCATTAAATATACGAGTACACTTAGATATAGTATGTATTATGCTGAAAGTTTCTTTTCCATTACATTCTTAATTTGCTTCACCGTGGGACATTATATATTCGTAAAAACGTCGGCTTGAATCATGATCTAACACATAGTTGAATAGCTGTAAGAAAATGCACCATGCAATTGATGTTTTTCTCTTTACGCGTTAGAAAATACTAAGATGGTGACTTGAGATTAATGTTTATTAGAAACGCAGGTTTTTTACTCCGCTAATGAGCTAGAAATTGTTGGTTTTCATATTTCTAGGTGCGACTTTTACCCTAAGATATGACAACCGTTTTTTAATGGACTATGGTAAAATAAATGCATGGGTGTATATATATATGTTAGATTTTTCTTAATTTGTCTTACTGTTTCTTAGATTAGGATTTATAATATTTTTATAAAGATAAAATATAAAAAAAAAAACATCTAAAACACATCATATATCAATAAAAACATTATAAAAACCTAACATAGGGTGACTTAAATGGTCTGGTAAAATTAGATTAATTAGAATGATGATATTTAAGTTAACTATGTATCATATTAGTATTAAAAATAATGGAAATCGTCAAAATTAAGCAATATCAAAAACAAACTAAACTACTTTAACGAAAACATTCAACTAAAACGAAATCCACACAATTAACTTTTAAAAATACAATAACTAAATAGAATGAATTTTACACATGAAATGCGTTAGCACTTACGAAATATGTGTAATCGGTAATATTGATAAACGACTTATATTTGATTTATAAGACTTTCATAGACAACGGAGATCAATGGCAGATAACTATTATCGTTCAAGCTGTACACGATTTGATAGCTATTCATTAATTCTACTTTATCGTATAATTCTATTTTTTTATTTTATTAAAATTGTACTTTAATACTTAGTCATCAAAGTTCACTTTACGTGCTAGGTTTATTTGAGCTATAAAAACTACAAAGTTTTATACTGATATGATGTCAGACGTCATCGTGATGTGGTCTGGGCGAGATAATTATTGTCTAGGATCGTTTATTGTTGTCTGACGGGAATATTTGGGTTGAGGTCAATATTCTTTGAACTACTGTCACTGAATACGGACAGCAAAATAAATTATTATTTATACGCAGTTTAAGCGTAATACCATTTTGAGCAAATGTTAGCCTTAACTTAATTACTTATTTGTAAAAAATATACAACCAATACATTAAAAAAATGTAATGCGTTAAGTAAAATTACATTTTGGATGTTTAAATAAGTTAGTATTATATCAGAAAAAAACATATAATATAAAGACAGACTGTTAAAAGGTCATCTGAATATACAGTGTGTATTTTTCATACGGGCGTACCTATAATTTGCCAACATACAGTATCCAGTAATACGACTCGTATTATGTTGATAATTTTGTTAACTAGTGTTATAACATAGTTGTAACGATTTTTTCAAGTTTGACCGGGCAGCAATGTACGCAGTCCAACTTATTTTGACATGACAAGTAATACTGACATGACTTGACGCATCGGTACGTTAATTACTATGGATGCAATACATTGCATGTTTAATTTTTATGTATGAAATAAAAACATTCTAATTTTTTTAACAAAATGAATGTAAATAGGTTCTTGAGGTCCAATACTAATCGCCACTACAATATACGCCCGTATTAGAAATACACACTGTATATTACAACATAGCCAAACCAGTAGACGAATTACATGATGGAAAGCAATTACCACCGCTCATACAACAACTTTTTGTCTTCACAAAATAAAATAATATCTGTTACAGAATAGTTGAAGCAATATACTTAACTTGTAAGATTAAGTAAATATACAGCACACTAAGTGCAATTATAGAAATGATTTTACAAAATGATCACCACCTATTAGATTTAAATACACGTTTGAATGTGTAGTTTATAAATAATAGCATTACTTAAGCTGATTATGATTTTCGCTTCGCCGGATTTATCATCATAAATCAGATTAAATCGGAACCATGATTAGCATTTACAATATTAAGGACCTAGAAAGTTTCTGAACCCAACTACCTAATTTCGCCATATACAAACCAAACCGTAAATTATTCACTGGAATCTTGTTAATTTTATTACTCGCCGCTAATATGTCTGCTGACGCTACGCGAGTCGTTCTTAATGCGCTTTCACTCCTTTTGTTCGCTTAAATGCTTTAATGTCACTTTTTTGCTGAAATACGTACCGCGGAGACTGGTCGGAGCTATTGTAAGTAATTTCTAAGATAATATGAGTCGGTACGAATCCAATACTTATTTATTAGGTACATAAGGGTGCAAAGTTGCTATTTACCTCATCTACGCTACGAAATTTAAAGGAATCAAAATTGGAAGGAATCATGGGTGTTTAAATAATTCTTACAACATTTTTGATCACATTTTTTCTGTAAATAGACCCCTGTTTACTGGTATGGTTGTCTTACAAAGAAACTTTCTAACACATTTGTTTTGCGGCTGTCCTGCTTTTAAATGATAATTTAATCTGTGTTTTCACACAACTAGAAATTATAATACGGTATATAAAAAGAGCCCACTCTGTATATTTATCGATTTCAAATCACTCATATTGATCCTTATAGATATCGATATAGTAATATAAATTCAAAGAAAAAAAGTTAACATTATATGAGACGTATATTGCTAAAGATCTATACAAATTCCAAGAATTCTTTTTTTTTTTATGACATAGGCGGCAAACGAGCAGACGGATTGCCTGGTGGTAAGCAATTACCGTCGCCCATGGGCACCCGCAACACCAGGGGAGTCACAAGCGCGTTGCCGGCCTTTAAGGGGGATTGGAGCTCTGGGAACCTTCAATATTATCAATTTAAAATTTATTCTTAAATCAGCACAAAACATTGCATTACAATTTTACGTAAGTACAACAGTAGTTTTAACCTCCTATCTCAAAATAAAACAATTAATATACACTGTTTTAAAATTAAAGAGGAATCCATATTCAAAAATTAAACCACAAATTATGAGACAGATCTGAGGTCGTATCAGATATTTGTAGAGTTTCTTGAGGGCCAGAACGATTAAAAAGCAACTTCAGTGCAACATAGTATATAATGACTCCATCTGCTTAAAATATGTTGAATGTATGAAGTACGTCTTGGCATGAAATTAACATTAACATGTATTTATTTCCTGTCAAATATGTGTAATAAAACGGATTACATAAATCGAGCGTTGTAATTTTGTGTCACAGCTTCCTCTTGATACTTGCTTTGGGCAAAATTAAAACGTGTTTGGCTCAAACGCGAATCTCTTAATTTGGTGCCCCTACTAATATGACGACTTTTATAACTTTGTCTACCAATTTAATAGTTTATTTCTTAGGCATACTATTAATTAAAAGTCAGGGCACCAGAGTAAAAAAAATTAGGTAATAAGTAACTACATGTATAATTTTTCTGTATTTCTTAATATACATAGTTAGGTATATGCTTTCTGATTTTACTCTTCCTTGGTTATTCTCTAGCCAAACTATCTTCAGTTATGTTGTACATGGTTTTGCGTACGATTAAGCGATTGCTTTCTCCTTACACTTCAGCCATGACCGTTCTTGGCTCCCTTCTCGTTTTTTCTTCTTGTACAGTCTCTTCTATGATGTTCTTTATGAATTCGTGGTATCCTTATAAATCACCCAAAATGTTCCCTTTTTTATTTTTGGTGCTTCTGCTTTTTTCCTTAACACACCTCGTTTGTTGCTTTCCTGCGAAAGCAAACGAGTCCAGTTTATTCTTACGCTACCAAAACATATCACGAACAAATGTTAATTATTAACTCACATAATATAATCTTCACGATCGAGATATTCTCATTTACAATTGACTCGAAAATCACTCTTCTCGAACTCCAATGTTACGGGCTGCCTTAATTAATTGATTAATACATTGACAGTAGTACGCGCCTCTTCCGGCGATTAGTAAGCCCATTAATTCACATTCCAGTTTCGGAGACATTCATTTTCCGTCACTCTCCTATGAATATTATGTAAAGTATTTTGAATCCTTTCTCTCATTAGTGGAATGATGATGGATACGACTATTATAAACATTACTTAATATTCGGAAGTTGTGGATGCTAAATTTTCGCATTCGTTTAAAACGCCTGAAGATATTTGGGGGTTTAAATTACTGACGTACTTGTCCCCAACATATCCCCCGCTTTCTTTTTATTTGTAGTACCACTAAGTTATCAAAAAGTTCTACATGATTTGCATGCAACGCCTTGAAAAATATTGTTGGTCACGATGTTGGTTATAGAGATTGGCGCCAAAACCAACAGTTGGTTTAACGACTGTATTTATAGTACTAATTGGGACCAATTTAGTATATTGTAATGAATAGTGTAGGTATAAGTTTCTATGGTTCTGTAGATAACTAAAAATAGGTGATACTTTTCCTGACTAGCGCATTATTTAATCGAATTTTAATTGGCTCCTTCAGCATACTTTGTAAAATACCACATATTTCCCACAAACCTCAAAGTTCAACGCTGCATTACTAAAATAAATGGACAGCTCGGAGCATGGTGAAAAGCTGGAGGTATTTACTTGCAACACGAGCAATATACTAATGGCAATATAAGTTGCTGACTACTGGTTGACCGTAAATCCTTGTGATAAGGTTTACAACTGTCTAGTTAACAGCGGCGACGATGGTATACTGGCCAGTTAACGCCTGTCGCTAGTGCGAGCTTCTGCCATGACAGTGGAAAGTTACTGTCTTTATTTACTCGCATGCCAGTAGTTTGGATGTGCGCTTTGCGTTACCTGATAGATTTATTGAGTATAGTATGTATAATTTTCATTTAAATAAAAAGGGAGCGATAATTTTAATAATATCTGGTTATGAATGTTTAGAGTTTTTAACAGTTATATGCATAGGACGAGAAATAAGTCAAATATTTGAGTTAAATAGTTGGTTCTGATGGAAAAAAGATGCAAACTGAGTAAATCATTTTCTAAGACGCTAAACAATTCGTAATATTTATTTTGTATTGTCTTATTATTACTATTTAATGCACAATAATATTTTTTTATTATGCAGAAACGTCTGCTAGCGAATATCTTCGATATTTAAATCGAAAGAAAAATAGAAAATATTGACTCGAAGCGGGACTCGAACCCACAACCACTGGATGATCTTATATGGATACTGGATGGATAGACCTTAGATATAAAATTCAAATAAAATACGAAAATGCCTAAATACACCATAGCTTGATCAATCCTGAACTAACGATGTTACATATTGCTAATATGTAAAAATATGTTATATTTACTTGTCATGTAAGTGGTCTCTGTGGACAGCTACTTGACCAGCACACTTGCCAACTCGCAGAGTGCAATCTAACAGGGCTAACGCCAGACAATCGATCTGATCGCAGATCGCGATATCGCCAGCGATACGATACAGAAACAGGTGCTGCCCATTGTTCGGCCAATTTAAATGTTAGCCGTTTAAGTACAGATCACTTACCTACTAGGTTAAGTATAATAGGTCTTGCAACTTACAACGCAATGGCGTCCATCACTAATTAATTGTTAGTGAACGCCCCGTGCGAAATTAAAAAACGAGATCAAGATTAACGTCATGCTAAAGTTATGTGCTTACAGAAGACCACAGCCATAATCGCACTGCTACCTTTCAAGTATGTAGTGTTGTGTTCCTGATGGTGAGTAAGGTTCCCAGAGCTCCAACCCCCCTTAAAGGCCGGCAACGCGCTTGTGACTCCCCTGGTGTTACGGGTGCCCATGGGCGACGGTAATTGCTTACCACTAGGCAATCCGTCTGCTCGTTTGCCGCCTATATCATAAAAAAAAAAAAAAATGTTAGTGACGTTTCACAAAATTTGTTGCGGGACAAAATGATTTACATTGATCATCAGTTTTGTGACGAACTGCACACAGTTCATTTATACAGAGAGATAAGTGAAAACTTCCGACGGTCGGTTAAGTAGGTAGTCATATCACAGCCCATCCAATAAAACTTTGGTCACAGAGATACACTTCTACGGTAATAGCATAATATGTAAAAAATTAAGTAGTTTGTGTAGTTTGTTGTTTGTATGACTTTTGTCCATCGGCTATTGGTAACTAGAACCATTCGTAGCGTTTATATTTCTAGTTGCAGAGTCTATGTGTGCTGGTCTATCCACTTAGCAAAGGACACAGCTGATGCTGTAATGCTTCTGTTCAATGCGGAGACAAGTGAGAGTTTCTTGGACTCTTATCTTTAATTGCATAATGTTTGCATTTAGTAACAAATATGCTAGATATGGTACTGGGTTTCCCTTCTATGTCGTGGTATAATAAAACTCGTTAAACTGTATAGCACCTACTATAAGTAATGAATGAGTTACCGTAGATTGGTGTACTTTATTCCCGCGTTAAATTATCATTCACTTTTCTTCTTTGACTATAAAGAGTACAGCGTACTCGAGTAAATCTGACAGTATATATGTTAAATAAGGGTAAAAATCCCACATAATTGAACTCTTTAATGTTGCGATCCTTCTACTTCAAAAATTACCTATCAATGTTACCCCACGAATGGAGTAACCACAGTTTACAGTACAAAATGTTATGTTTCTCAAGTTTGAACTTGAAGTCCTGAGTTAGAATCCGCGGGGCAATACATAGGGATATTATTATTGTATTTATCAGACATATGGAATTTGTCCATTTGGGATTCACAGGCCTATACATCCCGGGAATTTGCATAAAATTGCGAGGGAATATCGATCCAACAGTTTTCGACTGTGTATATTGTCAAAATATCGTTAAATCTATAATTTCAGACGCCATGCTCCAGCGAGAGTTCTCGCTTTATTTCGTTGCGACATTTTTTGCGATGCTTATCAATTCCATGACATCATACTGCTCCGGTGACCTGGACCACTTCCTCGGTCGTATTGGGCCATAAATCAGCCCTTATTATCATTTAATCACAGTGAATTTTAAAATCAGTATAACAATATGGAGCAATTCGCCATCGCTATCAATTGATGTAATCATTCTGAGGCAGAGACCTAATTTCTTTTCTTTCTCTTGTTGAAAATAATCATCATTTACTAACACAGGTTTCATATCCAATGATTGATGAACCTAATTGACAATATGAGTTCTATTCAGTTCAATAACAACTAGTGAAATCTCCACATTTTTATTGTCAGTTATTTTGGGTACACAAAACTATCGTGAGATTGAAACATATTAATTGTATAGAAGCGGGTAACTCACGTTTTATAAGTCGAATATTGCTCGACATGTTGCACTCCGTAACGAGAATCATAATCATGAGCCAGTCGCGTTGGCTAACCGACGCTGACCGTTGCTTTTATACAATTAATGTATTTTAGGTACATTTGGAAGGTTATAAGAAAAGTTATTTTTAACCTTCATTATATAAAAATAACAACAACTTCCTACTCGTAGTCTAGTCAGTACTTGGTCCCGAGTTTGAATCTTGGTATTTAAGAGCATTATTTGTAGGGCCTTTATCACGAATGTATGTTCCTGGGTTATGGATTTAATCTCTTATCTATGTACAGTCACCATCAGATATATCGGAGCTGTGGAGGCGGTCACAAATATCGGAACAACGCCTCTATTTTCAATGCAATAAAGTGCATGTTCCGATATCTGTGACCACCTCCACAGCTCCGATATGATGGCGACTGTAATTATATATATCTATAATATAATATAGAACATCTTCCAGTACCAATATCACAAGCCTTATTGAGCTTACTATAAATCTACTTAGGTCGATTTGTGTAAGTTTGTCCCAAAAATATTTATATTATTAAATATAATATATGGTGCAGACATAAAAATAAAGCAGTGTCTGAAAGAGGCCACATGTGTCATGTCGACTTGGTTAATTAAATTGCGATGGTATCGATATATTGTTTGGGGGTACTTTCGAATTTCGTCCAACCTCGGCCCGAGGTCTCGGCAGCATCGGAACTTCGTATCTGGATCTCAATAAGTCGACTTTAAAGCAATTACTGGCAATGATACCTTCGTAACTGTTACATACTTTAAAAAATCTGATGAAATTAATTTAAATGGTTAGGTCTCTTTTATTCTTCCATCTTGTAGGTATCCTACTTAAAATGCGAGCAGTAAGCAACATTACTCGTAAGCTCGTATTCACAAATTTTCTTTAGCAGGTACAAGTTTCCAATAAACACAGTATATTTTCCTCTTGTTACCATTTCTGCCGAAGGTTTTGATTCAGTATCCTTACTCAGCTCAAATTACCTAACATATTAACCTCCGTCAAATAAACAGGGCGAACAATTTGTACCAGAAAATTTAATTTCCTTGAATCAACGTCGCGTGAACGTGCGCAAATCCGCAAAAACATAATTCACTCGGGTACTTTCAGAACATCGCATCTTAATAATTTTCTTAACTGTAAATTGTCAACTTATTAATAACGCTATAAGGTTCAGTTTTCAAAATTCCGTTTAGATTAGATCAGAGTTCGGTCGGAATTCGTAAGAAGTTTTTGTAGGTAAACCTGTACTCGTGTAATTTATTACGTGATCCTATTTTCTAAAAGATTGTCTAAGATTATTAAATTTCGTTTTTTGTTAAATTATACCTACTTTGCTTGACGACTTGTACGTTGAACGTGAAACGTTACGAGTACAACCCACAATTGTTTTGAAGAATCTAGCTACAGCAATTAGTAAAATATTAAGTTTAAGGCATTAGTGATTTGACTTTTCAGAGTGAGTTTCATACAGATTAAATAAAAAAAAAAAAAAACACCTAAATTTGCTGTGGACAACAGCCCAGTACCCGTACCATGAGTTGCGACATTACGGTTTTCGATAACGAGTATCGAGTTTACTATCTGTGCATCTCGTTACCTACTATTGTACTATTTTAGTGCGAACGAGATGCACAGATAGTAAACTCGATATGCTTTAAATCACAACTCATGGTAATTACTGAAGCATTTAAAGCCTAAATGTCTACCGGATAGACGACAACTATTATAGTACATCTCTCTATGACCCAATAACGTAACAGCGAGCATTAAGCCCAAGTTATTATAGTATCTCAATTATTTAACTATAAATGAAATGGTTTTCATGTTTTATTTGTGAAATTTAATTTTTTTAACAATTTCTCACGCATTATGTTAAGCCGATGGCGAGACACGAAGCCCCAATTACTCCAGACAGTGGATCTGTGTCAAACAAGCAGCCGACCCACAGGGGCGCGACATTCTACCGTGCTTTCACCAGAAAGTCTTAAGTGATGATAAAACGTTAAGAGTTACGACCTTTTGGATTAACTGGTTAGTATTAATGTCTGTCGCATTAGCGCACGCGCTGTTGCTGTATTACTAACGCAGGACTTAGTGTTGGCGAGTTGTCGCCTCGTGTACTTCAGTAACCAAATCCGAAACAACGCTATAGTTTGCTTTGTAGCATTAAGTCCGCCTTTTCTACTTTTGTGTTTTGTGCAACAAATACTAAATAAATAAATAGTTAGATGGTACATATCAGAGGTAAGTTATCAATTGAACCAAAAAGATATATTTTTTTAACCTGTGTATTTTGTGTTTGTTTGTGTTTAGCGACGTGAAATATACTTACTATAGAGTTAGGCACCCAATGTAACTAAGTCTGTAAGTTATCCCCACATCTCACCACGCGCGTTCACGAGCCGCTGTTTAATCCAGTGTACGTCACATTTCGAGAAAAATCTGGCTATTTCTAATCAAAATCCTTAGCTGAATCCATTTTAATAGGACACAAAAAGTGTCCGACATATGCTACTTTTTCATAGGCACTTTGTATTCAAGTGGCGTGGAATTTTGAACATAGTAGGTATTTATTGGAACACTTTGGGACACCTATTAAAATGGACTTAGCAGACGATTTTAATTATGAATAATCTGGTTTTTCTCGAAATGCAACCAGCACTGGAATCAACAACGGTTTGTTAAAACGCCCAAATACCTTTATATCCAAGCAGTAATATAGCAAACAGAATATGCCTAAGCGGCTCTCGTGACTCCATTTTGTTTAGCTGTCTCTGGTTACTTCTGTCTGCGTGGCTAGTAATTCTGCTGTTTTAGGCCACGACCGTCTTCAGGAAGAAGAATGGCTATACTATAGTATAGCAGAATTAAATTCTCATCCCATATAAGTACTGGCGACCGTAAGGCGAATATTCTGATGGCAAGGAGAATAATAAGCCTGCTCCTACGCAGCCAAACAACAATCTGAACTTCTTGGAGTCGTACGAATGACATATTGCTTTTATATTCTGTAGTCCGATTCCATAGACGACGCTAATTTTGCTGGTATCCTCAAAATTAACAGTATCAGCATAAATATAATAGGTACTTATAGGCTTATAGTGTCAGAAAAAGTTCAAAAAAAATATTTCATGGAAGTTTCACCACAGATACAAAACTAGCATCAACAACTAGCTTATCTTTGGAAAGCTAAGGAATCTTTTAGCTAGTAGGTCAAGGCCGAAACTTTGTCTTGTTTTCCCAATTTTTTTTTTACTGTTTTGTATAAATTTATCTTGCAGTCATAAGCTCACCTTTGTACAATTGTTCTTCTTCATGTCTTTTTTGTATAATAAAGTGTTTATACAATTACTACAAAATGTATACTACCAAATTATGTTACATAAAAGAATCTTTATAATAAGAAGGAACTAATATTATATACTGTGAAGTAAATATTCATGTATACAATTTGACACCTTATTTTAATAGGTTATAGTGATGTATACTTGAACGCCAAATCTCCCATCTGGGCGCAGTCATTCTCACTTCATCGCCTCGGTTTGCGGCCGTTTGTCACGAGCGATATCACGTGATTTATCGCCGGCGATCGGCTAAGGATTTGTCGAGAGGCGAGATGAATAGCCTAGCAGCGATATGTGCATAGTGTTGTTATTTGTCGGCTTTATCATGTCGATAGCAAAGCTGGATGTGTTTTTTAGAGCGAGATGTAGGTTCTAGAATTTGATAGAGAATTTGTACATCGTCAGTATTTATTATTTTCAATGTATTAAACAAAGGTGTTTTAATAGACTCATAAGATAATTATTTTATCAATTATTATTATAGCAAATAGTTATAGCAACTAAATTGACCCAAGTAGCGGCCCTTTAATTTCAACAAATTTTGTATTGTTGTTGTTGAAGAAATGTACTTACAAAATACCGATTCATGACTTGTTTCGTTTCGTCTATTTATTGTTATCTATAAGTCCTATTGTGATTGAAATACATTTTCGAGTAGGTATCAACAATAACAGAATTTGTTGCTACAATTTAATTTCTAATTTTTCGAGGTTTCTTAGTTAAAACGATGACATACGAAATACTATCTAACGACACACAACGCCCACCACATCACAGGTTTATAACTTAAATTTTTCTTCTTACAAGTACGACATGTTTCTCTCTTTTTCACTTGATGTAAACGTGTTACCGGTGATATTAGACACAGTTAAACATATAAATATATCAATTCTGAAACAACCTTCACCGCTCCAAACTATCACCGCACAATTTATTATAGCCCTTTATCAGCAAAACACGGATTCTTCGAACCACCTTTCGCTTTAAATAATGCTTGTATCTGCGATGCATCTACACAAAACGACAATTGAAATAGTTCCAACGAAAGTGAAGCAAGAATTTAAATGCGCGGACTGGTTCTAACAGAATACGACCGTTTGTGTCTTATTTCAGGTTTTACTATTTTTAACAAAGCCTTATTCTAGATAGTATTTGTTGGTAATAAAATAGCACGTAGAGAACACATACACGGATAATTGATGGGTTCTTAAATGCATATCATAAATTGTAATGTGTTCATCTGTATCTTAGTGTTATTTTATTTATACATAACTTATATGCTCATTTTTGTTGCAGGTACGATTCAGTTTGTCTTGATGTTAGTTTATTGATGGTAAGCAGTTAAACTTAATAATTTTAAGTAAATTAAATGTTTTGAAGAGTCTTATTATAATAAAAAACGAGACTCCAACACTGGTACAGTCGCCATCAGATATATCGGAGCTGTGGAGGTGGTCCCAAATATTGGAACAACGCCTCTATTGTCAAGGCGCTAAAGTGCATGTTCCGATATTTATGACTACCTCCACAGCTCCATATATCTGATGGCGATTGTACACAATGGTAACGGTATTCGATCCCTCGAGACCACAATGTAGCTCCTTCCCCTTGAATCCTTACATTATCCGAGATCAAAGTTGTCTGAGACCTCTTTGTTTGTCGTGCTAGTCTAGACGTGATTTTTTGCGCTGTCCTCTAGTACAAGTGCCACTATTATACTGTCTGTAGTACTAGCTGTTCCATCTCGCAAAAATGCTTTATCTCTTTTGGAAGTTACATATATGCAAAATTATGTTTCTTTTGGAGACCAACAACGTTATAAATGTAAGAAAAATAAGTAGGCACTGTATCCCAGACGATTTATATATATTCTATGCTCTGATTTTGCTCAGATGTGACTTTTCCCTGAAATCAGACTGTCCATTAATAAATTGTCATTGGTGTCTATTGCGTTGTTTAAATCACTTGGGGGTATAAACGAAACGGTATGAAGCGACTTTTTCTTGTACTGTAAAGGTATCCAGATAAAAAACTATAATTTAAATATAAGTTAAGACTACTTAGACAACTGCAGGACAGCTGCATAGCTAGACTGATCGGAAGATAAATATGCGGACACCCGACATTTTTAAGATGACACCTTTGTCGCATCTGCTTGATAAACTTTAATAAATATCCCTTGCTTTAGAGAATGCTGCAAATTACCACTGCACAAAACTTAATATTGTAAGTAACTGAAGAATTTAAAACACAAAGCCGCTTTTTGTGCAGAAAATATTCTGAATTCTCCAAAAGCCGAGAATTCCATCTAGCCGAAGCTACTAAAAAGCTACATACAGATTCTTGTGTTTACCTTGATGTAAATTAGCATGCATATAAAACATTCACATTTATTTTATATTCTTCAACTAAAAAAAGGTTTTGCAGTAAAATCGAAATTAAAGGGCACATTCAACATAAAACAAAGCATGCGTTCTGCTGATCAGTGGAGTTTAAATATGTCTTTTCACTTTGCATCGTACGCCATTGTAATAGGGTAACTCTGTGCACATATTTTTGATGTGGATATACACCGTTTTGTCTGACTCATTGTGGCCAGTAACGAGAGAAAAAAGTTTCTGTTATACGCCGTACATACGCTTGCACAATGACCATAAACAAAAGACTGTGGTATTCCGATTCGCTCCAATTTTGAATATCGAACGACCGGTTGGGAGTGTTTCGCGCCATTTTTTACCAACTCCGTCGATGTCGATGACTTGCACAGGAAGACTGTTACTAAGAACTGCCATTTTAAAAGACAGGATTTTTTTTGCACCCAGAGGCATTACATATTCTGACAACTTTAAAATAATTTGAACTTTTGGTCGGAGTTTAATTTGTATACTTGAATTATGTTATCTATTTAATCAATCCGTCCTTCTGGTCCGTTCGCCTGGGTGTAATAGTAATCTGCCTAACGATCAAGCTTTAACTTTTCCCTTCATAACAGTTCGTAATTCAACTTGCTATTAACATAAATCAGACAATACCACGTTTCTACTTCCAACTCATTAAATGCTCTAGGCATTTTATTAGACAAGTCACTCAGCGCCGTGATTACAGGTTTAATGTACGATAATTAAATTGCATTATCCAATCAAATATATAGACGTTTAACTACGTTATCTGTAATCTAACGTCTGCGAGACCACTTATAAGGACTTCCGTGTACGATCAATGGGCCACAGCTAAATAATTCAAGCAGGCTAGTCAAAAATATTCAAGGTTCGCACAATTAACAGATATTTTAGTCACTTATATATTACTGAATTGTAAATCAAATATAGATATACTTATATTCGTTAGTAAATATTTCAAGCTAAAATTCCGTCCGACTAACAATGGATAACAATTATTTTATAATACACTCACAATAATAAACTATTTTCTTAAGGAATTGTTGAATATAGGTAGGTTCTTCAATATTAGGGCTTTATTCCGATCAGTGCCATAGTGACAATTTGTTTCAATGTAATATGAGGATATAAACATCGCAACTGCGCCATAGGTTGAATCGTAAGTGTAAAAAGTGCATACATTTCCTTGCTTTCCCAAGTTTAATAGTCCTCATTAAAAGTGACCTTTGAAGCCTCACCTTGAAGTTTATAATCTTTCTATTTTAAAAGCGTGGTCTAACAGCTAAGCAATTTTAAAGTCTTACAAATCCTTTTTGTTTTACCAATCGATTCTGCATAACAAATGCCATCCAATTTTGCATGTACCATGAACTTTTTCACCTGCACTGATGACCTTTGTGAAATAAAACTATTGCGCCGTGTGATTCTGTACGTACCTGCCATTGTTCTGAAGATAGTCGTATCTATTACAATTGTTCTCGGCGGGGGATCGATCAAGTTTTTGCGAAGCATTTGTAGCAAACAACTTTTTGTCGACGACAAGATGTTGGCGCCACGGCATATAAGTCACGTATTACAATTGCAAAAGAAATAAATACGCAAATAGTAATGAGATTAGTAGAAATTCTACTGCCGTTCTTTTATTGTATATCCAAACATCGTACGCGCTTAAGTTTCTAACAGACAATAAGCTCTTTTGACAACGACGACGAAATTCGTTGCTGGATAATTGAGAAGTTACATTAGTTGGAATGCAATACAAAGTTTTTTTAAACCATTGAATGACGATAATGAATAAGCCATGGGTGATTACTTGATTAAGTAAAAAAAAATCGAAACATTAAGTATTGATAATAATCGTAGGAACATTGTGGTGCAGAATTCAAAGAAACGGTTGTCCGTAATGGGAATGGGTGAAGATGAAGAGGTGATGACTGTGAGGAGACATAATCACACTAGGCACATGTACCGCAAAGAAAAAACCAGACCTCCAAATCTAGTGAAGATTTTCTCTGAAATTACGAAATGTAACGCAACAAACTCGCACGGTAAATTATGCTTCTCGGTCAGGAAGCCCTTATTGAAATCACAAAGTTTGTAAGAACAAAGCGCTGATTAAAATCTACAGCCGTGAGAAACGCTATTAAACCGCGGTAAGGTTGCCGGAGCAAATCGTCAGTCCTGAATAGGAGCCAGTGACATCATGTCCACGCACCTCTTAAGGGCAGTGAAAGCGAACGCAATCAAATTTTATGATGAATTCAATGCGAAAGCCTGCATTACGTCCTGTATTAGAGTAATGCGACAGTAAATTTAATGTACACGTACAGATTGCAGATATTAATGCTTTACATGTTGCGTTAATTTTCGCAAACTATGCATAAAATGGACGTTAAAGTTTCCGATTGCAATAAGTAAGCTTTCCTCTGCTAGATTCACTGTGTTAGAATTTTACTCGGCGCCTAGATGTGTTTTGTACGGTCAGTAAAGAATGGCAGACTGATTTAACTTTTCGCGTTTTGCATACCCTATAGCATGGGGGGAGATTATTTTCCTTAACTTTTTGTAACAATAAATAATATTACGCCATATTTAGGGTTATAAAATTACAAACTTTCTAGCAAATCATGGCATAATTATCAAAACCATATCAACCAAGATTTTATATACGGCGGAACCAAAAAGGGCCAGACACGATGCGCGGGCAAGTATAAGGACAGCGAAAGTGACTCTCACGCACTTCCCAGTCACCGGTAAATTAGTTTTGAAATCCTTCACTTTAAAATATTCTATTTATTTTTTCTAGCAAATCGGATTCGCAGGTTTGGTTTTATGCGAATAATTCAGAAATATGTTTTCAATTTTTTTTTCAACTGCCATTTACTTTTGTTGTCTACAATTTACCTGTGTACAATGAAAAGGATCAATTTTGCTTTTTTTTTTCAGTACTTAATTAAAAGCAAAAACTTTGTAGAGCCTATCCGTAGAGGACAAGTCCAGCGAGCGCACAGTCGAAGTTGCTAATGCACTAAACACAACTTAACTGTTAGAAAAAAAAAATCAATATATTAAACATGAAACTCAAGAACGGTCTGTGAGTTCGTTGTCCTGATGTTTAAGTACTTGACAATATGTACCATCCATCCCACTTGTGAACAATCCCAAAAAATTGGTCGCGGCTCCCATGAAACAGCCGCTGACCGACAGCTGAATCCTGACTTACCTAATATGAAAGTAATGTATTTCCATGGGCATTGTCGGCCTCGGTCCGACCACCCACCCAAAATTGACTACGCATAATATTACCATCAGTTATTAAAACACACGAGCAAGACATGAAATAAGATGACTTTTAAAGTGATTTTATTATTTATGCTCTGAACGTTTCCGCGTCTGTCGATTTTACTTCTGTATGATTTATGGCGGTATTGGAGATAGCTTACGCTTACTTATTGTGTATTGAATTATCTGCACTCAAATGCAAAGTAACAAAAGAGCGTGAAATTAAATTATGTATGTTTACCGGTGTAATAATGTACTCGTAGCAGTTCCGTGTATTGCGCTGCCGCTATATATATTTTAATTTATAGAAACTGAAGGTAGCTTACTTGAGTTTTTTTTATAAGCCTGCGTTTAGGTGTTCCACTGCTGGGCAAAGGCCTCCCCTTTTTTTCTCCACTCAACCCTGTCACTTGTGCTATATACACCGACACTCTACGCAAAACGCGTCCAATTCGTCCCGCCATCTCCTTTTCGGTCTGTCTGCACAACGGTGTACTTCAGATAAACAACAATAACAGTAACATTTGTATATCTGAGCTAATGTCAATCATCGTTTTGTGGAAGATTTTGCATAACATCTAACAAACCTATCATGGAAACAAAATGATGGGTTTACACGATTTTGCTGTGATATTTTGATTACTTACGACGTTATGCAGTTCACAAAACAGTTCATTGTGCTCTTTATAATGAAATTCGACACATTGTTAAATACTATTATTTAGAAACTATTAAAACTTTCTTTACTATTTCTATTGTAAAAGCTAGACACTAATTGCTAATACAAACGCACTGCATCATTCGATTCAAACTAAACGTTTGCGAGTATATTGTTAGAAAACGTATGAATTATGTCCAACAAATAATGCACGTTCATACATTTTCTAATGTAAAACTATTTGTTTTATTTAGTTAGTAGTATTAGATGCCGTCACGAATTTTCCTTGCGTGTGAGCCGCGTCCGAAATGAGTTCTCCGAACCAAGACAGCTGTAGCTGTGGGCAGATTCTGTGAACACGCGGTGGCTAAGTAGATGAAAAGATTTTTTGTAGACAAATTTATTGGCGTAGAGTAGAAATACAAAGGAAATATGTGCTTCCTGTTCGTTGCTATAGATACAAAAATGTTTCACGTAGAGGATTTACTTGAATGTCAATCGATACTAACACAAGTATTGTTCTAATCTAATTTAAATAAATACAAAAAGATTCCAGTCACATCTTACAGTTTATAAATAAAACTTCTATCGATTTTTTTCTTACAAAAATATTAAGAGTGATATTAAATTAAATGCTATTTAAGTTTGTAGTGCAATTAGGCTGATAAATAAGACCTTTGGCAACATATTTTATATATACTTACTTTAATCTTGATTGGCCGTTTTTAAGTGCCTATACATCATTTATTTGGCATTATGTATCATTTTAATAAACATTAATGTGTAAGATAATCAACGTCAAACACACAACACTAAACCATATATTACCATCATACGTCGCCATACGGTTTTCCTTGCGCAAGAAGTAGCCAACAATGGTTGAAATAGACACTCAAGTGTCGTAAACGGTATTTTGTAATAGTTTATTACGGGATATTAACTAAAGCATGGACTTATGGCGAGCTATAAATAAATTGTCAAAACGAGCGTCTCAAAGTGGCCAAGTAAGTGCCTTTTTAAGCGCATTGCACATGGTTGTTTGTCAGTGTCAGGGCTCTACGCTTGGATTGATATAAAAGGCTTTCGTCCGTCTACGCTTTGTTTGGAGAGCCTTCATTTGATCAAGTATTCTGGAGAAAGTAATTACATTTTAGACTTAAATAAATAAATATTATAGGACATACTTACACATATTGACTGACTTTCTCAGTATGCTCAAGACGGCTTGTGTTGTGGGCACTCAGCTACCGATAAATATTATACTTATAGATATAGAAAATACCCATGACCCAGGAACAAATGCCTGTGCCTCGTCACACAAATAAATACCCTTACTGGGATTTTAACACAGGATCGACGGCTTCATAAGCAGGTTAACTACCCACTAGGCCACATCTGTCATATCTTTTTCGTCTTATATCCACATATGGGTACATTTCTTATTATTGTCAAAACATTACCTTTTATTTTTAACGCTCGCTATTTAAACCTGAAGTATTGTTTTAACGGAACTATCACAACGTAGTCTAATCCATTTTCTCAGTAAGCTCGACAACATTAAAGCACCTTAAACGCTCTATAAGTGAACCGACCGGACGATAAACAAACAGATGTAAAGATAAACTTGGCCTATTATTAGCGTGAGGTTGAGTAAGGAACGGCCTTAGATTCCACCGTGAAAGCGAAAGTCTAAGGAATGTCAAGAACTCGCATCCTTTTCGGTGGCCATGTCACGACATCGGATGGTCCAATCCACTTGACGCTGCTTGATTAAAATAATTATGATTTTACAAATAATTACACACCACAATGATAAAAACCACATGACCAGGCAGATGGTGAGATAATTCAGTGTACAAAATACATCTTCTTTTCTCGATAAACACAGATAGACATTTTATTGTATTTTTCAGAAAAAACAATAGAAAACTTATTCTATGTAAAACCTTAGACATCCTTGCTTTCTTTATAATACATAAAGTCCTGTATGTTCGACCTTATACCATAAAGGTTATCTGGTTACCTATTGCACGTGTTTTTATTTTGCCAGAATTTCAAAATTTATTTTACGTAAATCAGCTTAAATTTAACTTCCTATAACTTTCATTTATAAAAGTAAATTGTGCAAGAGAATGATAATGTTTATGAAGATCTTACGCTTGGCCGCCCAAGCATAGTTATCACATATTTTTGAAGTAACAGTTAAATGCTAATTTCCTTTTGATGCACTTAATTTTATATTTCAATTAAAAATTTACGTTTATATTTATTTTTTAATAATATATTTGTCTATCGTGTCACCTTTACATCGTGGCCCTTACAAACAAATGGTAGTACATACTCGTATATTCAAATAATTACTAGATATTATAGTTTTTAAAGCTTAAGAAATCTTGTATTCTAGACATTTATACACTAAAGGGATTTATAATTGTAAATAAATATATATATGGGTATAATACAATATTTACTTATCTTCAAATCTTCATGGCTAACTATAATATTGATTGCCACAAGGGACCAAAAGGCACAAATCAATATGCAGCTCTAGCTACCGAACGGGCTCAAACAACTGTCGCTTTCTACATGACTTATGACCATCATTCGGTCAGCGGCATCAGTGATTAATACGGAATTGATAACGCTAATAAGCTAAGCGTTTCGCTCAAAGTGGTTGTAATCAATATAACAGGAGTTTGACACAAATATGTATGGAACAGTCGCGGCCTTAAACGTGGGGGCGACATGATATCAATTTGTCGGGCTTGTTTTAATCGGGGATATTGTCATTAACTAATAACTATATGCATCCGGTTCCCGGACTTAGTATAAAATATTTGTTGACTTGCTTTATTTTGGTCCGGTTTAGAAGCGGAGATCTTATCAGTCGTTTATTGCTTATTACGCACATTAGACCACAAACGCATCCTACTAAATGTGTAACACATACAATTAATTATTTAATTAATTAGCTACTATTATTAATCTTAAGACAGGATTTTAGAAAATTTTATTATAGAATGGTACAAACACGCATTTATCATTAAATTATTTATTATTTTGTATATACATATACGACAACATTGTTTTCACCGATTTCCGGTCTCTAAATTCGTACGAGAGAGAACCCGAAATACTGTTTTTTAGAGTCTGACACTTGAGGTTAACAAATGTATATTGATATGTTTCCCATGAGTTAAAGACAAGGGAGTGTTTTTTATGAAAGGAAAATATGATTTCCTTTAAAATTAGGTATTTTAATGTGTATGCGGAAGTATTTATAGTTACATAGAATAGTTCCTTTACTCATGTTTCGTTTGAGATACTGTCCAAGAATAGATGAATGATAAACATTCGTTGACACAGACTTCTCTTTGATTGTAAACTCTTCAACGCATTTGTACTTTCACAAATTCAGTCTATTATAGTAATAAACAGTCAGCAAGGACTGTTAGCAGCACATAGTAGGTAATTAAAAGTTGTGGGCGAAGGCAGTAATATTGCTATCACTTAGTGAGCGGTATAGAAATATATCAGGCAATTTGTAATTTTATCTTATCTGTTCTTAGGAACCTTGCGTAACTACGAGTCATATACTTTATTTCATATTTTTATAGTTACACTTATTGTGAATTACATCAATAAATGAAGTGCCTCAATAATCCAGCAGTCGACATTTCACGACATTTTTAGTAAATGTATCGTCATTTATTTAACTTCGAAAATTAAAAACTCGAAAACGGCAGCATCGATTTAAGCAATGACCAAAAAGGCACAGTTTTCGAATTTTATTGAGCAAGTCCAAATATGCACATTAATGAAATATCAATGTGATGCGATAAAGTTTTTATAAATTGTGATTTTAACACGTTATCTTAAAATCCTTTTAGGATGAATACGGTAGCGTATTTGGGCATGATTCTGCATTGCGGAAAATTTATGTGCTGTATATTTAAATGACGCCAGTTTGTATACAATCTCGGTGAAAGCTGACCATTGCTTTAATCACTTGGTTTTCGTGCGTGCAGCCGATATCTCAATCCGACTGAGTTGTATATTGATTTCCTTGACGCTGTTCTATGAACTTGTATTGTCTGTTGTGTAAGAGTGATGGAGCCAAGTGCGTGCCGGTCCGACGCATGGGCGCGGTCGACGGCCAGGTCAATACGTACCGTGATATATTGATATTTGTAACTGCGTGTCATGTATGTGCAGTAACAAACAGTAAATACCGATCCTACTGTCGTACTTCCTACTAATATTATAAATGTGACAGTTTGTGAAAATGTGTGACAGAGGATTTACATAAAACATTGAGTACATATACACAAATATATGAATTGAGACATAGGATATCCCGGTAATGCGTTCCCATGGGATCTTACACAGACGAAGTCGCGGGCCGAAGCTAGTGAATATAGAAATATATTCAAAGGTGAACCTTCTAACTATAAAGTTACAGTCCTGCCAAACTAAGGAAAATTAAGAATTCAATAATTTGATTTCAGATCTTATTATTTGATAGACAACTTTTTACATGAAAATACTTTAATTCGTTTATGGTAACTGCCCTAATAAACTTATAGTCAATTTGGTTTGGAACCGTCTACAAAGTGATCTAGAGTTAATAGTTGAGCAGTAATAATTTGTTATTTTTCATGTATTAAAGAATATAAATTTAAAACGCAACTTACTTTACTGTTAACAACGAGCACATGACGCATGAATACATTATAAATTAACCTTTAACAATTACACGTTAAATCTTCTCTTTCGATGTAAATACGATGTTCACGAAATGTCGATAAATTATTCTCTTTAGCGGCGGAATATCATGCTAGTGAATCAGTGGCTTGTGCTCTGGTCTGGCACCGAGACATCGCACACAGACTCTACTGACAGGTCTATTGCTTTTTCCTCGTTTACAATGGTTACATCTTCTATCGGAGATTTTTTGCTTTATAAGTAAGCACTAGATCTTTATAGATAGTAGAATATATTTTTTACTACAATTACCGAAACTTTAAATAAAAGAATGCGACGATAAAATTCAAATCATTGCAAAATCATATAATTTTTATTTACAAAAATAAATAGAACCGGCCTCACGATTCGGAAACAAGGACTAAACAAGCAAGCTGCTCCAAAAGATCATTTAACGCAACACCGTTATTCTCTGTTTTGGACCCGGATATGTCCTTAAATAAAGTCCAACAATGAGAGGCAGGGCACAGCGAAGTACCATCACGCTTGAGTCTGGAGAAGCCCAACTGAGAAAGTACCTCCTCTTTACAGAAGACCATAGCACTGCTACCTTTCAGGTATGTAGTGTTGTGTCCCTGGATGGTGAGTATGATTCCCGGAGCTCCAACCCTCCCTTAAAGGCCGTCAACGTGCTTGTGAATCCCCTAGTGCTGCAATCCGTCCACCTTTGTCATTAAAAAAAATCAGTGTAAAATGTACTTCTAGCCAGGAAGATAGATAGATTATCTCAATTGCGTAGTTATTTATACTCTTGAAATTTTAATAGGTACTGTGAGCAAGCTTGCATTTTAGGAAAGCTCAGTAAGTTTTATCTACTTTAGTTATTACGACGACATGTTACCCGGAAATAGTCTGGCGCCGGTCAGCGTCGATGGCCAGGGCGTGCATTCCTATTTAGCGAGTTTCCCATTTCCTGAGTAAACCAGTGTATAATAGGCTACACTGCAAATTTTGCAATTGTTGCAGAGGTTGAGTTAAGGTAGAATGTTATAAAGAAGATTCAATTCCATTCATTTAATGTCATAAAAAAACACATGACAAATACAAATGAATTACAATTAACATAAATAAAAAAAATACAATTATTAATTACTGTGGATATTATATAACACAATAAAATATAACAAAAATAATAATAATAATCAACTACAAACTTAAAAATGTCATATAGAGGCTAATTGTGAGTGTTCTTCAAAAACTCCTTTAAACTATAATGTAATAACTATATATGACTACAGTACGTATTTTATCTTTAAGCCCGAAAGCAGGGCGAAATTTTACATCACAACAATCGCAAATATTTAGTATCCCTGAATATTGCATGAATGAATAGGGCACGAAATTCCGATATTGTGGAATTGCGTATTTCTGAGGCGTGAAATATCTTGACGTTATTTATCCAGTACTCGCTTTTGCCCTCGCAATTCCAAAATCGAGAAATGTTCTTCCAGGAACTCCAGTAGGAAGAGGTAATAAAATCCCTTTATTATTTTTTTCAATTATAATATTTCAGCATGCATTTGTCGAGTTCCCCCATGTTAAAAAAAGAGCTTGAATGAAGAATGGAGTATACGTTAAAAATGGAATCCTAAAATAAGTAAGAAAATATTCTTTTTATTGCACAAAGGTGGCAAAGTGGCATGCGACCCGCTTGATGGTAGGCGGTCAACGCAGCCTATGGACGTTTACAATCCGAGGCATCATTCACGCGTTGCCGACCCCGTAAAAACCTTTTTTAACGCTTTTTGAAGAACCCCATACCTACTGTAGTCCTTTGGGATGACCTCCGCAGGAACCTCATTCCACAACCTTTGCGTACACGGGAGGAAATTTAAAAACTACATTATTATATTCAACCTCAACTCACGTCTTTCCTGGCGGTGATCTAGAAAATCGTAACGGCTATGTATACGTAATTTAATGGTCCGATTATTTTATACCAGGCTGGTTTGTCCAATCTCATGCGAAAGCAATTGTAATAACACGCCGGTGCACGGTGCAGCATCTTTCCTGTTTCCTAGCGATAGGACCACGTCGGCGTTACAGTAAATATTACGATCCTACCGCATGGCTTCATATCTTTATGCATTATAGACGTAATATATTTTGCTGATGTACCGTAGTTTCAAATTATAGTTTCGATATCTAAAGTTGCGTGTGAAGTCAACATCATCCTGGCAGAATGTATTTCATGAACATAATAATATATGAACGCTCTTTCTGAATGTTATGTACGTACTCTACGGCACGGCAATGGCAATGGCATATATCTTTATCAATCACGGTATTTTTTTATCAGTCTGTATTTCTAGCATAACATATGTCACGGAATCGTCGAAACGCAAGTTCGACTCGAAGAGTATTTTGCTAGTTTTTTTAATGTGGGATGAACTACCATGCCGAGGTTTTCCCTAGGGACTACAGTATGAGGTTCTTCAAAAAAAGGAGTGTAGGGTAAAAGTGGGATAGTTGCCCACCTTTTTGAAATCTGCAAATATCTTGCAGTTGTTAAACTTTGAATAGATAAAATCTATGTGTAATGTTACTGTACTTATTAACGAAGAAACTTATTGAGATAATTCCATTCTTAGGGTTTTCGTTATTTAAGTATAAGAGAAATAAAAAACCCTTATGTACGAGGATAGATGCCTACTGTATGGGTTAGATGCCCCAGACATATTTTGACCCGGGGGTTAGTTGCCTTATGAAATAAATTAAATCATATTTCGATATTTTATGCTTTATTTAACGCAGGCTCCAGTGAATAAATTAGCAAATCAACAATGTATTTATTATTATTAAATAAAGCTAGTATTTTTCTTTAAAAAATCTAATAATTAACAGCAAATGCCGCAAGCTCGAACGCTCGCATTAATATGCGTTACCTATCAGTATGCCGGCTACTGCGCGACTGATTTTCTTTCCGAATGTACTTACGTGGTAGCTAGAAAAATTTGACAATACCTTTTATCAAAATAATGTAATGCGGAATAGATGCCCTGAGGGCCCTACACAATATGGGATAGATGCACTAAGGGCATCTATACTCACGAAAACTAGGGCATGTATCCTTTTGCAATGGGATAGACGCCCTTTGATTTAATTAGTAAAACAAACAAAAACTTACTTTAATAACATTATAACATAAGTATTTAAGGTACATGTAGTCCATAGTAACAAAAATATGAGTACTTACCCTATGACATGAAAAGTCCCAAGGCCATAAAGATTTTACGCATACCAAATCCGCGAAATTTTCGGCGTGTTCAACGATTACTGTCTTATAGCATCCAATACATCCGTCCGCTGGGAGCCCGCGGCACGGACTGGAGACCGGGAGAGGCGACGCTTACCTTTCAACAAAAAATTGGAAACCTACCGCTCGTACAGGTCGCCACGTGTAAATTGAGGCATCTATCCTCCATAGGCATCTATCCCACTTTTACCCTATAGGCTCTTAAAGGGTAGGCAAGGCGCATTCCCATCCAGGTGAATACTCTTGAGTTGCAGGCGTCCATAGGCTACGGTAACTGCTTACTATTAGGCGGACCGTATGCTTGTTTGCCACCGTCATTATATAAAAAATCAAGGGATTAAGCATTCCAATATCCCTCATCAATATTATATACAATGTTATATGTCTTATAATATTATATACTTAGTATTAGTTGTTAGCGATTGTATTTGAAATAAAGCCCATAATTCTGTTTACTTACTTAAGGTGCAGTGATATGGCGCTGTGATCATAATGTAAACAAGCTAATTTGTAATGTATTTCTGCAAATTGCATTCAAAACGAGACACACCCGCTTATGAAAGTTGTGCAACTGGAGTACGCGGGTATTGTCCTGCATTTCATCTTTTGTATTGTGGGATAGGTTGATTTGTTTATTGTATGATTTAGAAATTTTAGAAATGATTTATGGGATTGGACTGAAATTGTTGGATTAGCATACAAATTGTGCAATGAAACATATGTTATAATTGTTTCAAGTCATATGGCGTCGATTACTCATTTACCTCCTATTTTTATTTGTTATTTAGGAACCTTTGTAGCTAAGACCGTGTCGGCTAAGTAAACCTATTTCATATATACATTCTTTATTTATTTATGTAAAATTATATTATCAAACATTGTGCGTACCTACACAATGTTTGTAATGTCCAAGGATCGGACAAACGCCCGTCATTTTGAAAATATAACCCTGTTCCGTACAGCAGAGACTTCCTTATGTTAATAGAAGAATTGTATTTTATACATTTATTGAACTATAATTATATCCAGTGACAAATTAATTTATGATTGACATTCCGAAATTTACTTTCCCAAAAAAAAAAAAGACGGGCGTTTGTCCGATCCTTGGTAATGTCGCAATACCAGGTATAATTTTAATGACCATTTTAATGTAAAATATATCATATGATGTCCTTCTAAAATAACTATTAGCAACTAAACGGCATAATACGATTTAGTTGCCTAAGTTTCTTCGGTGATATACGTGAAGCTACCACATAAATATAGCTTAGCGAAAGGACAGGTACCGCGCCGATGTTGATTTACAGTGCGCCCGCGCAAAGGCGATTAGCGACCACTTAAACTTGGATACTGGGATTCAATGTCATTTATTTTAAAGTGGTACTAAGTTTGCTTTTTTGTTTTGGGTGCTCTTGTTTGACCACCAACTGATTGGGTCAAAGAAAACAATTTACATATGTACATTTATTTTTATGTTTTAATGTGATTCCTAATTAACGCAGAAATCCATTAACAATATTTAAAAAAAAACATAGGTTGATACCTAATCTGAAAATGAGAATCTTTATTTAATGGTTTCAATATTTCGTAGTTTATGATAAGTTATGCCCTAGTCCTAGTAAGTATATTTAGCGTATACAGTGTGGCAGACGACCCCTTTAAACTATATAAGTATATGTTTATATATTTATTGTAACTGGACATATCTAAGTAAAGTTATATAAGCAATTTATAGTACTATAAAAAATAAGAGTTCGAAATAGGTGCACTCAAAACACATAATTATTTATAGTAGAAGGTACCTAGGTGGTGGTGGTAGGTGGATGTATGTATGTATATGAATTTGCGGGAGTGTCTCTGTGTCTATGCATGTGTGTGAAGCGTATGTTGTTTCTATACATGTTGTTGGTTTTCGGTTTTCGCGTAAACTCGAATCCTAAATCCCACTTCGAAGCTTTTTTTATATGATCATTATTATAAATTATAACATACCCTGGAACACGATATAACGGGTATGTGACTAATGATACAATAGTAAAAAAATGCATGTTTCAAATAGCAATAAGTACAAAGGTTATATATTATCGGCCGTTGTTGTAGGTATGTGGCCGAATCTGGCACAACTAAGTTGTTACAGACGTAACAAAGTACTAAAATGATCTTTACCGCGAGTTATGGCACCTTCAGTTCGTCAGAGTAACGCGCAAGCATTAATATCTAAAGCTGTCGAAAGGTTACATCGCTTTGAAGCGCGAAAGGCCGTGTTTTCATAGGAAAAATATGGCATTTAAGACATTTTGTAGCAGCGAGTAGTCAGCGCGAGTGCCGGCCCACAGAACTATGAATAACGCCGTTTCCGGGGTATACTGCTTAAAGACCTGTAAACTGTGCTTACAGTTTTTGTTGCGCAACGTATTTGCCTCATGGCTTATTCCGATAAAGTTAAATTTAAAAAGTTGATATGTAGCCATGTACTATGTGTCAAAATGTAATGTCAAGTGCACTGAAAAGAAAAAATAAATATTATCTCGAGGAACTCTTGTCTTTAGCTCACCAAAAATATTTCATTACACATAGATAAATGTAGACAAACATTGAATTTATTGGGTAGTTATTGCTAATTAGTAAATCAACTTTGTCTTTGACATTTCGCGAAAATATAGTGATACGGGTTATAATACATTGAGTGCGAATGTTTATGAAAAAAACATTGAATTACTTTAATATTTGAATGAATATATCATGCTCGCACTTGATTTATGATAATATGACTAGTTAAACGCACAAAATTTAAACTTTTTATGCGAGTATTTGCTATTTTGTTTTGTTATCAGTTATCAAAATATATAAAAATTTGCATTTAAAAAATGGTATTGAACCATAACAAATAAAATAAGTGCATTAGTTCAGACAAAGAGTCGAAGGTAAACTGGAAGGTTCATATTTAGTATTAGTAGTCAGTAAGGTAGGACGGGCTTATTGACATACTTATCTTGTTTTCTTTGTTTTTTTTTTTTGTATTTACACATATATTTGAATTTGAATATTTCACATAGTTTTACGCATCCTTAGCAAAGCAGCTGGCATACCTCCATCTAAATCGTTTCAAAATCATATTTCAGACAATCCTCCTAACAATTATGAACAACTACCTGGACAGAGGCCTCCCTTCAAGAACACCACAGGGAACGATACGATACGGGGTTCAATTACATAACACGATTGACAGCATATTCTACCGTTCTTAAAGGGCGGTGCTCCTCCTCCAATGGTATAAGGTCGCCGATTCTTTAATCTGCGACCGACATATTTGCGACGCGATCTAAACTAATGTCTTTACATTACTTTTAATTATAATTTAGATTGTAATACTCGTACAGTTTAATATGGCAGGTAGGTAGATGTAAGGCATTTATTTATTTATTTAATCTTAATTGCGCAAAATAGAAACTAATGTACAAAAGGTGAACTTAATGCTATGAGGCATTCTCTACCAGTTAACCTTTGGGCAAAGCAGAGAAGTTTGTAGGTGGTGCATTTGGAAGAGTGTAAGAAAACTTTCAAAGTTTAGAATGAAACATTACATTACCAAATAATATACTGTACTACCATATATACATGCATACTATTCTTTTTTTTTTTTTACGTAGCCTATGTTGTGTCCCACTGCTGGGCAAAGGCCTCCCCTCGCTTTAACCACTCGTCGCGGTCTAGTGCATGCTCCCGCCAATCGCGACAGAAACCATCCAGGTCATCCCGCCATCTCCTTTTAGGTCTGCCTCTGTCTCTCTCTGTAGATGGGCAGGAATTACAATATGTCGACGAATACATCTATCTGGGCCAGATAGCATCCTTTGATAACAGGCAGTCCAAAGAAATCGATCGACGCATTGACAACGCCTGGAAGAGCTTCTGGTCCATGAGGGCGCTAATGAAGGGCAACCTTCCACTGACACTAAAACGCAAACTCGTTGACATGTGTATCCCGCCTATCCTAACCTACGGCGCCCAAACATGGTCATTAACAGAGGCCCAAAAGTCCCGACTCAAAATTTGCCAACGAGCAATGGAGCGCAGTATCCTAGGGGTCCGCAGAATCGATCGTATTAGAAATACAGAACTGCGCTCCAGGACAGGCATCTCGGATGTCGGCGTCAAGACTGCCATGCTCAAGTGGAACTGGGCTGGACACGTCTGCCGCATGCACCCGGACCGATGGGCTAAATTAACCACTGACTGGACCGAACAATACTATTCTTAATACATATATAAAATAAATATGGTACATTTATACAAGAAAAAAATTGGCATTCCCCACTCCGACAAAAAAAAAGATAGGCAGGTATAAATACCAAATTATAAATACAAGTCGAGTATAAATTATTGTGTTTCAACAGATTTCTAAGATATTCACTTTCTGGTATCACATTTAAACATGCTGCATCGAAATAAGATATAATAGAAATCTTCGAAGTCGCCACAAAGCGAGAAGCTCGTCAGTATCGTAAAGCACGAGAGAAAGGTGCAAATATATTTATTCACACGTTTAAATACGAAATGGCTCATTAACTTAGGTTTCACTGTCACCTGTCGTAATTTTATATTAGGTATATATTACATGTGGCGTGACGCAACTAAAGGATCGCATACACTGCCTGAGACTGGTATCGACTGTCTGGTTGTAGTCTTCAGACCATGGCCCTATCGAAACTATTAATAGGGAAGTAGAAAAATAAATTGCGATAAATTTAACCTCCTAAGGCCCACCATAGAAGTAAAATCCTACACGAATTTGTTCTTTATGGTGTATGAAATAAAGTAGAATCTCTTTTGTATTCAAATCGAAAGAAACAAATGAAATTCAACTCTGATCCAATTGTCTAAAATCCATATTTCATTATAGTATTAAGTACCACAGGTAGGCTCGTAAACCTTACGAGAATTATAAATAATGCATGCGCAGTTGATCGTGATCTGACGAATTTGAGTTTGAGTTTGAGTTTAAACGCAAAACGTAACTGAGACTGAAAAATCTATTCCTGATTTTTATATTTTGTTTCTCGTATCTTTTGTTCGTATTGTATGTAATTCAATAGTCTTTATCACTGTTTTTTTTATCCTCAGGTACATTACAGTGGGCACTATGACTTAAATTATGGTAAAAACACATGGTAAGTAATTATGTGTAGGTACCATTTTGGAGTAAAAAAAAAAGTTTTAGGTGCATAGACCGACGTTGCGGAGACCGGGACAGTCTTGAGAAATAATTTGAAATAACCATCAAGTCTTATTAATATCTAGTTAGTTTCCTGTAAAGCTCTTAAAGGTCAGCAGGTTATGAATGTTATACTAAGCTGGATTAATAACACCCTAAAGAGTTACAGTAGCAATATCATTAGTTATCTGCATAATAAATATCATAAATGTTAGTATTAAAGTTGATAGTTGATTATTAATTAAAAAAACAAGTTTTAGTTGCCTAAGATAGATAACGTTATTAAGATGCAGTGGTGAAATCTAGATTTGATCTGAATAGCCGTTTGATATGGGTCTACATATTGATCGGCTTATGATTATAAAGTATTAAGCCATATTCAGGTTCAATATTGCATTTCGTGATTTTAATTAATATACATACCAACTGTGGCGCGAACACACAAGCCGGTTGCCGCCGGCTTTACTAAATTTTGTTGTGTGCCATAAACTGTAATGCCTAAGAAATAAAAATTAACCACCGCCACTGATGCAGATATAAGATATTCCTATCGCACATTATTCAGCTATAGTGCAAATATATTGTAGAAATAGTAAAAATATGTGATGTAAAATTAACTATTGTAAGTCCAAATTCTCATGGGATTGTTCTCATGGCCGTCAAGCACCGACACGTAGTGAAAATGGCCAAACCCAGCAGTTTAGTTACAAATATTTTCCTACTATATTACTACCAGTAAGGTAAAGCAGAAAACAGTTTCATTTCTAAAACAAGACATTCAAAGCTATTCTAAGGTTCCTAATTATCAAGTCTGCCTTTCTTGATATTTATTTTTTTTTTCTCTAATCTGTAATTTATTTGTTCTGTTCAGTATTCCTCATACGGAACTACGATCAAAACTATTAAATAGCTATTTCTGAAAGTCGATTACGTAGCTAATACGTAGAGACCGGAAAGTTTACTTCACCCCGCCATTTCAGCAGCAGATTGAATTTCTAAATGATGTGCAAAACTCATTTGCAAAATGACAAGAGAAATTGCCGCTGCCATTTTGCCTTGCTTTCACGGGCTGCGCAGTGACATTTAGGTTTGTATCTAGATGAGCCCAGATTATCTCTCCTAGCCATCTGTGCGGTACTGGACTCGCTTTTATCTATTTATTTAATGTCCAACTGTTTCCTAATGGCTTTTAGTGGCGTTAAATATAGACGGGATATACTTACGTTGGCAAGTTGAACGATTCTAGGCTATCGAGACATTTTTAGTACCAGTAGTTATGTTATGAAACAAAATGAAATAGACTGAGGAAGACATGCTTAATCTGTTAATTTGACAACATGTTAAAATATCGTCAGATTACATTCGACCAATTAGACCATGTCGCGAATTAAAGTGAGGTAAAATAACTTAGGAAAGTTTTGATATAGTAAATAACAAATATTCCGGGGACGTTTTAATTACTTAGCTATAATGTACATATTGACCTGAATTACTTGCTCACATTTGTGCGTGTTATAGCAGCTTGCAAGTAATTCAGACCGTTCATTCTTGTTCAAGTTTATTGTAAGAAGAAAGGCTTAGTAAACCAGTATAGTATTGTTATCTAAACTGCTAAACAACTCAACCAGTTTATCCTGGCCCGTGTAAACATTATCATTACCAGTTACCGATGTATACCCCACTATGGTCATTGGTCAGTTAGTGGCCTATCCCTCCATTAGCAACTTTGTCTCCGCTAAGTGCTTCGCGCTTCTTGAAACGATTTACATTTAATAGTGTTGTTCATTTGCATATCGAAAGTGGTTAACGGTGTACTTGTGTTTATCCAAATGTTTATAAACAGTCTGAGGCCCACGCGTTACGTCACTAGCGTCACTAGTTACATGATGTGTGAACAATGTTTCCGTTTTCTATATGAAGACTATACGTCCTGTAAGTGATGAACATACTATCTTTGCGATCATTATTCAACAAATAATGATTTATCCAAGAAATATTATTCATTTATTTTATTTTTTTAACGGCGATATAGATAAGGGAACTTAAAAATGATTAAGAAATGAAAAAGACTCGAAAGAATCTCGTTTTTAATATAGATTTCAATCAAATTACTATAGGATGCATCAAAAAACAATTTCATAAGAAAAGTTCACCAGTTATGATTGAAAAAGTATATGTTACACATATTTATGTAGCTATATCTTGCATCAAGATATACCAGTAGAGATTCGAAGTATAAGAACTCTATGAATGCACTTTATGTGTGTAATTTATTAAAAAAATTATTGCATAAATTCATAAAAAAATTCTGAATAATTTTTACTAAAGGACGAACGAATATCCAACTCCAATTTGTATTTTGTCAAACTATGCTTTTTATTCACGAGAGACTTATAATATTTACCTAGTATTTAATTCAAAGTGGTGATTCTGTGTATTGCATATTAAAATATCCTATTAAAGGCTAGACGTGTATGAGTTATCCGTGTACTCCATACTAAGCCGTATCAGCGGTGGTATCCCGGGCCGGCCCGCGCAAGCTTTGAAGTCTCCCGATTTACGATACGACTCGCCGTTTCACGCATCTGACGTACTCTGCGCTTCCTTATATCCCGATCTAATTTTAGTATTAATTTGCCCCTCAAATTGAGCTGTAAATTTGTTAGTAGGAAACTATATTTTTCTGTTTATTAATGACTTAGATCGGCCCCTTTTATCTGTGGTCGATGTGACATTTTATTGTGAAAATCATGTTTTTAGTTGACTGTTAGTAGTTACTAGTAGTTTATTCTCTGAATAAGTTGTAAATTAAAGTAGCGCGAAACGATGTAAAAATAAACTTCTTTTGTAGTTCTTGTAGAATTGGGAGGCCAGAAATAAAAGCGACCACGGTCAAACGGAAATTCTGAGATTGTTCATGTGGTTACTTTGAGGCGCAGTTCACCTTAAATCCGAAGCAGAGTGTAAAGTATACATTGCGGTTACCACACATGGGCGCTCCCGGGCTAATGCAGTGTAGATGTGGACTGTTTGTTAGTTGCATTAGTAGTTACCAGCTGTACTAAACTGAATAAAAAATAAGATTTACGGGTCGGGGGTCAGTTGTGTCACCGTATCATTTTTTAAAGTAACATTGCGCTTATCCGTGATGTGTGTCATTAACTATACGAGTAATCTGTGGTTGAAGAGATACATGTAGAGAGGGATAAGTAGCAGTAATGATTATACTCCTTAATTCTTAAAGTTTACTCTATCAATCATATTAATATCAGTGTATAATACCAGGCATCCAAAGTATCTACCTTTTTCTAAAGTCGGGTCGTCGAATAACAAAGATTTTTGATTGTTGTAAAGTCTTTGTTATTCCAGTTGTTTAAAAAAAAATAAGGGACAAACTTTGTGATGGTAGGTTTTTAGGGTGCGTTTATTCATACTTAACTATTGATACTTACTAATAGGTTAGGTATCCTTAAACAAAATTACAAATTAAAAATACATTTTAAAACTTATTTATATTTAAAATAGTTTCTAACAACCAATATTGCAAATATTACTCGAATAACTCATGTCAACTAGTCAATGTATGTACACTTGAGCACATTTCACGTTTTTGGGTAACTGTTACGTACTGTAACGGTATACACATTCCGCTTCACTTTTACGTCTGAATGAGATTACACCAACCTATACTTATCTATCGAGGTTGAACTTACGAGTTAGCATAGATAAGTATGAAGTTTAATGTTTAACTACCTTCACTTTGCCTGATACCAGTAATAAGTTTAGCAATTATAGAGCTCAAATTCTAAGAAGATAATTTATTAATGATATTTCTTCGCAAATTGAAACACGTATGTAGTTAATCGGGTTATTATTTATCCATCTTTGTTTAAGCTTATTCTCAAAATAGAAAATCGCATATTTATGTTATACTTACCTACATTGGTTAGAAAAAACACTACGTGACATTGCTAAGTTGTACATGCTTATCAAACCAGAACAGGTTAAGTATCCCGCAAGGATCGCAAATTTATATAAAATCTTTCTAATAATACTTCATACCTATGAATACTTAATTTAATCATTTACATGATAAATGATATTTGTTAATACTTTAGTGATTACAGAAAACCAAATTATGGGACAAATTAATCACATTTATGGGAATTCACTTTATGAGTAACATTACCTACTGCTAAGAGAAATCTACCTATCGAGATCTTCATAAATACGAAAGTACAAACTTCTTCTTCCCTACAAACTTGACCATCGCCGAGCCTCTGTTGGTGGCCTTCCCACGCTGCCACTTCCTTTGCAAAAGCTAATAAACAATGTCAGTAAAGATAAGTGAGTTAACAGAATTCACTCGACTCTTTATTGCACGCGACATCCGTAAGTGCATGTAGCAATATCAATAGTAACAGAAACAGATTACCCTCATATTAGAACAGCGGTAATGGATGGTAGAAAGCAATCGGACGGCGATAATCATCGCGCGCGCAGCTCTACGTGTGGCCGCCGATTGCTAAGTATCTGATGCTATTCTATCAGAACGTCGGACGTCCATTTCTGGATATAGGCCTTCCCCATTCGGCCACAGGGGGCTATACCTAAGCATGGGGGTTCAATGCCATTATCGAAGTATACGTAAGACTACGTCCGCACTGGCAGGCGGCTTGCTTGCCTAGTAGCCACGCTACAAAAAAAAACAACACATTTGTTTACTTGGACACACGCTAAGCGACTATACTAGCCCTCAACCAAAGTGACGACCGGGCCCATAAAACCCTTGAGCTCGCGTTATCAGTTATCCATTGTGTTGCTCGACCCGTGCTTTATGCTTTATGCTCGAGGTTTATGGCCCACGCCCGGACTTTTATGACCTCAGTCGTCTCTTCGTTTGAGGGCTACTATAGCTAGGTGCCAAGCGCGCCATGCAGCCGGTCGCAATCATTCAAGGACGTTTTTTTTTCTAAGCTACTCGCTAGATCACGCACTAGGCTCTAGGCACCAAGCAAGCAATCCGCCAGTGCAGATGTAGCCTAAAGACGTCGTTATATACAGAATATACATATCTGTACTGAAATGGCTATTCATTTATAGTCTTCATATTTTAAGGAAGAAATCCGATCAGGAAAATAATTCGCCTTAAATATATGGGGCACCAGTATCCGCTTTCATATTCGATTATTGCGATCCGATAAATCAGAGACGTTGTTGTTTTGCATACAATATGTAATTATGAATTCTGCCGAATACAAAATGCAACCATGGCCAGTGGCCAGCTGTGCTGCAATTCATCCGGATATACAGGGTGATTCAGGAGTTTTCAGGAATCTTAATTTCTAGTAAATAATCTTGAGGAAATGTTTAACAAGATGTATGTATGCATAATGTCATAAGAAAAAATGGAGATAACCTTACAATTTCAATATGAGAACCTAGGGTTATTTTTCCAGCATTAACACTTAGGTACAAGTACCTTACGCAATAGGAGGTACAATTAGCATAAATGGTACCTAACGAATCGAACTAAAAATACGCCAAAATTTAAAGTTCGTATTATAAAAGTGTATTCTGCAATGATTATCTAAAATAAAACAAAAACAATAATTACTTATATAAGTTTTATAATAGACTGCAGAATTAATAAATTCAGAAGTGAGATGAACCGTAACTTAAATTTAAGGAATAATATTAAAATTGCGATCTAAATTATTAATACTGTTGTTGGTTTTCATTAACGGTTAGATTTTATTCTAGATGTAGTAATTTTTAGAAATTATTAATCTTTTTATGCTTTTAACGATCTTATAGTACAAATTATTTTCACAAAAAAAATGGTCTAAAAAAAGTTATATTTATTTTTGTAATTATATGTTTATTAAATACAAAAAACAAACAGTAATTATTATTAGTAACAGTTGTACTTTGAACAACCATGTTAACTTAAAAACCAGAACTGTATAGATTGTTTCAATTTCTAAAAACATACAGGGTGCCAGATACTTCGACACGTTACCCGCGACTATTGATAGTATTTATTGCTGCTGGTGTACTTATGAAGCGGCAGGTTGTTGGGTTTACAGTCTTGTACTTACACATAAAACTGTCCTTATCTTTACTATAAAAGCTAAATAGGCCTATTTAATACCTAGTGCACTTACACTTTCTATACTGTTTTATGTCTGGTTTTATGGACTTTTATGTAATGAATAATTAAAATATTAATTATTTAAGGAGCATTAGGGTTCAAGCCGATCATTGTATTAAGTGGCTATACATAGAAAAGTATCTAATTTAAATTAATGACATTAATTAATCTCATCTAATTTAAATTAATGACTCATGTATGGGCACCGCACCTGTATTTTAGTGCGAACGAGATGCACAGATAGTAAACTCGATACTCGTTATCGAAAACCTCAATGTCACAACTCATGGTCAGGGTACAGGTACTTTGGAATATTGGATTCGAACAGTTTGTGTTACCTGTTTTTTTTATGACAAAGGTGGCAACAACACCGATGTCATAGACCTAAGAGCCAAGTAGACCTGACTATGGTGGTTGTCACACTGATGCGAATGGGAAAGAGATAGTGCTTTGCGTGATGCGCATGCGTAAAGTTCAACTTCAACTTTTGACATTTCGGTGAGCGGTAGCTGTTGCGTTTGACGTTGAAAAGGTTTTACTCTAAATATGTTGACTGTCAGATGCTATGGTCAGATTCATGAAAAGAAGTGAAAAAAAGCTAGTGAAATATAAGAATTAGGTACAGTCCCGGATTTCATGCTTAATATACTGATTTAAACTTTCACGGTTTGTACACATTATTATACATGAACGGGACTTAACTGCATTTATAAAAAAAAAAAAAGTTAATATACGCGGTTAAGTCCCGTTCATGTATAATTCATGCTTAATGACGAGAAATAAAGATAAAGTAATGCAAAGACAAAAGTTTGAATAAATTCATTAAAAAGCATTATTAAGCGTCAAGTATTGTAATTATGTTCCTATAGTAAAACATTGCCTCAGTCAAATCAGGACTCTTTGATAACATCCTGATTCCGCTCAATGAAAATAGATTCTAATCGATGGATAATTTCGCAATCAGTCCGGATCCAAAGCTGCCGGTGAAAAACAATAACGTCACTATCGCTGAGTCAGACAGCTACCCCCGTGGGCGAGTGCTGGTTCAATTAAACCGACGCCCACCGGTGGGCTGAAGCGGCAGACTATTCAACAACCGGCTAGGAGAAAACTGAGCAGTGAAACCCATTGTGGGAAAAGAGCTCGTTTTAATTGCGTAAGATAAGGGGTACAAATCGACTAAGTTGTCGGCGCGAGATATTGGATACTTCATGTACCTACCTACTGTTAAGGACATACATAAATATGTATAGGTACACTATCCATTAATATAAGTTGAAAAAGTGTAGATATTTATGACCTTGACTGTACCCCACATAGATATCAAACATTGAAACTATTTAGACCCAATTGTTGTTGGTCGACGAGATTTTTCGTATGTGAAATGAAATTTTATAGCACGCAGGGAAGTCATTTCAATTTCATACATTTTTCTCTCCTAACCCCACATCGACTGCAGATCCGTCATTTTGAGTACAACATTCGGGGGCTATACTTTATTTTACATACATATTATTTTTTACATTCGTAAAAACACTTAAAATTAAAGTTTAAGTACACTGCCAGATTTTTTTATTTATACTGTATAAAAGAACTACAAAAAATACCGCAGTTTGCAGTGGTTGTCTGTCGAGTCGATATAGGTACAATTCTTTTCTTTACATTTGTAGTATGCAATTATACTACCTACAATTATCTCCTGCGTTTATTTTATCATTTCAAAAGATAATAAAATGCGAAGTCATCCTGAACCGACATTAAGACATAAATTACAAAACCATAACATCATAAATCTGACGTGCATGCGAAAGAAAAGTGAAATCATCCTCGATACGTCTTGTTCCATGGAACAATGGGGTACTCGCGGCCTAGCAATTTTTCTGTCAGCGCCCGCCAGCAGACCTTATATGGCCTTTGACGCACGTCATTTTTTTCAGCCTGAATGTAGATATATCCAACGCTTACTCTCGCAACCACCCATCTTACCCAGTCAATTCAAGCAATACTGATTTATATACCTAACGGAATAAAGTTCATAATTACAGTTGCAAAGTATGTAAAATGGTAATTGAAGATGGCATAAGCGGACGATATTCGAATGACGGATCGGGCTAAAGGCCAGCCCGATTATTTTAATCGAGATATTTATCTCGATCTTTATTGTTTTCAAGTTCCGCGGTACAAAGACATCTTAATCGGTGAGCGGTTTTGGAAGCGCAATTTATTATCGTTGATCTACGATTGGGCCAAGTGAAGGAAACAATGATTTTGTATGTAGATGTCGATCGGAAATTATACGCTTTGGGTGGCACTACCGAGTCAGTGTGAAGAAAAATTACGTGTTTTTAACTTTTTACTTTTAAGACGTTGTGTTTTGCGCACAATGTTACTATACATTTATACGGCTCTTCAATTCATTTATAGTGTCGGAGAACGTACGAATCCTTGCAAGGTTTTTATGGCGAACTGCTCAGTTTATTAAGTTGTTTCCTTTACGATGCTCTGATAAAAACTTGGCAAAAATTCTACTTGTATCTTAACAAAAACACAAGGATCTATTGTAACAGCGCTGTCGACAAGAAATATTGCGAATACAGAGTATTACAAAAAATATATTCAGCCTATGGGTTTTTTTATAAACATCGCTCGAGTTTGCGAGAAAAGAAATGACAAAATGTCTTAATGTTTCGCTACCTTGTTTCTGTGAATTATCACGTCTCAGTCGCTTATGTCGTTTCGATATAATTTAGAAAAGTGGTGTTGATATAAAATATGAGATGATAACATTAACACTTTCGCTGAGCCGTCTCGGTAAATCGCGCTCGCGCCGAAGCGGCGATATGTAGATTTCCACGACTAATTTGATATGGCGCGTGTGCGAAGGCTTTCACTCTCGATCCGACCGGTCTGAACTTTGAATAACTAAGGATGAAGTCTGTACACTATATGAATGTATTATTATAAATTATGCCATAGTCTGATTAGAAAATCGAGGACAGTCAAATTATTAAGTAGAAGATTTCGTGATAGCAAAGCAAAACCTTACAATGACGTAAGTTTTAAGGTTTTTATACATGATATTAAACTAGTTTGATAAGAACGCCTTATGCAAGAGAAAAAAAGTAAGTTTAAATAATTATAAAATCAGTTTTACTAAAATACGCAGAAAGGTCAAATACGACACTTTGTCTTACTAAATGCATAGTAAATAAAATCATCAGCAATCTCAAAGGAAGTATAGGAAGAAGGAGCAATATGAAGGACACAACATACAATGCGACCAATTCCAAGACACATTCAAGATGGCTGATAGATTGTATACCGTTAGCTTCTTTAATTTAGTCGGCTTCTCTGTTCTATACAAGTCGAAGGGCGACAAATATTTATATTGTACTTAGAGCTGTTTAGTAGTAAACAATTATCCCAATATGATACTATGACAAGGACGAATGATAGTAGCGCCTTTTCTGTTATACCATACATACATACATACATTAAAACTTTAATAAGACCCGATCGATTTTGGTATCATTATTATTATGATGGCTTGACCATTTCTAATACTAAGTCTATGTCAGTAATATTTATTCATAGTAAATAATAAGCAAATGTATATGTATATATACGTTCATTTGAGGATTTTAGATTTTTTTTTTAAATAACACTGATAAAATTTCATTGTTCGATATCACATGTAATTTTACACTTAATAATACAATAAGAAAAAAATTAAAAAATATACTTAAAAACTAGCCTAAAGTAACTAGCCTAAATGTCGAGTTGTCGGAATACCGTAAGCCCGGTTTATCCTGAATACATACATTGTCTGTCTTACCCACACTTGTATCATTTGCACATCGGCATAGACTAAAGACTTCACATCATAATTAGAGAGGTGTTGAAATGTAAGGAACATGCTAACAACAAGATTATGATTATACGAAATTACCTAGAAAATCACAAATATTATCAAATAGCGTAGCTAGCGTATTCACCGTTGGAAACGCTGATGGCCTGGCGGTGAGAGCGTGCGACTTACAATTCGGAAGTCGGAGATTCAAACCCCGCCTCGTGCTCGTACCAAGGAGTTTCTCGAAACTTCGATACGGAATGTCATTTGATATTTACCAGTAGCTTTTCGGCGAAGGAAAACATCGTTTGGGACCCGGCGGCCTAATCTCTGGGTTGGACGGTCAGATGAAAGTCGCTTTCGTAATACTAGTGCCTACGAGAATTCCTGGGATTAGTTGCTAAGCGGACCCCACGCTTCGTGAGCTGTGGCAAAATGCGCCGGGCAACGCAAGAAATAATAAGAGTTGTAAATATTAGTAGTACCTAGTGTAAAAATATTTTGAGTACCACATTGTTATACCAGATACGTGACTGTTCCGATGTATAAATATATGTATACATATTTTCAAGTAAATCCACTGAAATACTTACTTACTCCTGATTTTCTCGTCATCTTATTGGCCGCAAAGCTATGATATTATAATAAACTTATTCTATCAAACAAAATAACATAGTGGTAACTATGAATGGAATACATACATACTTACTGCGGGTCAAACTAGAATAGTAGAGTGAGATGCGAGACTTTTTAAAAGTAGTGTGACGATGTCTAAATAGGTAACAACCGTTATTAGTACGAACCCAAATCGAAATGCGCACCTCCATTGCGGTAAGTATGGTACAGATACATGTCTTATAAATTAGATCGTACTTATAAGGTCACGGGTCGAATGAGCTAGTTGAAAAGAAAGTATATAATTTGGTCAAATTAAATTAAAATGTATGGTATATAGGTTACAATAATGCGAAGATCATAGCAATTTTGAATGCCTATACCAGTTACAATGAACATTATAATAATCTATTCGGCGTTACATAAACGCGTACAAAACGCCGGCTTTGCCACGGTACTGATATTGTTTGACAGATTGTGTGGGTGATCTTTAATCAATACCGTGTAATCGCATTACCATTTGCGATACGTCTGTTTTAAATTTGAACTCTGCGCAGTGGGCAGATAGTCGGATTTTGGTTGACGTGATGTGATTAAAAAAATGCTGGTGCAGAACATTAGTCTGGTTGAGTCATATTATGATAGCCGCGAAGTAAACTAAGGTAATCGAAACGTTTTGATTGGCGTTCGGCGATGCTGAAATAGGAACAAGTTCAACCATGAGATTTTCCTCAGAATTCCGTTGAATTTTATGTCGTGGTCGACTTGTTTCGATTTTTGCAATTTGCCGACTTTACTTTTATTTGCTCTTCTGTAAGTAATATTTTCTGTTCGTGGTGTCTGTTTTAGGTGCTCAATAAAGAGTGTTTCTATTGTATATAATGATTTGAAATATCATAATTTGTACACGCTAAATAATATTTGTATTAATATAATTATCTATATAAAAGGACTATGATTTCATATGAGCTGTACAGTACCATAGATTTATAATTATATATTTTTACTTAACCAAACTAGATCTAGTGCACTTACTATTTTTAATGACAACCAGATTAACCAAACTAACCATACCTATATTACTTATCCGTATTATGCGTGTAGATAGTATCTAGTGGTTAATAAAGAACGTTTGTTTTCTGAATGAACTAAAAAAAAAATAGTATAGAACTGAATTCTTTCGTAGAAATTGTCTCATTTAATTAAGAAACTTTTCCTCTAGCGAGGTCAAACATGCAACCAGCAAATTCTATTTAACTGGGCCAACCAGTCCTTACAAAATTAATGTTAAATTATAAAGTAAATTTTAGACGTATTGTCTACGCCGGGTATCGAACCCGGCAGACACGAGCATGGCGCAAGCCGGCTGTGTGGGCCGCCGTGTCACGCTTAATTTCGATATAGCCCTTGAGGTCAGCCCGATCGGTCAGAGGGATCTGTAACAAGGAACCTTTCCAGAGAAAGACAAGTCAAGATTAAACAGAGCGAATTCACGTGCCGAAGCGAACAAACCTAACCTCAAACGTGTTATATATGTATTTAACAGTGAGTAGGTTTCAATTGCTATGCGCCGACTTGAAGGTGGTTAGGTTAAGTTCACACGGTGTTTTACTGCTGCTCCTGAACATCCCTAAAGAACCACCACGACGACTCCTGGTGGCATATACATACAATAAAACGGAATTCCGTGCTTAGGTACAGCTCAGCAATAATGGTAGCGTATTTGAAACAACGCACCAAAAGTACCTATACATCATCCGGTATACTTCGACGCTACCGCGAAAAAAGATGGTCGTAAATTTCGGACGATTGTCTCTGTGACTCTCATGACGCCTTAATTGGAGTAAAGATAACGATGCTCGAAATATACGAACTTCGATGTGCGCGGTACCGGGTCTATTTACAAATTGAGTTTTTTTTTTGAAGTTCACGCTCAAACGTTTTTCACTTTTTTGTTGTGGAGCTGTAGTACTCGTAGGTATAGGAGTTGTAGTTGCACAACTCGAGCCATCTTAAACTCGAAGACTCATCTAAAAACTACACGGCTCATAAAAACGCTCATGTATTTCCACGCTCGAAACCAATAATCATAAATCGTGTTACACAACTGGATTCGTATTAATGTTATCAATTGAGTAGCAATTAAAATCGTGGCGGTGCAAACAAAATTAATGTGTCGACTTTCGAGCCACCCGCGCCGCTAGGAAGGACGTGCGGCGCAGTGCACAGTGTTAGCAGGAGGTGTTAAACCCGTACGGTTGGCAACCGATATAAGTATACATTATACACTTTAAGTTTTTCACTATAAAGCTGAGAATATGTACATGTTTTTGTTGTACACTGTACAAACATTCGAACACAAGTATTTTGCGTGTCCCAGTTGGAACGCGACTTCGTTCACTTGTATTTTTCGCTGTAAATCATAAGATTTGAAAGGCGATTGCGCGCTAAAAGTTTTTGACACGATTATTGCTTTGCGAAAATATTAACTTGTCTATGGAGCGTGGAGTTTCGAAGAGTTATAGTTTGTAATAAAGAAATGATTTGACCTAAATACTTGCCCGGTTGCGTCGTTGAACTTTTGGTAACGCATGTAGATTTTCCGCAGGAATAATTCTTTAAATAATGACTTTCAGTAATGAATTTCTTTTATTAATATCCGTAACAACTATTTACCTGACAATAGTTTACGTAAAATTGTAACCTTCGAGCTTAACATAGGTTGAGCGGCACAATTCCTGCCTACTTATTACCAATAAAGTTATTATCTTACTAGTACACTGTACGTTGTTATTTAATCTTTAACATACATATTATGCAAAATAACTCTATAATTTATTTAATGGCAGGGAACATACCCAAGTTTACACAAAGGTTGTACCATAATACACAGAAAGTGTGCGCAAACCTGTAATGCTTCAACATAGCAATGGTAATACCAACTCTTATCCGTTAGAGTAGGTACCCATTAATGCATATTTCTGTATATTATAGCCTTTATAGATATGTAAAATCTTACAACCCTTTCCTATTCTTAATCTATCAAAGGTTTTTTTAGGGATGATCTAATGATTATCCTATCCCTTATAAATTATGCGAGTCAAAGGTTTAAGCGAGAAGAAGTTCGTTCTCCCATTAAGCAATTTTGATGTATTTCAGAGCAATATAACTTGAATCACTTGAAATAACATATAAGACCACATGACCAAGAAATAACTTATTTAACCCGAAACGTCATAATTCATAAATACGAGGAACATGACGATAACGACGGATCCTGATTGCCGTCCGCGTGCGTGGCGTGCCATACATTGCTGCACATTTGACCTCATTTTTAATGGATTCGCATCTCTTTAAACTTCTAGGAATCATACTTTGCCACGTGGTTTAAGAACTATACAAACAGAAGGATTCGCATTTGAAAGTTGATGCGATATTCACTGGCCACAAATGGTTTTATAGAAATGTTACTTGTACACGCACTCTTTGTTATTAGGTTACTTAGAGAATTGTCCTACAGATACTGTGAAAGGAAATGCGTAGACCTTACAACCAAAAGCACCTACGTAAATTTCAAAGGTCTATCTATAAATATAGCAAACAATACCGAAGAAGCAAAATAAGTATTAAATAAGTATTGCAGCTTGTTAATAACACGTTTGTGGACCTTTAGTTAACTTAATAAAGAAAGAAATTAAATTAAAATACACAAAATCAATTATTATGTCACTATATTGAGTCGTATATCAGTGATAGAAATCTTAGGAAAGTGACCCCGCTTTTATAGCTATTTGATAATATATACATCCTATGTGATTCAGTACCGGTTATTCCTACTAAAGGTTGATGTATGTAGTGGAAGTATTGTATTATATTTACCAATCTAGTTACCAGAAGTATCGTACCAGTGTTACAATTAAAACTGTTGTGAGCCATGTTACTAATACTTAGTTACAAACGGATAAACTTACCAGTGTGTTGTGCTCGTAGTAACCAATCGTCTACGTACCTACTATAGGCACAGAAAACGTCCTGTAAAACTCCCTCCAGCTAGATAAATTGATGGCATTCATGTCATGCACAGGACATGCATGCAACTATAGGAGAGATAACTGCGGCGCTAGAGCGAAAAACGATATTCGTAAATTTTGGACGATTTTCACTGTCACTCTCATGACGCCTTAATTGGAGTAAAAGAGAAATATGCCCAAAATATTTGAACTTCAATGTTCGCGGTACCAGTCCTGCTGGCAGTGAACGAGAATAGGCTGATGATGATAATGAACAATTATTACTTATATTATTTTAATTCGCTTGTACCGTAGAGCGAAAATTACTGGCGCAGTTAATTAAATAATCCAATAAAGGTATGCTGCTATTGATCTACGGTATATGGTACTCCATGCACCGCTCGTCAGTGGGCAGCGCCTATATTTGGACGAGGAATACTATTACGTAAGGCTGGGAGATAGACAGACGGACCAAAAGTGGCAGAAGTATTGACCGTTACGCCATCATCGTACCTAAGTTGTCGACTTACTTTTCTTATTCGCTATAATATTGATTACGGTAAATATGCTAATTAATGATAGGCTGATTAAATTAGGTTAATGGGGCCAGTAGCGATGACAATCGATAAAATCTCAATTGAAACGAAATAATCAATCGAAATCAATCACGTGATATTTTCGTTTTGATTGCGTCTTCCATAAACGCTCACTAAGGTCCCTTAGAGCAAAAATTTGTACAGTATGCCTTATTTTGTTATGTACATTTTACATTACCTAAAATCACTGCAAATTAAAAATATAACAAATCAGGATAAAACGAAACAGTAAAAATAGGCGGGGTTTCTGCTTGAAAAAAACTGTATTTTAGCTCCTTCCAATTTGATTTACAACCACGAGGATGTACAAAGTAAGTAATTGTTCAATAGTTTCTAAATTTAATCGCCATGTATTGTAACTGGTAACTCAAATGTTTCTCTCCGCAACGAAGAGCATTACCCGTTTTGGTTTAGTTTTGTGTTTAAAATTAAACATCATGGTATGTCAATTCAAGTAGTTTTGTCAATTTGCTTCAAATAATTGGGTTAGAAAAATATTCCGTCACCTCAAACATATCAGTTCACATAGAAAACAGAAACCGAAATGTTTAGTTTCATAACCAGGCCAAAAGAATCACACGATGCACATACAAGCCTTCTTGTACCTACTAATTATTTTGAACTAGGTAATGAGTCTCGTAATTTTTAAATTGTGATAATGATACCCGCAACCAATCACGTTTGACACGAACTTTTTCTTTCTCGATCACTTGACCAAAGCAGATTGACCCTTCATCTGTTTAGGTCGCATGATAATGCAAGCTCACTATTAACTAGCCGAGATTAACTGTTAATACGAAATCGCCCTTTTGACATGCAACGTTCCAACAATGCTTATTATTTTGCAATAGAACCTGTGGATTTCAAAACGATAACATACAAGTAATTGCAGTGCCGAAACGAATTTCCTTTATTCCCTCTACATTCCCTTTATCTGGCGCTGTATCTTAATAAACTCAGTTCACTATGCTGTAACGTCGTCATTTTATTTAGATCATGAGTCAACCGCAAGTTTCACACATAACGTCTTATTGAACAAAGCTGTTTCCCACGCGTGCGCACTAGGTGATCTTGAAAACAAGTGCAATGACTTTATGTACCTGCGTCTGCGTGCAATAGCTGTTGCGGGTTGGGTTTCACTGCTACAAATGCGGCCTTCGATTCAAATAATACCATCACCTGTAAATAGATAATCATTTATAAGGCATAATAATTTCTAGAATTTCCGTAATCAATTGATATTATTAATAAGGAGGAAAGCTAATACGGAACTAATCAATGGTACGCCTATTAATCACTGACAAGGATTCATTATTAGAAATTAACGAAAGCATCACGAACCTCTGTGGAATATGCCAAGGTATAATCGCAGTATTGATTTAATATTAAATCAATTATGAACCTTATTACGTTTTAATTAAGCCTGATTTGTCGTTAGGTACCGCGGTGTATTAAAGAAAGGTATCTAGATAATTAAGTGTCCGATCCGCGTCGGACATCAATGTAAATCACTCATCGCAGCCGACAATGGCTTCGTCTGTTCATAAATAATAAATAATGCGAGCTTTCTACGACTCGGGAGCACAATCCGATGGTACAATCATTAGTCCGGTATTACACATTCGTCGTGCGACGATTCCTCACTTTCACTGATAATTCGAGGCCAATTATGCAATTTATTCTAATTCGACGCATTGTTGCGTCAGCGGTCGTGTCTTCCGATGATTTATGTTACAACCGGACACTGTGACCGAGCGAAAACACATCTCGCGGGCGCTGGCGCTAGCTAACGGAATAAAATTCCTGGCGACGCTGTTCCTGTCATGTTACCGTCTTAGTTACACCCGGCGGGTTATTTTATATCGTTGTCAACCGGTTGCCGTTGGTAATACATTTGCATCCGCGGATCGTGATTCACGCGACCCAGAGGCTCGGGCGAGGATGAAAGTGCCCGATGTCGGGTGCCGGTGTGTGGTCCGAGGCGCTAATTACTTCTCGTGTCCGGTCAGTGTCGCCGAGATCACCCCGCTGATTTGGGCAAAGGGCGGCCACACACGGTATCGCGAGATCGCGCCGCACGCGATTGGGTAACGAGACCAATTAAGGGAAATTGTCGAAAACCGTGAGACGTGATTTATCGACCGAGATGATGGCTCATTGCGGTAATTTGTAACGAGCGGCTACTTAAGACTGATTGATGTCGATTCCAATATACGCTTATCTTAACGTATAGCGTTCGCGGTGTTTTATGAACACGCGAATGCGCTAAAAGCATACATCGTTTGTCGTAATCAATTAAAAACAATAAGAGTTGTGTGGGAGATGGCGGCGCGATGCTGCGCCCGCTGGCATATCACGCGACCCCGAGCGTGCGCGCTCTATCAATACTCGGATATCGCTGGTGCAAATTTTACAAAAGCCAATTGTCGCCATATCCGCCAATTAAAACGCATTTGTTTGCGGTAAAACAAGCTTAATGGTCCTTTTCCTTTACCTTAATCGGGGCCAAACCCATGTGATTTTATACATCATAAAACGGTTTTATTGTCCGTCTGAGTGAGCGTGTCTTGAACAAAAACTTTATAATGGGCACGAGTAGTCAATAAAAAGGCCAATTAAGTATTCTGATTAATCGGTAGTCTTGTACGCGCCAGTATCTTTCAGCGAACTGCTCAATAATTGAGAATGAATTCTTTGCCCATTAACGTACACAGCAATGCAATCCATAGTTAAGTTATTATACTGTTATTGGGTAAAAATCCTGTTTCGTATAAAGAAATTTTATTTATGGTAACGAGGATTTCATTTTCTTTAAAAACGCTAAGGAATCTTAGTTCGCAAAATATTTGTTTCGATGACTCGAAAAGGAATGCGTATTGCAAAATATGAGCCCGCAGCTATTCCCGGCATGTGCATATGTTATTGTTTACAAAAAAGTGAAGATCGTATCCCAACCTCTCTTGCTCTATTATGATTTGTATGTAGAAATATTAAGGCTCATTTTGGGCTGTTTGTTTTTTCCTCATATTCTGTCACAAAGGGACCTTGACCATTTTAGTTTACTTTTCGACCTGCGACATTTCCATCGAGTATCCTCGAAACCCAGGAATTTTGTTAAACAAACTTGACAGCGTTTTTTGCCAACTGTTTTAAACATCGAGTCCGGGACGAGGACACGTCGATCGACGTAAATCAAAACTTGTAAATGTCGGAATGGCTGTAAATCGTTTATTCATGAACAATATGGCAGCATGTAGCTGGTTGCTCGGCGCTCATTTACATGTGTTCCTAGACGTTTGGGAATTGGAACAATAGCTCCTGGACGTCTTCGTCACTTGTCTATTTTGCATTCCTACTTGAGTTATCGGCAAATTTGCATACAACCAGGGTTGTTCCGTAGACATGGGCCTGCACTTGTCTGTGTGTTTCACTTCAAGTGAAAAAAAATCTTTTAAAAATTATTACACATAGGTATGTATGACGACGACGTGGTAGGCCAAGACGAAGGTGGCGGGACGACTTGGATTCATTCCACAACGACCAAATATTGGCCAAATATTGCACATGACAGAGAAGAGAGTGGAAATCATGAGGTGAGGCCTTTGCCCAGCAGTGGGAAACTCTATAGGCTTATTAAAAAAAAAGTATGTATTTAATTTAATTTCTGGTATTCTACCGTTATTCGTAAATTATTAGAGCGGGACAGATTTAATAGGATCCAGGCAATATTTCCTGTAAAATTTACAAAATAAACTTTTTTTACTTCCTTAAAACTGCACACACATAACGCCCAGTAAGATAAATAATACGCCATAAAAAGTACATTACGCCCCGGTTAACGAGACCCTCGGCTAATTTCGTGCGACTGGCGAAATTACTGATGTTTATGGATACTTAACCGTAAGTATGGGTTACTGGGTGACTGACGTTGATCAATCTGACGTTTTGGTTCCGTATTTCGTCCAATGACACCATGAAACGTCGCCGTCAATCAAAGTCTTCATGGTGATTAAATGTAATATTTTAGCATTAAATATATGCGTTTATGCGATGGGCACGAATAATCGAATTTACTTAACGACACCTATATGTTATTATAATATTTAAAATTAAACGGGACTTAGCTGCGTATATAGATTTGAATAATTGTCTCCGGCGAATAATGTATAATTTATACTAGAAATTTGAATGAGTGACACCTACCGCAAAAAAGTTGAATAAATGTCGCGTCACTCTAATTACGCCTTAATTGGAGTAAAGGAGAAGGATGCACAAAATTTTCAAATTTCGATGTTCGCGTTACGCCTTCTGTATTTTTCTATATATTGTCAATTGAATTAGGAATATTCATTTATGAATCAAAAGATTTTATTTCACTAAATCCTATTTTTGTTAAGAAAAACTCTGGAGAAAATAAATGCAATTCGAAGCAATCGAATGGATTTAAGTGACTTTGAACCGTCTCAATGTCAGTGTGGTCGCAATCGGCTTGCCCAGCATGGCGATTCATGTACTTTAATATGTCGACGAGATATAAAACTATATGTTCAGTGAGCAAACATGAGACTTTCGATGTTGTGCTTCTGTACATGTACGTATTTGCATTTCAATATGGACGTACCGACGCGACGCATCTCGTGTCCTTCCCACGTACAAACGTACACCCGTGCGTAAATTAAATCACTACCTACATGCATAGCGAATAGATAATAAATTGAAATAGGTGAGATATGCAGCAGAGCACATTTATGAGAGGTAGGGCACAGCGAAGTACCATCACGCTCGAGTCTGGAGAAGCCCAACTGGGAAAGTACCTCTCCTTACGGAAGACCACAGCCATAATAGCACTGCTACCTTTCAGGTATGTAGTGTTGTGTTCCTGATGGTGAGTAAGGTTCCCAGAGCTCCAACCCCCCTTAAAGGTCGGCAACGCGCTTGTGACTCCCCTGGTGCTGCGGGTGCCCATGGGCGACGGTAATTGCTTACCATCAGGTAATCCGTCTGCTCGTTTGCCACCTTTTGTCATAAAAAAAAAAGAAAAGAGCACCCTACCGTTGGAAATAAGAGACGTCCTTAATCTACCCATCACTACAGCTTTCCGATTGGCTGAGGACCGACACTCGTGAAGGAACCTAGTGAATAATGCTACCGAAGCTCAACATCAGAGTTAGACACGACCTTCAGATAGCTGAAGAGCATGACGAAAAAGAGGTCAAATATGAGTAGGTGTAGACCTATGTATGTTAGTATGTACTCTTTCCATTCAAAACGATAGGGTCGAATTTAGTTGTATATGTTTCCCGGATTATGGTTTGTTGCTTGAATGCGAGGTAGCGTAATGCGTGGTAGCGTTAATCAAAAACGCTTAAAGCAATTTTAGCATTTCTGGCATTCGTTCCCTTACCCAATAGTATGATGCATATTGCATTTCTGCCATGAAAATATTACAAACCTTTATACTTATTTTAGAAAAGTACGCGTAATACCTACCTCCCTACTATTAATAAATAAGTAAAATAAAATAAATATTTTGTGACAATCTTACACAAATCGACCCAGCCCTACGGTAAGCTAAATAAGGCTTGTGTTGTAGGTACTAGACGATGATATATATACATTATATAATAGATAGATACATATAAATATTTAAATACATGGAAAACACCCATGACACAGGAACATGAATCTGTGCTCATCACACAAATAAATGCCCCGGCTGGGAATCGAACCCAGGACCATCGGCTTAAAAGGCAGGGTCGCTACCCACTAGGCTAGACCGGTCGTCAAATTAACTTAACCTTTTTTTTTTGACGGAGCGAAATGCGTTTACGCATCCCCCAACCTCGGGGTAGGTTCTTACGGGAGGATGTGTGACTCCCCCTTGCGTCTAATAAGAGGGATATACCGACTAAAACACTCTGGGCGCACTCGTCTGACTATTCCGTGGGGGGTGTCACCGGCCCCCCACTATTCAGCTAACCTAACCTAAACTTTGACCACATTAACCATTCTCTAATTAAAATCGGTATCTAATTAGTCCAGTTGCACAACATAATTGCTCTTCATCCAAGAATGGGTGGCCAATGACCACACACTTAATTACAGATAAATTATGAATGGATTATCGGCATAAATCAAAATTGGAATTGATTAAATAGAAACGCGATCGCTCTCGATTCAATTTCGATCAAGTCGTTATGCAACTTATGGGACATTGTGGAAAATTTTAAGCAATATGACCGTTACTTTGTAAACAAAATGAGTTATTGCTTCATTATTGTTTACATTATAACGTTATTTATATGAAAATTAAATAATGCCCTAAGGTAAATTAGAGTGAACCAATGTATTATGCAGGCTTTTACCGTAGAATTAATATTTAAATCTTTCGTAATAAAATGTATTCTATGAACTATATAACATACATACACCATATTCGGTTTAACGGTAACGACAGGTCTGGCCTAGTGGGTAGTGCCTATGGAGCAGACGGTCCTGGATTCAAATCCCAGTAAGGCCATTTATTTGTGCGATGAGTACATGTAGATCTTTATGTTGAGTCATGGGCGTTATCGTTGGCTGAGTACCTACCCACAACACAAGCCTACTTGAGCTTACCATAGGGCTCAATCAGTTTGTGTAACGATGCTCTGTAATCATTTATTATTTATTTATCAAATTTTCGCGTTTATAACATTAGTAGACATGAATAAATAAAACGAATACTGATATTTATATTTTTGATTACAGGTACGCAAACGGATTCCGACTGAATGTTGTAAGTTACTTCTAGCTAATACAATACACGTAGATCCGGCTACTAGCTATATAAATCCTCAGTTGCCAAAAGTTATTTTAACTACTTTAAGTTTCTGCGTTCACCGCTTCAGTCAAGGGAACACGATTTTTTCATACATTAGATTAACTATGTTATATAGCTTTTTATCCTTTCGCGCAGCATTGCATTGAGAAATCTTATTTTAAATATCATAATTATGTAATTATATTATTATTTGAGATATTAACGATAAGTCATATACGCACTTTGGACGTCGCCTCGCCAAATGAATTCAATTTGTTTTGCCTCGTCGCGTGTGATATGTTGAGGTATTCTCAAAGCCAAACTAATCTAGTAATTCTAGTTCAAGTTATTCTAGCTATTGGTTATACATGTGATAACCAGAATACAGCATATTGAATATTAATTATGTCAATTTATCAAGTTGTATTTAACCGTAATTGTTAAAAAGAATATAGAAGGTTTTTATTTTTCAATTTAGGCACATTACATGCACTTATGAACGTTAAAGAAAAATCTACACCGGTTCTAACCCTACACCTCTGACCCATATCTGTTGCATATTTCCTATACAGACGCAGTTGGCAATCAACTATTTTTGTGACTCGATGCCATTGGTTACGTCCCCCGACTCGCTCTTAAAACTACTGTTTACATTTAAATAAATAAGCTATTCATTTTTGTTGTTGTTTTATGTGTTAACCATAATAGGTCACCTTCCCATGCGAGTCGGTAGAACGCAATGAGTGACACATCTCTTCTAACAGAGTTCTATATTCCTGTTCCCTGGGTGATGGGACATAGTAACAACACAAAAAAGTTTATTCACATGGCTATATTTGCGCAAACAGAACAGCCTAGTGTGTTGAAGGTATTAGCATAAACCGTAAAAAGCATAGAATAAACACTCACGCGTATTCCAGTGCGTTATGATGCCACTTATCGGCTTCACGTGACTTGCCAAACACTCGTCTCGTGGGATGTCGGTATTTCGCATCGTCAGTTTATTCTCAACCTTGTTAACAACGCTTATACAAGATCAATTAAAACGAACTATTATACATAGAAATGGCCACACAAATCAGCCGTTTTGTTTGCTCTTCGGTGTAGTTTGTGAACCTAAATAACATTTATGCTTAAGGTGTAGGTTGCAATGTCTACATTTGAGAACCATCACGATGAACTGTGAAAGGAATTTAACAAATGAATTGGAGTATAGCTTAAGGTACAACTAAAATAATATTAACATAACCTTTTTCGACGTAAGAACTTCAATCTATGAAAATTACTGCAGCTTTTTCATTGGCGTTTATATGAGCACAGGTTTCTGTGTCATTGATATTTTCTATGTATTTAAGTATTTGTCTTATTATTTAATATCATAGGCTGACCCAAGCCTTCTTGAGCTTACTATGGGGCTGAATCAAATCATGTAAGGATGTCCCGTAATATTTATTTATTATTACTACAACGTTCATGACTCAGGAAATAACATTTATAATAAATCAAAAAAATGAATACCGGAATAAAAACCCAAAACATCTAGCTTTGTAGTCACGGCCATCGACTAGGCTGGGAGGATCTTATGAACATCTGTGATGTTAAGATATGCTGTGCTAAGACAGTGCTTGTAGACAAATAATGAAATTGTTACCCCATAGAAAAAAATATGATCGTATTAGCCGTATCATACTATGACAGTACCAAATGTGTAAAACAAAGTCTAACAACTATTTAGAAGCCGGATTTATCTAGCAGAGCATAGTCAGACATTGTGAAACTCATGTATAAGCATCTGTTTGGATCTCGACGAGTGTGTAGTCACCTTAAAGACCAATTAGCGGTGACTCAGTTCCGCTCAATCGAAAGTGAGAAACCCGATCCAAGGTCTCAGGTAAATTTTACAGCTTATTTTTAACCAATTTCTTTGGCGAATAAATTGCTATGTGATTTTATTTTGGTTCAAAATTTATACCGTCTTTATAGTGATTCAGGTTGACTGGTGCAGAATTAATCGTCTCGGTGGACGTAAGGCTGTAATATATAGCCCGAGCGTCAAGGGCAGACGTCTAGTGCTCGCAGCTTGAGGCCATATCATTGTCATATTTGAATGTCTGATAGTAAATGTAGCTACGGTGAGACTTTACATCAACAAGCAAATCAGTAGTAGGTAGTAATTGTAAGTCTAAACTTCTTCGATGGGTTAATTTTGAGTTATAGAGCCATCAGCCCCGAAGATCAGCGCTGACTCTCAGGTCAGCATTTATGCTGAGGAGGGTCCATTTCGTGGTAAACTTTTAATTTAAATTTTTGCTATATAGTAATTGTTACATGTTTGTAGTCTAATGTAGTTTACCACTAATTTGAATACAGGAAATATTTCATAGCTATTACGTCCGCCACCAAAGCGAGCCGAGCAAGTTCGCAGATCTTAAGTGATTTTCTACCTCACGCTTAATTTGTTGTGTGCGGCCGTTCTTGCTGCTACCGGCACCTAAAAGTGTTATGTTATGACACTGTCAAACACGTGAGACGCTGTCAAAGCAACTTTCCTATTTACGGATATTATGTAGTTATTAGGTTTTTAACTAGAGTGTTTGACGCGAGAGGAAAAGCGTTCAAAAGGTTAAGACTAACTAAGTTAAAGTGTATACGAGTAACTATGATTATAGTTCAGATAACAACAACGACATACAATCTACTAATTATAAGATTATAAATTCTCATATGACATTATTATCTTAGAGGGATGACGTGTGGATGCAACATGTTTTAGTGTCCGTACTTTGATTCAATAAATCTCAAAGATATATTCTCGCTGGAGCGAGTAAAAAGTCTAGTGTCACAACAGTTTGGTGCACTGTGATACATTATTCTATAATAGATGGGAATGTTTTGTTGTAAGTAGGAATACATGTGTCCGTTTTCTATAAACAAGCATGTTTAAATTTATGTGATATCTAAACAGCATATAACTTTCTCGACGTTTTTGTTCTTGTACCACATGTGCACATTTCTTAGGTACTACATATTTAGGAATAGGTAAATACCCAGGTAGACTGGTTCGTTAAACATGTCTAGACGGACGACAACTTACTTCATTTAAACAACCAAATAACTCAATCTTTTACGACCTCAAATTAGTAGAAACGCACCTTCCATTTTGTGTCCTGTGTACAAGCACACAGACAAGACCCGTATCAAATGCATTGCAAACTACATATTGTACTGTATTTATTAGTAAACTAGGCCACCAGTTGGGGTCATACCTTTTTACTTGTGATGGTACCATCTTCACTTTATTCAACTATACTAAAAAAACCGACCGGGATCCCTTTTCTACTCAAGTGAGACACGGTATACAATGCCGCGCTGGTGCAAAAAAGATGCACGATTTTAATAATTTACGGCCGGACTATAAACTGAATATAAAACCCCCTGATGACGCCACAGGCAAAGGCTGCGTGCGCAGGAGCAGTCGTGCGGCACGCTCGGATGCGCGAGAGTCGAGATACGGGCTAATTGGCTCGGCCCGGCGGAGGTTAATGAAATTAAGAGTTGACGAAATGTGGTTTAGGAATTCGAAACATGTTTAAATCTATTAAGTTTTCTGTGCTGTAGGTTGTATGTAGGTCAGGGATCGAATACCGGTATGTGTCAGTTTTTATTGCGTTTCATTCAGCTCAATAGATAATAATTATCCTTACCTAAATACAATTTTAAAAATCAATGAAAAAGTAGTCATTTATTTCAATATTCAGATTTTTAGTAATAACGGTAACGATCCCTGATGTAGGTAACTATAGCAGGAATGGCTTATACATATAGAATTAAAATGTAAAACTAGCCATATACTTAAACAAATATATATTAACTTCAATTTTTGATTTGACTTGAGTTGTGTGTTATTTTTGTGTACGCTGTAATCACTAATCAATAATCATGCATCAAATTCGAACTAATGATTTCGGCTTAGTCAAACATTTGCCTAGTAGAGAATGCCAGCGTGAGGTCTGGCATTTGTACTTATTTTGAATTATCCAATACAAATTATATTTAAAATTTTGAACTGTTACATTTCGTCAAGCAATTTTAAACATTCAGTTTTGTCTAGCGATTCCTTCTTACATGTTTTAATTTAGTTATTATGTAATCAACACGATACAAGGACAAAATTGCAACTGAACTCTCATAGGTCGGCTCAGGTCGCCGTCAATTATGCCTTTATTTACTTACAAACCGCAAAAGGTCACGGATGTGACCTAATCTCGGATCCGCATACATTTCCGCGATTCGTTAGTGTATGCAAAATCAATTAGCCGGAAAATGAATGTTTGCTACCGCGACTTCAGGGAATCATTCCGATCGCTATACGAGCACGGCCGGTTACAGACTCAAACGTTTCCACGTAAGTGCGACCTCAAGACCTGTAACAATGAAACCTGAAAGTAATAAACACGTATATAGGTTCTGATGAGATCAAATCGCATCCGTTTTCTAAGCGGCTACAATACTACCTTAGAAACCAGTAGCCAATACTACCGTAGCCGAGATTTCGTTTGCGTTTTTACAATCGAGTAGCATCTTAGCTGGAGCCCTATTCATAAGGTGACGGGAGGGCCTACCGCAAAAATAGCAAATTTCGAAAGTTTGATTATGACACTCTAATTATGCCTTAATTAGAGTGAAAAAAAAGGTTCTTCTCGAGATTTCCTTACTTCGATTTTTGCGGTAAGCTTAAATATGATCCGATTTACCCAAGTTATAGCCTGTACTGACACGCTATATTTATTCGTACCATTGTGATCGTTACCAACTACAAATTCTTAGATTAGTTACAAATCTCTGGGCCTAATTAGATTAGAAACGAACTCTGATTGGTATGATACAAAGTCGTCTGTGTTAGCCAGGCGCTGGTACAGGCTCTCTTATTAATTGGTGACATTATCACTGCTACGTGATATGCTATTTCCGTTTTGAAAATGGGTCCGGGCGACGGTTAAGTTTGAAATGTCGTCGCGAAAGGTCTAATCTTGCTCTTGTTGCTCTGCGAAGGTTGTGTGTGGGTTTGCACCTAGGCTTTCTTAAAGAATAAACTTAGTGTCTTGTTGGTCTATTTGTAAACGTTATTGGTAGCCGCTTGAATACAAATACAAATACCCTTACAGTGTTCTGCATCTAAAAGGTAATAAGATTTTATGTAGCGTGAATATTGCTGCAGCCTTTTTGAAGTAAGGCATAAATGCGGATTTTATTCTCGCAAATTTTATTATTTCCTATTGAAAAGCTTCATTAATCCTCTGTAGGGCCGTGGTGAAACTTGTTTATGCTTTTGTTAGCGTCTTGGGTTCGATTCCCGCGTCGTGTCGCCGTTGTCGAACGATGCGTGCCCGATAAATCGCGACTCGACACCTCCGATAAAACAATGGGAGAAAGTTTCCATCGCACGACAAAAATCGCGTTTTAAAGGGTTTTCTGCAACGGTACAGTTTACTTTAATGGCCGCCATCGCATGTAAAACTTACTTTATGTTAATACAACCACAATATACAATGAGCAGTAAGTCGGATAAAATAAGAGGATAAAAATAGACGGCTTAACTTTTTATACGTCATTAAACTAAAGCCTAAGAGCTGTAAAGTTTTATGATCAATTATTTTCGAAAGGTAAGCTTTTGACATTGGGATATAGCGGCGTCATCAACATTCTAGTAAATATGAAAATAAAACAATCTTATCTAATCACACGGAGCGTGGCGCGGTATTCCGTCATCCACAGTCCATAAAGCAGCTAATAAAGAAATAAAATTTTGAACGGTGAACGTCGAAAGTCCGATCCAACACGCATCGGGTCTCGACGTAATAAAGCAATAATTGGTCACCACACAACGCAGCGAACTGTCTAACGAGATTGCATACTCTGCATCCACTGAACGCCTCTCAGGAGCTCTTCAAACGACCTCGCCGCGAACAACCAGACAAATACAAACACACCGTCTCTACATAAGGACGTTGCAAAGTTGAACATCTCCTATTTGATCAAGTAACCAGTGATTAATACGCGGCGATGTGACCGGGTCCTCTGGATTCCTATTTAATTGTATCTGCTTTCATGCATCTCTCGTCTATGGGAGACATTATCGTTTCAATCGGTTCAAGTCGGACGATGCATTCTGCCCGCTTGGATTCCTCGCCAACATTATAATTAAGATTTCCTTTAACGTGGCCGATAATCAGAGAATCATCGAGATAAGAAAATGACCTATTAAATCAAAGAGATGCAATATAGTCTCCCATTTATGGAGTGGTACAGACATCTAATGTTTGCGTTGGTGAATTAATTAATTCATGAATGAAGCAGCCTAATTTGTTTAGAAACCTTATACCTAGTTATCAACCTCCTTCGGTTGTTCTTGAAACCGTGCCGTGTGCTGCGATTATTCAAATAAGCGAGCATGCATATCGTGGCAGACGGCGAGTACCGTTGCTCCTACGTGATCCTAGCGCCTAGCGGCATCGACGCCCGTCATTACCCATCCATTAACTTAGTTTCAGGATGTGGCACACTTTCTCACATACAACCTATTCGCTATCGACGATAAGGACGTAACGGGATAATCCTCAAATTATTTTTCATCTATATTTATATTTCATATATAATATCAAAGTCTAACTATATGCAGGCCATTGACTGACGATCCACGAATTCGCTTTTACTTTCATGCCACCAGTGACATCTATCAATACACGACGCTCGAACTTGTTCTAATTTATCGGCATATTCTGCATAATTACAAGCCCTTACATTCGCATGAGAATAATCGAATAGATTACTGTTTGCGCGTCGTAAAAGGCGTGAATAATTACTTGGGCGACGGAAAAAGCGGTCGGATTCCACGGCTAAAACGCAAAGTTGTCCTGCACTGGTTGCGATGGTCGTGTTTTTGTTGAGGGAAAAAAATATGTCTGTGGAAGGAAGCGGCAGGGTTCGGTTGGGGTTGGGTTGGGTCCTTCGGGCCGGGACTGCGGTCCGTCAGATTCGCTGTGCTCGTTGCGTACAGCAGTCGTAGAGGGGCGTAGCGCCGCGCGCTCGCGTTACTTGTTGTTCGCGGCTAGCCGTCGAGAGCGCACGTGTTGCCGACGACTAATGCTCCGATTCCTACGTGTGCACCTGTGACTGCGCAAATATTTGACGTGATGTGAAAGACCATTGTTGGTTCTGTAGTGTTTATCAAGAAGCAAAACCGATTGTGTTAACGTGCTTAGTTTTTGTGTGCTTGTGTTGAAGGGATAAACTCTCGTGTTCTGAAGAATTTGTTGCTGCACGAGTTTCGGCGACAGCCAAAGCGTCCAAATCCACAGTTGGATGAACGCCAACATCCCCGCTGCTAAGGTGAGCGAAATCCGAACCCTCGATCGCATATGTAAATTTGCAGGAAACAACTATAAAACCGATGTTTTTCAGGCTTATCTCCAGCTATGCCGCTTATCGGGCCGCTTCGTTCCGCCTGCCTGATATATTTATATTATTAGTACGTCCCATTCGTGTTTCAGCTGCGATTATACTGCTTTATGAGACAGTAGGAAATATTCCTGTTTACATTATTTTTTGTAATGTTTATCCGGTTAAAAGGACCAGAAGCATGAAGCTTCAGCGGACCAATTAAACTATATGACTGAGTATTATGTACCAGAACGTATTATATAGATATAAATTTTCCTACTTAGCATAAAAACAGTTTACCTTATTATAACTTCGTGTTCTCAAGATGCGTGTGTCTATTGTCTTCACTCTCAAAGTATTTATTATTGGCCTCAATGGTATTTTATAGTGATCATTATTATCATTTACAACGGTAAATCATCTCGTACATACATAACAATGATCATTGAAATTTCGTCATTATAAAACACGCATAGAACTAACTCATTACCAAAGCAGAGCCGAAGTTATCGCAGCACAATCACTGGCGTCGACACGCTACTTAGCTATTTCCATTTTTAATATAATTTTTTTGCTTCTTATTAAAATAGAAAACTTAAATGATCATCTGGAATTACAAAGAAATGGTGCAAATGATATGTATGTAGATAGATCTACGTTCTAAATCCATTTTATCTAATTGCCAATTACATTACAACATAATATATGCGGTGTACTGTTTTTCACACAGTACTAGACTTCAATTATTTTTGTGCTGTCTGAGGTCAATATAGACGGAGTCTGTTATTATCTATGGCTCGTTATCTCGTAGTTTCAAGGGCACAATTACGAACTTTGTTATCTATGTTGTTTAGTAGTGTTAACTCTTATATCAGCCGGCTAATCCCATACAAAGCGTTTTATTGTTTCACTCTTGAGCGTCAACATCGTACGATATTGGATGATGCGACCTAAATACGACTTCAGAATAGGTATACATAATTAATAAAACTAAGCTACAATTTCGTTATACATATGGCTATATAATATGCCTTTCACTTTTCACACACTGATAAAATTTCTTGTTAGAAAATAATGAATCCTTTTTGAGTGAGCGTGAGTTTTCAAGAAACTTCGAGTTATTTTTTTTAATCGCTTGCGCATAAATTATTAACACAATAAAAGAAAAGACATGATAAGATTCGGATATTGCACCACGATTTCTTTTACGTAGATTTTTTTTTTAATTTCTCACTCCTGAATCTCCAAACAAGTGAAGATTTAGGTATCTGTCTATCTGATGATAAATGATAACTCCTGACTCTGCTGTCGATTAACTCTTATCGGTGACTCCGTCAGACAGCGCGCCGCGTACGTGACTCCCACAAGGAGCCTTTGCCTCCCTGGTCACGTTTGACACACTCTCGAACAGGAGCTCCTCAGTCCAAAACAAAACCAACTATTAACGAGCATTTGCGTACATCCCTAATATTGAAATATGCCGAGTACCATCCTTATCTAGTGGCGGTAGTATATGCATTTCTCAAGTGCCGGCGCTCTGACTCAGGGAACTCTTAAAAAATTTCGACCTCCCCAAAATAGATCGAACGTGACTGTCTACCCCTGGTTTTTTCGTCTTTGCGAATCGTCACTCATTCAATCGGAGGCGGTTGGCCTTTTGCCAGGACATCGCGGATGCCAAGGTTTGATCCACTTTTACAATCGAGCTTGGGGCAGACGCGAGTTGTATTTGCAGAATAAAATCGCGTCATTTGCAGTGACAACGGTGCTTGACCCGGTGTCGGACGGCCATAACACTATATTTATGCAGTCCACATTGCAGTTGCGGTGAAAATAACTTGTTAGCGATTTTATGACTCGTTTTGCTTGTCAAGAGTTTCGGGCATGCAACTAAATCTGCAACCTTGCGGTGTATTTAGATGCTGCCCCGTATTCTGGTATATTTCTCAGTGGTTGCAGTGTGTCGGTTCTCTCGGTGTTGGGACCGAAATTAGTTTTACGAGTGACGGCCGCTGCTATGACGCGGGAGCTGCTCGCATCAAACGCGAGGCAACTCATTGTTACGTTTATAAATAGTTTCTATGAACCGTTTACGTTACACTCGTGTGTTATGCCGGCTCTCGTTTCGTTTTCGTAATCTCTGCCTGTATTTTGTAAGCGGATAATTACTCGCAGCAACTAAACAAAAGTAATCTCCTGCATGTACGATTGGTCAAGCGAGTCTTTTGTTTATCCATTGAAAAGAAATGCATTTAATGTTCGTCGGTCATCGTCTTGCTAAATCAATATTGACACAATAGAAGCTTTACGAATACGAAGTGCACAATGTGAACAAGGATATTTTATTGGTGTCATGAGGCCAGCAGCTGTCGAACAATGCGCTCGCTCTACCAAAATAATGCTTAATTATTCATGTCATGTCGCCAAAAAAGTGTAGCGAGAAATTCATGGTGACCGGGCACGGCGGCCGGGCGACCTATTCAGGCTTGGCTAATCGCACTAATTAGATACCGATTTGGTTTCACTTTCTGATCCCATATCGAGTCGCAATTTCACTTAATCCGTGAACAACCTTGTGTCAGTTTTAGTTTCGGCGAATCAATCTGCCGGCTTTACCTCATTTGGTTTGCGTTGAATAATTATTTGCAATTAATTCGTTTGCTGTGGCACAAAAACTATCGAGGTCTCATTTGTTTTGGCTAAAGATTTAATGACTGTAAATATTGGTTAAGAGGTCGGTTATCGGTAAAAACACCGAAGAGACGACAATGCGCACAAGTTAAACAGACGATCTGGCGCTCTTCCGAATAAAATGTACTTAACATTTTAGTGTTGCATTGACACCAATATGTCACATGGCGTAGGGCGACGGGCCGGACGAAAAGTGGTTAAGTGTGATGGTGATAGAAAATCGGAACGAGACGCATCGTATATGGAAGGAAGAACTGGTCGTTTACGATTGTCCAAGCTGAATAACGGTTTTCATGGGATAAAAACTGTCCCAGTGTTGTTTCCATCCCACGTAATTGGCAGGTTTATTCGGAATGCCGCCTGACGAACACGTATCCCAAACGCACATCGGAATACCTTAAAAGGCACGACCGATACTCGTATTTTAAACTGCAATTTCAATTAATCATCAGCATAGAGAGGAAAATGCTAATTACTTACTTTAATGCCTTCTCTATTTTATTGCTCCGAGTATTACGTTAGATGTTAAAGACCGAAATTACCGTTTTACTAGATTTATTACGATGGCTTAATGGAATAGATTTATTACTATAAATAAATTGATTTGTCATATGATTTATGGGAGCAGAATTATTTAGTAATCAGGTATACACCGTTGTCTAATGTCTAAGCTGATCGATCACAGTCTAATGGCTGTTAAAAAGGTTTGAAAACACGTCTAAATCCCAGTCGGTAACGGCGGTATCTCGTGGTCTAGATATTTAAATGTCGTGACATTTATGCCCTAGTCACTTAGGTGGCGTGTTTTAACGGTAAAGTTAATCATATTCCAGGTTCTCGGTAATAACAAGCCTTGGCAGCCCCTTAAACCGGGAATGTGTGTTAAACGCTTCTAAACCGCTTCCGAGAAAGTCTACCCTGGTTTCTATTACAAACATGGAGAAAAAATGTTAAGGGTTTCTAGGCTACTTGACACTCGCTTGGTTGATTCCTTGGATTCCTTTCAGTAATACCCCTTAACAGATCGAGTTATATGAAATCAGTGCGTTTATTGATATTGGTACAATAAACTTGTACATATATCAGAGATCATCAACCTAATGCAGGTATTTAGCGGTTTGTCGCGAACACACAAACTGTTTGCACAATTGATTGTCTACTGTTATCGTTCTCGCCATTCTCGGAGAGCAACTAACGCTCGTAACAATGTAAATAACATCATCGAGCATTTGTCCAGTTTACAAACACTCAACTTTCTTTTAACTTCAACCGCTCAACATTAGGCTTGTCAATGCTTTTAGTTCATTTAGTTGCTAGAAAGTGTAAGTTAAAGTTTACATTCGCCATTACCTTCTAATGTTACTTTCGTTTTTTGGCATCGTTTTTGATACGGCCCCGAGATTTTATATCGCTATCATACAATACTGCGCAAAAACCCGGCAGGTCCAGGTGAGGCGCGCGAACTCTTTTATGGTATCGTTAAAAAAACGGCAGCTGGTCCTCCCCATATTAGTGCACTCACGGCGAAAGGTGTTGCAACCTGCACCGCCTTACTAGCATACGAAAAACCCTAGTAAATCAAGTGGAACTGTGGTACCTAAGGCAGAAATTAATTTATATGACACTGCAACTCGGCCGATTAATTGCTCGGTTGGCCTGTATCCATTTCGGAATAGAGTACGTTTTCGTGCGCTGTGGTAGCGATGTTAGTGCTAAGCAATTAATTAAAAACACATAAAGATTTTTCTGCGAACAGATTAGCTTCGAGAAAAGAGAGAAAATTCCTTTTTATGGGACCGAGCGAACTTCGAGACCGCATTAGTAGAATTCTTGACTCCCTTGCGATGTCGCGGAGTTTGTAAGTTAGTGTTTGTTCGCGAAACGCTTTGCTTTATTGGACACAATGTTTATTAGCCTCGTCTGTGGCTGACATGTTTATGGGCCATAAGTCACATACATCTAAATCACAAATCATCGCTTCCTCGATTGCTCATCGTACACCCACAGGCAGGATCGGAGAAACTCGTGAAATATTGCAGTGCATCCATTATTCATTAATTAACCTAGTATTGCCGACTCCATATCTGGTCCTAGGCAGCAGTTGCGATCATCACTTAGGCTCAGGACATCTAATGTTTCCGGAAGATCTCGCAAGTCGTGTATAGGTTATTTGACACTAGCAGTAAGCAATAAATACTGCGGTTTCTCGGAGACGAAGTATTTCTAAATGAAACATGTTATGGGCTTCCCGCATTTTGTTCGCTTTACTGTAATCTATTTTTTAACAGAGCTCGGCAATATTTATCCCATTTTAATTTACATTTCGAATTCATACTTACAACTCATATTATTAAAGGAAATTTCACGGGTTAATTTTCCTCTTGACTTGTTAACCTGAATCACCTGCCTTTTCGTTTTAACAAAAAGTAGTTCTCCAAGGTTCTAGGAAATGCATTTAGATCATGACCGCGACTCTAGTAAAGCGAATGTCGTCAGCAAATTTATCACGTCTCATGACAAATATAGGATTTATGCTTTTGTTTTGAAACATTTACGATGCTCTCACGTTTTGTAACCTAAAGTGCATCTGTGCCAAAGTACGTTGTGGCTAACCTAAAATTAAAACAATGTTACAAGTGTTAACTCCGCTGCACAAACACAGACACGCCGCTATTGGTGCCGGGGTGGATAAATCAACACGTTCCCTTTGTTAACTCCTGACTTTTGAACTCTAATACCACGAATCTACGGCCAGCCGTGTCTCGTGTTCGAACGGCTCGTAGCCGTGTAATGATCGCATGAACCGCAGACCCATTTATACTGATGTCGGTGAGTTGTCGTGTCGTGTTGGCCTCGTCGGTCACGACGGCGACACGACACTCTCACGACACTAGCAATTAACACGAGCGCAGCAGGGGGTGAAACCCGTTACTGGTTGTGACTTTGACATGGTTATACGTTTTACGATGGTGATCTAATTTAGGAGTCTGTCCTTGGATGGGAATGAGTCACTTGTCTCAGCGTTTTTATGTTAGAAATTTTATTTCCAATTAATTATCTTTTTTAACTCATGTGTGATTAATTCGCAGCGAAACACTTTTCGACGATAGCTTTATTAATATATTATAAATAAATAAATAAATAAATATTTCGGGCATTCTTACACAAATCGACCTAGTCCCACGGTAAGCTCAATAAGGCTTGTGTTGCAGGTACTAGACGACGATATATATAATAAATAGATACATATAAATACTTAAATACATAGAAAACAACCATGACTCAGGAACAAATATCTGTGCTCATCACACAAATAAATGCCCTGACTGGGAATCGAACCCAGGACCTTCAGCTTCATAGGCTTCATATATTGGTTGTTAATTAGAAATTTCACACGGAGGATGTTATATAATGTGTAGTTAATAATTTTAAAATATTCTCATAGAAACTAAAAATCCGGTCCTTTGTCTGGTTTGTCTTAGGTATTGTGGTTATAACCACACAACCTCATCTAGAATGGCAAATTTTTTTGGTACAAAAGTTTTTGTAGAAAGTGTTTTGGCTTGCGAAAGTCTGGTCGCTTTGAAAGGCTATATGCAAAATATCAATTACTAATTGGTCGCACCTCTTCCCCCAGCTAACGAGTACCTACTCGCTTTATAGTGACGATTCCTGACAGACCAGCTGTCAATTCGACTCGAAAATCTGCTGAACTCATGCTTTTGTTTTTAGAAAACTCTATATGTAAACAAGTTTACATAGCCAGGTCACTTTTTGATGGGTTGTTATACTAAACATAAGTATTTAGCATTAAGAAATTACGCTGCACTCCAGTATCGCAGAAAAGAACGAAGGATGTTATTGTGTTACAACAGCGGATTCTCAGGAGTCTCATCGACTTTCGATTATTCCGTTTATCCAGAAGCAAAACTACACAATTGATACAACGCCCGTGTATTTGTGGACTAAGCACGTTGTCTTATTATCGCATTCATCATGGGAATTACAAACGATAACTCCTTTATTGTAAACCGATGAAAGTCACGAAGTCCTCTACTCCCAATTATTCAATTCGCTGAATGTCGAGCCGATGACATGCGGGCTCCAAATGATACGGGAGCATTTGAATAAACAAATTACTTGCCACTCCACTGATGTTGATTTATAACTCTAGCGCACGCCCGCGGCCTTGCCTACGTTCATACAATACCACTGATTCAAGAACCTGGATCACTTCTCGTTTGAAATGTGACTTCCTGAGTTGTTTATGTAGCTTCAGTGCCTTATTGCTTTATATTTTAAGATCGATATTACTGGAGCAATGTTGTCAATAGTTCTGTCCTCAAGTCAACCTTGATCCTTGGTTTGATTACGTCAAAAGGGCTTGCGTGCTTTGATTCCATTACTCATAAAATCTAAATACAGATACATGAAATATTTACACAAGCTTACTGAAACCGTATACTTAAAAGTTTGGTAAGTAGTACATTTATCTGGAAACTTGATACCTGTCTCATTGCTAGACTAACAGACTGCTGCATAAACATTCAAAGTTATGTCAAACTCCGTCATAACATTACTAAAGTTTCATTTAATTAAACTTGTTTTATTAAGATGCTATAATGGTACAATGGAACTTAGGCTCTGCTGCTTTCTGATAAGATTCTATATCTTTGAGAAGTAGAGCTCGAGGGAGCGACCCACTTCGCGTATGGGCATTAAAGTTCCTTTGGGTAATGAATGGAATGAATACAGAGTATGTTTGAATGGCCGTTTAGTTCTGAAGTCTTTTGATACCTACTATGGTTATGTCATATAAATTTGTGACCTATATTTGTAACGTTGATTATCGTTGTCTGTATAAATAGCATAATAGAATTAACACATATCAAATATATTGGAAATTTAACGAAAAATTTGATGTAATGTTTTAAAGAAGAGAAGATTTTCTCGCAATCACAATGTAGACAATAAGGCCTGTGAATGTGTTTTATCTTCAACACATCCAAGGATAAATGTTTATATCACTTAATCACTGTAAGCGCTAAGCGAAATCCACGCAATATATTCTTAGGTGTAGTCCAAACTTTTAAGCTCGAAAAAAATGGCTGAAATGGATTATCGTTAGCTTGGATACACTTCAATACCATCTTAGGATTCGTGATGTTCGCGTGTCTTAAAGTTTCTCTCTAAGTACAAAGAACACGTTTTAGATGAGCGGGCCTTAGCCAATGTAATCCGCTTCCCCGAAACGGTCGTCAACCTTTGGTGGAGCAAAAAACGTTCCGTTTTAGCCGCGTCGTAATTATTCGCGCCTACATCAGGGTAAATTACACGCCTCAAACGTAAGTCACAGTTATAGATAGCTGTTTGAACAGTCTTATTTAAAATGTTGATCTGAACGTATCGATCTCTTGTAGCTATTCCGCAAAAATTGATTGATGACAGAGTTTTTAAACCAGCAATGGTAAAAAGCTTATAAATCAGGCCATATTTAAAACAGAAACGTTTTTTGTTTAAACAGCATGTCTGAGCACAATGAAGGTTATTCATAAGATAGTAAAATTGTATGCGCTTCGCAACTGATGTAAAAAACATGTACGCTTGCCCTTTGAATTGGTGCTGATCTTCCTTTTTTCTATTGAATTGTAGCTCCACAATCCTTTTATAAGTTGTGCTTGACTTGTATGAATGCTGCATTCTGGAAATGTTTTTAAAAAATGTTTGAAGTTTCTTTATGGATTATGGATGTAGATTATATAGAATATCTTTAGAGACCTACCTAACATGATGACAAATTTTCCATTATTTTTTCCGTAGCGTATTTTGAACGTGATCAAAACATCTCAATCATTTTTTATCAGGGCTTTGCGACTTGTTTTGCGAAAATATATTTGTCATCGTCGCATACACTATGCAAATCTATTCAAGTTTATGTGCCATTGATTTTTATTATTTGTTACAATTTGACAATATATCTAAGCTAGAGAATAATTTATCAGCTGATAAGACGTTATCGGACATACATTAGTTCACAGAACACTTACGAGTACGTGTATTGTTTCTTCTATGATCTCAGAAAATCTATTATCGTATTTATTTATTTATTTATATTAGGTATACATAACATTTAAATTGATTATGTTTTAAATAACTTTTCAAATAAATGTCGTGACACCTCTGTAATAAACTCGACTTTAAGAACTTTATACTTGAACACATGAGCAATTTGGATTTGTACTTTCCGAGAAATAAAACCAGTTTACTCTTCTAATTTCACAGCACTTGAAAATAGAACAATTGTCGAAGAAGCTGGCAAGGCGTTATTATCTCATCATAGTATGTAGGTGAGGTTCGGTCGTGGACGCGATTCCACTGCCCGGGGGCACGGGCGGGTCACGGCTGCAGAGACCGCCACTCAGACTATAAGTGTTGCCTCAAATGGTTTGAGGTAACTAAATACTTCACTTTAGATATTCTTGTTAAAATTTAAATAGATTAGCATTAGTTCCCTTCAGTCTAGACAGTACACAATTTAACCTAAACCATTAATTAAGCTTTATAATTTATTGATGTAGATCACGAGTGTAACTGAACTATTAGGACTTGTAACAGTTGCTTTATACTTTTATTTATATGTTTGATGACCGGTCTCGGCTAGTGAGTAGTAACTCTGCCTACGAAGCCGATGATCCTGGGTTTGAATCACATTAAGGGCATTTATTTGCGTGATACGTATATGTATATATTACAAATTATGTCGCCTAATCACAGAAACAAATTTTATCATACAAAATATATTGGAATGAGTTTACTTCTCGATCTATTTTAACTCTTATTAAATAATCATAACACCACTGTAACCTCCCTTGAATTTTGCCTATACTGTTGTATAATAGCATGAGTTAACAATATATCGAATTGAGGTGTGAGTTACCTCATTTAACAGTTCGCAAACATTAACCACAGCACTAAGCTGTACGACATTGTTGGCACTTGCTTGATCTGACTCACTGTCTGTTTATGCCCTATCCGATAAGATATTCGATAACTTTCTATAGCATACATAGTCAAAGCGTTATAGATCTAACCTCGAGATTACTGGAGCGTAACCTTATATTATTGCCAAATGATATGTCGCTTTATTAGCTTATATCTATGTTTTGTATCACATTTGTTTCAAGGATAAGAGTTAAATTAGAAATATATTCGGGGGTCGACAGGTCTTGGACAAAGCCGTATTTAGCTGGTAGAGAGTATTTTAGTACCTACATAATTTGATTGTTAAATGCGATATGTACAATACCTCAATATCGTGGCTTTCATTATTGTCATTCGTGCATTCCGATGACTGTATATACCTGAACATTGGTATAATCGAAAAACGTATTAAATTTGTAACCGGCCTATGGGCTTCAAATCACTTTAGTTGCTCTGAGAGTGCTGAATAGTAATCATCAGTTGAGGCTAAACATAGCCGTGTATAATTCAACCAATTTGATTTCTCGGCCACTTCGAACCTTGTCACAGTGACGTTAATTAGAGATCTTTGGCGTCTTTCATATAGATTTTCACTGTGACAAGGAACGGAGTGGCCCATAAATCAAATTGGTTGACTTGTACATTGCATATTATTGTCATTTTGTTATGGGTTATTGGCCAAGTAACCGATGTGAAGTTGTAAAAGGAATAGTCCAAGAACTAAAGGCCCACAATGTAGAATAAATATTTGAGTTTTAATCGCCACTGACGACCGCTGAAGTCGATTAGGGCCATTGCCATTGCTCACTGACCCAAACAGACTGAGGCATTTCTACACTTACCTCGACGTCTAAGTGACTCAATGGTGCTGTTGGTATTATTTGGAACAAAGCGTTCTTGATGTGGAATGTCTGGAACTTGGGAAGAAGATTCTTGTTAAATAACCACATTAATATTTCCTTAAGGCTTGGACACATAGGCGCGTTTTGTGAGCGTGACGTTGCGGGGCGCGACGCTGCCGCCCGAATGTGTGCCTTATTTCGTTACATTAGCCACACCGCGCCGCGCTGCGCCACGCTCACAAAACGCGCCTATGTGCCCAAGCCTATAAGCGATAGCGCTTAACGCTAAGTATAGACTTAACGCTACCTGAAAATATTTTAGTAAATCTAAGAAATAGGATTAGAACTCATCACACATAGCAAGAAATAGTCTATACATTTATTTTTATACTACGACGGTGTCAAATAATTTTACGTCCCACTGGGTGGTAAGAGAGATTTACCGCCCTAGGGCGTGACAGAAAACCTCACTTTACACCCAGATGAAGACGTAAAACTATGTATGCAACACGGGCGGTAATAAACAAGGCCTCAGATCGCTTGGTTCGGGCTACAAATACTCCCGATCTGAGCCATTCTTTGTTTTACCGCCCTGGGTTCGTAACATACTAATATATGGCCGGCCTGATAAGCAATTAACGTAGCGTCTGAACGCCTCTAACTCTAGCTAGAGAATTCAAACCCTTTAAGGCTCTCTTTTCTTTTTCATTCATTTAAAAAGTTCCCCCTTCCATTGTTCTGTTCTGACTGTACCGGTTTTAAAGCTACAATATAACAGTGGCATAGTTACAGTTAGCACAGGATGCGGTTAATTGCATGCGGATCACGCTTCCGTTGCGCCGGCGCAGTGTGGACCGATTATCGAGGCTAGCGTGTTCAGCGGGGAATCGAACCCGGAACTCCGTCATCAACTAGGTACTGCAGGCAAATGAAAAAAAGCTAAATAAAAAAAATAGGGATGTTTGGGAAGATTAATAAACAAAAAGAATAAATGAAAATATTTTTATTTATTATCAAAAATAAATATAGTCGGCGACATACGTAATGCATTCACTGCCACCAACGCACATGTGCGTTCATTTCAATACATTTATGGAGGGGCTGTCAGCGAATGTGTTAAATATTTAAAAAATTAACGAATAATACCAGAAAATACAAAACTATGAGCATAAATCTGAAAGTGAAAACTAAAGAACTTGAATCATCGTAAGTTCGCAATAGAAAAGTTCGCGCATCAGGTGCTTGTAAAAAGGAAATCAATAATGTTCCCAACCGAAAATGCTCACCCCTTTTGAAAGTTGGATTTACTTTGTTATGCTAATTCAAAAGCAAATCCAACATTTCCCCCTTCCCATAATATTCCATATTAAAACTGCATCTCTCTTTTATGCACGTTAAAAAGTTACATTCACGTGTAAACAATATTATTATTTCCACAAAATAATTTAGACTCTAAGTGACTGGAAGAAGGTTCAAAATTAGTTTTATAGTAGGATAAATTACGAGCGTGCAACATTTACTCTCCCTTACAAAATCTGCAGAGGCATAGAAGAATTTACGATATACTAACAAGGTCTTAAAAGTTGCACTTCCCTAAGGTTGATAAATCGTTTTAGAATAAACGGTTAGTTTAGAAATAGGATTTAAATAAAGGGTTGCCTATCCTAGCCAGGGTGTCAATTTATTGCCTATTACAGTACAATGGCAAAGGAAAATTTATAACGTGGTAACGTCCGCCTGGGCCCTTTACGGGCTTGTAATGTGATTTTATAAATCCGGTATTTCAGAACTGTCGACGAGGATCAGCGTTAATCATCGGAGAATCTTTATTGTGATATTATACAATAACTTGTTGGTTTGTTTACCCCAAATAAATGGTGAAAATGCCATTTACCTATAACTTATAGCGTGATCCCATTTTCAATTTAATCTTTACACGTCATTTTGTACGCTTTGTTGGAAATGTATGATACAACTTCATTCAAATTGTAATTTTTGTAGTCAATTTGAAGAAGAAGAATTATTAGACATACTATATATATATATACCAACCTCAAAATGTTTTATCTTGAATATTGAAACATTGTTCCAAACAAACTAAACGAAGGGTAATCTACCCAAACTTAGCCAACCACCAAACAAAAACCTACACGCTCGAATAGACGACACGCTCAAATTTAGAGCCAAAGACGCATTTTAAAACCTTGCATTTAGTTTTGCCAAGTTAATGGCCGCGCTTACATTGAGCATACCATCTTGCATCTTTACAAGCACTACTAATCTACCATCTATCGGTCGCAGATAACAGAGATACACACACATAATCGTACCATATCTACATACACAATAACATCACAGGAGGCCCCCTAATAAAGGGGCCGGAGGGCCCGAGGATCAGAGGGACAGAGGGTCGCTATCGCGTGCCCGGCACGTGTGTGCAGCGTGCGTTTTGTGTGCAACTGATGTGTTTATTAGTGTGCGGAAAATGTGATTTTGCTTTCTGTGCGTTGCGTGAGAATGAGCACATATTCGTAATCAATGGACTTTGAATTTAGCTATTGTGCGAATTTACTTTATGACTTATATAATAAATAATAAGCTGTGCATCCAATTATCGTTAATAGTGTGCATACATGTCGGTTAAACTTAACATTCTTATGTACAACTCAGATCAAACGGCCACAGAGGTCGCAACCTTTTGTTGAGTTAAAGAAATTTTTACCTTCTGTGCACAAATTAGATATCGTTTTGGAATAGCATCAGCAATTGCACGTCGAAAGACGCGGAACAGTATTGTTCTTTTTTTTTTTATGACATATGCGGCAAGCGAGCAGACGGATTGCCTGATGTTAAGCAATTACCGTCGCCCATGGGCACCCGCAACACCAGAGGAGTCACAAGCGCGTTGCCGGCCTTTAAGGGGGGTTGGAGCTCTGGGAACCTTACTCACCATCAGGAACACAACACTACATACCTGAAAGGTAGCAGTGCTATTATGGTTGTGGTCTTCTGTAAGGAGGAGGTACTTCCCCAGTTGGGCTGCCCCAGATTCAAGCGTGATGGTCATCGCTGTGCCCTACCTCTCATTAAAATGTTCTTTATAAGTATAAACTTTACTAACGACAGCTTTTTAAATTTAAATACAATGATGAGAACGATCATACAAAAACAATTATAAAGAAATAATTAAACTTGTAATACTTATGTGGAACTTATAATGAATCTTATAACATGGCAAAGCTTATGTCAACCTGACCTAAATACATTTTTTTTTGTAATAACGTAAACGCTAAATGACACTTCGAGCAGCGATGATTAATTTCGTCACCTCTTTGTTGTCGACCATAAAGCGTAACCCTCTTATTCAATCGTCTACATTGATAACTGAGACTTTGTAAACCTTATTCCAAAGAAATAAAGTCTAACAATGTGCAGTTATTAGTTGTTGTTAGTACAACAGACACAACGTCGTCCGATCGTCCCCCTTGCACACGCAGCGAATGACAAAGACAGAACAGGGGCGATTCGTGGGTCAATTGTTTTGTGCAACGGCTTTTATTGGAAATAAAAAGTGGAATGAAATATTCTGGTGCCCTGGTTTTAAAGAAGCTTACGCGCTTATTATACAGTGTGACATTTGAGACATGATCAAAACTAGCAAGCGAACGAGGGCGAATAGAAATAGTTATTGGTAATTGTAGAAAATAATTAAAAATTTTTTAATGACAAAGGTGGCAAACGAGCAGATGGATTGCCTGATGGTAAGCAATTATAGTCGCCCATGGGCACTCGCAACACCAAGGGAGTCACAAGCGCGTTGCCGACCTATAAGTGTGTTGGAGCTCTGGGAACCATTCTTATTCTGTACGTTTTAATGTTTTGTTATATGCTACATAGGTACATATATTACTAACCTGTAGGATTGACCTCGTGTCAAAGAATATTGATCATTATTTAGCTGTGACTACAGATTGTTCCTAAAGTTTTGTGAAACATGTCCTGCTCGTAGTCATTTTTCTCATATTAAAAATATTAAAACTGCATTCAATGACATCCTGTATTGGTCTTTACGTCTTTTTAGTACAAACTGCCATTATTGTGCACCGGTACAGCCGCATGCGTATTGTGTATTGTGCGCGAGGGCGGAGATCAGAAATGCTCCCCTGATGCGTTTTATTTTGGATTCTCCCTGTATATTGTAGAATAAAAAAATTAATTGCTCGCAAAAAATATACAAACACGCCTATGGCGCTGTCGTGTAGCATTCACTAAAGTACTTACATTCATAGTAGTTATTTGTAATCAGAAATGTGCAGTGCATGCCTTATCACACGATTGTACATGGCCTTCACAACTTACATGCAAATACACTGTTTACGAGTACATGACAACGTGATTTAAGTATCCACCGACGTGCCTTTTTGGCTGTACAGTCAGCAGCAGAAGTGGCTAAGCGTTTGAGGTGTTCAAAATGAGGTCAACACATCTCTATTGTCAAGAGAATAAGAGCGCGTGTAGGTCATTTTGAACACTTCAAACGCTTAGCCACTTTTGCTGCTGACTGTACAGTTTTGTGAATCGAATTTGTGGTCCTAGTGGCAAACGGTAGAAGTTTCACACTAGTTGTTCGTCACTCCTTTTTCACTAGGGGCACAGAAATATCATTATTCATAATGATAGTGTCGTTTCCTTTACCCATTTTTCTTTTTATTATTGATCTTGTTTTAATTAGATTTTGTGCATATCTTCTGTAATAAGCATTAGTATATTTGTGGGAATTTAGAAATCATATGAACGTAATTTAGCTAATAAATGTAAAACGTACCTATGAGTGTTGGTATTTATTTTTCTTAAAAATGAAATATAATAAAGATTTTGACACTAAATACAATTGTCCGTTCTGAAGGGAATTCCCAGAGTTCCGAGTTCGAGTGTCGCCCGAGGCAGTTGATTTTTATTTTTTTATATATTTCTAAGAAATAATATAAGCGTACATAAGCGATATTTTATGCCTATTTAAAAAACTTCAAAATCTGAGTCGGACCGCAGTGGATTTGCCACCTTTTTCTTAAGTGTTTCATCTAATTGCAATAAATTAATAGCCTAATTTACTAGTCAAATTCACTGTATAATTCACACGACTGCTAATACAAACTATATTCTGTAATCATTTCTGCCCACACCTCGCCAAGCATACTTGCAGTGTTTACCGCATTCCGATATTTGCTTATACAAACTAATTACTAGGTGCAGGATACGTAATTGCATTATGATTTAATTGGTGATTTCATTGTACACACAACTTGAGCTCATCTGCTATATTAAGATCGATAGACATGTGTACAGAGTCATGTGTAAAATAAAATTATGAATAAATTACATAAATATGTTAGTTTTAAAATTAATTCTAAATAGTATCTAGAATTAGAGGTAGGTATCAACTTTTATTAAAAAATAACCGGAATTAATAACGCATTCATACCACAGTAGAACCATCAGCTAATGTAAAAAAAAATATTCTCAAAATTCACTTTTCCGAGAAAATCTAAGGTAAAACATTAAGAAACATACGAGTACAGTCAAATTAAGTTTCTCCTTTGAAATCAGTAAAAAAAATACAATAAACATACTACATTATTTTTTTCTTGAATGATAGAGCATAACGAGAGCATTGGTACATAAATAAAGTTATAATAGTTATAAACGGGGATATATTCTATCCTGTTATTGGATTTAGCTTCAATATTTCCCATTCGTCACAGCTACCAACTGTCATCCTTAATAGCTCGATCGCGTCACATGGAATGACGTAGGGTAACTTTTTAGGGGATAAGTCTCTAAGGGGTAGCTTCCGTTATACGGTATATCAAACTTTTGAATTACATATCGTCTTGTGAACGTCAAAGTTTCAAAATTACACAATTTATAGTCCCAATATTCAAACACTTGTATAGATTATATGTATTGCAGGAATTTCGCTCGACGACCCCTTTATTACAACATCAAAGAAAAATATTCCTACCCGCATTCAGCATACCTTAGCACAACCTCCCCTGAGGACACAGTCCGCCGCACACCCCACTGCGACCGTCTCAGATCTTACGTGCACTCGCTTAAAACACGTATGTTAATTAAAAACTAAACATACTTACGACCTTTTCGATAACAAGCTGCACAAATCGACACACTTAACCATCGATACGTCGCAGCTCTTATGTCATTGATATAAAGGTTATTATAGCTTGTGTTATGGTATGCAAGTGTAACCCTAAGTGTTCGAGCACCGTGACTGCACATGCGGCATCACCTGTTGTCACGTTCCCATGGATCGGTGCGTTTTTAAATACCAGGGATTCATCGGTGGGGTAAAACGTAAGGATAAAAATGTTTGAATGTAGTTTGTCTGTGAGTCATCGCTTGTGTCCTGTTGCATAACTTTGAATGATATGGCATAACCCATGACGTTAAAAAAGTTAGTTAGTGACTCCATAGTTAAATGTGCTCTCAATTAGAGCCTGTGTTTTCTCTCAACCGAATTACGGGAGTTTGCAAACATCCTCTAATACCGTGTACGTAAATATTTGGACTGCAACCAGTTAGCATTGAATCGAGTCCAAAAGCGCCCGGTAAACAGCTTGTTTTAATTGACGGGAACAGAAACACCTAGGAATCTCCTAGTAAATATAGGTATATACATAGAGAAGCTAACCTCTGCGTGCTTTCTCTAAAGATACTCTCTGGGTAAGAAAAGACTACGTATTAGTTTTATTTTATTGACCAACATATTAACAAAGAAAATAATTGCGAACTGATTTTTTTCACTTTAGTAATCTCTATTTTTAAACTCGATAAATCTGTCTGATTAGAATAAATATCTGATAAATGAAATTTTGTTCTTTTTATTATACAGTTCAAAATTCGTGTGATAGCAACACGCTGTCTAACGCCCACTATTGTTCTTTCCTTTCAACAAATCTTCCTAGAATCAATATTAACGTTTCCATTCAGCTTTTCCAAGCTACCGTAAATCCGATCTCACGACTAAAGGGTAATTTACAAAACAATCCATTATAGTTAACGGGCCAGTATATCTTTGACTTTCATTTAGCATACTTGGTTAAACCCAATGGTTTGTGTTTTGTGCTGTGCGTTCAAATTTTGTTTTGAATAACTCTAAGTACTGTCCATTCCCATGGTTTTCAATTATTATTCCCACGGCCACTATTATCCAGCAATCAAGCGACTGATTGCTCGGAGGTTTATTATATGCAAGGTTTAGCATTGCGAAAACTGGCAATCTAGCCAAATCTAGCATTAAAATGCTGACGCCGGCGGCATCGTGATTTTAGGGCTTTGATGTAAATCTCAGTTCTGTTGCGGTACGACCTAGATTGTTTAGAATATGGTAGTTTAACTTTGTCAATTTAAGTTATTTATGTATAAATGAAGATTATCTGTTACTCGTATATTTTCTTGTGCTTCATGTGTAAGTACAGAAAAGGTCTGAAAACTAGTTGGTTTCAACATCAACCCGGCAAGGGTATAATCTTCTTAAAGGTAAATTGTCTATTCTTAAGAGTTTTATCCTTTTTAAATACTTAGAGATGCAGTTAATAATTAGCAGCTGGGCTATATCCTAAACTGGTCTATTTGAACATATCGCCATTCTCGTACTTAATTAATGCTCCAGACAATTGTCAACGACACACTAGACGCCTTTAATAGATCTTCATTTCTCCCTCTCAATTAAGTTCGCTTCGCAGCCGCTTATAATCTTTGCATATAAATAGACCAAGTACATAAATACATGTCTTTGACATTAACAAAACGTAAACTTGTCCCTCGTTTGTTACAAAAGGTAGATCTTGGCAGGAATATGTCATGGTGGCATTAGGGTAACCTTTGTTCCGGATCGCGCGTGCAATTTGTAATGATCCACGATCCCTGGCTGCCTTGACCTAAAATCGTGAGCGGGTCGTTTACGTTTGTGCTGTGCGGCTGCAACAAAACGTTTAGTGCAGGGATTGGCCAACTTTTGAGAAAATCTATTCACAGAACAAATCACTTTCAAGAGCATCATATTATTACTTGGGTTCAGTTTAACGTTTGAGTTTTGCGTTTGTAGAAAAATGAGATAAAGATAAACTTCCTCATTTTGCTAGAAAATTATCATCAGTTTACTCGACAATATTTTACTGTGTCGTAGATTTTCTTGGCACATGTCTAGTCGGAAATTAAATTTTACTTTGCATTACTCATTTATGACACGGCATTGAAATCTTAAATAGAGAAAACAATAAAACTTTCATTGCTATCATTAAGTTTCATCCGAACAGTAGTATATCAAAACACAAATTATCATGTGTTGACGTATTTCTTTTCTTGTTATTTAAATACGTAACGTATCTCACCTAGATACGAATTAATTTTGAATGGCTATTTCTTGGGCCTATGAGATTTATGATTTTAAGCGCCGGTATATTTATAATATTACGTTCATACTCGTATTTAACGTAACCCTCCGTTATCAAAATAACCTTTGGCATCATCCACGTGGTTTATCACAGAGCATTAATAATCAGAAGGAGCACATTACTCGGGCTTGCTGAGGTAGATAGCATTGTCAATAACCATCCACTGTCCATTAATTCTCTTACGTCACAACCTTCAGTCACTGTTGTTATGTAAACAGTATCGTTTTCGTTTAATAACATACTCGTTTACTCGTACGTGTAGGTTTGTATCGTTATATGTATGTTTACTATAGTTTTATAGCAGTAGGAACGAAAATGTGGAACGGTGTTAGAAGCTATACAATCAACAGCAATAAGTAGTTCGCTTTTTGTTAACATATTATGAGAAAACAAAGTTGTTGGTATTATGAAGAATATCATTAATGAGACTATAAATACATGTTTTGCACGTTAAAATTGACTTGTTTCAACACTGTAAATTACTGCTTGCGATCATGTCTGTTTATACCAAGGTTATTATTAAGATGAAAGTCCCTGCGAACAAATAGTACCTAACAACACATACGTGCATGCACCAGATTCACGCTTTTATCATTCTACATCAAAGAAACCGAAGCAGCGTGTGTTCTCCGAGCGATCACCCCGCACCGGCATGCGAATGTAACAATTAACGTGTTCGCCGTCTGCGTGACTCACGACCGCCGCCCGGCTCCTGTACGCGGGCGCAGCGTTCAAACACAAGACACAGTTCGCGTAGAAAGTGTCAAAACTGTCACTGGGAATCCCGCGCAACATGACAAATAAATCAAAGGAGCTATAAAGGGTATATGAAGGGCTTACTGCAGATAAGCTACTTAAAAGAAGTGTTTTAACTTATTGTAGCATCATAATTAAACGTATTTTATCGAAAAATATGTAGGCCTAATAGAATTCAAGTTGCTTTATAGGGGCAATAGGCATATAAACATAGGGGAGGTTGGAAAGAAAATTTGAAAAAAAATGCATCTAGTCATTTTGGAAGCAAGAGAAAGTGTAGTAGCGGTTTTAAGTTATAATATTGTAACCTTACTCGTATTACGTTACACTTACAGGTCTGATTACTGAACCTTTTATCAGTCTACAAATTAAATAAATACGTGTTTAAAAACTGTAATAACATTACCACACAGTCAATTAGCGATAATTGTAATTGTACGAAGTAAAGAAATCGTTGCGTCCGATATAAAGGCGTGTAACATTGAACATGACACATACCTACAATGTGTGTCAGTTTCGAGTTACGTGATTAACGAAAACAAATCAATCATTTAGTTGTGAGACAAGTGAACAAACAATTGACTAACGCACATACAACTAAACAGTCGAACAATCAACACTCGTCACCATTTAACGGCAACGGACTAGCCCTACGAGACTTGTGTTATATGGACTTGCGTAATGCTTATGAGTTCCAGTCTAGGGCAATGTTAGGCTACTTATTGCACGTTTTTATTGTACCATGATTAGTTCAAAATCTCTTAACACCTGTGGCTAATAACATAGTAACACAATTATTTATTTATTTATAAGTGTATCGAACTGAAAAGTTAATAAAACCGTATCTTATTGAGCACTTTGTTAAAAACGCTACGAAATATGACAGAGAAGAATTGCTATTTTGATGGTTTGTATGTACTTACATAATACTCCGTAGACTGGCCCCATAGAATAATAATAACCTGATAAAGAACCAGTAGAATGTCAAGAATATCTAGAGCACTGCGGCCAGATCTGGCCAGAAGAAAGTTCGACAAGCTTTGTTTACGTAAGCGTAGTTTTATTATCCAATTGAAGAGCAAAGTCATCGGAACTGTGATCGTATCGCAAGGTTTCGTAACGTGCGGTATCGGGAAGTGTATCGAGTGGTGCAAACTATGGGATTTATCACCAAAAACGACAAGATAATTCGGCTGTTAAAAAATTTCGGCCATCTTTCTTTTTTACTACAATTAAAGAGTAATTAGAGTGACAGAGACAATCGTTCGATGTTTGCGAATTGTGATTTTCGCGGAAGGTCTTCTGCAAATGCCACCCAACTGGACGAAGAGTTGTGAACGCCGATTTTGTAACTTTTAAAAGACTTAGACTACTTAGAGACTTAAGTTTTCCTTTCAAAATATATCTATACCTCCAGCACGACCTCGTCAGCTAGTCCTTACTTACATTTACTTTCTAAATAAAAATAAGCTGCATGCATCTTTAGACCAAAACCATAATAACCTTTCATTAACTACGTTAATAATAATAATTAAAAAACAAACTGCAGACCATATAATTCGATGCAAAAAATATTAGTAAGAGACGTTTCGAGAGAGAGTTCTAATATGTCAACACTTGAAAATGATAATGATAACGGTATTCAATTATAGCCAAATATAAGCTGATTAGCACATAACAAGTGATAGTAATACCTAATTCTTTATCGTTATTTGTATTCTTTATCGCTTGCTTGCCTGCTTGCTTTCCTTTTATAACTTATCTTAAACGTGTTACATGTATTTAATATACGTTTTAAGCTAGTATTTTTGTGTTTCCCGCCTGTAACTTGTGCCTGCCCAAATTTCATCGATCAAAATCGTGCCCATTAAACAATTCTTTTGTGCACAGTGACTTGCAGTCGCATGCGTCGGTCGAACGCTCGCTGACAACCCGGCGTATATTTGTTTACTCAACGTCTCCACATTAATTACTTGAAGAGTCACAATAGTGAGAATTGGATGAATTAAGCTGACATGAATAGAAAGATAAGTGACTTGATAAAGACCGAGGTCGGAATTCAGTTTTTTTTATAATTTTGAGTTAAATAATCTCACGGTCACAGTCCATTCTTACTGAGCTTAACCGTAATATAATAGCACCAAAGATTATATCATTAAGCGCTTAGGTGAAACAATTCAACTGAAGGATCGTGTATGTAGTTCTGCAGAGAATGAATCTGGAACATACGTCAGAATTTGAATATAGAATGCCGACATGCGTTTACACACTCGTTACTACCACATACATGCCAGGTTCTTTAGCTATGGTTTTACCTATGCGCTTAATGATATAATTATACCTAGATATTTTTCTAGCAGGAACGACATTTGCTTAGTGCATGTCACAATAAAAATATCGACAATCTACCTAGCCTACGCCTCGTGCCACCGATCTTGAAGAAATTAAACGTAATCCATATACACTTTTGATCCAATTTACTTTTATAATTTGCAATGTATAGTTTCCAAATTGTATGTAAAATGTAAATAAATTGGTAGTGTTATTATTGTTATCTATTTTTAACGCACCCTATTACCCTCGTATTTGTCTTTGTATTGTATGACGTTGAAGAAGGTACTTATCTATAACAGGACTGTCGATGTTTTTATTTTGTCAATCACTTACAAGAAATCGTTCGTGCTATAATCTTTGATGCTATTATATTACGTTTAATCTCTCTTAAAACTGTTGCTGAACTGACACTATTCCTTCTCTTATTATCTTTATACGATCTATGGCATTCTCTGATTTGAATTGGTTATGTCATTTTCTCAAAATTTATAGATATCCAAGTACAACTGTTTAATCCAGGGTTCATACTTGACAAGCAAATCATTTCAATGATTGCAAAACGTACCAGAAACAATTCAAAAGCATTCAATTCCGACAGACAAAACGGTTGGAAGTAAAAGTATAATAAGTAATGCAGATTGTATCGCGCTCCGTAAACAGCTATTCAGAATCCTCCGTTACGCCACTATCAGAGTATATTTATACAAAGTAATCTTCCTCCAAACATAATCGAATTCGCTTGAAATATAAGTGACAACAGGCCCGGTACCCCGAACATCGATGTTCGTATATTTCGGGCATCTTTCTCTTTTACTCCATTTAAGGCGTCATGACAGTGACAGAGACAATCGTCCGAAATTTACGAATATCGTTTTTCGCGGTAGCACCGCAGACGTCACAGTTTCACAGGTGGATTAGAAGGAACTATTTCGTTCATGTTTTTTTTATTACACGACTGACCAGTGTTTGACCTTAATCACACCTTATGGTAAGTGTCGACGAGGTCGAGGGTGTAGCACGCTGGTTCAGTAACAGCCTATTTACTCTTGCCTTGAATAGACCCAAATGGTATATTTCCGGGAATACAGTCGAAGGGAGCGAATTCCATTTCTTAGCAGTCCGCATTAGGAACGTAGAAGCGAATCGATTCGTGCGAATGAAATGAATTTCCAGTTTTTTTCAAGGCAAAATAGTCACTGCCATTAGGATTACTATCAGGGGTACCCCATGATGATGGTACTTATAATTATGCCGAAATATCGGAAACCCGAAAAGACATCATTAATCATATGGTATTTACCTTTTTAATAGTAGTAGGTAATTGTAAGGTTCGCTGATGGATTACTGCAGCAGTGCCTATACTGTATCACTATTTAGATAACAAATTGTTATCCTTAGTTATCTTAGGTAGGTATTCTTTCTATTTATAATGATTGCGTCAGTAAATAAGGAAATTCTGGTCACGTTGCGATGGCCCTTGTGCGAAAATAGATCCTATGTTGACTATAAATTGTGGACCGTTGTGATTTACGTAGCTTATTCAGCTTGTATGTTTTCGGATTCGTTTAGTTTACGTGGATTACTAATCTTGGATCTCTATAAATTATTGTACTCAAAACAAACGACGAAGTATGTTTTGACTTACCTCTCCCACTCATAGGATATAATTTAAAATTTATATATACTTGTCAGCCTCAATATTAATACGTCTGTGGCTACCATAATAAATATAGAAGAGAGTAACGCTAATCAATTTTTGTGTGTTGTTATTTCCGGTAGCAACTTTGAACGAATTGACCCATTTATGAAAAATGACAAAAAATAAGTTAATATACATGATTTCACTATTTGACTATTACTTTAAATTTGTGAATTGGCAAAGTACAGCTTACTGACTAAATACTGTAGTATAATTTACACACTGCTAATTGACACTAATCGTCTTAACTGCTCGGTCAAACAACGAGTATGAGTAACGTAAAAACATTACATCATAAACATGGACAATACGTTATTAAGTGTTTAAACGTTTAGTTCACTACCTTTAAATACTGTAATCCTTTTTTTTACCAAATAGCCATAAATGTATCAAATGATCGATTCTCACTAGTAAATTGCTTTTCTTTTGTCACCTAAGTGATATCTATTATAATGGTATTAACAAAGAAATACAATTATGATATACTTGTAGTTGTTGTTTAAATAGTCAAATATTATATTAGAAAATATAGTGCAGTTGCCGATATATTGACACTGTGGAGGTGGTCACAAATATCTAAACAAAGCCTCTATTGTCAAGGTGATAAAGTGCATGTTCCTATATTTGTGGCCACCTCACTGATATTATATGTGATGGCGACTGTGCATATCCAAGTGTAAATAAGATCATAGTCATAGCCATAAATAAGATTATTGTTGACCAAACCTTTTGACGTTGACTGTTCTAGCAGATGAAAACCGAGCTGTCTTGATTCATGTCTAAGTTTGCTTTAGTTATTATTACTTCCTCTACGATACCGTTAGATCAATGAAACAGTTGAAGATCGAGTAATATGATGCAATCATGGATGAGTGGCTTGTTTTCTCATTTGTTTCTCATTCATAAAATTCCTCGTTTTGTTTTGTTTCGTTTCATAACAATGGGTTGTGATAAAATAATCTAACTCTTAGATGTGTAGAATAATATCAATATATAGTACATTGTGCAACGAGGATGGTAAGTAAGATATAGTAAACGCGAGTCTATTAGAAGCCCGACGACGAAGTCGGAGGGCTTTTAATGACTCAAGTTTGTTATACACTTACCACCCGTGGTACACACAATGTTTTTCATCACATTTGCGAGGAAATAAAATAAATTCGTTGGTAAAATATTAGTTAGTACTTATGTAGGCTTAAAATCAAATTACACTTTGAAAACTACAATCAGACCTCATCCACTAAAAAAGATTGTCAACAATGTCAACTTTTTTCAATGTCTTCCACAGATAATGTTAACAACTGCGTTTTGTTTTCGAATTTGACAGATCATCCTGCCAAATAGTATCAATTATCAAAATCAAATATAAAACAATTATTTTTAATAAATACTAAACATTAAATTGCAGTCAAATTGAATATAAAGATATGTTTTATACATATTAAAAGTTGGTTGTAGCAAACTTTTGAAGATATGAAATACACCTTGGCTGTTTGGAAACATCCTCAGTCCGAAGTGAAGTATGAGTTCTATATATTTTTAAAACTAAACTTAACAGCCCGTGTGAGCTAAATCGGCTATAACTGCTCTGTACTCTCGCAAGTAACAACGCCATTGACGAGCAAGTGTGATGAAAATTAATAAACACGTAAGCTTAGAGCGCTCACATCATACGAGTATATAACTTGCTTTAGTTTACTTCGAAACAGAGAAATTGCAAAAACTCATTTGTAATAAAATTTTAAATAGTTTTTTATTTTTTATTTTAACTCAATAATATACATTAGTGGGCGATTTTACTTAATAACATGTTTTTGTTACAGGTACGAGTACATTGCACAAAGTAGTTCACAGCGTCGAAATTTGAACAATGCAGGTTTGTGAGTCAATTTTTGCTCAATACTGCGCGTAACGGGGTCGTTCACCTCTCGGCTCCGTATTGTTGCCAAATGATTACGGAATAATAAAAAAGCTAAATGCAGAGGTTATCGGACCACTGAAATCAGAAACATTGTCCTTTATCTGATTTAAAAAGGTTCAAAATGATTTCGATTCGATGTACGATTTTATCTGAATTCAATGAGTACAGTTTGCTTTTATTGAACTTGAATTTAAAACAAATAAGTACAGGCGTCGCGTATGTTTTTGTTTCATATAGCCTTTGGCAGATGACGTTATTTACTGTCCACCAACGTGTAGAGTTTGGTTATTTCTAAACTCAACATAAGCGCGGATCCAGCCCTCATAAAGGTTGTGGTCACTAAGCTACATGCCCACTAGACTGAGTAGATACGTATCTTGACGGTGCTGTATCAGGAATCTTAAGTACGATGTTACAAGTGTATGAGGTTTGTGGGCATGCCCTTCAAGCCCCCAACGGTGGATCCGCCTTTGAAAACTCTGTCTTTAACTATTAATCAAAACAGTCTTTAACTATTAAAAGCAACAAAAGTTCATTATGTATAATGATTTGTGCCCTAAAAGTTACATTTCAGCCATATGCAGTCCACTGCTGGACATAGGCCTCCTACAAATATGACTTATATCATCTTGAGGGGTAGTTAGTTGCCATAGTCGCCACGCTTGGCGACCGCAGTAGCTGTAGATTGGGTTTCGACGGACGCTGGTGCCCGTCCGTAGGATTTCTCCCTTTGTCACACCCGCGGGAGGAGATGGAGTGGTGCTATTCTAGTCAGCCGGCATCATCCGGCATAAAAGTTAAGTATAAGCAAATTTTAATTGATAATACCTATTAAAAAAGAATGGTTTATCACCTGATTGCCGTCATTAATTTCTCGCCTTTGACAAATAAGCTCTTTCGGGCAAGGTCTCTGCATCTTAAAATTCTGACATTACAAAACATCACGAGGGATTAAGCTACTTACTATATTTAAAATGTCACGCCAACTTGCATTTCTGAGTCACGTAATGTGTCAGTTGTTTTATTTTGGACCATTTGTATTCACCACGAAATCTATTGGCTTGTGAGTCAGGACAGCGGCATTCTTGAGTTACGCGCTCGGGAAAAAGACAATTTTTTTTATTTTATGACATAGGCGGCAAACGAGCAGACGGATTGCCTGGTGATAAGCAATTACCGTCGCCCATGTACACTCGCAACATCAGGGGAGTCACAAGCGCGTTGCCGGGCTTTAAGGGGGGTTGGAGCTCTGGGAACCTTACTCACCATCAGGAACACAACACTACATACCTGAAAGGTAGCATGGTTGTGGTATTCTGTAAGGAGGAGGTACTTCCCCAGTTGGGCTGCCCCAGATTCAAGCGTGATGGTGATGGTCATCGCTGTGCCCTACCTCTCATTGTTGGACGTAGTTTAAGGACATACCCGGGTCCAAATTCAAATTCAAATTAATAGTTTTGTCAAATTCGTTATTGTTGGTCTGACTGTCGAAAGCTGGATTTGTTAATACCAATTTACGTAGCATACTGTCACTGCAGTATAAAATATATGTATTTCATATTTATGCATTTATCATATCAGTTGAATGACGTCTACTGCTGGACTTAGGCCTCCCCCAAAGCGACCCCACAGTAACCGGTTTTGCGCTACCCGCATGCAGTGGTTTCCCGCGATCTTCAACATGTCGTCGGTCTACCTTGTGGGGGTCTGCCTGTCATTTATGAATTTAAATCTATCAAGTTTGAAATGTGGTTCACATTTTCTTCATTTCATATCTCTGACATATGAACAGAAAAACATCCTATACTATCGAATACAATGCTAATGATTTACGATTGCGACAATTCTTCAGCGAAAGTGTTTCTATGCAATTTGAATGGAAGCTCGACGAGCCTTTCATGATTTATGGGGACTACTCTAGATTTTTATATCTTTTTACCTTTTCGTTAAAGGTCGACGATCTGCGATCCTATTGAAAAGCTGCGGTTGAATCGGATAGCGTTTACGCGATTATGATGAATACCCTCGAGTTCATTGAACTTCTGTTACATTTCTTTTCTATTCAAAGTTACGCACCTTGCATTACCATTAGTGTCGCTTAAAGGAAACATCATTCTTTAATGTTCCACGCATTTAATTTATTACTTCTTCATATTCACAAAGTTTGTTCAACTCTGCGTTGCTTAACTTGATGGGTTTTAATTGTTGTTAACAATACGCAATAGTAATCTGAACATCCAATCTCGTTACCAATGTTGTTAAATCGACCGCTGACAGCGTCAAAATAATTAATTTTCAATCGACCGAAGCCTCCATCGGACAGTCGGCCAATTAAAGTTCCAAACACACAGTATTGTGCAACTGGTGTTACGGGGAGTCGTTGCACTACGAGTATACTCACTAGAATAACGCCATAGTAACATTTACAAACAGCATTTCGTTTTTAAAAGGCATCAATTGCCTTAGATGCTTTTGACCAGTGTAAATAGAGACTAGCTAGAACGAGTGCACAAAATATTTGATACGACTGGAGATAGGGTACTCATATAACCTATACGATATATATTTTTTTTATGACAAAGGCGTCAAACGAGCAGACGGACTACCTGATGGCAAGCAATTACCGTCGCTCATGGGCACCCGCAACACCAGGGGAGGGGAGATGCCGGCGTTTAAGGGGGGTTGGAGCTCTGGGAACCTTACTCACCATCAGGAACACAACACTATAGGTACATACCTGAAAAGTTGCAGTGCTATTATGGCTATCTCCAGACTCAAGCGTGATGGTACTCCGCTGTGCCCTATCTCTCATTGTTGGACGTAGTTTAAGGACATACCCCCGGGTCCATAATTGAAGCATGACGTAGCTCTTCCTTAAAAAGATGGAACGAAAACTAACTGATACAGGAGACGTTAAACGCCCTCCATATTATGCTGTCAAAAAACATCAAGCATTCTTAATGACCGTTATGACAATAAGTGAATATTTTATGCTATAATGTAACTTAATAGCGAGGCTTACTTTTTGTATTACGTATTTAAATCACGGCATAACAGCAGTTTAGTTATGATAATGTGTACTTGTTCGGTGTTTACTCAAACTTTCTTTGGACAGTGACATAACGTTATGGACCAGAAAGGTTACCTTGTTATATGCCCAAACTATTAGTAATAAACTAATAGTCGACATATAACATATCCAATATTGGTCTCATCGTCTCTCACATTTCCACAAACGCCCTACAAATTATACCAAATAGTAATTTGTCCTTAAACTACGTCCATCAATGAGAGGTAGGGCACAGCGAAGTACCATCACGCTTGAATCTGGAGAAGCCCAACTGGGGAAGTACCTCCTCCTTACAGAAGACCACAGCCATAATAGCACTGCTACCTTTCAGGTATGTAGTGTTGTGTTCCTGATGGTGAATAAGGTTCCCAGAGCTCCAACCCACTTATAGGTCGGCAACGCGCTTGTGACCTTGGTGTTGCGAGTGCCCATGCATGGGCGACGCGACGGTAATTGCTTCCCATCAGGCAATCCGTCTGCTCGTTTGCCACCTTTGTCATAAAAAAAAATTGTGAAGAATAGATGACTTTTACTATTTACAAAGGCTACATTTGCATGTTTTAACATTCGGTTCCGAATAACACAGAACAGTTGCGTTTAGTCGTTCGGCTACACCGTTTGGTATTTTACATAAATATATTTAGTATGTAGATACGGTTTCCGTTCGTTGCTCCTACCTACCACATGTGCTTTATTTCTAACGTTTCTAGCCTGTAAGTTATTTTAGAAAATTGTTGTTGGGTGAAGAATTCATATTTTTCACACACATTTCCTGTTGGATCTCTTTGCCATTTCTTTAATTAGGCAAAACTGTCAATGTCAAGTGGCGTCGACTTTTACTTCAGACCTCAATATTTCTTCATTGTCTTTGTGTCTTCTCTTCAGGTATTTTTTAACAGCATCCTTGTCGGCCGGAGCAGTTTTAGACAGCAAAATAAAACGCCAACTCAATTTAACATTTATAAATTTTTTCAGTTCTGCAATCACCTTAATCTCAGAGTACACACTACGTTCAAATGTCTAACGTAATCTAACAAATCCCCATTAAAGTGGTCATTGAATTTTCAACATCCGCACGGTTCAGCTCTGTTTGACAAGCAGCTAATTATTACGCATGTGCCTTTTTTGTTCTTGTCCCTAATTTTAAAATACAAAACATCGGGGTCGTCGCGCCACTTCACCGTAATACCGAAATTTGTTAATGATTAACTACACGGTTATGCTAATGTAATTTAATTCACAAGTCGGTACTGTACTGTCTTTATTTAGTTCACCTTTAAGTGGATATACAATTGTATCGTTAGTTTCACCTTGTTAACCTAACATTGGTGCTTTATTACCAAACTACCCTAGTATTTTTTTTTCGTTGCCTTTTTCTACTTAAGATGTATAATAACTTTTAGATGTAGTGGAAAAACATTTACCATCGTATTTTCTCGGAAATTTTCGTATTCTTCATGCTACTTCAGTCAGTACCCACGACGGAAACGTGGACGATATAGAGTGGTTAATAGGCAGAATATTTTTTTTTTGTAATCCATAAGTTTGAATACAGCTCTTTTTAATAGCTATGCCGAAAAGTCTTAACATCTCATAAGTAGTGTGATATACTTCAAATTCGTGGTTTAACATTGATAAATACATTACTATATTTATTTAATACAAACAAATCACTTAATAAAACGATAATTCATAGGGACTTCGGCACCATTCGGAAGTTGTCGCGGTTCCGAGCTCTCACGATGGCAAAGGATTGTCCACACACTTTTAGATTGCGCTCACGTCGAACAGCAGTACATAAACATTTAGCAATGCAAGATGACCACAAGACTTGTCATGTTTCGATAAGTCCACACCACAAACGAGCGTGATGGGCACGTTTTCGCCGTAACGCGTGACCAGTTGACCACGTGCGCGCATCACCATCATATCTCTACCTATGATACAAGCAATAGTAGACTCTAATACTAATGATATACCATCCTTCACATAAGTTTATCTACATGTCGGCAGGTACCTGATGAATCATTAAACAAACATCGATATGTAATCAAATGCTCATTTTGAAGTCGCATAAATAATTAAATGACTTTGAAAGGATATTGCCCGAGTAAAGCTTTGAGATCGGTGACTAATCTTTTTGGTATAATTAAGTACAAGTCAAATATTTTTTTATTAAATATTTTGATTTGCTTTGATTTTTAAGTAGTAACACTTGACGGAACTGAAATCTTATACTCGAAACGGATTTCCTAAGCTAATCATTCGCGTAGTCTTAGTAAATTATTACATGTAATATAATGTTTTACAACATTGTAATTATTTGTTCACACATTACGCCACGTTTGTCACAAGCATTGTTTATGATTAATTATATAAAAAAAAACGAATGCCAGTTTTTAACTGTCGAAAGTTATTGATGTCTACAATTTATAAAACGCTAGTTCGGTAATCACTATGATTGATCAATCCGGTAATAAAACTGACGCCACTGTTGCATACATGTATGGCCTTTCATCATAAACAATACATTTTGGTTTTGTAAGTCAATTGGTTACACTTTTTACTTCGGGTTTATTGCTTGTAGGAAATTTCCCTTACAAATGATTTCCAGGTGAAATAATTGTTCAGCAACCGTTTAAATTATTTTGTGAATTGAGCGTTTTTATAAGTATGTTTCTGGTTTTAGTAACATGATAAACATTTGTGCTATTTGACTACAACTTAGAGTACCTCATTTTTTTTTTTTTAATTAAGTCAACAAAGTACCGGTAAGTAATTTACAAAAAGAGAAAACATTACTTGAAAGAGAAACGCGTTCCCCTTTAGTTTGATCGAGTTATTTTCCAATATCATATAATACACTACCTATTGTACTATTTGGACCTCCAAATATTGTTCAATATTATATTATTACGGAGTATAATGTCAATACAACCTACTGCTGTTCGTGATGTCAGAACTTTACATTTAGTCATATTATTATGAAATATACCCTAGATTACTTATATCAAACAGGTCAAATCGTAAGTTAACAATTGATTGCCTTATTATAGGCAATTACCTTCAATGTAATATAACAATAATCATAAATCGTCTGCTTCAAAACCGATTCACCGTAATAATATACAAATTTATTCAAGTCCTTTAAGATATAGACAATATACAACGACGTGTCACCTAAATCCATACTAAACACTTAATCTGAGGCGCCAGCCGCTTCAAAGCCATACTGATGACAATTAATACTCATATTACACTGAATACCTACATACTTCTCTTCACCATCAAAGACGACTTAAAGACAACGTCTTAAAGAGTCTTTTGTGAAGAATGTCAAGTAGGTACATTTAACTTTAGTGTAGTCATTCCAGTTTCGCGTCCACAATTTAATTTTCATTACGCCTCTGCATCTATTTTGAGTTCAATTAATATCAGCATTAGTCATATTCGTGTTGTTCCAAAGAATCCATATAAAACATAATGTCGGTTATCATGTTTATGTGTAGCGTGAATAAACCGATGTTTCTTGCTAGTTCATTACGGATACTTGAATAAGTTTTTGTTAAATGAACTGTGCCATTTTTGTTGAGCAAGATATTCCGGTTTACTTCTATAGCCTTAACTTACCCGTAACTTGGTATTAAGCCCTTGACTACTTTTATTTTGGATGATTCGCTATGCCGGCTGACTAGAATAGCACCACCCTATCTCCTCCCGCGGGTGTCGTAAGAGGCTACAAAGGGAAAAAACCGACGGATGGGCAGCAGCGTCCGTCGCAACTCAATCTACAGCTACTGCGGTCGCCAACCCGCCTGTCAAGCGTGGCGACTATGGCAACTACCCTTCAAGATGATACAAGTCATCTTTGGGGGAGGCCTATGTCCAGCAGTGGACGATTTACGTCTGAAGTGTGCTATGTTTATTCTTATATGGCGTTAGGTAGAAAACATAACAAATAAAATTGTAAAGTATACTAACTACTTCATCTAAGATCCATGCCGCAAATTTACAGTGTTATAATTCTAAAGTGTTTTAGTTTTTGTGCAATATTTTCAGTCAAAGATTCTTAAAGTATATTACATAAATATGGATATTACACCGATGCCTATTGACATAATCATTCCTGAGAAAGAAGTATCATTTGAATTTGCAACGGAATCTTAAATCGATGCTTTGTGTTGTGACTAAACATATTCGTCATCTGTTTATATATTCCAATCATACTAAATCTTCATATACTGGTTTGCTCATGGCATTCAATTTAGTAAAGCAAAGTCTACGTACCTATGAACATACATAAGTAGTAGTTGTACGTACTCTCTCCTTTCTCTATAGTAAACGATTAAGTCTGACAACATGAAAAACGTTGTTAACTGCGTTCGACTCGGACAAATTTTCTACAGCGTTAACTTTAACACAATCTCATTGTCCGAGTAATAACGAATGGGTAACAAAGTAAAGTAGTTAATTTAGATAACTGTAATGCACTTCACCCGCCATGCTAACCCCGCTTTCACTGATTTTATTGTTGAATATTCAGCCTGCTGTGAAATTGCACTGGGTATTATGAAACTTCCTACTTAGATTAATAAATAATAAACAGCTTTTCGGAACTCATTTACAATATTCATCCTGATTTAATGTACTATGTACTTATACATTACGTGATTATACAAAAGTACACGTTACATGTACTCTGGAATATTTTGCGATAATATCTTTTCATAGCATTAAGTCACTTGTCGATTTGTTTCGATCTTACACTCTCTTCATCTTTAGTTTTCTATATCTGAACGTCAATATTTACTTCTTACACTATTCTTTCGGTATCGGTGTTCATACTTCTCTGATACATTGTCTATACTGCTATATATTTAAAATTAAACATAACACAGTAGATTAGTCTCACGTTATAAAACGAACGATGATTGACAATGCTGATCTCACCAATTCAGATCATGAGTCACGGCGCACGCGCACTTTTGATAAACTCGTTGGAATGATCGGCGAGGGGCTCGTCGACGTAAAGGGTAAAATTCAAAAGGGTGTGAGAAATAAAGCATGTAAATGAAAAATTTGAAAATAGGGCGTGTTTTTAGAATAAATGAATCTAAAGCGCTTGTGAGTTTGTATCTTGCAGGGCTCAATTTTTTGATACTTATAGATCATAGATATAATAGACAAAGCTAATGGCAATATGTATAACGTGGGTTGCATCAAGTGACTATATCAAGTAAGAGATCACCAGTATTACAACTATTTCACATACAATTTCATACTCTCGATTAAATTAATCTCCAATTATCAGTGTTAACTTAAGGCTAATTAGCGCATTAACGTCAATGAAGTCATTTTGCGTGCAATTAACGGCGCCTGCGCACCTGCTCTTACGCAGCTTTTGACGGGTGATTTGCGTAATAATGTTCGAAATATGACTTAAGTGACTGCACTTTTTACGAGATTATATATACTGGCGAGTAATTTAGCTTAATTGTCAGTGCTCCTAAGAGTGCTAGTGAGAGGTAATACGTGTAGACTTGTCATAGGATCTACCAATAAATTACTTAATTTCCTTAGATCAAGGAATCCGAAGAAAATTTACAGCGACAGGTCAAAGGCGTAATGGGGATTACAGTATAGAAATAATAAAATTTATTCGCCTTTAATTTACGTGGTTTATTTACTCATTTTAAAAGTATTTATTTGGCGTAGAGACGCCTAGGTCCATGGGGTCCCAGCGCGCACAAACTTTTTGCAGAAATCGCGAAGCGTCTGGTTGATGTAACTGGTGGCCGAAGAGCTGGCGGCTTCCCCGTACAACGTATCAGCATTGCGAAACAACGAGGAAATGCCGCCAGCATCCTGGTGGTTGGTGGCCTTTTTTAGATTTTATGCTGTAACTAGTTTAGTACTCGTAGTTATCATAATATTATAAATTTAATTTTAAAAGTGTACATTAGTGAGTAGGTAAACATAATTTCCGCGTAAACATTGTACCGCATTTATCAGAACTCCAGCATTGTGTAATTCACGGAAAACAATATTCAATATTAAAAGCAACTTGTCAACCTATAATTTTTATTCGACGATTCGAATTTACTGAAAAAGATTAATCATTTCGCCAATATCGATACACAATGAGTTGCGTCAGTAACGATCGAGAAATTATAAGCCGAAGGTAATGCCATACAAGTCGACGGCGGATGGGTAAAAAATCGGTCACGTCACTTTAATGATGGCACACACTGCCCTTTATCGAAACTTTATATCAAAACATACATAATATAAAATGTATAAACGTGCAAGACTTTGTTATATGTAGGTAGCCATTACTTCAGGCATTTATGTAAAATTACCGGAAGGTGCGTTGGGGTAATTCAGAAGTTATAAAAGTGATTAAAACGGCTAAAACTTGCACACACTATCAGTTTATTTAACAGATATTTTATAAAATAATCAGATTAAAGAAATATATTCTAACTGGTTTAGAAAGAGAAAACTGATAGTTACCTAATTTTATTCAAATAATTTAGTTTAGAAATTAAATTTCCATATGAATAACAAAATAAATATGATAACTAGAAAATATTACTGAAACTAAAAATATGTTAGTAAAATAACAAAACAAATAAACAATTAATGCCATCTTATTAACAACTAGAACATAAAAATATGTGTACAGTGTATATTAAAATTATCTGATCATTGCATATTGTGCTAGTATATGCAATGCATGCAATCTATAAAACGTTGGATGGGGAGTGCCAAACGCAGTGTGCCTATAAACGGTTGGAGTCACACCGAGGTAACGCACCGCCGCACCTGCCGACAACGTTTTTTCACTCGCGTGTGGATCCAATATTACGTGGCTTAGTTACGCATTCGATACCATTTTGCAACAAAAACTGCTTTGTTCAGTATCTGTAACTATTATTTGGTTTCTACCTGACGTGTAAAATGTGATACGAAAAAAATTTAATTAATTCTAAAAAGAATATATGTAGTTGATATATAAGATATTTCAGATTCCGTTTCTTTTTTAGTCCAGTTCGTATCAAATGCAGCATTTATTAGCTTTTTTTATAGTTTTTACTAGATTTCCAACACCAAATGTAGAAAAAACACAAGAAATCAAGTGCAAACAGCTGAAATAGCATTTTACGCAATATTTTCATCATTTTCATCAATTTTGTCATGTACTTGTTTTTATGAATAGTACCTACCATTTATGAGCAAATTGGAGGTTGCAATGCAGACGTCACCTGCCACCACATAAATTTTCTGTAATATAAAAATACATCCAAGAAATAAAGTAAGTGCCTGGGAGCACATTAAGTCTATATATATACATATATAGACAAAAAATATGAAGCAGCAGGAAAATGTACTATGAAGCCAGTGGCGCTTACGCTACTATTACTGTTACTTGTATAAATGTTTGACGCATAGCGACATAAGCGCCTATCGCCCTACTGTTCCTTTAATACAGAATATTTTTATGTCCTTTTGTAGTTTGGCAGCAGCAGACGCTGACTAACACTGAAGGTCGAAGACGATCCATTATTATTTATTGCCTTATAAAATAATGTCCTATGACAATCATCAGACTGTATCACAAGGCATTAAGGATTAATTTAGCGACACAATGTGTACCGAAACCTCATTAGCTTGGAAACTGTGAGTCACATTGTGATTGATTAAGTGAGTGTGAACTATGCTTCTATAAATAACTATAAGGGATAGTAATTACGCCGTTCTGTTTCCTTTATTGTTTATATATTTACTGAATCACGTGTATCGCGATATTTTAAAATTTTAGCTCCCAAATACGATACAGTGAGCAGCAGAAGTTACTAAGCGGGGCGGTGTGTTCAGAATGATCTTGGTTATCTATATTAAGGTTTCATTTATTTAGCCTTTTCAACGCCATTGACTTGATATAAGTCTGAACATTTCGTTCCCCACACGCCACGACTAGATATCAAATCGTGGATTTGCGCGTACGTACTGAGAGGCAAGGATTATTTTCGGTTACTTGCAAAAATCTTTAGCGTCGACTTCCGAGTACGTCAGAGATTTTTTGACGTAGTAGCGAAAAGGTAAGATTCTTGTTAAAAAACTAATACAAAAACTTACTTAATGTAGATTTGAAAAACTAAAATGGATCGCGTCTAAAGATAAATAGAATTTGAATACGAAAACAGTAAAAGCAAAACAACGTAAAACATTTAGTTTACGGTAGCGCAATGAGGCGTGGTATGAGTCTGAGCGTAAAAAAAACATTTCCTGTACTCGAATGCTTCCTCAGTCATATGAAGCAACGTGCAACGGTAAAGGCGGAGAAAACGAGTTTAAGAAAAAATATCGAATACGTCTAATATTTTATCAGACCACAGCTTTTTAATAGGAAATCTGTTGTCAATTTACCAACTTCCTTCCATTTCCTCCTTCTTCCTAGTTATCGCAAGTAAAAAAATACACTTATCAGCGGGTTGCAAGTACCATTAGAATGGTAGCTCTGTGTTCTTTTTATAAAATGTTCGTGTGGGCTCCCGGTAAATGTCCGTTGGCGGCCATCTTGTTTGTAGTTTAGTGTTTATTGGTGTTCCGATGTGTTACAAAAAACAGACGTACGCGCAACAACTACTTTTGTAAGTAACTTCGGTATATATTAGAATAAATGTTTGAACTTAACGTACTTAAATAATTGTATATGTTCTATTTCACATAACATTGACGTGGTTTCATGATATGACGTGATATGGCTATCATGACTAATTTCACTAATGCGCGGTATGCGAAAAAGATATAAAAATTGTATAGTTATGAAATCAGTTATGTGCTGAACTGTGATTTGTTGAATTTCGTATGCCAACTGTTTTAATACTTACTTTACCGCTGCTATATATAAGCTTTTAGTGCCATTATATTAAATATAACCATAGACACAACAATGGCGATATTGCCACGCACAGTAGGCGCACTTTACTGAATAGATTTCAAGAGTAATATTTAAGATGGTCTTTACTAAAGGGTGCTGTAATGTCAAAGGGGCCTGTTGTGAACAATTGCACTTGTAGACTCTTGTCACATAGCCGTTGGAGGGGAAATGTGCAATGTTTAATATTGGGGTTATCATTATAACGGTGCGTTTTTGATTTCATAAAACCATTTTATCTACGTACATATCATAATTACTCTAAAATGCGTCCAGAAACCGTAGGCAATGACCAGCATTACCTACTGAAATCAGTAGGTTATGAATTTAAATTTGGAACAGCTGTCAAATTCAAGTGGGGTGTCTAAATTAGTATCTATAGATATTAAAACAGCCATTGATACGAAACGCCAATTCGTTATGTTTTTTTTATATAAATCGAACGACATTTGAACTCGAGTGACAGTAGAATAGGGAGTTCATTCGCTTGTCTATGGTTTAAAAAAAAATTGACTGAGATACGATATACGCAACGCCGCCGTTCCAAGCTGTCATTTGTTTTGTTCGTTGACTTTTTAATGTTTACAAGTAACCCTAGTAATAAGTCATTTCTCTACGGTTTCTGAACCCATCTTAAAACACTTAATGATATGTGTGTAGATAAAGTAGTGTATGTAACTATACATAATTAGGCATTACAACAATCGTGTGATATTATTATGAAACTCGCCTTCGGCTCGTTTCATAAACCCACACTCTTGTTGTAATGCCCTTCATTATGCACAGATACATAAACTACTATTATATACAAAATACATTTCGTAGAGCTTAATATTAAAATATATAAACTTCTTAGATACTACTAGTAAAGTGTATTGAAACTATCATGTGATATAAATATAAAACTAATTTCTTCTATCCATCAGTTAGATTAATACAAAACCTATACAATAGTGGAAGTCTTGCTAAAATCACATACTCAATAACTGAATACTGACAAATCACAGAGTGAGAAAATTAATTTCTATGTTGAGTTGCTAAAGTCAAACTTCATCAATAGCGTAAAAATAAAGCCATTCGCCTGTTTTTACTGGCATTCCGTTAATTCCGGTGACGTTCACGCTTCAGACCACGAATTGAGTAGTTAGTTAAAAAGCACCAACAACGCTTTTTTATCCAATTAAATACCTTAAAAACGACGACTTGCTACCAAAGGGCTCTCGGCCAGAGCCTGTTAATTGCATTTTTAATTAAAGCACTTGCATATTAATGTGCCGTGCAGTGGTGAGGGATCGCGGCCATTAAGGTGGCTAGGCTAAACAAGGCCCTCTTACTTTCGTGTCTGTCTCAAATATATATACGTGTTATTTCGCGTACACTTACAGCACTTAAAGATATTAATTGTAGCTCCTTTTCACTTCGGCAGCATTAGCCTACATATTTTTTTTAAATTAAAGCATATATAAATATTATTCTGATATTCGGAACATTCTTACACAAATTAACTGTGCCCCACGGTAAGCAGAAGAATGGTTGTGTTGTGAGTACATAGCCAACGATACATACATAGAAACATGACTGAAGAAAGAATATCTGTGCTCATCACACAAATGAATGAATACCTACTGTGATTGGAACCCACGACCATCCGCTTCATGAGAAGGGTCACTAAGGCAGACCGGTCGTATAATATTCGTAAGATAATTGTCAGACATTCTAAAATTATGTACGTCCATTTATACATTCAATGTACGTACTTTTCTTTTTGAGTTAGGTACTTATTCAAATATATGAACAGTCGCCTTTCCTAGAGACTGTCAAGGAGCTCACAGATGAAACTGCATAAGTGTAACAGAATATTTCGAATGTGTGGAAATGGCGTATGATATCGAAATAGGATTCGAATCAGCTGATTAGAAAATGGCTATGAGTAGAAGTAGCTACTTCTATACATAGCCATAAGAAACAAAAATTTAGTTATGATGGAAAAACATTGGGATAAATGTTGTAGTATTGTGGCTTAAAGTTGTAGTTGATTATAAGAAAATGCTTGCTCGCACCCATAATTTTACCTGTTGCTACCAGCTCCTTTTAAAAGCATACCTATAGCTATTGTTACATATTTTTATATAGATATATCACCTGCTGAGACGCAGACGTGAGTTATTGCCTTTATTTAACCCGTGCTATTACTGGAATTTATTATGAAGAGGTAGGTTCAGGCAACACAAATTTGTATACATTTATGGGAGTTATTTCTATAGCGATAAGGTTCTAGAGTGTGTAGATATTTATGTGGCGTGACAGACTGTCCAGTTCTGTAGGATGAATTGATGATGGTTTATGTACTGAACAACGTTTAACAGCGTTGTTATATGAGCTTCTTCATTATTATTAAACGATGTCATAAACTTATGTTGTAAACTAACTTGTGCCTATTTATTGAGATGTAGCTTAATCGACTCGAAATTATCGCTCGTCTATTACTACTTTATTTAAGTATAAATACATCGGAAAATGTGTTATGAATGGTTACAATAGAGACTTCGAAAGTGCTATAATAAATATGATATTTAAGTTGGTAATTATTTTAATACTTGTGTAAAATTTTGTTTGTAAGATACAGACAAAAATATTTTTCTCAAACATGCAATGAAATATTATAAGTATCACATCGCGGGCGTGGCTAGGCGAAAAACTGTAATGAAACTTTATACAATGCGGCGGCGAGTAAATGTCTGTTTTCCTTTGCCTAGTTGGTGTTTTCTTAGTTCGTAAAGTTACTTACTATTAGTGGTAGATCCGGAACTTTGCCATTATATTGCCTAAATATCGCGTCATGCGTCTCATTCGCATTTATGTACTTTTATGAACGTGACAGCTATGGCTAATCCGACTATATTAGGCTAGCAGACTTAGTCTTAATGATTTTGTATGAGGACTGCCAAGGGCATAAATATTTATCCACTTCGCCTTATCACAATGGCATGGGGTGAAAAAGTGTATATCTATTTTCTCTTCAGTTCTTCAAGTTTGGATTCATTCAAAATCAGCTGTACTAAAACGTTAGATTTTCCCTTAAAATTCATTTAAGTTTTCTTATACTGCAAAATATACATATAAGATTACATAGACGTTCACAACCATTACAACGGGATAGTTACCATGTATGTTAATTTCAATGAGCTTCCGATATTTCGGCACTGTTCCAAGCTCTATTGAATCTGAATCACGGAATGACTGATTTCCGTAAATATCCCGTTTTAAGTAATAGTGATACGTGTAAATAATACTAGTTGATGTAACTGGTGACCGAAGGGCTGGCGGCTTCCTCGCACAAGGTATCAGCATTGCGATACAACGAGGAAATGCCGCCAGCATCCTTGGTACAATGCCTCAAGGGCCTTTGTTAGATTTTATAATGTAACTAGTTAAGTACTTGTAGTTATCATTATACGATTGTAATTTCTGTAAATAAATGTATATGAATATTTAAAAAAATTACATCACTAATAGTTATAAATATATATATTCATTATTCGCGTTTTCATCCATGTAGTGACCAGATACGGGCCTATTTCAACACACCGGGGAGTTGATGACCTTCCACTTCCCCCAATTCCCCCCTGTGACGCAAATGGTGCCGTAATCTCTTTCCGAGGATTAACGATTATTTGTATTGTTCACCAAATTGCGTCCCATTGTTGATGTTTTAGGTTTATCTGTGAGTGTTATTGTAGACAGCTTTCCAAAAACATGCTCATATGAACGTCATAAAATGTCCTGCGTTATCATGTAAGTGTTAAAATGAGAGTGGTTTTACCTTTTAACGTTTGAAATATCCATCAATATATTGAACTGTGGACTTTTCGACATTACCTAATGTGCCTTACAGTGGGAACAGTGGCATGTCTCGCCCCTAGGTGATACATTAGTTACTTTACAGTTAATACTCGTATACCTATGTCAAATTGCGTGATCGTTGTTTTCAGGTATATTTTATTTATATTTGGAGGACTTACCGTTTTTCATTTCATAAGGTCCACAGATATAAAGTTCCCGTGTTTCTCCTACCACTACTTCTGCAGTTTTGGCATATGGCCAAACTATAGCTCGCGTGCAAGCCGAAATTGCTGCCACAAGAGCAATGATATCTTATAAATGCCCCCATTTTATATTTTAAAAAAGATACAACTCATATCTATGTAGACTAACAGATTTGACCCCATTAAGTGTCGTATCACCTAAAATAACAGTAATTACGTAAGCCTGACATCACCAAACAATATTTTTATCGCGACCTACGACAAGGCGGGTCGTTGCCCCTCTTCCCACTTGTCTGCACCCAAAGACTCTTCACTGCCTTATTCCCATCACAACGAACCACGTCGCTTCTGCACCAGGTGTCACTGTAAGTTGTGTATCTGTAGCATTTGGAGGTCTGCCTTTACTAATGCGCTCGCTCGAGGCAAAGGCTCTGATTAACGAACAGAATTGCGAGGTACTAGAGATAGCATAAAAGAGTCAAGAGCCGGCTGACTTGCGCTATTCTATTTTTAAAATGGTGATGCATTTTTTTCACTGTTACATTTTTAACGAGAAACAGCCAGAGAGCGCGATGTGTCGATTTCGTTTTGCTAACACCGTAGGCTTTGCAAAAGATTTTGTATTCATGCAGCTCTGAATATTCTTTTATAAAAAGTTCATTTTTGTGATTTCTTTCTTTTTACTCTGTCTGGGTTGGTTTTTATATTAATTTTAGCGCTCGTTTTAACAGATATTTTTATTAGTATGTAACTTCTTTACGCGTACTGCATTTATTAATGATGACTTGTGCATTAATATTCCATTGTTAATTTCATAACTTTAAGGAAAATCCACATATAATTAATTAAATAAATCCTATTAAAATTAATTACATATAGGTAGGTCCAACACGCAAGCATGCAGATGTTATATAAACTTAAATAAACGTATCGTTCATTACCAATGCGGCTAAAGATTAGAAATTTAAGAAAAACTTATATTTGAATAAATATTTCAACAAAACTTCTAAACTTACTAAAATGTAATTAAGGTAAAGAAACATATAACACTGTGAAACAAATTATTTCCACCCAGTGTAAATTAAACAGAAACTATCTAGATCAAATATCATATCTAGTTATAAATCATATAATCTGTAACTAAACCGTCAAACAACGGTACATAGAACAAATCGCCATACGATTATTGACATCGCAAGCTATCACGCCGGCTTAAGTATAGAGCTTCCGCTCTATTTACACACATTCAATGTACCGGCCACTAATGAATTCACTTCGCATACTGCATCCGTCGCACGAGCGCATGCGAGCAGAGATCTCTGACATACCACTGCATCGTGACCTGATGATCCATAACAAATATGCGTAACTAAAGACCACCTTATAACTAGTCTTTCTGGTAACTTTCCCGAACTATGCTACTATACGGAATAACTTTCCTGCACTTGGGAGATCAAAAGATATGCACGTCCATGCCTGGAGCAGCAAACTTCGAAATACCTCCAGGACACGCTATACTAATCCGTAATAGCACAGACATAAAGTCATAATCAAATGCATTTCTTTAAGAAATCAATTGATATGTAAATAGAGGTGGTTATGATAGAGGAATATGAACCTTGTGCGGATGGGAAAAGAGTTACACAGTTTGCATATTTTGTATTGCTAGAATGTATGTAAATCAGTGGTGTTGGTAGCGGATACTTTATTGCGGTGTGGTTGATTGAAAATAAGCCCTTTCATATTGTAGTAAATCTCCGCCTGGACAGTATAATGCTACAGGTAAGGAGACAGTGTCATAGAAAAAACATATACCCGGACTGTGGGCGTATATCCAAAGCAGATAGTTGTTTGCAGTTTCAAGAAGATTATAGCCTGTAAACTCATAGCTGAGATAACTATTTTATGAGATACTTAATTAATAGAACGGATACAGGAAAACGACGATCAAGTCGATGGAACTAACTACTACTATGTTACTTTACAGGAATGGCAGTCATTATCTTCCATAGATACAAAGCTTAGAAAACCCAATTCAAACTTCAGACCTAACGGTGATGTGTTAGGTGATCTTCGTCACTTTCACGAGCATTGCCTAACGATCTTCCAGATTACACAAAAATATAATAAAAGGTTATCGTCGATTGTGGGTTAGCCAATTCGCTTGAACTCGGCTTGACCGAACCGAAACTCAAGAGACATCCGACGACTGATTCAAAATGTATCCCGACTCGTAGCTAGGAAGCTTGCGTGAGAATATTACCCATAAACTTCTAGAGACAACGAAGAAGGTACAGTCAACCAATTTGATTTATGGGCCACTTCGTTCCTTGTCACAGTAAAAATCTATATGAAAGACGCAAAAGATCTCTTATTAACGTCACTGTGATAAGGTTCGAAGTGGCCTAGAAATCAAATTGGTTGACCGTACACGCGCAAAATAAATGAAAAGTCTTCGGGATTCTCGGGGTTGGCTAGGTCGCGTGAGGATATGGGCCATAAAGCAGCAATGCGCGGCACGTCCCTGGCTTCCGGAGCGGCGCCGGCGCCGGCCCGGGGCGCTCCGACACTGACCCTTACCAACGCGGTTTCTGCAACCTGCTGGTCGTATCTAGTCTAGTCTATATATTGAGAACACTAGATTTTACGCTTTAAACTGATGTACAATAACGAGAACATTGTATTAACCCTATAACTGTCCGTGCATTTCATGTAATGCACCGTCAAACTACCTCTGTGAAGTCAACGTGACGTCAGAAATGGATGGCGCTGTACATTAGTGCATCAACTGTAATACACGGACATTGTATCAATTCATGTCAGTGGTGCAAGCGGAGGGACAGTTAAAGTGTTGAGAAACAATTTTATTCTCAGATCTTAAACTGAAATAACGTGTGTAAATCTCATTGTCCTTTTATACTTATTATATATGCCGGCAGCATCCTTGGTACAATGTCTCAAGGGCCTTTTTTTTAGATTTAATTCAATAACTAGCTAAGTATTCGTAGTTTTCATAATATTGGAATGATTGTAAATAAAAAAAGATTCAATAAACAGTACCCTTACCATGAGTTGTGACTTTGAGGTTTTCGATAACGAGTATCGAGTTTACTATGCATCTGGCTTGTACTATTGTAGTGCGAACGAGATGCACAGACAGAGTTATTGAATTAAATCTAAAAAAAAGGCCCTTGAGACATTGTACCAAGGATGCTGCCGGCATTTCCTCGTTGTATCGCAAAGCTGATACATTGTGCGAGGAAGCCGCTAGCTCTTATATCTGTTTTAAGTATGCTGATTTCTCAAATATACAATTACATATTTTAGCAAAATCTGTGGTAGAAATAATAAAGCAAAAAAATATAAAGCCCACATAATATATTATTTTAGGCATTCAAAATTATTTTAAATCATCGTTAATACTACATTTCCTACTCATGTTAGCGGACGTTACATTAAGTAGATTACATACGTTTCACTTCGTGTAAAACCCATAATCTCATTAGTTTTATTCTTATTAACTACTTAACAATGACAATATTAGTGATCTTGTGAGTCTTCATGCCTTGTGCGTGTAGTATCAGTTTCATTCGCAGGTTAGTCGTAATTTTTAAATGAGTATTTTTAACGTTTCCATGAACTAATGTCTGTTGTTTGTTTACAGGTAAATGCTAATGGACGTGTTTTGGAGGCGATGCGGTAGACGTACGTAGGTAACAATGTATCGAGGAATGCGGAAAATTTGACCACCGCCATTTTGATTAAGCCTATGACACAGATATCACTATTTGTCAGGTATCTAAGGCCAGTAATGAAAATCACTTTAATTTAGTATTTATTTTACACTTGCTAAATGGAATATATGATATCAAGTACATAAAAGTATGACATACGATAGATACTGTATCATCATCAGTCATTATTACTTAATCTAAGTATCGTGTTCAAACGAATTGTTGCAGAAAAGTACTTTCACGTTAATAGCAAGGTTTAGCCCGGATGAAAACTACAATTATAGGCACGCAGTGGGATAATAAAACGTTACAAACAAAACATCTAGTTACATTGTACATTTCAAATTAAGTTACACGAACAAAGTTCAGTGGACTTAGATTATTATTGAACAGTTTTCCATTCGACTCAAAAGTCCGTGTCTATCGATATAAACATTCGCGCACGCACGCGCCGCGGCGTCTGCGCAAGGCCCTATATTTAACATCTCAAGGGTTTCCTGCTCGAAATGTTATTAATTTGTACCATGTAAAACATTTGTTTACGCGCCGCCACGTGGCCGGGGCAACGAACTCTTGAGATATATTTAAAATTTCGCTTTTATAAACTTCACAGAAATGGTTTGTTTAGCACTCTTTCATAGTTTGATAAACAATCACACTTTTTGATTGAAACGAGTTTCCATATCGAAGCGCGTCGTAAGAAGATTAATAAAGAACCGACTCGGCTCTATCGCCCACTTCCTTCGACGATTCTTGTAGGTACCGCAATTAATTGGATAATTTAGAACCGATATTAAAATCCTATTACAAGGAATAACCTCTTATATCCGTGCCACTTTCTTTTTAATGGGTCCCGGTCAAACTCGAAGTACACGACGAAAACAACCTTGGATGCTTGTTATAATTTTATTATACATTCAGGAAAGCCAATCAAATGGGAATTGTTTCTACTCAGGATATGCAAACTGACTATCAGGCTATTGACAGAATAGCAGATGTAAACAAGGCGGAATCAGCTTTGCGAAATGACATAAACTACGATATGTTATCGCTCATGGTTATTGTAAGTCCTATTAATATAAAACCGGTGGAGAAATACAGATCTTGCAAATGTAAACTAGAAGTAGTTAGCTTATAAATAGAAGATGTGTGTAGGATGATTTAAAAAACTCGTGATAATATGTATAAATCTGCTTTTTAAACATATAAACATTGCCGGCCCTTTAGTTTCTTCTTGCAACCTAAAAGCTTTTCTATATGAGACTAGTTTTTGCTGTTTGTATTACGTTAGCTCTTTATGTTTCATGCCTCTTCTTCCCTTCTCTCTCTCTCTGTATATTTCCCTAATGTTTTTCAATGAGCATTTATGTATCATATACATGTCTGGTTTGAAAGTTCATAGAATGATCGTAACTGATCTCTACCGTTAATGACAGTTCGTTCAATTTGTGGCTAGCCGCAACGCTAATGTGAATAAAAGAAAGTGATTTGTTGCAACATCCCGCCACAAAATTATCCACCGTCATTACCGCATACTCTCCCATTGTCGTCAGCCCTAACACAATACTCGAAATTGCTCCATAATTACCTCCACCTCATTCAACTATGTTATCTGATGCTCTAACAATAAGGGCCACTTTGTGTTGCGTGTTGCACGAAAGTAATTATTTGAAATTCGGTATAGTTCATGGAGTTTGAAATTTAATCGAGGGGTTTTGAAAAGGGAGTAACTATTTATGTGCAATAATTTGCACGATCGCGACAAATTCTTATTGCAGCTATAAACAAATAAAACTGCTAATATTACGCTTGTTAACATTCTTTTCTTAACTTTGTAAGAGAGAGATTCTAAATATCCATCATGGACGTAAATTGTATGTACTCATACGTCAATGTAACCACATTCTATAAAGATGCGCAATATACAGTTCATAACAAGTCTTCTTTCGATTTTGTGTGATACGAGTAGAAGATCGCAGACTAAGTGCCTACATTTAAGCGTTAGCAGTAAAGAGATTGATGGGTAAAAAATTACCAAGACATGGCCACAATATTTTATTCACCACTCATTATAATATCACCATTTAAAAAATGGCGGACATTTGAAAGCCTATTCGATCAATCAAGCCATTGTTCGGGACCGCTAGACAATTTGACGCGTGATGTCACACCTTTTTAATGGTAGTCGTATCCGCGTATCATAGTGGCCAATTATCATTCATTGTCTTGACTAGAGCATTGTTGTAATTGTCTTTTATATTATACCATGCAGTTATACGTATTTAATGCCAAAGCGTGATTGACATAAACTTTCTCTAGTTGGATGTATGAGATAATATTTAAAATATATTTTACCTATCCGCCGCGGACGTCAGGTACTCCATAGACCGTCACAGGCAAGCGATCTCCGGCAACAAAAGATATTCAAGCTGTAGCAATATTTGGCAAAATAGTTTGCCAATTATTTGTCGTTTGCAGTGTTTATCTAAGAAAACTATAGTTATTTATAGAATAGTAAAAAGCGGATATTTGCGCATTGCCTTCTTAAAGGTTTGTGCTGCATTTGCGTATTAACTTCTTTATTAAAGCAAGAGAGGTGATAAAGCTTTGCTGTCGAGTATACTTTTTTTCTCACTAGACATTCACTAGGAAAATTTATATCAAAAATGCAAAAACAAAATAAATAAAAGCCATACTGAGCGCCTATCGTGAAGAAACAAATCAACTTGCTGCTAGTTTTTCAAAATGGTGGTTACAATGGATTTTCTTAACGGTTTTCGAAGGATAAGTAGCTGGTTTGATAATATTTTTCTCGTTTTAAAACTATAGATATTTAATCATCTACTAACTTCTATGCTGAGAAATATTAAGATGATCGCAGGAAATACCTGTCATAAATAATAAGTTAGATGTAGGTTCCGAGTGTATAAGAAACAAATAAGCGTATATTAATTAATCCAAAAAGCTCTTGATTAAAAGCTGTATACGGTCGTGACCGCTGGTCTGAAGTTACGGAACTAACCTTGAAACGGGCCTAGTAAAAAACCTCGCAAAAACATAAGGGCATGTACCGAAAACATCATTAAAATTGATTAGGTTTTTTATGGTATTCCTATGTAGCCATTCCGTTTCCAAATGGAGATAAATGAAGATAGTCAGATGGCTATGAATCATGGTAGTAAGGTGTCATTGAACCTGGAGTACAATGGTTTTACTAGCGGAGCCTCATTGAGTACACCATCGATCTGCTCGGAGAGCGGTTTTTATGTGGTAGCAAAAAGTTGTTTTTACATTTAAGCGTGGGGAATGTTTTTGGAAATGGTATGACATGACACTTTTTTTGTAATGGCGATTTCGCTAACCCAAGCCATTCACTTAATCAAACTATCAAACTCGTGCGTTGGGTTTTGTTTAGCATGGGAATTATTATGGTGTGTAATTAAGTACCTGTCATTTTGAAGATTTATCTAATGGTGGACCATATAATAAAAAGCAACAAAACTCAATGTCTAAATATACGCCTGTGGCCCTGGTGAAAAACGGTATAAGTTTCTTACTAGTGACGAACAAGACTTGTACAGTCAGCAGCAGAAGTGGCTACGCGGTTGAGGTGTTCAAATTGAGGTCAACACATCTCTATTGTCAGGAGAATAAGAACGCGTGTAGATCATTTTGAACACTTCACCCGCTCAGCCACTTTTGCTGCTGACTGTACCCTTTTTCACTAAGGTCGCAAATATATTTTTAATGCCAGACAAGGTAAATAAATAGTGTATGTGTATGCACAATACATTTTCAACACAAGGCATAAAACAGAGCCAAAAAAATATAGAATCGGTAGTGATCATTTAAACGATTATATGCATTGGTTTCGCTCCTATTGTTGTAATTTCGGGGTCCGCTGCATACTTTGATGCTGACGTAACACGCGGGACTCATCCGTGAACATGTGCTCAACAAATTCATGCTTTATACATGGCCATCTTGATTAACAATTTAAATTACAAGTCCTATTATTGTGATTACTAAATCTACTTTAAGTAATAAGAGGTCGCTAACTAAAAATTTAAGAAACTGGTTGGAAGTTGGAAGAGCATGGATGAACTAATTCCTATGACTGAATTATCTCTATCGAGAGACGAACTTCATACTGACGATTCTATAAATAATGACAAAAAATGTGACAGCTAGATTTTTTTAGTGAGAACGCCTAAGGAAGTTGTGTATACGTCTGTTATTGTTATTGTATTATCAATGATGTCATACCATTTATCATTTATCATACAAGTAGTATTTCCCTCTGTCACATTCTTCTGTTGTTTCTCCAATAGAGAAAATAAATTAGAACTGCATTATAATAACCGACCCGGGTATGTCCTTAAACTACGTCCAACAATGAGAGGTAGGGCACAGCGAAGTACCATCACGCTTGAGTCTGGAGAAGCCCAACTGGGGAAGTACCTCCTCCTTACAAAAGACCACAGCCATAATAGCACTGCTACCTTTCAGGTATGTAGTGTTGTGTTCCTGATGGTGAGTAAGGTTCCCAGAGCTCCAACACCCTTTAAAGGTCGGCAACGCGCTTGTGACTCCCTTGGTGTTGCGGGTGCCCATGGGCGACGGTAATTGCTTACCATCAGGTAATCCGTCTGCTCGTTTGCCACCTTTTGTCATAAAAAAAAAAAAAAAAGTGTAATAATATTTAAATGATTAAATCCAGCCATATTATCATATATCATAGGGACTTTATATATTTTTGCAAATAAAGCTATTTTTAGAGTAAAACGGTGTAATTAGACGAGTTTTTTTATTTGATTAACACACTGTTATTAGCAGCTCTGCTGCAGTTATATTGTGATACCCGTATTGGCATTACTGTTACTTCGAAATCTTGTATTGATTGTTGTACTAGATGCATAGTAATTGAACGACCTTATTTCTCCGTTGTGCACGATGGGAGATCAAACGGAAGTGAAGGTGTGACGGCTGTGATAGCAGCAAATCAATTTCCTAGCACGAGCTACTCGGGTACCCGTATCTTGAAACATTCGCGACAGTGGAGTTATCAACGGAACCCATTAGCCTGCGGCCTACATTGACAGTCGTTGGCGGCAGAAAGTGTTTCGATCTTATAAGCTTATTACAGAACCACAGGCATCGGAGATTTTTGCTCATGGAAAATAAATGTACAATTAAGACGGTATAAAAAATTGTGCATAACTGTGACAAATAAACAAATAATATTGGACGGCTTGAATGCTAAATCCCATGTGCTCAAATCTGCGTGCAAACACATACATATTTGTAAAGCAAATAAACTGCAGGAAAGCAAGAATAGTGCTGTCCCCGTTTCGTTCGCACCGGTTTCTCGACTAACGATAATTGCGCGCTCGCTAATCGATAGCTTGTTAATTCCTCGCACAATTTATATGCACACTGTCACACGCAATTGAGCTAATAAAGCTATTTTTCCGGGCGGTTTAGCCGCCTCTATTCGCCGGCGGGCGCCCTTAATAACCCACTAATTGCGTCTGCTCTGCTATCTTTGATCTACCGCCAGGTTATTTCGAAATGCGTATGTAAACATATTGAGCTACCTTCGAACAGATCTTTCTACTTGTTATAAAGGTTAGATTAGCGTGCAAATCCAAAAGGTAGCATAACCTTATATAAATGGTGTGATAGTTATGCCTTTAGATTAGCAAAGTCTACGTCTCCGCCAATTAGAGTTAGCTAAATAAGCAAATGCGTGCGATAACGATTTGAACGAGCGTAAATTTACTGTTTTATTTATAACCGGCTGTTAATTTCCTCTATTAGATTGGCTTGCGCAATTCACTGCAGAAGATTGATATTACGATCTTGCGAAAATCACAAACGCAAAACAAATAGGTTTAGTCGTTTACGAGTCGCTCATTTATGGCAAATTCACAGCCGTAAAACAACTGTTTAGTACGCGATAAAGCGTTTAATGAATAATGTCTAAACAAAGTTGAATAAGTGATTTACGATCGATTATGTTTACGACGGATATCTGCGTCGGAGCTCGGCCACGACACGCATTACGAGATGGGATGATGTTTATCGATAACCGCCCACGCTCGTCGTCATAACCAAGTACAACACTAAAATTGATTTTATTCGTTTTACGTAATCGTTTAATGGTTACTTATAATATAAGATACATGGCCTGCAAATCATCACAAACACTTATTATTTTCGCTAGAAACTTCGCAACTTTCCCTTAGTAATATGAACATCAAATAGCTCCTTATCTGTCGATACATTATTTTCCTCATCGCATAAAAACATACAAACCCAGTGCCACCGAAGATCGGAAACCGTCTGCCCATATAGGGCCGAAGGCTCGACATCTGACGCTCTTATCCGACCTACTTTCCAACCACTCTTACAAGTAATAAGAGGAAAGCGATTCAGTGGACGGGATAATTTGATGAATGTCTTGTAAGTTTTGTTGGAGAAAAGAAAACAAGCTAGCTACAGCAAGCTAACAAGCTAGCGTAGCATTTAACTTTCAAAGAATAAAATGAATAACATAAAATTTTGCGGTCAAACAAGATTAAACTTTAATTTAACCAGAAACTAAAAACAATAATCATTCATAACAATTATACGTACAACATGAAGTTGTTAGTGGAAATATAAATAGTGGCAATATCGGTTTATCCGGTTAATACTAGCATAACTCATTTCTTAAAGTATAAAAAATGTATTGCATGAAATGGCCTCCGTAACAGATTAAATTAAATACATTGTCAAATAAGCAGTATCAGCGCAACGATCATTCAGCTCCCATCCGCTGTCCAGATCGTATTCCGACGCCCGCTGGATCTTGTCGCTTTAATCAAAACATGACATTACTTGCCACCGTTTGACAACACATATTAGCTTTCTTTCTGGACAGTCGCTACAATGGCGTTTGATATACGATATTACAGATAATTTCCCCGCCGAGCCGCACTTTTTACTGAAATGAGTATTGTGTTTCTTATGTATGAATGAAGTCACATGAATAAGTTTGGTTTTTTTTTTTATGCAAGACTGACCAACGTTTGACTTCAGTCGCACCTGATGGTAAATGACGATGGTTCCGACACAGCTATACGCCGGGAGTTATTGTTTATTTTTTACGTAAGAAATTCTTTGTAAAATTGAGAACATGTGTATTTCGGTTATTTTGTGGCTCGCACAGTTTAAGTCGTTTTGTTTTACAAGACTTTGTATGCTCAGCAATAAATAATCCAGATATAGAGATAAAGGGAATTATATCAATACTAATAAGTACCTTAATAAGTACATTTAGAGCCAATAGGCCTCACATGTCGAGAAAAACAAACAGTTTCTCTAGAAATCTATTCAGCAGCACCTGGTCTCGCTAGGTCCGTCGATTTATCAATCAGGCTTGAAGTAAAGTTGCCAATTGCCGGCCACCGGTTTGGCTGTAATAGGCAAACCTACTGTACTTTACTGACACCTCTATTGCTTAACACATATGTAGAACATGCTACTTTATATCTAACGTGTTAAGGTAGAGAATTGAAGAAAGTTGCAAGACAGATGGTAATATAATTCTTGTTGATGATAGTACAAATCACGGCTAACACGTGACAATTCATGCTGCTCTTGCCATAAATGTGCATCCGTTTTTTTTACGCTAAACAACATTTATAGTCGTAATTAAGTTTTAAATGGGATAATAATTTTATTGCGCCCCAGGTTGTCTTGTTAATTTTTTATTTCAATTACGTTTATGTAAACAAGCATGTGCTAGGCCTCTGGTTTAGATTTATTATCTTTATTAATGTCTTATAACCGTTGACATTTGCCTTGTGTATCCATGCTCATAAATATAGCAGGCCTGTAACCTGTGTAAGCTTATGTATACCAAAAAATAAACAATTCTTATAATCATTCTGACCTTTCCATCTACCGGTACTTACTATAATTATAGTATTGTATATCCAAATATAAAAAATATGAAAAATAACTATGATATATGTCCCACATATATACTAATATGAAATATGTATATCTATACCTACAGGTTTTGGGTAACTAGTTTTTTTTACATAATACCTTTGTAAAAAGAAAAATATTGTTACAAATTAACGGGCCTTAAGCACTTATATTAACTTAAAAAAAACAACGAGGATAACGTTGTTCTCGAAACGTCGGAGGTTATTTTTTAAAGTTAATATGTGTGAGGTGAAGTCCCGTTTATTTGTAATATTTTTTTCCATCGTGGCTCGTATTATATAAAAAGTGGTTCATATAAAAAGTTTAATATTTACAAATTGTTTGTTATAAATCTATCTAGTCTTAGGAAGTTACATACAACACACACTACCACGATGGTCATATTTTGTCAACATTGAATTTTGGACCCGGGTATGTCCTTAAACTACGTCCAACAATGAGAGGTAGGGCACAGCGATGACCATCACGCTTGAATCTGGGGCAGCCCAACTGGGGAAGTACCTCCTCCTTACAGAAGACCACAGCCATAATAGCACCTTTTAGGTATGTAGTGTTGTGTTCCTGATGGTGAGTAAGGTTCCCAGAGCTCCAACCCCCCTTAAAGGCCGGCAACGCGCTTGTGACTCCCCTGGTGTTGCGGGTGCCCATGGGCGACGGTAATTGCTTACCATCAGGCAATCCGTCTGCTCGTTTGCCGCCTATGTCATAAAAAAAAACTAAGAAAAGCTGCCTCACTGGTATTTTATCAAATGAAGTTTCATCATCATCACATCAGCCGAAGGACGTCCACTCCTGGACATAGGCCTCCCCAAAGCGACCCAAAATTACCCAGTGGATTCCAACGATCTTTACCAGGTCATCGGTCCATCTGGTCAGGGGTCTTTCTACGCTGTGCCTTTCGGTACGTGGTCGCTACTCGAATACCTTTAAGTTTAGCCATCCGGTGGTATAAATACTGTGTGTAAGTCTAATACGGGCGAAGAATTAAACCAGACATAGGATTTACCAGTATAATCATTAACGAAAAGGTATTTCTTTAATTTTACCTATTATACATATGTAATTAATTTTTGTGAAATTTCTGAGCCGTAATGTACTGCGAACATTACGCGATATGAGCTTTTGAAACGAACTGTCAACGAGTGTTTAACTCGAGGGTGTTGTATTACATTGCGGGCCGAATTTTTTTATATGGATAAAATTTTTATTGTAATTCTAAGCAAAAGTTATCTAAATATATTTCTTATGTCCTATTCTACCCTCCGTTAAGAGATTCGCCCGTATAAGAATTACACACTGTATATCGGTTACTTTGTTTCTGCTTAAATTAAAAAACAAGAGAAATTCATTACGCGATCACACCCATAAAATGCTTGTACTTTATGTAACACTCTCCATACATGTGTGATAACCGGGCAAGATTGATCGTCGTATATGGCCGGCTTAATTGACAGTATCAGGTGCCATCGCGCACCATTCGTCTTAACTCCGTTAAGACTCTTATGTAATTGGTCTTAAACGTGTCCAATTAATAGGGCTAAATTAAACGTATGTAAATGAGAGCTTAGTAGGATGCAGTTGGTGTGATTAGATCTGAACACGTAAGGCCAAAACAGTCAGTGATACGAGTAAAATGCCCGTATAACTGGATTTCCAGTCGAATGCCTTTTTAGAAACATTTGTGCATGAAATAAAACAACTAAAACGGATTAAATCGCGTATACAAATTTAAACTTCCCACCCGATGACCACGAACGCTGCTAAAGGGTTGGAAACGTCGGGATGAAGTCTAAATTAGTATACGCGATTTAATCCGTTTTAATTGTTTTATTTCATGAGTAATTATCGCGGCAACCGAAGACAATATTAACATTTAGTGCATATTATTAAACATGTCTCGAAAAAAAGGTGAATCAAAAGATTGTCTCAAGTTACCTAGCTGACTGCTTTCTCTCTCTCACTCACTCTCTCTCTCTGCTTTATTTTTGAGAAGAACGAGTAGAACGACAAGTCAGCATTGGCGGATAGTCAACAAAACATCGTGGAATGTATATAAAATAAATATAGATAAATGGCATCGTGGAATGTATATAAAATAAATATAGATAAATGGCATCTATCGCAATTTGTCATTTTAATAATGTTTAGTAAAAGATATATTCAAACAACACGTCATTATAAATAGCAGATACAAAAAGATAGCTGAGACAGAAATTCAACCGATAGTTTCACTAAAACGAAATTCTAAAAGTTTCATGAAATATTATGAATAATATTTTATTGAATATTATTTAAACATTGTAAAAACCACCATGATTGATATACAAAAGACCATAATAAGCAAACATAATTCCTAAGATGTAAGAAAGATAGAGAGAGAAAAAAACAACAGATCTTACTATCCAAGCGAAACACTGAAAAATTATGACAGAATAAACTCCTAAGGCCCCAAAATCCCACCTAACTGGAACATAAACTGTCTATACTTTTAATTCGAGAAGATAACCCACAAGAAAAATAATAAGTAAATAATAATAGTACGTCTATTAACATGACATCATCTCCGTCAGCTTAACACTGGTATCATTATTTAAGCACAAAAAAACATCGGAATGTTTTTTACATTCCCATTAGCAATTCATCATTCCGCATTAATATTTCAAGCTTTCATCTTAATTCAAAAAGGCCTATCTGTCTAACGTTTCGTGCAAAAAATACCTCTCTGTCTTTGTAAATATGGACTACTTTAACCGTCGTGTTAATGCTAATAATGTCTTATTGACAAATGTTGATGTGATATATTTTGCCAAAGGACACCGTTATAGTTCTGTACATGCGACCTTTTTGAAATAGATTTTAAATTAGGAATAAAAAAGTTCAAGTTCGCAGGTCGCTGAACCCTTGCGTAAGAGTACCGTACTAGTTCTTGCTGTATAGATTATTTACACGCTAGACAGAGCATATGAAACGCGTTCGAGTTCCTTATTTCCCATTCTAACAAACTAGTTATGAAACGATCACCGCTCGTTCAACTTGTGTTTATTTTACAAATTTAGTAACTGCACATTTAAAATATTTAATATACATATATAGGATACTGTACTATGGGTAAATAATTACGGAAACTGCATGAAGCTTTGTCATGCGGCTTGCGAAATTGGGTTATAAAAGCATACACGCGTGTTTATTGTGTACAATTTAACCGTTTCTCTAACAAAAAAGGAAACCTGTAAACGTGCAAATTACGACTAGATTAATTTGGCCCCGTAATCAGTTAAAAAGCAGGACAAATCTACAATTTGTAAATAAATGTCCTGTCTAATATTGCGTTCCAAAACGTGAGACAATTGCATTCAATCATAATCTACTGTTTTTAGGGTCCCGTTTTAACATCATTTAGTAGGTGAAAAGGCGACCGCAAGCGGCATGCTTGTAATGCGCAGTCTGTTGGCGGTGATCTGTATTGCTAATTCAATCAGATACAGAACGCCCGCGCACAGTATTAGCATAATAGGCATTCGATATTATTGTTAAGACATCAATGAATGAGTGCTGGTAATATATTCTAAACATGTTATTGAGTCTCTTCCAAGTGTTTATGTTATAGAGTGTTCTAATAAACTATACGTAAGTGATGATACATCTTATAAGAATATCGGTTATTGTATAGTTTTGATTACAGCACTATATATATATATAATATTACTAATATAAACGCGACTGTTCGTATGGATGTATGGATACCATAATACTACTGAACGGATTTAAATGAAACTTTACAATAATGTACAGGTATCACACATTGGAATAAAAGGCTATTATTTATACAGATATTTGTTTAATTACGGCACATTGAAAATAGTCGTCTTGAGTCGAATTAGGTACTAATCTTTGCCCAGATCAAAGCGCGGGCAGAATAGCTGTGTAATAGCGAAAAACTCAAAAGTGAAATTGTCCCTCCAGTTGTCACACTGTTGCAAATTTCGGATGCGACGACTGAGCGTAAACAATATAGCGCTATGTACACACAAAGAGCATTGTGACACCCGCTTTTCACGTAAATTCTCACGCTTAATTTTCGCCTTCCACTATTTTTTTCAAGGGGGAGGCCTATGTTCAGCAGTGGACGTCTTATGGCTGATGATGATGATGACTATTTTTTTGGGCACCCTCTACCATCGCTAAGGCGAAACACTACGTGCTTGCACGTTCTATTCGAATCACTTTCAAGATTCTGATATAATTAAAAATATGGTGCTGTCATCTATGCAACTAAGAACAAGTCAAATTATTACTTTTAATAAATATTTTGATTTGCAATGATTTTTAAGTAACACTACGAAATAAATTATTAAATACATGACATATATATAAGAAAAAGTGATCAAGTCAGGTTTTTTTTAAGTGCATGCCTCATCTATTTATAAGCACCTTACTTTTCAACTTTCACTGAAGTGAGCAAAAAAATATATTTCTGTATCTTTAGCTACCCTTATAGCTCTCTCGTAAACGAACTCAATGATACCTGTAACTCGTATTCGACAGTACATTCGACCACGATGTTTCTGTAAACATCCCTTCAATCAAACAGAAAGTTTACATTAATAAAAAAAACATGTACGGAACTTATCCGTGTATGTCGACAGACATACATGCCCGGCCATTATGGTTGTTCTGTGTCAAGTGCACTAGTAACGAGCATTCCGTACGGTCGTAATTTACAACCGGTGAATATCTGCCCTTATACGAGCTTTAGAGATGTGCTCGTTCTTACCGACTTGAATATAAGTTGCTAGGTTTAGCAAGTTTTGAAGCTACATTGCGTACAAATGCGAATTGGCAACTTCTCTTATTTAGCACTTATATGAGAATTAGCATATTTAACTTCCAGTCTAGCCTAATTATATTAAACATTTTTTTTTAAATCAATCTTACTTTAAAAAACATGTCCTTACGAAGCCAAATCATTACAATTAATAAACATTGACTTCGTAAACATAATATTTTTTTTATGTTTCCTTTTTTATTTTTCCGAGTTAACTCATATGAGAATAAGAATTGCCATCATGTTATACCATATGTAATAATAATCTATGATTTTATATTTACTTAATTGAATGAAAAATACACAAATGAACTGTTGACAAGGAAGGAAAACTCATTTATAATACATATTCTACTGCGTATTAGATTAATGTAATAAATAACATATTTACGTACTTAACAAAGTATTTCAATTATATTTTAATACTGTCAGCAGCAGAAGTCGCTAACCGGTTGAGGTATCCAAAATGAGGACAACACATCTCTATTTACAAGAGAATAAGAGCGCGTGTACGTCATTTTGAACACTTCACCTGCTCAGTCATTTTTGCCGGTGACTGTACAATGCTATCAGTTAACACCTAAACCCGAATGTGTACGATTATTCTGATCGAGATGATCGTTACTTTTCTGTAGGTATTGAAAGTAGTAGACATTACACAAAACTACAAAAAAATCACATTTACATTGTGCAACGAGGATGGTAAGTAAGGTATAGTAAACGGGAGGCTATTAGAAGCCCGACGACGAAGTCGGAGGGCTTTTAATGACTCAAGTTTGTTATACACTTACCACCCGTGGTCCATACAATGTTTTTCATCACATTTGCGAGGAAATAAAATAAATTCGTTGGTAAAATATTAGTTAGTACTTATATAGGCTTAAAATCAAAATACACTTTGAAAACTACAATCAGACCTCATCCACTAAAAAAGATTGTCAACAATGTCAACTTTTTTCAATGTCTTCCACAGATAATGTTAACAACTGCGTTTTGTTTTCGAATTTGACAGATCATCCTGCCAAATAGTATCAATTATCAAAATCAAATATAAAACAATTATTTTTAATAAATACTAAACATTAAATTGCAGTCAAATTGGATATAAAGATATGTTCTATACATATTAAAAGTTGGTTGTAGCAAACTTTTGAAGATATGAAATACACCTTGGCTGTTTGGAAACATCCTCAGTCCGAAGTGAAGTATGAGTTCTATATATTTTTAAAACTAAACTTAACAGCCCGTGTGAGCTAAATCGGCTATAACTGCTCTGTACTCTCGCAAGTAACAACGCCATTGACGAGCAAGTGTGATGAAAAAAATATTTACTCGTGTTATTACATGTTATCCCTACACTTGACCCGATGACGTCGGTCGCGTAATGTAGACATTAAAATACTTGCCCTTTTTAGTCTATCTCCATCGTTTGTATTTGATCAGCATACATATTCAGCAGTTGTTCCCACAGATACAAAACGCCATAAACAGTTGCAACATGTTTGGCGGTTGCGTCGATTGGATATTGGGATGAGTATGAGGGCTTTCGCGAGCCAGATGGTCTTTAGAGGTTAGATAACCTCCGATACATGCATTACAAGTATTGTTAGATGCCTCTAACGATGCTTGGTGTTATAAAACAATTTATACAGAAAAATTAATATCTCTGGTCGTTTCGTTGACTTTCTATATATAAAACCGTCTTTAATTATGTTTAATCAGACATTATTCTGATACTAGTTGTTCGATCCTTTTAGAAGCCGCCCATTATTAAAACCACAAACCGTGTTTACCAAACTTTTTCAAAATTTAGGAGTTGTTATAAAACCCACAAACAAAGTAAAAATTGATTAATTCCTTTGTAGCGTATAGTTATATTAAGAAAACCTATCTTTTTTAAATGCACTTATAGGTTATACCCAAGATCCCCAGAAATGTTATTGCCATCGCTTTCTAGACAAATGCCACCCAACTCATCTCATATACCAATACAACTTTGTTTTCAGGATCCAACAAAATTGTAAGTTAGCAAAGATCAAAGTGTTGGTTCTCTTCTGGCAACGAGGAATACTCACGTATATCGGTAAGCGGAGGTAATCCTCTGCTCAAAGCTAGTGGGCACAGTGACAGCTACATTTCCAGACCGGGCCATGAATCAGCGTCTGTAGACATTTGGCTTTGGACACGAGCCAGCAAAGTCAGCCATGGCGACCTTGGGACCTAACAGCTGATTGACGCCTACTCTTAAACAAACGTTAGGTGTTTTTTACTAACAGATATTCAGCATTAATCAATATAATGAGACTAACAAGCTTGGTATATTTAGAATAGTTACTATCGCAAACATAGAATAGAGACGATGCCAAACTTCAACGGAACGCTCTCAATTTACAGCTGTTTATTTGATATAGAATCATACGCTACGTGCGTATCGGCACGCATATTTGGAAAATGTAGGTAACCACTGCTGCTCACAGATCCAGTGCAGCAATGGATATCCGTGGCTGGATAACCTAAGAAACCAGAGAAAAACTTATGACTGTTTTCTGACATTGAGTAAATTACTATACCCTACCCCTAGATGAAAAAAACAACATAAACGCTTCATTTTTCGTGGTGATAGCGCTAGAAACAGTCTAAACTATCTTTTAAATAAAAAATAAAGGACACGGTACTGAATTTTAGAATGTTTGACACGTCGTGTGCGTGACATTTACTAACGGTGCGACATCTACAAATAGTCGTTTAAATTTTCTATGCAACATTATCGTCGCCGGGGACGTTTAGGACGTCATTGTCGTACAAACTGCGGATATGCGGTTTTGACATAATTTTATGTACGCATAAAGTTCTATTTCAGCAGGCTATAAATTATAACTAACCTTACCTAATCTCATATTGCGGAATGCGTATACAATTCGCCTTTGAAGCTAAGTAGCAATAACTACGCAGTGCACGCCTCTGTCTAAAATAATTATAGGCACACTTGGACTCCCGTCAGCTTCTACGCAGTAACCGTCGTTATTAAACAGACACGCAACTTCAGATTTTGTTAATTTATTAATATAAATTTATTTTAAATTGTACTGATTGCCCGATGTCTCATCGGCAAATTGACAAAATTTTTCCGTGAAGTCCGTTAGTTTAGCGATAGAACTACCTTAAAAATTAGACGCTCTTTATGTAATCGATTCAGAAGGGCTACCGCGGAAATCGAAATTCAAAAATTGTCTATATCCACCTCTATCACTCTTGAATATACGAGCGATAAAGTGGAAAATAGACGAAGACCGGCGTGGTTCGCGATAGGTCATCTGTGTTAGGCATAAGTTGTAATAATAATATAATTATGTAGACTTAACTGTGTTTGAACTTTACTTTGTGATAGAGATTTGTGTTATTATTTTAATCGAAAATTCAATGTAATTTTTACTTGTCAATGTCAGTGTCATTTTACTCTTAAAGCACGCGATGTTCAGTCACGTCACTTCACAAAAACAGTGACGAATTGAACTGTCACAAGCAATTGTTTCAGAAGCGTGAATCGCTTAGGATGTTGACCTCACACACGATTCTGTTAGCCGGGGCTGGTGGAAAAGAGATAGAGTTACTCGAGCACGTCGCATATCATATAGCTGCAATTATGTTACGAAGAGTTCTTATAGTATACCGGGTGTGGCCTGTAATAGGAGCTTTAACTTTAGACATCGTTTCTACACCAAAAACGTAGCAACATTTGTTCTGCGACTTTTGGAAATAACTTATAGTTTAATAAATATTAATAAAAAAAGATTTTCCAAGCAAGCAATGTATTGCAAAAACTATGAAGTTTGTTGGCTGACAGTAAACGTCAACTAGACTATTGGATGCTGTTCATTGAAAATACTATTTACTTTGTTCGAAAAAATCACAAGTAATATATCACCCAATTATTTAAAGTTGTAGAACAAATGTTGTTACGTTCGTGGTGTCGAAGCGATCCCTAAAATTTTTGCTCCTATTACAGGCCGCACCCGGTATACTGTTATCCACTCAGGTATCATAATATTGTACTGACACATTGGTGTCTATAGATGAACATCTTTAACTTTAGTAAAGTTTTTGTCTTGTCATACCCACAGGCCAGGTTAAAGAAAACCTAATGCTGATATGAAAAATTTAAAAATAAATAAAAATAGGATATTCTTACACAAATTTACTGAGCCCCACGGTAAGCTCAAGAAGGCTTGTGTTGTGGGTACTCAGCAAACGATATATAAAATATACAAATAATTGAATACATAGAAAAAAACCCATGACTCAGGAACAAAAATCAGTCACACAAATAAATGCCTTTACTGGGATTTGTACCCACTACCGTCGGCTTCATAGACAGGGTCACTTCCCACTAAGTCAGACCTGTCGTCAAACTGCGTCAATTTGTTTTCTATAATATGGAAAGATAATTAGATTATGATTAATCCCGATATCCCTTAATTAATGATATTATGATCTGCGTAACTATTGAATCCTAATAATCAGAACCATGTTATAGAATTCACAATCATAACAAAAATCGTACCGCTCAAATGAAGATCCACCCTATGTCATTAAATGATTCAAAGGTTTATCATGTGAGTATATGGACAAGCCACCTTTTAAAAATTTTCATTTGTCAGAAATAACTTAAGTAAAATACCCCTGTCGCGTGAAATCAATACCCTTATCAAAATAAAAAATCGATTGACACCGTCATCACAGCTTGTCCCACAACGTATGTCAACGCCTTGTCGGTCCCATCTTCGTTGTGACATTGACCATTTTAAAGTTCAAGTTGCTCCATACTTGCGCAAGCGTCGTTATGTTATATTTTATTACGCGTTACGTTTCGTTACGCGTAATCCCGAGGAATCTGTGTGCGTAATACGACACTTCTGTAAATTTCTCTCACACCTCTGAGCTCTGTTAGGCGATGTAGGTTGGATGATAGATTATAGTGATTTGTGAGGTTTGTGACTGATGTAAGATGTGATTACTTTTGTAGGCATTAGTGAGATTTTTTTATAATACAGCTTTGTTAGAGAGTAATAAAAACATTTCAATAGTATTATAATACTCGTATATATATAAATAAAAAGAAGGATCATTAGAAGTTATATCTATATTAGTTAAAACATTAGGGTCTGTGGTTACTTACAGTGTGTTTGTTGATGTTATTTAGGAATTAGTTATTAAAATTAATGTCAATCAGGATTTCCATCTAGTCCTAGATATTCACGGTAAACTATATATTTAATTAAGATTTTCTTATATTCATCAAGATATAATCCGAGCAGTTTAAATTTACAGAATTAATTGGCAATTCTAGTTCACTTTTCGTTGAAGGAAAACATCGTTAGGAAACCGGACTAATTCCAATAAGGCCTAGTAAAGAAGGTCAGATGGATGGCAATCGCTTTCGTAAAACTAGTGTCTATGCGAAATCCCGGGATTAGTTGCCAAGCGGACTCCAGGCCCCCATGAGCCGTGTCAAAATGCCGGGACAACGCGAGGAAAATGAGTTGGCAATAGTAAGTTCATTATTCTGAAGTGGCTATATTCGAAGGTGACCTCAACTTATCGCTCCGCGTCGACAAGGCTAATAAATTTCTTTCTATGTTCGTTAACTAACCGAGTAGGTGTAACATTATTTTTCACCCGCTTAAATTCGGACTTAATAATGTCTTCATTGAACAAATCCTACTGATTATGTCGGCCGACTTCAAACGGTGTCGAGTGTTTTATTTGTCTGTCCGTGTTACTCACCATTACAATTAGACTTCAGAAATACATCGAGATGAATTGACGTCAGATATCTACGGTTGTTTCAATAAAAACTATGAGATACCCTTCGCAGAGAATCGTCTCTCCTGAAGGTAATGACGTAATAAATGCTAGCTGCGTGTTCGTCCGTGTTATTCTAAAAGAATTGTAAGCATAGAATGAAACGATCAAGGATTTTTTTAAAGATACCCGTTTTATAATTATATAACTTAACTAATCGCGAAACCATTCTCTTAGCATAAATCACCGCTTCTTTCAGTAATATTTCACTTGGAGCAACAATGCGAATTAGTGTCACGTCAGAATCTGGAGTAAAGACGGATAATGGCTAGACGCCGTTATTTACGGCCTCCGATCCGAAGGGCAGCTAGGATTTTGCTTTCTAAGCTTTAAGTTACGACCATCGCATCGACATTGCTCTCCCTTTACTAAAAAGGTTGTATACCCACTTCTAACTTATACTCTCATACTGCGTTTTTCATCCGAATGACTATCATTTGTGAGTCGATAGGTTCCATTTTCAAGTTAATTTCGAAATAGGAACACAGGTGTCGCTTTGTTCGGGATAATGCCTGTGCGTCACTTTCTCCTGATGCGTTTACGCAATGTTTCGGTTTTAACTGCGTTAATCCGCCCTAGATTCCTTGCTCGTAACGTTTTACGACTTCTGTACTCGGCTGTAAGTACACGGATTGAGATTTAGTTGACGCCCATTGTAAAGCTATTGTTGGAGACGGCGTCTTTATTGAATAAAGGGATTGATAATATTTCATAACCTCGTGAGATGTCAAATCGATTTTAACGATCACAGCGTATTAAGGTTCGTTACGCATTAACGATCCCTTTATATGTAGTCATGTGCCGCATAAAGTTCACACTGTGTTGATATTCTTGACATATCACCGGCAGAAGATGAGATGCAATGGGTATGGCTATTTAAAAAAATCGACTTGATTTATTTTGTTTATTGTTATTTCGCAGACCGAAAACTAGAATCTAGTATCAGTTTAGGTCAATATTCCTTCATCAAACCAGGATTTAAAACTATATTTGAATTCAAAGGGACCTCATCTACTCTGGTTTACATATGATCCCTGAAGCAACACAAATCCACGGCAAATCCAGACAGCAAAGGGACTAGCATTGGCACTTGTACAAGAGTGCTCTCATGTGTCTCGGTGCAATTGTCACTATTCTATTAAGCTGTTAGATGGCGCTGGATCGCGTTGCGCCATACGTTGCGCAGACGCTGTCCTGTCGATGTCGCAAGGCATGACATGCAGCGATCGTTCGGACAATAATAGCTTGTCGGGCATAATATCATTAGATATTGAGGACTCGTGAAATTGCCATCGGTTGTTGAGTTAGTTTTAAATGAATTAATGATAGTTCGAAAATATTCTATTTATATAAAACAAAGTCGGGTTAGTTACATCACTAATTCGAGTACTAGTGCACAGATTATCACGATACTTGATTTGTTGGATTTGTCTTTGATCCAAATAGCAAAATAACTATGAAAATATTGAAAATTATAGAACCAACCGATGTCATTTGCCAATTGCTCTGCGATGTCAATTGCTCTGACTCTGATATACCAATATCAGAGTCAAAGGAATTTACAGTTTACGAAAAATAAGCGTATTACTCTAAAACTGCTCTATTTCTCTTTAGACTGCAATACCTAATAATGCCAGTAACAAAACGAATTGCCGTAGTTCATAAGAGACTGATAAATTATCTCATTCTAACAAAAGGTGATACCAATATAAAAAAAGGAACTAAACGATTCCACAGACGATTAGATTAGATTTGACAAACTGGCCTGTAGCTAGTGTGGCTGTAGTGAACTCGACCGTAGTTACACTTTGCACCACAACGTTAACATATCAACAGAAGCTCCTGCTAAGTGGATAATATCAATTGCCGGGAGTCATTCCGCATTCCACCCGCGAATGGGCTATTTGACATTAATGTAAGGGCATTAATTCATTAAGAAGTGGTGCGTCTGCAACTGTGTATGCTGTATCGCTTTTGCGTTCGCAGGTCGTAAGTGTCATTTCAACACTGGCTTATGCGACCTTTCATAGACCTTATTTCAATGATAATAAAGGTGTAATTAGCGAGTACGTTTATACCTCTCATGTTAAATATACGCCCTTTTGTGTGGCGTGTATGAAGGATTGAATGAGCTCAGCGTGGGCGTGTGAATGAACTGTAGGTATCTAGTCTTGTTTTGGATATTACGTCAGTTATGTGCTAGACTGAATTAGATCCGTTCATCGTGATGAATAGTCATGATATAATAAAAAAGAGTGAATGCTTTACTTCAAATGAATAGTCTAACTTCCACAGATCGCAGAGATTTAACATTATTGATTAGCATTATTTATTTTGCGACTATTGAGGACATGTGCAAGATTTGCTAAAGTTCAAACTTTCATTTAGAAAGAAAAAGATCAAAGACTTTTTAATTTTCGTGATAAGAGCTTTGAAACACTTTTCAATTAGTCAATATTAAAACTGTTTTTTAAATTCGTCGAAAAATATTACATCCCGTGACGTTGACATCTAAACCTAAATTTATGCCACAAATAATCCCGGTGGCCTGAATAGCGAACTGTCGCAGTAATTATGCCGAATGACTTTTCTAAATATATTTCGTGAAGGTTAGCATAAAAGCCCGTTTGCACTGAGCGAGTTAAGTGAGTTTCCGTGTAATGCGCCGAGTGTTTACGTGTGTATGCAATTTAATTTAATGTAGGCTAATAAGAGTTTTTAAGCAGGGGGGCTATTCTGCAGTCACTGCACTTTTGCGTGATTAGTGCATGTGATAACTATTTTGACGACAGGTTTGGCTAGTGGGTAGTGACCCTGTCTATAAATCCGATGGTTCTGGGTTAAAATTCCAGTACATACATTACATACATTTCAGCCGTATGCAGTCCACCGCTGGACATAGGCCTCCCACAAATATGACTTGCATCATCTTGGGGGTAGTTGCCATAGTCGCCACGCTTGGCAGGCGGTTGGCGACCGCAGTAGCTGTAGATTGGGTTTCGACGGACGCTGCTGCCCGTCCGTAGAATTTTTCCCTTTGTCGCCTCTTACGACACCCGCGGGATGGAGTGGTGCTATTCTAGTTAGCCGGCATCACACGGCAAAATTCCAGTAAGAGCATATAATTGTGTGATGAGCACCGATATTTGTTCCTGAGTCGTAGGTCTATATATGTATTTAAGTATTTGTATATCTTTGGCCGAGTACGAAAAACACAAGCCTTCTTGAACTTACCGTGGGGCTCAGCTCCTTTAGTAATTATTTATTTATTTTGTTACTTTATTTTAAGTAAGCAAGTGCTTCTCATGTCAACCTGCCCTGTCTACACTACTGCACTTTGACCGATCAACTTGTATATTGTTGTTATTGTGTTCTGTTGTCCAAGGATTGCAAGCAAAAAAAAATACTTCAGTAACGTAACAGTTTTACAAACTCTTTGTCCCTCACTTAGATATTTGTTTACAGGTTCGGGTTTGCACTTGCGACTGATTAAACGAAAGTTGAGTTATTTTCACCAAAGGTCAAAGCGCCAAAAACGGATGTTAATTCAAACTTCTTACGTCACTAACGTTTTGTGCTAGTCCAAATACCTGGACAAATGTAAGGCGCATACGCGTATATATAGTCCTTGTTTAATTCCTCCATGCTTATTACGAAGTGATATTTCTGTACGTGGGTTTAATGTTATTACTTATTACGATGCCATAAAACGGAAATCGCATTTAGCTCCAATAGGTGTTATCGAGTGCAATGTTTTGTTGATTTATTTTATTGCACAATTTTATTATATTATTACTATTGCTTAACTCGCGTTTCCCTTCTTAACGTAACGTTTCGTATTATTTACAACAAAAATAATTGCCTTAATTCACGCCTCAAGGACAAAACAAACCATAATAACGATAATCACATTAATCATATGTATTTCTCGTAATTCACTCAAATGATTCTGAGCTGAAACGCCGTAAGTGCATTTGCGAGTTGGCTTACTATAATTTTCAATTACAAAGTGGAATGGTTTAAGAGTAGAGGCCGGTAATGTGTGGCGCAACACGCAATTAGCCATTAGTGAGGGCAACGAGGCTGCCCTTTGGCATTCGTAGTTACGCCCTTATTACTCGACACTTCCTCCAATTAGCGAAGGTGTACTTACGTTGTTGTTCTTGATTTCAGGTAATTCGTCTCGAGATTCTTGAGAGACAATGCAACGCGCTCGGAATGCTGGAACGTTAAGTATAATTGTGTTTCACGAGTTTAATGTGGAGGCGGTATTTACAACTCCTTAATTACAAGTATAAATTACACTGATTATGATGTTATCTATATCTTCCGTATTGTCGGTATCTCATAGTATTATCTACTTAAGATTTTTACACATCTACAAATTAAATTAATGTCTTGCACACAATATCTACGTTTGTGTAAAAGACAGTTGTTATTTTTCGCGTGACAAGATATCACGATACTTGTAAAATGTCCAGTGGCAAAAGCTATTACGCATATAAGAAGCGTGACACGATACGAAGCCCTGGGCCATCGTGGAACCATGTCAAATTGACAAATAGCTTGACACCTTACAATTTAGTGTAGCAAAGAGCGTTGTCAAACGTATACTTACTTTGACACAGTTTCATGTGCTGCCTAGGGTTGAGTTTGGTTCTTTGCGCATGCGACCTTATTCTTCGGAATGCGAGTATTTTCTCGTGTCTGAATATAACTACGCCAATTGCGTTACACAGTTCACGCCCGGACCCGAACCCGGGGCGTTATTTCGAGAGTTTACGATCACACGATATTGATTCCGAGTGCTGTTACGCACGAACTCACTTTCGTCTTGGCGGCTCTGGCTAGTGATGTGACAAAATGATACCGGTTTTGCCGATTGAGTGTTTTCCGGGTAAATTAAGCTCTTCATACCTTTACAAATCCTAGCTGGTTCTTAAGGAGAGAGTATTATACGTCAATAATAAGCACGATATACGCGTATATTACCAGTACGTAGGTACTGGTCTGTAATATATATATTACCTATAATAAATGTCATAATATGTTAAAATGATATTGAATAGTATATAATATGTAGTCCAGGTATGGTAATGTAATGATTGCGTAGTCATAATTTGTCATATCAGCGTATTCTGTTACATACTAAAGGGACCTAAATTCTACTCCAAAGTAACTAACAAACTGACACATTATACTTTCAACTAACTCCATTTCACAATCCTATCAAAAGTGATGGTTTGTCAACTACTCAATCAAGTTCACTCATTCATTTCTATAGCATAAATATCGAAGGATGGGCAGTAGCTGCCGTTGAAACCCAATCTACAGCTACTGCCGTCGCCAACCCGCGTGTCAGGCGTGGCGACTACAGGTCATGTTTGGGGAAGGCCTTTGTCCAGCATGGGGCGACTTATGACTGAAATGTTGATGATTTATTTTAAAACTTAATTACTTCCAAAGACTATTTGCACAATAAAAAAGACACGCAAAAAATAATTTGTGTAAATTTTATGACATGTCAGAGTCAAATATTAAAGCGTTTCTCACAGACCTACAAAAATTATGACTCAGATATCATAGGCAACAGTCGAGTGAAAAACCGATAAGTCAGTCTTCCATTACCAAACATCTGTGTCGTTCCCATCACACTCGCAGAGCACGGGTAAATTACATCCCAGAAATAGTCTAAAGCTAATATTAATAGAGAAAATAATCCTTATGAAACTGGACTAAACTCTTATCAGGATTAATGCGACTTGTGAGCAAATAACCTGCGGTTTTACATAAAATACTTATTCTGAAAATCTTTATGAATCTTTAAAGTCCAACTAAAAACCGCTAAGATTAGAAGGACATGCCTAATAGTAATTTAATTTATTTTGTTTTCTAGTATTTAAACTGATATTTACTAACAGTCACATTTTCGGAAAACTTGACTTTTTTTAATGACAAAGGTGACAAATGAGCAGACGGATCGCCTGAAGCTGAAGAGTGGAAATGTTGCTGCGTAGAACGGGACTGAACTAAAGTCAGATTAATTTTCAATTAATGAATACACCAAATAGAACAAAATAATTTTGTTAGTTACTGCCAGGTCGTGTTCTGAATTCACCTCCATATTATTGCCAAATCATATTTATAACCCACCTTTAAAACTCAATAATTAATTAATCGCCCAAAAACTTATACCTACAACTAACTCTCGCGCATCCTATGAGAATACAAAACTCGTCCCGTAATAGCACTCATCGTAAACGCCGTACGTCAGTCAGTGGAGTCGGACGTTAACTGAAATACTATTTACACCGCTAAATATTATTTATGTGTGTCAACTTTGGGTATTTTCGGTGCAGGCGCAAGTATTCGCAGTGCTCTGTGATGCAGTGGGTTAAAAGGTAGTAGCAGTAGCTTTACACAACAATTTAATTTATCTGGAAGCCGGTTGCTGCAGTGTTTTAGAGATAGCTTCACGGGGGAAGCTTATATCCAGCAATGCAACATTGCAGCAAAAACGATGCACACACACACACACACACAATCACTCATTCTAAACACTTTCTCACACACGTTATGCAAACAATGTCTTTTTTGTATAAAAAGTTAGTTTATGACTCCTTTCTGTATTTCTGTGTATTTTTGTGGACATCTGTTATTGGCTATGTTTTCTGTTTATTATGCTATGTATTTTTTTTTTGGTATTGCTGTTGATGCCCCAAATAAATAAAATAAAATAAAATAAATAAAATGGATGTCCTTGGCTGATTCATAGCTATGATTGGTATAGCTAGGCAATAACGAAGTAAACGCCAATTGCTTAATCCATTTCTCTATCGTACGACTAATTCAAGATCCTCCTATTGCGAATTATATGCGCGTGATTCACCGGCGGGAAATGGGCGCATTTCTAAATGTTAATGAAGCGCGAAGTTGAAACATTGCCGGGCATTTATCACATAGAGACACTATGATCCTTATTGCGCGTGCAAACCGTTACTAGAGTTCAATACAATTTTCTTTACATAGTCATTTTATTTGGTTATACTAATACCTCGGTCATAACGAGTGTCGAGTTAATATTGGGTTAGGTTTGTTCGCCTCATTGCAAATAGAGAGAAATATGGTTATTAATTAAACAAAATAATTAAATAATAATTTATTTCAGATTTGCACCCATAGTTTTACAAATACATTATAAATACAAGTCAATGTGGATAAGACCCTCTATCTGGAAATACCGTCTAACAACCAATTTCTTACATTATCTCATAGGTATTTAGTGTCATATGACGGACTTCCCTTAAAAATAAAGAATGCCGGTCTTACCCACATTGACCGTACATTAAAAGAGTAAAGGTAATACAACGTATCGATAAGTAGCTACCGGTTTGCCTATTTTTAATGTAATTCTGTTTTAATGTTACGTAAACAATTATTTCAGCCGTATGCAGTCCACTGCTGGACATAGGCCTCTCACTAATATGACTTGAATCATCTTGGGGGTAGTTGCCATAGTCGCCACGCTTGGCAGGCGGGTTGGGGACCGCAGTAGCTGTAAATTGGATTTCGATGGACGCTGCTGCCCGTCCGTAGGATTTTTCCCTTTGTCGCCTCTTACTACACCCGCGCATCACACGGCAAATGTCGGATATATTAGCATTTTATGTGCAAGATGTTTTTGACTGTACGTGTAAAATTATTGACAACTGTACATAAACGATGCTCATAATTTAACGTGCGTCCAAAGTAATTTATGTCTATAGCTAGGACGTTTTCTAATACTTTATTGTCCATGCTAATTGCGGTGCAGGAAACTATACATCACAAGTGAAATGCACTTGTGGGTATATTTTATAAATGATAATACAGATTATTAGATTCATTAAGTCTATATTACAGCATCGATTTGATACAGGCACATTAGGTTCTGTCCATATCATTTCTATAAAGAACTATATTGTATGTGCCATCGTCCGCTTATAAGTCATTAAGATTTCAATCCTATTCTTTGTGGAAATTCACGAAATATTCGTGTCTTTATAGTTATACCGTTCATGATTTAGTAGAATTTTCAAACTTACCTATACTGTAAAAATTAGGAACATAAGTCTCGAATACAATAATCTTACATGTTAAAAACTTTAACAATTTAATTATATTGCGGGTATAATTAGACAACGAAATAAACAAATTTAATTTTAGTTTTGATATAAAATATACACTATCGGTTTGGAAATTTTACGAAATGAGAGCTACCGCAATTTTAAATAATTATGATATCAACCAACTTCTGTTTTCGTGATAGTAATAAACCTATCGCAGGCCTCCTGTAAGGCAAGTTGGACCCGGGTATGTCCTTAAACTACGTCCAACAATGAGAGGTAGGGCACAGCGATGACCATCACGCTTGAATCTGGGGCAGCCCAACTGGGGCAGTACCTCCTCCTTACAGAAAACCACAGCCATAATAGCACTGCTACCTTTCAGGTATGTAGTGTTGTGTTCCTGGTGGTGAGTAAGGTTCCCAGTGCTCCAACCCCCCTTAAAGGCCGGCAACGCGCTTGTAACTCCCCTGGTGTTACGGGTGCCCATGGGCGACGTTAATTGCTTACCACCAGGTAATCCGTCTGCTCGTTTGCCGCCTCTGTCATAAAAAAAAAAAAAAAAAAATTGGATTAACTTCGTTATAAGTGTAACAAGTTTGATAAATATCAATTAACCGATATTATTATATTTATCATACTTAAGACTGATTTTTCAAACGTCTGATAAGCACATATCCGACAGATACCCATACAATTATTCGTCGAATAGGGCTAATCTGACGATTGAAAAATCGGCCCTTAGTCTCTTACTTATGTATATATATAGATTAAGTTTCGTTTAAAACAGCTTAAAATACAAGCCGGGTCATTTCCATAACATAGATAACAGTGATTAATTAACTTATGACTTTAACCGTCCCATTGTTACTCCACAAGCGTCTGTCACACGCCTCATAACTGACAGCACTCGTGACGGCGTGTATATGGGTCGTCGTCCTTCCCCGTCACACGGACAAGCAGAAAGTGTTACCAGAACACATAAATCACTGTGATTGACGGTGACGAGACCAGGCTCTGTGCAACGATCTAGGCTGGATATGTTACCTAATTTCATGTACATAAATAGAATTCGATCAGACAGAACTATAGGTACTGATACTGATAGTTGTGTCGCCTAACTTCAAACTCGGGTAAATCCATTCTGCTTTAAGGTTGATTATCTAAAAAAATGTATAACAATCTGAATGATAATCAACCTTAGAGCAAAATTGAGTTACCTGAGTTTGAAGTTAAGCAACTCAGTTGTAAAATTATTAAAATCTAACTCTTAATCTAAATCACCGTATTGTATTAAATTTTTCTGAAATGTTAAAATGGTCAGCCATATCAACGTCTCACAAATCAACAACATTATATGAAGACAATAACTAATTTATAAAAGCAATATATTGTCAATTAAATACAGAACAGGTACAATAAAATATTTACATCAAACTCTTAACTCTTTTGGACCCGGGTATGTCCTTAAAGTACGTCCAACAATAAGAGGTAGGGCGCAGCGAAGTACCATCACGCTTGAATGTGGAGCAGCCCAACTGGGGAAGTACCTCCTCCTTACAGAACACCACAGCCATAATAGCACTGCTACCTTTCAGGTCTGTAGTGTTGTGTTCCTGATGGTGAGTAAGGTTCCCAGAGCTCCAATCCCCTTTAAGGGTTGGCAACGCGCTTGTGACCCCCTGGTGTTGCTGGGTGCCCATGGGTGACGGTAATGTTTTTATTGTAATTTGACCGAAACACACAAAAAACCATAGTATATACAATTAGGTACGTCTAATTTGGAAAAATCCTATATTCCTTTTTTAAAAAGCTACTCCATGGCTGAAGTGAAATATTGGTTTTGTTATTGATAAATGATAATAGTTTAACTGCATATGTATCAATTATGTCCAGTCTTCGCCTTTCCACTATTTCAAACCACAATTTATTTTCCATTTTCCCATACGACATTGTAGAAGACCGGTAGGCTTTCGTTTTCACTAGCTAATGACAGTTTGGTGTGACTGGGCGTCATTACAGCAGTGTCAACCGTCGCTAATGAGATTACGGGCAACGTCCACCGCGACGTAGCGCGAGATATGGAAACTGGTATGTTTCCGAGATATCACGCAGATTGACTAGATAGTGTGGTTAATTTGGTTCAGTCCCTGCAAGTTTATGAGGGATCAAAATAAATTCTATAAATATGAATTTTTGTTTGACATTGTGTTGGTATCAGTACCAACAATATCTATCGCTTCGAAAGCGTGCATACCGTGAGCGGCTCCTAACACTTTAGTGCTTTAATATCATAGACATTTTATATTATAAACGACATATTAACGATATATTAAGGGTTGTTTTGTTAGAAAAGGATGTCTGAAAAAAAAAACGGTTTTGAGACTACTTTAGACTTCGTCATGATAATATGAAACTAGTCTTATTAATCTCCCGTCCACTTGCGATGGCAACACCTATAATTTATTTAAAAAAAAAGGTAAAAGATAGTTTTCAATTTAGGCAAATTACATGCATTTCTGAACGTCAAAGCAAAAATTGCCATAACCCTACACCTACACGAGAAGAAACCGGCAAGAAACTGCGGCGGGACTTATTCTGTCAAAACAGTAATACATCAAATCTTAAAGTACATAATTATGCGTAGTTCCAAAATAACATAATTTATCAATGCTAAAAATCAAAACATCGAGAGTTACCATTATCGTAGACATTGGCAAGACGTTCATCATTATTTACGTGTAACTATATCTACAACATGTTACAATTCTTACAAACTAACACCTTTCCATACTTATATGGTATTTAATACTTACACGAACCTACGTAACTTGCTTATAGGTCTCATAAATCTACTAAACGAAGCACATACATATCCCATTTGCAATGTCACAGCAGAATCTAACAAGCTCTCACGTCCAGTGTAAATGACTGAGATTTAAAGGAAATTGCACTCGCGCATTACAACATTCCTGACTAATCATTAGTCGTTCTTATTTCCTTGTGATAAGGTTTATAATAGGTTGAACAGTGAATGATGGAGCGAGTAGTCTGATCGAGTATGTGCTACAAGAGTGACATGCAGTCAACGCATGCCTGTCATGCCGAGTACATACAACCGATCTCATTACTAGGACTACGTTTCACTGATTAATCTGTGCTCACGAAGATGTTTCAGCTATGCGACTGTAAAGTACATTATGTATTAAGGGTGGTAAATAAGAATTTAGGAACTAGTGTGAATTTATATTACTTATTACATCACACTTGCTCGTAATAGTAGTTTATGCAACTGTGCATAATGAAGAGCATTTCAACAAGAGTGTGGGTTTCTGAAACGAGCCGAAGGCGAGTATTATTTAAAAATAAATATATAATTAATATATTTATTTTTATGTAATGTATTTACTCTATTTGTAGATATATAACTACCTAAACTTCCAAGGTTATATGGAGTAAATATACATATGCGCAAGCATATTTAATACCTCTATCGATCACTTTACTATCTATAAGAGGATATCGCATGTAATACAATGTCTACTTATGTATTTACATCCTAACTAGATAATTTGCGTACACCTATATAAATAGAGAGCTGTAATCAATTTCTTGACAAAAACCATTTGGTAATAGTACATTCGGCATCAATAGTAGCGTGTGAAACAACGCTCTATAAGTATAATAAATAATAAATAAATATTCAGGACAATATTACACAAATCAACCTATTCCTACGGTAAGCTCAGTAAGGCTTGTGTTGTAGGTACTAGACGGCGATATATATATTAGATAGATACATATAAACACTTAAATACATAGAAAACCACCATGACCCAGGAGCAAATATCTGTGCTGATCACACAAATAAATGCCCTGACTGGCAATCGAACCCAGGACCATCGGCTTCATAGGCAGGGTCACTACCCACTAGGCCAGACCGGTCGCCAAAATACGATAATAACTATGTAGATACTTATACTTATTTTCGTATTGATAATTACAAATCAAACGGGACTCAATCGCGTCAAAATTTTATTGTGAGTTTAAATCAGTACTTACTACTCATATTTCTCCACAAATAGACCTATGCGAATAAACACTTATTATATACTTTTGAACACTTATGTAAGAAAAATACAAGCTGGCAGATACTTTTGGGTCTTTTGGTGACTTGGCATATGCCAGTATGTTGAGAACCGAACGTACAGTACGTTTGCTCCTCAACAGATATATATGTATCTATATACATTCATATTTGATCATTTGTATATTTTAGTCCTGTGCTATATGCTCTCAAAATATGTAAATACCATGTATATTTTCCTGACTGTACTCGAAGTAATTGACGTTATCAGATAGTGGTTACGAGTAGTTAATAAAGTGAGTGGCTGTCCCACTAATAACTTATTTAATCTACGAACCAGACAGAAATCTACATTGATTTGCTACCTGATAAGTCTTGTCAATTCGGTGCCTGGGCATTACAAGATTCTGTGCGTTAAATATAGTGTGTTTCCTTGTAGCCAGTGACATTATAGTAAATCAACTGTCTCTCTGTGTAAAATGATAATTAGTCGAACTTAAACACGTCGAATTTATTTGTGAGACAAGCAATAGTTATTTGGTTTTAAAATCGTAAGTAGTAAGTACAATTTTTTGTTGTATGTAACCTATATAGTTTTAAATTTAACAGTTTTTTCTTATGTGATTGATTGGTTCATATCAAATGATAATGGCTCTATAAACTGTTATGTAGTTACAACTGTTACAACTGGTATGTAGTTAGACCAAGTAGGTTGACCAAGACTACTTAAATGTGTATATAATTTAAGCCTTATTTCTATTGCCATAAAGCACGTATTGTTTGTCATATCTTGTTAGTTTTGTTATAAATCTCAGATATGGTAATTACTGTATACTTTACGATCTAACTACTCGCTTACTTTGATTGATTTTGACGTTTAGTGGCATTCAAGAATAAAACTTTCAACATCTATGTAAATTAATTATTCTTATGATGTACATGCATTTATTATCGTCTGTAGAAAATCTCAATTTGCCTGATCATTAGCCTCACGATAATAAAGTACCTATTCGGTCGACTGAACTCAACAACGATAAAATCGCAAATATTAGAAAACAATCGCTCTCTGTAAAGAATAATGTTTGTTATTATTGTTGAAGACGCAGTCTTTATATTTTTTACACATTTAGCTAGTGTTTTTACCTAAACTATGTCATATAATTAAGTTACTTATTTAGGCAAAGCACGTGATACCTACATATCGTGGTAAGGAATCGGCGCGATATTGCTCAAGCATATTTGATATTTGATGCACTAACTCCCTAATTATCCCTACTGTTCAAACTGTGCGATCGTCACATACGATCATTCTATAATCAAAATAATGACAGAGCGGCAAATGACAGCTAATCGGCGGTGAGAGCCTACACGGGATTGGTGGAAATCGAAAGTTGCCTGCTGATTATTGGTTTTTACACAAACGCTCTGCGGTCGCCGTTTACGACCGGTAATGATGGCGTGTTCATGGCCAAGTGCAACCGTAGTTTACTGAGACCTTTTTTTATAGGGGCAAGTGCAATATAATGTTGTTGATGTTGTGCTTTAAATGGATACGCATTTTTTTTGCAAACATTTGCAGCAACGACTTAATTTAGCTTGTTAAACACCAGTCTTTTCAATTATCCATATTTCTAAACAAAAAAATTTACCAAAAAATCCATTACTCATCCGCCCCTATATTTTGAATTAACCTTTCTGAAGTGTTAATTTTAACTGTAAAATCCAAAGCGAATAACCTGAATCATTCTATTGATCTATTAGCGGCCAGGCCCGGGGGAAAGCTATGCCATAATTGCATAACGATTTACTAAGAAACTCGGGGCATCCTTTATGTCTAAAGGTTCACACGCATTACTCGCGATTAGCGATATTAAGACGCACACAACGTGCCTTAATATCGCTAATAGTTCATTTCTAACCTGGGAATTTAACACACACAATTGCTTTGCGTCCCGTTTCTACGATAGCAACAATGTTATGTGGGAAGGGGATAACGATAAAATTGCTAACACGTTTGTACACAGTACCTACCTGTGTATTTGTCTTAGTTTCGGTTTTCGTCTTTTTTTTTCACCTTAAGACCTTTAAAAATAACCTCGGATGCCGCGCATATAATACTTAAAAATATGTAGGTAATTAAAAACAAGGGTATGGTGGGAGTATTCGCCTGCTGTTCTAATTATAATTACCAAGTTTAAACAAGCTTAGCATATATCTATTAAAATTCCATCAATGAAAAGGTAGATAAAAAAAATTGTACACATTGACATGGTTTTCCGATACGTCTTATATATAGACAATAGTTCTAGTTTATTATAAATTATAAATAATACAGGCCACATGACCAAACCGATATATAATTTGAACACTGTAAATAGTAAAGCAATTTTTCCACGGCAAATGTTTAGCCCCTACGCCAGCGATTGCAAACCAGATCAATCAAGTGATAAGATCTCTCCCACAGTTATTAACAATCTCTTGTAGAAAACAGTTACTGAGCGGGATTGGTGATTGACGACTATTGGAAACCTACTCTGGTAACGGCCGAAGGTTTGCCAAGCGGTGAAGGTTCTAAATCTTACTGCCCAGCGAAGGCAATTTTTAAATTAAAACTGAGATATAAGGCTCTCTGTTCACGCTGGTATTTTCGTTCCGTAGAGGAACGTCACGTGTGATTCGATTTTGTACGGAACCACCGAAATACCGTAGAGCAAAAAGGCCAGTGTGAATATAAACTAAGAGAGGTACCACAGAGCAAATCCGAAACATTTCGCCAAGTGCGATATCAATAAACGGTTATATTTTGTTGGAGTTTGTAATATCAAATTGAGGTTACTGTTACTTTGTTTTTTTATACTTTGTTACGTGTTATTTTGTTTTTTAAGTTAACACCTTAAACCGAACATAAAATCATACTGAGATACTATGAAGAGTAGATAAATTAAGTACTACTAAAACAAGGTAAATTATCTAATACCGATTATCAAATAAACTGTAAATCAAATTGCCTATAAAACTTTATGATAAATAAATGTGCGGTTAAGCGAGAGGTTATATGCCGATAAAACGTGTATTCAAACACCTTCCGGAATTCATAGGTTATTATTGCAAATATTTACCGTATAGACAACATACATTAATACTTCAACGATTCATAACGAGGTATAAATATAAAACAAACGAAATGTTTGTACTCTTCTAATATAGTTTTTAATATTCATTCCGATTTCTGTACTTTAACTACAGAGCCGCATTTTCATGTAAGTTGAAGTTTACTTCAGTTAAATATGTAGTCCAAAAGCCATGACATGACAGACAAAGAGAATGAATTCACCGACTTGTTCCTAATATATCTCTCGATCTTGACACTGGTCTATATGTTCATTCTGTTCGTTTCACAACAACAAGTCCTTTTAACTGTTTTTTTTTATTTATTTATTGTGTCATACTCCATGACTTCACTCACATGTGGCCCCGACGGAAGACCAACGCTGGCCCCCAAGTTAGCACCATTCTGAGTCGGGACCATTTCGTGGCACCCTAGTTTAGTCTGCTAGTTCTAAGTATGTAATTGTGTACGTATGCCTCGAATAAATGTTTCATCTTCTTCTTCATTATATTTTATTATATTGCTGTCATGGCCGCAGTGACAAAGAAACCTGATGGTTTATTCGGATGAATATCATACCCTTTTTACTTTAAATATAAACTAAAACTACGGAAAAGCTAGAGAACTGACTGTTACAAGAAGTGTGATGTAGGCATCACACTTCTTGTGAGTAGTCATAAACACCGTCTGTCGCACCGCGATAAAATAATTAAATTAATACGACGTCTCATTAATCTCATTATCCCTTACAACTATGTTGCTCACAGTTTAATAAATAACATGTGCAGACATAAATGAATTGAAAATTAGTATTGAATCTTAAAACATGAAATGCTGAGTAATAGCAATTCGACTATATTTCTTCTTATGAATATATTGGCGTGTCGTTGTCTCAGAACAGCTTCCGTGGATTCAGAGATATGTTTATAACAGACTGGTAAAACCTAAAAGTGGGGTTCTTACAATTTTTGTGCATGGCGTCACTTTGGGCTGCAACTCGTACAAAATAAATTATGAATCTCAGACAAAGTGTATGCATTATATTATTGATTACTTATTTCAGTAAATGAAAGTAGAAAAAATTTGGTATATACGAAGTTTGGGAATTAAACAGGTAATAATCCCTAACCCGTTCCTAGCGCGAATTTTGTGTAAATTAAAACTTGTCTGCTCTGTGAGAGTTTATAATTACAAGTCCTCTGGATAATATCGATTTCTAGATACGGCACCGGAAGAAACTTTCTCTGTACTTAATTTTTTATTTAACACAAAAAAGAGTTGAAATATTTAATTGATATTAATTATTTATTACCTGTCTTTGTTACTTATCGTTGCTGAAAGCGCAGGTAATTAGCCTCGCTACGGCCGACATTCGAAGGTCGGACTTAGTCCGGCCCTTGTAAGGAGGTAAGGCGACACGCTGACTGTTATAGAACTCATAGCGCGTAGATAACACATTTTTTATTCATACAACGACGGTGGCAATCTCGGCCCGCCTGATGTAAGCAGTTACCGTAGCCTATGGACGCCTGCAACTCCAAAGGATTCACATTTAATCCAGTTATGGACACGATGGGCATGCCTAGCTGACTCATCTTAGTGGGCCCAGGACGATGTGCCAATCACTTAGAGGACACATAATATAATAGACTTGTCAAGATACTACTACCTACCTACCTACCTACCCAGTCTATTATCTCTACTGTACCTTTGTAGCCATAATCTTTTTTGAGGGCTGCATCCGCGCCTATAACCGGCTGACCTTATTCGAGAAATTATATATCTCAAAAAGGACTCATTAAAAAGCTAGCTGTACCAACTCTAGGTTGTTAAAGACACCGCAACCTCTAGACTGTTTAACCTTACTCTTAGAAAGTATTATTTTACTCTAAACATTATCCTGATTTAATCCTAAACCCGCTTAAGTCTGTAATCCCGACCTTTTTAACCCTTAATCAAACAGGTTCAGGCGTGACCCGTATTTTAAGCAGCTGTAACCGGAGGAAGGTGTGACCAAGTCCGAGCCTTTGCCAGATTTAATTGAAGTGTAATTTCACACACTTGTAGTTCCTATTAGCAACGGATATGTCCACTGCTGGAATTAGAATTACGTTCAATGTTATAATTACCACGTTTGGCAGGCGGGTAGGCGATTGAAGTCCCACCACTGTAAAGGGACGCTGTGGGTGCACTCGCCTTGTACTGTACGGTTCGAACTGGGTTTTGAAATAACTCCATGCGGTGGAACTTCTTTACCTACTAGAATTATCCTCTAGCCGCCCGGAGATTTTTAAAAAGGGTTCCCATTGAATGTCATTTTGATCTCTGGGCGGCTAGAGGTTATGTGTAAAGACCGTTATAGTACACACAGCAACACTTTACATCGGTGTACTTTATGCCCTATATAATAAGGTCTACCAATGTATAGCTAGGAGTGTTGTTGACTGTACCTGAAGGTCGAGCTAAGTTCGGACCTTATAAGGAGTTGCGGCGACAAGCTGGCTGTTGGACTGGACTGTCTAGCTTCTAAACTTAAAGCAGATTACACGAAGCAAATTAAAAAGTAGGATTTATTCTACCTTTATTGTCTACCAACATCATAAATGTTTACATTTTTAAATTATAACTTACGTCAGCGCATCGAGTAGATTATAAAATCTAATTGCCATTACGAAGCAAATAAAACCTAATAACAATTACCAATAGCCATTAAGATTATTAGAGCTATTATCTTAACCTAAAATCGTAAAACATGCGGTTATGTAATCTTTGGTTATTGCAGAAATCAAAGTAGGAACAATGGATTGCACACTGCTGCAAGCGCTGTCAAAAGATCTAACACAAAAGGTCTGGGTATATCACATATGAAACCTAAAGCCTGTGATCTTCAGACGAAGCTGTTTATTTTATTTATTTTTTATGACATAGGCGGCAAACGAGCAGACGGATTGCCTGAAGGTAAGCAATTACCGTCGCCCATGGGCACCCGCAACACCAGAGGAGTCACATGCGCGTTGCCGGCCTTTAAGGGGGTTGGAGCTCTGGGAACCTTACTCTGTACATCATTGATTTTTTTGAAATCGTAGAAAAAATCTATAAATTCTGACGTGGTACAGTTAGCAGCAGAAGCTGTTATGCGGGCAAGGTGTTCAAAATGATTCTGACACGCTCTAGTTATCTTAACAATAAAGCCGTGCATTTTATGAACAGCTTGGCCGTTAGCTACTTCTACTGCTGACTGTACAATACCCTTACCAATGAGTCGTGACATTGTGGTTTTCGATAACGAGGATGGAGTTTACTATCCGTGCATCTCGTTCGCACTAAAATAGTACAAGCGAGATGCACAGATAGTAAACTCGATACTCGTTATCGAAAACCTCAATGTCACAACTTATGGTAAGGGGTGCAACTGAACAGAAACCTACAGATCTGTCTGTAGTAAGAAAATACATATACTGGGTTGGTACAGGGTTGGTTGGGTGGGTACAGGGCTCTTTAGCCGATTAATATAACAACCAGTCTTATAAAACTAAGAAGAAATCAAATATACATTATATTTTTTTTGGATTTGCATTGATTTTAGTAGTAATACTACTAAATTCATTACAAATTGTTATAGATAATATAATAATAAATATTTCGGGACAATCTTACACAAATCGACCTAGTCCTACGATAAGCTCACTAAGGCTTGTGTTGTAGGTACTATACGACGATATATATAATAAATAGATACTTATAAATACTTAAATACATAGAAAACACCCATGACTCGGGAACAAATATCTGTGCTCATCACACAAATAAATGGCCTGACTGGAATTTCAACCCAGGACCATCGGCTTCATAGGCAAGATCACTACCCACTAGGCCAGACGGGTCGTCAATTAAGTGCCCAGGTCTCATCTCCAGCTTTTGCGGCTGACGAATTAACCGGGCCGCGGAAGCTGGAGATGTGGGTATAAATGTTGCCTTAAACACCGTAAGCAGGACCTTGTCACTATTTCTTAAATATATACATATGTCATCTATTTCAATTTACGGTCTTATTTGGTTATAATAGTCTTACGATTGCACAGAATTTTACCTCACAATATTGTATTCGACAGCGTGACAGTGCGGCTCAAATGTCCCGCCTCAGGCTATTTAGCCTTTAGGTAAAGTGATATTTTTGAGTTACTTGCTCACCTGAATATCGACAGTGCAGTGCTCGCCTCAAGGTTGAGTTTATTTTAGAGTCGTTTTGTGGTGCACGGAATTGCAGCATAAGTATGAATAAAATTGAGATGGATTAACACTCGAGTATTTAGGAAAGAACGTGGACCAGACACGTTTTGAAAATGGCGTCTTCGATATAACACGTGAACAATGCAATTTTATTGTGTCAGCTTCCAAATAAACCATATCATAGAAACCAGTGCGTATAATTTTCCACCACCAACACGTGCATCCATTTAATCCGGACATTAAGTAATATGACCTACGACTTAATTTCACTGACATATAAACAAAATGTGACATATTTTTATAAACGTATGCATCCATATTTTAACACTTGGATGTATACCTATTACACGAGTTATAAAGCTAGCGATTCCTGAAACATTATTGGTTGCCATTACCTGTCAGCAAAGCTATAATTGTAATATTAAGGTGTTCGTTCCAAAACTTAAACCCCAGAAATATGGCCTAACTCGGCGGTTATCGGTTAAGTCAATGTCATAGAATCATTTACAGTTAAAGGTAAAGGTTACAAGAATAACAAAACATTTGTACGTAATTAAATTTTAATAGTGCTATAAACGTTTTATAACATAACTTGAAGATACTTGTAACTACTCATTTAGAAAAGATAAACTTATTTGTCCGTTTGTTAAAAACGTGCACTTGCGCTTTTCAATTATAGAAACTAAAAAAAAGTATTTTTAAGCATTGCTCAAATACACTAATAAATTAATAATGCTAACTAAATATGCACGCCATAAACCGATAGTCTTTAGATTATATGTGGTGATGATGAGATTATATGTGTGACTAAATAATCATGAGTGAAATCGTAATTTTTCATAAGAGATCATATAGGTACATTTTAGCCATATGCAGTCCACTGCTGGACATAGGCCTCCCACAAATATGACTACTTGTATCATCTTTGGGGTAGTTGCCATAGTCGCCACGCTTGGCGGGCGGGTTGGCGACCGCGGTAGCTGTAGATTAGGTCACGACGGACGCTGCTGCCCGTCCATATGATTTTTCTTTTTGTTTACGACACCCGCGGGAGGAGATGGGGTGGTGCTATTCTAGTCAGCCGGCATCACACGGTACCCGGCATCACACGATCATATATCTCCGCTTAATCGTCCTCATCCTTTTTTTTTATACAGTCAATATACTGCTCAATTGCTTCGCGCTGATAGCATTCCTCGGGTCCTATCACCGACTGTCCAATTAAGGCGAGTGAATGTTTGACTGCGCATTACTGGGCCGTAGTTTCCTGGTGTTAAATCAATCCGTCTAACAGCCACTGATTGCTTGAAGCCATATAAATTACGGGAATGCTTAAAGAGTATTGAGATGGACTTAGTTATCGTCATTAATTCATGATCATGAATTAAGGAAACAAGGGATAAAGTAGTAATGACGACTTGCTTTTCCTATTTTTTAGAAGTTTTTTTGAAATGTTCTGTGGGCCTTACCTACACTACACGATGTTTGGCGGTATAAAAGTCGGTATGGCATCCATGTCTCGGGCCTCGGAAATTGGAGGGCTAGAAGGACATCAATTAACAAATAACATACATTTAACCGTATGTTAAAAAAATATATCTACAACTCAGTGACAACTTTTTCCAACTGAATGAAATGACTTGCAACAAACTTGCTTTAATGCTCGTTTGACGATAGAAATAAATTGGTTTAAAGGAAAAATAACGCTTCGTTTCATAGCTCCAGTTTTTGTGCCTCAGTTAGATTGTTGGATTACAGACTCCGGACATTTAGTGGGTGATAAATTTTTACGAGTAAACGCCGAGGGTTGCTACAATGTAACGTAAAATGTTGTCATAATACGGTATGTATAAACCGTTCCACTAATATAATCTTTAACAACTTGTGAAACGTGCCTATTATAAATATCAGTCAAGCACGAAAATCGTCAAAATCTTACTATGTAAACTTGACTTCGCTTCTGGCGAGGCCGCACAAGTTGTATCTATCAATTATTCGTGACAACCCTAACGGCAACACAGTTATAACAAAAAATTAGTAGGTCGATCGTGGTAAAATGCATGCAATTTGCAGTAGGCGTGTTGCGATCCGCAACTAGCTGTACTCAGTCCAAACACAGTCCTTATCAGTCGTTTAGCGTTTTTTCAAGTATATTGCGCCCCGCGGACTCACTTAGCATAACCGTTTTACATAATTACCGACGCTGAGGAAAGTTTCATGGGATGTAATCGCGAAGATATTATCACAGGTAATATTGTTAAGCGTTTTATAGGACTTTCGTATTCGACATGCGACTGTCGTTGCAAAACTGTAGTTCTCTCGACTCTAACATTTGTTTATTGTTTAATTAATGTTTATTTTCCTAGATGTGCTTAAAAACAACTTAAGTAATTACCTTGCATTTACATTAACTACTATACGCAACCGCTATGCAATAAACACTAAAATGTTTGTGATATTTACATAACCAAAATTTCATTAAATGCCAAAGAAATCTTAAATTATACCTATAATGTTAAATGTAAATTCACAGCTGGATACAAACCTAGTAAAACATGATAGAATGCTTCTAAACCTTATAATCGTTTATCTAAGAACAATACACAAATAAGTACAATTTTTTCGGGACAAAATTCGCTGAGGATCCGCGGAAAAATCTGAGTTCTATGATTTTGGGCCACTAAAGCCTATCACTGCCCAATATCAGTGTGCCCAGTGGACACATATACCTACTGGCTAAAATATGTATGAATCGTCAACCGACTTCTGTAACATAGGTTTGGCATGACCTCAGCAATGCATCAGTGCGATAATAACATTCATAACTCTTTCTATACAAGAATAACTACAAGATAAAGATGCGATGGAACTAATCATACCAATAAAATAAACTTTATGGTCCCGCTAAACTGTTGACGCTGGGCAGTAAATTTAAATACCAATAACTAGTCAAAGGCTGACCCGGCAAGGCAATTTGTTGTCAGGTTACATGATTTACGAGGTTCAGAACGAGGAAATAGCATGCGCATGTTGCCATCATTACGTCCTATCGGTAATATCTAATATCAGTATGCTAATGAGAGTTATGCGATTTAAGTGTGGATCTTGTACGTTGCGTTAGTTTCGAGTCTATGGCATATGCACCCTCGATCGGGTTTTGGTAATGCATAAAATCATTCTAAGCTCGATGCTTACTTAAACAAATAAATATTGGACATCCTTACACAAATTCACTAAGCCCCACGGTAAGCTCAAGAACGCTTGTGTTGTGGGTAAGCCAACGATATAATATATAATATAAAAATACTTAATCCCTTACTGGGATTTCTACCCAGGACTGTCGGCTTCATTGGCAGGCCAGACCTGTCGTGAAAACTTCAACATTTTTTTCGTATCTATCGTAGGTATATCGTCACTGCTGGACGTAAGCGTATTATTCCCAGTTCTCCGTCTGTCGAATCCAGCAACGATACGATTATCATCATTCTATTTCGCCTGTACGAGTAGGTATGAGTACCAGTGAAATTTCATGTTTCGAACATGACGTACCTGATTTAAGTTCAGCGTGTAATCCGTTTTCCATTGTTTTATTTCATATTTAAGGTATTTTAATTTGGAAGCTTTTCTTCGATCTAGAAGAATCTTCGATCAATCAACTTTTGGTACTATCCCATTGAAGTTTCTACACTCAATTGTATAAATACAAAGTTTTAAAATTTACTTGTATAATCGTTCCTTCTCAGTAGCCAGGCTAAGACCACATGGCTTCAACCCAACATTCAATAAGTTGCTACTAAATCAATGCTGGGTGAGCCGCAGCTGTAAAAACCCTACAAAGCCGGAAAGAGTGAATCTGATCGCCGCACCTAATCGTGTAACTCGACTCTTCCACCCTTGCTTTATATGCGGCAATTGTGCGGCTTCGATGCGTTAACTGGATTTTTATGTCTGATAGAGGTTTTATAGTGGTTGTATAGGCGTTCCCGCACTTTTGATTACGCATCGTACTTATTGGCGTCCTCGCCAGCTTTAACTTATACTTTTTTTCCTGAATAGAGACGTAATAAGTTATATGTAGACAAATTGTTTGATATGCAAGTTTATAATTCACACATTAAAAATGGTATTTCGAATAATATTCAATAACCAAAGCAACGTACGAATTACGTCACGAATATTTTGATGTTTGCGTGTCTATATCCAACAATGGTTTAACAGGGTATAGGCCTACTTGCCTTTTTGTTAGAATAAGTGTATGTAAATAGGTAACGTAAGTATCCATAGATCTTTGTTTGATAAAATGACAGCTGCCTGCAATAGTGTTAATTCAAATACAGTCGTTTCATTTAACATTTTCAACATTATAACCGACAGCAGAAAATACACGCTTTATTCCTCCTATACAAGGTTTATGAACTTTTATTTCCAAACACATGTCAGATTCACCTTGCTATGGCGTATCCGATGGCAGCTGAAGTAGAGTTAACGAACTGACAGCGTCAAGGCTTATTACAATAATCCTGACCAGGGTTAATACAGAACTGTCGTCGTAAGGACACTCCCACACAAAGAACATCCTTGCCACGGTTATAGTCAAACTATCCTTTTGAATATATGTTTATTACTATCCACGCGACTTCGTCGGCCAGGCATGGCCATGCCCGTCCTTTTAGTATGATTGCGGGATAAAAAATATCCTATGTCCTTTCTCGTAGCTCAAACTCTCCATACTAAATTTCATCCCAATTGGTTAAGCGATTTAAGCGTGAAGAGGTAACAGACAGACTGAGTTACTCTTAGTTATTATAACTGCGAGAGTAACTCAAATTAGTAGGGATTTATTAATGTAAATAGTCTTTATTACGACAACTTAAAGATGGGATTTAGATTTTTGTAATGAAGGTTAACAGTTCGATACACTGACCATGCGGGTTTAACAAGTTTTTTTATTACATACGCGGCTAGAAGTTTACGCTACTGTCGAAAAGAAGAACAATGTAACAATATACGGGTTACGTACACATTAAAACTTTTTGGAACGGAATATTGTCTTCAGTTGCCGCGATAATTACTCACGAAATAAAACAACTAAAACCGATTAAACTAATATACGCGATTTAATCCGTTTTATATGTTTTATTTTTTGGAACTGGTTTTTGGTATATGTCGTTGTTTTTCATTTGTCACCAAACTTATATACATTATTTGCATTACTACAGGGCAATAGAATGTAAGTGTTCAGATATATTTGGAATGGTATACAATCCGCTTCATTAGTCCGACTAGCTGCTGATCCGCTATTTATCCGAGCTATCATATGCGTTGACGGGCGTGGGCGTAAATCCGCCTGCTAGGGAAGTGGCCCTGTGTGGTCATCACGCCACCACTTTAATACCATATTATGGTTGTCAGTTATAGTATAAACTACTACCTATACATATAGACATAGTGAGGTGGAATACTTAGTTGACCAGGCCTATGTAGTAGTAACCTGTCTACACATGCTTACATGTTGGCATCCTAACTATATTCAAATTTGGGCATAAGTTTCATATTAATTTTCATCACAACTAAATTTACATCGACCCTTAGTTAAGTTTTTCGCCTTCATAGATTCGGTTAAGCATTTTTTAGACTTTTGAGTTCATGAAATTGTCCATACGTATTTTAAACAGTCAATTCAGTCGTGCGGATTCCAATCACAGTTTGAAAAAGTATGGTCGTTTGATTAATACCAGATACTTTAAATATATAGTTAGGCATGTGCAGTGGATTAAATTAGAAGTACGTAATTATATCTTGTTCTCCAACTGTCCACCAGTTAGTACTATTGCGTTTGCAAGTTACAGCAACGTTTATTCCTACATTTAAAGCCACAGTGCACTCATAAAACTATATTCCTTCGTTAACCAAGCCATCATCAATCTTCGCTTATTGGAATCTTCTAGTAGATTAGTAACTCGAAAGATGAAGCAGCACTATATTTATGACATCCGCCATTCCCTTTTCGAATTGTGACTGCCGGTGTCACTCCGCGGTAAATTAGTTCCCGTACCTGTTCTGATAAGCTGGCCGTCTTGTTGCTATTACGTCGTTCGAAGCAGAATATGTGCTTCACAACAACCAGTTTAAGTATTTCACATCCTTTCGGGTATCTTTGCCAGGGAATGATTACCCCGTCTAGAGTATATACAAGGAATATGTAGGCGATGGATATAAGGATTATGAAACCCGGAGAACAGTAGAGAAGTGCAGAAGCATTGCTGCGAATACTGGAACGTATATTACGTTTCTAAATGCTTTCGATAACAATTAAGGTAGTGTTTAATTAGAGAGGAATGGCTCTTCCTATCTGCTCATAATTCACAGAAATATTACTCTCATTTTTTTGTAACGACGAATGCTCTCCCGGGATTTTTCTCTTGGTAATAACCGACACATCTCGCCTGATACTAAGAAACTAAACTGAAATAATTATTGCAAAAATCAAAGTTGTTTTTATTAAATTGAATTGACCGTTTCCTTATCGAAGTACCGGAAGAGCTCTAAATATTTGACAAAATAATTTTTCCTCAACGGCCATTTTTATCATTGTTAGATAACAATACTTGGTTGCGCATAACATGAATACAATAGCTTGTTATTGAACCTTATTTTTTTCAATTGTCCCTAAATAGTTTTTTTGATTCAAGGTTTAACTAGCCACGTTTTTCTGTGATTTTTGCTGCGCGTAATACCATCAACCAAAAAAATATTTTAACTCAATGTTTTGTCAAGAACATTAACAAAAACTTGTTGTTCTTAAGTTAGGTAAGGTAGATACCTGAAGAAGGTATCACTGATAGGTAGATGCCTATTAGTGGGTGCGCGTTAATACGTGCCGATTCCCGCCGGCTTTAGTAACTTTTCTATATGGGCTTCGTCATGCCCAAGAAAAAAAATTACTCGCGCTACTGGTACCTATCGTCGAAACGGGTTACCTAACTTTGACTACTTGATAGTTTTTTTTCTTATTTTCCTATATCAATCTGCTCAAAAACAGGAAAGTTATGAAGTATGCTCAATTCTACTTAACTCTTAATAAAGTTAGTAAAGGTACCTATAGATGCTTGTTTGTCATTACTCCTGGAAATCAAACAGAAAGACCAATTACCTTATACTTATGAACGAAACATGAATTAATGTGAATATTTGTTTTGTCCCCAGCCCCCACCGGTCGCGCACCCCCCACTGGCCCTGCCCCCGCCGACGTCTGCGTCCGCGCCGCCCGCCTCGCTCGCCGCCGCACCGCGCACCATCGTCATCCAGCGCCCGGACGCCCGCCACGGCTTCGGGTTTACTTTGCGGCACCTGGTCGTCTACCCACCGGATTCATTGCAGGTACGTACATACATTTTCAAGCGGACCGCAGGCTCCCATGAGCCGTAGCAAAATGCCGGGACAATGCGAGAAAGTTGATGACATACATTTTCAGGCGGGGATACGAGATCCCGCTGACAACCTGACTATGACATCGCGAAACCTTTTGCTTCCAAGGCTTACTCACTTTATACTGCTCTTTATTATCGTTAAGAGTGGCGTTCAGCAGTGACAAACCCCATTTGTGCGAAATTTGTGAGAGCCAGTTGACTATAACTTACCTATGATTCTTATGAATCGAGAAATTAATTAGGTAGATAAAAGTATCTCTTTCACTCTGGCCGGCGCCTTTTGATTTAAAGGTCTGCAGAATAAATTGCAAACAATTGCAGTATTTGAACACAAATATCTGCAACATTATATGTTAATAACTCTATGAACATGTACCAACTACAAGACATTGTCTAGTTTATAATAAGCCTGTTCCCGTTTTCAGGAGTTGTACGAGGATGCGCGCCACCTCGCGGTGGGCGCGGTCGGCGCTCCCATGGACACGATCTTCGTAAGGTCCGTGCGGCCGGGCGGGCCGGCGGCGGCGGCGGGACTGCGCGCGGGCGACCGCGTGCTGGCCGTCAACGGGGAGCCCGTGGCCTGCGGCCGGAGCCGCGCGCCCTATGCTCGGGTCGTTCAGCTAGCGCAGCGAGAGCCCTTCTCGCTCAGGCTGACGGTGGTGCCGAGGGACCACGATCTGTTGCAGAGGGTAAGAGTTTGGAACGTTGTCTTTACTTTTTTTATGATAAAGGTGGCAAACGAGTAGACGGATTGCCTGATGATAAGCAATTACCGTCGCCCATGGGCACCCGCAACACCAGGAGAGTCACAGGCGCGTTGCCGGCCTTTAAGGGGGATTGGAGCTCTGGGAACCTTACTCACCATCAGGAACACAACACTACATACCTGTAAGGTAGCAGTGCTATTATGGATGTGGTCTTCTGTAAGGAGGAGAGTTGGGCTTCTCTAGACTCAAGCGTGATGGTACTTCCCTGTGCCCTACCTCTCATTGTTGGACGTAGTTTAAGAACATATCCGGGTCCATACACAAACTACTATAAAAATACTACTACTATAAAAATGAAGCTATGCACTGGGGACACTCTGTGGAAATCTCTCAACCCAGCCCGAGTCGAATCCTCAATACATCGCTATTATGATTATGAGCATATATTTGACATAATGTCTATAGTTCTTTGTATGAATAACTAACTATATACTTAGTTACGAACGGATAAACTCACGTGTAATTATATCGCTAGGCGACATGTGAGCGAAACACCCTCAACGCGATCGGTGTGTCCTGACTTGGCTTGAAGATGGGTACCAGAGCTTACCCGAAACATGTCGCCTAGTGCGCTAGTGCGATACACACGAGACTTTATCCGTTTGTATCTAAGTAGTAGTAACATGGCTCACAACATTTTTAATTGAAATAACTATATGTTCACTTATTAGTACTCGTATATTGAGAATAAAGAAGACAGAAACTCCATGCGTTGCGTTCTACAAAAGAACAAGTCATAACGTGTACATTTTTCTTGCAGTATTTCAGCGAAGCTGCCTACAACCCTGAATCGAACCAGCGAAACATTGAAATGCCAGCCCCCATAACTGAGCACGAATCGCGCCTGTTTGACGCGTACCGGAGACCTAGGGCTGCACTGCCGGCCCCGCAGGCCCCAAGGCGAGAGGACCCGGAGTATGCAAGCGTGGCGTCACTGGCGCCTTCGCGGTACGACGTGCCCCGGCTACCCACGACACCCCACCATTTGATGCACGATAGGTAAAAATGGTGATCCCTTAAATACCCGCTTCTTATTCCTTTCATTTGCCACCTTTTTGATTATATGTATGTAGGTAGAACCCATTTTAAGACTACCCCTCTCTAGTGGTCACGCTTAATCTGAATTCAGCCTGTAGATCTGAACACATCTTTGTACCTGCAAATTCTTCCGTGACATTTACCGTAGTAACAGTTTCACTTCCACCTTGGTAAGTGCGTCTCCAACAAAAAACTTCTAAATTCTATTATTTTGTTGTCATGTACGCAATTGCTCATAAACTCATAATCCATTTTATTACAGTAGGAGAGAATCAGACACATCGCTACCATCATCGGCCACAGAAAGTAAAGACAGCCTCGGCTCCTTCGACTCGAACTCAACCCTAACCGGCAGAGAATTAGACGACTCGATTATCTTATCCCGAATACGAAAGAGTCTCGAACAAAAAGAGGCCTTCCTCAGACGACCGAGCCAACCCACCGGTTGGGTCACCCCCGACGTCCCACCGCCCATTAAACAAAAGGAGTTCTACGCGAGGCCACAGAAGTTACAGAAACCGGCGTGGCCTCCTCCTTCTTCCCCACCCCTTGCAGCATCACCACCACCTTCGTTACCCCCGCAAGAAATCAAGAGAGATGATTGCTCGGCCAGCGTTGACAGTGGAACGTACAGCGGCTATGGCGAAGTCAACGGAACTCCGAACGAGAAACAGAGGCTAAAACAGGACAAAAATCAATTTGTGGCAACACTATCGAAAATACAAGAAACAACGCCAAGCAATAATGGTTCGATGACCAATGGATCGTCTCCTGAGTACCAGGAGGCTGCGACGGGGAGTAACCAGGATAGCAGGTAAAGTAGCTTGGGAAGCCTATCATCATTGCATACAGTAATTTTCCCCTAAAATGTATTTATTTCTCCTCCTCTCTCTCTCCTCCTCTTATTGAAAAACTTAAATCAAAAACAAGATTTGTTGTTATACAGATCTTTATCGATGCTTCTATCTAATCGGATTTATCCCTTACTAGATATCCAGTGCCCGAGCTCCAGCTCGTTACCGCCCGGACGAGGCAGCTGGAGGAGGCACGAGGCGGCGGCGAGAGGCGCACAGAAGTCGCTAGGAGCGAGTTGGCGCGCATGTCCACGACGCGGCTGGAGCCGAGCGTGGCGCTTCGGAGGAAGGAGTTCGAAACTAGAACATCTAGGAGAGAAGCCAGGTCGCTCGACGTACAACCTCATCAAGGTGAGGATATAACCAAAATTTGTACCTACACATACCGTAACATTTGGACCAATTGACAAGCAGTTGTCGATAGATGATCTCAGGAAGCTGGTTCCGTCAAGCATTAACTACGTTGGGCCATATTCTTATTTAATTTATTTTTGTCCCATTCAATGATCTTACTTTCAAAGTGTGATGTTTCTTTGGAACAAATCTCCAAATTATACGACCGTATATTTTTCAGATTTAGAGCATGAAATGGCACTCGGCGGCAGCTTGTCAGGAAATCAGTTGATGATCACCGGCAGTAAATACCTACATTGTCCGCCACCTGAAAAATATGTTCCCGGTAACTATCTAATTCTTTATGAACTACTAATCTCAGTCTCTACTTAGTCTGCTTGATGTCGTTAAAAATTTGCATTACCATTTGGAGTCGAAAGAATCCATTCTTAGGATCAACTCAATAGTATACTGACGACCGGTCTGGCCTAGTGGGTAGTGACCCTGCCTATGAAGCTGAAGGTCCTGGGTTCGATTCCCAGTCAGGGCATTTATTTGTGTGATGAGCACAGATATTTGTTCCTGAGTCATGGGTGTTTTCTATGTATTTAAGTATTTATATTTATCTATTTATTATATATATCGTCGTCTAGTACCTGCAACACAAGCCTTATTGAGCTTACCGTGGGACTAGGTCGATTTGTGTAAGAATGTCCGAAATAAATATTTATTTATATTATTTATTATACTGTAAATCTCGTCGTTTACATATCATCACATATCGTATACTGTTCTGGTCATGTAGAATATATGTACAACACATAATATTCATGTGTCACACAGTATGAAAGTACTGAATAATAATGAAAGCAGAAAGAACACTTAATATCGCCAATCAATTGTAGCTGACACCATCGACATCACAGTGAAATACCAGTTTTAAAGCAGCTCAACTTTCTTTGATTTCAGAAACAGAAAAGGTTCAAATGCGAACAAGGTCAAACAGTACAGGCAGTGAAGGATTACCTATTAGAAGACATCATGCCACAGGTATTAAAATCAATTTTAACGCAATTATCTTAATTATCACTTAACACACAGTTTCCACTTCACCCTCAATCTTTTAAGTATCCGAATCAAAAAGTTTTGGTGGTTATTGTAACAGTGTCTATGGGTAAGTATGTCTATAAAACGATTCTAAAACTTGACACTGAAATTGAGCTGCGTTTCTCATCTTTAATGCACTTGTTTAAGCCATCCGCTTTATGTGTACCTATTTACAAATAAATCTGGGATGGGTCATCTGTGGGCTTGAGATAGCCGGCAACTTAAGCAAGCGTTTGTTAGTTAAAACACAAAAGCGCAGTTCAACGTAGTGTACACGCGGAGCTTGAAGCACCTCTAATAGCACTGTTGCTCCAAGATGGCAGTCACGCGAAGAGACGTATGGGGCTGAACAGGGAGCAAATGGAGGCCATGAACCGGGTGTCTCTGCCCGGCGCCGTGCGGCCCACGCAGCTGAGCCTGGCGCCGCCGTCGGGCGGCAGCTCGGCCGCCACGTCGCCGGCCTCGCCGTCGCCCACGCCCAGCACGCCCGCCGACTCAGGTCCCGCCCGAGAACACGCTGATTCTTCTTGGAATGCTCTCGCTCCCTCTCATTAACGCTCGCCGGGTTGTAAAACTAACAACTATTGATCTGATGGCACCTGAGTCATACAACCAACGTGAGATTCATTCGCTTAGCTTTGGGTACGCTCCGTGTACTTAATACCTGATGGGTTTGCTAATTTTAAATACTTGCGGATTATTCCACTAAAAGAAATCATCCGCATCCACCAACCACCACCGAAAACCTTGAAACGCATAAATCTGGTATTAAAGACACGAAACTACTAATACTTGCCATAGAATCAATAGGTAAATAACCTATGTCATTTTCCAAACGTACTGCATAAAGAACAAATACTTCAAGGCGGTGTATCCCTTCACACATTGCTTTGAAAGTCCAGAGGGAGCGACTGGTCTAACCTTCTCTTCGTACTAACGGAATGATGAGTGTGCTTTTAGGTGTGCTACTAATGCCGACTAATCGTTCGTGATCATCGGTGTCTAATGTTAATGTTGTTACTAATGGTGTCATTGAATGTTGCACGATGTGTCCCTAAACGAATGTTCCATCGGCAGGTTTTGCTGACGACTTGGTGACACGGAGACAGAAGAAAGATGCTCAACTTGGTGGTCAGTATCATCAATATACTTACAATATATATTGAAATTAATAATGTATTACAGCTATTCTAGTGTTTTTTTTAGTAGGGGGAGCAAGTGGTGGATAGTAAATTACTGTAATCATATGAACACATGACAGATTAGATAATATACTGAATTGATGTTGATAAAGGGCCTCTTCCTATTGTTTGTTGTTGTTAACCTAACACGAACGAGTGAACGTAATAATATCAGGTTAGAAATAATGTCGGGTTATTTTCTCTAGTCAATTGATAAGAATGAAAGCGACGCGTCATATTTTTAATCCGATATTTAGGGTAATTAACAAAATGTAAAGGATTTTCTACTTTATTTATTTACTTATAGTAATTTCCTTTGTTTACTTGTCAGTAGAAGAGGAGCGCGCGATGCGCCGCGTGTCCTACCTGAAGGCCACGTGGGGAGACCGGCTTCACCTGGACAGCGATCCGGAGCCCGACGCCGATCATTCTTTGAGAAGGTACGTTCCATTTCATTCGAAGCACAAACGTTTAAGTACTCTCTGTTTCTTTTCTGCCTCTTGCTAAAAAAAACATGTGAAAAACTTTGTAAAAGAAAATTATCTCTCACATGGAACACAAAATGATATAGAATATACCTACCTATGATACTGTTAAAAATAGTAGGTAACAAACTTTTAAAATGAGTATTCCATTTCGGACCGTATTTTCTTGTGTGCTCAATTATATAGTAAATAATTGGACAGCGGTAAAAATTAACCTGTCCTTCTTCCATATATTTTATAGTTTTAACAATGATATTATTGTTAGTGCAAGATGTAGAATATATTTTCATTGTCTGTCAATAACATGGGTTGTCCTTTAGTTTATGTTATACTGTAGTATTTGTAACACCCAACATTTGTAATGTAGATAGATTTATTGTCCTCTTAATGTTCTGTAGATAGTTTATAACCAATGTTTTAATCCCAGTATATTATAGTAGTGGTACATAACAATATATGTCACTTAAGACTGACTATTTTTCGAACAATTGCGAAGTCTACACACAGAATGGTGGGCACCATTTACAGATAAATTGATTACAACGGTTGCCTTTGTTGGAATTCGCACTTGTTCATACACACAACAAAATCTACCACAGCAAAGGAACATCAATTGTGTAGGTAAAATTAAAGTTGAGTTCAAACAAAAACAGTGTATACCGCAAGTGGCGCCCTCCTCGGTTCTCCGAAGACATTACGCCGCTGCTGCGCATATTCGACCCCCACGCGTCGCTCCCAATGCGGTACGTCGCATGACGCCGCGATCACAGCGGCCGACGCTAGGTGGTGCTTATGACAATGTGTGCATAGTTCACCTTTACAGCAACAGGTGGCGCTGTCTGCTAGTTGGCCTTTTGAGTGGAGATATGGCCCCATGGATGCTGGGAGAATCCGTGTTTTATCACGATCAAGCCTTGGTCTTGCTCTGCAAATCATTAGATAACAAGGAGAAATCAAAGTGAAAATACCCTTCATAATAAGTTCAGATTAGTATCTATCTATAGATTGCTTTTACATTTCCTTGACACTGCGTAGGTACTTATTGCGCTAGACTTCATTGAAGGATTGATACTATACTTAATATTATCGAATGCCTAGTGTTTATCCTGGCTCTTTTACATTCTCGCTCGCTTAGCAAACCTGGAGTCCGCTAAGTCTCAACATAAATTGTAAAGTGTATTTTCATTTTATTTCTGTCCAAAATTAAAGCTAATAGTATATTGAAATAGTAACTTTTGACTCTTAACTATCATACAAAAAATTAAACAAAAACACAACAAATTCATGTAGTACCTGAATGTAACGCATGATGTTATTTATGCGCATGATTGAATGATTGTTTGATTAAAATTATTATATTCGTATATTTTCTAGCAGACTGCTATATTTTCTAGCAACTACGCGACTGCACCTAGGGATGGGTTGTTTCGATTCGATATTTCAACCATTCGCTTCATTAATTTAAAATTTATATCTATCTCTATTGGTCGATTAGCAATGGCATGGATTAATCTATGGCGTTGTTCATTTGGTAAAAGTATTTTAGTTTTTTAGTAATTTTTCACTTTCAGTAACATAAGTATTTAAATATCAAATATTTAAATTAGGGCTGGACTTTCAGTTTAAATTAAACCTTTATATGGCCTGAAAATGCAATGAATAAGATGTCCAGATTTACGCGATAAATTGGGTTAGGTACCTACATATTTAATTCGATATTATTTGAATAGGTGATGTAATCATTCTTACTTATCTGCTCATTGTGGTTGCCTCCTTAACATACAGTCACAAATATCTGAACAAGGCCATCAATTGTCAAGACCATAAAGTGCAAGTGTAGATATTTGTGACCACTTCCACAGTTCCGATATATCTGATGGCGACTTGTACAATGGTATCCCTGAGGGAGGAAAAGTTCAGCCTGAACAATAGAATATAGAACTTAAATTTATAGTAACTGTATATAGAATTTTTACATCATGTTTCGATAATAATTCCCATCCCTAAATGCAACGCTCAAATTGTATGTATACACACATTGATAATGAAATTGTTTGTACATTAAATAATTTTGACAAAAACGTAATTTAAATAATACACATTCAAGAGACGAATGAAGACTAAGTATTTAGTGATATTGTATTTATGTTTTAGTATTACTTGTGCAGCATGATCGTTGTGTTTAATGGCAGATTTAAACGTTTTAGTTGCTAGCCATATTTATCAACTAAGTTGTTATATGTTTGTTTGTCCTAGTCATAGTATAATAAATCCCAGAATCTTAACAACCTTGGTATTCGTCAAACAAAAGATTAGAAAAACATATTTCATGAATCATAACAAAACGCATCAACACAAATACCGAAATATATGTAGAATAACGCCTTGAAAGCGTTTTAGCATTGGCCTTTTTAACAATCTCACCGTATCATGTATATTATTATTTAACCAATTGGTTTAACCAATTAGTTTCATCTAAAAAACTTACATGTTTGTTGACAAAAATTTGCTAGGCGAAATTGTAATAAATATTTGATGTTTGGGACAGCCCTGAGAAGAAAGGAGAGGGAACCAGCGAAAACGTAGAGGAAGCTATTGAGGGGGATGTGCAGGGGAATGTGCAGATCAAGATGGTGGTCAGCAATGGGAAGGTGAGCTGTCTTTAATTTAATATTTTGGACCATCCTACCAAAATTTATAAAATTTATACCAGATATAATTTGGGTCTCTTCAAGGCAAGAGTGAATAGGCTGTTATTGAACCAGCCTGCTACACCTTCGACCCCGTCGACACTTACCATCAGGTGCGACTGAGGTAAAACGCTGGTCAATCTTGTGTAAAAAAAATTGGAAACTTAATAGACTGGTACTAGACGACGGTACTCGTACTTAAATACATAGATAACTTTTAAAACCCACGAAGAGATAGTTATGACAAACACAAATAAATGTCATTGCCAGCTGTCAAAATAACTCGACATGAGTCCAATAGATGGCGCTGTGTCACTTAATACCAAAATGTTTTGCAATTGATTGATTGTTTTGCAACAATGCATTTTAAATCAAAGTATTCGACTTTATCTGTTTTGTTTTTTTTTTTCACAATGAACATTTTTCAGCGAGCGAGCGACCGCTCTTGGAAGCAGGAGTGGGCGGTGCTGCACGGGACGAAGCTGCATCTGTATAGACATCATCCCAGCCAGGTTAGTACATATTCTCATATACAGTTTAGAAGGGGGCGTGAACGAAGCATCAACAAAGTCCCATGTTAAAAACATCAAGGGCATGACAATATCTTGTTATTAAATCCGACTTAAGATGCAAACGAATAGGATGCTTAACTGTCCACACATCCCAAAGACGAGTATAAACAACGTGACTTTTGCAAGGCTGGTACATAACCCGCAATATAAAGCACACTTGCACACGGTGTACAAGCTAGGCATTTCGGCATATTCGTCTCGGTTTCGCCTCGGCTTCGATGAGTGATAATTTTATAATTAGATATAATAATGTATATAAAAACGGTTTGATAGCTTTTAAATAATCCCAAGTTTATAAGTCGGGACGGATTGGAAAAACCAACGAAGCAATGACACAGGAATATAGTCGTTCCTGGAAGGAACATTTTACATTCCAAGGTATTGACAAAATTTTATTACGATTTCAAAGATGATATTTGGTTAGTTTATGTTTTTTTGTTTTCAAATAAAACTTACTGATATAAACTGTACACAGTTTTACGATAACGTTAAAACTTGCGGTGGCTTTAGGGTTGTAAATTTATTTGAAGTTTTCGACGAAAACTGTAAACACATACTTGGTGTAATGGTCGGAAAACCCGGGAATTACTACGTCTCACTGCATTCCTATGTTTCTTGGGTCCCTATTTTAGTTTCTAAAGATGATTTTTATTTTCCTTTGTTTGTAATCTTTCAGAACAAGTTGTCCGGTTCTTAGAAATCAATGTAATCTGCTACTGCTACTATTATATTAACGTTATTTCAATGTCAACCTAACTGCAAACAGAATAGGGTTTTTAATCAATTAGTAAACTTATGTACATATACGGCATCAAGTGTGTAAAGGGCAAATGTTTTCAAACCACAGAGCTTTTAATGGAAAACTGTTTACGACATGGATCGGCTAATACCAAATATTACCCCGTAAAATTTAGTTTACGTGGTAGCTTTCTCGGAAATCTACGTTGTTTTTTTTCCTGTGCCCAAATAGGAAGTAATATCATTAACTAATTATTCTATCACTACACTACATAAACACTTTAATTTCCACGAAAAGTCTATATTTAAATCATTTCTCCTAATAGTACTTTAATAAAAAATAATGTCACAGTAATAATATAGCAGTAAGTCAGAAAAGTAGCTTATAGTGTAGGAATATCGCAACGCCATATTGGACTGCATCTATAACCGTTGACAATTAAAGTCTGTTGCTGAATGAATAATTAAAACATAATAGTAATTTTCAACGTGAGCAGCGTTAATTAGGAGCATCCCGATTGTGTAGATCCGAGATAAGGTAGCGAGGCATGACGAGCCATATGTGTCTGCGCACCTGGTCGCGGCCTAAGTAACTGACTTGAATGACACACCAACTTACGAAAACGTATAGGTAACCAATATAATATATACAGTCATAATTCACCTTCGCGTTAGATTGTTTTTTTTTTGTCTACTCCATTTTGTAACAGGTATTTATTAGACCTTAGAGCCGACCAATGGAAAAAGCTGTTACTTAGAATAAATATAATTTCGTACAGAGTTTAAAGTCAACTTGTCGGGAATAGTGCAATACCGCGTGACTATATACAAATATCGATAGAGTTCGAAATTCAAACAAACTTATATTATCTTACTATTACTGCTACTACTTGCAGGACTTTGAATTGTGTATAATTTTTGCAATATGTTTAATTAATAAAATAAATAAATAATAATACTAGCAAATATCTTTTGATAACTCGATCATCTTTTCAATATCAATACCTACCTACTGGTCTCCCTAAGCTTTATTTTCTAAAATCTACGACAGCAAAACACCCTTAGTTTAAAGTATCTGAACTTTTAAATTTTATTTTATCATTTAAACTTATATGAAATGAGCCATTCATTAAAATAGGTACTTGCCCTAATAATAACGTTAGTAGCTGTCTCCCGGTGAATGAATTTTGCACCGCCCACTCACAAGCACGCGCGTCAAGACGCTTATAAAGTTTACAAACCGTTGGCACCTTTGATAATTTCGTCCTATCATTGCTTTGAAGAAGTAACAAATTGTCATACTATATAACTTTGTAAACTTTGTCGTTTCGTATAAAAACATTACACGTTATATTAAGAATTCATTAAATTTGGTATATCTTATTAATCTAATAAATGCGGAGATTTTATTGCACTTTCACGCGAAAACTACTAATTTTAATAAAACTTTACAATAATATAACTTTAACTTCAGAATAACATTTAGGTTATGATTTGTTAAGATATTATGTAAATTGGCCACACTGACAATAGGCTACTCGAAGTATTAATTCTACGCAGTCAAAGTCGCGGACAGAATTTAGCAACACTTAGTAAACCAATGATGTAATTAAAAAAAGTAAACATTAGAGTTTTACGACCGGTCTGGCCTAGTGGGTAATGATCCTGCCTATAAAGCTGATGGCCCTGGGTTCGATTCCCAGTCGGGGCATTTATTTGTATGACGAGCACAGATATTTGTTCCTGAGTCATGGGTGTTTTCCATGTATTTAAGTATTTATATGTATCTATGTATTATATATATCGTCGTCTAGTACCTACAACACAAGCCTTACTGAGCTTACCGTAGGACTAGGTAGATTTGTGTAAAATTGTCCCGAAATATTTATTTATTTATAATATCAGCAATATAATTTAATTTGCAAAATGCAAGTTGGACTTGGCCATTTCAGAGTTTATCTTATGACTAACTGATTAACCAACTCGGAAGCAAAAATTTTGCGTACGATAATTCGAAATCTCCGAAAAAAGTCGAGAAAGGTGCAGTTGAAAAGCGATTGTCGCACGACAGTGGCAGTGGAAGGCTGTTGCCAACGTCACTCATCCGTTTTCGCGTCAGACCATAAATCGTCAGGTGATATATTTTCGGTGCGAGCGGCCTTTCGAAAAGCCGACGTAAATGTCACGTCGATTGAACGATTAAACGCAAGCACAAGTTGCGAGTGAATTTTACTTTGTATTTGGGGGTTTTTCCGGTTAGTGGTAAAAGCGAATACTATAAATCTAAATTTAATTTAAAAATTAAGCCTTTTCAAGCAAATCAAGTATTATGTTTTGAAGTTTGATGGAAACTAACAAACAGCCGTGTTCACCTTTATTAATGTAGGTTACTATAGACCGTCTCCATTCCGTCAGGATGTCAAATAACAAGATTCCCCTGTGTAATGGAACAAGCGTGAGTCTTTATATATATGTATTAGCTATTCCATACGTATTATAAATATAAATATTACATTATTACATTACATTATTACACAAATTGACTGTGCCCCATGGTAAGCTCAAAAAGGCTTCTGTTATGGGTACTTATCAGCTATCGATATATATAATATACAAATACTTAAATACGTGGAAAACATCCATGACTCAGGAACAAATGTCTGTGCTCATTACACAAAGAAATGCTAATACTGGGATTTCACCCAGATCTGTCATCTACATTAATTATAATGTCAAGTTTTAAAAAAGGCCTTAAAGTTCAAATATTTATTATCATTAGATTTACTTTAACCTAAAAATAATCTAGAGAGTTTATGCACCAGGGAGTCGAAAGCGGAAAACCTAATGACGATAGCCATAAAATCCTACCCAAAATTAAGATTACTTATTAACCCCGCCTACTAGCCAAGTATCGTAAAAATAAAACGCCTCCATAGACGCACATTTCCTGCATAATTTATTTAACCACCAACTATCAAAGGACATGTCTCTTCTACGAAATGCGTCCTACATCTCTATTAAGTCCATCTATTTCCCAGTACTATTAACGTACTGCTACTGGCCGATATCCTTCTAGTTCATATGAACATCCTTGTAGCCGGGGCATTAAAAATCAAAATAGTGTAAATGCCCGTTTATTGCGCTTTCACGAAAGTCTTAACCGATTAAGACTTTCTTGGAAATGAAGACATTAGTACCGAAGCATTTATAACGTTATGCCAGTCAACTTGCAGTATTTTAATGTACTAGCATAGGAAGTTATGGGAGAAAGTCTGACATACATTTAACGGTGACATATGTTTGCAAATATTTTCTCCGATTCAAAATTCATGCCTTTGGTTAACGCCAGCAATAAGGAAAGCGTCATAAATCTGTCATAACCAGAACGTTATGTACGTACGAGTATAAGATTAGACTTGATAGATAGCAATTTCCCTTTTGAATGTGGAATCGTGTGTTAAGGATCAATAGACGTGAAATATTTACTTATATCGAATTCTATCCTCAGCCCGCTACTTCATATATGAAAACAGTCTGCAGACTGCAGTCTACTGACAGCAGTTGTCCACTTCACTGAGAACTCCAGTGAGTTGTCTGACGTATTAAGATTGTATGTTTAATATTTCAAGGAAATTTCTTTAACGATAAAGATTGTTTACTACTCTCCGTCAGTATCTAGGTACCGCTACTGTTAGTACTGTTCGTCAGTATCTAGGTACGTACAGTCAGTCAGTATCTGAACAACGCCTCTATTGTTAAGGCGATAAAGTGCATCTTCAGATATTTGTAACCACCTCCTCAGCTCCGATATTTCTGATGGCGACTGTACATACTGTTCTATACACCAATAATACCCAATAATTGTACACTTTTAAGTAATACAGTCACAGGACTCATATAATTGCCAAATACATTGCCGACGGTTTTGGCACCAATGTTTTTTTATACTAATATGCTTACCTATAGTAATTTCTTCAGTGTTTAGACCGTAACGAGCGGTACGTGCTCGGGGTGTGAGTGTATTTAATTTACGATCTCTTCTCGTAATGTTTATATCGTTTATTGTTTTCCAGAACCATCACATTCAAATTCAACACGTGTTTTTATTTAACCAACCATTTAATTGCGCCGAGTCATAAACGAACACGTCGGAAGCGAACCGTCCACAACGCCTGGGTTTTTATTGGGTTCTTCATTAGCCCCTGGCAACTTTACTGGCTAACTCATATAAATAATAAATCTATAAGTAAGTTTATAATTATAAGAATGATAAATTCAACAAAGTCGAACTTAACGCTATTCTATAATATTTATTATATTTATATATTATGATTATAGACAAACCAAAAAAGCTACTAAAACTTGCAATAAAAAGCAGATTTTGAAAACGCATGGTAACAAATATATGGTTTACTTATAATATATATATATATATATATTTTACCTAATTGACTTTTAATTGCCTTAATTGCTTTCTTTTCAAATCACATCAGAATAGTGTTTAAGGTGCGTGTAATGCACGTTTTATTTGTTCTTGCAGTTATTAGGTTTATTTACATATTATTCCACACGAGTAAGACATCACTTTTATAGCTTCACTTTCGCATAAAGCTGCATTTGATTCATTTCGCCGAAGGCGTTAAATTGAATGTTAAACACACATTCCCGATAAACTACACTTGGTTGCAAAACGATGTCGTAATGCCTTCAACCGGCATGCCTATATTATTCGGATCCACGCGATGCGCTCCGGCGGCGTTTCCTTGATCCTTTCGCAATGAATAATCTAAATAAATATGCATGTGTAATTTTATTTGCATGCATTTGTATTTTCAACTATCGAACTTGCGAGCCACGCACTACACTTATCGCTAAAATACTCATAGTTGCACACAGAATCGTTCAAGCGTAGCTGTATAACTTGATTAAGTAGTTTAACTACAATGAGATGCTAAACCAGCCCTTTAACTGCCGTAATAAAAACTAAACGGTTTATCATAAACAACCAATTCGAACAAATCAAGCAACACTCATCGAATCAGTTTTTCATTTAGGTGTATGTAATAGAATGCAGTCAAGCTACGAGTTTGATTTGCATAATATCCATTAGAGATAAATAAGAGCCGCTTTATGAATACATATTTGTGAACTTGACGCTTGACGAAATATCTAAGTATCAATAAACATTTATTGCATTCTGTCAATAAATAGACTTTTAATGGAACTTTATTGATTTCTGTTATCGTAATAATTGATTAGCTTTAACTTTAAACTTCGAAGTTATGCGTTGTAGATGAATGAAAACTTGAAGATAAAGATAATATTTACAAGGAGTTTACTACCGTGATGGTATTAAGCTATCTTGTATTTATTAAGTTACTTAATAAATACATGATTAATTCGGAAAGCGGACCTCAGGCTCAGAAGTTTGATAAATAGAGTCACGAATAAAAATATATAGCCACGACTCTTTTACCACAACCTTAAGTCTAGGATACATGTTACTGTCTCATATAATGTCACATATTGAAAAAAAAAATGGAGATTGACCCTAACATATTTTCCACGCCCTTCGAAATACATATATCTAATAGGCTTGTATGCGTTGGTAATAAATCGCACAAATGCTCGTTATCTCCCGACTCCCACACGCTGTCCGCGCATCGGCTAAGTATGGCCGGGGACATCAAAATATGTAGGAAACGGAATCGAAAACGTCCGCCTAGTATGCCATTGACATGTTTATAGCCCACAAGTGCTTCGTACAAATTCAGGCAACGGATTGGTAAATGTTTAGGTATATTAAAGATAACGGTGTTTGTCACTGGACTGCCTTAAAAGTTCACTTGCATAAAAGTAATAGTTAACAGCTGCAGTAGCGTAGGTACTCTCCCCAAGTTTTGATCTTACAGGGATTTACAATATTCCCAAGTATTGGTCTTAGAGTGTTACAGTGTTAGTGAACAATACAAATATATGAGTTAGTAGTAATAAGATTCTTCATAACCTATATAATAACACTAGATGCAATGGAATAGTACATCTCGATACACGTCAAAAAAAAAAATTGATTCCGCGATAATATCCCGTCTCGAAAACCGGAGGTACTTGTCGTTTTTTCTTAAGTATATGTTATCTATTTCAACTTTTTTATTTATATAGTAGTATTACTACTTAAAAATCAAAGCAAATCAAAATATTTCATAAAAAATAATTTGATTTGTTCTTAGTTCCGCGATAATAATAAAAATATAAATAATAATAAAATCTTATTAGTTCATCGGTAAATACACGTGAGACCGAAAACCGTTTTAGTGTTTTTATTCCAAGGATTGGCTTTATTACGACTTTGCACAGAAAACGTTTCAAGTTTGTTTGTTTGTTGTTTGGTACAATGTTTTATAACGAAAACTGTACCAAACAATAACTTAAATTCTTATTGAAATTTTCGAGATAACTACGATTAGCGTTCAAGATAACCTGATCATTCAAGTAATTACAAGAGATCTATGAATATGAAATAAACATTACAACTTAAATCCTCACCTGCTTGGACATGTTTGTAAATCAAAACTTATTTAAGCATATAAGTTCTTGGTTACAGAAAATATTTTCAATTTCATTTTTTTCTTATGGAATATAATTTATATAATTTATAACTACGCATGAAGCTGATGGCACGTGCTAACCTTTAAAATACATTATGAGACTCTTCGGGGGCCATGTCTAAAATTGAAAGTCTGTCAAACATGTTGAATGAATTGTTTAGGTATAATTATTACACGTGTAAGTAATATAGCTGTAGCCACATTTTTGACAGTCAAAACTATGTACTACGTGGCTAAATTACAAAAACTCATTGTAATTTAGCCACACCATGGATCATTATTATGTTATAAATAAAAAAATATATTTCGGGACATTCTTACACAAATCGACCTCGTCCTACGGTAAGCTCAGGAAGACTTGTGTTGTAGGTACTAGACCATGATATATATAATAGATAGATACATATAAATACTTAAATACATAGAAAGCGCCCATGACTCAGGAAGAAATATCTGTGCTCATCGCACAAATAAAAGCCCTGACTGGGATTTGAACCCAGGACACTACCCACTAGGCCAGACCGGTCGTCAAATAATGTTATACTTAGTAGGTAGTCTAACTAATATTATTATAAATTATTACCGTCATTTCCTTTACTGTTTTAACCGGCGTTGCAAAAAACTAAAAATAACTGCCAGATTAATAAACTAATAATACTAATAATGCAATATGCCGTGTCTTCATTATTTTTGGATTCTTGGTGTATAAATAGAATGTTGTAAATGTTGTAACACACATATTAATAAATTAGACAAGATTGCTAACTCAATAACAAAACATTAAGCCCTCAGGCCAAGGGTTGCAATTAGTAAACAAGTTCAGTATTTTGTAGTAGTCGCTATCGCTTATAAAAGACCACAGCAACAGTACCCTTACCATGAGTTGTGACATTGACGTTTTCGATAACGAGTATCGAGTTTACTATCTGTGCATCTCGCTTGTACTATTTTAGTGGGAACGAGATGTACAGATAGTAAACTCAATACTCGTTATCGAAAACGTCAATGTCACAACTCATGGTAAGGGTACAGGATTTCAAGGTCAAGTGCACGAGCGTCTCGCCTCGGGCTTCAACTAATATATGAAAATTGCATTCGTATACATTTAATCTCCACACTTTCACGCGCCCGTAATATGCTTCTGCTTACAATCCAAATTAAACCTTATTAGGAAGCAGCAAGATATATTTTCAAAGACAAAGCCTGAATGAAGTAAGAGTTTGCGAAAATCAGGAATGGATTTATGACTGCGTTTTGGCTGTCGTTCAAGTATTTTTCATTATCTTAATGCGCATACTGATATTGAAAGCCTGTATTGATTAGTTTGCGAAGCGTTGACGCTCTACACTGACATAAATGGAATGGACGTTTAAATCACAATGCTTTCAATATGCTTCTAGACGAAAAAATAATCCCTAATAAATTTTTAGTTTAAAATGTTTTCGTACAGCGTCTGACAAGAACAACAAGTGTAGAAACACAATTGTACACACTTGTGTACATGTACGTTGTACGTTAAAAGAAAAGCTCATAAAGCACTATGATTACATTTGATACTCAAGTAATACAATCTCAATCTTACTCCCACAGGCCAACGTAACTACACTAAGAACATGTTGTTTACTCCGAATATGAAAAGCTAACCTAAACCTTAAAAACAACTACAAGTATTGGTATATGTTCACAGATATAAAAAAAAACGCCCAACTAGTCACACGCTCAATCTACCCTATATTTATCTAGAGTTACAATATAGCAACTTTTGGTGCTAATTCAAAAACGAAAAGTAATATTTAATAGCTACACAGTACTCTTTCCCTCCCATTCAAAACGGCAGTGACTAAATTTATCTGTTTTTGTGTATATGTCTGTGTTTACGACCGTTCTGGCCTAGTGGGTATTGATCCACTCGACCATGGCCCTGGGTTTCGGCCATGTTCATGGGGTCATAGAGGCGATGGTCCTGGGTTTAAATCCCACTTACTTTCACTGAGTATAACATAAGCCTTCTTGAGCTTACCGTAGGGCCTAACTAAATTGTGCAAGGATGTCCTGTAATTCTTGTACATAGCGGTCACAAAATTGTAGAGGACATTCGCTCGACGCTTGACCAGTTTGCAGTCGATACCCATTACCCATACCCCTGGTTAAGTGCAAACGTGTATCGTATAGTGTGCATACAGTGTACACGGTCCTTTAATTTAATGATCTGCTTGGCAATTTACAGTGTAATGTGTAAGTCGCGCCGTAGCCATCGTTGATCAAGCTCGATTCTGATTTCAAAACTGACACATCCAGTCACGGTATGGTTGTTGCACTCTTGCTTACAACATGCATTGTACCTTAGTTAGAAACGGTAGCGATATCGCCGGTTTTATATTAGGTTGTTAATTGGTAAAAACATCTTTACGAAAAATTAAGTATATTTCAATCTAGAAATATTTTGGCTGAAAAATGTTACAACAAGCCCCCGCTCCTACGAATGCTCTTATAATGAACGTATATAGGGAATAATAAACAAAATAGATAGATAGGCTCATTATATTGATGAACTCGACAATATATGTCCTTACCGAGATTCAAACCCGCGACTTCCAGCTGGGGCGTAAAATACTGAAAAAGAAATGTATTCGTATGACGTTGTAATTTTTTATTGTCCCACAGATTTACTTAGCGGATCATATTCACACTCATAAAACATAAAAAAGTCGTATGACAAAATATCAGTTTCATTTTGAGCATAATCCTTAGATCGCTAATTCACTCTTCGCACGCGATCCTGCGGCGACGCCGCGCGGGACCCATAAACAAGCGCATCTTGTGAGTAACAATCGGGATTGTAATTGAAAACCTGCACGGTTGATCGATGGTTCTTTGAGCGTAGAATATTATTATTGAAATTGATCTCGACATTCATCATCTCGGCTCTATATTTAAGAGTAAAATTGTCTTTTTAATTATAATAGAAAGTCAGTACGATTTTTTTGTACACTATTTGAAGTAGTATAAAGAAATTACAATTAACCATAATAGTCGCACAAGGACGAAAAGAAAAAAAATCAAATCCGCTTACTTCATTAAATATTTCAAGTAGCTAATGAAGCGATGCTACAAAAAGAGGATGAATTGTTCGCTGCTTACGGGGAAAGTCCTAAAATGGTAGTAAGAGCGCGGGCGTCGATCAATCGCGCACTCAATCACCAAGTTACATCAACGTCTGATTGTAGAAAGTATGCTTTATTTCTATACAGTGAGTGTAGTAATCAGCAGCACGGATATGTTGGCGGAGCTGTATCGATGACGCGTTGATACTTCGATAGCCATCCTGGCAGCCATTGTCTTGCGCGTCATCGCCCAATGCCAGCCAGGTGCAAGGAATTTTGGCGTAGGTACGCGACCTCAGCAGAAATAACCGCTTTGTTACATAGTGGATCCATTGTTGTTGGAAATGAACGCGTCAAAATAACGTTTAACTCAATGACAATAAACTGAAAATAGCGGTGACAAATACGTTTATTATTTAGGAGAAAATACATCTTTTGTCCTTTTGTCTTGGCTGACAGTCTTCTTCTTAATCCGTTTCTCCGGTAATTTAAGTTAGACATTGCAGCCTTGTAAGACCTAGTCTGCATTGCAATGTGATTTATTCAAACTGATTTATTTACAAAGTTTTTTGTATGGTGATCCTTACGAGGACAGATACAATAAAGTGTAAGCGTCACGGGATATCAGTTTCAGGTTTTTCGCGTATAAATCTGTCCACAAACGTAAATAGAAATACGTGCGTAGCAGCCGCCTCCAATTTCAAATCCCAAAGCGGTAATAGAATAGTTGACATCGGATTAAAAGTGGAATTGATATTCGCTGTTACATTTTATTATCTGGTGTTCCCACTTCTATTTTTAAACGAGTTGCTGCAGGCGATTTATATTTAAGCGAGCAGCGCTGTCAAAGAGCTAGCAGGAGTTCTAAAGCAAAGTGGCGAAACCACCTGACGTTTTAAATTAAAACTGAATAAATGTTTCTGTAGGTATTTTAGTTGCAAGCCAGTAAAGGTCCTAAAATAGCTTTTCGACTGTCGGTTATAGGTCAACGCAAAGTTGAGCTGCGTTTTTGTAAACCGTTTTTGGGGATATTTCCTTCTCACTGGTACCTATTCACAGAGTAAGTGAGAATTAGATTTTAACGTTGGAACAACTTTTATGATATGAAATAATTTTATTTAAATTGCAAATTATCAAGAGTTTTAGGCGGATCGTGCTTTATCGTTTTTTATATAATTAATGAAGGATAATTTACTCGTATAAGTGGACAATAACTAAGTGTTTTGTGCGCCATGGAAATGTTCGCATCATTATCTATTCTCATTTTATATTTTTTTGCTATTTAAATTGAGTGTCGTTTGAATAAAACTTTAACACTGACCATACAGGTTAGTGAGTCTAAAATTAATATGAATGCATTGTAACTGTACATTAACTTAAGTAAAGTAAGGTAATAGTATATTTACTCGCTCCTTTGTTATACGGAATACCTACAGTGTGTACGTCTAGCCATAGAATCCTATAAAATTAAATTAAGGACAAAAAGAGGCTTAAGTCGAGTTAGGACCTGGTTGGATGGCCTGAGCCAGAGCGGTGGAACAAGAACTATTTATAGTACCCGACCTTGGAGACACCAACCCGTCTTCGCCTCGTCCGCTCTAGAAACCCAACAGAAATAAGTCTTCTAATATCTGAATATTACTTTCTCTACAAGATTGAGAATATCTGCTTCCTGCTATAAAGAAATCACCAGAACGTAAGGTGCGAACGTAAGAATGAAAATAATTTATACTCTCGGGGTGAAAAACCGTCAGCGGAAAGTTTACGCCAAACGCTCCAACGATTCCTTTGCGAACGGCATTCAATCTATTTCGTTTTTCAATCATCTGTAGTTGACAACGCGAGGGCCTTCACCTCCGGTATCGGGGTGAACGTGCCAAGATAACCATCAATGACTGTCACCGTCATAATTCCACAAAATATAAATGTCATTTTAACGAACACGCGATCCGATTTCGGAGATGTGTCAATTAGGCCCCGTTGAACTGCATCGGATTATCGACGGTCACCTGACGCCGTTAACAGTACAGTGTAAAGCTCAAAATGGCTTCTTGGCCAGCGACCGTCCATCAGGCCGACAAAATGGCCTGTCACCGGTCAAATTGCTTTATTTTGGAGAACGTGTGAGGCGCGCCCTCTTATTAAACGCGCCGCCTTCGCGGGCCCGCGGCCGGTTCCGACTTCCTGTCATGGCAATTATTAAAATAAACAAGAATCACTTCCTACGGTGTTGAGGCAGGTCGTTAAGTGGTGACGGCGGCTGCTTAATTTGAGGGCGGCGTTTCGATTTTGTGTAATCGGCGACGTCGTGTGTGGCGCGGGTGCCATATAGGGTGCGATCGGGGCCCTCGACTCACCCGAAAATACATGCCACGGCAATCAACACGTAATTCCTAAGTTATCTATCAATAATAACACAGTTCTTTATAAATTCTATATTAAATATCAAACTGGAGTCGTAAACCGTATTTATATTGTGCAGTTTGCGGTTGTCCATATTCCGAGAGGCACTGAAACAGGGTTAACGGCGAGTTAAGACAATAGGCCGATCGAAGCTCCGCAGTTCCCTTGCCCACAATTTTATTAAATTCTTGCGAAAAAAATCTGCCGACGAATAAACTGAAAGGCATTTTAAAGTTTATATGAAAAATCTTAAAATATAATACTTTGAAAACTCATACAATGTGGGTCACTGTTGTTCAAATGTAACTTTTAAAAAGGGTGGATTGATAGAATTTATATTTACTTACCGTTAATTAGCTAAGCTAATTTGTGGCTCGACCCAACCCTGTAACGAGCATTGAGAAATATCGTTCCACATTTTTCCACTTACGCGAAGTGTAGCAATTTGTATTGGCGACTCACCGCTAAATCACAGCGTTCAACGAATGGCCAGGAAGTGTGTAAAGATCTTAAGAAAGATAAAAATGTATGTCGCCATTAATTGGGCTTTATTTAATGAACTTCGAGCGAATCGATTGAAGGACGATAGCGCGCGACCCAATTTTTAACTTAATGTATACTTATTGACACCTGTTATTACGTTTATGTCGTTAATTACTTTTGTTACGAACGTAATAAGTTTATTTTAGGTGAAATTTGAGGTTTCTACGCCCACATAAGTAATTATTAGAAAGTAAGTAGGAAATTTCGTTCCCATGGGGCAATTATTGGAAAATAGGAAATTGCAGACTTATGCGTCTAACACTGTTAGTAGTGTTGGTGTAATCTGCTCTTTAATGTTTTTTCGGTAACTTGGTGACGTACATATAGAGGTCTTCTACAAATATAGATAAAATTGAAACCGCGAAAAATATTAGCTACTCCATACATTAACTCGCAATTAAGTCCCAGTATATATGGAGTAGCCGATAATTTTTTCGTGAGTTCAATGTTGGTCCCATGGGAAAAGTTGTTAAGTGTGATCGTCTTTATCACTCTCTGACATTTTGGATCACGACCCAGATTTCATCTAGTATAGGTGTATCTCGGTAGCAATCCGGTTTTTATGTTATACATATTTGTTACGACACCGGTACTTGTCCAATGACTAATAAGTTTTTTATGACTTCACAAAAACACCTACACTACGAGTAGGCCAGGAACCTGTAAATGTATATTACAGTCAGCGTCAAATATATACGTAGTAGCAATAGCAACTGAAGTAGCCAAATGTGTAGAGGTATTGGTACAGATCTATATTGATTATATAGGATGTGTTGCGATATATTTGGCCACTATGACTGCTATTTAGTATACGGTACTGACATAACTGACTCATATATTTACCAAATCCCTCAAGAAGTGATTAGGTATGTCGCAGTTACCAGACCGCGTCGAGGGTTCAGATTCGCGGCCTCCACGACCCATTTCCAACTGAACCCACTCCTGTCGGCCCCGTTTTCAAATGAGTAATTTACGCCTCTATTCCAAAACGACTTATGTGCACTGGAAATGTAACCTACATTACGCCTTTCCATATTGTTCAAGCACATTTAAATCTTATTTCGGCACCTTATTGTTTGGAGGATAAACAATCACGCCGTAAAGTTTCACATTTTGTTTTAATTGGATTGTTCTGGCCACGTTTGTTTCGGCAACGAAAGTGAGGCAAACTTTCATCAAGTCTTTTAACGACGATCCTAACTTATTCATGTTTAAACTTGGTCCTAATGAATCTATTTTAAGAACGTTCTTACTTTGTCCTTTAATTTTATTAATTTTACCGTCTCGACTTTAAATTTAGAATGTTATAATAAAAAGTTTGACCTTGTTTGTTATTGGAACACCTAGAAATTAGTATTATTAGTCCATCACAATTAAGACAATTAAAAAAAATGGTCTCGTTACCTTTAGATACTCGTACTGACAAGCAACGCACAGATATTTCTAATGATATGTCATTTATTACAACCCCTGAAGCTATCTAAATAATAAAATTGAGTTGTATTCAGCTATTGTATTTATCCATAACACAAATAAAAATATCTGTTTTTATTAAATAATATTGTATTGAAAAGAACTGAAAATAACCGATAAATTAATCCATAGGTATAATTAATAATGAGGACAGGAAAAAAAATGTTAGGGAATATCATTTATCAAGTTTTTATTCGAGATATTATGATAAAATAAAAACTTGTGTACATGGACATGGTATCATATGTCCAGCATTTATTCCGAATTCGGTTCGAATACGTATTGAATAATGGTCATATGTAACGGACTACAATAGTATTACAATGCACGGACGAAAATAGGCCGACAGGATAATCACGTAAGCCCGTCTATATTTATTCCATTTGTTTAAAAAATGTTTTTCGCGGAGTGAGAAAAACAGAACGCTACGCAATAAGGTCAATGTACTATTATATAAATGTACCTAATAAGAATTATATATCGTATCCTATGATCATATACCTAATGGCATGCCTAAAAATGTATTGACAATGTTTTACTACAGCACAATTCATTCACTCACAAGTAGTCAATTTAGACAAAATACTTAACTTTTTATGGCGCTATGTAAAGTATGTAAGTTTTATCTATAAATACTGAATAATTCTGTAAAAAAAAATACACACTTTTGACTGTTTTAACTTATGTTATTCTGCGCAAATTTTGGCACTTTCCGATGCCAGCGGAGACTAATCCCGTTATCTTCGCGAATTTTTCGGGAAACTCCGCCCGGAATAGATGTTTGTTCCGTTTTTGTGTCACTTGTGTCGTAACGTATTACGACGCTATTTGGGTTGACACAGCATATAGGGGTTGTCCTAAAAACGCTATAATCTGATCGTTTCGTCACCCATTTTAGCCTTTTTGGTTAGCGTCAAATTACAATAATAGTACTTTTGAAGTGTTTAGATTTAGTATTAGAGGATAAAGCGTTAAATTACTTTATACTGATGCTCATAACTTTACCCTTAGACTAAAATAGCGAGATAACTAAAGAAATGTTCCAAATCTCTGAAGGGTTAAAAATGAGCTACACCTAAGTTAACGCCGTAGTTACACCATAACATCCAAGTTATGTTAATAAAAAATAACATACCTCCGGGTACAGTATATAGAAAATATTTTTTAATCCAGTAGATAATATCCATCAGATTAAGAGTTTGTGTCGGAAGTTCTCGTGAAAGTGAGGACTGGAAAAGCCTTTTCATCTTTTATGAAGAATTTTATTTAAGCGCGATGCCTCAGATTTTTTTTCTCATTAAATACAGTCGCCTTATTAAATCTGTACTTGAGACGATCGACAACCCGTCAACAGACGTTGCCCTAGAATATTTATTATCGCCCTAGATACGAAGGACGGCGCTAAAGTATTTTTCACTTGGGTGTCTGGCGCATGGTGGGCTTAACATTATTGTTTTGTTTTTCTCTTGTTTTTCTTTTGTTCAGTAGGTTAGATTAATTGACGATGGGGAGATATCGGCGGTAACATTATGTATATATTTGTACATACATCAAACTAAACACGTTAGACTTGAGATCAAGTGGATATTAACGGCAACTTGTGTTAATGACAGTATAAATTCTAAAGTAAGTGATATTTGCTTGGTCGCGTGTATAATGTTGTCAAACATATGGCCACTATGTCATTCTCATTAACTGAGTATTTAAGGCGATGTACTAGAATACAGTCAACTTCATAGGACTTTGGATCCCCTGAATAGATCAGTTACTTGTATACATATATGTGCAACTGAATGTAAACATAAATAAAAACATAAATCTAGATTTCCACTATTTTTCAAACCGAACTAAACAGTACCTAATCGTTGTCTAGTTTCTTGGAGCTTCAAAGTACTGGGAAAAATTTTGGCCTATCCTAGGTCACTTGGGCATTAATCATGTTTAATAGATTTTGTAAAAAGGGAATATAATATAAATAAAGTACATTCAAGTTCAATCAAAATGGGCCACAGTACATATTTATTTGCATTTTTGGGTGCCGCCACGGACGGGCATTCATTGCATCCGACGAGTGTACATTAAGTAAATCATATTTTTGTTGAATCTTGGATTATCAAATGTCAGCAATAAGTATGTGCTTTTCAAATATGTTTAGTACGGTGATACCTGCCATTTCAATACAATGTATAACCTTTTCATGATTTAAGGCTTTAAGGCTATTAAAAATCACTTGCTCGTTATTTCGAGTTTCGCAAGTACAGCCGTATACTCGCCATGGTTTAATGAGTAGCTTAATTAATAACAAATATTGTCCTTAAACGATTCATTAGCATATAAACAAAGAGCTTTAATACCAAGAAAAACACGGGCGCGCAGACTGCATAAAATTATCACTTAATATATATTTTGATCTCGGTTGTCATAAGTTTGAGTTATTAAGCGGCTTACGTTCAACCGCATTCCTGCGTGCCCTCATTGCCTTGCCTTTCTCGACGCTCCAGGACGCATATTTGCGTCAACGACCCATTTATCTCAACCTATTACTGTTGTTTCTGTAACGGATTATTCAATTTCGCGAGAGATTAACGTTTCATTTGTTACCTAATTCTAGCGTGTCCGCCTGACAGATTCGGGTGTTTCCCTTGACTTATTTCGCCAAACAAATGGCTACATCGCGAATAAGATCTATTTTCTAAACTTTTAACGAGAATTTGATTTAAATGTAGAATCGGATGTTTTTACCGCAATATTTTAGAGATACCGCGTCCCCAATACATGTAATCCACACTCTTTTCTAATAATTATTTATAATTTCACTCAATTGTCACTGCTGCTATGTCGCGAAGAATATAGTTTAAACGGTACAAGGTAATAGTTTAAACGTAAAATATTCGACTGGATATATGCAGGATTGTGTAAGATTATAATAGAACAGTACAGTACAGGCGAAGGTCCATTTAATAGCGAACAACAAACATCACCACATCGTCAGTACCTAAAGAGGAACAATATAAAAAAAGTAAAATATTTGCCAATTAAATTGATAAGAGAGAGCGTGCATCACAAAAAAAGGTTTGCTCTCACCCAATCACTCTTTGTTAACCTTGAATCAAGTATTAACGGGCCGGGTGTCAAAACAAACACTTAACTTACGAGAGTGGGTCAACTCGCTTAGGAGTTCCATCTTATGTGCAACTCAAAACTTGTTCGATAGTATGCTTTATTGCTTGTGAACAAGGTATATGATCGCACGAATTTCCAAATGCACGTACGCAGGAAGTGTTTAGCGTGGTAGCGACTACGGACGTTTCCGCAACCTACATCGCCGAATCAATCTCCGAAGACCCACTTCGGGCGAGCGTTACACTTTTGTGTCTAGTATAGGGCTAGCTATACAAAGAAACTATTCGTAAGCGTTTAATTATCTTATTGTTATCGTAATCATTAAATTGAAAATAAATAAAAAATTTAATAATTAATAATCACTTATTTGTAGAACTAAATATCTAAACCCAAAAAATACTTAGTGACACCCCGCACTACTACTTTTGTATATTAAAACGAAGGTGTATCAATTAATGCACACTCAAATAGGAGGTGTTTTAATAAATTAACATTCCGTAATGATTATTAGGTACGTCGTAAGTTTAAGTAGGTTTACTATTTTTTTACAACCTCATATCGTGATATTAGGACCTGACATGCCATTACTTTTACTACACATTTTTCAGCCATGCACGCCTTCCCCCGCGGCGCTAGACAAATTTTCCTTTAGCCCCAAAACCTAACCACGGCTGACCTAAAATCGGGGTTGTTTACAAAGAAAAGGTCATCCATGAAGGGTGTCAGGACAGGACGCAATCGATTTTGGGTCATTGCGTAATTACTCTGAAACCATTAATCAAATCGCCATGCTGTCCAACGCACTGGCGCGATACTTTAACATTACAAAAGGACGTATCATACCATATTTCTTACATTATTTTATACCTTTATCTTTAACGCATGCAAGAATGATGTAAAATCAGATCAAAATGTTAATCTCCGGTGCTCACCACTCTGAGACTTACACGGTAGGAAACTATCCAAGTCAGCGCAGAGTTTGTGTTTATATATTACCCACAATTAGGACATGATGAAACTGGCATAACATATACTAGAAGGAAATCATGGTCTACACTGTGTGCCCAAAATCTCAAATCGTGTTTATTTATCTCCATATTAGATCAGGAAAATATTATGTAAAAATGCCCTCACTTTTGCGAAGCGTAAACGAACTCGATATGAGTTTCCGGAGTGGATCATACAAGCGATTGTTTCGGCAAAATCATCATATTAGTTGGTTGCGGCCAGACATCGCCTTGATGCGTAAGTAGTAGTTTCAATCGAATAATGTAGAAATATTCCAGCTTTTTTGTTTGATCGCCTAGCCGACCCAGTGAGTTGGTGACCGTCTTCCCCTATGTACATTTTATTTTTATAACTCATGAGCAGATCGGAGAAGACGATGGTATTTTAGTTCCACGTTTACTATGCGTTAACAAACGAATTATTTTATAAAACAAAATTATAGTTATCACTACTAAAATTATTATAGTGAAACATCATTGAGTCGGAACGTCAGATTCGAATCGGAAAAGTTACGTATAGCTTACGAAGAAAACTAATAATATTACTTTGTTACTTCCGAAGCTATTAATAAATTTGTCATGGATTTTCTTATATTTGGTTCCTGTTTATTTATTAGCCTTTTCAATTCATCATAAGTTTGATTGCGTGTTCAGATAAGTATTGCGTACGCACAAGTCTAAGTTACCCTAACAGCGGGATGTCCGATGGTTTTCCGCTATATTTACTGATAGTAAACTCCATAATAGGTCTTACCAGAAAGTGAAATGTCCTAGTAATATTGCTGCGTTATTGAAACGGAAGGAGCCGTTAGAGGGAAATGAGATCGGCGGTGGGAACGTAATGAGAACTTAATTAGGCCACCACAAGTTTTTGGCACAGGCACCGGAAGCAAGGTCTCAGCTAATTTACTTAATTAATTTGGCAATTAGGTAATATTACATGTTTTGTACAGAATTAAATTCATGTACGAGCTCAGAGGCTTCTATCAATCAATTCTCGCATGACTAACTGGCGTAATAGTGTTTCACAAAAAATGTTCGCAGCGCAGAGCGTTATCTTTTATATTACAATTTTCATTAACTTAGTAATACTCGTTAAATAGAGTTGCTGAATACAGGTCCTTATTTCTCCTAATATCTTAGTGTCCATATTATTCTGACTAAACTGGATAAACAACGAAGAATACCGAATAAGAAAATGACATTATAGTGTTACATAGATAGCAATCATAGTTTATTAGAAAAACAAGGGAATCCTCCCTTTTGTCGTAAACACTGGGCACCACGTTGTTTGCTTCTCAAAAGCAAATTAAATAAACGATGTCTTGCTGCGACGTGTAGGGCGTATCACTTTTCAACAAAATAGCTTTTCCTGGATGTGTGGAAAATATAGTTTATCGCGTAAACATATTTTCTATCAAAGTAAGTACACAATAGTTATAGGAAATTTACTAGAAGCAGGAATTTTGCGTGTAGTTTCTAGTTAATTAGTTGGTTTACCTATTGAAATTATTTACTGTCTTCGTTTACTAATAACGCATTTCTTTTATTTCAGGTAAGCTTTATGGAGAATTGAAAGTATTTATATAGAAAAACATGTAAGTTAAAGTCAAAAACTAATACAACTATTTAACTATTATTCATCTTCCATAACAACCGCCTAACAATGCGTCATTTTACCATCAAGAAATTTGACCCAAATTGAAAATTCACCGCAAAATTTCTTACATTAACGGAACATTTCAACTGTTCCCGAGTAACTTGATAACAATATGACTATAGACCAAGTTGATATAACGCCGACGTCACAGGCAGCTATGACGCGCAATACAGCTTTGTTTTGACCTACTATGAAATACAGTAATAGTGTTTAGACATTTCACTACACTGAGTCGTCACAAGAGGTCGAAAAGTGTACATATTTTACTTAATTTTCCATCCAGTCGTGACTATGGAATATGTTATGTTTCCTCTTAAAATCTATTCCTGTTTAACTTATTCTTGCCTTCTTAAATTGCCTGGAAGTTTGAAACTGTATAAAACTGTCTCGTTCTTAAAAATGAACGATCTATTTACGATTCGACGTTGGTGGCTGCAGTATTTTCACGGTTCTCGGTATTAATACTTCATCTTGTGATTTATGGCATTCTTGATTGATGCGCTTTTATAACTTTTCATTGTATTGTAGTTGTAATGTTTCCGCTAACGCCAGAATGTTAGCGATGACTGGATGTATTTTCCGATAGCAGGTCATATATCATAGGAGTTAATATATTGTGAAGAGAAAGGGAAATCGCTATTAATTTTATTCAAATACTACATGACTAGTCATTGTTTTATAATTTAGGATTTAGATTAATCTCCCAACTGGCGTATTTTTATAACAATATCTAATACCTTCGATATTTAAATCGAAAGAAAAATAGAAAAATTTGACTCGAAGCGGGACTCGAACACACAACCACTGGATCACTAGTTTCTATTTTTCTTTCGATTTAAATACCGAAGATATTCGCTAGCAGACGTTTCTGCATAATAAAAAAATAATATCTAATACCGACTTACTACACTACATAGTTGGCATAATTTTTGAAATAGTTTTGACAGAGAACTTCCAAATAAAAAAACAATATCAAATACTTAAGTGTTGTTTGAAACAAATTCCTCGTATGTAAATAAAGCTTATCGTCGCTTTACTTACTCAACCTCATATCTGCAACAATCATTTGATGGAAATGTCGCTTTTCTTTCATTTAGAATAGGGATGTTTTGTCATCAAATGAGTGTTACAGACACGAGGTTGAGTAAGTATATCAGCGTTATTACATAAGCTGGTTCAATAAAGTCATAATACTTACATACATCTTATTTTTGTCATTTTACCCTATTAAGCCTAAAGGTTATTAACACAATTTACAAAACGGATTCCGATTTCTGTTTAAATTAAAATTATATACGATTTTACATAGCATATTAACAATAATCAAATTAGTATATACCTTTAATACGGGATCAACTTTGATTTCATATAACATACTACTTATATAACTGTATGCATAATAAAATATAAAATAGTTCATTTCGATACTAGTGAAAAAATTTTTTTTTTGAGTAGGGTGAAAGTTGGAGCCCGAGTGAAACGAGGGTGACAATCACTCGAGTCTTAAAGAAGTTTTTACACGTGAATCGAACCAAATTTTTCATAACAAGTGCCTTAAAAAGTGAAATTTACGCACGCGAAGCGTATAATGCCGTTCAAATAGTATAATTAGTACTTTGTAATTGATGTCGCCATTTCACCAGGTTTGCAAACAAGTCACACCGTTGATATTTAAATAAAATTTGCCCTGAGTTACATTGACATATTGTGCTTACGTGGCTTTCGTCGTATCACTTTATTTTTATTTATCAAAGGGATGATTTCGTTTGAAATACAAATTTAGACGTGGGCTCATATAAAGCCCTCCCGAAAGTTAGTCCAGTTAAAAGCAATAAATAATACTGAATTGCAAACGCATAAATTATAATCAGAGGGCTCGGGCTAATTATAGCGGGTCGGGAATAGACCGTGGCGGTCATGTTTGTTTAGGTTCACTCGCTTCATTACTTATGTAAATTTAATACAATGTTTTTGTGGACGTCATTCAAATGCGTTTGAAATTTGCATGAAGTTTGTTTTCGTCGTTGACTTACGACGTATGATTGAATCCAATCGACTAAAGCAGTTAACATGTTATTTTCAATGGTTAAAGATGGATTTTAATCAGACATATATGCTATCGGACGACGGGCAGGGTCTATCTAGAACATACTGTGATCGCCACCCGACACCCGACTCACCTGCGAAGGGTCCCCCCCCCTTCCTTGAACCCCCCATGCTCAGAGTTAGCTGCCTGTGGCGAAATGTGGGGCAGGCCGACGACCAGTATTTGACGTACGTTGCTCATCGGGGTTTATTTTATATATTCCCACTTGATTTCAATAAAAACATAGTAGCAGTGTCCAAATAATTAGTTGCAAAACTTGTGAAGCGCATACAGTTGTATAAACTATACTTTAATGTATTAGTTTCGGTAGACATTGTATATCATAGACATAGATCAAACAGTTCATTATAAATAATAAAGTAAATAAGACCTTTGATACAGAACAAAGGCTGTAGTTACCTATTTAGTACGAGTATATCTATTCGCAATTACAACTTCACGCGACAGATCAAAACTTCGCATGTGATTCTCGAACTTTCGCTAGTTAGTAGTTAATATAGTAAATCGGGTTTGTTTTAGTTAGTTTCACAGTTGGCACGTGTTCTGGCATAATAGTGTTATGACAAAATGTAAAGAGTTCCTTAAAATAGCCCGCTACCAAAATACTGAAATGCAACATACAATTGGATATTTTCGTGATGTTTGTGCATAGTTTGCTCGACCTACGCATTTAACGTACAAACAATTTTAGATTTATATAAAATTTCCAAATAAAATCAAAGGATATTAAAATTTGAGTAGTCGGTATATATTCTTTGCACACAATCAATATGTAACAACTTAGAAAGGGTTTGGCCCACGCCTTTAATGGAAATAAATAAATTAATAAATATTTTGGACCAACTTTACATAAATCGACCTAGTTTAACTGTAAGCTTAATGAGGCTTATATTGTAGCTACTAGACGACGATATATAGAATAGATACTTAGATATACTTAACTACATAAATTACGTCCATAACCCAGGGACCCAAATAAATGCTCTTGTCAGGATATGAACCTGAGACCTACTTCGTACGCATTGTTGCTATGAAATATTTACATAATTATCATTTCAGCCGTAAGTCGGCCACTGCTGGACTTAGGCCTCCCCCAAATATGACTTGTATAATCTTGGGAGGTTGTTGTCATAGTCGCTAGGGACGCGTGGCAGGCGGGTTGGGGATTGCAGTATCTGTAGTTTGTGTATCGACGGACTACTGCCCATCCGTCGGTACTTTCCCTTTGTCACCTCCTACGTCACCCGCGGGAGAACATGGGGCTATACTTCTACGTTACATTGTAGCTGTAACTGAACAAGTGGAAACAGCCTGAAATGAGCCTCAAAGTTTTCAAATACGAGTATATCAATCACCATCGCACGTCTATCACCATCTCACGGATAACCTTTCGTAAAAAAACTAAGCTAAAGGCAATTTATATGAAAGGTATTCAATAAAACCTCTCAGTAACTCTATTATGATCCCGCAGAGCTTTTACCTACGAACGCTCTCCGAAATTGTTCGGATTTTTAAAGGTCTTTCTTTCTATCGCACACCTGACTATGGCCTTACAGTCAAATGTCAACTATGTGTTATATACAACAAGGTTGCTATTTGTTTAGCACGATTAAGCTACATACGAGCTTCTGAAAATCAGAAATTGTTATTTTTATTAGGATCCGCGACACCGAGATAGGGGCTGCCGATTTTCTGATACCGTTTTACGTCACTCCCATTTCTGAACTATTTTTGGAATCTCGTAACAGTGTAGCGATAAAAAAGGTAAAACGTATTTTTAGACGGTTGTTATTCTGACTGACCAAACTGACTTTACGGGGTTTATCTATACTGACATAGAATATGTATCAAATTCGCTTCCCCACCTAAAACCATCTACATCTACACCTAAAACCATTTACATATCAACTGTGCGATGCTGAGGTAGGTCGCTAGTAGATATTCATATAAATGATTTCTGTAAATTCTTATTTTGACACAGAAACTTCTGACTATAAGAAAACTCTATCAGTCATATTAAAATTGCTGTTTCATAATAAAACGGTTACATTCGAGTAGTCGAGTCTAATGAGTCGAGTGAGCTCAACTTAAGCTAAATAAAGTTCGCTCATTACTTGCAATAGTGAGGGTACTTGCCTGGGTTACTTGCAGTAATGAGCTAAGTTAAAACACAGAACCTGAGAAATCCTCATTGTTACTTTATTTTCTATTCTAGACGCTTTTGAGCTAAAGGTTAAGGTTAGGTTAATTAATTAAGAAGTAAAATAATGAGTTAAGGTAATGGCACCAATGTTGGACACTTTTAGCTGACAGGCACCAATGATGGACACTTAGTTCTTATTTCAAAAATCATAAAGTTATAAATTTAATATGTCCCAACAAATGTACCTACAACACTTAACTCCTTTGAAATAAGCACTATTGTTCATGATTGGTTCCTTGTCCATGACTGGTGCCGTCACCTTTAATCAAATACAATAAACTGTTTCAATATTCAATAAAGTAGGTTCTGTACTTTTCATCATTTAAGGGTACCTATATATAGTACGATTTAACAAGCATATTCGTGTAATATTCATTGAAACAAAAAAAAATTATTATAACATTTATAAATAGTCTTATAAGTTACTAAATCTGACTTAAAGATAAATTATATACCTATTTACAAATTATAAACTGGCTCTAGCTCGGAGCCCGACGCAAGGGTGCACAGAAGGCTGGCGGAGTTGCCACGTTGAATGGCGATGCCAATGCACTAGGCAAGGAGTGAACCGGCCCTCTGGTCACCCGTAGCGTCTTTAAGAAATTTGCTCAGCTGCCTAAGAACATGCACTATCGAATAAATAACTAAAACTTAACGAAGTCGCTAGTTAGTTATGATTTCTACAAAAATCAGTCGACTTGATTACAAACTGATAAAGTCACGTGTAATCATATAGCACTAGGGCATGTTTCGGGTAAGGTCTGCTACACATTTTCATCATTAATAGATTACGTAAGTTACTTACAATTGTTAATTCTCAAACGATATCAGCCAATTTTAATTTCGTAGTACAAAAAGGAAACTTAAAATTAGTCAAGCTCAAGGGTGCCATTATTCCCTTAAATTCCAATTGTTTAACATAATCGCCTGGAAGAATGTCAAGCCAAAGTTTGCTTCAAGGCTTTTGAGACTATCGACATAACTTCATGAAAGGCTATTTGAATTCGGTCTATAGGGTTCAGTCACCCATCCGGCATTCCTGTTGCGTCAAACCACCTTCACTAATATTGATGCCAAATTCGTCCGTTAGTTTGTAATTTTCTATGTATACGAAATATATACATATTAAATATTCGGTCTTTAGATATCAAGTTAGCGTTGAGGTCCTCCGGGTCGACAGCGAGCCTATTGAAAAATAATTTGTTAATAGTAATATTAGCGGAACTCTCTTTCCAATTTATTTTATTAGTAAGAGTATTTATGACATTTATCGCCAATAAATTAAAAATATCAAGCTAATTCTCATTCTGATTTGTCAAAATAAAGATTCAAAGTACAATCTAATGCGAGGCGGTTTTATACTCCTACTTATAGAGTGGCTGAGGTTAAGGTGATTTAATACTCCTGCGCATTTTAACAATATTATAACTATTATAAGAATAAATGTATTCAATTAATATTGACTTAAACAAAAAATGTCGCAGAATTCAGCAAAACGAATGGTGATGTGTGTTACAAATAAATGTCCTTACGGGGGTTGAGACCCGAAGTCCTCCAGGTTCGTAGAATAGCTTTGCTCAGCAACTAAGTAAAAATCAAATTATTTTATTAAATATTTTGTTTTGGGTTGCTTTTTAGTAGCCACAGTACTATGAATGAAGTATAAATTGAAATAATGTCCTCCGAAAACTGATTCTAAATTCTTTGGCGATATGTTTCTACAGCATTTCAATTTCATGTGATAACTGATAAGTTGTAAAATCCGTTGCAGCAGCTTGTGCCTACATATTATGTACAAGCTTGTAGCTTGTATTAAAAAAAATGTGCTACCGCAGGCCAAACCTAGTTCTCCTACTAGTCTCCTGTCAACCTCACTCGGGTCACGACCTGCGGGGATTGTTCAACATACTTGATCAGAGGATATTTGCCCAGGACTCGGGCCAATGACCTTCTAACTTGTTTATAATTACCGGATTTTGCAGAATTGTTGCGGTTAACAAAACAAATTCATTAATTAACCGCTGTTGTTAAAGTTTGATATTGGGATGGGAATAATGTCTTAATCTTTGCTGGAGTTTGATGAATGAAGTTGAAACACCGAGTTAGAGGTTTAGTTTACATGGATAACAAAAGGTATTTCATTGTTATTATCAAGAATTTGACGTATAATAACATGAACTTCCCAGTAAATGAAAGATTATTATCAACAGTTTAAAGCCAAAATAATAACTATCGAATGACTAATAACAAGAAATGACTATGTAGGTAGTTAATATTTGTAACTTTCATGTTTGGCTCCGTACACCGCAAAGAGTTATAACTAAAAGCTTAATTAAAATCATACTTATTTTAAAGTCTGTTTTAAAATATACGATGCATCGTCAAATCGCTTTGATCTTCTGGTTAAAATTAATCTCTTAGTAACAGATGCATTCTTAGTGCGTGCCATTAAGTAAGTATGTGCCATTCATTGTAGTTCCAACGAGTTTTTCACTATTATGAAAAGTATATTTACTGGGTTTCATTCATTTCCGATGTGTTAATGAAAATCCGATCTACCAAAACTGGTACATTTATATTTAGGCTGGTCAGAGTGTGACAGACAGACGGTGTGATAAATCCAATTAGTGTCGCGACCCGCCGGCGAACCCTATAAATACTGAACTTGACAACCTCTACGGCCGATTCCCAGAATTTTCCCCAAAAAATCTTTCACGAACAATATTTTTATTCTCGAAACACATTCTTGCGTGGCTAATGCAGTAATTGGGCCTGATTTTTAAAACGCTTTAAGTGTTTAAGAAGAAAAGTCTTTTACGTCATTTCGTATTATTTCCGAAGAGTAACGCGCGAGGTATGCGCTTTAGAGTGCATTCTGTATTAACACGTGTCGACGAGTTTTCCCACAATTTCCTCATTTACTTGGACATACGGGTGGCCTTAATCAGACGCGGACCGGAGTCGCATGGAGTAAAAAAAGCTGTATAGTGCTATATAATAAAGCATGTAGTTTCGTCATGTTTAGCTGTCAGTCTACTCGTATCTGTACAGAGATTTCTTATCATGTAGACACATTATATAACATAAAAATATCTAACCACTACTCTTACCACAACATAAAATCTTGGACACAACTCTTTTGACATTGTGTAAAGTTTTTACACATTAAATATATCCATGCTTTCAAACTTGACACAGACCTTTTATTTTAAGTAAAAAATTTAAGGCATACGTATTTATTTAATTAACTAAATAGCAATCAATTTAATTTATATTTTTTGTGTAAATACATCATAAAACTAATTCAGGCTCATCGTAATAACTTTTTAAAAAACGTAGTCATCCCTAGTCTTATAAAATATACTTGTCTACCGAAGTCTAGTTGCTTGACTGATTATGAATAAAAAAGTAATTTTAACGCTGAACAAAATTAAATTATACATCAACAAGGCAACAAAGAACAATGTTAATCAGATTCATACGTATATTCGTAGTCGGAACCACTTTGTAATATTTTGGAGAGCCGTTCACTGCGATCCTTGAAGTTTAAATGTTGGTTCATTAACATTTTCGCCTACCTACTGTATATTTTGATGGACGTCGCTGATAGGCAACTGTAGATTTAATTAATGCGATTGAATAAATAGTTTAGATAATATTATATTCAACAACTGCTTATTGGTTTATTTACTTAAACTTTAATGTACAATATGCGGACTTAATGCCTTGCGGCATTCTCTCCCCATCAGTTAACCGCTTGGCAATGTGGTGCATTATCAATTAGAAAAAAAAACATACTTGAAGTAAATCGTTTGTTGTTTTGTGAAATATTTACACCTACCAACAGGCAATATTATGCATATAGTTATACTCGGATGCTACAGCTACTTAAATAAATAATTAAATTCACGATACGATTGTTTTTATTGGTTTATGAAATTAAAGAAAGATTTGAATTAAGAATTCCCCTACAGAGTTCATGCATAATTATCGTCACAAAACTGACATAATTTAACTTTATTCACATCACGTTAATTACGGTCACTTTTATCTGAAAACTCGTATATTAAGGACAGTGGGAAAAAGACAACATACTTTAAATAAAACAACTAATTATGTGTTATTTAAGTTAATATTACAGGACATGCTTCCTCAAATTGACTGAGCCTCACGGTAAGCTCAGGAACGCTTGTGTTGTGGGTGCTCGGCTAGCTATATATGTAAAAGGTGTACATTTATTTAAATACATAGAAAGCACCTTTGACTCAGGAACAAAACCTGTGCTTAACATACAAATAAATACCCTTACTGGGATTAGAATCCAGGACTGTCGACGGCATAGGGTCACTGCCACTGCTGGCTGCCAGGCTTGTCGTCAATATAGCCTGCCCCGTAGGCCAAGAAACGGTGGCAACACCGCAAAGTGTTCCATACTTAAGCTAATTTATACGCGATATATTAATCCGTTTTTAGTTACATCTTTAATTTCATTAATAATTATAACAGCAGCAACCGAAGACATTGTTACAATAACATACTTTTCTAGCTTTCATTAATTTAATTAAAGCTTACTGTAAATATATTTTAAAAACAAAATAATGTTCAATAACGCTTTAAATACGCGACAGTACATTGTGAGCACGATCAGAGCTCTCATCGGGCGACTTAAATCCTACAATATTATCGTAACCCACTTTAAATGAGGCATCAATTGCGATGAGTCGGTAATAAGGCGAGTATTATCAGATTCGTTATTTCTTGAAATTTCAGAGATCTTCAAATTGAATGAGAAATTGTCCTCAGTTTTGTAATATTGATCAGTAGATCTATGATTGCTACTCGTAAAGGTAAGACATACTGAAAAACTTTAAAACTAAAACTTTACCAGCAAAAAAAACACAAGTATACTGATACCTTATTTTTCAATATACTGGGTATGATCGCTTCTACACCACGAACATAGCAACATTTGTTCTACAACTTAAAAAAAATTGTGTAATTTATTACATGGGATTTTTTCGAACAAACTAAATAGTATTTTCAATGAACAGCATCCCATAGTCTAGTTAACATTTGCTGTCAGCTTACAAACTTCACAGTTTTCACAATACATTGCTTGTTCGGTAAATCTTTTGTTATGAATATTTAGTAAACTAAGTTATTTTCAAAAGTCGTAGAACAAATGTTGCTACGTTTGGGGTGTAGAAACGATGCCTAAAGTTATTGCTCTTATTACAGGCCACACCCGATATAAATAGGCTCAAAGATATCGACACGTCCAAAGTGCCATAACATGTATACAAACATTTTTATACGGACTATATGATTCATGTAGCCATGTTTTGTCCTTTTGCGCGTGTCGATTATCTTTAACATTGACGGTACACTACTGGAACGCGGTTACACTTCCAAAACCGCTTCATCACATTCGACCGTCACTAGAAGTTTGACCGTCGCTAGAAGTTCGACCGTCACTAGAAGTTCGACCGTCACTAGAAGTTCGACCGTTACTATTCCAACTGAGCCCGGAGCTGGCTACGAACTTGAGACAGTGACGGAGCACAGAACTTTCATACATTAATTACTACCTATTCTGAAAAGCCATAGTAACTCAGATTATCGATTCTATTCATGTTTCCGGAAAGGTATTTATTAGTGTGGTGTATGAAGCGTGAAATTAAGGCAAGCCGGTGGATATTGAGTTATTTGGACGCGCCGCTATGAACTTCCTCTAATTCAGGATCCACGAGCTTTATATGAGACATATTTTCAGTTGTTGGTTTCATTAGGTAAGTTTAATAGCGCCTGATATGTTAAAATTTTAAATCCGTTTGTTAACGAGGTAACTATAATGATAATGATTTCCATATTGTAATTGTTTGTGCATTTCTGTAAAAAAATGCCACTTTTCACAAATGTGTGTTTTTCCGAAAAAACTTGGTTTTTCTACTCAGTATCACGAGCTCTTTCCATTCCAATAGAGAAATGTCTAGGAAAATTCCATACATTTTTTGCAGCCGTCACGTTGCGGCCCGAGTCATTCCTACATTTTTTGATTAGCTAGTCAGGAAAGTTAAAATACAAGGCCTGACCCTTTTATGTTTCTTGATTAGAATTTATGTTGCGAACATTTCTTGACAAACCACTTCAAATAGCTGGGACTCGTAAATACCTCCAGATTTAGGTACATACCTATGTGTAAACTACAGCTATTTTCGTCCCGTTTAATTTCTCCTTACCTTAGAGACCATTCCCATTAAGAGGTCACCGTGTGGTCACCGATCCCCCTCTCAGTCTCCAGAGTCCTCCAAGATCCTAATTGAGTGCGGCGGCTCGTGACGTCTCCTGACGTAACCCGGCCGCCGCTGTAAACCTCTCGCAATCCAATTCAAACAAAAATAACAACCGTTAAAACACTCATTAAACGATCCATCGACCTGCTTTCCTCTGTTTACGTTTTCCGTTTATATACTAATTTTGAGTAAATTAGACGGGACTTAGTGACTTTTATTGAGTAACACTTTGTAGCTAAAAGATATTAACCTACGGAGTTAAAGAGTTCAGACGATGAGGTTGGAGACCTATTTAAATCCTATTGTAATCGCTGTGCTTGGTCACCTACTGGACTACTAGTTTATTACATGCGACCTGATTCAATTATACAGTCTATAAAATTTTCGTAACTGACACCTAAGAACCCCTTTTTTGTAACGATTCTGGAATATGAAGATAATGTTACTTCAGTGAACATTTTGCAAGTCTGATATTTTTGGAAATACGAAATATAGGACAAATATTGTATACAAACCATTGCAACATTTGCAACGTGGACGTCAATCCCGGCGACTGATTCAATGTTTAGGCTGCGGACTGCAAGTATAAATCGGACCGCGTATTACGTTGATACATTTGTAACACAAACAGTTAAAATTATACACTACTGACTGATGCAACTCGAATTTCATCGACGCCCATCTATGTGGAAACAAAGCAATTTTCACAGTCATAGAACTTTATAATTTCCACTAAATGTTCGCTTACGTTCGAAGTTTTATTTGAGTAATAAAAGCTATTCTTTACATAACCATGACCGAACATAATATTAAGAATACAATTAACGGTTTAGTAAGTGCGCACTTCTCGTTTTAGATTATACGAGAATACACAAGAGCCTCTTGTTAACAGGCAATAGAATATCTAGTTTAATGCTAGGTCGACTGTAACTGCGCTTGACTAACCGAAGGATTTATTATCCATTTATTCTAATTTCGCGAGTCGCGTCTATTTATAACGGTTTAATTTGCATTTTGTTATTAAATTACACGGCAAAATGAATGAGAATCACAGCGCGGTGGTAATTAGTAGTCGCGTGGGGGCGTGTTTGCTCTCTCAAAGAAGCTCGCCTGCTCCGCACCCAAATTTTCTATGTACATACACGGCGTATTTGAATGCCACGTGTCGTGTCCGAAATAGAACACTTTACCTGAAACGATTTATTCATAAAATCGCTCCATTTTTCTTAAAAGGCAGTGAACGGGCTGCACACTATCGTACGGCTTCGTTCGATGATTGAGTTGAGTTGGCACGTGCAGCGTTTGGGATCTGCGTACAGCCATGATCGTGTGTTATTGTGATGACAGTTGCGGGGGGCGTTAACACCGCGACGTGCCCCCGCGCTCGCAGACTTTCTGACATAACTCGGCCAGACATTTTGCAACACGATACCTATTTATAAAGCTCGCTATTGGCTCATCCTAAATTAACAATGTTTGTTATAGTCGTCCCAACATTGGTAATTATAGTTCAGTGTCTTCAACCGCTAATTAGGCCTAGCCGCGGAGAAATGAATATTTCAATATGAAAACAACTTCTGAATCATGGATTCTCAATCCGAGGCATCCGTCCTACAAAAACTTAATTTTTCGCGTGAAAAGGACCAGCAATAAATTGAGGACGTCTTAGTGAGAAATCAACGCAATTTTCAGAATGTTTCGGAATAAGAAGAAAAGGTAGGGAGCGAGTGACCCACTGACATTAATTTAAAGTGCGGACGTAACAAAGAGACCAATTAGAATTTAGAACAACCGGGAAAATGCTATGTTGGCCGCGGACAATGCAAGCGACATCGGCCCGTAAATAAAACGCTTCCTGGTCCACTAGCTCTCAAGTCCGCTTATTCGATGCGATTAAGATTTACGAGCTTTACGCTTTATTTGGATACGTTTGTCGTCATTTATGGAGCTAAAACATAATAAATGAACCGCTCACTTTCGTCTATACTTTATTATTCTGTGTTTGTGCTTTGTTTCGAAATTCATTTTATTTTTCGGTAAAATAAAATAATGTGTAATTTTGTCTTGTATGAACTGCACTAAGTTAATTCTCGATAAAAACAACTCGGAGCCCAAAAATAATTAATCGCACATCAAAACAGATAGGCATGGATTATATGCATAATTCCGGTCGGGATTTATTACTTTACGATTTCAGCGAACGAGTATAGCGTCGTTTCTTACAAACCATAAACCTACATTCTGATTCCCTTTTCAGAACACGGGTAAATGCTGAAATCCGATCCTTTCACCGCTTCCTACCATGGTTGGAATTATTGCACAATAAAACGTAGTAAATACGAAGAACTGAATGTCCTGGCATAGTCGATCAGCAAACGATGAAACATTTATGTGGAACGAAATAGGAAACTTTTTGGTTTTATTTTTATTATCTGTTTAAATTGCTCACTGGCCAGTATGTTAGGAAAACCATTAAAGATCCCAATAAATTGAGAAACACCTCCTCCGAAATTTTAAAGCCGGTTAAAAATAAAAAATAGTCTTATGTAGACAATAAACTACCTGTAAAGATACCGGGACGCTGCTATTTTTAAAATCCCCGTGTTTAATGGCATTTCTCATAAAATGTATCTCCGTAACGAATAAATTGCAATATAAATGGATGAACGTAGTTATTATCACAAATTGTAGTATTTTAATATGGAGTAGTGTGCTAACGATAATCTAGCAACAGAATTATGGATTCTGATTTAATTTAATACCTTTATTAAGTTTTTTAAGTAGACCTCAGCTGATAAAGACTGATTAGTGATTACAATACATACATTTCAGCCGTATGCAGTCCACTGCTGGACATAAGCCTCCCACAAATATGACTTGTATCATCTTGGATATAGTTGCTATAGTCGCCACGCTTGGCAGGCGAGTTGGCGACCGCAGTAACTGTAGATTGGGTTTCGACAGACGCTGCTGCCCATCCGTAGGATTTTTTCCTTTGTCGCCTCTTACGACACCCGCGAGAGAATATGGGATGGTGCTATTCTAGTCAGCCGGCATCACACGGCAAAAACTGATTATTCTGATTATATTTCAAGTACAGTAATTAACTTGCCTATAAGCATTGAATGTACGGAGTAACCTGCGTGGGCTGTTCGTTTCTTTCACCTCATAAATTGCCAAATAACTGTATACAAATGAATAACTTAAATAAAAGGCTTAATGGAGCTTAGCATCTAAATGAGAGTTCAGAGGGGGTTCACCTCGGCGTGCTCGTATTCTGGCGAAGCCATATAATTTGGTTTTCTTCACAAATTGAAATAAGTTGTCGTTGAACCCGCTTGTTCGAACAATTGGAAATCATTATTATGAAGATCCCATATGTTACCTATATATATGCTATACATATACGTGTTGACGTTAATGAATGTGCATATTTTGCATTGAATCACTGTATCAATACCAATTAGTAGAAACAAAATTATGGTTCTACTTACGTCAACTATGTAAGAAAGGCATGTTTTAAGTACTATAGTGATAAACGCGCCATGACATACAGTAAATAAAAATGAATGACATACAGTAAACTTCTTAAATTAATTATGAATCATTTTGTAAACATCTGTCTCGCAAATATTTGCAATATATACCGAAATCTCTATTTTAGACTTCATATTAATTTAAGTATAATCGACGAACCGAAAATAGGAAAGTTGTTCTCAAAATACGGACCATTATAAACTTCAACTAAGAAAATTTGTTTTGATTTAAGACTTATTTCTTCATCCTATTGATTTATAAAAGCTTTGAAATATTCTGACGGCAACGAAGGACTTAATATAACTAAAGAATACGATAAACTATTTTTTTGCTCTTAAAGAAGGCTTAAACTCACTTATCGGAACTTTAATAAGAAGCAAAATAAAATAGGTACCTACATCATTTATTTAAGACGTTTCAAACGCTAGTATTCCATAAGTAGTCGATAAGACTATATACTTCGGTACTCAATTAATGACAGATACATAATCATAACATTTTTCTATTGCGATAAGAAATTTTCTATAGCTCGTTTATTATGATAATTTTATAAGTGAATTAAGACAAAATAGACTTAAGGTAAAAGTGCCAGTAACGGCCGACAAAAATCTAAAGTGCGTCGTAGGCATAGCCAAGACTAGACTAAGGGGATAATTACAATAACACCGTTACCTAAGTGCTGAATCCACTCGCCTTTGTGACGTCACCACAAAACAATTAAGGGAGTCTTCTGGCAATTAGGGACGAAAATAGCACTGCGGAACAGGGCCACACCGCGCGACCCTTACACGCAATTTAATTTTGAAAGAACATGTCAACGGAATCCGAAATTAAATTGGTGATCTATGACTCCACGGGATTGAATTGCAAGGACGGTGGGCTTTTCACGGCCTTATGCAATATTCTTGAAAGCATTTGAAGATTTTAATGAAAACAATGACAGCCAATGGGAAAACACCTTATAGCCTATTAGCATGAAATATGCGTATAAATTAATTAATTAATTATAATTTATTTATTTTCTAAGCTGCGAGTGTGTATTTCAATGCAAACTTTTTATATTGATAAAGTAATTTTTAGTGTGCACTTTGACATTTAAAATTTAGTTTTCATATTTTGTTGAAGCAACATCTTTGTTACAAATTGAACAAATTATATTAGAAAACAAGCTTAGTTCTGCAATGTGCAAAATGTAAAACAGAATTTATAAAACTTAAGTATTTACGCTTTTGTTATGAGTAGAAACGTGATAAGCCGTAAATGTTTGTAAGAAACAAAGACTCGAACGTGCATACGCAATACGCGTGTACGAGAACAGTAATCAAATTAATTTGTTTAACATCACGCTGACAATCAACGTTCAAGATGTTGCTGAAAACCACATGCTAATTTACAGCTACATTTTCGTTACAAGTTAATAATAAATACGAGACATGGTAATAATATAGATTGATAGTCTCCATACGAAATTCTACGCTTACTGTGAACATACCTATTTGTAATGCTAACTGTCATTTTTATACAATATTGCCTATCTATTTAGTATGTTGGTTTATCAAATAGTTAATACATACACTAATTACATATATTATATACATAAATATTTTTTTGTTTTGTTAGTTATTGATTTTACATTATAAGTTCCACATTGCCAATATCATCAACAAAAAAGCCCTGTGTTACTTAAAATATTAATATCTAAGTTACATACAATACAGCTAAGCTAGGCAGTAACTACTCTAGATTAAATATAAAAAAGACCTTAAGGCATTGGTACCAAGGATCATCACCATCATCATCATATCACCTTAGTGACCCACAGTGACCGGTTTTGCGCCACCCACTTCCAATGGATTCCTGCGATATTTACCATGTCAAGGTGGATGCTGGCGGCATCTGCTTGTTGTATCGCAATGCTGATAAGTTTTGAGAGGACGCCGCCAGCTCTTCGGTCACCAAGTTACATCAGTCAGACGCTTGGCGATTTCGGCAGAAAGTTTGTGTGTGTTGGGACCCCATAGCCCTAACGTTAGTACCTACGCCAAATGGTACAAAATGGTACTCTCTGCCCACGTGCTTATATTTTATTTTATCATATTTATCTCAGGAGAACCAACCGCTTTAACAGTTCGAATAGTACTGACAATCAAGGTTAAAGACACTAACACGGCCAAAGTGCCAAAACATACGTACACATGGACATATTTGTTGCCTTTCCATGTTTCCGCCTCTGCGCCCACTTTTACATTAGTTTTTGTCAGACAGCATTTTAATGGCATTTCTATAACTGTATCGTAACTTCGAGATTAGAACTCATATCTTCAAAGTCATAGAACCAAAAAAGATTGACAGTCTGTTTAATTTACCTTTTATTAAACGCAGGAAGCGATGTCTTTATTCGATTTAGACAAAGCACTCGCAAATACTTGTTTACGAGCGAGTGTCATTTGTTTAATATCGTTAATGCAATAAAACTGCGAGTGAAATGATTACTGGGGATGTTAATGCTGTCACGCATGATTTGTAAGTGTTTTGACTTGGGTCTTTTAATAGATAGTTTAACTAAATAAGTTATTTATTGTATGTTTGCTAAGGGAAGACATAAGAATACATTTTGTGCCTTTATGGGAAACAAAGCTTAAATTATTGTGATTGCGCAAAAAACCTGTTTTATTTTCGGAAAGGTTGAGTTTCAAAATTAACCTCAACGGTAAAGTTCAAATTAGAAAGCTTATTTTTAATCTCATTGTTGATTGCGAAAACCGTCTGGGTTTAAGTGCTCGTCTCGTGTGTGCCCGACCTTACGAGAATGCTCGTCAGAGCACGAGGTACAGGGGTCATAGTCGTAACCTAAAATAACTAACCTCTAAAATTGTAACCAGACAAATAATATATTATTTGAATTTCTTTCCTGTCTATACAATTCAATGGATGCTGAATTCAAATGTTATTTTTTTATTTGAATTTTTTATGTGCTTGTACTTAGAGTCCCTTGCCCTTTCAATCTTGATATTTGAATAATTGTATCATAAGATTTTTTCCCTTCCCGTTATCATTATATTCATAGATTTCATAATGCAGCAATGGAATGGAAAAAATAAAAAATGTATGAAAATATTGAGACACTTTTTCTCCTAGGTATTACGAAAATAATATGGGTCATTACTCATTAGCGTAACACTAATTAATCAATTAAGATATTAAGGCCTAAATTTCGTTACACAAAATTGTTCCCCATCCGAACCGATGAAAATTCTAACCTATAGCCCCGGGGCCTCCATGACCCACGAGACAGTCGCCCGCTCGAACTTGAACCGATTGTCGAATCGATTACGATTCTCAATAATCGCTAATCGCTTAATCATAGGGTTACGTCACTCATCTCGTATAAAGAGCTGTCAGCGACACTCGGCATTTTTGAGTCCACGTTTTACGCAATCTGCACTCTTCAATATTTTCGCCTTGTCATCAATCAAGATTCAGTTCTATATTATAAAGTCTGAGGGAATTCCTTTGGAGTATTAAATATTTAGGTGTACGGTCGTTACCGTCGTTAAATATATAAAAATATAGAACTATGGTTTTTAATGATGATGCCTTTGAAATAGAATCGTTTTTAGATATTTGTGAAGTCTAAAAATATAATATAGTTTACGTTTGTAAAGCTCAATACGTGCCTGAATAGGTAAGCATTTGTTTTGGTTATAGAACGGTTCTAACGCGAATTTAATTTAATTACCATGAGTACCGACGTTTCTAGTAAATATGTGTAAAAAACGCTAACGTTTAAAGTGTTATATTTGTTGTGGTTTTTTACAGACTAAGCAGTCTGCCGCAGTTACTGATAAAAATAATTTGTTTCTACTCTCATATATATGAACGTGAATACATACCTACATACTTTATTGACGGTGAAAAACAAATTATTATATGATAGGGAATCTTCCGTGTGAAAATCTCGCCATAGACGAAGGCCGGAGGATTTCCGTGTCTCGGATCTCATCGGATGCGTAATGGGAATGTTTAAGGAACTAACGTGAAAATGATTTTCTGTTCTTTCGGATTTCATTCGTGCTAATTAAAATTAATGACTGCCGATTTTAGTTTTTTTTTTCTTTACATTAGCAATCCGATGTTATTAAATATGGGAATGGGAGTTTTAAGAAAATACTGTAACCAATTAGCGTCGGTTGTTAAGTAAAAATTTATGTTAAATTAGTATAAAAAATATGTATTATTTTTTTTAATGCCTTCTTGCACATCGTAAAATTACCTATTGTTTATGAAACCAGCACCAAAACCAAGTATTTACAAATCAAATATCGTCATAAAACTGAAAAAAAAAATGTTTTTATTAACTACTCACTGTTATTGGGTACACTAATTCCTGAATAGGTGCTCGTACCTAAATCATAAAATACCATGAGCATGAAATTTCGTACATTTTGTCGCCTTAAAAGTACTTAAGACCTAGATTAGAGTTAGACTTGTATCGCGTCTGTATCTCGCGTCCCATAAATTGTTACATAACCGTTGTGTCCGACCGATCGCTTCCTGATCCGATCGCCCACGCGCTTGCATAACGCATTAGCATACAAGCGCACTCGATATTTGGAAGCTTGTGAAACAAACTTGACCTCTTTACTTGTGTCACTTTAATATTTTAGTCTGTTATCTAAGCTATGTAATGTGATTAAAATCTATATATTGATTATGAATAATAACATGTTGTGACATTTTGTTTTATTGTATTGTGTTGAAGTTAAGTATTAGAAGAATGTATTGGAAATATAAATACAAGGCAACGTCATGTGAAACTATTATTTTAAAAAAGTAGCTTGATTAAATATTAACAACAAAATGCTGATTTGAATTGTAATCGAAGAACCTTGTGTACCTATCAATAACACCATTAATTTCATAAAAGTAGTACCTAGTTTCCTTATTTAAATTCTTGACATTTTATTGAATCGTCCGTGGTGGGTTGACTAACAATCAATTTTTTTACCTACTTACTTTTGATTTTAGTTTTGAATTACTGGTTTCAAGGAAAACAAGCCTAATAGTGCGTAACACAAAATCTAGTTGAAAAAAAAGAGTCTCATATTAAATTATGCGAAAAGAGTAACATTTCCCTCTCATTGAACCCAACCCGCCTGTGACACATTAGTCACAAAACTGGTTTAGCTATCTAACAAAAAACCAAGGTGCGTTAAAAATATATGTCTATTTTGACTGTTTATTGTTTACGTGTAACCTACATTCGCGTGTAAAAATAATTGCGCGTTGCGCTGGACGTTACGCGTGTTACGCGCGGTTAGGTTCGCGCTGCGGCCGTGAAGTTGGCCACCGGTGGCCACGCGTGGCCACGGGATCTGTACCGGTGATAACAATGCTTTTACATGGCCATGTCAGCTAGAATAACTGCAAGTCTAGCCTAAATTTACGCGCCCCTCGGTAACCGGTATACTTCCGCCGATGTATAGTTATATCGAGTATCTTATTTTTTGAGATTTTTTTAACTCGATACATTTCTCAGTAAGAGCTACCTGCGAGCTGCGTTATGTTACAGAGAGTGTTACCCACTGTCAATTAGTATAAATTAAAATAGATTACACTTATACATCCCGTCTGAAACAAATCGTTCTGCGGCCCTCCGCCCGCAAAGTTGCTCAAAAATTTTTGTTTGTAGGTCTGCTTGAAGACACGAGTAAGAATTTTTCGAAACTCTGCGGTCACGTTGACAATTTCTTTCTTTGATTGTTGAACCACGTGCAGACCTCGTTCGCGAAAACGTGAGACATTGTAAACATTTTTATACAGGTTCCACTTGACGTCAATACCACTCTTGTACAGCTTCCTTGCCTTTATCTCGTGGTAATAACGAAAACTCTACGTCAGTCACTTGATCGCAAACGCCCGAAATCTACACTATCTACATCTACACTAATATTACAAAGGCAACGTTTGTGAGTGTGTGAGTGTGTATGTTTGTTACTTCTTCACGTCTAAACGGCTGGAGCGATTTTAATACAATTTGGTATGGAGTTAGCTGACACCCTGGAATAACACATAGGCTACGTTTTACCCTAATAAACCGCGAGTAACACTGCGGGGCACAGCTAGTACTTCTATAAATGAAACTAATACAAAACAATTATATTAACGATATTTAAATCGAAAGAAAAATAGAAAAAAATTGACTCGAAGCGGGACTCGAACCCACAACCAATGGATCACTAGCCCAGTGCACTTCCAATTGTGCTATCCGAGTACCACAATACACGGTACTCTTCGAACAATACTCGGGCTTCCAGTCAATTTTTTTCTATTTTTCTTTCGATTTAAATATCGAAGATATTCGCTAGCAGACGTTTCTGCATAATAAAAAAACAATTATATTAAAATAAAAAAAATATTAAGCATATTCCTTTCACGAATGAGACTGGTCTGGAGAACCATCAGAAACATTACCCTCTTTATTCTCTATTATCAGAATTCTTTAGAAACATAACCAACGCTTGTGATTAGGTTCGGTAAGATTGACGTATAACCTCCTCACCAATTAAGGAACCTCGTTTGGCATTCAGTCTTCGCAGGAAATTTCCAAATTCAATTTTCTTCCAACCTCATTTTACCTGCCCTACATATCTCAATTTCTAGTAGATGAAATACGTCCCGTTATTATTCAATAAAGGCTTCTAGGGCCTTTCAATTAACCTTTCGTGAAATCTGCGTCACAGGGAGAGACGGTGGAGTGTAATTATGTTATATATAAAATAATAACATAGCTGTCGTATCTATACCTAGTTTATTATTACCAGTCTGAATATGCGTCCCACTGCTGGTAACTGGGTTCCCCTCAATAGGTATAACTTGTGAGCCGACACACAAATGTCTTTGCAGATCTGTTACTTCTTACAATATTTTCTGAATTGTGTGATATATACCTATTCGTACAATAGTGGTTTTGTTCTTATGCTCGATGTTGCTTAATAAATTCCTAAATTGCTGTTTCTCGTCGTTCTTCATCGTTTTTGAGAGCTGTACACGCTACTACAGTCAGCGTCGTATAGTTGGTAGCATTCAAAGTAGTCTGATACTTCGGTACACCATACAAATTCTATGGTGTACCGAACTATATGAGTACTTTGGATGCTACCAACGATATGACTCCGACTGTACAATAAGTGACCCAATCACATTGTGTGAAGAAGGCCTATTAGAAAGTAGATGATTATCTAAGTAAATAAATAAAATAAATAAACACGTATGGTAGAGTACCTTACCTCACACTGAACATTACTAACTTTAACTATGGGAGTTTACAGAAAAAAAGCCCTAATTAACGTGACTTGTGGAAAAGTTAAATTATGTTACTTTTGTGACGTTAATTAAGCATGAAATTACTATACAAATTAATATTTTTGAAACAAGCCCTAAATCTAAGTATTTATAGAAATTTAATCTTTAATTATCGTCACAAAACTATCAGTCACGTTAATTGGAAACAGTTTGTTCTGAAAACTCCCCTAGAAATTATGTATTCAGCTTCTGCATTTTAGGATTAAGATTATGTTGCATGTTGACGTTCAAAAAGTATTCTATAAGAATCTATATTGAATAAATAATACGTTTCTTTACTTTTTTCATGCTTATTCCTAACCCAAAATTTTACTATTACGCATATATGCTGAAAGTAGTCTTATATATGTCTATATGGACCCGTTTCTCAAGGAAACCCACATGTTGGCTGTTACTGCCTGCCCTTTTCAATCAGTTTATTTAACATTAAAGGTATTTTATTTTATCGTTATCAGACAGCAAACGATAGCTCGTAACATAAATTATAGTCTGGGACAGAGTTAATTGTCAAACTGTCACTGTACTTGTTTCCTTTGACTCGAGCACACTTTGTGATTGAAAATGTGCTCCAATATTATTAAATATGACTTTGAAATGCCACTGGCATGCTCGTTATTAACATCGTTCAATTACTAAGTTGTGATCAAATCGTACAAGAGCTTTGTTCCTCAAAACAGACATCCTTGAGACAGCAATGGCGTCTGGTATCGCGACGTGATTTCACATTTGACATTTAGTTAGTCGTCCTTCGTCTAGCTTATTTTGTACCTGTAATTTGAATTTGTGAGTATTAGTTTTCAACCTAAATCCTTTAGTCGTATACAGGATTTTGAATAACAACTCCCTACAATATTAAATGGTTTTACTACAAAACGATAAACGTTGTTTTAACAAGTTTTGTACGGTTATCATTAATGATATAAATTCTAAGTAAAAGAAAGGTATAGATAAATTAGCGAGAGCGTGGAATTGCATCTGTTGTAGTGGTATTGTGTTTATAGGCATTCTATACTTGAAATTTCCTTTTTCCCGTACAACCACTACAAATGCAACGCTCTTGCTAAATTATCTATAAGGATTTACAGAACAAAAAAATATAACAATGCTGATTTGAAATATCGAAGTACTTAGCTTTTGGACCCGGGTATGTCCTTAAACTACGTCCAACAATGAGAGGTAAGGCACAGCGATGACCATCACGCTTGAATCTGGGGCAGCCCAACTGGGGAAGTACCTCCTCCTTACTGAAGACCACAGCCATAATAGCACTGCTACCTTTCAGGTATGCAGTGTTGTGTTCCTGATGGTGAGTAAGGTTCCCAGAGCTCCAACCCCCCTTAAAGGCCGGCAACGCGCTTGTGACTCATGGGCGACGGTAATTGCTTACCACCAGGCAATCCGTTTGCTCGTTTGCCGCCTATGTCATAAAAAAAAAAAAAAAAAAGCTTTGGTATTTTTATCCTAAGATATTGGCTTTGACTGCAACACGCGAACCGAAAGCACCCGGAAATTGGTTTCGACGAGCGCTTGCTACGAATTGAAATTAAGTAGAAAGCTGCCGAGATAACTCATAATATAGTGTTTTGTCGTCAAGAAAAGGAGATCGGGAATATGAATTTGAGTGAGATGCTTTCTTTGTTTTTTGACTTGCAATGTTCTCATTTGTTGCAATGTTTGCGTTCATGGTTACTTAACACACTGTCGATTGTTATTACTGTCTTCGTTTTTAATAACGTAGTCGACTATTTGGAATAGTTTTCTAGTCTCTAATTTTCCTATTGCAAACCAGAATAATATTTTTTTAAGTTACTATTAGCGACATAATTCCCGTTGCCAAATGCCTGATTTAACCCACTTTAATTTTTCCGGTGAATGAAACTGATGAATGAAATATATATAAGGTTTTGACGTTTGTTTAAAAACGAAAGTAAGCAATTTGACAATGCGTATTTCTATGAAAGTAGGTAGAATATCATCGATTACACGCCAAATCTATATGGATTGATGTCCGATTTTGCCTACATTTCGTAAACGTTTAGCAGAGAAAGTGTATGGACACGGACAATTGATTAACAGCTACGAGGGCAGATGCGTGCTGAACGGTAACTTAGTTTATAGTAAAAATGCATTTTTAACCGACGAATAAAACAATGAGGACGTTCTCAAGTCGTTGCGTATATTTTTTAATGTAGCACTTTTCAATTTAGTGTAGCATAAGTATTTGAAACTTTGATTCTTTGATTTCTGTTAGTGAAGTGTGTCAGTTTCAGTTCACGGTTAAGAACTCGAGACGTCACTTCTAAGTAAAATGCCAATACTAATAGTAATTTATATTATTGTTAGATTTAATTATTAACTGTTTTTGTAGGTATTTACTTAGTTATTTTTAAATAATAATATTTATCTGAAATATTTGTATTTTTTTATTAAGTGCCTCAATAAATTTTACACACTTTCACAATTTAATTCCTATTAGCATTTGTATACAATCATCATCATTACCATCATCATTTCACTCGTAAGACATCCACTTCTGGACATAGGCCTCCCCCAAAAGCGACTTGTATCTTCTTGTACCCGTTTGCAACATTTTAAATAACATTATTTAACAATTTATTTATTTTTGTTACAGGTAAATACATCTGAATTAGTAATATCATCAGCTGCCTATGCTATGGTAGGTATGAAGATATAAACATTCGATATATAAATCTAAAGAAAAATTGAAAAAATTGACTCGCATCGGGACTCGAACCCACAACCACTGGACAATTCACTAGACAATTTTTCAATTTTTTTTAATCTTTCGATTTAAATATCGAAGATATTCGCTAGCAGACGTTTCTGCATGATAAAAAATATAAACATTCTTAGCAATGTATTCTTGTCAATGAATCTAATAGGTACTTAACTTACAACTAAAGGTAAGGAACTACATAATTGCATAATACGTAGAACTAAAACCACTCCTTAATACACTTACATCGAGTGATAAAGAGGCGAATAGCGTAAATCCAATTTTTGATTTTCCTTAACAGTTACATTATGATGTCACGCACCTGCATACCGGGACCTTGTCACTAATAAATCTTGATCCTATTTTTAAAATCTACGTCAGTCGGAAGCTGTTTTAAAATTACATTGTTATTCTCGGATGTGCCGGTTTGGGAGTGATAACAAGGTTTGCAGAAGGTCGGGAAGGGCCGGGTTACATTTTATTGAAACTAACTGTAGTTCTGTTACAAAATAATAAAGTTGTTGCTGGGCGAGAAACGAACCCAATGCCAAACTGATAGAGAAAGATTCAGAGATTTTAGTTCGGTACAATTACAAGTTCTTTTTTGTTGTAAGATTTATAAATCGATGTATTTTTTGTTATAGAAAAACATTTTACGGTAGAAAGTTTAGTGATTTATTTTTATAAAATTATCAAAATGTGTATATGTGACATTATCTAGCAAAAGGGACCTTATTGTCGATGGCGCTTACGTCGAACCGCGTTGCGTTTGTATTGCGGCATCTTGAACAACGGCGTAAGCGACATCGACAATAAGGTCCCTTATCATAGATAATGTCACATATGAAATTATGAAAATTATCATGGATGGGATCAACACACTTGGATATTTTGGAATATAAAAGATTTAAAGATACTTGACGTATTCGATAGACATTAAAACTAGTATGTGCCTGTGTGACAATGATAAATCGCGTGTCTAATAAATATGGAGTTCAATAACGACTTGAAAGATATTATTATTAGAGACGAGTTACAACAAAGCGGTCTTGATTAATCGATTCGAATGATTGAAAAAATATTTCTAATTAAGACGTAATATTTATTAGGAATGTATCTAAATAAATCCAAAACAAACATTTGTTCCGCGTTATTTAGTCAAAACATTCGAACGTATACTAAATCGCCCCCGGCTCACGCTCGTAGCCCATTACCTTGTGAAATATCTCGTATAATAATTAATCAGCGTTCAAAATAAGACAAAGCACAGTTATAGCCGCGTTAGTGATATTTATCGTACATTTATATGTCTACTTTATTTATACTCCACGTGGAGAACGCTGTGACGTGCGGTGATATATGTCTACGGCTACTCCGATACACGCCTGACCGCGGGCGAATTTTATAATTTATCGTTTCTGAGGTTAATATTCATTATCATTTGATTTTCTGTTGAAGTTCTTGGCATTGGTAACCATAATATTACTATAAAAATGAATTTAATTGAATGAGTTACGGTCTTTCTCTATGTTTTTCCCACGCCTCTACCTTTTTAAATAGTGTATGTTTGTCGAAACTCTTATCAAACGTTTAGTTAGGTACACTATAACGTGATAGGAAAGAATTATTATTCCTCCCAGAAATCACCATTATTTTTTATTTGATGAGCCCCCGTTTGGAAAACTGTTTAAACCGCCGTTTCCAAGCACATACCAAACCACCATCTCGTCAGAAACGCTTAGACCTTGCAGCATTCTAACAACCTGACTGTATTACAATACCTTAAGAAACCCATGAATTTTAAGTTCAGAACTTACTAAAACGGCTTAGGTATCCAATGGCTGTTATTCAAAATTGTATCTTAAGTATCACATGTTAAGATATATTTTGAATTGAGAGGTGATATAGGTTTAGGTTGTATTGGAATGGTGGGCTCGGTTGTGGCAGGTGCGGCGTGGGCCCGTGACCTAGGCCTCCCACGCGCCGCGCCGTCTAGCCTAACCTAAACAAGGCCTAGGCTCTGCTCACGCTCCCAGCTCGCTCGTGACCGAACAGTTACAATGTACTGTAGATCCACGAGCTTAGACATAAACAATGTTTATATAGAAAGGCGTACCTAATCTAACTACGGCTAAATAATCAAAAGGCAGGGAAGTAGCTGCTGCCATCGTGATGTTGACGCGTATAGCGACTGGAAGACTTGAGCGTAATGTTGTAAACCTAATAGCTATATTCCCAAACCTGCAGACAAACTTTTCGAACGGTTTTGCATGGACCTGTATAACAACATTTAACAATGTTTCATTTCATTTGAATAAAGCATCTATCTACCGAATGTAGACGTTCAGGCCCCTAGCTCTCATTGCTTCATTACGCAACTATTAGGCATTAGCCATCAAGCACTAAGTCGTTTATCTTATACCAGCCAAAAGAATTACTGACCCGTATTTAATAATTTTGTCATTTCGTCATTTAAATATTGCAACGGAACTTTTGTAGGCACATTTTATAGGTATAAATAGGGTATTCATTTTTAGCTATCGTAGGCAAAATTTGCATAAAGACCTCACATTTCAATTTAAATCTTGGTTTATGAAAACCATAACTATTAATAGTGATGGTCAACTAACTAAATCATGGCTAATTATAAGCGATAGTAGTTAATTTATCTCTAGTACATTACAGTTACCTTCATTTGCCTATCTTGATTGCCTAATAACCGAGAGATATTTATATGGACCTATTTACATAAATATGTTAATAACATTAAGACTAAAACGGGCTTCTGCAGTCGTCGCTAAAATAAAAATAAATTCATAGATAGTAGAAATCGGTATTTATTTAACTGGAATGTTAACTTCAAGGTAAACCTATAATAAGACCTGAGCTGAAACCTGCGACTGATAAAAAACAGATTTTTATGTAAGAGAAAATTTAAAGTTAAAATCCTTCATCGTCAGTGTTATGTCAGCAGACTAAAAAGTCAAGCAAACAGCATTTTAACATCTTCCTAATTACCCTACAGCTCAGCCTACGCCTTTGTATTGTTCATAATTCCGATATTTTTTCACGTTTCAAACATCATAGATTGCTTAAGATAAAGTATTTTGCAGTTAATTAAGGTATTATTTTTAGTTTAAAACCGTGATAAAATTTAATATTGAAATTATTAATTAACAAGGGCTTCCAGAAAAAAATATTATGATATTCTGTAAGTAAATAGTTTTTTGTATTGTATTAGAAATAACCATCTTTAAGGGATTCATTAGGTGTCCTCCACACTAACATCATGACTATTATGAGTTACACATGATTTTATGTTTCAATTATTCGTTTTAAAGAGTCACTAATTATGTGCTAGTGCACATACATACTACATTATTCTAACAAAAATATATTAAAGACGTTCTTTAGCAGGTGTTGTGTTGTTGGAGGAAGCGAAGTAAACGTAATCATTAAACAATCACAAGGCGAATCCAAATTAATGGGCGACCTCGCGCCATTTCGCAATGCTGCGCCCAGCTAATGCCATAACACCAGCTTTTTACGAGTATTAGCGTAATTGTATCTTGATGGATGCCACCGTAATCTTGATGAAGATGAGTCCAGGCGTGCTAACTGTCCAGGTGTGCTAACTGTCCAGGTGTGCTAACTGTCCAGGTGTGCTAACTGTCCGGGTGTGCTAACTGTTCAGGTGTGCTAACTGTCCAGGTGTACTAAGTGACCGGGTCACGAAAGGACACTTGGATTCTCTTGTAATTCAAATAGTACAATTAAATAAATTAGATTGTCGTACAATAGACAATCGCATTTACATACTTTATGTTTTATGCTACAGATAAATGATAACTTGCATTTATTACAAATTATAATAATGTAAGGATCACTATAGGTATCGGAGCATACAAAGCAGAAAGGTCATACAGTCTGATTAGACCGAATGCAAAGGTAACCTTATAACTCAGAACATTTTCCTCTTTGTCAATGTACTGATGAATGTGAGGACGCTCCATAACTGTTACATACAAGCTGCACTAAGAATTTTAAATGTTTGATGACGGAACACAGTGTCGCCAGTGTTGCTGCCAAGAAGCGATTGACACTTATCCTCTAGCCACCCGCAGATGAAAACCTGTCAAACAATACAATTTTAATTTATCAACATTAAAATTCAAAAATAGAAAAGAACTGTAGATATATCAAAAGTCACGAGTGTGAAAACTTTGTATCTTGGCAAATAGATAGATAGATAGAAACATTTATTCATGACACACACACACACACATAATAATAACAACACAAAAAAAAAACACATTACACAAACTACGTGTGCCACGAAATGGCCTCATCACAGCGTAATGCCAGATTGGCCAGCTCTGGTCTTCCGATGAGACCAAAATACAGTTGGTAGTCACTATTTGTTACTGCTGATGATACATACATTTTTGTATAAATCAAACTTGAATCTGGAATGTACATTCCAATAACGCGATGCTTTATTATGTCAAGTTACTATTTGGTTAAGTACTAGACTACACTGACTACCCCGAAGGTCGCGCCGCCAATTTCGTCAGTTTCCGTTTTATCTGATCGAATTAATTAGTCCGAATGCTCCGCTGAAGCCATTAATTAATATAAATACCATTCCATTCCGTACATAACGTTTCGCAAACAACAACACGATTCACCGGCATCGGGTATCGGCAGAATGGGGAAGGCCGCTGAAAACTGATCGTAGACGGTGCTCTTGGCGATGCTTTTTATAGAATTTAACATATTTCATGATTACTTTATTGTCAAATTTATAATTTATAGTGACGATACTACGAGTATATATAGCTAGGTACATGTTTTAATGTGCAGTGATTCTATTTTAAATAATAAACCGTACATAGGTACTCGTTTCTACGGTTGCAGTCTAAGTCAAAGGAAAGTCGTATCACATAAAACAAAAACAATAATTGTTGAACACAGAATACAGCATCATGGATTACTGATCAGAATATAGAGACATATACGTATTGACTACTGGTTTGAAAAAGTTTGGAATTATATTAGGACTTATAAATAAAGAGGTGCTGCTTTATGGAAATAAGTGAGTTAGAATTCAGACATTAGATACTGGGTATACCTAGTAGGTACGACACGTCTAAAACTTTTGTTATTTCATTAGGTGTTACCTTTTTCCACCGAAGAATGAAATTATTTATAAATAATTTTATAGTACGCAAATGAAAAGCACAATAAAATGCCACATTATATTCCTTGCTTACAGTCAGGTTATATTTGAAAAAAACCTTGCATAATCCCACTTGGACATTAACGATACAATTAATTCCAAGCTCGCTCGGATCCGATTAGTCGTTAACAATATTGGCAAGGCTGGGATTTTGCCGTAGATTGTCTCATTTAGATACCGTATTTCATCTTAACTATGTGTAAAGTCATTAATGCAAATGGTGATGCTGGACAGTTTAAGCTGACAGGCACTAATGTTGGACATCAAAGTTCTTAATTCAAAATTCAAAGGGCTGTAAATTTATTGTTTATAAACACTTTTCTCCTTTGTCTTTAACAACTAATGTTCATGATTGGCTTCTAGTCCATTACTGGCGTAGTCATCCTACTAGACTAGTTTTTATATAGTTCATAATTCAAAGTCATTTTAAGATAGCTTCTTCACTTCCCAAACGGAATCTTGAAATAAGCGCCGCGCCCGTGTTTAAAAACATATAATTTGTGTCGTTCTGATATTGACTCATCTTCATTCCCTACCAGCTGCAGTAGCGGCGCATTCATACAAGCCCATTCCTGCGGCGTAACTAACTTTCCCAGAGTTCAACTGTTTTCCATGGGGTCATGAAGAAAAGGTAAAGACGTATTGGCTGAAGAAAAAACTACCACCATTGGTAACCAATATGGTCTTACACATGCTCAATCTAACCGATAAATGTGTAACCAAGTGATCTGTGTACCTACATTGCCAATGCGTCAGGCACGTGCCACCCCCGACCGGATGTAGGCAATCCGCAGACTATTTCCGGAGGGGGCGTGGCCAGAGGTCTGAGCGCATAACTATTGAAATGTGAAAAGGTCTGTAAATGTTAATTACCTCGTAAATTGAGAGTGGCGAGTGCTCTTCCTGCTTTAGAGTATAAACAGTATTTAATTACTATGTTTTGCCCCGGCTTCGTCGGAGAGTAGAATGTAGAAAAGATGATTTCCGAGATCAAAATTAACATGTCCGCTTCATAATTCTTTATTTTGAATACAGTCATAAATATGTGAATAAAGTATCTCCCGTACACGGAACAATGGAGTTCCGGACATTTGGGATGCGTACACGGAGCCGGATCGAGACAACGCGCAGAGGCCCTTTCGACAGCTTAATGAAATTATTACACTAAGCAGATGTTACCCCTGTCCACATCATGGGACGCGCACTGAGGCAGCACCATGGTGTAAGGACTATTGAGTTTTAATGGAATCTAAGATGTACTAGGTTATTGGGTGGAAAAGATGGACTAGCTACTGGTCTATTGGATTAAAAAAACGGGACGGCTACCTTATTAAATAATAATTTTTATTTTGTATTTGTACGTCTCCGTCCGGGACTTACTTGTCATCGTAATCCAGCAGTTTAAGTTTTTTTTTAGGTTTAAGTGCTTTGGTTTGACGTTTTTACCGCACGCACACTTCATGCTTTCAGGATCTTAGACCTGCACGGATGGACGTCATATGCGAACGACCATATGTAGATAAAAAGCCTGAACTCGCTCGCTCGCTAGAATTATTGTCAAACTAACTTAATACTTATTTTTATTTTAACCTAAGCAACTATTACGTGCTACGGTAACTGCTTACCATCAGGCAGCATGCTTGTTTGCCACCTTCGTTGTATAAACAAAAAAGTATACTAGTCATCCCCAAAATATTTCCAAGCTCTTGTATAGAATTTAGATTACTAGGTGACTCAAGCTCACTATACGAAAGAATAACATTACCTTAAGAAGCGCTGGATCGATTTTGATGAGTTCTCGGTTTTGTCTCCGTCCTGGTTCCTCGAACGGCAGCGTAATTGACAAAATGTCATAAAAAGTGAAGAAGTTAAATACAAAATATTAACTATTAGGGGGTTGGAAAACCCCCTAATAGTTAATATTTTGTATAAGTACGCTTTAAATAAATTAAGCATAGTACAACACTGATTGCTGTATCATATGTTTATATGTGTGTTTTAATGCGATTAAAACGAAAATATAATTTCCTGAAAAAATACTGAGGAATGCAGAATTAATAGTATACATATATCTTCGTCAGTAAAATTACAGGCTACAAGTTATTTATAAGTCTTTGTTTACTATTTCGTGTTATGTATTTTATAGCCTATATTTATTATACTGCTATAAATGCTATTCTACTCTATATGTATTAGCAATAATCCGAAACATATTTCTAACTAAAACTGTGAAAATATACCAATTAGGTCGAGACTTTAGCCTAAAACCAATTTTAGTATTCAGACATGAAATCCCACATAGAATATTATTACAGCTCTTCCCAAACATCTGAAAATCGTACGTCATTGCGTCAATCCCGACACCTATACGACACTAATACGATTCCAGTAAGTACGACCAAACCGCCCCAGTTGGCCGCAGGGCGGGCGAGTTTCCCGGCAGCCGGCCGACCGACCGCCACTCGTCGCGACGCCGCCGACGAGAGCGCACGCTACCCCACACGCCGAACGTGCGAACGTGCGTAAGCGTGTGTGCTACGCGAGAAATACAAATCCGATAAAACAAAAGACTAGTAAAACGCTATTTATTACTGTAAAAACAAAAGACTGGACGATATTTGGTGAAGTAAAAGACGATCAGCTGAAATTTGTGTATGTGAACTTGTGACTGTGTTGGTATAAGATGACATTGGACAGGGACTTCGGTGGTAAAATCCAGCCGGCCGCGTCAGTGTCGTGCCTGTCGCAGTGCCAGACAATTTTCGGGAAGAGGCTTAAGCGCTGGGGCTCCACTGGATCGTGGGTATGTGTGAAGTTTGAATGCGATTTTCGTTACTTTACACTTATCTTTTTTAGTTTTTTAGTTTATTTTGTTATAACAATACGGCTGTTATTATAATGTTAGTAGGAAATTACAATTGTTTTTTCTTTTTTTTTTAAAGAACTTCATAATAGTTACTATATCTGGGCAAAGGTTAAACAATAGGAGAACTTAAAGCTTTTGTTTTTATAACGTGTACCGTAAACATGTTTTCGGCAAACAAGATGGGAACCAGTTTTCGCAGCCAATGAAGGAAATTTCACAAGCACATGTCTCGATATTACTCGAATATCGCTAGGTTGCCAAATTTCTAGACAACAATTCAATAATTCGTTCAGATGTCGTTCCATCAGCCTTAACTCGGTAGTCTAACGAGGGGTAGCAAACATGTCCAATTCGGGAGGTCACGTAGGCATCAGGCTCTCTCACAAAAGGAAGCAAGGAAAGCTATAGCAAACACGCAGCTGTTTATTTGGTTGCCTTGTAATACAAGCGAACCTAATAGAAAGTAATTTACTTTAAATAATTAGCCGCTGTCGGGAAACAAATCCAATTAAAACAAAATAATTATTTATTTACTGTTGTATTGTTGGCGTTTCGTTTTTGGAATAATAACACACTTATTAGTTAAAGTAGGTACGAGCACATTTTAGCGTTTAAATAAATAATAGGCGCGCAGTGTTTTTTCAACGACTCTGAAGATAATTTAGATGGTTATTGAGCATTATGTTGGTCCGTTGTAATCAAGCAATATTTCTCGATGCAAATGATTACATAGAATAATACTCATTAGGTACCTACCAGTTGCGGGGACTCCATATAAAGCAATTGCTGCCGGTTTTACTAACTTTCCCACAGTTTTCCTTGGGCTCAAGACGAAAAAACCATATAATAAAAACTAAATTGCCACGCCAAAGTAACTTACATTAATATTTATAATACTTTGTTTAAAATTAATAAGATTTTGTTTATACTCTCGATAATTGCTTTTCAATAAACGAATCATATAATTTCAAAGGCGTCTAGAACCTAGTCAAAGTGACCCAAATATTTGACTTTCAAACATCCATTATCAGTGTTGGCTAACTTGGTGACCCCGTAGTTGCAAAGATTATGTCACATTAAACTTGATGTAGCCGCTGTTATAAAAGCTGTATGAGCGTGGTAAACTTTACTAGGTTAACTACTTCCCTGTTAAGTCTGGTGTTAATATAACCTTTATAGCTCACTAGGGCCGAAATGTTATTAGACGCCGTAAATTACACACAATATTACTCCTTGTAAAGATAACGGGGGCGTTATAGTAATCGTAATTTATTACATTTTGTTTATTTATAGAAAGGATCTATTAGTGTAAGAGTCTATGGCCTACTTGCGTAATGATTCGGGTATCGGAAACAATCCAATAGATGAAACATATAATTATGTTCTTATTCTTTATTTAATAATTATTAAAGATAAATTTCTATGATATTGTCCTCAAACTGCGACCAGACACCATCGGAAGATGGGCAGCAGTGTCCCTTAGAACGGTGCAACATACTGCGGTTGTCAACCCACCTGCCAAGCGTGACGATTATGGCGTTTAACCTCAGAGAATGCTCCCTGAGGCGCTCTATGAGGGATCAGTTGACGTCCGTGGGTGATGGGATAGGATAGAATGGAGATCTATTCCAAAGAATCAGATACAATTTGCTGCCACAGTTTTGCGTTGTTAGACTCACAAGTGACGTGTAGAACATATATATCGCATGTGACCTCATACCGCTATAAAACTGTAAAAAAAATGTACTTAACGTTAATACGAAACAGATGTTCATTAAAAGCAGACGAGCGTTAGAAACGCCTATATGCTGTAACGAATGTCGATTATCTCAGCCACCCCCTACGTCATATCAGCCGTCATAGAGTTACGCCATAGCGCCACGCTCGGGGCACGCGGCGCTCACGAGACTACACCCCTGGCAACATTCGACCCCGTGTGGCTTCCGTGCATTAACTAGCAATGCAGTCACTAACTCAACTCGGGAATCTACAAGCTTATGTATACTTAGGCTAGGTTACCAATACTATGTTTTAATACATGCTTGTTATTCGTGCTAGCCTTCCGCCGTGTTGGAGGAAAGTTCCTTTGTTTGAAAACTATAAAGCACTATTGAAACGGTGATTTTATGAATTAATAACATATGTCTTGGATACAAAGGATTTTTATTAAGACACACTTCATTCAATGGCTTGCAAAATAAAACTTTTGTTTATATCTATAATAGATGGTTGCATGAGCGGCGGCATGGTTAAGAATAATTTGTTCATTAATCATTCCATTACATAATGAAAATGGCGTAATGAGGCTTAAATTTTAAGACAATTTTAACAAGGCGGTATGTAACTATAACTATATAATTATCGATTATTCTACTTTTCACAACAGCCGTAAAAGCATCTGATAAGCAATTTTATAGCTCGCGAGCATCTGTTGTAAAACATTTGTTTCATAAAATTACTATTGCACACTCGGGAAAAGTTCGATAATTACATGGAACATTTTACACATACAAAAGGGTATACTGGGTTATTACCTTCACATACGAACAGATATGAATAATGCAGCGGCGAACGATTTATCGCGTCAGACAAAAACCACAACGTATTTTATTATGTCCGAAAAAGTAAATTCGCATTATTAAGTTCATGGAGCTTCCGAGACGTATCTCATGTTTTCATCGGTCTCGTGTCGGTAAAATTTAGATGCGCTTGATCGCGTCGTAAAGTCGGCCATTTTGTTTTATCCGTTTTGTAAAAATTGTGTCTGATATCAAGTACCGCTACATTCTGAATATAATCTGTTAATAACCATTTTTATTTGTTTCCATTGAATAGGTATCGAACGTTAAGAAATAATAAAGCAGTCTTTTTTGGGCCAAGCACAAGGGTGCCTTAAACAGTGTAAAATTTTTGTTTCATATTGCAACTTCATATCTATTATAATTAATATTATTAGATAAATTATAAAATAGATCGATCCAAAGCCATCAAATTAAATAGATGCAAAAATTGGCACTTGTGTCTGAGAACGGGTTGGCGGCAACGGTCGGCGCCTGCGCTGGAGTCGGCCGGGTCTATGTCGGGACCTTGCTCGCGGCATAACTGGTCCGGGAACTGGTTCTAGCATCTCGAGCGTCAAGTGCCTGAGACCCTTTACGTAATTTGCGAAATAATAATCGTTCTACATTGTATTTATAAGCGCTCTTTTGCAGAAGTGAGGACTCATATAAAGATTCAAAGAACATCTAGCAGTGGGACGCTGGCATATTGAAGAATTTGATTCTATTCTTAAATTCTAAAGGTTTCTTTTCAAGACGTTCATCGCGGTATCGGGTCGATTTGACCCCATACAAGTACCTATGCTTAATTGTAAATTAACTATTGCCGTATTGAAGGTGTTAAATGCAATTACATCAACCTTTTTCACTACAGTTAACCACCTATATTAGGTAGTTACAAATACAGTAATAAGGAATGTAATTGCATATTTCCATCGAGTCAGTGTAGCGAGAAAATAGCGAACATTACAATCAAATTACTGCAATTAACGCTCTTTAAAATGGTTAGTCACTGTATGTTAATGTAAAAATACGTGGTTGCCTAGTGCCCTTTAACGGACCGATTCGCCAAATAGGAGTTTTCCAAGTGTAGGTATAGGTACGCGTAAAAATAATGCATTTAACATACTACCCACATATTCGGTAGTAACAAATAATTGTGCATTAATTGAGATGGCACATCGAGCTATCATAGACTGAAATGAATTTAGGAAAAATTTGCTGCTTTTAGTATATTATTTTGTTGTTTATTCTTTTTTTATTTTCTTCCAGCTAAGTCCTTAGGTATTTTTAAAAATAATCAATTATGGTTCTTCTCTTGCTTCATATTTCTGATTGCATGTTTATAGTATAGCTCATTTTTTCTGAAGTCTCCAGTGTTGACTGCTTTGTATATTTTATGATACAACTTATTGCACCTAAAATAAATGCAGGCGACGCCCGTATATCCGAGCCTAACGAGACGTAAATTTGAACCGAGTGCATATAAATAAAATCGTATCCCACGCACCAGTAAAACTAATATGTCAAGGTTCGTCGAGGAACTGTTTATGTTTTCATACGCGTGTAATTAACGGATCCGGCCGCGAGGCTGACATGAGATTTTTAACGTCTTTATGCTGAAGTTAACGATGTTGTAAACATTAGTTTTCCTCCCCCGGGCCTCACGGTTTTCCTGGTTTTGAAATTACCACTCACAAGTTATCACTGATAAGCTATGATAGGTACTTAATAGGTAAAGTAACCAGCACAATTTGATAGACTTTATGGCGTCAGTCGAAAATTTCAGCGTCAGCAAAAAAGCGGGCGAATTCAGAAAGGACACATCAAAAGAAATGTTTATCACTTCCTTGTTCAACACGAGGAATAAATCAAAATGTTCTCGGTCAATTCATCTCGTTCTAATTTATAGATGCAAGTGAAAGTAGCGACGGCTTCAGCTGCTCCTAACATCAAAACAATAGCGGTGCCATTAACGCGTGCATTACGATTTCCCTCTCTTTTTGATCTCCAACAATGCTTACTTTGATGACTGTCATGCGATACTATAGCAATAAAACCTATAGTTAACATCGAACTAGCAAACATAAAATAGCTATCGACACCCACTATCGTCTTGAGGCATGTTTCTGTTTTTAAAGAAACAAAAACACAATACTATCCAAGCATTGCTTTCCACGTCAAAAAAGTAACAAATGATCATACTGTATCATATCCAGATAAGCATTGTCTTGTATCATCTCACACCCATTGTTTCGAGAATTTTGCAATATTCACTGTTATTTCAGCGAAAGTGATGCTAATAGTTGCAAATAGCTGCAGAAGTATTGCACGGCATCGTGTGCGAGTGAGCTTTTGTTGTAACATTTTTAAATCATCTCACTTACTGTGAAAAGTATCCTATCTAAATATTCTCTAGACGAGACTATTTTTCTTTATTTTAACGCAAAGGTAGAACAAATATACTTGAATATGCAAACAACAAAAGTTCTAGGATATCGATAAGCAAATGATCCATGTTTGGCAACGACAAAGAACGAAATATTTTAACGCGCCTATTGTCAATATTATAAACATATTTCAAATATTATCGTGCTGTGATTTTACGTTTATTTCTTGGAGTTTTATATATCGTAGTAAAATACCAAAACATTCATGTATCAATAAAATACGGCAGGGCACACAATCTACATTTGTATAAGATATAAGATCAATATTGAACTGCAGATACACAATAAACCCGATTTGGTCCTGTATGCATGGTATCCACAGTATTTGCATATTAAAAAGGCTCCAGGTGTGCTTACTGACGTTATCGCTGCTCTTGACCCTATAAAAGTCAACGATTGGAACTGCTATCTCCAAAATGGAGCTTTTTAACAAAGTTTCTGACCCTTGCTTTTATCATAACGCCGATCTAAATTATTTGTCTAACTTTGTACATATATACAGTGTGTCGAAATTGCAATTTAAGTATATTTTTATCACACGAGATATAAATAGCAGTCTCAATTGTTTAATTATTCATTCTTCATCGTTGTCATGTATCGACATAAAAGAGATTGCGGAAAAATCGCTTAGGTAATTTTATTTCAGATAATTACATGGGAAGCATGTCTGTAGGCCACGTTTTAATTTAAGGTAAATACAACGGTCATACATGTTCCACTTATACAAACTTTTTGTACAACTTCTTCGGTATGACATGTAGTTAAGCTTGTAATAACCGCTAACGTCCGCTGATGCTACACATCTCTATTGAGACCGCTAACTATAATACCACACAATTAATACCCAACGAGCTCACAACTGCCAACTAATAACACATTATTAGACACACATTCCTTGCGAAATTCACATTCGACCGCAACCCATAATTCGTCCATTCAATACGAGGGGGATTTCCACATCCACAGAGTCTATTGGTCAGATGTCCATTTACATGTAACCACTACACTGACCATACGGTTGTACAGTATACCTTCAGCCTGTGGTTTGAGCCTAGATGTGTACGTTACACAACGTAGTTAGCGTGGTCTCCGACCCATTGCTTTTCTGACTTAAAAAGGCATATGTACGTAAAGCAACCGACACTTATAAAACATATTTTCTCAAGATGGTAGCATTATTACGGCCCAGTTAGCAGTGGCGCAAGCCTTACATGTGTAACCCTAATGTTTCACTTAAACAAATGATGCGAAAATCTTATTGAATGGAACATAATATGTTAATACTGGTTGATTAATTGAGGAAGCACCTGTGACATGACATTGTTTAGCGGAGAAAGTATGATTCCGTGCTTTTGCCATTAAATTATATATCGTACTCTTTTGTGTCTATGTTTTTAGTTACTTAAAAGTCGGAAAACTTATAAATCGAATGAATCGATTACATTTACAGCACACCAAACATTATGTAATAGTTGCGAGTTTTCTGTAAATCGAGTAGAGTGCACAAAACACGCAAAAATAAATTCTTTGCAAGAGGAAACTGCAAGCAAAATGCATTAATTTTCACGTAGATTCTTTTCTCCTTCACAATTATCTTTCACAGTCACATCCCTGTGCTACACGATCGTGCAATAAAAATATCGTAACAACGTATTACACGGGGCATTGTTAGTGCATTGTTCTTCTGATGCTAGTGCAGTGTACAAAGGGTGCTCTCAGGCGGGCACTCGAGCGCCCGTGCTGAGGCACATGTGCTTACGACTTGCTTACACGACGGATCGTTGTTCGCGCCCTGCACTGAGAGCCTGCGGCTGTACAGTCAGCGTCATATAGTTAGTTACAGTCAGTCTGGCCAAATATATCGATACACATCCTTACTGTTATATAAATAAAGCTCTGTATCGACTGCAACTACCTATATGACGACTATAATTTGAGAGCAGTTAAAGAGGCTTTAGCACATATTACTTTAATATGCTAAAACATTTTGCTCATGCAGCTATAGCGTATCAAACTAAAATCAATTAGATATTAATGTTTTTCTTCTAAATCTCCTTTATTTGAAACCTTGAATATTATTATCTAAATTAACCTTATGAATCAATATTACGAATACCTTCTAACAAAAAACAAATAGCAGTTTACAGTACCTTTAAAGAAAAGGGAAAGGTCGACGCCCTCCAGTTTTTTATAGTATTTGAGATAATATTTTCCTTGAATCGTGGCTGAATACTCTTATTGTTTCGTTTTCATCAATTTTATTCAAATCGTGAGGTGCTAATGCCTCGGAAAAAATAATTCCGGAAAGAATCCCTCTGTAGTAGACGAGTCGACGACCTTGCTTATTAAGTATTGAAAGCGGCATAATTATTTGTAGTGAAAGTAATTGACAACAGTATTCATAGCATCGTAATGACTTTGCTCAGGGGTATTGTTGTGCGTCGGCATCCCGTGCCATCACAATACGCTTTTAATCAAAACTGGGTATTTGTTTCATCGTTTAAGACAAATATATTCGTCAACGTCGTACCACAAAGCGTATAAACCTTCAGTACAACATGACGCTTGACGTAGACGGCTTGAGCGTACAAAATGAAGACAGGCGTTCATTCTCTTGGCCAAACCAATGTCACAAAGATAGTCGAGCTTTAAAACTGTTTGAGAATGAACTGAGAACTGACGGCCGTTAAAAACATATGTTACGTCCGCAAGCGACTCCAAGCTACCGATAGTTGATAATTACTGTGCATCATTTAAAAGGAAAGCTCATGCTGCCATTGCGGCCTTGCATGCTACCTGCCGAGGTCACATGTCTATTCGCGCATAATGGGCGAGAGATGACAGTCGGGATAAGCCTGTCAGCAGAAGTGACGTCACGCAGGTCCTAACTACGCACTTGATTCCATATAAGGCTTATTTTCGTCCCATTGTACACAAACCCGATTGGTGACGAAGGATATGACAGATTTTTTTTATACGAGACTTGACCTTTACCCTTTAGAATCTATTCTGAATGGTAACAGTATTGTTGATGAAATTCGGTACTCGGGATTCACACGAGCCCGAATCGTATTAGGGATTGAAAATGAATTTATCTTTGCCGTCTCTGGGATGAAGAAGCAAACGGTTGTATTGAACTAGGATCTTATCAAAAACCCTTGTAATTTAAATTAAAAAAATAATAACATTTAATGCCCCGCTTGCTTTGCGTGCACTATTTGTGATTCTTAAAATTACAGTTGACTTCCTGCCCATGGATTCCTAATATACATGCCAGCTATGGATTATAATGATGTATTAGAAAACCAACTGATATACTTCTCTCGAAATTATCCAGCAATGCCGGTTCTCAGCAGTGACGGTGCATACTTTTTGCTGCTGATCCGTCTTCGGAAACCTCACCGCGTCCAGAACTGCCGTCCATTACCGAACATAGCGCTGTCATCGCGCGCAATTCTTTTATTAATTGTCAGACCAATTCAGTGGAGGATATGACGCCATAGCGGCGGCGCACGCGCGTGATCCACCTGCTAATGATCCAGCAGAAGCACGCAATCGGTATTCATCCTTGAATAGTTTGAGGTAGAAATTGTACCCATTGTTATTTCATTGTTACCGCACGCGTGCCAGCGGGTCTTATTATGCTGAATTTCGTATGCACCCCTTTGTGATTCACTATCTAAATCGGTGACAGTTATTCAAACCTTAACGGCGGCGGCGTGTACTGGCTGCTTGCAGTTACGCCATTCTAGCGAGATTCGATGTTTCCCACAGACTCCTAATGGCATACTTATCAGTAGCAATCCATTACTGTCGCTGAGAAAATGAAGATCGAACTTACCTCACCTCTCTTGACTATTTTTCAATAGGTGCCTATAGCTAATCGATGCCGTAATTCATTCTCTAGACTAAATTAAGTTTTACGAGTGGATTAGCGAACAGATCGAGCATTAGCCTTACACGGGAACTTTGCACGATATTGTTCCTAACCCACTTGTGTAATCGTATTTGGAGATATTAAACTTTGAATTCGAAAACTGCAAGTTACGATGACGGCGTTTAAACTGGTCAGTCGATATTGATTTGATTTATCTGATCTAGAGTGCTCTAAATGCCACGAACGAAGTACTCAGCTTCTTATTTAGTTGGGTATTGAGAAACGCTACGATTAGTTTCCTACTTTTATTACATATTGATATTTTATCAAACGTCCGCCTACACAACGCTTTTCTTATTTTGTCAACCGCAGTCGGTGATCTGCGTTATGTCACGACACATGACACTCGCGATTGGTTTCATAATGCTTGTACAGTTTACATTCAGAAGGCCTGCGTTCGACCCGCGTGCTGAGTATCGAATCGCAAATCAATTAGTGTTCAACATGCACATTTCTTCCGCCTATCGACGAGCTCCAAAATGCTAACTCATATTATTCTCGATTAGGTAATAAAAAACAGCTATATCTTATTTTTACTACCTCTATTTTAACACGGCATTTTTATTCAAATTTCCTCTAAGTCGAACCCACACGAGTTTCAATAGTAAACTAACTATTCACTTGTTGGCATCTCATTAAGTAGATTCTAATCGTCTTTTTGCGTATGCCTACGATCAGTCCTTGAAGACCACTTGATTACAGTTTTCATTGGGAATAGGGGTACTAATAATGTGATTCATCGTAAAAAAGAGATTTACCATTCATGAATCAATAATACACCACTGATACTGTTAATTCATTACTCCAGTTTTAAATACTTTATGCTATTCTTTAAGAATAAATATTTTTTCTGAATCGGTAGTAACCCTCAATTAAAGTAAACAACATAATTAACCTACCTCCAACTAGCGTACGCGTGCTGTAGCTGACCTTACAGGATTACGGAATCCTTTCGAAATGAAATATTTAAGAGAAATATTTAAGCGTGAAATATTTAACTAAGCGTTTATCACCTTCACAGCTAGTTAGGCGCTTGACCAAAACCAATCGGATTGTCAATCAGGCAGCCATTACGATATTTGCGTTCGTTACGAAATTCTATAGCTTTCCTCGGCGGGTGGCGTTATGCGTACGCGCCATACAAATCCTCAATTCCAAAAGGCTGTAAGTAAATCTGAGCTCAATGCATATATAATGCATTATTTAATCGAACGCCATGGGACTTGTCGATTTTCTATTTCGCAACTCTGGCGCCGCTTGTCGTAGACAAACGTCACTCACGTTACTACATTTTATTGGTGATTTCTTTGGCATCGCCTCCTAAGTGTTTCTTAACTAAGATCCAGCTATTTCGAAAATACCCTGTCAGAATTATGTATCTGCCATTGACCTAATACTGGTTTTGATAACACGAACTAGAAATTAGATTTGAACAACAAATTGTGGGACGTGGGCCTGTAATGGACGCGGTGGCGTTAGCCGTTAGCGTTATTCATTCTAATTGATCTGCGATAACATTAATTTCGAAGGGCAATTACGGGTGTCTAATAAACTTGTTTCATTGCTTTTAGAAGTTTCACTCAAATAATGATAAACTAAACCAGCGCAGCCTCGGGAACAGTGCATGCAGATAAATAAACATAGGTGCAACCGGTTTCGTAGTTCAGTTCAGCTCAGGCAGAAAACACATGACAATCGCGGGGCATTTTATCCACCATCATCAATGGCCCCCACTGTGGTTGTCGATGTCGGCGGCTACCTCCACGTCCGTCCATCACTCCATTGTACATTGTGCGTCTGTCCGTCTGTCCGCCCGTCCGTCAACGCCCGGCCTGCGGACCGTGCGTTCCTAGAACGGATGCCGGCGCGAGCGACGATGAAAATGCACACGCCATTAAAGTCTATTAGACCATGTTTTGTATCATAGCGGACACTCGGACAGCTGTGAAATTTCCGCTACTTTTTCTTTAATTGCATTACGAACAACGGAATAGCGGTAGTCCCGGTTGATTAGTATACAATTCGTAGTGCAGACCATTAATAATTCAATGAATGAACTGTAGTAGGTCAATACGTAACAAAAAAGAGATTTCATTGTTTCTCTTTTTTTTTTATTTAACACCATGCTTACCCAAGCAGTAGCACCAGATTTTAAAATCAGAGACATTACTTTAGTAATGTATGTATTTTTTCAACTTATTGATAAGTTGAAGCTATTAAAACGAATATTATTCCAAACCCTATCCACCATATACTGTACTAGGCAGATACATTAAATAAAAACCAAACACTCGGCACTCGAGCAATTGTAAGGGCAGGCAAATATGGCAAACTATAAAATGATCAACGGCCATATGGTGCGATCAGCGATCACTATTTAGTGCTGAAATGCACTTCGTTGCATAATTGTCGCACGCCAATGTAAACCATAACCTGTACAAAATAAGGTATTGATTGAATAAATGGTCATTTTGTTTAATATATTTCGTTTAAACAAGCACTATCACATTTTCAAAACTAAAATAGTTTAAGTCGCGAATCAAGGAAGTAGAATTTCGGTCTTAAAACCAAACGCATTGAGTCAAAAATGGAGGCTACTCGTTTAAGGCGATCATGCTTTTTTATTTGAAGCGTGCAATATGGCCGATCCGCCAGACCGAGTGTCTGCGATGCGGCGTGCAAGCTACTATGTGCACTATTTGTGTTCATTTGTTTTAAATTACGGATGCGTGGAAACACTTTGCGTAAATAATTGCAACGCATAAGTGTATGTTCCACACGATAGTTTATTGTTCATAGTGATGACATTAAGAAATATATCTGCAGAAAGTAAGAAAAAACTATATTTAAAAAAAATCTATATGACCGTTCAGTACAGTCGTTTAGGGTAATATAAACATCCGTTAGCTGATTGATTGGATATTAGCCTTGCATGTCTAAATCCAATGACAATGTAACAATTTATGGTAATTTTGGTAATAAACTTCTTTAATGGTGTTAACGGTGCTTTCCTTCAACGATTTCTTCATCGATAACCTGTCGTGCGAATAATGTCACGTTTATTACTGCGTTATTTTATCATATGGTGTTATAATACTTATTTATCTTAGCTTCGGTAATCTTGATTTCCGTATTTACATTGTAATATTCCTAAACAGAAGGTGTAAGTGTTTTCCTAAACGCGAGTTCTAATTATGTACAATGTTTCGAAGCAATAAATAAACTTGATAATCTTTACTAATTATTGCAATAATATTTTTTTTGGAAAGATGTCAAAATAATATCCGTGTAATGTTCATGTATCTTGTAACACGTACCTTGGTCGTGTAAAAAAAGAATTGTAAGATATTAAATTATAAATTGCGCTTATGCGCAGGACGTCAACAGTTATTGCTGGTGCGGGAAGTTGATAAGTTTCTTACCTCGACAAAAAACACGAGGCGGATATTTCTAAGTTGCCTCGCTGTCTTAGAATGAGGAATAAAGTGTATGTGGTCTGAGGTTGATGTCCTGTCGTAAAACTTAATATAAATCTATCAAATGGTTATCGTATTAAAGTTCTGTGTTTAGATTTATTTCTACAGTACATAGTCGACTGTACTGAGAATCAATTGCAATATTATTACTATGCAATACATAGTCTATCCTTTTTACTACTGCTTACATTTAAATAAACTGAAACATTCTACGATACAATCTCGTTCGTGCCAAACGTGTACGGCGGAGCTACTCGCCATGCTCGGTATTCAGCGGGGTATCCGCGCTTTATAGTTTATCCCACCATCACTTTGCTATGCTATGCGTGGACGCAACAGTGCAACGCGTCCGTCCGCTGCCGGGGTGAATGACCCCCACTATTGCCTAGGAAATACGTTTACTGGAAGCTGGCACGGAAAGAAACGTAATCGAGAGAATATTTCAATATAAAGAAATGTCGAAGAAATATTTTACATAATTAAATATATTCTAAATACAATATGAAAAGTTGACGAGAGGTCATGAACTCACTTTTAAATACGAATGATTTGATTCCAGAAATAGAAATCGACAAAATCGCGTTGAATTTTTCAACATCACAGAAGATCTTTGATCTTTGATTTAAAGGACTGTTTAGAAAACCCTAAACGCTTATGAGCGTTTTATTAAAGTCAGAATCAAAGTTTGAAATACAGTTAAATAGGGTTAACAGCTACTGTAATTTTACAGGGTTCTATAATATTAGGTATAATATTAACACAACTAGTATTAGTTTAAAAAATCTAGAGGCTGAACTTCATCGGTGCACATTAACCAGTTCAAGATTTTCCCAACGTTCTATCTTCGTCATATAAAAATCCTACATCGTATTTTGCTTGTACAATAAATAATAATAAAAGATCTAAATACATTCTTAGTCAATTCGGCAGGGTTTCTAAGATGTTTGGGCTTATCAGCGTGACAGCGTGACCGAAACCGTATGTTCTATTTAATCGGGTGGTGTCAAAAACTGGCAGTTAAGATGTCACGATAATATATAACGCAGTCCAACTTACGCCCGCGGAATAAATCTCTTTTTAATTCGAACCTTGGCATTGAAACAAGAAAAGCCTACATTTTCAGTATAACTACTTCTATTTTTTAATGTAGTTCATAGAATTCATCATCAATATGTTAAATGAGATTACTCCATAACCCTAACCGCACAACGCACTACATAATCGGCAAGACAATCACACCCACATCGCTTCCCTGTGTTTCCGCATGAAAGCCCTGAGTGGGCCGAATGCATTGCCAATTATTGTTTACTTTCTACCTAATTGCATATTTATTTCGGCCGCAGATCCATGATTCATGCCAGGTGTCGGATTACAATGTACTTATTGACGTAAACAAGCAGCGCGAGAAGGATGTGGATGCGGAATAGGAGCTTTGAAAATTTGCGTTTGCATAGCTTAACATCTGTCAACTTTCTCACAACTTCACAGATAACAATAAGTTTCTCTTGATGAATTCGAAGAATAATCCTAACCTTTGCTAGCACGAGGGCTGTAGTCGTGAAAGTAATTTACAAAACACTGCTTACGACAAATTTGTATTCTAATTGGTCTATCAGAAACATTATACGTTTTAACTGTAAGTTTATTGAAGGGGCAAAACATACAGCTTTTTTCCACTAATCTGATTGGCTCATCCGAATAAAAGTTTTAAATAAGCAAGAAACAGTTGTATCATTGGTACTGACACTGAATGTAAACGGACACATGTTATCAATAGAGACATCAAAGCTACACCAGCATTCGAGAGATCGTGGTTCCGGTGAAGCGCGAACGATGCGTTTCGGGGTCGCCGGCGCACGCCTCGGTGCGCACACGCAAACTTGCGACAATATGGAAACATTCTCATAGATATTTGCAAAAAGTCTATCAGAAAATGTTTCGGTTGAATGCGGATTCGTTGCATACACCGACGTTGACGACCGGTCTGGCCTAGTGGGTAGTGACCCTGCCTATGAAGCCGAAGGTCCTGGGTTCGATTCCCAGTCAGGGCATTTATTTGTGTGATGAGCACAGATATTTGTTCCTGAGTCATGGGTGTTTTCTATGTATTTAAGTATTTATATGTATCTATTTATTATATATATCGTGGCCTAGTACCTGCAACACAAGCCTTATTGAGCTTACCGTGGGACTAGGTCGATTTGTGTAAGAATGTCCCGAAATATTTATTTATTTATTTATACACGTGCACAATGCTTTCTCGCTCTCACTACGTGTCGTATCGTATCTGTTTCGGACGTTAATTAATGTTAATCTTGAACATCAGGGACCCGGGTATTGTCTCCAAACTTACCTATACATCAGCAGTAGAAGTAGCAGTAGCATGTTTTCTTTCATTCATTATGCTTACAATGACACTAAACTTCACACACTTGAGTTATTTTTATCCGTGACCTGATATACAGTACGTTTGTTCTGAAAACGTAATAATACATTATTTTCGGCATTTAAAATCACAAAGCTAGAAGTGGGGCAGCGTGGTGATTAACATGTCATGAGGCATGTTGCACAACGATATCGTTTTACTAACTAAAAACACTAATATTATGTACTTGAAAGTAGGCTATCACTGATCGCCTAAATTAGTTTAGTATCGCATAAAAACATATGCGAATTGTCGTCGGAATAGCTTCTTACTCATTACAAAGGTGCACTTAGAGAGACTGTAGTTCGGTAACATTAAATGGCTGACGACAAAATGTGCGTACAGTCAAAAGCGTAATACGTTTTTTCATTCAATGACATTGCTAAAAGTGTATACACATATTATTTTAACTGTACAAATTCTACAAAGTAAAAAGTTTTTTACTTTGTAAATCAACGAGTTCGTGCTAACTTTTATAAATTGATCGCTAACAATCAAACAAATAGATGGTATACTCGTATTCTACATAAATAATAACATTGCGTGAACTAAGAATAACGTCATAAATATCAAAATTCACAATTTCATTAGGATGTTATCGTGAATTGTTGTCGTTTGAGACAACGATGCCGATGACCGATATTGAGGAATCAACTAAGTATTACGTGAATGTTGCTATAATCATACCTACATCAAAGTTTGACCTTAATAGCAAACGTAATAAGCTTCTTAGCCTGCCTGTCTTTGATGATTATTTAATGAATGCTTACCTAATTGTAGAATCTTGTAGTAAAGTTACGTTAGCTTACGTTTTGTGGGTAAATCTAATTTTACTGCCAACTGGCAGACAGTGGTATTATGAGTAATGCAATTTGTGCAATCGACGGGGCGTCGAACGTGGCAGGCCATACACTGTACTGACTAATGCGTAATGTGTCACAAGTGTGGACGTTAATTGAATTTACTCGTCGAAAGACTCTTCAAGTGGTCTGTTTTGACACTTGCAAACATTTGGGTCAAAAACAGGTTTAGGTTTATTCTGTGCCTGGCAACTAATGACATAAACATGAACATTCAAGAGCATACATTCATGACCACACTTTAAGGATTTCAGTCAATTAACGACCTATACTGGGACGTCATAGTTAGGACAAACTAAAGACAATTTCTTTATGACAGAATTTGCTAAAAAGCTAAAAGATATCTGCAATAAAGATTTAGCAACAGAACTGCTGTTACGTTATCTCATAAAGTTTCTTATAAAACAAAAATAGGTTGCAAACTATGATTGTATGAAGAATCTGACCCAAATGCGATCGTGACGCGCGCACCTGACGCAACCGACCGATATCGGGATGTCTGGTCTGCTTTCTGTAGTACTTCAGACAATCCTAGTCCACGAGAGCCGGATGCGAACATAGGTACTCCTTAGGTAAACGATGTATGCAATAAGTACATAGTTAGCGCAGTATTCCTTCTAAAGCGTTCTGTATTTTCCAAGTAGTTACCAATGTTTTCTCAAACAGTTAGAGTATGGTAACTAACGTGTTTAATTACCCACCTCTTTGCTGTTGCGACAATGAAGCTCTATCTATGAATCATAAGCGGTTGTCTACAGGACGTTGCTCCACTTATATGAATATGAACGAACAACAAAAAATTACAAAACGCAGTCTAAGTTGTACAATCATGCAATGTACAATCGATTACCGAAAATATCTATGACGATCTTTCACACAATATAGCACTCTTAAGCAGCCTACAGGCTTTCTAGCGCATTACGCAATGCGGTGATTCATATTTACCAAAATTACTATAGCGAAGCCTTCCAGACCACTTCTGCCATCGTAAAACGGCGTTGAGTCATCCGATCGTAGCAAAGTTTTATTGTTCATTCGGCACTGAGCGCTTTCAATTAGATAAAATGTCAGCCCGTAATGCAAAGCTAAATGCCGCAATATTTAGTTACGTAATACTGAAATGCAAATATTGCAGAAATAAGTTAGTCATTTTAAAGAAAGCATCGTAGAAAATGTCCGAGTAATGGTGACATTATGAGCTATTCACTTAGTCGTCAATCATCTTCGTTCCTCGTCCGAAGTATATTAGGAAGCAAATAAGTAGGTAGGCAGCGGCGTTTTCGCAAATGAAAAAAACTATTTACGACTGTGTAAATCAATACTAAACTGCTCAATAACATTTCTAGAAATGATTACTGTGTATTCCAAATGAGAAATTTCTGTTTTATTCTTAATATATGCAAAACGCCATTTAGCTACACAGTAAGTATTGACCTCTGCATGATTTGTACACACAAGCATCATTTGTGTCCCTTGTTGTGTAAGAATGTCTATGAACCGTGACTCAGCTACCGTATACTTCATACACTTGCCGTCTTACAGCAGATTTTTTTAAGAAAGTCTAATATATAGTAAAATATTTTGAGGAAAAACCAACTTTAATTAATTTGTGTGTATCTTTAATCTGAAATAAGATCGGTACCGATTCTACGAATGCAATGGAATGACATACGAGTATATATTATGTATTTTCTTCATAGGATTCAAGAATGTGTCATGTATTTTAATACTACGGGATTTTGGACAATTGTTAGAATTCTTAGAAAATCGTCTTGGAATAACCGGTGAGTTCTCCAGATGTCACTGCAACATATTTTTTGAACATAGTTACTCGAATACAAATTATTTCGTGGGAATATCTTGGCATCCAGCGCAAATTCTTGTTTCCAGATTTGTTAATATATACTTATTATTTAAGAATCAATCTCATGAACTCTAATTCTTACTGCAGTCAAGCGAGTAGTGTAAAAATTGAACTCTCTCAATTACTAATGGCAGAGGAAAAGTATGACAAATCGGTATCGTTTGCTGCGGATGAATTTATGGCAACGACGCTCGTTCGCGGTTGACCGTAAATTACGACAAAGAAACGAGCTCAAAATGAAAACTACGAGTGAAGGTTGTTTTTCAATAAACAGAATTGTAAATTAAATGGTGTTGTTCTTGTCAATACGAGTTATAATTTTACGAGTATTAGTAGCAGTAGAAGAAAAAGTACGCGTGTCTACTTCGGGGCATCATACTTTTGACAATTGTATTAGCATAAAAAAGATACTTAAAGAGACAAGGAAATGTAAAATATAATTTCGATTTTCCCCTCGATGATAGTGTCCAAGTATGATAAAGTAGTATAAGTAAGTATAAGTAGTTGCTTACCACCATGCAATCCGTCTGCTCGTTTGCCGCCTATGTCATAAAAAAAAAAGTAAAACATTTCCCCCATCAATAATTATGTTTCGGAGGCATGGAACTTTAACCCCATGTATTTAGTAAGAGGTGGACAATGTAAATTGCAATATGCAAGCGACATGTTGAGCGAACTATCCGGAAAAAGTCATCAATTTCCGAACCGTGAAAACGGCGATTTGGCAGACGGCGCGGAGTCTGCGCGGGATCACTTTCTCCGCAGTCCTTCAGACGCGCGCGCGCCGCCCGCCCGCACGCTGCCTCGTGCTTCCGGAAATTGAATTTCGTTACCATTTCATGCATCGATATTTTAATCGCGATAACTGCCGATGTCGAATGATTTACAGTGAGATATAACGGAACACTTTGAAAACGACTCGTGTCAATCGTCGATGATATTTCGGAAGTTTGGGTCGTTGTCCGCGTTACTAGCCGGTGTTTTCGTGTGAACCTTCTGGATGTGCAGTGGGAGCCGATGCGAGTGCATATTGTGCAGGACGAGGATATAAAGACCGAGACGTATCGTGACGTCTGACACGTGAACTGCAGCCAAGTCATGACGCTCTGGTACACAGATTTACTGGTGAGCTTTTGAACACTAAACTCGCCATTAATATCTTGGAAGCAATTAAAACTTTGTGAATAACACGCCTCGTACGCGCTGTTGTGATATTATTAACGTTATTGTGTATTATAATTATAACTATAAAATTGCAACGAATGTAGAAATAAACATATTTGTTTATTTGTGATTCTAATATAAAATCTTTCCCAAGATCACGCACCTGCGCTACAAACAAACAAGCTAAAACTACACCAATATCTTACGAACTCCTCGGTTGTCACATACGGGTTGTCGGCCTTTAAAAACCTATAGGTATTCGTGTACAATACAGTAAAACTCTTTTATAATACACACAGAGTAAGTTAATTTCTATTATTATGACATCCGTTTGTAATTGACTTAGGTCAGTCTCCAAAAGCTGAAAGTGAAGGTTAAAATTTAATCGCTGAGAAATTAATTAAATTTCCAATACAACGAGTTTTGACATAGACCCCGATCTGGCGTAGACGGCGAGACACTAAATCAATTAAAACCGACTTGAAAACATCGTTAAACCATTAACAGTCGTGCAATTCACTCATATAGGTAATACGGGGGGGATATAGCATCTCTCAATAATAACTATCATTTGAAGGTACAGCCAATTGACCTAGAAGTAACGTGTTATTACATATCGACGCTTCAGGCGTCACTCCTGCCTAGATATCTATCTATCAGGTCAATTGCTTTGCTAGTTTCGAATTTCTTTCGTTTACTTTCTACATAATGATTGCGGTCGGAGTCTTGCATCAGGTTTAATTTAACTAAGTGAAGTATGCTTGTTGAGGGTCTCTGCTAATTTGCTGCTAGTTAGTGCGCTTCCTGCGGAGGTGCGCGCGCGGCCCTCGCGCCGACGCTATCGTTACGTCAGCGTCCCACTTCTGACATCTGACGACGCACCGCTGACCTGCTAATTGCACCCATCTGAATAGGTTACGAATTACGATCTTGTAATGTTGTCACCACAACCGAACATGTGTTTTTGTTTATGAAATAGTAAACACGTACCTATGAAAAATTTAAATTGCAAGTCCTTTGTAAACAGCGAGAGTGTAACTTTCTAAAAAAAACCTATCCGCAAAATAGAAATCTCTTTGTCAAAAGTAGTTTCATGAGCCGTTACCGAATCGTTAGTCTTTTGACGGGTAGACAATGTCAACCGAGCTAATGGAGCAGTAAATGATGATTGCGAATTTTTCTCACGTTAACAATAAGATCGACATGCTCGATGATCATTTCAGCTCACGAAAGGTTAACAGACATTAACGGAGCATATCATTTAGCTGTGATGATTATGATGTACGAGCTTTCACTTTTATAGACATAAATTAAGAAATACGCCCGTAAAATAAAGTGGAAGATAAAGTTGTTTATTTCAAGCATTGTTATTGAGTCAAAGGCCGTCTAAAACGAAGGGCCATTTGTATCAGTCACATGAAGTATTCTTGTAATTATACTGATCGGTATCAGCAGAGGGCCGCGGAAGACGGGACCGCGACCGCATTCGACCGTTTGCACTTTCGATTTCCGCGCTCCGCGGCCCGGCCTCGGGCGCAAATAGACAAATAAGCTACTTACCGCGAGATCTACACAAAGCATCAAATCGTCTTTAATCGAGCGTAGGCGCCACCGGTCCAGTCGTATTTTATTAGGGTTCCCAAGTTTCTTATTAAAAACTTTATTAACCATAATAAACTTTATAGTACAAACCTAATAAGCTTTAAAGAACACCTATTAGAGGGTACAGTTGCTCTAAAAGTAAATTTAGGATCCAGCTTATTATAATCGTAGTTTGCGCTTATTTTTCATGTCTCCAACTCAACATTTTTTTACGATAATACATTATTACATTGAGTAGCTTGCTGGTAATAAGTATACCCCGAAGAAAACGTCACCAACAAACAGGCGAGACAGGATATTCTCCGAAGTTCTCATTAACCGCCGTTATGTTTTAAAATTCAGTGTAAGGAACCTCGGGTGCGGCACCCACTTGGCCTTATTTTTCGTTTAATAAGCCGGTGACCGAGTGCTCGTCTCGCTCGCTTGATTAATGCCGCTTTTACAGAGATAATGGAGCCGAAATCTCGAGCACTTGTCTGATTCACGTCTATTCAGCGCGCCTTTAATTAGGGGTGAAAGTGAACTTTTTAGTTTATATCCGTGAGTACGTGACTAGATTGGACGGTATCTTGTTTTTGGGCGTAAGTTGCAAAAGCATTACTTTTGTGTGAATTAATTATGATTTGATTAAGAAACTGATATATTTTTTTGTAGTATATGATTAGATTCAAAGAAAGACGCAAGTTTTGATAATATTGTAGCGAGTGCCTCTCTAATCTTATTTACTTTAAATACCTATAAAGGCTTGGTCACATAGGGCGCGTTTTGTGGCGTGGCGCAGCGGGGCGCGACGCTGCCGTCCGAATGTGTGCCTTATTTCGTTACACTAGCCACACCGCTGTCACGCCCCGCTGCGCCACGCTCTCAAAACGCGCCTATCTGCCCAAGCCTTTAAGCACTCGTGTGAATTTATCTGCGACGTATTTTAGTTCCGTATACTGGTTTACCATCTCCTACAACAAAATAGATAGATTGAAGTATATCGTTGCAATACTCATCTGTTGTTTGGTCTCCACAGAGCCCCGGCGCAGTGAGCGGGTCCACGCCGGGCGCGGAGAGCTCGCGCGACACCCTCGACATGCGCTACTCCCTGGCGGCGCTGGCGGACGACTACACCAAGCGGAAACACGTCGTTCGCGTCACCACCGCCGCTGGCGCTGAACTGCTGCTGCAGGTACGCTTTTCCTGGACCTTTTTTTTTGTCGCTGGGAAAGGCCCATGATGGTAGTGAGGGGGTATGTGGGACTCTGTCCTCGCTGCTCCTCTTGCTAGCCAAGAGGAGGGGAGGAGAATACCCATTAAAAACCCAGCGGTGTCGTCCGCATTGCCGTTAGGAGGTATGCCACTGGATCACGATCGCACTCGACGGTGACACTCTCCGAAGCTTCCTGGACTTGCCTGCTGTGAGAACGTGTCTTTGGTGAATGCATCTTAAATGCCTTCTCAATCGCACCGTTGCCGGTTTTACTGTCTTGAGATATATCGAAATTAATGGCGGACGAGGCAAATATAAATACTTAACTACTAAATTAATCATTAGAAGTGTTCTCGTGTCAAATATAATATATCAATTTCAATTTATTTAATGTTTTAAGATAACAGTTATCTCATTTGTTGTAAGTACCACTTAACATCTATGTTAAAACTTAAAAGATATATTAGACTGCAGCTTATTGGAAACGTTAGACAAGAATAAGATTAGGTACTTATGTACGGTTCGCACCAACTACATCAATCGAGTTAGAAGTTAAATGTATGAGTAACGTGTTTTACTGTTTTCTTAGTGTTAGCTTACCTACGCTTCAAAGTTTTTGCGTTTTAGTAAAAAAAACATAGCCTAACCTAACTTTATCTACATATCGTCAATACGAGTATACTGTATGTAGAAATGCAGTAATTATTTGTGCATAGTTTAGTAACACCAAATTATTTTTAGGTTGACAGAACAATTGAAAAAACTACATGTTTTTTTTTAAAGTAAGTACTTAGTAACAATACGAGTATGTCCCGATATTGGTGAAGAAAACGTACAGTGGTATTTATGAGAGTTAACTTAAATGTATGAACCAGGCGGAGGGACCAGAGGATGCACAACGCTGGCTGGCAGCACTGCGCCGGCACTCGGCCGAGCCGCCGCCCGCGGAGCCGGCGCCCGCGCAGCCCGACTGCCCCTCGCCGCTGCCGCCGCAGCGCAGCAAAAAGATCGGCCGCAACAGGTCGCCCACGGGTAAGTTATTATGACAGGAACTAACAGGATTCTATTTACCGATAACACCCCATGCTGCTGCTAGTAGTGATACGACTTTAGTTGTATACGGATACAACATCAACGCCATCGATATTTTTCAAAGGCTATGTCGATACATAGAAACTCCAAAAATAACCTTGTCGATCTTGGCAGTTCGCGTGCTGTAGCAAAAGTGATATATCAGGACAGAGCCCTTGGTATCCTTGCTTGACAATGACGACGTGCTTATATCATAGAAAAGTTGCTAACGTACTACTAAATATACATACAAGTTTTCCGTTTAAACTACGAATGGCATATATGTTATTTTTCTATCGAACCCTTGGATACTTGAACGAATGGATAAGACGTCATAGTGGACATAGGAGAAAATTGTGGTTAAGCCATACTTCTGCTAATTCAGGTCAGCAATACTGAAATCCATAGGTACTAATATTATAAATGCGAAAGTGTATCTGTTTGTTTGTCCGTCTTTCACGGCAAAACGGAGCGACGAATTGACGGGAAAACATCTCATCCCACAGGAGGACCCAATATGTTACATTTTCCTCTAACCGTGCGGAGAAGCCGCGGGAACCATCTAGTAAAGTATACTTGGGTAACGCCACAAAATTTGTAACGCATAAGCGCCAAGATACTTATCACACATGGCCCAAATCTAATATTCACTAACCGACCAGGTCCACCAACGCCAACCCTCCCGTCATCGCCGAAGAACAAGACGTGGAAGGGGCGCATGGCGAAGCAGCTCCGGCGCATGCACGGCGGCGGCGGCGCGGCGGTGCCGGCGCCGGCGGCGGGCTGGCTCGGCGCGCCGCTGGAGCGCTGCCCCACCGACCCGGACCACCCGCTCGTGCCGCGCGCCGTCACGCTGCCGGCACACGCTGTCGAGGTATGTGCACTGACATTTGTAAATTGCTTTGCCCTAGGTATCTATTTCTATGCACTTTACGGATACCAATTTTCAAATAGGTTTATTAAGAGAAACAACTATTGTTGGGGCTACGACACGATAGCATTTGTCAGACAATAATTACTTCGATATGGTAAATCAGTAAGTCAAGTCATTAAGAGCAATATATATTTTTTTATACAACGATGGTGGCAAACAAGCATACGGCCCGCCTGATGGTAAGCAGTTGGACGCCTACAACCCCATAGTTATCACATGCGCGTTGCCTACTCCTTAAGAACCTATACACTCCTTTTTTGAACAACGTCATACTGAAGTCCCTAGGGAAAATAAATGAATAAATAAATAAAGTTCATCATCATCATCATTATCTCAGCCATAAGACGTCCACTGCTGAACATAGGCTTCCTGGACCACCACATGTACGGGTTGAAAGCGACCTGCATCCAGCATCTTAAATAAAGTTAAATAATTAATTTGTGTTGATATACGATTTTAAGCTAAACATGGTCATTTACATTACGACTATTAATTAAAACGGGATAGTTACCATGTATATAATTTTGAAGGAGTTTCCGATATTTCGGCACTGTTGCAAGCGCCATCCTCACGGAATAACTGAAGTACTGCGAGATTTAACGGTGGTCAAACGAGACTCCGTAGCAATCTACCCTCTTTCTGGTGCGCTTGCAACAGTGCCGTAATATCGGAAACTCATTCAAAATAATATACATGGTAACTATGCCGTTTTAAGTAATAGTTGTAAATGTGTTGATATGCCTATTCAGACCTATTTCAGGAAGAAAGGAGAGAAAAGGTTTTTCTGTTTTAAAAATGATTTGTGTTGTCCGTAGGCCTTCGGGCTCCGCACGGTGGGCGTGTACCGCGTGCCGGGCAACGCGGCCGGCGTGGCGGCGCTGGCGGCGGCGCTGGACCGCGGCGAGCCGCCGCCGGAGGGCGACCCGCGCTGGGCCGACGTGCACGTCGCCTCCAGCCTGCTCAAGGCGTACCTCCGCCGCCTGCCCGACCCGCTGCTCACGGCCGACATGTATCCCGCTTTCATCGGTAATTGTTAACTTTTTGACACCGTGACCCGACAGATAATATACCCATTAACACCTTCGTCACGGCATCGGTTCGAATCGACCCGACGCAAGGATGGTTAAGTACGATTTTTATAAAAACTGTACCAGGATCAGATGCCGTCAACCGAAGCAGCGCACAGGATTTTATAAGTTTTTTAGCCGTAGGAAATAGACAAAACATTATAACAAATAAACGGGACTTAACCGCGTAGGTATATTAACTTTCAAAATTACCTGGGCCATTTATGTTATTTAAACTTTTTTTTTCATTTGGATTTTTTGTATGGTTTCTACTCATAAACATGAGCTCCTTTATATTCTATGCCGTTACTATTTTTCCTACATTTCATATGGTGGTAACGGAACGGAATTCATAAAAAAATTATGAAAATTTTGGGACACAATTTTCTCCTATCAGGCTCGAAAGAACCCATGATTCTGAGTAGAAATCACACAAACAATCCAAATGAAAAAAAAAAGTTTAGTATACAACTTTAAATAAAATGGCCCAACTCCGGTTGAGTCATTATCGGAGACCACGAGAACGACGTCGTTCTCAAAACGTCGAAGGTAATTTTTAAAGTTAATATACGCGGTTTATTCCCGTTTATTTGTAATAATGTGTAAAAACCCGTGAAAGTTTAAATCGATAGACAAACATGTTTACGTAAGTTTAAGTTATATTTAATGTATTGTGTTTGACACGTGTTGTTTAATACCCACCTAACATCCACCCGACACGTGTGCCCTAAATTATTAATTAGTATGAAGGAGGATTTAACCAAACTTAATTCCAGAGTCTTCTTGCAATTAAACTCTCAATTAAGTTTGCCACCAAACTTGACGACCAATGACCATGTGTTGTACCAAATTATCGTCTACGTGCACTCCACATAAGTTCGGCGAAAACCTAATGAAACGGTTACTATACAAATGCTCATTAATTTTAGCGAATTGTTGGCAATGAGCCGCGGCTTTTCATCTTAGTTGTAGTGAGTGCGAGTTATTGTTGGTATCTACCGCGAGACGTGATGAATGGTACCTACGTCTCAAGCCGCGACATCACTCGGCAAATTGCTATAGTTTATACGATACCTTACACTCTTAAAGTGTGGTATAAAAATAGTTGTACGTATTACCTTACGTATACAGTGTGGTATAAAATACTATTTTTTCAGCGGCCGATCGCTCACCTGAGAGAGCTCGGGAGTTACGCCGTCTCGTCCACGCCCTCCCTGAGCCTCATTACGAAACACTCAAGTACCTGATCGAACATTTGCGCAAAGTGGTCGCGCATTCGTCACACAACAAGATGGAAGCGCGAAACTTGGCCATCGTGTTTGGGCCAACGTTGGTGCGCGCAGCCAGCGACGACATGCTCGCGATGGTCAATGACATGTCCAGTCAGTGCCGCATCATCGAGTCTTTTCTGTCTCACGTGAGTCTACCTATTTTTACCTTTACATAAATGCCAGTGAGTACATTCGGTCATTTCCGTCTAACCTTCGTTTTTTGCTGCAGTATGACTGGTATTTCGAAGAGGAGGAAGGTGATCCCCCGGTGGAACCCCCGACGACGGCGGAGGAGCTGTCGCCAGCCCCCGCGCCCTCCCGCGACCTCCTCATCCACAACGTCAAGAAGATCGAAGGTAACTATCATGGCTCACAGCCAATGAACTTTGCCAAAGCCAACATCCGCGGTAATCATTCATTGGTCACTTATTAACAGGACAATTCATCTTGAGCATCGTGGAAATCCCGAGTCAAATACATTTTTGCCAGGATGACATCTCTCTTCACTAATTTCTGTATCTTGTCCCATAATGTCTCACTGAAATAAAACTTCTAAGAAAAAAGTTATTTTCCGCCATAGACAAATAGGTGTCGTTTTCTGTGTGCGCGCTAATTTAGCGCTAAATGTCCGAATCGGACTTTGGAGAAATAGCACTTTTTAAGATTATTCTCTGTGAATTATGCCATAGTCACCAATTATCTACTATTAGGTTCTAACTCTTTTTTTTTGAGCTATCGGACAAATTAAACAAGTGATATATTTTCCAGGGAAAGACGTATCGACCCGCGACATCGTATCCTCGATTATCTCAGCGGCCAACCGCAAGATCCAGCGCAAGCCGCGCTCGAAGCCGTCGGACAGCAAGAAGTGGGCGGAGCCCGACAAGCGGGTGGAGGCGTCGCCGGGGGCCTCGCCGCCCAACTCGCCGCTCACGTCGCCGCCCGCGCACCTCACCACCACCCTCGCGGACTACGACGGGCTGCCGCATAGGTTCAACCAGGGAGGCAACAAGTTAGTACACTTTCATCAAGCAGAATCACTGAAGAGTTGCGAGTTGCGATCCTAAGCGAGCCTCCATGATTTCTTTTCGGTACCCAATGGCACAGTATTGTATTGTGATTCTCTTGGATCTGCCTAGAACAAGTATCTGGAATCTATTAACATAGCAGATTATGTTTTCGCAGGGTGGAGATGGAATCCATATCAGTGTTGGGCCGCGGTCGCCAAGAGCTCTCGCGGCACACACACACGTTACAGAGTTTCTCCATCGATGGTAAGTTTACAAAGCAATGAAACGCCTTCATTCTGAGACAAAGATTAATAGTTGACTGAAATCAAATAAACTTATTTACTATTTTATAAAAGGACTAAAGTAAGTTCCTAAATTACCATGACATTGAAATCCCTGTAATCAAAAGAATATACTAAACAAGCTCGCAGCACCTCCACGTTTTGAGTCAGAATTGATTTGATCTTGACCATATCCATTTCCTTTTGTTCAGTCAATAAAATCTATCTACTATTTGCCCCACTAGGTGTGCAGTACTGACGTCAGAGAGTAGACACAGCAATCCCTTTCTTTTGTCCACACTAAAAGGTATAGGAATGTGAGCGTGCGTGTTGCAAGTGTGTGCGTGCTGCGTGTACGCATTCGGCTCCGTTAACACGGACGGTTTGTTCGCATGTCCGCTCAATTCCTTGTAAAAAATAGTTAACTTCACCGGCAATTCACACGCAACTAGTGATTTCATTAGTAAATTAATAACATACTTAATAGCAGTTGAGAGAAGCCGGTGAGGTTGATAAATTGTTCAAGCAAGTGAATCGACGGGACATGCGAACGACTAGCGGGTCCGATCCAAACTAACGCTTAAAACCGACGGCTGCTGACAGCACGGCTTCATGCTCGAGCATCCGACGACCGAGCGACCGCCATTCATGTCCATACCGACCATCATCTCACCACATTGTCACGCTCTTAACGTGCAACCTTAACACGCTTCAATATTCGTGTTCGAAGGTACCTCTAGACGAGTAGCTCGTCTAAATATATCTTCTCTTTACTAAATGGCCAGTGAACGACCGAACAACCGAACAAAACTAACTTTTAACTTGAATTGTCGTAGGAGCCGGAGATTTGGTGTCTTCTCTGACCAGCACGTTCGACCAGAAGCTGCGCACGCTGAACAACTCGTCGCCGCTAGACGACGGCAGCATCCCGTACGCGGACGAGCCCGAGCCGGACGAGCTGGAGACGGAGGGCAAGTCCTCGTCCAGCTCGCCGTCCGAGCACAGCGAGCGCGAGGAGCGCGTGTCGCCCGCCGCGCGCGCGCAGGAGCTGAAGGCGGCCTGGCTGGCGCGCGACCTGCGCCACTCCTCGTCCTCCAGCGACGAGCCCGACGCGCGCTGGCCGCGCCCGCGCGCGCGCCTGCTCGACGACGACGACTCGGAGAAGGAGAACTGCATCATTCCGAAAAAGAACGACGAGGCCCGCAGCACCGAGGACGAGAAGGACGTCGACACCCGCTCGCAGGTGTCCGAGTCGATGCCCGATAACGACAAGACCATCGACCGGCTGCTCTACCCTTCCGCTTACAAGAACGGCCTGCGTCTGTCCAACCCGGAGTGCGTGAAGCGCAACAGCGCAGCGCTCGAAAACGACAGCGAAAAAGACGTGGACTGCTCCAAGCTGAAGCGATCCGAGTCTCTGAACAGGGATCCCGAGCGGAGCGAGGCGCGGGTACTGCGCTCCGAGAGCCTCAACTGCCGCACGGAGTCGCGGCTGCAGCGCTCGGAGTCGCTCAACAAGGGAGAGCGGCTCAGCAAGCTGGAGAAGGGCGAGTGGAACATCGTCCGGCGGCGCGAGGGCGCGTGGCGCTCGACCAAGCTGAAGCGCAAGAACGGCATGCCGGAGCGCGGCATCAAGCGGCGCCACACGGTGGGCGGCACCAAGGACTTCGACAAGGACGGCTGGAGCGCGCGCCACACGCGCACGTCGTCGCCGGACCTCAGCGCCGCGCCGGGCGCCTGGCCCGCGCCGCTCGTGCCGCCGCCGCGCCCGCCGCTCGAGAGCCACGTCTGACACGAGGCGCACTCCTTGTAGAGGACCGCCGGTCTCGTCGACGTCGCAGACTTTCGCGGGTCGAAATCGATGTCGGGAACCGCACCGAGTTGTAGGTAAACGTTTCGTGGTGCACTAGCGTTTTTTTGATGAAGACGGAAGTGAGGCCCCCGGCCGCTGTCGGTGGGGGATGGATTTTGACAAAAACTTTAAGCCGTTTCTAGATATTTAGGCATCTACAACCCTAAATATCGAATGATGAATGGCCTTCAAAGTGACCGGTTTCTTGGCTAACTGGACTCTACTGTGGGTGCCTATTGTTCGGGTGGTGCTGTTTATTTTATATCTAAGTAGTTTTTTTTTCTAATGAAGTGGGTGAATCAAAAATTTGGGTACCGAAAATCAAGAATATATATGTTTTAAAATCTGATTACATGCAGTACCTACCATATTTATATCTTCTACTAACAGAAACTTTCGCATCGAGAGAGGCTATTATTTTGATTCGACTCAATTGACTGAATAGATTAGGTCACAAAATATCTAATTATATATATTATGAAAAAGCTAATACTCAAAAGTCATTTACATTATAGTATCTAAAAATCATAAATAATAAAAATATTCGAAACTTGTATTGAGGAAACAAAGACATAAGTTAATATTGTATATGAGGCATAGGACAACTATTACTCATTGAAAAAAATATATACGTACAGTGCAATACAATTTAGGTACTTGAATAGGACAAATGTTTAAGGAAAGAAACAAATTGTTAACAAATGAAGGCGAATGCCGCGATGACTAGCCGCCCAAGAACCAAACAAAGAAAACTGGGTTCTTTCTCTTTAAGGGACGGTTAGCGGCGGCTGGCGTTGGGGCGCTGCCACGCTTGGCATGCAGTTTTATGTTAACGTTTGCCTAGCTTATGGAATTATGGTGCAAATTTCCAAACGTGGCAACGTCCCAATAGAGAAATTAAGCTCACTAAATAATGCCAAAGAATGATAAGGATATCGACAATTTTGAGAATGCTAGGAGCATACTAGAGTGAAGGCGCGACTCTGAAGGAATGGAAGGATTATGTATCAACGAACTACTGTTACTCACCATATCGAGGCAATACGCACTGTATCTTGTAGTGTCGCTACGTCCCCAGCATACTTCATAGTAATCCCTGTGTAGGTTCACTACTCTGTACGGAACTGTGGGGCGCTTGCTGACGCCAATAAAGTGCAAAGGAGCATAATACAACTAATATTAGTGCTAGTAGTAGATAGTACATACATACAATGAATGTTAAGTAGATAGTACGCTCAGGCGTACTTTAGTTTAAGTATATGTACCTACCCGATCGGGAGTACATGTGACCAGACTACTATAACACCACGTAACTTTAAGCATTATCGGTAAGAATTACATACTAGGTACTCGTCGAGTTATATTGATAGCTATTATTGAAAAGAATTATAAAGATACATAAAAGCATACATCACCTACTTGCCTTTGCAATAGTTTTAGCGGATTTGACTTAATATGCACAATTCTCAAATTATAATAGATCTTTATAGCAAAGTTACCTAGTAGACTCGTCTTCTTTGTAACAAAATAATGTAGCTAAACAATATTTTAGACGATTATTGGGATTAGAAATTGTAAAACTTTGACTTAGTGTTTAAATATGTATTACGAAGTGCGAATTGTATTGTAAATAGTGGATGCAGTGAGCGTGTCCCTGCCGGCCGTCAGCAGCAGCCTGCCGTAGGGCTTGCGATACCGGTATTATTTTTATGGGTGATACCGAAATTTTGGTATTCACATACCGGTATTGTCAGCCCTATTGGCCACGCGCCGGCGGGAGCCGCAGTACATAATGTTTACTGATAGTAGCCGGACCGCGCGGCCCGCCCGTATCGACTAACCGACGTAACACTCCTACAGTGATAATAATAAAAGTGATTCTCTAGCTTTGTATAAATTGTACATTTCTTTTTATGACTAATTTATATTAAATTTGTTATCGTAGCTTTGTTAAATGCAATTATTTTTTATTGTTTTGTTTATCGAAGAGAAGTATTTTAGGCTAAATTCAATTGTTATTTATTTGCGAAAGCTGTAAAACGTGATTTGGCAGAATTTCTTTTTAAAATTGTAACTATATTTTGTAAATATACATCGGCAAAATGATGTTTTAGACTTTCGTTCATTAACTATTTTGAAAATTTTATACCATCTTTACGTTAAGGCGATCTCAAGTTTGTTGAATGTTTGCAAAGCGTTCCTTTAAAGTTTTATTTGTAAATATCTTTTTTAATGTAGGAACAGTGAATTTACTAATTGTAACTGCGTCATATTGTAAGTAGACGGTAGATGGCGGTAGGGACGGGTCGAGGCGGCCCGAACCGAGCCGGACCGGACCGGACGGCGCCGCTCGGCAGTTCCGCCTGCTTGTTAGGTACATACATATAAAAGACATGTCTCGATCGAGTGTCTGCTTGCAAGAGAATTGTATTCAAGTAATCTAATTCATGTCCTTCGTGTAATCAGCTATGGAATTCAAATAAATACCGTAAGACATTTTGCAAACGTGGTCTGATTCACGTTACAATATTCATTGTCATTGTGTATATTTTGGAGCAATGGAATAAAATACTGAATCAATTTAAACTTTGTTTCTTTTACACAACCTTCCACAACACGTTACAGTGACATCTCTTCCTATTACAGGTCGGTCCGAAATACTATTTTACAAAACGTAACTGAAAGGGACGGTTGAACCTCAAAATGGCGAAGTCGTCTTGAAAATATATTTTTTGTTTTTTGTTCAAATGTTGTTTAGTGTGTAATATTGATAGCGTAATTATGCAGTGATCTAACGCAGAATTGTGCAGCTAATGAAGAATTGATTTCAAAACGTGTTTCACCACTATTTTGGACATCACCCGGCAGTCCCGGGGTCACGGCCGCCTCATAGCTTTCTGTAAAGTCCAGCTACCACTTTACAAAACGCAAGGCCTACTACCGAACAACGTCATGCTCTAAGGGCAAACTTATAATGTCATTTTACTTATTTGATATTTTACTTGACATTGGCGAAATCATCGATTGATTTATTGATGGAAGCCATTTCATCCCAGCCACATCTTTTGAATTTGAGTTGTTTTGACTGAGTCAAACCGCCCAACACAATGTATGGGACAGAGACCTATTCAGATACAGTCAGCGTCATATAATTGGTAGCATCTAAAGTACTCAAAAAGTTCGGTACACCATAGAATTTGTATGGTGTACCGAACTATTTGACTACTTTGTATGCTACCAACTATATGACGCTGACTGTACCACCATACAAGTTTAAGTTTGTTCTCTACGGTGTAGGAAATAAAATAGTTTTATCTGCATAAAAATCGAATGAAAAAAAAATGCAAATCTATTCCAATTGAAAAATATTTAAATTTATTGCATGTACTACGTACTACGTCTTTAGAAGGTTTAGGTAGTATAGTCACGTTACAAAGTCTGCGAACCTCTTACAGTGACGGACTTCAGTACAAATTATCAGTGTGTAAAAGCTAGTTTTATTACTAACAAGTTACCGTTTGACGAAGCTAACTATGATCCCCTGATGTGCTATTTCCTACCTTATTATTAACCTTTTCTAACAAGGAGAGGTATAAACGAAGTTAAGCTTAAAACATAAAATAAAAGTCATACATAAGTTATCATCGTTTTATTAAGCAATTCACTGCATACACTGAAAGTAATATTTTCGATATACTGTGCAACATACAACATAAAGTAACAATTTCGTTAAAGTTATAGAATCAAATTAAAAAAGATAAATCTATATATATAAATCTCAAAGTCCTGACTGACTGACTGACTGACTGACTGACTGACTCACTTAAATCAACGCACAGCCCAAACCGCTGGGTCTAAAGTTTCCAAACTCGGCACACAGGTTCCTTATAAGGTCTAGGGGTGCACTAAGAAAGGATTTTTAAAAATTCACCCTCTAAGGGGTGAAATGGGGTCCAAAGTTTGTATGGGGATTTATGATTAGTTACACCAATTAATTTGAAACTTCACAATAGTATTCCTAACGACAAATGAGTAAACACGTGTTTCAGCATTTTTGAGAATTCAACCCCTAATAGGAGAAAATGGGGTTTAAAAGTCTGAAAACGACATGTGTACGTTTCCTATGGTTAATCGGGTCGCTGTTGACAAAAACAACAACGGTTTTAAAATATGTGCACTAAAAAGTATTTTTCAAAAGAGGGTAAGTATATAAAAAAGAATTACATTTCACACTCTTCACAGTAGTACTTAATAAGGAACAAGATGAGTAATTTCAGCGTCATTTGATATGAAATGAGATGAGCGTTTTTTAATCGCTTATGGGGTTGGAATGTAGGTACAGTCATACGCAAATGAAGGTGTCAAAAGTCCGTATTGCCTTTAAATAAAGATGTGCTACACTGCACAAATGTGCAGTCGTTTGTAGACGTTCCATATACTTAATAGGCATAAAAAAATTGGCTAAGTGCGAGTCAGACTCGCGCGCGAAGAGTTCCGTATCATTAGTAAATAAAACAGTTTTTTATGGGAACACTTTTCATAAGATATAGCCGTCAGACAGACAGACAGACCGACGTTTTAAGTCTAAGCAATAAGGTTCCGTTCTTACAATTTGGGTACGGAATCCTAAGAAAGCGAAGTTTTACGGGAAAGTGGTTTAAAAGTTTAAGTGTTAACACACATAGGTACATACATACAACAGGCGGTGTTCTAAGCTACTAAGCTAAGCTGTTAGCTAGAGACGTATGAACCTTATTGCTACGACATAAAGTTCATACGTGTCTAATTAACAGTGTTGTTTGCAATTCAATTATACTTAATCCTTCGATTCCAAATTCCAAATATTCAAATACGGATATTTTAACTTGATATGCCTTTTCAAAGTAATTTTGGGATTTTGAAAAATTCTATCAGTAGTGTGTGTGTGTGTGTAGCCCATTTATAGATAAAGGCTATATATCATAAGCGAAGACCAAAAGTAACTATTCTACGCGGACGAAGTCGCGGGCAGAAGCTAGTATATTATACAAGTTAAAGTTTAATTTTAGTGAGTGATTTAAAATTATTCACTCAGTAAGTAACCGGACAAGAAATACAGAATAATAGGTATCAATGGGTACCACCGGAACTCCTATGCCAGCGGTACGTATTTGTCTAAAAATATCGTTCTCTTATACCTGTATTATGTTAATAAATGTACCGGCGAATGCCGGCGACACAGCAGTTGTGTTTAAAACGTTCATATTCCTATACCAGAGCATAAGAGTAAGAACTTGGGACTTATGAGTATGACAGCAGCATAGGAATGCGGGGGCGGACGTGTCAAGATCTTTCTTAAACAAGTCCAACAATTCGAAAATGCACAAGACACCAAATTTCACTAAACCAAATCTATTCTCTAACTCTAAACAAGGACAAATATGTATCTAAAAAATACATTCAAATATTCTTGTACTACTGTAGTAGCACTAGTCAGCAGTTAATACTATACGAGTGTTAGAAACGTAAGAATAGTTTAAGGGCCAATTGCCTATCCAAAATCGAATGTCGGATTAACGTAACTCAGTTAAGGAACTATGTAACTTCGTGTATATAAAATTTAGCTTACATTTGAACGAAGACAAGCGGTTTAGTGCTACAGACCCTTAGATGTCACAGCAGTCTTATTAAAACTTCTAACAGTCAAAATTAACGTTCATACGAATACTAACCATCTACAATAATCTTTAGCATCACACGCATTTGAACTCTTCAGTCGAATCAATTAGCTAAACTAACTAACTACTGAATATTTAATATATATAAGTTCTGACACTGCCAGAGCAGATAATTACGTCAAGGTTCGGTTTTTCTTTATCGCCCAGACGCCTATAAAATTATGAAATTTAATTCAGGTAAGTCAAATTCTGACTTGGCAACTTGACCAAGAACTAAACGTGATGTCAATTAAATAATTACATTCACATTGTTATTTTGTTTTACCCTGGTAACAAAAATTTGTAACTTTTCGAAATTAGAACATAGCTACTTATTTCAATATTGACCATACAGCGCAAAACCCTGAATTTCAAATTGGCAGTAAGCCAATCGTATATACAGTCGCCATCAAATATATCGGAACAGCCAAGGTATTCAAAAATATCGGTGCATGCACTTTATCGCCTTGATAATAGAGGCGTTGTTCCGATATTTGTGACCACCTCCACAGCTCCGATATATCTGATGGCGACTGTACGGTCGCGTGCATTTAATTGTGACCCACTTAAGGTCATGTCACTGTGTTCAAAGGATTTTTTTGCGAAATGGTTTGCAAATTAACGCAGGCGACTGTACACCGTGTAGACAGTGTATCCTATAGCTCGTAGCGTTTTAGCGTTGCTCAATTTAGTTACGATATGCTGTTAATGTTCAAAAATATCTAGCTTGTCATAATCAAAAGATTTGTTTTTGGGACCCAGTATGCAGTCTAATTTGGTGTACAGTCCAGTGAAAATATAAGTAACAATTTAATCCGTTAAAATAATATATTTTGTTTGTTACGACTTTCTTGCGTTCGACATATTTTTGTATATACGATGTATGCAGGCACCCATATTTTTTTTCTTGACTATACATCAATAAAATTTACTATTGAAATTTATACTACCACCTTGTTCGTACATAAAGCGGGTACAGACGTCAATTAATATAAAGCAAAAATCCAATTCTTTTTGAACATAATGCGAATTTTGAAGGCAAAAAATGCCTATTAAAGGCTTATAACATATATTATTTAAGAGAACCTTCATAAAACACATTCGTCAAGATAATTTCGTAAACTGTCGTACACCAATAGACAAAAATCAATTAAATGTCCAAATATCGTTTCTACATTAAACTGCAATTACACCTATTACATATCTAAAGAAAACTTGCGAAGGGCCCAAATAATATAAAGATTTGGGATACAAGCATTACACCTACAGTAATATCATTGTCTAACTAGCCATTTAATATAACGAATACCAACAATAATTACTGACACTCATAATTTTGTAAATTTAGTATATAATTCAAATACATATATAAAATTCGTGTTAGTATAAAATATACAATCAATATTACTAGAACCATGCATCTTTCAATTACAATAAACAGAGATCTTTCACAATTTTGAGTCTTATAACAAATGCCCATAACAAAATATATAATGTTCGCCATACATCGCAGTCTTACCTCCATTGAGTAAACTCATACAAAATACTCTATAATACCTTGAATCACTTGTCATTGATGCATACGACTTATACTAATCTACTGAGTACGTACCGAAAACGTATTCACGTACACATTTGGTACGAAGCGAGGAGAAAGCAACGTATTAGATGGTCACAGAAATTAATATCAGTTACACTATGTCTGAATAGATATCTACTCAAAAGTCACAGAAATGAAATGACATGGTCATGGTCACAGAAATTAATATCAGTTACACTATGTCTGAATAGATATCTACTCAAAAGTAGTATTTAAAATGCTATCAGAAATGCAAGAATAGTCTTGACTATTATTAAAACCTGATCTTGAGTATTAAGTGACACGAGATTTGTCAATATTGGTCGAAAATTCGAAAACAAATATCTCCACAACGGCATCTGTATATGAAACATGCTTCCGCTGAAGAAAGCATCACTACAGATAAACCATCAACAAAACAACACCCAGTCTCAATACTCGCGGACTTAACGCGTAAATTAGATGTACTTGGACCGTGTTGGGTTACGATGAACGATAACTAGCTGCGTAACTTTTCAAAGAATTTTGCTAATAAAATAGGCAGCGCGTCTAATGCAGACAACTTATTTTGCTAGGCATACGTTGCATCTTTTGAAAATCATAATTATTTCTAAGAACATTTATCTATAATGTAAGTCGGCGCATATAGCTATGTCCGACCCAGTGATTCCGTTGCACGGAACGCCTAACTGAAAAGTAAGCAGCGCTGACACCTGCGGCGCTACCGCGAAAAACGATATTCGTAAATTTCGGACGATTGTCTCTGTTATTCTTATGGCGCCTTCTTGATTGGAGTAAAAGAGAAAGATGCTCAAAATATACGAACTTCGATGATGGCGGTACCGGACCAGTGTCAAGTAACTTAGCTACAGAGTGTACCCCGTAGCGTTTTCGCTGGTCATACCATAAATCTGATAGTTTTGTTCAAATATAAACCCTATTAAATTTAAATTCAATGACTTATAGCCCTCACATTACGGCTTCTAATTAAGCATCTCAATAAGCCTCAACGTGCTATAGCGGCTTAGAATTTGAGAAACGGTTATTTGTCTCATTCTAATCCTGTGCAAACGGCGGGGCGTGCAATTTGACAAATAAACGTTACATTATCGACCGAACGAGATAATCTGCCCCAGGCAGGAACGCTGCCGGGAATAACTCTGTCGCTCTTTTTGACTGTTGTGTATGAAACAACTATTTCTATCGTCATAACTCATATTAATTGAGTAGGGTTAACTCACGTTTTAAGTCGAATATTGTTCGCATTATTCCCTCCGTAACGACTCATGATTATGCTCCTTGTTATAAGGAGAAACATGTTAAGCAATATTCGACTTATAAAACGCGAGTTACCCGATTCTTTGAATATGCTCGAGTCTCACGATAGTTTTGTGTTTAAAATATTGCCGTCGTTATTTCTAGTGCCCCATTATGGAGTCATATTTTAGGTCACTCGAGAACACGACAGAGAGGCAAATAGACAAAACTGGTGCCAAGCCAGTACTTAGCAACACAGACGTGTCACTAGACGTGTAGTAGTGCAGACGTGCCGCAGGGAGTCAGTGCTGGTACTCGCGGCCGCGCCGGCGCCGGCGTCACTCGGCGTCGGCGTCCTTGTGCGGCGCGTGCGGCGTGTGCGGCCCGTGCGGGGCGTGCGGCCCGTGCGGCGTGCGGCGTGTGCGGCGTGTGCGGCGCGTGCGGCGCGTGCGGCACGTGCAGCGCGTGCGGCGGACACCACGGCGCCACGGGCGGCGTGGCGGGCCGCGCCTCGCCCACGCACGGCGATGAGATCGACAGGCTGTTCAGGAGGATGTCGAAGATCGTGTCCTGGGTGCAAATAAAGAATACCGTTTTACGAGATCACCTGAGCCCGAAAATTTCGTGGCGCTTTTGAATTATCGTAGTGAGTTCTCATTTATCAACTTTAAATATAAATACAGATATATAAAAATTAAATTATCGTAGTACAACTGTAGAAAACTAATTTAATATCGGACAATATGAAATAAAAAACTACTAATACAGTTGCTACCGCTAAAACGATGAAAACACTGATTGAATGTCAAAAATATTGTTTATTTGTAATATAACACTGCATGTCTTTATTGTACACTACTCAAAATTTGCCTGGAGATCGTGTGTCAGCGGTAAAACCCGCCTTTCCATATTCTTTAACATCATGTTCCAAATATTGCGTTCAACTCAAATATCTGTAGTCTCATGTTAACACTCGTCTGTCACTCCGCCGCCGACAGCTCGGCGGACACAGGGTCACTTACGTTATAGTCGAGCATGGAATCCACATTAGCGATTTCCGTCGGCGACGAGACGCACGGCCAGCTGTACTCGCTGCTGGCGGGAGACGGCTGAGCACGCTCCGGCGTGCCCGGCGGACTTAGGAAACAACCCGCCGCACCTACAACACAACAGGACATAATCACTTACTAGTTTCAATAAGTTCGTTTTAAGTGAGGTGCCATGAAGTTGTCATTTTGTCACGACAGCTTTATAACGTTACGAGTACCCAATGGAGCTCAGACTCGTTATTCAATACAGAATGATCACTCTTTCGAATGAAATTAGTGATACAACAAGGAAACGTCAACATATTTTGAAGATTTGCATAAAAGCGTAGGTACACATGTTATTGTATACATGTGTACCTACGCTTATCATATACATGTAACGAACTAACCAAAAACTATGACAGGATAAGCTAAGTGAATCCGCAACACAAATGTTGCACATATTTGCTACTAATATCAGAGGTTCAAAACATCATTAACACTTTTTTTAGTTACAATAGTTACTGTTAAAGACGGGACGATTGTGTGTCGAAGTATAGTTACCGCAGGTGGGCCGCGAGTCGCCGCCGCGGCGCAGCTGGCCGGGCTCGGGCGGCTCGGGCGCGGCGGGCTCGGCGGGCGCGGGCTCCGGCGCGGCCCGCGGCCGCTGGCGCACCGTCCTCGGCGTGCGCCGCGCCCGGCCCGGCCCGCCGCACGCCCACGTGCGCTTCGCTGCCGTGTCGGACGTGGGCACCGGCTCTATGAAATCGGCCGCGGGCTTTTGACCTGAAAAAGGTGAATCGTTAATTTCCAATTCAAATACTTTTACTTGCAATAACGCTAGTCCTTTTCTTGACACTGACGATCAATATACTGTATAGCTTACGATTTCCAGTGATGTCTGTGTCTTCGATAGTTAGCGCGCCAGGGTTATTTTATAAAACATGCAGTAGTAAACCGTACGTTGCACGAAGCTATTTAAAACTAACGGACAGTTCTATCAGCAACTGTTGTAAAAAAAAAATGAAACTATAATTCTTCATGTTCACAACTAAAAAGATCGCCAGTGCAGTCACTAAATTCTTCTACTTAGGGTGAAGCAAAACTCAAAGAAAACGTACCTAATTCCAAAAACAACCTAATTTTCAATGGGAAATGTAATGACAGATCCTTGTGATTAGGCCGAGCGATTCCCAGGCTCCTTCGAATCGCGTCAAAACGCCAAAACAAACGTTGACGATTATCCAAGAAGATTACGTGATCCAAGCTGTAATAAACACACAACTCACTGTATTTGGACTTGGGGGTGAGCCCGTTCATGCGCATCAAGTTGAGCAGCAGCATGTCGGCGTGCGCGTCGTCGCTGCGCGCCTCGGGCACGCCGTGCACGGCGCACAGCAGCCGGCTGATGATGTCGGAGCTGGCCGCCGCGGGCAGCGCGCACGCGCCTTCGATGTCGTTTTCACCTGTAAAACATGATCAACATCTCAACCTTTTAGACGAAACTGCAGACTGCGACGGTTTTGTCTTCGTCGAAGTTAAGCTTAGCTATTCGAATATACGAAGATTCATTTTTTCCGACCCCAATGACGGCTAGGACGGACCTTGACGTTGAATGGCTAAACCTGCCATGTCACTTTATCCGACATATGCAACTTTGGAGTTTAATAGTTTATTCGCAAAAAAGGTATTAAAGACCTTATTTAAGTCTTGCTGTATTCCGTGTTATATGTTACATTTAACGTTTAGAAAAACGAAGAATATTTTCTAAAAGTTTTTAGGTAGGTAGCTACTGTAATGGTATTTTATTTTTTATTTTTTTTTATGCAAGACTGACCAACGTTTGACCTCAGGTATAATGTAGTTAGTAATTTGTTGACACAAATACCTACATGTAATTACAACATAATTCCGCATTTACACCGATTTTGTCTAAATTATTCGTTTTTAATTCATGGCCACTTACTAAGCTAATAAAGCTCTTGGCCAAATTGTTGTAAACTGAAAGATTATAAAACAAATAATTAAGGAGTAAATATAATTCTTAGCATATCATTTCAAAATTATTTTAATCCTTGTGTATTGTAAAACACTTTTGTTTTTATTCCGAATCGATATCAAATTAACATAATTTACAATTTAAAGAAACAAATAAGCAACTAATGATTGAATTATACTTACTGAAGTGCTACTTCAATCGATCTATCAGACTATCCCAGTCCAGTGTTGAACACGGAGCTGCATTTAATCCAGCGACTATTATTTTGTAAAGTATAGGTCGATTCACGAGAGCTGGCACGAATGAAATGAATGACTGAATGAAAATGTCTATGTGTGTGTCACATCAACCAATAAAATAGTAGCACGATTGTATACCGATACAAGTGTCACTCATACAATGAAAGTTTCGTTCAATCCATTCGTGCCAACTCTCGTGAATCGACCTGTACTTTACGCACATTACACTAAATAAAACTTGTATGTAACATACAAAACTTGTATGTATGTTGTTAAATTTATTGCATTTATAACATTGGTCTCTTCGCCACTTGGAAAACAACTAATTCTTTATTATCCGACATGTCTCATATTAAAGAATAAATCTAATCATATGCCTCCGTCGGACAGTATTTTTTATATACCAAAGCCATGGGTAGTTTAATTTATTATTTCTACCGTTTGGCCTAGTCACATTCCCATTAGTATTGGTCTTAACAGTGATAATTGCTAGTAAATATGTCACCTCGCAGTTTAAAGCAGAAATCTATATATTTCAGCATTTATCAGCGTATGAGCACACTAAGGACTATAATATAACAATCAATCAGTCTCTTGGAAACACCTAAAAACAGTCATATAAAAATACGCATAAATTAATATCCCACGCGTTACAGGTTACAGTAATTATTAAAAGTATTTGAATACAAGAAGTTATAATTAACCAGTTTGGAGCAAAAAAGGACTACTTATTGTGACTCCCAACTAAATTAAATCATCATTGTCATAAGCATAAGTAACTAATGATTCCAGAATCATATAACTTTTTACTAGTGAAATATAATCGAATCAAACTATTATTGTAGAATCTACGAGCCTCAATGTAAATAACATGGTAACGTATGTAAAGTTGATTTTTGTGCTTTCTGCTGCAGCAAAAAGTTATGTGATTTTTCCTACAGTAAAAAGTCTAATTGCCTAAGGTTTACATTTATTATATAGCAGGTTTTGTTTGGTCACAGATCACCTCAACTAGTCTTTACATCCATAGTTGTCCAAAAGAGTAAACAACTCTAAGTTGAATTTATAGAATATTTTAAATCGTAATGTAAAACATCCTTGAAATTATTCGTTCTTTGCTTTGATTATTGTAGAAAATATAATTTTAAAATAACATATTTTTGTGTTTGTTCAGATATTGACTGGGTAAAGTGGTAAAGTGCGATAGAAGTATTTTACGCTTGGACATCTATGGATCAACACAGAGGCGGCGCATCGATGCAAGCGGGCTTTCCCGGCGTAACACATTCGCTGCGGAAAATAGCTAACATCGCAAGTGTTAACTAACTTTCCAGTTTGACAGTTTTCACTGGGGTCATTAAGAAATGGAGTCTTGTCTATGAAAAATATGACCCGCCCATTGATGTTAAGGTGAAATGGGTTTACAAGAGTACCGCGAGAGGGAGTATTAGGGCATAAATTTAATTTAATTTCACGCAAACAAATAAAGTGAATGTATTTGAAACAATCATATGTATGCCATATTATTTACCATTTTATTAATTTGCCTCGATACAACAAAATCGTAAAGTTAACAGTTTGTCGATTAAAATAGAATATCACGCTATTATTATTATATTTATAATTTGTTTTATTTTTGTTCCTCAGTTTTTACCAACCAGCCTCTACTATTTTTGAGTCTAAGACTCACTTCAGAGACCTGAGAGTAAGTTTTTAACGTAACTTTACGTCACGTACGCGTTTGCGTTTCCTATATAAATAACATTATCACTTACGCGTTCTTAACAGTAGTTTATCTACGTACATATCATAAATGCTCTAAAATGCGTCCAGAAACCGTAGGCAATGACCAGCATTACCAACCATCAGAAATTAAGAGAGATGTAATGTTAACATTACCTCCTGAAAACAGTAGTTTATACACTACTTTATCTACAAACATATCATCATAAGTGTTTTAAGATGGGTTCAGGAACCGTAGTGAAATGACCTGCATTATTAATAGTGCTACTTGTAAACATTAAAAAATCAACGAACAAAACAAATTACAGCTTGGAATGGCGGCGTATTTCGTATCTCAGTCAATTTTTTTTTAAACCATAGACAAGCGAATGAACTCGAGTGACAATAGAATAGGGATTCTATTGTCACTCGAGTTCAAATGTCGTTCGATTTATATTTAAAAAACATAACGAATTGGCGTTTCGTATCAATGACTGTTTTAATATCTATAGACACTAGAATAGACACTTGAATTTGACAGCTGTTCCTAATTTAAACTCAGAACCTACTGTTCAGGAGGTAGTGTGAACATTACATCTCAATTAATTTCTGATGGTTGGTAATGCTGGTCATTGCCTACGGTTTCTAGACGCATGTTAGAGCACTAATGATATGTACGTAGATAAACGTTTTTTTTACGTCAAAAGAAACTTACACTAGAGCCTCAGGATGTTAAAAAAATGCCAAAATACTAATGGGGGCGCAGAGGAAAAGTACCCGTTACCCCAAAGACGACAGCTAGGCCTCGTCAGTAGATGTCTTGGCAGAATCACATACATGGATTGTTGAGCCACTTGCCAGCTATCGTAATTAATTCATTCATTAAATTAGTAAGTAATTAGTAATTCAGCCGTGTAATGAATAACCGACGTCTCCCGATGTTGTGTCACGTCGGATTCGCAATACACGCCTGAGTTACGAACATACTTAAGTGACTGAACATGAACAACCAATGTAGGATGGCATTAAAGTAGCTGAAGCCTATCAACTTATTATGAATTTATGATATAAACCACTAAACTACAAAAGTAAAAAGCTAATAAAAGTCCAAAAATAAAAAGCATATGGCACTATAAATAATTATTTAAAAAAAGTACCGCCATTCGCACTGATACACCCCCTCGCTTCCTGTCGCTAAACCTATTACATCTAAACTTTACAAACCAATGTTTTTGTAGTCTCCGGGTTTCAAAGGCAATATTGAACAGGCTATAATTAAATGTTGCTCCAGAGCTACGCGCTTGCCAAACCTCGACAAGCCTATAATTCTGACTTCTGAATCTGCTTCAAAATATTGAGTTCTCTCTAAACCGATTTACACACAAACTATGTCCAAAACGCATAAACATGAACGCATAAACGTATGACACTGAGATAGAGCTTTGCGTCGACGTTATTTTTCGTTTTTGCCATAACCTTTATAACCTCTTTAGGTTATACGAACTATGAAATAATGCAACTAAAAATGTATTATATCGCGTACCCACATGAGCTTGAGCTTACATCCATACGACCCGCGTTCACCACGAATGAAGTAAACTGTTCGAAACTTCGGGATTTTAAGTTGTTTTGTTTCAAGAATAATTATGGCGGCAACAGAAGACCGAATATAATTTATATTAACTACTCGAATCAAATCCATATTAGTAAATAGTATAACTTTGTTAGTTATACTACTAAGTACTTTACTGTACTTAGTAGTATAACTTTTACCCTTAACAAGGCCCCATTACGGATATAATAATACAACAATAATTTAATTCACTTTTCTGTTGGTTAATGCATTGGAGAATACGTTAAAAGTAACTCATATTTTTAATAAGCACATGTTAAAATCAGTTGATTTTGTACCTTATTATTCAGTAACTTAGACTAAGGTCTGAGTAGACGCAAGAAGCGGAACGTTACAGGCGTTAAGCCCAATTCGAGCTGCCACTCAGGCGTTACACTGAGTAAGACTAAGTCAGATTCGAAGTAATCTTATGTGGTCGATAAATCTGGGTCCATAAGGCCCGTGTCAAGGTTTGGCAACCGCGCGTGGGGGGCACGTCTAGACGGTGTGCGTGCGGTCCTGCTGCGGGCGCTGGCGGCGCGCCGAGTAGGGCGCGGCGCGGCGGCGGCGGCGCGACGCGCAGTACACGCGGCACGGCCGCTCCGCGCACCAGCTGCAGCCCGACGTGCCCGTGCCCGTGCCCGACGACACGTCTGGAGGAGGGGCGGGGTTTACGGGACTGGCGACTCTAATGACTCATCCGGTGGCTCCCTCCGCGCGACGTGTGCGACCCCGTGTGACGGCCCGGGACGCTCGGAGCGGGCGTGCAGCGTCGCGTCGAGCTTCGGAGGCATGTGAGCAGCGCGCTGCGGCCGCTCCCGTACGTTTGCATTTGTTTAAACTGCACGCCTCACGCCCCGCCCTGCTGCACGCTTGATTCGAGCGTCGACTTCAGCGTTAGTATATAATCTGACATCCTTACTTGTCTTATCACGTAAACAAACGTGACGTCAAAGATGATGACTAGTGACTAGAAACACATTTATTGTGATTGCATTCAATGTATTTTAATTAACACCTTTATCCATGTCGATATTTTGTCACTCTCAACGATACGATGCAATTTAAACTTCGCAATGTCTGACGTTATTGAGGTGATTCGTTCGTTACTGCGATTATTGATGAAAATCTCATTCGAAATGATATTTTTCAGTGGTTATTTAGTTCATTTCAACACTGTGAGTTTCTTTAAGTAACCAACAACATTTAAGTAATGAGTATTGTGTAATTCCAGAGAAATGTCTTCGAGAAGTGTTTGTTTACATGATATGACAAGTAAGGATGAATAGACTTTAAGGCTTGAATTGACGCTCGAAGCGGAGCCTGCAGTGTAGCTTTGACCTTTCGAGGAATTTGAGCCACGTGCACTGCTATCATCCCATATGTTTACATTTGTTTAAGCTTGACGCCGCACGTCCCGTTCCGCTCACCGCCCATCACGAGAGCTCACTCGGGCGTTAGACTAACCCTTTAACGGGCGTGGGTATGTCAAATCGAGCTGCATGTCGTAAAAGATTTAGTAACAGGGCAATCTGTGATTGCATTAGCCGCTTGAATGAATATAGCCCGTTCAATATTACCTGGCAATTGTTGACTAATTCACATAAATAATGATGGATAAATTTGTCAACGCATGTTGTTACTAGGAGCACACACGACGAGCGAATAGAAGTGAGAAACCGGAAGATTCATCAGAGTTTTTGCTGTGGATGCATAGGATGGTAATTGGAATGGGAAAGGAATTGTAGTAAAATGTAAAAGGAAGGAGAGATTTACCTAAAATATACAAGTACATACGCTATAAATGTACAGGCGAGTACATAAATATGTATACCATTTTATATCTGAAGGGTTTAAACAAATGGATATATAAATATGAACTCGACTGTATATGTATATAATATTTCTAAACTCCTCTTACCTGACATCGTTTCTTCATCTACATCATTCTCCTCGTTGGAGTTCTCGTCGGCGTGACACGGGTTGTTCTCGTCCGTAAACACATCCAGTTCGCTGAACATCAAGTCCTACGAATAAAACATGCAGAATAAATATACAGTACAGAGATATTTCACGGATAATCTTATCCCTATTAACTCACCATCAAGGTTTTCGCATCGACCGGCTAACAAAATTTTGCGTGAAACAAGAATAAATATAAATATTTACGATATATATTTTATAAGACAATTTGTCTCAACTCAACAGATGTCTCTTTTAATCGAATCATCAAATATAGGTATATCTAGAATGTTGTTAATATGTGATCAATAGCAGTACACCCCGCTTATTATCTAGCAGTCTAACTTGGCTATGTCATTGACGATAATCTAACAGTTTGTTGCCGTGGTCCGAATCACTCTCACACTAAACACAGAGCTAACTGGTCTGACAGCTGGTCGGAATCAATTAGAATTCTCAATGTCACGAAAATGGCGTTTTGATTCGGACCAGCATGAGCGTGAGCGCCATCGGACCACCGCCAGCTATCAACATGACTTACTGCCTATGAATTGAAGGTTTTAAATAACAGATGTCAATTTGACGTTAGCACTCACAGCACCCATACCTGAGCACCGTGAGCGCTGTCAAATGACGTCATCAATGACGTGAGATTTTTGTAAGAATCGGTCCGATCGTGAGCGTGTTCAAAATGCGAATGGAACTGGCGCCGGCGCCGGCTCAGTGGTTTTTAAACTGGTTACATTGGCTACATGGTGTACCGACCCCCGCGTCGCTGCTGGACTCGGAGGCGAGCGGCGGCGCGGGCGGCGAGCGCGGCCGCAGCGCCGGTTCCGCGACGGCGAGCAGCTCCGGCGACGGCATGGACAGTATGTCACCGTCTACCATAGAGACAGAGTACACGGCTACATGGTGTACCGACCCCCGCGTCGCTGCTGGACTCGGAGGCGAGCGGCGGCGCGGGCGGCGAGCGCGGCCGCGGCGCCGGCTCCGCGACGGCGAGCAGCTCCGGCGACGACATGGACGCGCACAGCGCCGCCTCCGGGTTCGGGGCTCCGCCACCGGGACGGAGGCCACAGCTGGAACGATATCCGATTTTATTATGTACAAAACGGAATGGGAAACTTCAACGCGTCGAGCGAGAGCGGAATCTGCAGGTAACGCACCGGCTAGCTCGTCCTTGCGGGGCTCACGCGGCTCGCGCTGGTCGCGGGGCTCGCGGGGCTCGCGCGGCAGGCGGCTGGGCACGCGCGAGGGCGCGCGCGGCGGCGCGGCGGCGCTCAGCAGCGTGTGCAGGCTCACCAGCGCCATGCTGTCGGCGCCCGCCGCGCCCAGGGACGTCGCCGACCTGCACGCCGGCACCAAATATATTCTACGATACTTTATTTACTCATAAATATACGAAACTCAGGCTATTCCTCAGCCTCCGTTATTAGGTTACGCATTAATTGAAGTTGAGTTGTTTTAACAGCGAACAGCGTTATATGGACAAAGAAATGTTATAGAATTGAATAGTATACAGAACTAAATACTGCTTTTAAATATTACGTGATCCGGAGATTCTATGAATCTGGAGATTCACTGTACCTGGATGTGGAAGGCAGGTTGAGGGGCAGGCGGCGGTCGACGGCGTAGTCGCCGTAGCCGCACGCGCCGGCCGTCGACACGTCGTTGTTGCGAGACTCTTCAAACAATACCGGAGTCAGAGATCCTAATAACAAAAATGACTAGGTCTTTCAAATTGTTTCATACACACAGTCAATCCTCAGTTGTCCAAAGGCGTAAACAACGTTAAGTTGTTGATTAAAAATATAGACATAATAAAGTTCAGAGGTTAATCGTTCAATGCTATGATAAATTATAATTGAAAAAAAAAAATAACAAAGGGTAATGGTAATGTGCCGCTTTTTTCCACTAACAGATGACAGGCACAAGTATAATAATAAGTATATAACCTGGGCTCATGAGCCGCTGGCCGCTGACGCTGGCGTGCGGCGAGTACTTCCACTGCGCCGCGAACAGCAGCGCGTCGCTGACGGCGCCGTCGGCCGGCTTGCCCAGCGCCTCCGCGTCCGCGCCCGCCCCGCCGCCCGCGCCCCTCCGCCGCCCGCGCGCGTCGCCGCCATGGAGTTGCGCGACATCTCCAGTGACAGGCGCTGTCCGGAGCGGGATTAGTCGTAACATTATTGCGATACCAATCCAAAGTCTATCGAGTCGATATAAAAGTATAAGTGCTGACTGACTATTGTTACTAGGAACCGCTATGAAGGGATTTTTAGATATTCAACTCGTAAGGGGTTGAATATGGCGGTATGAATTCCGCGGGATCAGCTAGTCGATCCATTTCCTACATAAAATACTTTTTATTTTTCTTAAGTTGGATGTATTCCCGAACACATAGTAATTTAAACTAAATCGTTGGAAAACCATATATGAATACGTCACGCTTTGTGAGTATAGTTTCATTGAATGAAACCCTGACATTCGTTTATACATATTGAAATGTTATATTATGAGAATGAAATTTATATTTGGGACAGATTAATAAGTCAGAAATGACAAATAAAAGCTGCTAAAATGATAAATATAATTTCATTAAAACTTAACACGCACAGCAAGACACGCTTTTGCCATCGTTAAAATTATTAAATTAATTTGTTGTATCCTCCTAACACCCACCATACAAGTAAAATGCTACTAGAATTCGTTCTTTATAGTGTAAGAAATAAATTACAATTTATTTTGTGTCCAAATCGAACTCAACTCAATTCAACTCTGTTCCAATTTTATAAAATTCAAAATTCTTTAAAGTAATTAGTACTACAGGAAGGCCCGTGGGCATTACGAGGACATATCCAAAAAAATATAAATAATATATATAATACTTTGGATGCTTCAAAAACAGGAGTCTAAACCAATGGCAATGGCAACTGTAAGTACGTCAATATGTATATTACAAACTGATAGACAAATTACCTCTTTGAGATCGTTAATCTGCAGGATATGTTGGCTGCGCATATTTATCAGCTGATTGATGTACCACTGCTGGTCGCGGCAACGCTGGTAGAACGTCGGCGGACGCACTTGGAACCTGTCAGATATATACTAAAATGTCAAACAGTTTCGTGGTTCAGCGATTTAATCTGCTTAGTTCTAAAAATGTGACATTATCTATGATTAGGGACCTTCTTGTCGATGGCGCTTACGCCGTTGTTCAAGATGCCGCAATACAAACGCAACGCGGTTCGACGTAAGCGTCATCAACAATAAGGTTCCTTTTGCTAGATAATGCCACAAACCTCATTGGCGTGGTTTTTTTTTTTTTGTCAGCAATGGGTATCAGCTACTGACATAACTGATTTAAGTCGGCACCTATCACAAAAAAATCAATACCTGTGAGGATGTCTGACTGTAAGGCCGAACCGGGAAAATCGGTTGTAGCCACAACACTTACTAACCTACTACCGGAGTACGACTTACCTAGGTAACCTACTAACAAGGTAGTAAGAACCGTGTGGCCCTGGCAGTACTCAAAGTGTACAATATACATACCTAAGTATAAGGGTATCAGTGTCCGGGTTGAGGTAGCCCTCGCTGGCCAGCAGGTCGAGCCGGAAGAACCGGTTGTAGCCCCAGCACTCGCCGACCTCAAAGTCGGACGCAAACTCTCGCACGATGTTCTTGGACGGATCGCGGGACACTTGGTGGAGCATCTCTACTCGGTATTCATACCTGTGAATTATTTTGAAGTTAGCTGCTAGTTTCAGTTAGTCATTGTAGCCAAGATGATACAAGTCTTATTTGTGGGAGGCCTATGTCCAGCAGTGGACTGCATACGGCTGAAATGTATTTATGTATGTATGATGTATGCTAGTTTAACCTCTAGTGGTACACAGTTATCACTTCAATGAAATTTCGGGAATTTTAATTAGAAACAAGCACTTATAAAATTTGTAATAAAATTCTGATTTCTGAATTCTCACACTTTTTTGGTGTTAAGTAGAAAGAAAATATTGAAACTTAGGGATATAATTATAAGGGCGTTTTCACTTAACTGGTACACTATTAACGACTGGTTAGTAGTCGTCACAAAATTGACAGTCAGACGTAAACAAACAGAACTAAAATATGTATAGGACGGGTGTTTGGACGTTTGTTACTCAGTCACGCAATCACGGATTTACCTGAAAGTCGGCGTACAGATAGACAAAGATATGAATTAAGACATAGGATACTTAATATCCCGGTAATGAGTTCCCTTTGGATGTGACGCAGACAAAGTCGCGGGCTAAAGCTAATACACATACATGCTTATGCTTCTGACTACACAATAAAAAACCGATAAACAGCAAACACTTACTTGGAAGTCTCCGGCAAGCCAGCACTGAGCTCCAAGAACACGGACAGATAGTTCCCGCGCACAACCCCATTGCCGTCGGGGTACACCTTCAGCCGCCAGCACAGGCCGTTGACGTGGAGCGGCGCGGAGTACACCGGCGCCGCCGCGTGCTGCAGCTGCGTGAAGTTGGTGAGCGGGAAGGTGCTGCTGTCGTAGCTCGGGACGATCTCGCTGTTCAACACGAGCAAACTGTGCTAAGTTATTGTGGGAAAACTTCTTGATTATTACCAAGGATCATAGAACACAAATTCGCGTGGCCCTCATGCTGGCCAACGCACTAGCGCCATCTACGTTTGAAAGCAGTAGGTCTCGTTGTCAACTACATGATCCCATAGATGGCGCTGCGTCACATACATTTTATGAGAGGTAGGGCACAGCGTTGACCATCACGCTTGAATCTGGGGCAGCCCAACTGGGGAAGTACCTCCTCCATACAGAAGACCACAGCCATAATAGCACTGCCACCTTTCAGGTATGTAGTGTTGTGTTCCTGATAGTGAGTAAGGTACCCAGAGCTCCAACCCCCCTGAAAGGCCGGCAACGCGCTTGTGACTCCCCTGGTGTTGCTAGTGCCCATGGGCGACGGTAATTGCTTAACACCAGGCAATCCGTCTGCTCATTTGCCGCCTATGTCATAAAAAAAAATAAAAATACTGAAAGACAAATGGCCAGAATATTGAAAGAACGCGACTTTGCATAGTTATTAAGTCATTGTCAATCAATTGTATCTATGATCCTTGCTTATTACTTTTTATATGAGGTTTAACCTAAACGCCACATGAATGCGACATCATGAATTACACCTTCGTAAATTATGACAGAATACAAATGGCGAGTTAAATTTTAGACATGTCGATTTAAAGGTGAAAGGTTTAGTAAGAATAACATATTTAATATAAGATACCCGAAGCGAAAGTATATTGTAATTGTATAATGAACTTGTATTTGATTTCAACTCAAAGAACCCGGATACGGATTTACTGCACTATTCAATTCTTATTTTCCTTGTGGGCCGCTCACCATATTATAATTTTGTAAACATTTAATGATCTTTCAAACCCCCCTAGCGAACTTTATTCGCATTCCGTGGTAACTATTAAATTCTCTGCCTGTCAGAGCAGTGTCGGTCGAACAGTCTTTGATCGAAAATTCTAGATATCATTTCTAAATTGGGGTCCACAAGAAGGTAAATTGCTAGGATATCGTATGTTCACGAAATCCGCAACAAAAACGCCAAATCCATAGGGAGATAAATGGAGATATACCTAAATTCGTATCCACAAACAAAACCACGTCTCAACTTAAATCACCAAAAAAAATTAGAAATACATTATCTGTAGACGCGTTAGTGCATTTATTTCTAACAAAAACATATGGTTATTTAACCGTAAATTATAAATTTATCGCGTGTCATATGATAAATACTTAAGCAAGTCACCAAGACTGCTCGCGTCTACAGCATTCGCGGCCGACGCCCTAACCAACCTAATCGAGTTTTTACTTAGCCGTCTTTTAAGTTTTACATATTATGAACTTATAACTAATTACATAAAAGTTTCCTTAATATAATAACCTAATAACGTATGCGGAGTGAAATTTGGACAAAGTTTGAATAAATAAAATGTAAAAAACAAAAATCTAAAAAAAATATGTGTGTATGTCAATATCAAGTCTATATATCTGTCAATCAGTCTGGTAAGTTTCATAAGGATTGGATGTTTGATTTTGTAATTATGGTAAATAACCAAGAACGCCGTCGTAAAACTGTATGTAATTTCTACAGTATACATCCCCTATGGCCGAAATCGAAGGTGGTGGAATATTTTGTTCAAATGGGTGAGAGTCGAAGCACCATTTATAATATTTTAGCGTCTTTTACCTTAAAAACAACCACTGCTAGAAGGCCTGGTTCTGGAAATTATCCCAGCTTGAGCAAGTTTTCTGAGAGAGCTCGACTAAAGAAAATTACCGCCAGTCGTGTTGCTAAATCTTACAGAGAGCTCGGAAGAAAATTATAATGTGACGGAAAAACTGTCAAAAAATATCTTGAAGACATAGGCATCGATAAGCGGTGTAGAAAAATTAAATCCACCGTCTCCGAAAATCAAAAATCCACTCAGAAAATACGGCTGCGTAAATTGGTCAAAGAAATATTTTACGCCAAAAACAATGTGACTTGCGTCATGGATGACGATTTATATTTCACGTTAGATGGAAACGAGTGGCAAGGCAATTACTATTTTGAGAACACCAATGGTCCAACTGATGAAAACGTGAAATATGTTGAGCATACCAAGTTTCCTAAAAAAGTTTTGCTATGGCTTGCCATCAGTCGACGCGGAATGTCCAAGCCGGTGTTCTTTGAATCAGGTTTAGCTGTGAACGCCGATCGCTACATAGAGCGTTGTTTGCCATTAGTGCGAGATTTAATAAATACGAGTCACAGAGGAGAAAATGTTGTGTTTTGGCCAGACTTAGCCTCAAGCCATTATTCCAAAAAAACACTTAGCAAAATGGCGGAGCTAAACATCCCATACGTACCGAAGACATCAAATCCACCTAATGTTCCGCAACTTCGCCCTATTGAAGATTTTTGGGCAAATCTAAAGGGGCGAGTATATTGCAATAATTTTCGGTCCATTAATGTGCAAAGCTTGATTCGTAAATAAAAATTGGAGTTGAATAAAATGCCCACATCTATGTTTTCGACAGCGATGGACAAAGTTCCTCAGAACTGCCGTAAAGCATCTCGCATGGGAGTAAACTTAATTTTACATTAATCATTATTAGGTACTTTATTATAAAAACATAACTATAAAAAAAAATAAGGGTGTTTTTTTTATTTAAAACAACATTGCACTTTGTCCAAATTTCACTCCGCATACGTTATGTTCAAACCTCGTTGCACCGTCGATACCAGTTACATACATTTATCGATTTTCTTTACATTTGCGTGACAACAGGATTTTGTTCGCGAGTATTCAATTAGATTCTTACGCACGCAAGTCTCGAGACAAGTGTCAAGGTCAAGAGATAATATTAGACAAATTTGTATGAATATTATAGCTATTCGTTTTCGGTGATACCTACTTGTACATTGTTTATAATAGTTAATATCTGTTTGGCAATAGCGAGGTTAACCACGTTTTGATATAATCACCACGTTTTTTTAACGCTACTAATAATTATTTAAATAAAGCATTTTAGCTATTGTAAGCACAAACTATTTTTAAATGCGTTTGTCCTTCGTAGCATTGATAGTGTTAACCTAATGTTTGTATTCATCAAATGCTGGATATTTTCAACTATCGTAACCGAAGCCTAATTTCGTCACCCTTCGCAACAGCCCGGCTAGCTCAGTCGGTAGAGCATGAGACTCTTAATCTCAGGGTCGTGGGTTCGAGCCCCACGTTGGGCGCATATTTTTTACCGCTTTCAATTAACACATATTTTGAATATACTCGTTTATAAATAAAAAAAAACATGTTTGCATTCTTTAAAAAATATATATTAATTTAAAAACCTCTTTATAACCTGCTTACTTCGTTTTTTTTGTAGCATAACAGATTAAGTTAAAAAAAAAAGTAATTATATGCGACCAACTTCGGGGTCTTTCCAATAAAAAAAAGTATTAGCAAAATCGGACTACTCTGTAAAAAATGTTATGCGTAGTCATACCTAATAAAAATATATACGCGTCACAATGAGAACCTCCGCCGTTTATTCGCCGGTTAAAAATCAATGTATATATGAAAATATTACATGCTTACAAGCCTCAATATAATCTTTTTTTTTTTAAGTCTTCACTTGGATTGATAATACTCATATATTTAAATAATCAATTGTTGTAGCACAAAGAAATCAAACAAGGAAGGTTACCCCATGTGCTCAATCCCTAAATGCAAATTTCGTCCTATCAGTCACCAGCCCGGCTAGCTCAGTCGGTAGAGCATGAGACTCTTAATCTCAGGGTCGTGGGTTCGAGCCCCACGTTGGGCGAAACTTTTTTACGAGTGAAAACTATTTTTAAAACATTTTTAGTTAGTAATTTATATTTTTGTTAGGTAATAGTTATAGTAATTGATGCACGCGATAGCGAGAAAATCCCGTAGTAATAAAAATACCCAATACACACGTTTGACTTCAGGTTTGGCCTATGAATGTTCCAGGGTTCAATCCCAGTAAAGACATTTATTTGTGTGATGATCACAGAAATTTGTACCTGAGTCATGGCTATTTTTTAACAATATAAAATTGTGAATATGAACATCCAATATTTATTAGGTCTGTCACATGTTTAGCTCACTACACCACACAGTATATATAAACACAGCAACACTCTTAGCTGTACATCATTGGACCTTATGCCTTATATAATAAGGTCCACCAATGTACAGCTAAGAGTGTTGCTGTGTGTACCTAGACACTGTCCAGTAGACTTGGAGTGTAATGTAGTGAAATTACACATTTAGTATGCATAATGTTTACTAGTCATCAGGGGCCCACTGCATAACAATTTACAACTAATAATATTAGCGGATCTCTCTGTATAATAAAAGGAATTGCAAAGGGACTTCCACTAATACTATAAGTTACCAAATTTTATACAATAGGACCCAGGTCATCACTAAGATAATTGGCTTACCTGTGAAAATCTGCCGGCACGGGCGCCGTGACGAAACTCGCCATCGGCTTCTTGCGCACCTGGTGAATCATCTTGGACAAGTCGCTACTCTTGGCTATTAACTCAGACCTGGTGAAAAGAAACTGAACCTTAACACTAACGCTACCCATATAACACGATACGACAAAGTCGAATTATACATTTAGAATAGGGATATAACTCCATAGTGGATAGAATCCTAAGTTGCGTGACCTACCATTGGGGTACTCGAACGTTTGTTTATATTAATAGGCTACGAGTGTAAATCCTAGAGAACTGTACCACTGCGTTAAATAATTGGATTAATTAGTCATATTGTGATACGAATGTAATGTCTGAATAAGGTAACAGGAATTTTTATGTTAATGTTATGAGTCTGCATCCGCATTTTAACTACATTAATACAGTCCTATGTTAATGATAGTGAATGGCGGACTAACATATATGGAAGATTTCATTATGAGAACACTAAACAGATGATAAAACGTAAATATTTCCATCATCTCTTTACTAAATTATTTTGTAGCCTATTACTATTTATCTTTTAAACATTAAAGACGGGAAAACACGTCCACAGAAGATGTTTCCTAGACACCAGAACGCGTAGCGTGGTTATCGTTTATCGCGTTATCCGTCACATTCGTGCTCTCAGACTTGTTGGAGCGTGATAGGTATTGTGACAAGTGATAAAAACCAGACTATATTAGGCTAGCAGGACGTCATATGCAACTTATCTATATCACACTGTGCCATGTTAATCGTCACGTCGTCAGTTTTGAGTTAGAGAGCTCGGCAGTCAAGCTAATAATCTAATACGATAATCTTGTAAAATCACTACAATATATGCAATATTTTCAAACCTTGCCTCATATCTCATGTTACTATAGTATTTTTATACAAAGGCGTCCAAACGCGTAAATAAACATTTTATCGTACTTTAAACCTAGATTACACAGTCACAACAGTTTTAATTATAATATCTACAAGAAATGGTCTTTCAAATAATATTATGCACAATAATTACAGCAACAGCAAATTATCTCATTTTTTTCTTATTTCAAATTTAAAAATATTTTGTTTACGTTTTGACAAGTAAGGATGAGAAGTTCTTATATGTGATAGTACCTAGTGCTAGCATGTAGCTGATGCTCAATTTCCTGCAGCAGGTGCTCTAGCTGCTCCGTCTCCTGGGTGAGGCTGTTCTTCTGGCCCATGAGCGTGAGCAGCTTGGCCTTGAGCGCCGAGTCCAAGCGGGAGATCATCAGCTCAACAGCGTTGCGGATCTCGCGGACTCGCTCGTCTTTCGCCGCTCGCACTGATTCTACATTGCGCTCCTGAAGAAATGCAAGATGAGAGAAGATTATTAGTAAAATTTATTGTAACATAGATATTGATTGTAGATAAATATAATAAGATCTATTGATGTGACCACAAATTTACCGCTCAGATGCCAAGTCACCAAAATGTTGAAACTGAAGTTCAAGTTTATGCATGCAAGTAGGTCTCATTTGCTCTGTGATCTATGACCTACATATAAGTTGTTGGCGATGGACATGCAGTACCGATGTATGATTTGTTGGCATCGAAAAGGTTAATCCATTTTGTGACTAATTTGGTAATGATTTCAGAAAAACCAACGTTGCGGCAACCGAAGACAATATTAAAAACCAAAGGGTTACATAATTTCACGACATTTCACTGAACATCAAGTATTTAAGTTTTTTAAAACACCCTGGATGTTTCTGAAATATTTTTGAGTAAATGTCATTGTTGTTACAATTTATATTATTATCAACTTAGTGCTTTAAAAAACTAAACTTTCACACTGCTGAATCAATGAATGTGCCAAATGTGAGTAAGATTGTGCATGCACCACACAATGCATTCACTAAGGGGGTCACAGGGTCAGTAAGAGTAGCTGCCTCTGCTCAATGTTAAAACAAAGTATTTGCAAAATATGGCTTGTGACACTTTTGCTAACTTTCATCTATAATGACTAAATTAGAATTTTATTATAGAATCTTGTTTTTTTAATTATTTAGTGTATTAAATAAATTAACAAATTAACCTTTAAAATAAACATGATATTCAGTGGAATGATGAATGTATGACAATTTTCTATCCATTTAAATGGAAATTAATGTAAATTCCATATGGAATGGAATGAAAAGGATCCCAAACTGTAACACAGTTCTTAAATATTTTATAAATTTTATATTTGAGGCAATATATTAATATTCAGTTTATATAACTATCTTGAGTTGGGGCCAAAATGTGTTTTGATGCATAAATTTTGACTTGACATTATACAATTTTTACTTTCACTAAACTAAACGAAAATCGGGCACTTTAAATATGTTCTTCATTATATGTTTTCAACATGGTTTTTAAGAAACCCATCACACAACAACATAATTATATTTTTAAATAAATAACATGATTAACAAATCGCTTACTACATCTTGCACCAAACTAATCAGCTCCATAAGTCTCCGTCTTAATTGAGAAACCTCATCGCGGATCTGGGTCACATGTTGCTCGTAAACTTCCTCCAGGGGTTTAAAGGTATGGCCAGAGTGGGTGCCACCCCACAGAGCGCACTGGTGGCAGATGCACCGCCGGCATGTCCAACAGTACACTGTCAGTTTTTCCTGATGTGTTGGACATCTGAAAATACCATAAACAATTTTATAAATTATTTGATATAAAAAAATACAGTATTTAAAATGTTAATATGTTCTTTATATCTAATCATATGACTCCATTGAGAAATAGGTTGGTAATTAATAAAAAACTGCGATAAAAATATATCCATTCATTAATTAACATCTGTTATCACTTTTTGCAACAATAATGTCCAAATGTGACTGCGCTATAATCTTAAACAATACGTAATTATTATTTATTTAATACCTCACTAAGCTAAGACATTAACTTAATTATAAACATAATTATTTACTTTTGAACTAGTAATTATCAAACATCATAATCTAAAAAGCATAATACTTTGAATTCCAATTAGGTTTCATTTTTTTACATTCCTAAGAAGGTCAAGGATGAAATAAACGCAATTCCTTTCACACTAACAATAGATTGCAAATTTCTCCATAGCAACAAAAATTGTTTACTAACCTGTCTCTAAAGCTCTCCCTCTGGGTGGCGGAGTTGGTCTGTTGCATGGTCTCTATTTGCTGCGTGACCTCCTCAACCCAACGGCAGTTGACCAGCTCATGTAGGTGGAGGGAAGCGCGGCAGTGAGGGCACTGCGAGCGCTGCTCCGTCAGCCAGCGCCGCACGCAGGCATAACAGCACAGCTTTGAGCAGTGCGGACACAGGTGCGCGTCCACCAGCTTCTCCATGCAGATGAAGCAGCGGAACACCTCCGCCAACGTCTAAAATTATATTTAAACTCGCACATCACATCCCCTAACTGTTCATCAATATCTAGGCCAACAATTACCTCCACAATCTGCTCCTCGCCATTTCCATTCCCTTTGTCTCCCCTCGAGGCCATATTTAGGAGTTTACTTTCCTTATTCCGGATCCAAACGGTTCTTCACCATAATTTAGACATTCATTATTATACTATTGTTCGAAAAAAACAATTAGACATTTCACAACACGTTCGACAACGAGTTCTTACGATGCAGCACGAAAGGAACCGAGAAACAAACCATACCAACTATACTTCCGTATTCGAATCCCAATAGAATCAAAATAAAAACAAAAAGATAATGTTGCCATACTCAACAGTGTAGTTTCCCTTATGTGTCAGCGGCGTACCGCAAAAATCGATATACGTTAATTTCGGACGATTATCTCTGTCACTCTCATGACGCCTTAATTGGTGTAAAAGAGAAAGATGCTCGAAATATACTAATATTCGTGGTCCCGGACCAGGGTTCTACTACTGTTTATCAACATGAAACAAGACATGAAATGAGATTGAGATGAGAGAAGAAAGTAAAATTAGTCATATGTTATCCGTCTAGGTGGTTGCTAGGATGAGGTATGATAAGTGAAGGAAAATTTTAAGCGCAAAACGATAATTGCAACGTCAAATCAGGGAAGATAAATATATGAGATTATAAGCTCGCTATGCTATAATTATAATTATTATAATACTACTTGAACTATTTGATTGCTTTGTGGAATCTAGTCACAAATCTAGTGCCAACATCGGCCATTTGTGCCATCTGTGGAGGCCTGTAACATGGAAACCATTTTTTTCTGTAAGTTGGTACTAACGTATTTGTATGATTTTTACAAAATATAAATGAAGGATTATGTGTCACCAATTTTGTGACGTTTTTCTTATCGTGTTGCCCTCGTCCTTCATGATTACCTAAATAACCTCAAATGTTTATAAAATCAATTTATTCTATAACTTTTGTAAAAATTGATTACAAAAACAGTATTATATAACATCTTAACTGTCGCATAATTCTTTATAAGTAAGAAATGTTTTTATTTATAATCAAATAAATTGTGAGAGTTAATCTTTTTAGTGTGTACCATCGTTATGTTTATTGATTGGGATTACTGTTATTGTGTAATTAACTGAATTAATTATTAGTAACACATTGCTATGATCGTAATGTACATTCGTTATACTATATCGTTGGAATACCGAGAATACTTCTGTAGTAATGTGCTTACTGTCGTACACTATCTGTGATGTCTGAATGGGTTTTGTTTTTCAGGATGTTGACGTGAAGAATCGTTAAATAGGGCAACATGTCTTATATAAAGGTGCTGCATTGCACCTTCTGCATTAAGCATGGAAGTTATGCCGGTATTTCTGCCAAGTCTATGCTCATAAAAATGGGTGTAAGTAATATATATCACTAACAGAAAAAATAAGGGTCAGGAGCAAGAAAATGATCTCTGAATCTGCCTTTATCCTCTAGCCGCCTAGAGATCAAAACTAGCCAGGCCAAATGCAACTATGGTTTGTCATAATTAAAATTCAAAATGGCATTCAATGGGAGACCTTTTTATAGTTCTCCGGGCGGCTAGAGGATATAGTTCTCTCAAAACTTGCAATGTAAAATAAGGAAATATGAATATAAGATTCAATTAAGTACCACATTTTATCTGAATACTTGCTATAAGTGTTTGGTTTACCTGTTTATTTATCCTGTCTAACATTCAATGTACAGTCAGCGTCATATAACATCCAACATTGAGAGGTATAGTAGCATCCAAAGTAGTCAAATAGTTCAGTACGCCATACAAATTATATGGTGTACCGAACTTTTTGAGTATTTTGGATGCAACCAACTATATGACACTGATTGTACTGTAAACACACGTTTCCAAACAACTTAAACATGTAACTTGAATACACCATTATGAACACATTACACTTTTGGAGATGGACTCACTTGAACTAAGAACGAATCAGATGATTTTATTAAATATTTGTTTGTATAATTTAAAATGTTTGTATGATATGTTCCGGCTATGTCCTTAAACTACATCCAACATTGAGAGGTAGGGCACAGCAAAGTACCGTCACACTTCAGTCTGGAGAAGCCCAACTGGGGAAGTACCTCCTCCTTACTGTAGACCACAGCCATAATAGCAGTGCTACCTTTCAGGTATGGAGTGTTGTGTCCCAGAGCTCCTACAACTTTTAGGGTAGGCAACACGCATATGAATCCTCTCGAGTTGCAGGCATCCATAGGCTATGGTAACTCCTAACTATCAGGCAGGCCGTATTCTTGTTTGCCACCATTGTTGTATTAAAAAAAATGATACCTAAAACTCTGATGGGCTTGGCTTGGTCACTTTTACTTGAGTATTTTCATCTCATTTATTTCTATTTACTATTTAATTTTGATTCCAGAATGGCGCCATATCACAGCAACTAGTAAGAATTTCAACATCAAGCAGCTGGCAGAGTAAACTCCCACTTACAACACAAAGTCAGACAGCAGTTCCTGCAAAGAAGGTTAAGAATGAGGACACCCGTGTGTGGAAGGAGACTCCGGCTCATGACAGGACCAATAATCTTGGCCAGTACTGCATGATGCTGTCAAAATTTAGGTTAACATGTAAGTTCTGTTTTTAATTCTATATCTATTTATATATAACAATTGTGTCTCTTTTTTTAAAAGGAATAAGATGATGAATTTCTAACAAATAGAAATTATTATTTTTTAATTTGGGGGGGCTTGGCATATAAAATGAAAGATGCCATATGTATTTCAATTTCAAATGTGCAAACCAGAATGAGATGAGCATGCCCCACCAGACTCCATATATATCTATGATGAATTTTTGATTTCCATTGTTGGAATTTGGAATTTAAATATTAATATAACATATTGCATTCAAGATTTATTTACAAATAACCTTTAAGAATGTCTGAGCTCATCAAATTTTTTATCGGTTCCAGCTCTAGTAGTAATGACGTCAATGGCAGGCTACGCGCTGGCGCCCGCGCCGTTCTGTCCAACCACATTCGCGCTGTGCGCCGCCGGCACCGGGCTCGTCTCTGCCGCCGCCAACTCCATCAATCAATTCCACGAGGTGCCCTTTGATGCGCAGATGTCCAGAACTAAGAATAGGGTGCTTGTCAAGGGACTGTTAGAGTAAGTTTGTTTTATTAATTAACCTTTTGACCAGGGACCGGACAACCCTTTCCGCGGCAAAAGCCATTAAAAGGGCAACCCACACGGCTAACACATTGAAAGACTTACCAGTTTGAACTGCTAGCCCATACCGTACGACTAAGCCAAACATAAAACTTACCCTTTACAATCACTAACTGCTATCCTTTATGCCTTGCTATCCCATAAAAAGGGTTACCCTTATTACTTAGCGCTTTTTATAAAGCTTTCCCTTAGTAATGTCGTAGTTAATCCTTGCGTGAAAGAGACAGGTTTAGTATATGTCTACACTAGTGTTCGAAAAGCGCGCGTACATAAAATCAAAGAAGTCAAAGAAAACGCCAGATCACAGCAATATGTGCTTTATTAACAAGGCAGACGATTTCAATTAGCACGCTTGTATGTAAAAGGGAAGCTGCAGTGTCAACTACTCCCTAAGATGTTACAAGTCATATTTGAGGGATGCCTATGTCCAGCAGTGTACGATCTACGGCTGAAATAATCATGATCTTGTCATATGCTGGAAGAAGTTATAATAATGATGTCATAGTACTGAAGTTATTTTTTTCTAGGCCATCACATGCAGCGGGTTTCGCAGCAGTCACAAGCGCCACCGGCCTCAGTATGCTGTACTTCGGCGTCAACCCGCTGACGGCCGCGCTGGGCGCCGGCAACCTCATACTGTACACGTCGGTCTACACGCCGATGAAACGGATGTCCATACTTAACACTTGGCTTGGATCTGTGGGTTAGTATGGCTTGATTCCTATAATATCTTAACTCTTGTAACACCTTGTATGGGTGAATTATTTACACACCTTGTGTGGGTGAATTTTAGTTAGGTTTGATGTACTATTTTGATGAATTTAATCGAAACAGAACTATAACAGAGAATTTACCATGTAGTAGTGGGGTACTAAGATATTATGTACTAGGGTTTTTACTAGTTATTTCGAAGTTACTCTGTGACGCTGGAGTTTGCAACTGTGCCGAACGCCTTAATGTCTGTGTTACGAGTATATATATTACTGGTAAAAATACCGACATGCTAATGACGAAGTTTCGGAACATAGGCAAGTGGATTACGGATTTATCAAGATAAAATTAAAAAAAACAATGGTGTTAATTAATACAAAAAGGTCACTTATTAATTTTTTGGTACATTACTGTGAAACTTCCTATTAATCAAATGTCAGTTGTTTAAATTATCGACGTTGTTCTTTCGTTAACTGATTCTCCTTAACAGATCAAAAAATGTTCAAAATGCCTTGCGGTTAGGCTACGTTTTCAACAAGAATATATCCGTCCCAAAAAATAACATTAGATCAATTCACTAGCCAATTTTTATTGTGTATTATTCAAATTTATGCAATTGAAATGAATATGTTTTTAGCTTACCTATCTTATTATTTATGTATCAGTTTGTTCCACCGTTCCTTGCAATTATATGTGATAGTTTTTAAGTAATATAGGAAAACGTTAGGCCTAAGGTGACGGCACCAGTAATGGACATGGAACCAATCATGAACATTAGTGCTTATTTCAAAGGAGTAACTTTGTGATTTTTGAAATAAGAACTAAGTGTCCATCATTGGTGCCTGTCAGCTTAAAGTGGCCGACATTAGTGCTATTACCTTAATCTATATCCTCTGTCCTATGATTTTTTGTTTATGGCTGTTTGATTTCTAATTAAATTAAAAAAAATACTCCGGTGTATAATAACAATGAATGGCGGCAGTGGGCGCGATCCCGCCGCTGATGGGCTGGGCGGGCTGCGCGGGCGCGCTGGACGGCGGCGCGCTGCTGCTGGGCGCGCTGCTGTACTCGTGGCAGTTCCCGCACTTCAACGCGCTGTCCTGGAACCTGCGCCCCGACTACTCGCGCGCCGGCTACAGGATGATGGCCGTCACCGACCCGGGTGAGCCCCACACTCCATTCCACTATACCCCGACATAAAAGAGTAGATATTGAAAAGTGGCAACACTGTAGTGTCGTCCCTTATTTCTTAGATCGATTTGAAAGGGATGACACTACAGTGCTGCCACTTTTTAATTTATACTCTTTTATGTCGGTGTATACGTTCTCATACTTTTCAGACAGTTTCTCGACTACATCATAAAGAATAATGGAACTGTATTGGTTAGAAGTTCTAACTTAGAACTAGTTAGAAAGGTCTCGACGAGTAATTGTTAAGGTTTTGGCTATCTTGTGCTATACGCGACGTCTGACGTCAGCGTCAACGTTCCTGAACAAAAAAGGCGCCAACGTCGACGTGTGAGAGAAACCACTGCAGTACATTTCTATAGACAGCGTTGTGACGCAGACGCGGTTAGCGGCCGAAAGCATTTATAGGAGAACATAGCCTAACCATGCAGAGACGCAAGATGCAATCAGCTAGTGTGTTCCAAAAATATATTTAAAAACTTTTTTTGCGATCCAGTTTATGTATTTTCTTAATACTTAAAGTTCAATTTAGCCATTGTCTAAAATTTTAATGCAATCTTTTTTCATAGGGAAACGGTCCAAATCCCGTTGCAAATTTAGTTATATACCTACATAAAGATAAAGATAAAAGATAAAAAACATTTATTTGTGACAACACATATACAAAAACAATGTCAAACAAAGAAAGAAAAAATAATACACCTGGTGTGCATCACAAAATGGACTCAACTCAGCATATTGCCAGCTCAGGAGCCAGCGCTGATCTTCCGCTGAGCCCATTCGGTGATGCCACGACAGATAACACACAAATTTACCTACACAAAACATACTTACAAATTCATAATTATAAACATAAAAAAACACAAACATAAAAAGAAGACTAGGTACAGAAAACAAACACATAACTTTCCATGAACGCGACCATAAATGACAGCGCTTACTCTGCCCGCCGCAGCCAGCGCCAGCGACAATTTGAGACACTAAACTGACAGCGAGCAGAGCAAGAACTGGGTCACTGGGTTAACCTAAATTAATTGAGGTTATCATGGTCGCCTCATGGAAAAGCAAAAAAACAACATGTAGAATAAAACAAACAACAAATATTGCGACCGGAATCATTACAGCCACATACGTTAAGCACGGCACGGATTACATAGTGAAACCGGCTCGGGCAACGGCGATGATAGACTGCAAATGGATCTAACCTAAATAATAATTAAAAAATGTTATACACATTAGGTAGTACAAGAATCACATTGTCGCGGAAATGGATGAAAAATTGCATTATTACTCTACTCTTGCATTGAAGCACTGCACTTTTGGGGTAGATTAAGAGAGAGCCGAGTTATGACACGAATATTGTATATCTACGATAGCTTAACTAGTTTTTTTCATACGAGTACTGTCCCTATACCTCGTTTTTTTAAGAATAATAACGGTCGTAAATAAGATTTAATATTCCATTGTTAACGTTATAGTGAAGAAAAAAGAATATCACAGATTTTTTTTTTCCTAAAAATCGTACGACGTCGACGATTTTTCTAATCCTAAAATAACGAGCTCTCTGTGATTGAGTGTCTATGTTACACCAGTGTTATGATTATGACCCAAAAAATTTGACGAGTAGCTTTTTGTCTAAGTACTGTTACTGACTTTAATTGCCACTCATACAAAAGATACTCACACGTTAGACCCAGAATTGTCCAAAGACAGCTTTGTTCTTCGTTCATAAAATCCAATGATATTGTTTTGTTACAGCACTATGCAGGAGAGTGGCGTTGCGCCACACCGGCGTGATCACCGCGACGTGCCTCGCCTCCTCCTACTTCGGCGTCACCAATACGTGGTTCGCTATAGAATCGCTGCCACTCAACGTCTACTTTATGTACTTAGGTAGGTTGTCATTGGTAATTGAGACTTATTGTTAACTAGATAGAGACAAATATAAACTGCAATGTGGTTCGCATCAGACTCACTGCAGTCTTGTTTATGGTTCCTTTGACTGTCGGTAGTCTTTATGCCTTTACAATTGGGACTACTAATGGTCAAGTAACGATGTTGTCGATAGTTTAGGACCCGGGTATGTCCTTAAACTACGTCCAACGATGAGAGGTAGGGCACAGCGAAGTACCATCACGCTTGAGTCCAGAGAAGCCCAACTGGGGAAGTACCTCCTCCTTACAGAAGACCACAGCCATAATAGCACTTTAGCCTTTCAGGTATGTAGTGTTATGTTCCTGATGGTGAGTAAGGTTCCCAGAGCTCCAACCCCCTTAATGGTCGGCAACGCGCTTGTGACTCTCCTGGTGTTACGTGTGCCCATGGGCGACGGTAATTGCTTACCATCAGGCAATCCGTCTGCTCGTTTGCCACCTTTTGTCATAAAAAAAAAAAAAAAGTACTTGGGGCTTTTGAACCAATCATACGAGTTAGATACTGGTTAGGTAATGAGATTTTTATCGTTGAAGTCTAGAAGGGCCCTAGTCATAAATAAGTCTAACACGTGTCGTACACATATATACTTATGTTTCGCGTCATGTGATGTCTATAATACATGTCTGAATGTAGTGTAACTAAACAATGACCCAAGTTCCTTATCGGCGTTTTGCCAATAGCTCGGGGTAGTCGTTGTTTGCCAAGCTGCGTGGTAGTGGCCGATGCTCGTTATTTGCTTAAAAATTCGTCATTCATCACTTTGAATAAATTACGGATGTATGTATAGGATGGTTATAATACTAGTAACACACGTTCCGATTTGGCTGGAGCCGACCGTCCGACCACGACCAAAACGGAAAGTTTGTAGGGCGGTCGGTCCAACATAATTATTATTATTACTGGTTGGACTTGGTCGCCTCGCCGGCGCATCCGACAAGCCGACCGTCCACCCAAATTGGAACGTCTGGTTCGTAAGTATTACGGAAAATATGGCTCATTTGCGATCTTCAACAAAGGTTCAAAAGTCAACGCTTTTCCTCTCGCGTCAAAATGTGACGTGTGCCAATGTCTCCAGTAGTGAAGAACGAATATAAACCTTATCTGTTAGAAGGAAAATTGCTTTGACAGTGTCCGCCATAGTTGTAGGTGGCGTATTAGGCACGACATCACGCGACCACTTTGGAGGTTCTTGGCTTTTAAAAATACCTACTTAGATATGTTATATCACAGCGAAAGGAATTAGCAATATAAATACGACTTCATCAATAAAAAGATTTTGCCGTAATATCAATAAAGTCCAACTGATTTGTATGTTTCTTTTGTTTCAGCCTATGAATTCTACAAAAAATCCGATAGCGGTAGTTCTAGAAAACTGTTCAGGTTTTCTCTCATACATCTACCAGCGCTGATGTTACTAATGTTAGTCAATAAGAAATATTGGAGCGCCGGGGAAGGACAGGAGCAAAAGGAAACCCTGAAAAATATAGATGTCAATAAATTGCCGGGGATCACGGTGATACCACGAGGGCCGGTCGTAGCCGCTCAGGAAACTGAATTAGATAAATAAGAACACGGGGTTTTTAGTTACGTTACGAATACATTTATACAAAATATAATTGACGTGGTGTAGTTTTACACCGGAATGAAATGACGTCATAACTGTAAATGAGATTAAGACAAAAAGGCTATGCTGAAGCCGCTTCGCAAGGCAATTATGCAAGTTATTTATCAGGACGAATTGATATTTAATCTTGCCATATACAGTATTTCTTCGCTATAGAAAGAGGTGGATGACATTATTGTTACAAAGTGTAACAACTAGTCACCTGCGCCGGGAACACCGCGCGCGAACATCAAAGTTCGTATGTTTCGAGCATCTTTCTCTTACTCGATTTCAGGCGTTATGAGAGTAAAAGACAATCGTCCGAAATTTACGAATTTTCGTGGTAGCGCCGCAGACTACAGAGCAATTAAAAGTTAAACCTAGAAATTATTTTATTCTTGTAAGTCCATGATGCCAGATTGTATTTGGACCATACTACTAAATCCCGTGTTCTATAAATTATTATTTAACTACATGGCTGTAGAAAGTATTTTCATGTAAATAATGTACAATTAATTATGAGAATTTAGAGTGCTTGTGATAAGTTAATAAATCAGTTAACGAGATTTGTTGAACTAATTTATTGTTATTTATTTTTCGCGCGTCAATGACAGAAAAATAAAACATGCAGATAATAAAATCTTACATTTATTTCAAGTGTTTTCATAAATTAACGTAATGGAATCGAATTGATCTACATACATACAAACAGGCAACCTGATTTTGAACATACAGACGGACATGGTTAACTAACAGTAAAAATTAAGTAAGCGAGTCGTGCGCAGATGTGACCGGGGAACTCCGCTACTTTGCTTCTTATTTCCTGAAACAAATAACATGACGTCACAATTGTGCTTTACTACGAGAGAAGAGACCTTAAATTAAATGCTAGGGGGTTAGAATGTCTGGGTTATCTGTATGACCCAGAGATTGGGGAAATACGGTTTTGCATAGATTTCCTGTTGACACTAGTTGAGCTTATGGGGGTGCTAGTTATGTGATATATATATATTTATATTACCGAACATCTTATACAAATAGACCGAACGGTATGGTAAGCGAACATCTACCTCTCATACAAATAAATGCCCATATTGGGATTTGAACCTAGGACCGGCGGAATTATAGGCAGGGTCACTGCCCACTAGCCTAGACCTGGCTTCATAGTACTACTTCAAGTAGCCTATTTTCAATGTTTATAAATTATAGCCTACATTCCATTCTGATCCACATTATTGTAAAAATTAAATCCATTCAGTAGTTTATGCGTAAAAGAATAACAATCATCAATTTTAGGGATCGAATACCGGTATTAATTTCATACAGATGAACCGGTATTCAAATTAAATATCTCGATTCTTAAAAAAAAAATCGTTAAATTAGATAATATTCCTCTTACCCAAATACCATTTTAAAATATCAAAGAAGTATTTGCATTTTTAGTTATACCGGTAACGTTCCGCGATCAGAAACTTTCGCGTTCATAATATTAGTAGGATTGTCATCTTGGCTACAACCCTCGATTTAGTTTATCAAATCTACATGGGCTCCGTGCCTTTGGCAGGAAGGTACTAACTTTTGTTTCTTGGAGCTGCGTTCCTCGCGCGAGTCGTCGCGGGAGCGCTTGTGGCGGTCGCCGGAGTGGCGCTTGCTGTCGCCGTTCGACTTGTGGCTGCTCGACTTGTGATCGCGCGAGCTGTGCGACGACTTGTGGTGCTTGTCGCGGTTCTTTGACGGACTGAAAATAAGGGCAGTTTTTTTAACCGTTCTCGAGGGACAGTACGTTTTATTATTCACATTCGTGTCAGTATGAACCTCAGCAGCGACGTTCATATAATAAATTATGACTTTCGCAAAATGCGACTTAATTTAAAATAAATAACCATACATTTGGGATTTTTAGTAAAACCAATGACTGGTGCGGTCTAGAAAAGGGTTAATGTGAATTAGTTTGCTCATTGCAGAATAAATGTAAAGGCCCACTGCAAATTTCGGTCACAAGAAACAAATTTTCTCATGGGTAGCAAATATCATCGTTTCGGTTTCCAAAGATAATTTATACTACAAATGAGTGTACATTCAGGTTCAAATTTGCAAGGACAATGTATGAATAATTTCATTCATAACGTGTCCATGCACTTTTGAACCCTACTACATATGTCAAATAGAAACCTGACATGATTTTATCAAAATCTAACACGCCAGACTAATAATAATAATAATGTCGAAAGACACTTTTAGCGCAACATGATCATAAACGGTCAAAGACCGTGTAGTCAGTACCTTTACCATGAGTTCTGACATTAAGTTTTCGATTGTACTATTTTAGTGCGAACGAGATGCACAGATAGTAAACTCAATACTAGTTATCGAAAACGTCAATGTCACAACAACACAAAAAAGGGTACTGAACCACTTTCAATTTCGCACAATCTTACCTGCCGCTACTGTGTTTCGACGGGCTCTTGTGGCTCGAGCTCTTATGGTTGGAGCTAGAGCTCTTGTGGTTGGAGCTAGAGCTCTTGTGGTTGGAGCTGGAGCTCTTGTGGTTCTTGTCATGCTTGGACTTCTTGTCGTCGTAGCGCGGCACGTCGCGGCCGCCCTTGCGCTTGCGGTCGAATTCAGCATCGCCACGCTCGTAATTGCGTTCCTTCTTGTCTTCTTCGGCCGCTTCGCGCTCTAAATCTGACCAGTCTTTGCCGGATTCCTCTTCTTCTTCTATAAAATTAATATAATATGAATAAAATTTCGCTAGTGGTTGTCATTACATCAAGTTTCAACTATGTTTCTTAAGTAGTATTCATAAACTAAATGATAATGTGGCTATAGAAATAGAAACAAACATGTACTCCAAAAATTTTAGACATGAGAAAAGTATTTCTTGAAGGAATAAAAGTATACACAGTGGGTAACATTAGTTGTAGAAATATTAAGGGAATGTGGAAACCCATTCACGCGCTTTAATTATGTATGTACAGTCACCATCAGATATATCGGAGCCGTGGAGGTGGTCAATAATATTGGCACATTGTCGCCTTGACAATGACGCTGTTCCGATATTTCTGACCACCTCCACAGCTCCGATATATCTGATGGTGACTGTATGTCATTTTTGTTTGACTGACATAAGAACAAGTAACAGAATTAGAGAGAGTACCGTAGTAACCGCTGTTCCGTCACATTAAAACGTATGGCGCTACCTACAATATATTTTAGCAATATTACCATCTCCTTCACTCGAGCCATCCGACACGTCGGACGCCTCGGAGTCGTACTCCGAGTCGTCGTCCGACTCCTCCTCCGACTCGACGTCGGTCGGCTCGTACGCATCATCCTCTTCTTCTGAATCCTCGTCTGCTTTCTGTGAAACAATACGACAATCCAATCATGAAATTCAAGTCGGAACAGGAAAAGACACTATACATGATAATTTGATTTTGGTTCTTCTTCGTTTGTACACGTATGTTTGTATGTACAGTCAATGTTATATAGTTAGTTACAGTCAGCATTGCCAAAAATATCGATACAGATCTTTATTTATATATCAGTATGGATGTGTATGGATATATATGGTCATACTGACTGTAACTAACTATATGATGCTGAATATACCATCGCGAAACGCGTTGCCACGTTGAAACCCAAAATGCCGTTTTAATTTGTTTGCCTCAAGGTTAATAGAAAGAACAGACCAGTTTGACCATAGAGAATAATTTGAGCAAATAAGACTGCACCAATCCAAATAAGTTTCCCGTAAATTCCTAATATATGTACTTATTACAAATAGTTACGTTACGGTTATTAATTTTCAATGCAGTTTATCCGGTAATGAAATCTAATATGAACCTTAAAGTCAAATGCTTAGATTGAAATTTAATTGGCATGGATTTCGTTGGAAAAATTAATAAAATACTTACTTGGGCAGCACCTTCTTCATCAGACTCTGGGTCGAGGAAGGACCAGCCGCCGTTGTCGAAGAAGCCCTCGATGTCGTCTGTGATGGTCTTCATGACTTTGGTCCAGTTAAGAGATTGGATACCCTCCGAATACCGAATGTCGCATGAACTAGAAACAAACGGAGTTTTTTATTACGTATTGAGCAAAAAAAACAGTAGAATATATGAATAAATAAAAAATATTTTTAGGATTTTTTTTACACTAACCAACCTAGTCCTATAGTAAGTAATAAGGCTTGAGTCATAGGTACAGTCGCCATCAGATATTTCCGAGCTGTGGAGGTGGTCACAAATATCTGAATATGCACTATCGCTTTGACATCAGAAGTGTTCAGATTTTGGTGAACACCTCCACAGCTCTGATGTATCTGATGGCGACTCTACTAGCCGATGTATGTACATATATAGGTATACATACAAAAAACGCAATTCAAAAATTCGAATATACAAAAGCTTATAGGCCTATCATATTAAAGGCCTATGTCTAGCAATGGCTGGTAAGCAGCAGTATCCTTTGGCTGATATATGATGATGATGAAAGTTTCAATATATTTCAATAAACTGCAGTCTAAATTCGCGTTAAACTTCATCATAGGCTGAAGGGAAAAGGTTTTTTTTTTACCATCAGCCAACATCAGGATGCCTAGCACAACAGGGGCGCGACGAGAGTATCTTGCGCCGAGATAGACTGCCTATTTTTTTCTAATTGTATTATTTAAAGAGGAATGAGCGGCAAAGAGGAATGAGTAGTCTATCTCGAGCCGAGATAGACTACTCCTCTCAATCGCGCTCCTCTTGCTCTAGGCCTACTGCTAATTGTTAAATCTCGTTGTTTTTTATATCAATTCTATTCCTTTATTTTTTAAACAGAGTTCTATGAACGCTCTGCCACTGATAAATACTCACTTTAGCCACTCCTTGACGTGATCCAACATGTTCATAGGCACAGCGTTGACCATGGCCACCTTCTTCGCGTAATCCTTAAACACGAACACCATGTCGAAGTTCTTGAGATGGAACTGCACTCTCTCGAAGTGTACCAGCTCTACGTCTTCCAGGGCGATGACGAAGGGTGGCCACTCTGTGAGGTTGACCAGGGCTCCGGAGGTGGGCTGCAGCAGGACTGTGCTGCGGAACGGGGCGCCGGGGAAGCCAAGTTCTCTGTAAAAGGATTTGGGATTTTAGTATAATCCATACAATTTTTATGCATGTCTCATTATTTGCTTTTATAAATATGTGGCCTATTATAAACACGGTACAAGTTTCATATTGGTTGTTCGTCACTTGTACCCTTTTTCACCAGGGTCACAGAAGTATATCTGTCTGTTACGCTTAAACCGATGAAGAGCTTAGGATAAACTATGGTATGGAGATAATTTGTGTCGAAAGGAAGAAATGAGGATTGTTACCCAGGAAAAGATGATGTATGAACTTCTATGTTATAATAATGGTGTTATAATAATATATAAGCTTGGGATACCAATATTTTTGTATCAGGATCGACAGAGCTCATAATTTTAAGTAGAAGAAACAAAACATTGTAAAAAGAATTCCACAGTAAATGAAGACTTCAAATAAAATAACTAGGGGATATAAATCGGTATTATACCTGCGACACCAGGGGCGTCTCAAGCCGGCCTCAGATAAGAGTACGATCTTTTCTTGAAGGTATGAGGGTCGTATAGGTCCGGAAATACCGCTGATGACAAATCATTCCACAGTTTTTATGTGCGAGATAGGAAGTTTCTAGAGAAACGCACATTAGAGGATTTCCAACTATATAGGTGGGGGAAATGTTGCCGCGTAGAACGATGGCGGAAGGAGGCGGCAGGGATTAATCCGAACAATTCCTCAGAACACTCCGTCTTTGTCAATATCATGACGCCTTATTTGGACTAAAAGAGAAAGATGCTTGAAATATACGAACTTCGACGTTCGCAGTAAGGTCAATGCGGGTACGGCCGTCTATCAGGAAAGACAGTCTACCAACCAATTTTCTACATTATCTCATAGGTATTTAGTGTCATATGACGGACTTCCCTTAAAAGTATTGCCGGTCTTAGCCACATTGACCTTACCAGTAGGCCTAGGACAAGAGTGGGCGACAGTATCTCGAGCCGAGATGGACTACCCGTCTTTTTCTAACTATATTATTTGAAGAGGGACGGGTTGTCTATCTCGGCTTGTGCTAGGCCTACTGGACCGTTCCGTGTTAACGAAGGCGTAGTTACCTGAACGGCGTGTCAAACTCGATCTCCTGCTTGGTCATGTTCTCGACGCGCTCGCAGAAGCTCTTGAAGGCGACCTTCAGCTTGTGCCGCAGCTCGCGCTCGCTCTGCTCGGCGGCCAGGTCGTCGCGGTCGTGCATGTGCTGGTGCTTGCCGAGGTCCGTCGTGATCTCGCCCACTTCCGTGTAGAACTGGACGTCCACGTGTTTCTTTTTACCTGTAAATTATAATTAAAGTTACAGTAATGTAGTCCCACGAGTTTTTAACCTTTTGAACGCTATTCCTCTCGCGTCAAAATATGACGTGTACGCCATGGTATGACTTGTGAAGAACAAATATAAACCTTATCTGTCAGCAGGACTATTGCTTTAACAGCGTCCGCCGTGGCCACTTTAGTGGTCGGTGGCGTGGCAGGCACGACATCACGCGACCATTTTAGTGGTGCTTGGCGTTCAAAAGGTTAATAAGTCTTGTAGGCAGATATCTTATTTAAGTAAGGATGTGTCAAGATAAAAACGTGCCTCTAAAGAAGCTCTATAAAGTTGCTCTGGAGTAGGTGGCGTGGTCCTTTCGGGGTGTACTCGAGTAGATGGCGGTGTTTTCAAAATCACACGTATACATAAAAGTGTATTTCAAATAGTCCGTAGAGCGCGATAAAAATTATATTGCCGTGTCAATAGATAATAAAAATACACGAAAATTGGGTGAGGCAATGCATGGCTAACGCGCAGACCATTTGATGAAATTTAAGGCAGTAAACTGTTTAATTATTAAATACCTACCTATCTATACAATTATTATAAATGCGAAAGTGTGTCTGTTTGTTTGTCCGTCTGTCACGGGAAAACGGAGCGACGAATTGACGTTATTTTTTTAAGTGAAGGTAGTTGAAGGGATGGAGTGACATAGGCTTATTTTTCCACCGGGAAAACATCTCGTTCCCACGGGAAGACTTAATATGTTACATTTCCCTCTAACCATGCGGGCTAAGACTATATAACTTACCAAACATAATAGCATGTTTCAAATGAAAATGTAACAGTATAATCATTTCTCCATCGCACGGCTGGAAGAACGCGTTCTTTATATTATTATACAAGATATCCACTTTGTCCCCTCTCACTGACGTGAACCTGAATCCGTTTGAATGTGCCTCGAGCGATCCACTCATTCTCTTAGTAACTATGTTCGGTCTGATGTACAAGTCCTTGAGTTTGGGGTTTCCTTTGCTTTGAGATAATACTAGTGTGTCTTGTTTGACTAAGTCTTCTTTTTCGCGTTCCTCCGCCTCTCTCGTTTTGAATTTCTTTTGAACTTCTTTGATGAGTCGGAAGCCGGTGTTGAGGTTCGCTGATGGTGGGGAGATCTCCCCTGGTTCTTTTGTGTTTGTACTGCGGTATGTGCTGTAATATTAATGATTTCTATAAATATACGAGTTACTAAATCAAGAGACTAACTATATTAGTTGCCGATGATGGGCTAATGAAGGGTTATCTCAAATTAAAATAAAACCCAATCACTGCGAAACTGGCATCCCCAAAAGCCCTATAAGGTCGAATGCACAAAACGGTTTAATTTTTTATTTAGCAAAATTTAAATATTTAGCCCAAATTTTTAAGCTGCTCAAACAGAGCAGTCTTATTAAGAAGCCAAGAAATCTAGTCAACCTGCTTACACTTTAAACAAAACAACTAACAGATGTACCTAAACACTGACGTTAAACCTCGCGAAGTAATTTAAGTTGAGTATACTGGATATAAACCGTTTTTAGTTATTTTATAACATTGTCTATAGATAAATTAGCGAGGGCGTGGAATTGCATTTGTAGTGGCTGTACGGGAAAAAAAAAATTCAAATATAGAATGCGTATAAACACACAATACCAATACAGATGCAATTCCCCGCTCTCACTAATTTATCTGTACTTACACTTCTTTAACGAATGTGGCATCAGGCTGGGCATAGTTCCCGCCCTCATTCCGCCCCATAGTGGCTCCAGGGTGGAAGAAGTTGATACGCAGGTACGTGTAATCGCCCTCCACGGACTGGGAGATGTTCTTGATGGTGGAGATGTGGAACGGTACGGGGACACCGAAGACGGGGAGAATTACCGTTTCGTATTTTCGATCTGAAAAATAATCGTTCGTAGTAAGGAATACATAGATTGACAATATCAATACAAGTCATATCCGCTTTTAAAGGAGCTTCGGAGGATAGCTTTAAGAATACATTTATTTATATATTAGAACCTACATTTAAGTGACTTTTTCACGTTTTAAGGCTTGGTCACATAGGGCGCGTTTTGTGGCGTGGCGCAGCGGGGCGCGACGCTGCCGTCCGAATGTGTGTCTTTTTTCGTTACATTAGCCACACCACTGTCACGCCCCGCTGCGCCACGCTCTCAAAACGCGCCTATCTGCCCAAGCCTTAAAACATTCTATCATGATTTTCATGTTTCAGTCAAAGGCCGTAGTCAGGTTTTGTAATGAATGTAAGGACCGACTTATTATGAAAACCCGACTATGGCCTTATGAACTTAAAAAAAATGGTGCTGTTGTCAACTTATAATAATTAATCAGTAATCGATTAAAGCGCCAATAAAAGACAACTAAAAATCTTGAAAAAAGTTGCATTAATGTAGCTTTGCTCGGACGCCATCGCGATTTTATACAAATTGTTTGTTGCACTAAAATAGTACAAGCGAGATGCACAGATAGTAAACTCGATACTCGTTATCGAAAACCGCAATGTCACAACTCATGGTAAGGGTACTGTATCTACTATTGGAAACGATAAAAGTAGCTCACATCTATGAAAGATAAAAGATCTTTATTTTTCAATTTAGGCAAATTACATGCACTTATGAACGTCAAAGAAAAATCTACCACTAATTCTAACTCTACACCTCTGACCCGAGAATATACTGGCAATAAACTAATTATGCGTAGTCCCAACCAGGCATGCATGTCGGGTCTATTTACAGTCCCGGGTCAAGCAATAGATAAAAATCAGAGGTTCTAGTGTAAGTTTCTTTTGACGTAAAAAAACGTCTCGAACGCGGAAGTGATAATGTTATTTATATGGGTAGGCCAGTAATGTTACGTTAATAACTTTACACTCAAGGCTCTGGAGCTAAATGGAATAAATTATAATGCGAATTTCGCAATAAAAATAAATATTGTTACTACACTTACCGACGTAAAGTTTAAGCTCCTTCACCTCATTTTCCCTCGGCATCTGACTGACGCTCTTGTACGACACAGTGCTCTTTCTAATTTTCTCATTATCCTTCCCGCCAGACTGTTTCGCTAAACGTTCCTTTGCCTTTTCATTCAGAGCTATTGCTAGCTCCCTCTGATGTTCCTTACGTTTTTCTTCTGAGGAGTGTTCCGTACGGAGTTTGGACTCGATAACGGCAGTGCGTTTCCCTCTGCCTGTAATTAGTTTGCTAAATAAATAATTTAAAGAAAAACAGAATGATGATATAAATGGCAAGCAAAAACAAAGACAAATCAGCATAAGTCGGCCTAGTTTCTTATACATACTTACCTACTGACCTTTAATAGATAACTTCCATATCTCAGAAAAAAATATATATCGGTAAAAATAATATCGGATCCAGATAAACTACAAAATTCTTACCGAATATGATAAATATAATGTATGCATATTATGCCTATAAAGGGACAATCTGTTTCTTAGACTAGCTATGGAAAAGCTATAAAGCTGTTGAAATTTATTATGGATTTATACGTAATATTAAGAAAAAGGCATTGCAAAGAACCTTACTTCTTTGTTATAAATTGTACCAAAGTTTAATGAATAGTATAATTGTTTTTTTTTTTACATTTAGACAACTACTTATTTTTTATATTCAGCTGGTATGCAATGTTATCTACTTTCATCATCATCATTTCAGCCGTAAATCGTATACAGCTGCACATAGGCCTTCCCCAAATAAGACTTGCATCTACTTTATCGGTAAGATATCCAATTTTAATTAACTCGTAATGCTGTTTTAGACAGTTAGAAAGTTCAGATTTTAAATTTAAGTTCGTTAAAACTTTCCAATAAATCTCAAATATATTCCAAATAATTAATAAATAAGTAACCATTTATACTTATTTTAAATCGTATTACACTTTGCTATAGTTCAATCTAATATCAACCTTAATGGCAAATGTTAAGGTTCTAATTCTAGTCTGGTGGAGGGTTACTAGTATTATAGATAATATAATTAACAACGATTATAGGATATCCTTACACATATTGACTGGGCCTATGGTACGAAGGCTTGTGTTGTGGGTAATTGAACTACAATATATATCATCCATAAATACTATAGAACACCCATGACTCAGGAACAAATATCTTACGGGGTTCGAACCCGGGACCATCGGCTTCACAAGCAGGGTCACTACCCACTAAGCCAGACCGGTCGTCAATTTAAATTCTACATTTTCTTTAAGAAACGCGGCGTGCAGCTGACATGCTAGTGGGGTTGTGAACTCACCTCCATTCTCTATCCATCCATGATTGCATGTAAGTAAATAAAACAGTATAAATAACAAGGTTAGGTTATGCACGATCGACGCTACATTATTTAAGCTTTGACAGAAGCTACAACGCCTTAATATCAATTTATTTGAATGAATACATTTGCTTGTCTTCAAGCGAAATGTTTTCATTTAGTCAGTAAAGTAAAACCCAGCACTTTTAGAAGAAGTTGCATTTGGTAATGTTAAGACATAGATCAAGTAGGTATATGTACCGCACGGTAAGATGCTACACCCGCTCACATTTGTTCATTTTTGTTTCCAATATTATACTATTGAATTAAATTATCAATCACTTCACAAACTTTTCAAGCATATAATGCCTTTAAAAATAAGGATGTGATCTCGCAGTTTAAGCGAATCAAACAGACGACCTAAGTAAAAGATATGATCATATGAATTTTAAACTCTGCTTGTTTAAACGAAAATTTCTGATACTCTTAGTTGTGTACAGTCAATGTCATAACAATTTATACATTTTTGCACCTCATAACGATGGCGTAGGGTGAAAAGTGTATACATTATTATGCTCTTGGCTGTACTTTCCATTTTTAGAATTTGAATTTAGTATATTTTCCAGGAATATCTGACAAATGTCCGATTAGTTGCTCTAGCTTTTTCTTACGGTGCAATACCAATACTAAAGCCAGGTTCACAATTGTCTGATGATCAGAACAGTAATCGTTATCATACATTTAATGTTTGAAACCGAGCTGTTCTGATGCGTCACGACACAACACAACAGACATGTGAACCCGGCTTAACTCCAACGCGATCGATTTTAGCTTTAGTGATGGTGACCTTATCAGGTAAAATTACCTGTTCACCGCCCAGTTCGTAGACAGAAAACTGTATCCCAGAACGGACAGCATGGTAGCTATTTTATCGTCCATAGCGCTATTCATCACTTTCGCACTCTTGGAGTGAGACAGATATTGTGACTAATTAAAACCCGACCATATTAGGCTAGCAGAAGACGCCATGACTGTTTACTATCAGTAATGTCAGTATAAGCCAGGGCAAGTAGTGCTTGTTGCTTACATTAGAGTACGGCCTCAGAGTATTTGGGATACCTCGACTCAACGTTGCACGCCCTAGCAAGCATCCACTTCGGCCTTATATTCAGGTTCAATACAAAAACAAAATAAGGTAAACAAACATGGCTGACTGACAGCTGAATTTCTAAGCAAAGAAAGACAAAATATTATCATATACATTCGTTTGTACTAATTATAAGTAATTTATCGCATACTTGAAATAAACAAGAATGTAAATAACAAATGTATGTGTAAACAATGACAATAAAACCATGTTTTTTTATTAAAATTGCGTAATTGCGACGCAATGGAGGTAAATAGATTTGTTTACATTATTTTCGTTTTCTATTGACCCTGAATATGGGAGTTTTCAAAATTTGGTACACCCAATTAGCGAGTTGTTAAAAAAAATTAATCACTGTCAGTTTCGTGACGACAATTAAGCATGAAATCTTTATGAATATCGACTTTTCACCTTTAATTATGTTGTAATATCGATTGAAGTTTATAAAACGAACATCAAAACCAAGTTTTTATCGAAATTTAACTCCTAATTGTCGTCATGAAACTGACAGTGATTTAATTTTGTTTAACAACTTTCGCTAATTGGGTGTACCAAATTTTTAAAAACTCCCATATACAATAGTGGTCATATCTGGGACACAGTTTTCCGTCGACGTTTCCTTTGGCGTTGGTTGGTTGGTCGCTGGCAAGGTTAAAAATACGTAATATTTTTTAGACAATCAACGTTTGCATTGTTAAAGCCACTCCGACACTCAACGTCACCACTCACCAAGTATCTCCGTTTTGTTCTCCTTCTCATCTTCCTCATCCTCATCGTCGTCTTTGAGGAAGATGCCGATGTTCTTGATTTTCTTCTTGGATTGTGTCAGAAGCGAGGCAGGTTGTTCTTCGTTGACGAGGACAGTGTCTCCGATGAACAGTGCGTATATCTGCAACGGGATTCGTGAAGTCAAGTGTGATTAACAACATATAATTTTATATGGTGCCCTTATTTATTGCATGAATAAAACATCCGCGTTGCCTACTTAAAAGTTGTTGGAGCTCTGGTACCCTTACTCACCATCAGGAACACAACACTACATATCTGAAAGGTAGCAGTGCTATTATGGCTGTGGTCTTCTGTAAGGAGGAGGTACTTCCCCAGAGCTTCTCCAGACCCAAGCGTGATGGTGCTTCGCTGTGCCCTATCTCTCATAAAATATTAAATGAAAAATGACGGCTTCACTCACGCGACTGATATTTATTTAGTCAGTTCCGGAGAGCATAGGTCTCCATTCTAAAGCACTAAGAGTGCCGAGTTTTTCTGGAGACCTAAATCGGCCAAAACTAAATTTACATAAACGCGGAAAAGACTAAATTTTAAGACATCTGTATGTTTTTTAAATAATTATATTTTAGTGGAATAATATGTTTATGTACGGTCAACCAATTTGATTTCTAGGCCACTTCCAACCTTGTCACAGTGACGCTAGAGATATTTTGCGTCTTTCATTTAGATTTACAATGTGACAAGGACAGAAGTGGCCCATAAATCAAATTGGTTGACTGTACCTAAAAAATAGCGTAATGACGGCTAAATGACACTGTGACACCTCTGTATGTTTTATACATACTTATATTTTAGTGGAATAATCTGTTAATGTACGGTCAACCAATTTGATTTCTAGGCCACTTCCAACCTTGTCACGGTGACGCTAGAGATATTTTGCGTCTTTCATTTAGATTTACAATGTGACAAGGACAGAAGTGGTCCATAAATCAAATTGGTTGACAGTCATCATCATCATCATCTCAGCCATAAGACGTCCACTGCTGAACATAGGCCTCTCCCTTGGATCTCCACATGTACCGGTTGACTGTACCTAATAGCGTAATGACGGCTAAATGACACTGTGTTTCATTTCATTTGATATGTTATGAAATGTTGTATATTTTATTGTTGTTATAACTTAATTCTTAATTAACAGAATTCTATTAGGGAAAGAAATTACAGTACCTAAGCAAAACACATGAACCTTCTTAATTATTACTGATTTAACTTTCATAGTATTGCCACATTGCTAGAACTTAATAAGATGTAAAAATTCTTACCTTTCCTTCTTTTTCGGTAGCTGCACTGTTTGTAAGATTGGACAGGCCTATGTTGATATTGAATACCATGCCCTTTTTAGCCACCACATTCGTCTTTGGACCAATGACGATGGAACTTTCCCGAAATTCTATGCCCATGGAAAACCTAAAAAATATATACAAATGTCATAAATAATTAAAAATAATTGGTTGTTGCGCCTTTTAACAGTTATCATTTGTGGCATTATCTATGAAAAGGGACCTTATTGTCGATGGCACTTACGTCGAATAACGTTGTGTTTGTATCGCGTTATCTTGAATAACGGCACAAGCGCCATCTACAATAAGGTCCCTTTACTTAGATAATGTCACATTTGATCGCAATCCCTTTAGACTTCCATTTTAGACCATGCTTGTCTTTAAAAGAGGTAAAAGACAGACAGAGTTACTTATAATATAATTTAATTATAAAAATTATATTTTCGTTAGTCATTACTCTAAACGCTAATGAGCAGGAAAATACATGAATTTCAATTTAACCACTATAGATAACTCAGTTACTCACCCAAAGGACTTTGTGAGATTATCAACCAAATTCGGCTTCTCTTTCTTGGCCAGTTCCAGCCCAGCCTCATACACCGCTGACAATTTAGCTCCGGCCACCAATTTCTTCATCACCTCTTCTTCCAAATTCAGCAAGAAATTATAATTACTCTGAATCTCGTCCGAAGGATTGACCAGCAACGTACGAACGATGTTAGAACAGTAGGATTTGTACCTAGCGCCTAAAGAGCATACTATTGCACCAAAGTGTAGGTGGTTCTTGTCGGACACTGCACTGAATTTGAGACTATAGTGGCCTCCAGATTGTATGATAGCAGGATAGCACATGTCTACTTGGCTTGTGTCAACGCCTGTGACGTATTTCTTGTCTGATATCGCGGCTTCAACTCCTTCTGCTAGTTTTGAATGTTTTACTTTCTGTAAAAAGTAATGTTTTAAAAAATTATCTGCTATAAGCAGTAATGTTAACTCATTGTTACTGATATATTTGGCTGCATTCTTTTATAAACAGTTGACTATTGTGCCTAATGACTACCTTTAAATTATATATCCTCCTAAGGCTCACCTATAATTTCTTTTGTGTCAAAATCGAATGAAACAAATGAAATTGAACTCATATAAAATTCAATTTTTTTTGTAATTAGTGCTACAGGAAAGCCTTACGAGGATATACTACTTACGGAGTTATATTAAGTATAAGTTGAGACTATAGTATAGTATACTACAGTCTTCATAACTCACCTTATCTGAATCAATAATTTCCATAATTTGATCTTTTAAATATTTTGTAAACACATCTACTGTGACCAGACATGCTTTCTTCACTGTGATTATCTCGGAGTCTTCCTTGGTGGCCATAAGATTAGCGAATGAGGAGCTGACGTCTACATTCTCGAACTTCTCAGCCTTGAGGGCCGCTTTCCAGCTTTCACAGAATTCCCCCGGAAAATTATCTTTTATGAATAAACCTACTGTTTTACCATTTTTAGATTTTTTCATTTCCTGTATGAGTTTGTTGATGTTTTCTTTGTCTTTATCTGTCTGAAGGGAAAATAACAGTATGTTGTGAGTCAATTTGCAATCTAATACTAAGGTGACGGCACCAGTAATGGACAAGGAACCAATCATGCACATTAGTGCTTATTTCAAAGGAGTTAAGTGTTGTGCATTTCTTGGGACATATTCAATTTATAACTTTATAATTTTTGAAATAAGAACTAAGTGTCCATCATTGGTGCCTGTCAGCTTAAAGTGTCCGACATTAGTGCCATTACCTTAGTATACTTTAGTTAAAAAGTGTTGTATTGTAGAAGTTCAGTAGGGTTGTCAAAAATATTCATGTTGCTGTCAATAATGGATCTACATGCAATAAAGCTGGATTTTGAGCTATATAAATAAATAAATAAATAAATAAATAAATATTTCGGGACAATCTTACACAAATCGACCTAGTCCTACGGTAAGCTCAGAAAGGCTTGTGTTGTAGGTACTAGACGACGATATATATAATAGATAGATACATATAAATACTTAAATACATAGAAAACACCCATGACTCAGGAACAAATATCTGTGCTCATCACACAAATAAATGCCCCGACTGGGAATCGAACCCAGGACCTTCGGCTTCATAGGCAGGGTCACTACCCACTAGGCCAGACCGGTCGTCGATATATATTATTTTATCAGCTAGCTTTTTGATTAGGGTTCTTTTTTAAAAATAATATTAACACACTAATGAGAACTTTTTTTTATACCACAAAGGTGGCAAACAAGCATGCGGCCTGTTTGATGGTAGGCGGTCATCGGAGCCTATGGACGTTTACCATACCGAGGCATCATTCACGCGTTGCCGACCCCAGCAACACAGCAGAACTAGATAATTCTAAATAATAGACAATGTAAACTTACTCTGTCTCGTACAAGTAATTTTGCTGGAGGTAGATCTGAATCTTCTTTAGCATTCTCTATGGGTTTGAGGAAATCTATTTTCTTCTTACTGGCCAGAAAACACATAGCATCTTCTGTGAGAACTGTAATTGTGTCTGGGAGTTCATAGCCAAATAACCAAGTCTGTAAAATTTTAATAAGTTAGTCAGGCTAATAATAATCAGGCTAAGTAGTCAAGAGAAATTTTATTTATAAATGTGCATAAATAAAATAAACATTTCCAAAATTACATAAACTATTATTTTTAGTTTATTTTTGACCTTTAACATGTTCTATATGTAGATGTAGATGTAATGTAATGTAATACTTTATAATAGTAAATAGGTGATTTCAATACATGCATCCAAGCATGGCCTGTGTAGTTCTGCCTATTCATATATGTACACCATAGACAAATATGGGTTGAAAATTGTATGTTCTATGGGATAATTGGGATATTGAGTAGAAAACTATTTGTGCAACAATACTTTTATAGGATGACATAAAACTGAACAAGATTTTATTTCTTGCATATTTTAACACATTCCGGACACTGTGTATATAAATACATTATGTGCTATACTCATAGGCCAATGGATACAAACAACTATATCTTATTCATGAATGTAAAAACAAATCAAATTATTTTTTAACAATATTTTGAATTGCTTTTATTTTATTTTTTTAAGGCTTCAGCCGCGATAGCTGGAGATGCGGGTTCGAATCCCATCTCGAACACTGGAATCGCTGGCTTGAACTTTTATATCTTATCCGTAGAACATTTTTATTTATCTAATGGGCTGTTTTAAATTGAAATGGTTTATCAGCATTTAAGCTTTGGTTTTTTCGAACTACATACCAAAAGGTCTTTTGCCTGTTCAATTATTTGAAAACAAAAAGCATCATGTAATATAAATCAGATTTAGTGGTGTCACATCACAATTTTTTTTTCTAAGTCCATAGGAAATGAAACCTATTAGAAGACATTTAAAGACTTAGACTTGATTCACTCTCCCTAACTCCAAGTTTTAATAGTTCTTCCTGTACAATGAAAAATAGCCTAAGAATGTTATAGATTATATTAGAACTAAAAATAATGTTATGGTTATTGAAACACAGGCGGTGACATGTGAAATCATTGTTGATTTTTACATGTTTGTTTACTGACTGTAAATTCAAGTTTGCTATCTCTGTCGCTCGCTACAATTCGTCTACTGTATAACAGAGACGGCACGTGCGCAGCGCAGTAGGCTTTCGCGCACAAGCATGTTGATACCTAAGACAAAACCTTCTAAAGTCCAATAATATAATCTCTTGACACATACATTAAGGTCACCCTAATCAAAAGATGCAATTTCATAATAGGTTGTAAAGAGCTACTCGGCAGTGTATAATGCTCTCATTGGTAGCCAGCAAACCTGTAATGCTGTAGACTTGCTGTAAAGTGTTTCCTCGTCAACTCCAACGCATGAGACGATACAATCAACTTTGGCCAAAGCATCTTCACTTTTTGAATCGGATGCAGCACTCTGTAAAATGAATAATATGAGTAAAATGTGCCGAAAACGGTATATTTTGAAACACACTAAATGTAACCCACCTTCCACGCAGAATACAGCTTTTTCATACGTCGGAAAAACGCATCTTTATCGAGCGTTAAAGACATAGTGGTAAAAACTTAATTATAAACTTAACTTATAAGAATATTTAAAGTAAGTTTGTTTCGATCTCACTAAAAAATATTCACGACATTCGTCTGTGTTTTTGACAGCAAACACAAATGGCGGGTGGCGGCGAGATTAGAGCGGAGTTTATTATCAATACTACCAATCACAAACACAATTGAAGAAGTCTCAGAGCAAGTATACAATAGAGTTGAAACATGCATTTGCAGAAGAAGAACAGAGGACAGAATACACCTATGTGATTAATTTCAAGACAAATTTGCGTTGCTAACCTACTTAATTTTGTATGTTTCTCTGTTGCCCTTCAATACGCGATGGCCGAGGATATAAAAACGATATTCGTAAATTTCGGATGAATGTGTTTGTCACTCTCATGACGCCTTAATAGGAGTAAAAGAAAAGGATTCTCGAAATATACGAACTTCGATGTTCGCGTTACCAGACCAGGCCTGACAAATGTTTATCTTGTATTGTATTGTATTTGTAAGCGAGCCTTTGACAAAAAGCGTGTTTTGACCAAAGGCGGAAAACCCTGTATTGTATCGTATTTGTACTTAGGACTTTTTAGTAGTAAGCAATAATCACAATAAGAAGTCTCTCATCTGACAAGGATAAACTAAAATGCGCCTTTTCTGAGTTCTCTATCATACCTCTTGAAAGTTTAATAAGAGTATCTCATACGGTCTTGATATTATTATCATGGCTCGTCTATGGCGTGTCTATAACTAATACAAACTCTATGCAACAACTGTACTGTTGTATTTTGATAATGTTGGTTAAACTGAATTAATACGAAGTCGCATAGAAAGTGAGCATTAATTCCATGCATTCTTAAATATACATTAGTCTGTGGTGTTCACTAGAAGTTGTCAAATTGGAAAATATTTGAAAATTGGAGAATCGGTCATTGAAAATAAATTTGAATTTAGCGTAGTGAATAGTAGTATCAGCAAGAGTTATAGGGAAAATGCAAAGGTTGAAAGCCGAGGAACATTCTTACTTATCTGGGCGTGTATTAAAAACTTTATCACAAAATCGCATTACTACTATTTTGGATTTCCTGCAGGAAGATGCAGGAAAGTTATCAACTCTCACAAAATTAAATTTACCGCAAGTTTTGGCTATTAGGGACGCTATTTTAAATAAATACGCGGCTCCTTTAGTAAAAGTTGGTTCATTAAAACTTGATACATTGGAAAGAAGGAAATGTTTAAACACCGGTATACTTAGGTATATATTTGTTTTTATTGCTACTAATATTGCAAGTAAGACTACTACTGTACTAAATTCTTATCTCCGCAGTTTAGATGTTGCTACAGGCGGTGGGATACCCATAGGATATGTTACAGAGCTGTGTGGTCTTGCTGATTCCGGGAAAACACAGCTGTGCCTTCAAATAGCTATAAACTCTGTAAAGAATTCTGACAATAGCGTACTATATATAGACACAAAAGGAGATTTCTCAGCTGTGAGGGTACAAAAGATATTGGATGCTTGTGGATATTCACATAAGGTAATTATAAAAAAATATAATTATGAAATGAATGAAAAAATAAAATATGTATACCTAAATGTATCTTACTTCATTTAATTAATATGCTGTATTTACTTCAGGAAATGGCATTGATAATGATCAAAATAAAAATAGTTCATATATGGACAATGGAAGAGTTACTGGAATTCCTTAAGAAACTGAAAAATCAAACAATATGTGTTGAACACTTAGCACTCATGATAATAGATTCCTTGCCTTCACTGATGTTTCAGTTCTTAGGTGATGATAATAAAGTTGGTAAGATATTTTATGTAACTCTAACACGGACATGTCAACAGATATGGTGTAGTTGTTTGTGGCCTATGAGCCTATGACACTTGACGTCAGTGTCCGAGAATTTGTTAAGCTATTACTTCTAACAACTAATAAGTATATATAAACTTGGGTAGGTGTGTACAATTACCAATACACAAATTGTTTTTGTCTATTAGAAACTAGTAACCCAACTCAAGAACAAACTCAATTAATAAGTAATGGATGCAAAAAAAATACTATCCATATAGGTAGGTAGTGGGTACAGTCAGCAGCAAATTTTGCTAAGCGTTTGAAGTGATCAAAATGACCTACACGCGCTCTTATTCTCTTGACAATAGAGATGTGTTGACCTCATTTTGAACACCTCAAATGCTTAGCTACTTATGCTGCTGACTGTACTGTTGTCCTAAAAAGTGTTGTGTTGTAAAAATTTTAAAACACAAAATTATTGTGATATTTAACCATATTCATTGTATGGCAACAGATGAAATATGTCAAGCAATATGCAACTTAACCCGGCGAGCATGAGGCAGGGTATCTCATACCCCATCATCAGTCTCTTATGTCAATAATGACAAGGTATATTTTCCTGTAATTTTTTTTCACATCATACTCCCCGGGTTAAAAACATGATTTACCCACTTCTATACAATTAATAATAAACTTATTGATATATTTATAAAGGATGTCTGTTTCTAGGTTTATCATTTTTAAACACTTTTGTGAACTATGCGAGATACTTGGCTAAACACTGCAATATGGCTATAATTTGTGTGAACATACAAACACGGTGGGTGGACCAAGAGAATCCTGATATAGAAGGTATAGTTGTTCAGTTCAATTTTTTTAGGAATGGTAAAAAAAAAATAAGTACAATATTTTTTCTGTTAGAACTCATGAGCATCAAGACTATACATACTAACTATTTAGCTATAACTGAACATGCACTGTCACCTTAACAATTGTTCAGATATTTGTGACCACCACCACAGTTCCTATATATCTGATGGTGACTACACAATATAGGCAATATGAGCTCCAAGACATTTTTTGTACATTTTTTAGATGATGGTGTACCAACAACATCATGTATGAAAGAAACTCATTATATTGAAAAAAGAAATCGGTGCCTTGGTAAATACTGGCAAACAATCCCAATGATGGTGTTGTTCACAGAAAAGCAAGAGAGAATTACTGAAGTTGGGTGTTCTAATATCAACTTGAATATAACTGTATTTAATAATAACAGACTGTTAGATAGCAGTAGTACTGGATGTAATGTTGTGTTAAGTAATTTAGGTGTTACCTAATGTTTATAAGTCCTACTCATTTTGTATATATTATTATTTACGAATTAAATAAACTAGCAATTATGTCTTATTTTTTACAATTATATCTTATTATTTGAATTGATTAAAAATAATCAAAATGGATTAAATAGTAAGGAAAACTATAGTTCCTTTTACCATTTTGGAATAGGCTAGTTGACTGTTTTTTTTTATTCTATCAATCGATCCCTTTCGTTCTAAGGATGAAATGTCTCTATGGGAGTAATGGCCTTAAAACTACACAAAAGCCAGGAATGAGCATCAAAATCTGACATTCGTATTTCCCGCGAAAACGCTCCTTACAAAATGATGAGAACTTATGCCGTCACTTATTTCTAGCCGCGCTCTCTAAAGTGTGGAATAGTATATTACGTACTCAGGGTGGTAAAACAAAGAATGGCTCAGATCGCGGGCATCTGTGGCGGGTACAAGCGATTCGGGTGTAAGCGAAGCGTACATAGTTTTACGTTTTCATCTGTGTGTAAAGTGAGATTTTCCGTCGCGCCCTAGGGCAGTAAATCTCTCTTACCGCCCAGTGTGACGCAAACATACTAAAATTGCCTTACAATTTGTTTTGCAGTAAACCGCAAGAATTTGATGGGTTCTTTGATTTTTCGCAAATTATAAAAGCTCTTCTTTTAAATTTTGTAAACGTGATATTTTTAAATCAAATAGGTATTTACATTCAATTTTAATTGATTATATTCGTCATTGTGAATTAATTTCACTTAATTTTGTTGCAAAATATAATATGTGTCAACATCCCTATTGGCTGCAACTCTGAAAAACCCTGCACCTATGATTGTGTTTTCAACAGTAATTAATACAGAATAATCTTGTAATAAATATTTTTGTTACAAAGAGTGTCCTGTAAAGCAAAACTATGTGAACTGTTACCACAGACCAGTAAACCTATAGACAAGTATTGCAGGGCACTGACGATCATCAGTCCGTATGCGCTACAAGGCTTATATAATTCCCGGTCGCGCGCAGTGCCGTTCAGTTGCGTCCAAGTATCTGACCTGCGCGCAGCGCACATTGTTACTACACTAAAAAATAGATAATTATAATAAAAACGTTGACATCATGTGTCATTGTACTGTAAGATGGTGTGGTAAAAATTCTAAGACATCAAATTACAAGAAAGATGGTATAACATTCCACAGATAAGTCAAAATGATTATATTATTGAAAAATTATTTGTTCCTAGCGGAGTTCATTTATACTGGTCGCTTACAGAAGTATAGTTTGTTCGTCTCTTTTCATCATATTGTAAATACAGTGTGCTATTCCTGTCTTACGAAGCCACGTGTAGCTCTAGTGATGTGCTGATGTCGTTATCGTATTAACCGTAATCGTGTGCTTAGGATTACCGAAGGTGTACCGATATTACAAAATATAATAGAAATCAGGGATACGCACTAAATATATATATATATATATATAAATATATACTCGTATATATTTCAGTATATATTTATATTTCAGTAGTTTATATAGTATATTATATTTAATACTAACTAGTAGTAGTAGAATATGTATGTACGCATACTTAGTTTTAAGTAGAGTTATGTAGTGGACTAGAGGGGGTTGGTGAGTCCTTGGGGTCCAGAGTCATAGAATGGGCCTGATGATGAACTTCGAAGAAGTCCCAGGGCATTCATAGCTGGATTGAGATAGAGGTATGTTATGGGGCTTTTAGAATCCACTTGGTGAGTACTTGGGTCCAGTGTCATAGAATTGGCCTGATGATGAACTTCGAAGAAGTCCCAGGGCACTCATAGCTGGATTGAGATAGAGGTATGTTATCGGGGCTTTTAGAATCCACTTGGTGAGTACTTGGGTCCAGTGTCATAGAATTGGCCTGATGATGAACTTCGAAGAAGTCCCAGGGCACTTATAGCTGGATTGAGATAGAGGTATGTTATGGGGCTTTTAGAATCCACTTGGTGAGTACTTGGGTCCAGTGTCATAGAATTGGCCTGATGATGAACTTCGAAGAAGTCCCAGGGCACTCATAGCTGGATTGAGATAGAGGTATGTTATGGGGGCTTTTTAGAATCCACTTGGTGAGTACTTGGGTCAAGTGTCATAGAATTGGCCTGATGATGAACTTCGAAGAAGTCCCAGGGCACTCATAGCTGGTTTGAGATAGAGGTATGTTATGGGGGCTTTTTAGAATCCACTTGGTGAGTACTTGGGTCCAGTGTCATAGAATTGGTCTGATGATGAACTTCGAAGAAGTCCCAGGGCACTCATAGCTGGTTTGAGATAGAGGTATGTTATGGGGGCTTTTTAGAATCCACTTGGTGAGTACTTGGGTCCAGTGTCATAGAATTGGCCTGATGATGAACTTCGAAGAAGTCCCAGGGCACTCATAGCTGGTTTGAGATAGAGGTATGTTATGGGGGCTTCTTAGAATCCACTTGGTGAGTCCTTGGGTCTAGTGTCATAGAATAGCACACCAGTGCGCGACCCATTCTCCAACAACGGGTATTAACGACATCTGACCCCGCACAATCTGGTGTACCAGAGTGGCGGGGATGTTCAGCTGACAAGCGCCCTTCTGAGAATATAGTTTAACTTAACGTAGCATGGCGGGACAAGCGGCCAGCGCCCGAAGAACACGGGAGTGGCCATGGTGGCCGAGGTGGTCTACAGAGAATCCTTAGGGGGCACAGCTATGGTCTACACACAAACAACATACGAATAATGTATCTCTAGTGATTAAATATGTATTTTATTTGAAACCCTTGTATTTTTATAAAAATACAAATTACGTGTTAACTTTAATATATTTGCAAGATTCCATTCATACAATTTGTCCTATTTTTGAATTAGGGACTGTTTAGACAGCAAGTGATATTCTGGCCTCGTTCCTCACCTTCAGTCCGGTCGCCTAACTGATACTCATCCAGGATGACTAGTATTTGCAGTAATGCACTATTTACATACAATAACAATTTAATTAATAACTAATTAATTAATTCAAAAAGATATTTTTTTAAATAGGCTGTTAATTATAGAAGTTATTCCAACCCACATTATGATATGTACGAGAGCGGTTTATGAACAAACAAACCACTCTCGTACATAATATTATAATCGTTATTTTGGTCAAAAAAATTGTACCATTTCGCATCGTAATTTGTACTCTTTTCTGGAGCTCTTATTACTGTCATACACATTTAATTTTTAGATTATTACACCCTTAGTATTTTAACCTATACTTTTGAAGTAAGTTAAAATAATATTACTATACCTACTGATTTATATTTATAGTTACTTTTGTTTACCAAACATAAATGACTACCGGTTAGGCTTCCGGTAAAAACATGTCCCATCACTACACGCTCAAGCGGCCGCGCGTCGTCCTTGAGACAACCAATCGCAGCGACGTTAACGCCCTCCCGCCCCTCACGTTTCACCTCTTGTGTTGGCAGCTTGTATCGCGAACAAAATGAACAACATTGCGACTCTATAGGTAGTTCTCTGTGACTGTTACATTTTCGGCTGCAAAAACGAGAGTATATTTGTCCCTTACTCGCGTACGCGAATGCGTGCTCCAGCCATTATTCCTCCTAGGCCGGTCCGAATCAAAACGCCAGTTTCGTGACCTTGAGCGCGTTAAGATTCGTAAGCTCTGTGAGTAGTGTGAGCAAGATTTGGACCACGCTAGGACAATGAGTTAAGGAATATATACATTTTCCTAACTAGTGCGTAAAAAGTGCACTTTTCGCACGTGCGTAAATTTTACTTTTTAAGGCACTTGCTATGAAAAATTAGGTTCGATACTCGTGTAAAAACTTCTTTAAGGCTCGGGTGATTGTCACCCTCGTCGAAAAAAAATTTTTTTTCACTAGTATCGAAATATACTATTATAGGTTCTTAAGCACTGTCAAATGACGTCACATAAGTCCAGAAGAAATCAATCGGACCGACCGTGAGAGCGTGCTAAAAGTAATCAAAACACGAATTGGACTACGGCACTACGGCTATTGAATATTGGCTTTGGAAAAATCAATTGTTGTCGTTGATAATATAATAATTTATTTCCATTGGTACCAAAATGTGCTTTATGTTACTACTATAAAGTACTTTTTTAAATGAAAATGAATAACATATTCGGCATAGACAATAGACAACTCTTCCATTCGTTCACGTCGTTTCATCGTTTCATGCTTTCGTTCTTTCTTACTCTTACGTTACATATAAATTCATTCATTTTATTTTCGCACGCCTGACAGGCGCTGCGTGTCGTACTGTGATGGCTTTTAATAATTTTGTAAATTCAATATTTTTATGATATTTATGTGTTTAGTGTCAATAGTTCTGTAATTTAATTTAAATCCATATTAATGTGCTTACACAAAATGGCGAATCAGACGCAGAAAATTGTCTACAAGCTGGTACTTACTGGTGGTAAGTGTCGTGTTTAATTTAGCCTAATTTATTTTTATTTTCATGGTATAATTATTTTTTTCTCTAGGTTACAGTTCTGTTGGTTGGATATATTTCAATGATTTTTGGTTTATCAGGGTAGTTACACTTAGGTAAAGTTTTATTTTCAAAGCAACACGTGGAGCTTCCACTTTACTTACTGAAATCGTTTCATAAAATATTTTAGGACCCTGCGGCGGCAAAACTACCGGACAATCTCGTCTATGTACGTTCTTCGAGAACTTGGGATGGAAGGTGAGCCTCTTATTTAAAACATATTTTTGTTTATTTTATTTAGTCTGCTTGCTCTATTCTAAACTCAAGGTTATTTAGTAAACCTAGTGATGAGTAAAATTTAATCATGACAGTTCATTGATGTCCAAAATTATCCAGAAGACTACTAATTTATATAAATATCTATCTTTGATGTTGTGATAATTCCTTATCAAGTTTTAATCAGAGTTGCACCAAATTATTTTAAACGAAGAAAGCAAATAACATTATTTTATATTTACAATAGTTTTTTCATTGTAAATTTTGCTGCATATGTCATGTGGTTTTGGCTTCTCCTTTTGGGGATCCACAAAGATCGTCGATCCACGTTGTGTTTATTTGCAGGTGTTCCGGGTGCCGGAAACGGCTACCGTCCTCCTCAGGTACGAAGTGTAACCTACACAAATTTGGACAGTGCATGTTAAAAGTCGGTTGGGTTTCAAAATTGAATATTTTCTCTATGCAAATTGTTTCCAATTTATATCTTGCATATGTAGTTAGTAAATAAACAAATGATTTTCAACTAAATAAAAAAAAAAAATTTGGTTTTTGACAAGGAAATAGTGGTGGCACTGTATGGAGTGCCGCCACTAGCAGATTCCTTTTGGTTTAAAACAAACTTTCCTGCAGTTCAGCTGTTTTTTGAGTTTATGAAGAGTTTCAAAGCTATATTGGCTTTACATACTATGAAAAAACCTGCTGTCACTGTAAGGCAGTACTATACAATGAAATTAATATGTTGTCAGAATACAAAGCAGTTAAAATGAAAAATTGTTATGTATTTTTAGCACATATTTGATTACTAATGCATATTGTAATTTGTGCAAAATTATTATTGTGCTATGACCACAGCACTGTTGATATACAATTAGGCATAGGTATACATATTGTAGGTACCTAGTACATAATATTAGCTGTGTAATCTAATTGACTCATTAAAGCATAACTAGTGCCAATAACATCATTATAAAACAAAATGCTCATGTAATAAAAACATTTTTTGGTGGTGATTGATAATGATATACAGTATTACTATAGTTTCATAATACTTGTTGTGTTCAACATTATTCAAGTTTGAAACCCAAACACTAAGCATTGCACTGATTTTATGCATATTTGGATTGCAATATGATGGTTCACTTTACTGTATTTTGAGTTTATATCTGCCTGTAGGTATACAATATCAGCAACAGGTGATGATTAGTGAATCAACAGCTGTTGTAATTTTGTATGCTCGCTCTAATGATAATGTTGGGTATTTGATACAATAAAATTTATATAAAAAGAATTAAAAGTCCATGAATATGTCGCCATTTTATTTGTCTCTTTTATTTACAGTGGAGGGGTGAAGTTTGCAGATCTCACGCCAGAAGAAGGTGAGTTGATTGAATATTTATTACTTATTTCTTTGTACAGTCAAAATCAAAGATATAGATGCGGTCAAAGTGCCATAATTTGTATACATGCACCTTACCGTCTTAACAACGGCATGTATACATATTTTGGCACTTTGGTTGAGTTGATATCTTCAACCTTGATTGTACACTTGTATTGTTATTTATTGTAATCACTAATCATATCGTTCATACCCACTTAAATACTTAAGTGAATTAATTAATTAAGTGTTTATCTTATAAGTATTTTATCCAATGATAATACACTCAAGAGCAACAACGTTTTTTTATGTTTATGTTTTTTTAACGTCTTGATACATAAGTGTAAACATTTCGTTTGCTAGACACTATTTTCTGAGTCTTGACAACACATAAATGTCTGCAGAATCACACTAATACTATTGCTACCTAACAATTAAGGAAGGCTAGGTACAGCCAGCAGCAAAAGTTGCTAAACGGGCGAGGTATTTAAAATTATATTGACACAACTTTATTGTTAACAGAATAATAGCGCGTCAAGATCATTCTGAACACCTGTCCAGCTTAGTAACTTCTGCTGTTGACTGTACTAGGCCATAGTTATGTTATGAGTGATAAAGATAAAGCTTTTGTTTCTATAACTCGTATGTACAGTAGGTATATCATGTTTTTGTTTGTGTATGTTTATCACAGGAATGCACGTGTTCTTGTGAATATTGAACAATTAGTACTATTGATTCGCATTCGTAGGCATATTCTTATAGTTATTATTTTCATTATGTAAAACATCACATAAGTCACAAAACAATACACACACACACATACATATCCGCCGTATGCAGTCCACTGCTGGACATAGGCCTCCCACAGATATGACTTGTATCTTGGGGGGTTTTGCCATAGTCGCCACGCTTGGGAGGCGGGTTGGCGACCGCAGTAGCTGGGCTGCTGCCCGTCCGTAGGATGTTTCCCTTCGTCGCCTCTTACGACACCCGTGGGAGGAGATGGGGTAGTGCTATTCTAGTCAGCCGGCATCACACGGCTGCACAATACAATAAACAACATAAAATAGGCAATAGGAATAGAAATCTATAGGTATCAGTCATAAATATTTACCAATACACAGTTTTTCGTGAGAATTGTGAAATGCCGGCCGGAAATACTACAAGTTCAATGTTTACCAAAAACTTGCCAAGATAAATCACAAGATATTTCGTGGCATTGTCACGCCCCCCAGCCAGAAATAGTTTCCCTACTTTATACGTAACCAATGGAACCGTAGGTGAACTTGATCATGGATAGTGTGGACGCCAGTTTAATGTAGTCCAATAGTTTTTACGACATCGTGAGCCCTTCCGGCTAAAAATAGTTTTATTCCATACTAGATTATGTCCGAGGCTTCGAACGCATGGTCAGAGGAAAATGTAGCATATTGGGAAGATGTTTTGCAACTGGAAAAAGTAGCCCATGTCACTCCCCAGCCCTTCAACTACCTCTACTTAATCACGTCAATTCGTCGCTCCGTTTTGCCGTGAAAGACAAACAAAAAACAAACGGACACACTTTCGCATTTATAATATTAGTACGGATAACCTTGATCGTGGATTAGCATAGATATGCATTTGTTATTTGATATTCAAATCGAAGTCAATAACCCTTGTTTGGCGAGTCTTGAGATCGTATCGTTGATAAAGACTCACAAATGCAGGCAGTAATGGGAGAAGTTTCGAAAGTTGTAAGCTCTTGATGTGTTTCTGCCCTTAACTGTCTGTAAAAACGGCCATTTTTTTTCAGTAGCTAGATAGTGCAACTGAACTTTTTATTATACAGCGACCCCTAATTTTTCTTGGGGTCGCAAGATCAAAGAGTCCAATGCCATTTTCATCCCTTTTCTTCACTAAGGGCGCTTAGCTCTCTTAGTACTTTCGATGTCTAGAATCTAGACTGGGAATATTTTCTCATTGTTTATATATAGTTCACAATCAGCACCAATCACTAAAATACCTAGGTAATCCTTTTTGTAACTTTTTAAAACAAATTGGTGTTCTTAACGTCTATGGCGCGAAATAAGTAACCTAAGTACGTTGATGAGCGCTTGTGATATCTAGGCACATACCCTTATTCATAACCCTTATTCATAAAACTTAGCAAACGTCATATAAATTGTTCTACACAATAACAAACTATTTTCCATAGCATGGTTTGACATGTGTTTATAAATAACGTCAATAGACTTTAACGTCACACACGTCTATGATATTGCTCGAATCGAAATATCTAACCAGAATTTCCCGTGTGCAGAGCACTTTTTAATAATTATATACACAACTAAAACACAAAATGGCTGTAATATTAGATGTGGTGTTAAATCAAAAGAGTAAAAAAACTCTTATCTGTGTGACATATTCATTTGAACTTTGTGGCATAGATATTTTGCATGTTGTTCTACTCTAACGTTCGTCGTTGACGTGAATGCTATGCTATGAGTCATTCAGGTCAGCTTGTCTTGGTTGACCATTGCTTTCCAAACGTGTGCCTCCAGAGAACCAGTGTAGATGATTACCGATTACACACGGTTCCTTACTTATTGTGAGGTTACCTTCCGGTAAGTAATTGACAATAGCTGTTCAGATGACGTCCTTAAAGAATACTACACGTACACAGTGTTAATTACTTATGTCACAAGTAAACTAAGAGATTTCCCAATCCATACCACGAAATTATGACGTTTCAGACATGTGAGATGGGCGGCAGCAGCCATTTTCTGTGCCAAGTCGGTAATTGCATTTATATTGCGAAATACTGACCAGTTTACTTACGTAATATTATTTTTGGATAATGATAAGTTTGTCCACAATTCACAGATCACAAAGTCATTTGCAGAAGTATTTCCAACCGCTTAAATGTCACAAGATGTAGGCAATGGACTAGTATAGTAGTCAGGTATAGAGTTCTATAGAGGTAGGTCAAAGTCGCTGGTTTCCATGACATGACTTGGCGATTAATTCGGTTCGCTGTCAATTAATCCCGTGTTTAATAACAACAACCTAGTTATGCTAGTACTCTTATATCTTTTGCCTTCCCTTATAGATAATCGATATCATACTTTGCAATTGTAGACTTAAGTATTTTGGTTATATGGTAATTGATAACCCTCAGTAACAAACCGTTTATCAGTTATGGACGTAGATTGCGCTGTTATTATTATAGCATATAATTATAACCTTTAGATAAGAATAATATTAATTCAAACTAATTTCCAATGTAACCTCCCAGTTTCGATTTCGTCGCTCGCATTGCCAAGTCATAATGGTCGAAGTCTATGTGACTTCATTTTAATATGACGTTTTCTATGCAAAGGTCGGAGCCAATTGAAGTTATGAATACATACCCTCCATGTCACTTATGCAGCCGGGTAGAAAGCGCGTAGATACAATATACCCCGACATAAAAGCGTAGAAATTAAAAAGTGGCAACACTGTAGTGTCATCCCTTTCAAATCGATCTAAGAAATAAGGGACTACACTACAGTGTTGCCACTTTTTTATGTCTACTGTTTTATGTCGGCAGTGTAGCAATTATTCAATTACATTATATAGTTCCCTAATGAGGAAAACGACATTTAGTGACCAGAAGCAAAAGGATAACGTAGCCATAGCTTAATACGAGAAAGGTTCTAGGTCAGGTGGCTTTATAGGTAAATGTAACCCTTAAAATATTTCCAGGAGAATTGAGATAGCTGTAAAAGTGCCAAGCTACATTATCTTACGCGACCCGTACCACGACCTGAACCCAAATTATCTTAGGCGTCACAATTTGTATATAATCCACAATTGTTTGCGGGTACTCGTTTTATTTCGGTTCCCGGCCCATCAGACTATTCTCAGCTACTTGTTCCGAGGAGATTGCCAGCATCGTACGGTCGGCTTCGAAGATATGTGTATGTTATTTACCTTACTGCAAAGGAATAGAGTGCAGAATTGTGTATATATATTTGACGTTGTGTAACAGTGATTAGCCGCGAGGATCAATGGCTTCTGACCCAATTAGGGTTCAGAATTCTGCGGTTTATTTCCCTTTCAGACTTTTGACAAATGTATAAGTACAATCGAATCAAATGTTCTGAATAGAGCTCCTTTGAACCAACCATTTAATTTAACAAAAATAACTATGTATATTGTTTTTCAAACGAGAAATACGCAGACAATTAATTGACTTGGTGTATTTGAATTGAAGCCTGTTTTCAGACCACATTATGATCAATAAGTTTGTTTACCATCAGAGTCGTCAGATACGTACCTAATTGTTGTAATAAAAAATACATCATAATATTTGTCGCATACTTTCCATTACTTTTATGAACCTGTAGGTTATTACGTAAACATTGAGTATCGCCTAGAAAGACTACCTACCCTTGATTTTCCCTTGATTTTGTATTAATAAATGCATCGAATCAATTTCTCAACTCAATCCCAACACCCTACCACCCCTGTTGAATAATACATTTTCCATAGTAATCTTCTTATAAAAATAGAATTAGCGATGGTTTGCGGAATAGTTACGGGGCTTCCATGTTTTAACGTGAGCGTGTGACGCTCACGGTCACGTTCACGGCGTGTCTTGAAATAAATTGTTGCAAACACGACGGATAATAATGGAATCGTTGCGCGGAGATTGAATTGCTAACGCTCTACATCTGTACGTAATCTATTTTATATAAAAATAAAGATAGAGTATCTTGTCTTACATGATTTAGTCTAAATATCAAGTCGATTTCCGTAGAGACGTGTATATAGTACCAAAAGGAGCCTAAAATAATCTCTATGGAGACGTTGTAAAAGAAGCTTGAGAAAGATTTCAGGGGTGGCCAGTCCAGGTTATAAGGCTATAGCAAGAACATACATAGCTACGGATGTGCTAATTAGCTAATTAATTTTTGAATAGCGGGCTAAAGTCGTATAGACTTTGACTAATAGCTCCCTTTACTTCTTTATTATAGCACTTTATGTATGCGTTAATATACAAGATCGTAAACTAGCTCAGAAGGCGGCCCACTATTCAATCACGATCAATAGTAATAAGTTATTATGGACGTACTCGCAGGCACTTCACGTGATTAAATTGCGACACAGTACATATAAATCACAATTACTAAATCAGTAGATCGGAGATGCCTTTCTATCACTGAAGCCGTAGAGGCGCCATAGTATCACGTAGTGTCCAACGAAACGGTTGAGCTCCAAATACTATCATCACTGACATTTCAGATAAGAATGGGCACACTAATAGAGTATTTATAAGTGCCCTGTTTCATCATTGATTTATCTATAGTAAAGATCTGTAATTTTTGTATAATCCCTTTCATCTATATAATCGATGCAAAACTCATTCGTTCAAATTATACCGAGGTTCTTTCCTCAACTCCTTAACATCTTTGATATCCTCCTATACTTGTAACACATCTCATCCATAGCATAATCTCGTTAAGAAGAAATATGTAATATTATTTAAAAAAAAATCATGATGGTTAAATACTGATGCACATAGAGTAACAACGAATGGTTTCAATTCTAAACTGTTAATCCGTTTCAATCACAGGACTGAAGTGACAGCTGAGCTGACAGCATTTGACATTCCTTTCTCCCCAATTCATCGCAATTTCTTAGCCTACTAAACAATCTTTAGAGTAGCGCTTAGATTTTATTAATTAAGAGCAACTAAACAACCAAGGGCACCTAGTTATTTCTTTTTATTGTTTAATACCGACAACACACCACCCCAACACCGATAGACGTATATAATAATTACAAACCTTGTGTTGTTTCACGCTCCCATAATTGAACCTAAGCATATTGGAGCATACATAGGCTTCAGTCAGGCGTCGTTTTCACGTTACACTGCCTTTGTAAAGTTCCATTCTACTTGAAATAACTTTGATTGCGAGACTTACGGATCGTTGTATTATTGTGTCGAGGCGTAGCATATCAAAAGACGTGACGAGACGTATAATCCGTGGTGAAGCAGAATTATAAAATGTATACCTGGTAATTGAATGAACGGAATAAACATTAATCGATATACCAAGTTAAGGACATCAGTCGATTAATTTATGGTCTTGTTATAGTTATCTTCTTATTTATTACTATTAGTCTTCTATACTGTACATCTGCCCAGCTTATTAATTTTGTTCTTTTATAAATTCTATAATATTCGTATTAGTGTCTTACCTATATTATATGATAGAATATTGTGTTAAGAGACGTGCTTTCTTATTAAAACTGTAGCGAACCTAGTTTATCTTTATCTACTATCTTAGACTAGACATGAGAATAATAAGTGCCGCTATATTTACTATCTGCAATGTTAACATTGTTGCTATCAGTATACTCTGCATCCGTCTGACATCTGGTTTCTGTGCAAAGAATACCAACCATTATGTCGCATTTTACGTATCAGCATAACAGATAAATCTTCCAAGTTACCAATAAATTGATTTGAATGTATAACTTTACGTAAATATCGTTGTAAATATTACTTATTTCCCTTCAATAATTCAGTCATTTACGACGAGGTAAACAATAGGGCACGTAGGTAAACAACAGGGTACCTATTGAGAAATGTCTTCATAATTTGTAATTGAGGTTATTGATATAATATTGGTTGAGGTAATGAAGGTTGCTGTCTGCAGAACTATAAGACAAGATGAAAAACGTGGTCAATCAAGGCAACAATAGAATCAATTTGTGTTGTTGAAAAAACGTTTACTTTTTCTAGCCTTATATCTGTTTCACGATCTAGTACAGTTGAGGGGCCTTGCGCTCTATTGTTACAAGTTTTTAGATGGATGTAGTTATTTGTAGTTTCACTTTATTTCATGTCATGGCGGACTACTCCAGGAGGCGTCCTTATTTATAAAGTTTACTTTCATCCAAGTACATAACAATAATACATGATAAATCATAAATCTACCTGTATTTTATAAGATGCGCGTATGATGTACCTCGCAGCTGTTAGTAGGAACCTGATAACAAAATAATTCAATGCCATCAAGTTTAGCCAACACTTCGTAATTTTATAATGTATTTCTGATTGCTTATTAAAAGTAGAATTCATTTCTCCATAACATATGATGTATCACGGCAGTGGATAAGATATCTTTGTTAATAGTATTGTAGCTGGAAGTGTTACAGACATATGCCAGGCGGCTTGCAAACGTTGCACCGCCGCGGCTGTCGCCCAGGCCACCCAGGGTAGCAGCGGTGAGTTGGAATCCGTAACGAGCTAAACCAGAGATGTTCATGAGCCAGTAAATCAAGTCATTCAGGGCTATATTCCAGTAATGTACCCCATCATGTTATGGTTTAACTTACAAGTGTCAGTCATTGATCATTGTATTCTAAATATACCGGGTGTGGCCTGTAATAGGAGCAAAAATTTTAGGGATCGTTTCTACACCACGACTACGATCGACAACATTCTACGACTTTTGAGAATAACTTATAGTTATAGTTTAATAATACTAATAAAAATAGATTTTCCAAGCAAGCAATGTATTGCTAAAACTATGAAGTTTGTAAGCTGACAGTAAACGTCAACTAGATTATTGGATGCTGTTCATTGAAAATACTATTTAGTTTGGTCGAAAAAATACCAAGTAATAAATTACCCAATTATTTAAAGTTGTAGAACAAATGTTGTTACGTTCGTGGTGTAGAAACGATCCATAAAATTTTTGCTCCTATTACAGGCCGCACCCGGTAGATACATTTTGACTTCATTGCTGTAAGAAGTCGTGTTGGCTTCTTATATTGTAATGCTACCGCTACGTAAATGAATACCGGTGATTCGTCTTGGCATTGTCCACTACTGGGATTCAGTGACCATGTCCGCTCATTATAGTCAGTATTCTGTCATCAACATTAACGACGCCTTTGTTCTCACATGTGACACGTGTTTTATTACTTGTATTAGTTAACCATCAGTCGCCTAATGGTTTCATCATTAGTTGTAATCGTTGCGCTAAATTTGGATTAACAGCTGTAGGGGTTAATTGCTAGAACGTAATTATAAGCAAGATAGGCTTGACAGTGTAATAATTTCCCTAATCTCCTTAATACTACAATAGATTATGTGTATTTTAAATCTAATACAGGTTTATTGTAATCTAATTGGTTCTACTCGTCTCGCTCGACTTACTAATTAGCTTTAATTATAAGCTGTTACAGTTAATACATCTTAATACGTGGTACAAAAGCGCCCAGCATACGTCATTAGAGGCGTGTGCTAGAGGCCAATGTCCATAGGATCTTTGCCAAATCATATTCACGAATATCCGTCCGGCCTCCCGTCTGGACTTCTCCATTCATAGCATATTGTAATTTTACAATCTTGTAATTTTTTTGGTTTAAAGTACAGTCGAGCGCAAAACTGCGAGTGAAAATTTTGTACCTATTTAATCGGCTTGAATTTTTATTTTTCTTAGCCTATTATGTATGTGTCCAACTGCTGGCTAAAGGCCTCTCCCCTTGTTTACCATGACTCCCGATCCGCTGTTTCTGAAGGCCAGTTCCCGTCAAACGCGTCTAGGTCGTCCCGCCATCTCCGCCTGGGTCGGACCCTCCCACGTCTCTTTTGCGGCATCCACTTGGTAGCTATGTCTATGTTGAAGTTGCGTTGACAACAGTCAACCGGACAGTTTAATATGATAACACCAAAATTGTAATGTTGTTGTTACTAAGTATTATAGGTACGGGGTAGACCATAATCATATGCGTGAAAACTTGTTCAATAATTAAATCCTAATTAAGAATTAAATAACAATCAAACAGTAGTTACATCAACAAATTAATGTATTACTCAAACCGCAACTGGTACGGTAGATAATGTAAATGGCTAATAAACGATCGATGGAAACTATGGCAATGTTTGTGTTTGTACAATAATAACCTGGCCATTGTGGGTAATTTACTTCCAGTAATAGAAATCGAACAATGCACGAAAGTTGACGATAATTCGACTCCAACGGAATCAAAACACGCTACTATGTCTGTATAAATTACGCTTTATTTCCTCTGCATCCGATTCTGGGTATTACTCTTTTCGTTTTATAACAGATTTAAAATATTTTAAAAATAAATACACGTTGTGTTCAAAATCAATAAGACTTAGTTTTCGTTATTATTCTCAAACTTGTCATTGCAACTGTCCATGCTGAAAACGAGAATGTTCACTAACTAAAAACACCAAAACAGATTACCGGGATTTTTTCGTAAAATAATCAGAGTTTATATTCTGCATGGAAACTATAAAATTGAGTATGTTCGTTCCAATATCAAAAAGATGTCATCGACATTTCTAACTCATTAATCAGTAAAGTCATAACTCAAGTAAAATAATGATTACTCTAAGATAACGGCGACCTACTGCGTGTCTGCTAACTATTTTGAATCGAATATGTAGTCTTGTCTAGTATAATTTGAACTGTAAATCCGAAACAGTTATTAGCTATCGGAGATGATTCTTATATTAGTTGCCTCGAAAAACATAATGAATACACTCCTCTGGACTTCGAACCAGTTTGTACTGGCCACTAGAATGATAAACCCCACTTATTGCCCACTGTTGTTGGTCCCGTCATAATATTTTAAGATTATAGCGTAGCCGCCACATTTGAGCTCGTAATGGATTATGTTTGATTATGGCTCGTAGCCGTAAAACTTTTATATAGCCTTGTCCTTGTACGAAAGTAACATTTGACCTTTAGGAGCACTATCAATAATCTAGTATGCCGGCATTGTCCTTTGTAACAAAAACAATCTTATTTTTCTTCGCTACTCTCTAACCCTGACCTTGTCTAGGTCAGATCCTATGTGTATGTAAGTGTATGTACCTACCACTGACTAATTAATTAAACAAGAATGGACTTCGCTTCGTTTATCCACAGTGCTCTCTTTCATTAAACGTGCTTTAAGATTTTCCGGGTTTTTCAAAGTATACTTATTTCCTTGATTTCGTTAAATTAAAAGTCGCCAAATCATTTCAGAGCAGGAAAACTTTTTATAGGAAGCAGGAAATTGTATTTTATTTTCCTTCGCAAGCAATCCTTTGAAGTGCACAGTCGAATGATGAAGTTTCCTAAGTCTTCCGCCATTTTACATAACCTATTTCTTGTTAAGTACTTACTTGCGAATTGTTTCGTAAACATACTCTGCAGGCAGACGGCAAGTCATAGATATAGTTATATTGTGTATACGTGGACTACGTAATACGTAATAATGGTAGATGTCTGAAAAAGTTCACGGTCACTAATGTTATCAACTACCTATGTTATATTGTCAATGTTAACTTAGCACTTTAGATAAAATTCTGGTTCCTGAAGCTGTTATGGCTTCTATATGATCCCATAAATAACACGTCGTTTTGAGCTCGTTGCTCTTTACGACAGCTATAAATCCATATGAATCCGAATGTACATAAGTCAACTGAACGTAAGACGGAATAATGGTAGCTCAACATGCTTATGAAACGAAATCACTACGATTTCAAAGTAATTTTACGACGATTCTTTTCTAATGCTGATCGGGGCGTGTAGAATGTAAATAAAATGTTACGATTGTTTTTAAAGCTTCGTAAATCTCTCCTTGAATCTACGCAGCTGACGTCCGACGTCTCGGACACGGAGCATTTAACTTAAATAAAATATTCTTTTTATCCTCTAATATTAAAATATTTTTAATTTTACGTCGCGTCGTTCCCGATGTGTCACGTCCGTCTGTGCTTCCGTGTATTTAATTTTTTTTTTCAAAAACTACAGGTCGTAGAGTAAAATAAGTAGAAGTTATCAACAATTTCTAGTTCTTACACATTTTAATTATTATTTAATTGACTTTTATACTCAGGCGGGAATTTTAACTTATAAATGACAGTTCGCGAGCCATAGTTTCTTTCCGTTCGATTCCGTTTTTACTGCGGATTTTTTTTAATTATACTACTCTTTACATATTATTGATTTTCATTGTTTTGTCAATTAAAACGTACAATCATTTTGAGTTTATCAATGCCATTGCCACAGATAAGAATTGTTAGTTCTTATCTGCTTACGTATTATGTAACCCGATCATATTAACGAGATCTGTTGTTCGGAGTTCATTGGCAAGGTGGCTGAAAATAAAACTACCAGACATCACGGCCGCGCCTCGCGGACTTTGAGAACATATCGAATAATACCCGAAATAAAGCCAGCCTTCACTAATCGTCACATGACAATCGTAATTTCGACACGTCTCCACCGTGTTTTAAGATTTGTCTCTGTTTTTTTGCCAATAACATGCGCTTCGCTGACGTACTCAGTAAATCTGTTGACTATAGCATAAAGGTCAGTTTCTAAGGTGTGATGCGGCTTTCAATCCTGGTAGTCCATTATGCTGTTGGACACCGGGAGCATGAAACATTAAAATCTGGAAAATAAGATAGTTCGGTTATTTGACTAAAAAGCCACAACGATAGAATATCATATCATATGGCCATTATTATAAAAGTTAAATTAGAGGCCGTTGAAATGTACTTCATATGTGTATTATTTCCTAAATAAACAAATTGTTTAAAATGTTTAATAATAATCGCCAAATGTCTCGTTGTTTTCTTTGCGGATTGAATTTATTTATACAGGAAAGTAGCTCGAGTGTGAGTTTCTATAGCACACGTTCATATATCTGTATTTTGTCTGGTTTGGCATCTTCGGCGTTAGCATGACTTTCTTATAATTTATTAAAAGACCGCTAATGAGCTATCGGAAGTGCCAAATTTACTGATAATGTTGTTCCAAGAAATGTTTACAATTTTACACTTTATTCCATTACAATAGGGATCATACGGTCGCTTTATATTTAATGAAATAATGAGCGTCATCTCTTTAATAAATATTTGAATCCAACTCTGTCATGCCAGCACCGCCCATTACTACAATAAATTGAAGACAAACTCCAATGGAACAACTCCAGGCCAGTATAGGTGTGATTATTAGCAATCGGGACTACAAGCTTTTGAAGTCGAAAGTAATATTGTTGTAACGAAACTTACGAAACGCACTTTTCGATATATAGGATTATTATGTTTTTAGAGTTGCCTAAAACAAATATCTCAGGCAACCCAGTGAGTGAACCATGACAAAATTTCGTAATAAAGTTTAACAACTTTCCTGCTCCACGTTTACCCGTCTTAGATATATTCTAGGCACGTATTCCGACAACCTGTTGTCGATATGCCCTAACTATCTGAGATGTTTTCTAGGAGACCTATAATATAGGTACTTAAGTTTACAGTTCGATATTCTTTCGTCTTTGCCCTATCTGCATTCGTGCTATTAGTCTGATCTCCCATTTCTTTAATGTTTACGTATGTGTCACTATACGTAAGGTATATGTTGCCGTGGTAACAAACATAATGATGTAGAGTGGTTGACGACGCCCGCTGAATCAAGCTGAAATGGGAATCATCTTACAGAAACGGGATCGCTCGAGATTTATGGTCTTCGCTTGTAACCAGTACACACGAGTAATCATTAGACATCGCCTCATAAGATCTATGTTTTTATAAACATTTATATAACCTGCCAGCGCATTCATTAAACAGATATTTTCGACTTGATATATGATATCAGAAATCGGATGCCGCGCTTCGTTTGATCGTGTTACTGTAAATATTGTTGTTTCATTGTGGTCGCTAATGTTTTCCGATCAAGTATCATTGAATGTTATCCTTATATTGAATTGGCCGCTAAATAGATCGGACGTCATAGATATCATGCCAACGGTGACTAAATGCGTATAGACGTAGTATTTAAAATTATTTAGTATCTGTGGGAGGTTAAATCATGCTTCAGTTTAAGGGAGGCTTTAACACCGGTATATTTCCCCGTTATCTGCTTAAAGTTTACATATCTTAATTTCACGTAGGTATATAAAGAAAAAGTATCATAGTTAACTTACTGAAACCTGACTTCTTAATTGTGTTGCATGGTCGATACCATAATTGACTTGAGGCCCGCGCCCGTGTAAACATTATAGAATATTCATGTTCTAAAATAGCTTTCGTTTTTTTTCTTCACTGATTATATACAGGGTGATCAATCCAAATGGGTCAGCAGGGGCAGGTCAGAAACTATGAGAGATAGCGAAATCTGTTCTTAGAAACCATGGGTTCAATTTTAGATTTAATAATAATGGCATTCAAACTTTTTTTTAATCTCTCATACATAACCGGGAATCGAAGTCTTGTAAAAAACGTTAAGCGTAAATCTGAAAGATTTTTCGTTGTTATTGTTGATGGTACGAAACATAAATTCATGAGTCACAACGAGTACATTTTAAATATTGTTTAAGTAATTGACTAACAAACCCAACAAAAAGATAATTATTTTATTTCAATAAATGTTCAAAATGGTAACCATTTTCCGATTTTCTGACTTTCCCCTACTGACCCATTTGGATTGATCACCCTATATATACCTAATTCCAATAATATTATATTTTTACTTAGGTATACCACGTACTTGTGGTAACTTGTGGTGGTCCACCACCAATTAAGTGTGTAAAACTTTCGTCCTAACTAAGAATCTCGCGCCTGTCTGGTCTAGAAGACTTAACTATCGATTCAGGTACTAAAACGTGTTGCTGCTGAAAATGTAAATACCAGTACACCACTCTCGCACAAATAGATTAACACGATTCCAAACTTAATAGTTCCTAATCGTATATCTACGAAGTTATTGTGTTTCTGTTTGTCGTTGGCCCGCGAAATTTGGCATTAGTAACAATGCCGAGCATGGTCTGTCGGTCGTTACCGGTGATTTGTAGGTGATTATGCGTTCCGAGGCGCGCACGCCGCCGGCGCTTGCGTCACGGCGCACGTGGTTTTGTTTAAATATGCGCATGCGTAACATAATCACATATCACAGGATTCAATCGGTATAGTATTTTTATCTATATTGCCTTTAAAAGTCATAGCTATTTTGGTCATGATTGTAGCGAAATGCCTGTATGTCACTCTAGAAAAATATTTATACAGTCACGGACACCACCTTACAATCCACGTGGCAATAAATTAAAACCTTTGAAAACAAGATTCATGTTAGGTATGCCGCCTTTCCATCTGGCTATAATTGCGAGTTCGCTTACTTGGCGATTTTTTATATATAATAAATATGTAGAGTGAAACTAATCCAATCTGACTTTACAATTTTGCCAGGAGACTGGCACGTATTTAATGCTAAATATATTAAAGGCAGTGTAATCTCCAACCTTTGGGAACAAGATTTGGGCTAAATTGACTTTAATCTTCCTCCATGAATAATATATCATCTTCCGAAGTATAAGAGAAGTTGCGAATTTGCTTGCTTGGCCTAATTTTTATATAAGATATATGTAAAGTTGAACAAATCCAATCAGGCTTTACTATCTTTCCGAAGTGTTGTTTCCATTGAAGGTTTTTTTTAAGTGACTGGACTAGAACAATGTCTGTGATCTGTATTACTCATGTTTATATCACTTAAATCGCATTTTATTTACGCTAACTTTTTAGAAGTTGCTCCCGTTTAGGTCAACACTTACTCATTGGCAAAGAAAACAATTGTCATGTACACAAATCCGTAGAAAAATCCCTTTTTGAATCAAAATTTTATACTTCGGGAGTTACTTGATAAACGATGTGAGAAGAAAATGGTTTGGACCGGACTAACATAAAAAAAATGTAATAGACATTTGCTATTTCACGTTTTTAGCTATTTTTTACCAAACTATGGTACCTATAGGTACTTAAAAGTGTATCAAGATAAAATATATCATATTTACTCTGTGGACAGCGTAGGTTATCTAGTTACATATACATACCTACATTAACATTTTTAATAGAAACTTATTTACTATAAAATACAGCATTAATGTAATCACATGTAGGTCACTAGATAGACAAATCATTCTGCGACTATGTTTATATTACGTCTCCACGTTTCTGTAAACGTGACCGGTTCCGCAAATTTACTAAAGTGGATAATATTACAGCCATTGAGCAGCTTTTTACTAGTAATTGTATGGTCACTTACCTTAATTAATGGATAAATTATAAATAATTTTATGACTAGCTGGAACAGAAGTAGGAAAAACCTTTTAGAATTTTGTTGAGTAAGAAATATTGAATACATGTAGTTAGTAAAGTATTCTATTATGCACGTTACGCATAGCTTTGATTATGTCGATTCAATGAATGAAACCGCATAACCTGTTGTGATTCCATTCATTCAAGTGGAGGTATATCAGTGTAAAGTCCAACAGGCAAAAGATTCGTAATGTAGCACGGCTGTGTTGACAATTGTTGGAACTATATGCCCGAACACTTGCATTTTTACACGTTACGTAATAAAGTAAATAATAATGCTCTCATCAATTACGTTAGCTTTACTATTTATCTGCTCGTCTCAGAACATTTTAGAGTGAACCATCCCATATTTAGCCACAGTTACACCACATATGTGCCCAGACGTGCCGGCAGAGATTAGCACTAAACTCCATCTCGTCCCGAGGGTGTCGTAAAAGGCGGCAAAGGGAATATACCGAAGTACGAGCAGCAGCGTCCGTCGAGACCGAATCAATAGCCTGCCAAGCTTGACGACTATGGCAACACAGCCCCCCCGAGATGATACCATTAATATCTGTGTCCAGCAGTGGACGTCATACGACTAAAATCATCATATCATTCATTATATTCGGGGTCAAGAGAAAACGAAAATAATGTAAACAAATTCATTTACCTTAATAGCTTCGCAATTAGGCAATTTAAAAAAATACCCATGGTTTCATTGTAATTGTATACAAAGAAATTTGTTACTTACATTGTTTAGTGTTTACCTATCTATATGTTCAGTTCCAAGTGCAAATGAACTTATATATAATATTTTGCCATGTGTCAAATGGTTTTACTGTTTCGAAATTCAGTTGTCAGGCAGCCGTATTTGTTTGTTTACAATCTTTTCGTTTTCTATTGACCCCGAATATATTAATGATTTTGTTTATGGGAATGAAAATTCGATTCTTACAATTGATTTTAAGACAAAGCCCCCGAGGTATACAAATACGAAGAGAAATAGAGATTTGAAGTTGTGATCACCGTTATGGTTGCAAAAGCATAAGTAATCTGTATGCTGTTTATTTCGTTTCTCATGATTATACCTTAAAACCCTTATGTGTATAGTATTGTTCAGCTTTAACAAGTACATGGCAATATTTTCAATTACAACCTTGTCAGAAACAACATGTTTTGTGTCAGCGATAAAACACCGACAGCATGGTTTGTCCATTACCGCCAGAGTATACTAGTTTGCTAAAACATGCACTCTAAAAAAATTAAAACGGATCGCCTCGTATGAACATTTCGGTGGAAAATACCTATTTTTATTGCTCTTTGCTGTAGAAACCAATTATGAATGTATGGTGTTTTGGCAAGGGAACACCATCGTATTTTCATTTTAATGACCGCATAAGAAACGCTCATTGTACTTTGGCTTTTATTCAAACTCCATTAGCGTTGTAAATTTAAATGAACAAATCTCTGGACACGGCGTGAACGACATTCAAATAACATATGTTCATCGCGTTTCTTGAAAGGAAAACATTGCCTTTGCATAAGTAAATGCAATAAATTATTCTGCGTGTTTGGACAATAGCAGGAGCTTCAACAGGAAAAAAAATGGTTTTGTACCCTTATTTTGTCACAAGCTGTGTCCAATCATTCCCAAACCATAGCTTAGGTTTTGATATCCGTCCGCCAAGGACCATTAATATCTTATTTTATTACTTAGTTGTAATTGTAAGACATCTCTTGATTACAATGATTACACTTGAACTTGCAAGCGGTGGAACAGCCTTGACTTCTGACAAAACTCCAGATAACAATTTTCCGCTCCGACAAGTAGTATGTGACCGTTATTGCAAACTCATTTATCATAACACGTTTTCCTTATTTTTAATTGTATATTTCCTTGTTACAGCGACAAAATTCCAAGAGAATCTACTGAAGACCATGATTCAGATCGAGAACACATTCTTCGAGCTGGGCAGGACGTGTCAGCGGAATTGTCTGATCATCTGCGATAGGGGAGCTATGGACGCGAGTGCATGTAAGTGTTTACCTCTGAACGGCTCATGGTTGCCATTTTATCACCTATCGCGCTATTCGTCACTTTCGCACTTACTTGTTGGGACGTGACAGATATTGGGACATATGATAAAAACCCATTTTAGACTGGCTCATCGTTATATGGTTTTAACTTATTGTATATGACTCAATGTAACCAACACGACTGTTTATAACAATAGTAAACCTTATCTGAAATGGTTATGGCGCAGTTTAGATTGTACACCGTCGCCAACATTGTTAAAATACTATTTGGAAAGCCTATTGCAATGGTATAAAGGCTACTGATAAGTGTTGCTGTTTGTAGGTTCTAACGATTAGTGGTCATTGGCGGTGAGATATATTCAATAAATACATATGCCTTGCCTTTCTTGACTGTAGGACTAGCTTGTGGTCGTCTATGTCATTAGGCTAAAACGTTTTCTACTGGGCTCCCACGAAGATTCTTGTCATAATTTTAATTAATTTTCTCTATATTTTCATTTGATCAACATTGAAAACACAATAATCCATGTTGATGGAGACGCAATCGGTAATTATAATCTCACAATAACTTGTCGAGTAGTGATTGTGTTGGTTGGAGCTTGCAGCAAATCTAAATCACCTGTCGATTACTCATCGTATTGACATGACCACATTATTACGTAATTATTGTTTGTATGCAAAAATATAAAGAATATAATTTATATGATACGCTTAATTCATTAAAGGGCTTCATACAGGTTTTGTCAGCACTCGACGTAAAATCGATATAACTGAATTGATAGTTAGAGATTAACTCGATGCTAAAATGGTAAATTTATGACATTTATATGAAAGTGACAATAATTGTAATCAACTTCTTTATTGTGTGTTATGTTATGAATTATATCAGTGCTTGTACTTCATGGACAAATGTCTCATATTTAACATGACATTGAATATAAAATGAAGAATAGCAGCTGATAAAACAAAATCTCATTACAAACTTACGACTTTTAAAGCCACAAGAATGGCGGTAATATATTTATATGAACACGTGGTCATGTCGTTTTGTTCTAGTCACAAGAGATTGTTTATTTTAGGGCGATATTTTATGGTTTATAATGTTGACTTCAGTGGTAAAGTCATAAACGTAACAATAATATTTACCTACATACTTAAGGAGCGCGACTAAGCAATGCTTAGATTGGGATTAAAATATTTCAAGGCGTAAGACTGATCCCAAATATTTGTATATTGGTTGATGAGCCAGGTGTTCGGTTCAAGGACGTTGAGCCGGGACCGGTTATCGAACAGCCGACCACGGCTTTCTATCGATGCATATCGCGTCCGTGAAGGGTACATATTAGAAATATCATATACTTCTGCTATTAATAATTCTCAGGCAATACAAATTTATTATTAGCTTAGGGTGAGCCCTGATCCAGAGTCGTATACGGGGCGGACTGGGGAACGGTATCAAGTGGTAACAGTCTGGCATTAGGTACTAATTTTACATATACATTAATAATGACAATGACTAATAAAACATCAGTTCTGAGCGGGTAAACAAGCGCCTTTTAGCAACGCGGATGCTGTTTATTCTTACCGTAGGTACTTTAATCTAGAATACAAAACTATAGAAAGACTGTGATATGTGAAATAAGCGGGGTAACTCGCATTTTTTTATTTGAATTGGCTGCTTAGGCCCACAGGCCAATTACAGTAATTACTAAAATTGAATAAGACACTTCCAAGTTGTTTTGTTTAGTTCGATTTTGATACAAAAGAAATTCTGCTTTATTTCATGTGTTATTGAAAACAAATTGAACTGGCATTTATTATATTAGGATATTTCTCATCATGTTAGGCATCCATCGCAAGGAGACTCACGAGCCGCTCTCTTCGCTTTACCGGCGGAGGCTTATTCTAATTTCTTATATGTCTATTTCAGTTATATCAAAGGAGAAGTGGGAGGCGATGCTGAACGCCAACAGCTGGAACAGCGTCGAGCTGAGAGACAACCGGTACAACCACATCGTACACATGGTCTCTGCCGCCAATGGTGCCGAAGACTTCTACTCCACAGAGGTGAGGAAAATTATGCATGGCTGTATACGAGGGGTGAACAAAAAGTAATGATAATGACTATGATCTAGACATATTATGATAAGTTTTGATTACTGGTCTTGTTATGTCACTTATCATCAATAAATTATAAAAATAAATATAATAATTTATTAAGTTGTTTCTATGTTATTAAGAAACAAAGACAGTAGGGTAACACATATCGAAATTTCACTAAATGCGCTCGCGTTTTTGTGTCGGTTAGGAACGATGCTGTTATAAAATTTAGTACTGTAGTAAAATAAAATGTACTTAGAATTGAAATTTACGTTTATTGTGATGGCGTAGGGCAAAAAAATATACTCGTAAAATCTAATTTTAGGGCTCAAGGGCCCTGCTTAAGTTAAGGTTGCTAGTTTTTGGTCTTTAAAGATGTTTTTGTTTAAACAAGTAAATTTTGTGGACAAAATCCATCAATATGTATAAAAATAAATAAATAAAGGTCGATATAACATAATCCTATACCAAATCTATAAGGATGACAAATAAAAAGCAAATAAAAAAAAAAGGAAGTTTGATGGTTGTTTTCCTCAGTTATCTCGCAGATCACCAAGTATGCTGCTCAGTACCTAGCGCTTGAACTTGTAAGTTGCCTATTGTGTAATCAAGTCTAAATCTTTGGCAACAACGTACTATACTTTGATTCTAAAAACTCTTCCAATAATTCGCTATACTAGCGGTGAAAGAAAAATTAACGCAAATTGCGACCCACAAAAGTTTTTCTTTTTTTTTATTAACTAGATGACAGCATGTTCTTGTATAAAATATGTACATACACTAATAAGGAGATTATGTAACAGTAAAAATATATATAATACTAATAACTTCGTTAGATCATAGTCATTATCATTACTTTTGGATCACCCCTCGTATATTTCTAAAACATATATTACATATCGTTAGTACATCGGTAGACATTCCTGAGCCTATTGTATGTTCGCCACATTGTTTAACGCGTGGACATCGACGTATACCTATATCACAGACGCCCATGACGGTTTAGAGAGGCATATCCTTGTAAGGCCCACGGGCCTTCCTCTTGTACTAATTACTTGAGAGAAATTTGAATTTTATAAAATTAGAACATAGTTGAAATTCATTTGTTTCCTACACTATAATAAAGAACGAATTCGAGTAGCATTTTACTTCTATGGTGGGCCTTAGGAGGTTAAGATCGTTATGGCGTCTGGCTTTCGGCCGACCTTATTTTCCACCCTTGTCGTTGAAAAGTATAACTTTTATAAAAAAGTGTAGTATGGATTTAAACTAGAGTTCGCATCTTAATCTCAATTGGAGATGTTTTTTTACATTAATGGTAAAATAAATTAAGTGGTATAGATAAGATACATGTAGAGTTAGATTTTGTGACGAGATATCACTCTAATGGTACTCTCGCTATTACTAGTATAAGTACCTACATAAAAGTCGTAGGTATGTACTTGGCGCACTTCATAACAATTTCTAGATAAAATAAATCATCATAACACAAATAATCCTGCTTTGGCGAGCCAAGATAAGTAAATCCGTAACATTCCGATTTACGATAATATTAATTCGAAATAGATTTAAGCCACAATGAAGGCCGATAGGACTGATAATCAGTTAGGGTAAACCCCATTGTGTGGAAAGGTAATGGATTTTTTTATCAAAACAAATATTACGTTATATGTAATCAAGATAAACTTGTGTATGCTTATCTTAGAAAAGCAATTAATTTCTATAGAATGTCAATGTTATTGAATCCTATTTTGTTATGCTTTACTGTTTGGCACACGCACGGCACGCATTTTCCACCTCTCTCTAGATCGACAGAAAAAAAAATGTCGTTAAAGTCGACGTCGATTGTGCTTAGCCACTAGATTAGTTTACTCTTATCGAATCGTATGATTCAAAATAAGCCAGTGAGAAATGCGAGCAATGTTTCCACTTAATATGACATTGACATATTGTTGGCTTATAGCCATTTTCCCTGCGATAATGTCTTATCGAAATGCTCACATCATGACGACTTGAAGATAACCACATCACGATTGTCTCGTTTCAAGGTTGCTAATTATAAAAACAAACAATTACTTTACTGGCGTCGTTAGCATTAATCCATAAACACATAAAATAGAAATACAAAAAATATTTGTTACCAGGAATAAATACATTCCAATTCCCTACGGGTCTGGAGTTTGAGGCGTTGCATACAGCTGGTACAAATCTGATGGCTACCAGAATCAGAAAACAGATTTTCCCTCTGGCCTCTGGCACTAGCGGGCTTGGTCACTTTTTGTATTCTTGGTATTGTTTGTATTAGATGTCACCATCTATTGCAATTTATAAAATGAGTGTGGTTGATTGACAGGACCACGCATGCCGCTCGGAGGGCGTGGAGCTCGCCCGGGAGCTGGACTACAACGCAGCCGCCGCCTGGATCGGCCACCCCTACTTTGACGTCATCGACAACTCCACGGACTTCGACAAGAAAATGAACCGGCTCATCGCTTGCGTCTGCCAAAAGATCGGCATCGAAACCGGAGACCGGCTCAACGTCAACTCCAAGAAACGCAAGTTCCTCGTCAAAGGGCCTCTGCCGCCGGACTCCGAGTTCCCCGCCTTCCAAGACTTCGATGTTGTTCACAACTACTTACAGAGTGATCTCCGTAAAGCGCAAGTCAGGTTGCGCAAGCGTGGGCAGAAAGGACACTGGTCGTATATCCATACGCTACGGAAGTTCCACCCCAGCAACGGGCAGTCCGTGGAGGTGCGGACGCAGCTCTCGCACAGAGACTACTTGAACATGCTGCCGCAGCGGGACGACGCCCACTTCACGATCTTCAAGAAACGCCGGTGCTTCATTTTCAACAACCAGTACTACCAACTGGACATCTACAGGCAGCCTACTCATCCGAGGTGATTTCTCGTTCTATTATCTCTACCAAATATGTTCTCTTATCTATTCTAGTATATGTGTACTAATGACAATAAAATTGTTGTTATTTAGAGTCTTATTATTACAACCTCGAACAAAAATAGCAGCTCAGCTTTATTCAGGTAAATTTGGCATGGGCTTGACTATGTAGTGATAGAGTAGTATTATCATGTATGTTTTCTTTTATATTCTCTTGTTCACATGTAATGGTTGTTTAAAAAGTTTGTTAACATTGCAGGTGCCGAGGCCTAGTCCTCCTGGAAACGTACAGCGCGGCGTATGATCAAGACTCGCTGCTGGCGACGCTGCCCAAGTTCCTGACCATCGAGCGAGAGGTGACCGGCGACCCCGCCTTCTCCATGTACAATCTCTCGCTGAAGGAAGACTGGAAGACCTCGAAAAGGTACTATGGCGGCCAAAAAGATGCGGGCACTGAGTGCCATGGTGAGTTATTTATGCGCTTTAAAACTCCATCCCACGATTATTCATCCTGCCATCTCTCCTATCCCACCCTGGATCCCCGAAAATGTCTTACATAGGTCCATTTAAAGGCCCGAGTGGAATTCAGAGAGGTTTATTACTCGTATATTAAATTCGAAATTAAAAATATATCAATTCTAAAAAATATATTACCGTTCAATTCAGACGAACAGATAATATTTGATTACGTGACATTTGGAGGATGTCGTCATTTTATTACAGTATTTATTTTTATCTTTGGGTATGTTTGAGTGATAGATATCATTGAATTCCAACCGTTGCAGAAGACATTTTAACAGCAATATACTAAAGGTAACTAAGGATTACGGAGTACGGTTTTAATTTCTTATTGCAAGACTCCCGTGGTTGCCAGTGTCATATTGCTGAGAAACTATTGCTCATCTGCAGAACATAATATTTCAAAAACTTTGCAAACCATGATTTACCAAGGTGGAGTTTGAGTAACTCGACTGTCCAGAAAATGGGAATTGTTGATGTTGTTTGTGTTTCTTATCTCCTACTACATGATAAAACGAAGCAGTAGCGAAAATATCTAAAGATAAAATATTTGTTATATTCGCGTTACAAACTTCGCCTTAAACTAAATACTTATATGTTTGCATGTTTATAATATAGAATCTTAACACTGGCGTAATTGTGATAGATTAGCTAGACACATTAGTGTAGAGCATTAGTTTATAGACGTTTTACCTTTCCTAATTCAGTTCAAGTTTAGTAGCACTTTTGATGTCCCGCACCGTAGTGAGTGTCGTGCAAGTGTGGTCGTTCCTCTTGCCCCGCGTTGGCGCCCTCTAAATATTAAAGTCGCGTAATTTTACAGATTCGAAAGCTGTTATTCTGGGACATAAGTTGTCCGATAGCAATTCGAGCGATACCTCTAATTTGGACAACACGAATTTAGGAGCAGCAACTAACAAAGCGAGTGGTAGTAAAAATCGATAGAAACTGTAGTGTTCGATAAGATGCGACTAACATTATTCCGCCAGTGTTCAGATGAGCGTGCGAGGGGTTAAACGTGGTTTTCTTTTGGTTTATCAGGACAGGCTAAGTGGTCGTTGAATGGTCACGCTGACAAGCTCAATGGGCATGCGTGTAAGGTCAATGGGCATGGTGAAAAGTTGAACGGACATGCGAAAGTCAACGGATGTGGCGAGAAAGTGAACGGCCTCCACGAGAACGGCGTCACCGGCAAAGGCCTCGCCAACGGCCGCCATGACACCCTGGATGGCCACTCCATGGATCTCCCGTCACCAAAGATTCCTAAAAAGGTCGCTCTTAAGATTTAAAACGCCTTTATGTACTAGGTAATGTATTAGGACTATAATTTGACTTTTTCACTACTCGATTCTAAACTGTACTTTAGAGGCGAAATATTTGAAGAAACAGCAATGATACCCGTGATGTATAAAGTTGTACTTATTTGTTATGAATTTATAATTGTATAAATTGCCAAATGAAACTATTTTTTATAGAAAGTATGTATCAAATGAAATACCCAATGCACTTAAAGTGACACAGGATACTTAAGACATAGCTTAACTGTTTCATATTGTTTGTGCCTTTACAACAAGTTGTATATTTGAATATATTTCGTGTTTATATCATCTATGACATGCTAATAAAGTTATAGTACTTAATTATTGCAATAATATAATGGCTTAGTATTATTGCGGTATGTTTAGATTATTGTAAAGTATTTTAGGTTTTGTTTTACCTGATACTATTATAGCATTTGTTTTGTTGTTTTAAGACATATTAAAAAAACAAACTCGAATAGAATGAAATTTTATATGGAGTCAAAACACCGCTATTACACTTGATTTGTAGATTGACTAGTAAATTTATATGTCTTGGTGTTGTAACGTGACGTAGGATGTTTTACTTGAAATAGTTTTAGGGGTCCAACGTGAACTTCGATCAGATAATGTACAAATACACCCCTAATAATTATAGTGGCCTTTTACCAATGGAATTCATATGCTAGATAATTTATTTTTGTGACAGACAGAGTTACTATTGTGTGGCATATTAAGTAATCAATGTAAAAATTGTTGTCGTCTAAAAGTCCTATTTTTGTTGTATCGGAATCAAATGAAGATCATTTTATAGTAACATAAAAAGTATTGAAGCCGTCAGTAGTGTAATTTTTAATTAATTAAGATGTGAGTATTACTCCCAACGGTTCTGCTCAGCCCAGAGCTTGGCTACGGTCCAGGCTATCTAGATGGCTGTGCTATGTAATTTTACGATTGATAAATATACTACCAACGTTGGCTGTAAAATCCGACGCCAAGCGAGTGTATAATGTAAGCTTTTTGGATGTAAAAATCTCTAAATTGCATGTCTATCTGCATTGTATCTTCTTGATTATAGAAAAATGCGACCTTGAAGCCTTTGTTTTCTTTAAAATTCCTTATATACCCCATAGCTATGCGGATATTGCGGATGCATCTACACAAGTATCTACTTGGCAGTGTGATCGGCCACGACACGGTTTTACCATCATTACAGTATTATAAGGAAGATTGAGATTGTATGCAGTCACTATGATCAGTTATCTTCCACGTCAAATTAAACACTACAAACAACTCTCGAAGTCTCGACGCGTGACGTTCTTTCTCCTATCGTCCTATAATTGTGACGCGTATATGACAACCATCTTCTTCCATTTTGCTACCACTCACGGGCGCCGGGGGTCCGCTTAGAAACTAATTGCAAGATTCGGCACTAGTTTTACGAAAGCGGCTGCCATCTGGCCTTCCAACCCAGAGGGTAAACTAAGTCTTACGGGGATTAGTCCGGTTTCCTCACGATGATTTCCTTCACTGAAAAGCGACTGGTAAATATAAAATGATATTTCGTACATAAGTTACAAAAAACTCATTCCGAATTGCAAGGCTATTGGTTTCCGAAACCGTAATTCTTAGAAATAAAGCAAAAAATGATTGCCCCAGGCGAGTATCGAACTCGCGACTCTGGGATATGGATACAGAGCGATGGGCATCGCATGTATCCCTGTCGCAATTTGGATCTCACCCGGGGCAGTTGACTATTCCTTTATTTCTAAGAATTCTAGTTAGTTCTTCGGTTACTGTCCAATTTGATTTGCACAAATATAAACACTGATATTTCAAAGAAAGGGTAATTTTCCCGAGAAACAACGTGATAGTAAGATTTACGGATTCATACAGTCAGCAGCAAAAGTTGCTAAGCGTTTGAAGTGTTCAAAATGACCTACACGCGCTCTTATTCTCTTGACAATAGAGACTTGTTGACCTCATTTTGAACACCTGAAATGCTTAGCTACTTCTGCTGCTGACTGTACCATCTAACCTGTAAATGTTCGAGGTATTCTGTAATAGTTGGAACCAATGAGCTGATGATTGTTGATTTATTTTAACAAGACCTTTGCTGACAATAGCTTTGTTTGCTATTCATAGATTCATAAACTTATAATTTCATTTTTCTGCAGAAAATTTCTCTATCTCAACCTGAAGTAGAATTATGGACCATAAATAAAAGTTTCAATCATATTCAAGACTTTTTATTGCTATCACGAAGTTTTTGCTCTTTGTACATTTTTATGACTTTCTTCCCTGGCACTAGACCCTGGCTGAGGCCAGGTCTCTTCAGTCTTTTTCTGTCTGCTTCACCTTCCCAAGTATCTTCTTCATTAGTTTCCAAAACAACCTGCGGTGGAGGAACAGAGGTCATTGTTCCGGATCCTTCACAAACAACTGTTTTCAATTTCTGTAATAAAATAATCAGATTTTAGTGGTGCCTTTCATTCAACTGTGACAGTTCATTAAACCCTCATATGCGGATGTCAAACTTCTCTAATGGAAAAACAACCTTGAAGTTAATATTTTTGAAGTGAAGAATTTAGCATGGATCGAAGCTAACCCTTGATTGATGTTTCTTCACAATTGTCTGCTAAATAAAATTAGATAGATAGTTAGCTATAAAACTAGCAATTGAATAATTGTTAAATATTACTCTCTTGTTCCTGGTGCTGGATTACTCCTTTACCTCTTTAAGGGTTAAAATGTAAAATCCAAGATGGATATGATTGTCCTTGTTTAAGAGTCTATTGCAACATGCATTACTTTCACACTTACATACTTGTTAATGTCACAGCTATGATGACAAGCAATAAAAAACCAACCACCTTAGGCTAACACCTGTCCCTCCAGTGCCCTCACCTGCTTCTCCGCCTGTAGCTCCTCAGCAGTCTTTTGAATATCAGAGTCATGTGCATATTTGCAGTTGTGTCCAAAACGGCACCTCCCTTTCCGGTAGTTCCAGCATATCTTCTTTCCATTGATCATCTGGGTGTTGTCTTTGCCTGCAACCTTGACAGTCATGGCCTATGTACTTGACGATTTTATGTTCAATTTGATACAAAGCTTTCCTACATTTGTACCTAGTTTTAAAATTTTGTTCACTAGCAGACTTTACCACTGTCAACCGAATTTCAAGAGAATCCTATATGTATAATTATATTTTTAAACAGAAATGTCTGCTAATGAAACCTCCTAAGCACATTGAAGGATATGGTGGAGAAATTCCTAGCCTTTGGTTGCCCAAAGGCACTGTGGCTCAGTTAGTAAAGTAATGGGCATGTATCCCAGAGTCATGCCCAAGGCAGTTAATTTTTCCTTTATTTCTAAGAATTGCATGTATAATATTGGCAAAATGTGAATATGATCATGATCAATGATTTCTTTTATTCTGCCTTAATCTTGCTAAATATCAAAAGTTTAAGTTACTGAACTCATTTTCACAAACATAGCTAGTTTTAAAATTTAAAAGCAATAGAAAGTCAACATATACCATTTTGACGTGTTTCTCCAAGATAGCTGCTTTAGCTAATTCAGCTTCGACAAATGGATTCGAAAACACAGAAGTATGAAGCGAACTCTCTCCAAGTGCTGGCTTTGGTAACTTCGGTTTTAAAACATCTTCGGTAGGTCTGCAAGAAACATTAATATTGAATATCTCTAAGCTCATATTCTCTGAGGCTATAAGTAAGGTTACCAAACCGTAAACATTTAAAGATTGTACAAGATTGCCAGAGAGCTGTGCGTTAAAGAATACCCACTTTTCGTCTGGAGATTCTTCGTTATCCTCATCAGAACTGCCCGATGACGATGTACCGTAATCTAGTAAAGCGTTCATGTTTACAAAGCAGTCGAATTTGATATTTCCATTACAATATTGATTAATAATGTTTAGATCTGGGCCGTCTCCATGCTTTTTTACATAGATTATATTAAGCGTCAAGTGTCAGGATGGTAGACTGTGAAGGCCGCGAACGGAAACATTTATTAAAATGAAATAATGTTCACCAACCTACAAGCAAAAACAAATAAAATGCATATTGGATATAGACAATCCATAAAAAGGGTCATAAACAAAATGATACCGTTGTAAAAAAATCGGCCTCAATGGTTGTTTTTATTTCTACCAAAATGACCATTTTGTTACTTTGTCGTGGACGTCATATAACGCACTTGCCGTGTGCTACCGTCATGATAAATTAGGAAATTTAATACTAAGGTAAAACATAGTGACGACATAAACGGTGATTTTAAAGTGACCGCATTGTAACTGTGATATTATAACATCACCGTAATTGATATTTGAAAACCAAAGACTCTTAATAACATCATAGGTACTTACTGTATAATGTGCTACAGACATTCGAACGAATAGCGATTTGAATAACGAGGTGAAACACGAGCTCACATATATACGCGGCTAGGAGGAATAATGATATTCTGGGAACATAAGGGACAAATATATTTGGGCTTTTGTATCCCAAAATGTAACAATCACTATAGTTTTGCATTACAGGAAATTCTTTATAACAAAAACATAAGCTTATTCTGTATTAATTACCGCAACTTTAGTAACACAAAACTCCAATTGTATTTGTTTGTTCCCCTCCAACTTTGACAGTTCTGAAGGGACCAGTTTGGACAGGAACTAAAATATGTGAGACTATGACAAGCACGGACGAAAATAGCGCCGTCTCTGCCATGCCTATGGAAAGTTACAGAAGGCCATCCCTTTTGATCGTGATCGTGGTGTTATTATTAGCACCCTCCGTCTAGTTAAATGGTATGTATATGGTATGCGGACATATCCCTATTCGACTCGTCCCTCACATCGCTATTCGCACACTCGCCTCGTAGGCGGTCTTTCGGACGCGAGTCTAAGGAAAGGAGAACAGACTTGGATAGTTGTATATTGTATATCTATAGGTATTGTCTAATTTTAATAATGCGCATTTTTATAATGTCTTAATATGCATTCTTCATGGATTTCTTGTACCACAGACGAGAGTAAGACCAAATGTTTTTTAGAGAAATGTTATTCAGAACAATAAAATAGCGAGTGATTGTTTAAAATTTTAGTTGTTTTGAGTCTCGGGTGAGGCAAGCGAGTTTTGAGAAACCTTTGAATGCAGTTTTGTTTCTTTTTATATATAAAGGAATGTCTCCTTTAAGTTTGATGAGCAAACATTAGGATTTAAGGTAGTTTCTAGCCAGGCCATGGCTTATTTTTACATACTCTATATATGATAACTCCTGAAGACACGCGACAGACAACTGATGAATGATTTCTGGGTTGTGACCCTGAACCAGTTTAGAAACTCAGTAACTGGTTAATATAATCCAATGGTAGTATTTGATTAAAACAACGTTAATAATCTATTCTTATGTTTCCAATAAAAAATATCTTCAACTAACCTAATAATCATAGCCACTCCATGCATTTTGACAGACGCAGTATGGGTAGCGACAAGAACAAGACGTTAGATTCAGTACGGTGACTAGATTGAAGCAAATATTTATTTTTCTCAAAAACTATTATCATTTTTGGTTGGAATAAAAATAATTTTAACATAATTTGCTTCACCTATGAATTCTATGTCAGGCCTTGTTTTGTTTTCCTGCGTGACCACCGACCCTGAAATTACCCTGTATAAATCTACTACTACCATAAATAGTAGATTATATTGCAGTTCGTGTGGTAGTCTTAAAATTTCTTCTATTTTCTTGTGCAAGTGAGATGGCAAATAGTGCCAGACTTCTCCTCGTAGTGAAGGCGGCATCAATTTCTGAATTAATTACCATTTGTCGCGAAACTGCGCGTCCTCTATCTTTTCTAGACCTAAATATCTAATATCATCCCTACTTGTGTTAAGTAGTGATCTAAATGGCTTCAGATGATGAAGTAGACGGTTCATTTGCAGGTAAACGTTTAATATCTAGTAGCATGTCATAGGTAAGCCGCGAATAGCGGTATCATGTGTTTACTTGCGGTATAAGCAATTAAAATTTTGAAGATTTTGGCTTTCAAATTGAAGTGTTAACAACAAACATCAACAATCCGCAATATATGTTTTATAAGCATCTAATATAGTGCAGTTTTATGGTGTAATTGTTTTCGGTGAGTTGTAAATATTTTGTGAGTGGCAGTTCGTGACAGAAAAGAACATGCAATTCTGCTCATTACTACTTAACAAAATGGACGCCGCCAAACAAAGGGATTAGTGACCTTAACCGCTAGGAGCGCGCGTGTTTCGGAAAATACTGGGTTCTCGTGGGTTTGCCGGTGCGGGACAGGTGGTAAGCATGGATGCAGTGGTTTGACCAGTTTATTTTATTTCGTTTTAGGCGACGAGGACGTGGAGGAAGGTGAGGGTCAGAATGAAAATTCTGGAGAAAGTGATGAAGCACCACCTAAGGTAAGAGGTTAATTTATTATAGGGTTTTCTGGTAATACATTCCATATAAAGCCTGCATTGGTTTATTTGTAAACAAGAGTACTTGATAACACTATTTTGGCACCGTCAGAGGGTGATTTTACTGATATACTGATAATACTATTGCCAATGTAACTAATAAACCTACATAAGATATTTATAAAATAACTGCATAGTGCTCTTTAAAAGTTTTCAAACCCACAATGTTTTAGTTTTGGCTCATGTTTTATAATCTTGCTCTATATTAATTTTTATACAATATAAAATAAACATTCTCTAGGAGGATGATGACTACTCTCCAGAGGATGGCCGAAAGAAGAAGAAGGGAAAGAAAAGAAAGGCCCGTGGAGAAGACAAGAAGGGCAGAAAGAAAAAGAAGAAGAGAAAGAATGAAAGTGAAGAAGTAAGTTCCTTGTATTACAGACTAGCCCTTGCTTACATATTTTTCAGCATTTAAGTTCTGAACCTTCTTTTACTGCTGTAGGCAGACTGAGATGGGGCTGATAATGAGGCATTTGAGTTACCAGGGCTTGTAGCAAATATCTCAACCTCATTTCAAATGATACCTGTTATTCACCTTGGCTTATTGGTAATTAAATGATAGTGAAATGAAATTGCTGCCAACCGAATTGCAAGCATCAAAAATTGACAACCATTATTGATTTAATATGTTGTATTTTCATAGTGAAACCTGACAAATAATAATAATGTACCTATAAGCCAAGGTTAACCATATATAATATAATGATCATATGTTTTTGAGTAAGTACAGTCAGCAGCAAAAGTGGCTGAGCGGCTGAAGTGTTCAAAATGACCTCCACACACTTATTCTTTTGACAATAGAGATGTTTTGACCTCATTTTGAACACCTCAACCGTATAGCCACTTATGCTGCTGACTATACTTAAATAACCATGATCTCAGAGAACCATTGCAAACTACACAGAATTAACTTTTCCTGTCTTTTCATGTTGAAGTAAACTCATATAGTCAAGCAGAGTTAGTAAAACTAAATAATTATTTATCCTTATAGTTAATAACTTGATATTGTAATTTTCTTGCACAACCTGTTGTATAATAATTCCAAATAAATGTGTCAAGGAAACAGAATAAACTATTTTAGCACTATAGGTAAATTGCTGAGTTAATGTGAAAATAAATTCCATTGATATCATACAACAGTTTTCAGGCCACATCTAGTTAGGTCTATTAGATATATCTAATCCAGTTTTGATCTCATTGAAAGTTTGGCTTGTTTAAATAAAATGGAAATAGTTAATAATTACTTAAAATGTAATTAATGTATTTTTACATAGAATTGTAGATAAGTTGGGGTTCCATTACATATGGTCCTAAAGTATTAAAAATATTTTTTTTTAGTTTAAAGCTAAATGTTTTAGTCAAAGCCAATATTTAGAAGATTTTATCTCTAAATCAGAATAATCATGAATTATTTTTTATTATGCAGAAACATCTGCTAGCGAATATCTTCAATATTTAAATCGAAAGAAAAATAGAAACATTTTGACTCGCAGCGGGACTCAAACCCACAACCACTGGATCACTAGCCCAGTGCACTACCAATTCTGCTATACGAGTACCAATTGACAAGTAGAAAAAAATTACAAGTCTAAGCAGTTCTCATATAGCACAATGGGTAGTGCACTGGGCTAACGTATGCGGAGTGAAATTTGGACAAAGTGCAATGTTGTTTTAAATTAAAAAAACACCATTATTTTTTTATATAGTTATGTTTTTATAATAAAGTACCTAATAATGATTAATGTAAAAAAAAGTTTACTCCCATGCGAAATGCTTTACGGTAGTTCTGAGGAACTTTGTCCATCCCTGTCGAAAACATAGATGTGGGCATTTTATACAACTCCAATTTTATTTTACGAATCAAGCTTTGCACATTTTTGGACCGAAAATTATCGCAATATACTCGCCTCTTCAGATTTGCCCAAAAATCTTCAATAGGGCGAAGTTGCGGAACATTAGGTGGATTTGATGTCTTCGGTACGTTTGGGGTGTTTAGCTCCGCCATTTTGCTAAGTGTTTTTTTGGAATAATAGCTTGAGGCTAAGTCTGGCCAAAACACAGCATTTTCTCCTCTATGACTCGTATTTATGAATTCTCGCACTAATGGCAAACAACGCTCTATGTAGCGATCGGCGTTCACAGCTAAACCTGATTCAAAGAACACCGCCTTGGACATTCCGCATTCCTGATGGCAAGCCATAGCAAAACTTTTTTAGGAAACTTGGTATGCTCAATATATTTCACGTTTCCATCAGTTGGACCATTGGTCTTCTCAAAATAGTAATTGCCTTGCCACTAGTTTCCATCTAACGTGAAATATGACTCGTCATCCATGACGCAACTCACATTGTTTTAGGCGTAAAATATTTCTTTGACCAATTGACGCAGCCGTATTTTCTGAGTGGATTTTTGATTTTCGGAGACGGTGGATTTAAATTTTCTACACCGCTTATCGATGCCCATGTCTTCAAGATATTTTTTGACAGTTTTTCCGTCACATTTAAATTTTCTTCCGAGCTCTCTGTAAGATTTAGCAACACGGCCGGCGGTAATTTTCTTTAGTCGAGCTCTCTCAGAAAACTTGCTCAAGCTGGGATAATTTCCAGAACCAGGCTTTCTAGCAGTGGTTGTTTTTTAAGGTAAAAGACGCTAAAATATTATAAATGGTGCTTCGACTCTTACCCATTTGTACAAAATGTTCCACCACCTTCGATTTCGGCCATAGGGGATGTATACTGTAGAAATTACATACAGTTTTACGACGGCGTTCTTGGTTATTTACCATAATTACAAAATCAAACCTCCAATCCTTATGAAACTTACCAGATTGATTGACAGATATATAGACTTGATATTGACATAAACACATATTTTTTTTAGATTTTTGTTTTTTACATTTTATATATTCAAACTTTGTCCAAATTTCACTCCGCATACGTTAGTGATCCAGTGGTTGTGGGTTTGAGTCCCGATGCGAGTCAAAATGTTTCTATTTTTCTTTCGATTTATATATTGAAGAATCATCATGGATTAACTGATAATGTGGCTAATTTTATATGAGGTGAGTGATCACCACACATTGGAGCAACTAGCAAAAAAAAACACATAACATATTATAATGAACATGGTTGCCAAGTGGACCCTAAGGTCTCAAGAGCCGTATGTGGCAAAATTGTGGGGTAACTAAGATGTCAGTGACCATTTTAGGGGTCTTCCAGATCTTACATCAGCAATAGAGCGGGTCATGCCATCTGTATGTATTAAATGGAAAGCAAAAAAAGGCGTAACAGGGAGGGTAAAAAAAAAATGTGTAATAAAATATATGGATGGCCCCCTAACTAAATATGTATATCGTTTGGTTTATTTAAATGTTATAAAACGAAACAAGTAATACATGAACAAGATAACTCATAGTTATGTATTTGTTTAGGATGACGAGTTTGGTCTGGAGATCGAAGCGGAGGGTGACAGTGACTACGCGCTAAGCGCCATGACAAGCAAGAAGTCGCGCAAGGGCCGCGGCAGCAAGCACAACACTACGCCCTCCACACCCGCTGCTTCTGACTCGGGCTCCGGTGAGTTGATATACTCTTAAGCCCGTTTCACATCAAGCGGGCCCGCGCGGGCGCGTGTCAACGCGGGCCCGCGGCGGCCGCGCGTTAACAAGCGCCCGCGCTTGATGTGAAACGGGCTTTAGCGTTTATTGTAGGCCGAGTAGTGCTTGCTGAGAATAGCACCACCCCTTCTCCCGCGGGGGTTGGAAGAGACGACTATGGGAAAACGGACAGACGGATAGCAGTTACTGCGGTTGGTTGCCAACTCCGCTGCCAAGCGTGGCGACTATGGCAGCAACCTAGTTACGTGAATCATTAATTATTTATCACCAATCATCGTCATTATTTTTCAGATGTTAAACTGAAACACCTTACAATTTGTTCACCCTACTCAATGTGGCGTCTTGTCGCTTGCCATACTGAATGTCAAAAGTAGGAGACCATGATTTCGTTAGTCTAAGATGATTTCAATTGAAAAAACAAATTAAACACTACCATAAGATAATATTGCATTTTCCTGAGCAAGAATGATATGGCCTTGAGATGAGCGCCCCAAATGCCAAGTGCCTAGGGGCCCTGGCCTGAATACACATATTTAAGACTGACATATTCCTTCAGTGATAATCTGAGTCCTACAGGTTAGGTTAAGGCTTGGGCACATAGGCGCGTTTTGGAGGCGTGGCGCAGCGGGGCGCGACGCTGCCCTCCGTATGTGTGCCTTATTTCGCTACATTAGCCACATCGGTGTCACGCTGCGCTACCGCCACGCTCACAAAACGCGCCTATGCGCCCAAGCCTTTATAGTTTTACGAACAAATTGCTGATGAGACGAGACAAGACATAATGGCGTTTCATAGTGTAGTCAAAATTGTTTTAAGTCTAACCGAGATCTCGGCCTATATAGACGGTTCGACGATGACGGTCGATACGGTCGGTTCTCGCGACTGCGAATGGATTTTTTAAATTGGTATATTTATTTAGTGTACATTTTTGTGGTACATTTATATTGGGTAGATTACTGTAGAGTTTTTATTTTTGAATGTTAGATCGGTCGAGAATTATATTTTTCCTTAGTCATCGTAATAAACAAAAAAAAAAACTTCTGCACGGACTTTAGGACATAGTACTTCTACTCACTAGAACCAGAACTAATGCTTTATTAAAAACCAAGAATTAAAAATATTTTACTGTGGTTTGTACAGTCAGCAGCAAAAGTGGCTAAGCGTTTGAAGTGTTCAAAATGACCTACACGCTTATTCTCTTGACAATAGACATGTGTTGACCTCATTTTGAACACCTCAACCGCTTCGCCACTTCTGCTGCTGACTGTATCGGAAACAATATTCACTATGTATGTACAATGTACATGTTACCATTTATTACTTGAGACACAAGATGAGCTATTCCTAGTTGGGGATTTTGGTTCTAGTCTGGATCATTACTCTCAATTGGTATCTCACAACTGACACTTGACTGTGAGTGATACAAATCGTCTTTAAGTGGTTTGTACCTAAAACCTGGTATCAATCCTTGATTCATGTGTCACGCGGCTTTACACTTGACTCAATCAGACTGTAGACTCGAGGTGCATAATTGGCTTTTAAGCTCAATAAGTTCTACGTTAAATTGAAAGATAATTTAGTTTACCCATAGAATTGAGTCATTGATATGGGCAAATTAGAGAAGTATTGGACCCGGGTATGTCCTTAAACTACGTCCAACAATGAGAGGTAGGGCACAGCGTTGACCATCACGCTTGAATCTGGGGCAGCCCAACTGGGGAAGTACCTCCTCCTTACAGAAGACCACAGCCATAATAGCACTGCTACCTTTCAGGTATGTAGTGTTGTGTTCCTGATGGTGAGTAAGGGCAATTTCACTTTCAGGGACACCCAATTAACTTAATTGTCAAATAAAACTTAAATCAGTGGTCAGTTTAGTGACGACAATTAAGCTTTAAATTTCAATATAATCTACTGTTTTATGTTTAATTCATAAATAATACGTGATATTGTAATAGAAAAATGCGAATAAAGATGATTTACATAAATATTTCAAGCTTAATTGTCGTCACTAAACTGACCACTGATTTAACTTTTATTTGACAATTAAGGTAATTGGGTGTCCCTGAAAGTGAAATTGCCCGTAAGGTTCCCAGAGCTCTAACCCCCCTTAAAGGCCGGCAACGCGCTTGTGACTCCCCTGGTGTTGCGGGTGCCCATGGGCGACGGTAATTGCGTATATGGTAATAAAATTCGCACCCAAAAGATAAGTTTGGGTGAGCTTAATTGATAGATCGACGTGCTTGTAAACCGATGAATATACATTTTTCTTTTATTTCTAAGAATTGGACACGGTTCCAAATTCGTAAACACGATAGTATTTCGTAAATACTCACGCTTCCTCGTACGTTACTTTAACTTACTATGTACCGTTTGGGTAAAATCAGACCCGATTATTTTCCCATTAGTCCAAATCCCATCGGATCCAACATTAGATAGATATTATGATGGCGGATTCGCTCCCCGCGTTGTAACCTTATGGAAGTATTGGCGTGAAGGTCGGGGTCAGCGACCTCTCGGCGACGAGACTAGAGTAACAATTATAGAGCATTGGTATTGTCCCCGCGTAGCCTGTGCGAGTGTGCGCTCTCACTAGCTGGGATGATTACTTTTTTTAAACGAAATCGTAATGGCGGCATTTCTGTTCTTTTGTGATGAGGGATATAAAAATTTCATTTATTTTTGTGGAGACAGTAGACTTATTATAACTTTTAAACTTTTAAATAGATATTGATATTAGAAATATTGTGTTTTGTTTTCAAAAGTAAAATATTGTAAATGTAACAAAATACGGATCATCATAGTTCCACATACGTGTATGTGGAACTATGATGATTGATGATCTTACCAACGTAATAATCATACGAGACGAACACCTTACGGCAATACTGTATACGTATGATTTACGTAAATATCATAATTCACAGATATGCATATAGAAGTAAAAAATGATTTCATTTTACTTTGTCACACTTCTTGACTTTAAAGTAAAGTGTAATAAAAAAAACTTAAGTTCAACGTATTTGGATCTGCCGACGATTTCACGGTGTACCTTTTAAAATTTGGTTTTGGCTTAATTAATGAAATTAATGAAAAATGCCAAATTAATGAATCTAGTCGTATACAATTGTTTAAAACCCGCAGAATACAATATTGTTTGTACCAGGGTGAATAAACTATTATCCGTTGTTATTATGTCCTATCGGCCAGGGGAAAACAGTGGCATAGTGGAGCCCACCCGACACGCACGCTGCTACAGGGGTCGAAACGTGGGGATGAAGTTTCAATACGTATACGCGATATAAGTTTCAGTTGTATTATTTCAGTGGCATAGTTTGTTAGAAAATATGTGGCACCGCAGTCTATTAAAACGTTTGGTAGGTGACCCATTACAGAATGGACATGTAATTTACTACAAAAAATATGTTTATTGTCTTTAGATGCATTAATGCGGGTGATTTTAAGAGTGACCCATGGGCCATGGGACCGTAATCATGACAATGAGTGACGGAAAATAGTTTATTGAGCCCCTACTATAATTACTATCAGAGGCTCTAGTGTATGTTTCTTTAGACGTAAAAAAACGTCTCGAACACGTTAGTGATAATGTTATTTATATGGGAAACCCGAACGCGATGGTGACGTTTTGTTATGTTAAAAACTTACACTTAGGGCCCAGTTAAAAAAGTGTGTAATAATGGCCAAATATATCATAAAGCATTACTTATATACTAATAAAATAGGTACCGTTATATTTGGATAAATTACTTCCTACTAGCTTTTTGACTCTGACTGTAAAAGATAAGTCCTAGTAAAATAAAGTATAAGTATAGTAAAAAGAGTGTTGTGTAGCGAATACCGGAAAAATACCGATATCGAATGCCCTGTTCACACCGTAGTCGTAACTATCGTATCATATCGATTCTCATACGCTTATTTTCCAGGCATGCCGACGGTCGAGGAGGTTTGCTCCTCGTTCGGGCTCACAGACGTGGACATTCAGTACACTGACGCGGACCTCGAGAACTTGACGTCCTACAAGCTATTCCAGCAACATGTGAGACCGTTACTTGTCAAAGAAAATCCTAAGGTGTGTAATACTAATATTTATATGTAATTGTGCGAATATATCGTGTCTTGTCTGATAACTTGATAAGTGACGCTTTCAGTTGGTCGGTAAGTTACCATATAGGTACCAAGTTAGGACTGAGGGAGGTTTTGGTGTAATTGGATGCGCCTTTTACTGGCAAACAAAATAAAGTGGGTGAAATCCCAAAGGATTGAAAGTGTCTTTTACAGTTAAGTTTTTCTGATGGCATTTTCGTAACCAATTTTCGTTTTGTATATTTTTCGAAGTTCTTATTTTACGGGACTCTTAAAAATATTTGCGTATCTGTACTAGCCATTAAAATCGTTATGTATGTTACTGTAGGTACCAGTATCCAAACTGATGATGCTGGTGGCCGCCAAATGGCGTCTGTTCTGCGAGACGAACCCGAACCTGGGCGGCGGCTCCAACATGGGTTCAGAGGAGAACACCAACACGTCCACCACCTCCGACTATGCGCCTAAGGGTAGGCCTGGCCGTCCGCCTAAGGAGACAAAGGTGAGTGGGCACTGAGAAAGTCTTGATAATTGCTTCAATGTATGTATGATAATTGATAAATTATGTCATCAAAACTTTGTAAGGTCTTGTTAACATCCTTACTGAAGTTGCGTATAGTTTTCTAGCAAAACTTGATTAGCGTTGGTGAGGAAAAAATATGTGGTAAAATTGATTATAACTTCAAAAACATTGCTGTATCCGAAACATGTTTACTTCTAAAGTTAAGTTTTAAAACACCCTTTTAATGGTTATGTCTTTATTTTTCTTGCTTCTACATCTGTTATTAAGAAAACAATTTCACTACAAAAATATATATCATTGTTTTAATGTCGAATGAGCCTGACGGCCTATTATTTGCTACACGGTGCTCTTTCTTTCCTGTTCAAAAAGACAAATACTCATTCGTCGTCAGCCTCCTAAATAGAGTGTTTTTATGTCAGAACGACGACACGGTCGACGACGCGGAGGAGGAGGAGGAGGAGGCGGACAGCGACGGCACGCCGGCGCCGCGCAAGCGAGGCCGCAAGGCCAAGCACGCCGCGCGCGGCAAGCCCGGCCGCAAGCCCAAGGTGCCCACGCTCAAGATCAAGTTCAGCAAGCGCAAGCGGACCAGCAGCGTGAGTACACGCCTTTATAAATAACATTGCTCATATGTAAATTCATTCCTTGCTTGAATTATTGAAGAAAGTATTATTTGAAATAGCAGTATGTAGTGATGGTTGTTTTATTATTGTCTGCGAGTTGCTTTAAGGATTATGACAGTATGTCAAGTTGTAATTATTGTGTAATCCTGGTGTATATAGTATGTTTGTATACAGGTTATCCTCCTAAGGCAGACCATACAAGTATAATGCCACCCAAATTCATTCTTTATGGTCTAGGAAATAAAGTATAATCTTTTGTGTCAAAATCAAGGGAAACAAATTAAATTCATGTATCGATTTAATAACATTATTTTTTTTTAAAGTAGTCTTTTACTAGGGCCTTGGAGGTTATACTTTATTTACAACATTTCATCAGGATCATGATAATGATAACCAATTTTAGTTTTACCCAATGTCTGAATGATTACTATTAATTTTCTAATATAAAATTGCTTGATTTTAGCACTGCTACTGAAAGAACGGTGACGGGAAATAACGCTTTGTTTACACAGCTACCGGTGTGACGCGACGGTGTGATAATTTCAAACCAACTTAATCCGTTTCCCCAACTTATTTAGATCCATTCGTCACAGGAGGAAGACCCCGAGGGCAGCGCGGGCGCCAACTCGGAGTCGGACGCGGAGTTCGAGCAGATGTTGGCCGAGGCCGAGGAGCCCGCGCCCGCTCCCGCTCCCGCCGCCGCCCCGCGCCCGCGCCCGCCGACGACGGCACGCCCGTATGTACTCCTGTTGTTTAATCCGTACTCAGCGGCGTTGCCTGTTCAACTAACTAACAAATCATTGCTGATTATAATGGTGTTAATCGGAAGAGTAGCTCTGGCAACTGTCACTGCCTTGTAGAGTTACAATTTTCTCTGCATTATGGTTTTCACGTTTTATTACTTTATTTTTACGTGCTTATCAATAGTTGTTCGTAAATTACACATTGGTTACAGGCGCCAAAGAAGAAAGCTAAGACGAAGATCGGTAACAAGAGCAAGAAGAAGCGGAACAAACTGAAGACTACCAACAAGTTCCCCGACGGTGCGGAAGGCGAACAGGAACATCAGGACTATTGCGAGGTAATTTCCGAGGAAAACTGTGCGTTGTACGTTCAACTTTCATAGTGCTCACAACCATTTCAATATACATACTTGTAAATATCCTCCACAATCTTATAAATGACTACTGAGCTGCTTTCGTATGGATGACATGTATTATTTTTTCATAATAAACCTCGAGTGGCTCATTGATAAAAACTGCATGAAAGTCTGTTGTAGGTTTAAAAATGTAATCGTAAAGACAGTGGGAAGTAGGATCCGCCCGCCCAAACTAGACACGGATTCGGCTAAAGCCAGTCGGAAAAACCGAGCGAGTAGCGAGCCAAACGATGTTTTACCCTTCACCTGACGATCTTAGATAAAAGTATAGACATTCTGTCCGTATCGCTTATTTACCGCAACATCGGCCGACCAGGTGTGCCAACAAGGCGGCGAGATCATCCTGTGCGACACGTGCCCGCGCGCCTACCACCTGGTGTGCCTGGAGCCCGAGCTGGAGGAGACGCCCGAGGGCCGCTGGTCGTGTCCCCACTGCGAGGCCGAGGGCAACCAGGACCAGGACGACGACGACGAGCACCAGGAGTTCTGCAGGTATGCTGGCATTAGTCTGGAGAAAGGGTTCTTACTAATTCTTGTACTTGTAACTTCACAAAGTGAAGTGAGTTTATGACATAGACGGCAAACGAGCAGACGGATTGCCTGGTGTTAAGCAATTACCGTCGCCCATGGGCACCCGCAACACCAGGGGAGTCACAAGCGCGTTGCCGGCCTTTAAGGGGGGTTGGAGCTTTGGGAACCTTACTCGCCATCAGGAACACAACACTACATACCTGAAAGGTGGCAGTGCTATTATGGCTGTGGTCTTCTGTAAGGAGGAGGTACTTCCCCAGTTGGGCTGCCCCAGATTCAAGCGTGATGGTCAACGCTGTGCCCTACCTCTCATTGTTGGACGTAGTTTAAGGACATACCCGGGTCCAATTAACCACATTCTTAACCACATTTGCTAATGATTGTTAGGAACAATGGTGGAACTAGCTGCCATTATTTGTAACATGTTTATTGTTATGTTCTTTATATAATATATTAATATGCAAATTCGTCGGACTGAAAAAGTGGCTCCAGCAGCAATTGGCGTTTTGGCCACTTTTCTAACACTGTTTTCGGCCCCTGATTTAAAAAACTTACCAGAGATACCTGACGTTGAAATATATTTAATATAAAATAGCCTTTCTAAAAATCATCGATTTTTGCAGGATTTGCAAAGACGGCGGCGAGCTGCTCTGCTGCGACTCTTGCCCATCTGCCTACCATCGTTTCTGCCTCAACCCACCGCTCGAGGAGGTGCCGGATGGGGAGTGGAAATGTCCACGTTGCAGTGTATGTACACCCCCACTATAGAATAATGTATGAGAGAAAACAATTTAAATTTAAATCAAAATTAACACGTCATGTTTGTTTGCAGTGCCCTCCAATAGATGGCAAAGTAAATAAGATCTTAACATGGCGATGGAAGGATCATCCGGCCAAGTCCAAGGCGCCACGATCGCGAGAGTTCTTCGTGAAGTGGTGCGATCGGTCCTACTGGCACTGCAGCTGGATCTCCGAACTGCAGGTAATTAAGGATATCAACAGTTGTACTGCTAGACCAATAATTTAGCACCGCGGAAACACGGAATATCTATAAAGCCCGCTACGAGCAGGTTCACGAGGCCACGTAACGTTTAATTCATTAGTTAGGCAGGCAAATAAAACAATTAAAGAAAGGATTTTGATGTGGTTCTTAAGAAGTATATTGAATATTGATCAATATTAAATAGGTTTATGATGATTAAGTTGACCTAAATACTATAGTCCATTAAGACTTATTTTTTACATAATTATTATTCGTACTCAAAGCTTATAACTTTTACAGTTTGAAACAACCACAATAAATGTTTATTATTATGTTTTTCAATTATTTCCAACTTAGGTTGTAACAACATAGAACCGAATTGATAACCTCCTCCTTTTTTTGAAGTCGGTTAAAAAGAGACATTATATGTTGTCTTTTTCCTTACCTCACAATGAATTTCCACAGTTGGATGTGTTCCATCCGCTCATGTACCGCTACTACATGCGCAAATACGACACGGAGGAACCGCCGAAACTAGAAGAACCGCTGGACGAGCAGGACGGCAGATACAAACGCATTAAGAGCAAGCAGGGCCAGGATTCTGACGAAAAGGCGCTCGAGGAAAAATACTACAGGTCAGTCATAAATGTACATTCTACCATATTTGTGACAACAAGCATCCTGTCTGATAATAAGATTATTGCTCCTTGAAACTCCCTAATTAAGTAGAGCTTTGTAATAAAAAAAAAATGTCAATGCTAAAGTGGCAAGCCAAAAAATATGGGACCAAAGTAAGTCTAAATTATCCACTCAGATCAGATGCCTTATAATTCGCTTGGCACAAATGCTGCGCATAGTTTAATAAAATAATTTGTCTTATGTACTATTATGTGAAAAAGTACCGGAATTTTAAAATTGATGTCGTCATTTTTCTAGATACGGTGTGAAACCGGAATGGTTAATCGTGCACCGCGTCATCAACCACCGCACGTCGCGCGACGGCACCACCTACTTTCTGGTGAAGTGGCGCGACCTGTCCTACGACCAGGCCACCTGGGAGTCCGAGCACGCAGACATCGTGGGCCTCAAGCAGGCCGTCGAGTATTATCAGGTATGTGTCATTACTATACCTAGATATTTTTCTAGCACGAACGGTTTCATGTAAGTGATTGACAAAATAAAAACATCGACAGTCCTGTTATCGATAAGTACCACTTCAACGTCATACAGGTCAACAAGACTAATATTAGGTAATAGGGTTAAAAGTAAATAAAAATAACAAAACTATCTATTTATTTATATTTTACATACTTCAGAAAACAATTTTGAACTATTAATTGCAAATAAAAAAATAAGTTGGATCAAGTGTACGGATTACGTTCAATTTGTTCAAGATCGATGTCACGCGGCGTCTAGGTATGCAGAATGTGTGTACGTATTGTTGTTGAATTACTATGTACTTACTTATCGATAACAGGATTGTCGATATTTTGATTGTGGCAAGCACAAAGCAAATGTCGTTCCTGCTAGAAAAATATCTAGGTATAGTCATTACATAGTCCACAGCTGGACATAGGCCTCCCACAAATATGACTTATATCATCTTGGGGGGTAGTTGCCATAGTCGCCACGCTTAGCAGGCGGGTTGGCGACCGCAATAGCTGTAGATTGGGTTTTGACGGACGCTGCTGCCCGTCCGTAGGATGTTTCACTTTGTCGCCTCTTACGGCACCCACGACACACGGCATGTGTCATGAGCAGAATTTAATGAAATGAAAAAAGAAAACTGAATATAAAAAATTACGGAATACTGAGCTTCCCACGTGTTTCAAATTATGTGTTTTATTGCAGGATATGCGGGCCTACATCACTTCGGAAGGCAAATCAAAGGGTAGCAAAGGCAAAAAGGTCGGACGCAAGAGCAAGACCCGCGACCCCATCGACGATGACGAGAGCAGCAGCGGCCAGCAGGTCAAGGTCGCCGGGCACAAGTACACGCCGCCGCCCGACAAGCCCTGCTCCAACCTCAACAAGAAGTACGAGGAGCAGCCCCCCTTCCTCTACGAGACTGGCATGCAGCTGCACCCTTACCAACTCGAGGGTCTCAACTGGTTGCGCTACTCTTGGGGGCAGGGCATCGACACCATCCTCGCTGACGAGATGGGTCTGGGCAAGACCATCCAGACTGTCACCTTCCTCTATTCGCTGTTCAAGGAGGGACACTGCAAAGGCCCGTTTCTGGTCTCCGTCCCTCTTTCTACTATCATCAATTGGGAGAGAGAATTCGAACTGTGGGCGCCGGACCTATATTGCATCACTTATGTTGGTGACAAAGACTCGCGTGCGATCATCAGGGAGAATGAGTTGACGTTTGACGATGGCGCCAATAGAGGCGGACGGCCGTCCAAGATCAAGTCGCAGGTTAAATTTAACGTCCTGCTGACTTCGTACGAATTGGTCTCGATCGACGCTACGTGTTTGGGTTCCATCGACTGGGCCGTGCTAGTCGTGGACGAGGCACACAGGCTTAAGAGCAACCAGTCCAAATTCTTCAGGCTGCTAGCTGGCTACCACATCAACTATAAACTTTTGCTCACCGGTACTCCCCTACAGAACAACCTCGAGGAGTTGTTCCATCTTTTGAATTTCTTAAATAAGGACAAGTTTAACGATCTTGCTGCGTTCCAAAACGAGTTCGCGGATGTTTCGAAAGAGGAGCAAGTCAAGAGGCTTCACGAAATGCTGGGGCCGCATATGCTGCGTCGACTTAAAGCTGACGTGCTGAAGAACATGCCCACCAAGTCAGAGTTCATTGTTCGCGTTGAACTGTCTCCCATGCAGAAGAAATATTACAAATATATTTTGACGAGGAATTACGAGGCTCTAAATCCGAAAAGCGGCGGTCAGACAGTATCACTATTAAACGTGATGATGGATTTGAAGAAATGCTGCAATCATCCTTATCTCTTCCCCGTCGCGGCCGAAGAAGCACCGCTGGGGGCGCACGGTAACTACGACACGTCCGCTTTGATTAAAGCTTCAGGAAAACTTGTCCTTTTGGCTAAAATGTTGCAGAAACTCAAGGAACAAGGCCACAGGGTCCTTATTTTCTCACAGATGACAAAAATGTTGGATATCCTCGAAGACTTTTTAGAAGGCGCCGGCTACAAGTATGAAAGAATTGACGGCGGCATCACCGGGCCTACACGTCAGGAAGCCATCGATAGATTCAACGCTCCAGGCGCCCAACAGTTTGTGTTCTTGCTGTCGACGAGAGCGGGTGGTCTCGGTATCAATTTGGCCACTGCCGACACCGTCATCATTTACGATTCGGATTGGAATCCTCATAACGACATCCAGGCCTTCTCACGTGCTCATCGTATCGGTCAGGCAAACAAAGTGATGATCTATCGGTTCGTCACGCGCAACAGTGTCGAGGAGCGAGTCACGCAGGTCGCTAAAAGGAAGATGATGTTGACTCACTTGGTCGTACGGCCCGGTATGGGCGGCAAAGGCGCCAACTTTACAAAGCAGGAGTTGGACGACATTCTCCGATTCGGTACTGAGGAGTTGTTCAAAGAAGATGAGGGCAAAGAAGAAGCTATTCATTATGACGATAAGGCTGTTTCAGACCTGCTCGATCGGTCAAAAGAGGGCATTGAATCAAAGGAATCATGGGCCAACGAATATCTTAGTTCTTTCAAAGTCGCTAGCTACTCTACTAAGGAAGGCGAAAACGAAGAAGAAGTTGATACAGAAATCATCAAACAAGAAGCCGAGAACACCGACCCGGCATACTGGATCAAACTGCTCCGACACCATTACGAGCAGCACCAAGAAGACCAGGCGAGGACTCTCGGTAAAGGCAAGAGAGTGCGCAAACAGGTTAACTATAACGATGGAAGCGTCGCGCTGACCGAGAACAAAGAGGACTCAACGTGGCAGGAAAATGGTTCGGATTACAACTCCGACTTCTCTCAAGGTAGCGAGGACGACAAGGAAGATGACGATTTCGATGAAAAGAATGATAATGGAGACCTGCTCAGTCGCCGCAGCAAGAGACGTCTCGAGAGACGCGAGGAACGTGACCGACCACTACCCCCGCTACTCGCTCGTGTTGGAGGAAACATGGAAGTCCTCGGCTTCAACGCTCGCCAAAGGAAGTCCTTCCTCAACGCCATCATGCGATACGGCATGCCGCCGCAGGACGCGTTCAACTCGCAATGGCTAGTGCGAGATCTCCGAGGCAAATCCGAGAGGAACTTCAAAGCCTACGTGTCATTGTTCATGCGGCATCTGTGTGAGCCCGGCGCAGACAACGCGGAGACGTTCGCCGACGGCGTGCCCCGCGAAGGGCTGTCGCGGCAGCACGTGCTGACGAGGATTGGGGTCATGAGTTTGATAAGGAAGAAGGTGCAGGAGTTCGAGCACATTAACGGATACTACAGCATGCCTGAACTAATCCGCAAGCCAGTTGAGCCGGTGAAGATTGCAGGCGCTGGAGAAAGTGCCGCTGCCAGCCCCGCTCCCTCTACCGCTACTCCCATCACCTCCGCCGCTGCCTCGCCAGCGCCGTCCTCGGCCGCCGCCCCCGTCGCGGAAAACAACGACAAAGAAAAAGAAGAAGCTCCCAAGGAAGAAAAGTCCGATAAGGAACCCAAAGAGGAGCCTATGGATACAAGTGAAAAGGAGGAACGCGAGAAATCTGCAGACAAAGAAACTGCTAAAGAGGAACCAGTCGAAGCTAAACCTGAGCCAGAGCGCCGCATGTCGGTAGACGAAGAACCGCCTAAAGAGGAAGAAAAACCCAAGGAGGAAATAAAAGAGGAAGCTCAAGAAGATGGTGAGAAGGAAAAGCCCAAAGAGGAGCCTAAAGAAGAGGATAAGAAGGAGGAAGATAAGAAGAGCGAGAAAGCAGACTCTGAGGGCTCCGAGAAGCCGAGCAAAGATGAGAAGAAGGATGAAGACGATGATGATGTCGTGCTGGTCAAGGAGGAAGATGATCTCAAGGTTGGTGATGTAGAAATTACTTTTCATGATAAAAAGACAAAAGATCTCGAAAAGAGAGAATATGGAAATATTATAATTACAATTATATTACAATAAAAAATATCTGTATCATATAATAAACTTGAAGGTTTTGGCCTAGTGTGTGGGTCACCCTGCCTATGAAGCCGACGGTCCTGGGTTCAAATCCCAGTAAGGGGGTTTATTTGTGTGATGAGCACAAGTATTTGCTCCTGAGTCATGTGTGTTTTCTATGTTACGGTTCCCCGCAGCGGACGTGCGACTAACGGCTTGTGTGCGCAGGTGGAGCGGCGCAAGTTCATGTTCAACATCGCGGACGGCGGCTTCACGGAGCTGCACACGCTGTGGCTCAACGAGGAGCGCGCCGCCGCGCCGGGCCGCGAGTACGAGATCTGGCACCGGCGCCACGACTACTGGCTGCTGGCCGGCATCGTCACGCACGGCTACGGCCGCTGGCAGGACATACAGAACGACCTGCGCTTCGCCATCATCAACGAGCCCTTCAAGATGGACGTGGGCAAGGGCAACTTCCTCGAGATCAAGAACAAGTTTCTGGCGAGGAGGTTTAAGGTAAGTGTTAGTACTAACTGTCGTCGTCGCCACGACCATAGAGTATATTGAATAGTAGGTAGTTGTTTGTTACCTAAATCAATACAAAAACCCAAAAGTCAAATAGATGTAGACTTCGTATTGTCAAACACTTCAGTTAAGGACGAAATAAATGACTTTAAAATATAGGACGATGTTAATCGATAGAGTCTTATAAACAACTAAAACGAAGGTCAAGCGCGAGTGACATTAGTCTAGTTTTATATAGCTTATTAGTTATGCCTACAATATTGCGAGACTACATCTGACCCGTAACGTATTGTTTGTTAGCTGTTGGAGCAAGCGCTGGTGATCGAAGAGCAGCTCCGGCGCGCGGCGTACCTGAACCTGACGCAGGACCCCAACCACCCCGCCATGTCGCTCAACGCGCGCTTCGCCGAGGTGGAGTGTCTGGCCGAGTCGCACCAGCACCTCAGCAAGGAGTCGCTGGCCGGCAACAAGCCGGCGAACGCCGTGCTGCACAAGGTACGGGCATAGTTAAGACATATTTATATTGTTTCATTTTATGTCGTTTCTGCTTTTTTGATCCGAATAGGAGAAATTACTCATAAACAGATATTAATCGTAAGAATTAGATTTTGAATAGATATGACGTAGAAGGGTCGCACCTTGTCGCACATTTCAATATTTTCCGTACCGAAATAATACAAGTGTAAACCGTAGAAATAGCGATACCATATAAAAAGAAAAAGGTTTTTTTAATATCTTAACCGGTAACGTTCGTATTATGTTTACGGCGAACGGTAACGGTCCCTTATTGTGATCAATTCGAAAAATGTACCCCGCGCTTGTGCTCTGTGAGCCTAATAAAAACTATTCCTCTGGCTGTACCATAAACTTCTAAGTATATTTTGACTACATTGTCAGAAAAAGAATTTCCTATACAAACAGACTTTCACGAATTTCTCGTTTCACACAAAATACTCACGTACGTTACATAAATATGAAATTACTAAATAATGCCCGCGTCTTCGCCCGCATGGTTAGAGGAGAATGTAACATATTGAGAAAAAGCCGCTGTCACTCTCCATCCTTTCAGCTACCTCCACTTAAAAAATCACGTCAATTCGTCGCTCCGTTTTGCCGTGAAAGTCGGACAAACAAACTTTCGCATTTCTAATATAAGTATGTATCTGTCTGTGTGCGCAGGTGCTGAACCAGCTGGAGGAGCTGCTGTCGGACATGAAGTCGGACGTGTCGCGGCTGCCGGCCACGCTGGCGCGCATCCCGCCCGTGGCGCAGCGCCTGCAGATGTCGGAGCGCTCCATCCTGTCGCGCCTGGCCGCCACCGCCGGCAACCCCGTGCCCGCCGGTAACTGCGTCTTTGTCTCCTCCACGTTACTTTTTTTGTTTTCGGAGTGGGGCATGCCTTTACGCATCGTCTGCCCTGACCGCGGGAAGGCCATATTGGGGGGTATGTTCATCGACGTTACTTTGAAAAGCTCCGTTCAAAGAGGGTGCAAAGGTGGCTAGTGTCTGGTGCACGTTGTGTACGGGATCCTGATCCTAATATCGTTAGGACTATTCTAGACTCATAGCGATCGATATTTTCGATTTTACAAATGTTTGATAACTTTAATTGAGAACACTACTAGCAATAGTTGCCTAGGAAAGAAACACGTCTAATTTTTTTAGAGACTGAATAAGATATTTTAGTCCTATTAATTATACAAAATATAAGAATCATAAATCATTGAGTATGTAAAGTAACTTCAGATATTTTTCATAATTGACACATTTACAAAATTAGGCACCATGTTCTAACAACACTTATGTTTCGTACAGCACAAATGGCGGCGTTCCCGTCCGGGTTCGCAGCCTCCGGCGCGCTGCCGGGCTTCGCGCCGGCCGCGGCGGCGGCGGCCAACTTCGCCAACTTCCGCCCGCAGTACTCCGTGCCCGGACAACCCACTAACTCCAGCTCCAACGTAAGTTGCACCACGTGCTCCGAACATTCTTTGACACCCGTGGCTTTTTCATATAACAAGCAGAAGTGAACCTTACTGTAAAGTCCGAAGGTTTATTTTAAACTGATGCTTATCTACAGCGTAAAGTGATGTTACGGATTGTAGTGCACACAAATACACATCTAACAAGCAAAATATATCAGTAGCAGTTGAAGAAATTATTAACTATCAAACTTTTGTTTTAAACTAAATCCTAATGTGTTTTTTTTTTTCAGAAATCATAAATCCGCGTAATTTATCTACCGCAATCAAATTGGCCAACTTCAGGTAATTATTACATAATTAAACAATTAATTAATATACAACATTTAATTTAATGTCAAAATTGTGTTCTAAAGTAAACCTAGTTGTTTCGTAATGCATTCACTGTAACTATTTATGTATTTTATCTACGTACATATCATAAGTGCTCTAAAATGCGTTCAGAAACCGTAGGCAATGACCAGCATTACCAACCATCAGAAAGATTTCAGTATGTAATGTTAACATTACCTACTGAAATCAGTAGGTTATGAATTTAAATTTGGAACAGCTGTCTAATTCAAGTGGGGTGTCTAATCTAGTATCTATAGATATTAAAACAGCCATTGATACGAAACGCCAATTCCTTATGTTTTTTTAATATAAATCGAACGACATTTGAACTCGAGTGACAGTAGAATAGGGAGTTCATTCGCTTGTCTATGGTTTAAAAAAAAATTGACTGAGATACGAAATACGCAACGCCGCCGTTCCAAGCTGTCATTTGTTTTGTTCGTTAACTTTTTAATGTTTACAAGTAACCCTAGTAATAAAATAAGTCATTTCCCTACGGTTTCTGAACCCATCTTAAAACACTTAATGATATGTGTGTAGATAAAGTAGTGTATGTAACTATACATAATTAGGCATTACAACAATCGTGTGTGTGATATTATTATGAAACTCGCCTTCGGCTCGTTTCATAAACCCACACTCTTGTTGTAATGCCCTTCATTATGCACAGATACATAAACTACTATTATAAAATTTGTAATATGAAATTTTAACAAAGATTTTTTGTTTCAGTGAGCAAATTGATGGTCACATAGATAAATATTCTAGATTATAAGCTTTCCAAGATTCCTGTTTCATGTTGGGTTGAAGTGATAACTATAGTGATTAGAACATTATGCGTTAGTTAACATATTTTATGGCGTTTTGACAGACTCTCACAATACTATTTATTTCATCCTGACCTGTATGATGTCGATAATATTATATTATGTAATAAGTGATTGTGGATTTTTTGTTTTATGAATTTATTATTTTTGATTTACCAAAAATGAGAAATGAATAAATCATATTATTAAGTGACGCTTTCGTATTATTTGACTTACTATAAAACCCATAACAATAAAATAAAAAGCTTGCTCTGTTCCTTATAGATGCGATGCTAAAAGCCGTGGCTATGTCTATACCTATGACCAGCGACTGCATCGTGTCGGTCGCAAATGTGTATAGCTACTGCATCGAATCGCTATTAAAAGTCGCTGCGTGCTTATCTACCTAATGTTTAGTGCTGGGCTATGGTCCACTGTAATATTATAATGAAAAAATCGGAATAATATGATTCTAGTTCTAATAAAACTTCAGTTAATTGAACGTGGTTAAACAAGGCTGAGATGTGCGATAGGATGGATACGTTAGTTCTTAAAAGGTTTGTTCCTGGTTCGCCGTATTCCTGTTTTGTCGTATTCCTGTCTCGTCGAAATATCAATATGAAATTAAACTATGCAATTACCGTGACTTCGTTTTTTTTTAAATATCAATTGAAACATATTTTATTTATTTGTCACTAAAATTGTTAAAAACTGTACGATCAATACGTTAAATCTTCATGTTTAGTAAATACTGGTTTATTGCACGACATATTTAATTAGTGTATATAATTCCGACGAAACAAGAATACGACGAATCAGGAATACGACGAGACAGGAATACGAAGAAACAGGAATACGACGAACCAGGAACAAACTTTTTAACACCTTCGCCACGATATCGGTCCGATTCGACCCGATGCAAGTATGGTTAATTGCGACGCGACGTTAACTAATTGCCGTCGCGAAGGTGTTAACGTCGTTTTATAAAGAACACGCTAGCATTTGTTTTGACATGCCGACTACAGGCAAACTCGAATGTCCACTTAGGCCCTATACTTCCGCGTGACAACATGTCTAGTGAAATACCGCTCATGGATAATGTACTCTTTGTTGGTCTGTATGGAAAATTTTAAATATTTCGACACAGAACGCAATGGAAAAGACTCACAAATCGCACATTGTCAGTGTTCGCTTACTCTCACATAAAATGTGCTTCCCGCACATGGTAAGTTACACAAAAACAAGTCATTTATATAAAAAATATATTACATTCATGATGTCAATACAATTCACACAAAAATCAGTCAAAAATAAATCATAATTATCAGGTCACCACGTGTAAGTATCATCTTCATTGTTATACTTGACGCTGTCCAAGGGCTTTACGAGGCTCGGGTCGGGGGAACAGAAGTGCTGGAGCATCTTCTCACTGATCCCGCAGTCTGATAAATTCTCCTTACTAAATGCTTTGGCAAAGTGGTTGGGCTCGTTCTCCTTTGAGGACTCATCTGAAAAAGATTATCAGTATTATTGGATGGACTGATGCCGGCTGACTAGAATAGCACCACCCCATCTCCTCCCGCGAGTGTCGTAAGAGGCGACAAAGGGAAAATCCATACGGACGGGCAGCAGCGTCCGTCGAAACCAAATCTACAGCTACTGCGGTCGCCAACCCGCCTGCCAAGCGCGGCGACTGGCTATTACCCCCCCAAGATGATATAAGTCATATTTGTGGGAGGCCTATGTCCAGCAGTGGACTGCATACGGCTGAAATGTAATGGATGGACTATCGTTACCTGGCTATCATTGACTCGGATCGACTACTGCTATGAAAATAGGGTTCCAAATATTGGTACGCGGTGATATCACCTTATTGAGTCAATATTAAGATCTTTAGCCGTATGGATATATTTTACCTTGACTGCACGAGCCGGTCATAGAAAATAAAAACTCATCGGCTTTTCATTTCAACCTTATACTCATATCAATACGGTCATATTCAGATCGTCTCAGTACCTTGGGCTATTCCCTTCGCCGCCCACGAGAATGCCAAAGTCGGCGAATAGTGCGCGAAGGTGGCACTAAACTGCGCGCCAGAGTCCTTGAGCACGTCGAATAGGGAGTGGATGGTCGTCGGCAGAATGGGCCCTCGTAACTCGATCGAGAAGTACTTCTTGTTGTCCAAGTGTAGGACACTTTCGCGGACCTAGGAAGAAAAAATTGTATTATTAATTTTGAATTTGGATCGGGATTTAGATTTTTGAGGTCAATCAAGGGTGTGATGAACAGAGTTATTTAATATTTCTTACAGCGGCAGTGATGTTAAGCATGTCTGGAGATAAAGCAAAATGATCATTTGGATCAATTCTAGCACAAAAATCTGCATTATGCGAGTCCGTGTCACGTCATCGTTTGACTTTCAAGGCTTTGTCGTATAAACGCAGAAGTGAACCGTATTCGAATATCCTAAGTTTTATTTTAAGTCGTTTATGTTCACAGTTCCATGGGTTACAAACCCTAGGTATCAAAAAGGTTAAGGCTTGGGCACATATGCGCGTTTTGTGAGCGTGGCGCGACGCTGCCGTCCGAATATGTGCCTTATCTCGTTACATTAGCCATACCGGTGTCACGCTGCGCTACCGCCACGCTCACAAAACGCGCCTATGTGGCCAAACCTTTAAGGTAAACGAGCGGAAATCTTCCGTAGTTCCATGGATATATGTTACTTGTGGAGGACAGTACTCACGCTGAGCGCCTGCAGCGCGCCGCCGTGGAAGGCCGTGGGCGCCAGCAGCGTGGGCGGCACGCCGGCGAGCGGGCCGGCGGCGGCCACGACGGAGCGGCAGTTGAGCAGGAAGTTGAACAGCGCCTGCGCGTCCGCGCCGCGCGCCAGCACCAGCGACTCGGCCGCGCTGTCCACGCTGCTCTCCTGCGACTGCACCACGCGCGCCTGCCACAACATTGCTCGTTTATGTTTATGTCCAGAGCTCGGACAAGTCATCGCAGAAATAAATATAGAACAAGACTATAGAGTCGAGACTTAAAATTATATATATCGTAAATCCATTGACCTTTTTACTCGCATATCTGACATGGATTTTTCAAAGTGGCATGCTTGAAACAGCTTTGTGGTGACAATTTAATACAATTATTTGCTTCATTATGGTTATTTCTGAATATTTTAATAATGTTAACGGAAATACCTTCACACACGTATGGAGAATTTTGGGTTGCAGTAATGTCATTGAAAAATAAAATTAAATAATATTGTACATAATGCGATTCTATAAATCTTGTTCTATTGCCGTGTTGCGATGACTTGTCCAAGCACTGTTTATGTCACACCCTCTCGTAAAATATAGTAGGGGAGGTAGGGGTATTATAACAACACCCTCAATTTACTAGATTCTTTAATAAATAAAGGTAAATAGCGAATATCTAGTCATTTACAAAGTGCTGCCCAAGCCTCCCGATTGCCCAATGCAATATCCAATATCTCCCCTACTTTTACGCGTAGGCGATACGGGTCACAGTTCATAAATTACGCCCTAAGGCTGTAGAGTACTGTACAACGGGGTGAGATGGCTTTAGTAGTTTCTGAATCTACGACAATATTTATAATTTACAAGATATCTTTTCTTAAACTGCTAAAATTATATATAAACTTTCGCATTACTTACGAAAGCGTGGCGTAAAAAAAGCTGTCTTAACAAAAACATTTTAAAGCCACCGACAACGATAAAGCCGTTTTACGGTATTGAAGTAGAGCAGTTTTTTTTGGGTATTCACGTTAGTACTTAGTACCTGCGTGTCATTAACAACTGGTTAGCAGTCGTCACAAAACTTACATAATGTCGAACACTATTTTGTCACAAAACTGACAGACGCGACTTAAACATAACTAAGTCGTGCTTTAAAGTGCAAGTTAAAATGAACTGCTTAACAGTGGCAGTAAGTCACTTTCTTTCTTAGGCAAGAGGCTGTCAATATGACTTTGCCTTATCTTCATGAACTGCTGAAATGTAGAAAAGTTAGTTAAACAGGCTGGAATCGGCTTAGATAAATAAAATAACTAATTTCGACAAACCTGCTGATTATTAATCCGATTGAGCATGGCGGTCTCCAATCCCAATTGTGACAAAAATACATCAGGGTCCTCATCGCCCTCGTCCCCCGACTCTTCTTGCGCCTCTTGCTTGACATTAGTGTCGTCCATTGTGTCATAACAGCTGTCAAATGAAGAGTTCTTCGGCCTCTCCTCGTCCGAAGTGTTTAGCCGCTTTTTGTCAGGGCGGAGGGGCATCGTGAATTCTACATCTGTTGGGGACAATTATGCGTGAATTTGAACTAAAAACTGAGTATAATAACTTAAATTACATTTCGACGTTTCAGACGCTTTACAATTTGAAGTCAGTTCGGTTAACTCAAACTTTTTACTATGTCTGTGGCTGTTGGTCAATGAATTTTCAATCAGATTAAGGTCTGGGGTGCGTTTTAACTGCTTTGATTTTTTTTTTGGAATATTCTAATTATTTATATCGTAATGATAATAAAAATGTCCGGATATTAAGTGAAAAAATATAATGACAATTGATATGAAACAATTACAAAACTAGGATAAAGGCAACAGTAAAATAATCCCTATGTTCAAGCTTATATTCTTTTATTTATTAGTATTATTTAAAACATCTATTAGCTTAACCGCTTACGGTTAGTTTATTTTTTATGATATAGTAGGCAAACGCGCAGACGGATTGCCTGATGGTAAGCAACTACCGCCGCCCATGGACACTCACAACACCAGAGGAGTCACAAGTACGTTGCCAAGTTAGTTGACTAGGTAAAGCTAATGGACGGATACTTTAATATAGAAATTGCAATATGGATGTAACTTTGATTATAAGGTCCTAACCTTCTTGCCGCAGCGTCTGCCTGAAGCCCCTCGTGGTGGGGCTGACGAGCGCGCAGGGCTCCGACACTCCGCACAGGCCGGCGGCTCGGAACAGGCACGTGAATGTGTTCGCACATACGTAGAAGTATGGGCAGTGGCGAGCGCGGAGTAGCTGCAAAAGTTAAGTTTAAGCATAGAGGAAATATAACAAAGAGATGCTACGCCATAGTGCGCTCGAATAGTGTTGAGAATTTGTAATAGATGTCGCTTAGAGCACCACTGACGGCTATTTATATTTTATTTTATTCGAAATCATAAGTTTCATCATTATATTGCACCTGTAAATTTCTAATTTAACTTATTTTATCAAAATCAACGAGATTTATCCCTTAATCGTTTTTTTATTTTATTTTTGATAATAGAGACAATCATCGTTTTTGCGCCATCTAGTGATACTTGTAGAAACTACTTGACCTTTATACAATTTAGCTTGTAAGCATAGCTTGTAAGTGCAAAATGTTTCTACCTACGGGCAAGCCGACAATAGATGACGCTGATTTTGAATTTTACGATTTTCTATGTTCCGCTACCGCGAACATCGATATTCGTAATTCGTAAATTTCGGACGATTGTCCCTGTTACTTTCATAACGCCTTCATTGGAGTAAAAGAGAAAGATGCTTGAAATATACGAACAGCGATGTTTGCAGTTCCGGCTTCTAACCGTCTGACGTTGGTCTGTCCTTGGGCTGTGGCTTTAGGCTTGTACGAAATTTTGTTGGTAACAACCGTCCACATGGTCCGTCCCGACCAAGGCCACGCGGTCTGAGGGGCTTATCGGCGACCGTCTGGCATACTCTTCAACATGCTTCAGACATAACTTTTTTCCCTCTTTCGCCCTATGTACCTACGCCAAATCCTGCGGCGGTACGATGCACGTTGGGTTGCATACGATTCCCCTCCCCTCTCCCAGGCTGAAAGATATCGATAGAAACTGCGTCTAAGTCTAACCACGTCTAAGAGCTGGAGATACCACGAAGATCGAAATTAGAGAATTCGGTGCATCTTTCTCTTTTTCTCTAATAAAGGCGTCATGAGAGGGACAGAGACAATCGTTCGAAAACGAATATCGTTTTTCGCGGTAGCGCTTCTGCTACGTGGCGACGTTGCCAGATCGAATGAAGGAGTCATACGATTTGGCAACGTCGCCTCGCGAGCGAGCTGATTTCTATTTTGCAATTTGCAAACATTTCTTCTTTCAAAACGTTCCATTTCGATATGTTCACAATATGAAATAAAACTTATCTTAGTAAACAAAACACTAGCAAGTGTATTTTGTATTTTGGATTCCAAAACTTACTGAATTTTCTCTAATTTTACAGCAGTAATAGTGAACCAAAATTCATATTATTTCATTATATACGCGATTTCTCTCTAGTATTTTGACATTTTACATTAGAAAAGTATTGCGTGCAAAGAAACGACATTATTCAGATGAAATGGTGGGAATGTTGCTGTAGAAATATTCTCTAGACTTATAGGTAAAAATCATACCCATTATATAACTGAACATATTCAAAACTGGATTTAGCATAAGTTTATGACTTCCATTCTAAATACGATAATACGTAATATGCTATGATATTTTTTTCTTACCAAAGCATATTAAAAATAGACACATTAAGTAGGCAATGTTAAAACGTCAGTAATAAATATGCGCAAAGAGAAAGACTTAACTAGCAACACTGAAACATAGACGAGGTATACCTATAGCCTATAGTTGTCATACCTTTGTGACTGCGATTTGAATGTCTTATGTCGTTGCGCTCCGAGTTTCTGTCTGTTGTGTTTTGAATTTTTAGTGTTCCAGTTATTTGCTATTGTTTTTGACCCTCGCCTACATTAATGGACCTACGATTTGCTTTCGAAACGGATTTTGTTTGTCAGTGTATCTACGACTTACGACGACTTGGACTGCTCCCGGACTTTGAAAATTGCCTATCGAAATGGCATCTCGATGCCAATACATAAATTGTCCGAATACAAATAGGACTCACTCATTGTTCCGTTTTCCTGCAAGTGATGAAAATCGCCTGCGGATCTGGATTAATAATTCAGGTAAGTTTGTTTTAACAACTAAAGCTTAATATATTTTGTAGGTTAGCTGAAGAAAAGAACCTACCTACCTTCAATATCGTCCGTCATTTAGCTTCACTTTTTATCATTTTTTCGAAACATTTCGCTATTTAGTTAGTAAGGTTCGGTTTATTTTATCGTTTTAGTTATATTACACAATATTTTATATTAGACATACTGGCTGGCTGGAGCCAACTCTATGACCCAGTCGTCATGTAAAATTCGTTTAGTGAAAACCTAAATAATTTAATTTGTAGTCAGTATTTAATTAGAGGGTCATATACAAATAGAATAACCTTGTGTAATTTACTTTATAATTTCAGGTAACATCAGTCTCACAACTTTGACACCAGATCAATTAAAAAACCGACGTCTTTGTGAAGTACATTTTGAACCATTTTATATGAATCAAAATGATCAACAGGCAAGGTTGACCGGAACAGCTATTCCTAAACACTACCGCTCTGAAGATGAATCAAACAACATTATTAGTTCTGTACCTGTAGAGGGCCCAATGCAAGGTATTTATTGATCTTATATTGTTCCTATAATAGACTATTTTCCTGTAAACAAGATAAAATTACTCAAAGATATAAAATAATCGATAATCAAAAAACTTTAAAGAATGAAGTAGGCCATAAGGGCACTTATACATGTGAAGAATATTATAAATAAACTATACCGGTTCTAACCTTACACCTCAAACCCGAGAAGCATTACCCATTTCCTCTTTTTTTCAAAACATCACATTAGATCTTAACAATATTTATAAATAAATAAATATTTTGGGACAATCTTACACAAACCGACCTAGTCCTACAGTAAGATCAGTAAGGTTCATGTTGTAGGTACTTGATGACAATATATATAATAGACATGCATATAAATACTTAAATACATAGAAAACACCCATGACTCAGGAACAAATGTCTGTGCTTATCACACAAATAAATGCCCCGACTGGGATTTGAACCCAGGACCATCGATCGGCTTCATAGGCAGGGTCACTACCAACTAAGCCAGACCGGTCGTCAAATTTTGTATAAGAAAACTTTTTTAAAATATGTTTCCTTACATCTCATTCCTAGAAGTGAAATTAAATTAAATTAAATATTTCGGGATAATCTTATACAAATCGACCTAGTCCTACATTAAGGTCAGTAAGGCTTGTGTTACAGGTACTAGATGACAATATATCCTTGTAAGGCCCACGGGCCTTGCTGTAGTACTAATTACTTTAAAAAAATTTGAATTTTGTAAAATGGGAACAGAGTTGAATTTAATTTGTATACAAAAGAAATTATATTTTATTTATATAATTATAAAGAACGAATTCGAGCATTTCACTTGTATGGTGGGTCTTAGAAGGATATATAATATTTAGATACATATATAAATACTTAAATACATAGAAAACACCCATGACTCAGGAACAAATATCTGTCACATCACACAAATAAATGCCCTGACTGGGATTAGAACCCAAGACCATCAGCTTCATAGGCAGGGTCGCTACCTGCTAGGCCAGACCGGTCATCAAAATGAAAATAACTATTTGGAATAAGTTTATATAGAAATATAGAAATGTATGTACAATATCTAAATTCATACTTTTCATCACTGACATTTAAAAGAGAAACAACAATTAAGTATACACAAAAGGGACAAGTCAAACTGGGTGGAGTGTCAGCCCAGTATGTTTTGAAATGTTTTTTATCCTTCATATTTTGGTGATATTGGCACAAGAAATAAAAAAAAATATATTTTTTTTATTCCGGGACCTGCTGACAGTCTGTATCCCCTATATTTTTTAAATATTGTTCATAACATAATACAGGCATTTCATTAAAAAAAATACTAGTATAAAATATTGTGCAAAAATAATTTTATCTCATGATTTCAGGGACAGAAACTGCAGTTACACCAGAGTCATCTCCAAAAAAATTGAAGGTTTTGACGCCTAAAAATGTTTATAGAAGAAGGACGTGTCCAGTTTTGAACTTTCAAGAAGCGGAGAGTTCATCAGTCTCATCCCAATTTGACCAGGAATGTAAGATGCCAAGTCCCCAAAAAAGAAAGCAAGGTGATATGTGCTCGGAGAAAAAGTGCATCGAAATAAGGAGACGGCTGCATGCTACTAGAATTATTTTGAAAAATAAGAATGTACACATAAAAAGGTTAAAAAAGAAACTGTTACCTGAAAATATTACGCGTCATCAGAAATTCCGAAGCAAGTCGTCAAGACTTATGGCAACTATGCAACTGCGGCGCAATAAACAAAAATGGACGAAGGAGGAGAAACGGTTCTCATTGGCCATATTTTATAAATCCCCGGCCACTTACACCTTTTTAAGAGACCAAGGAGTTGTGCTTCCAGCTGTTTCGAGTATAAAACGTTGGTTGTCAGAGGCAGACTGCTTACCGGGAGTAGAAAAAACTACATTTGAGCAAATTAAATATAAATTTGAAAACGCCACATTTGAAGAGAGGGCTTGTATGTTGACATTTGATGAAATGTCGATTATGACGTGCTTAGAATATAATAAGAAATTCGATTTTATCGAAGGATATGAGGATTTGGGAAAGGGAGAGCGGACGCAAAAAGTAGCAAAACATGTTTTAGTGTTCCTCGCAAGAGGTATTTATTCCAACTGGAAATTACCCCTTTGCTACTTTTTGTCGAACACGAATGTGAAGGCTGATAAGCTGCAAATGCTTATAAGAGTAGTAATAAATAAATTATTCGATGCAGGTTTACTACCAAAAGTAACAGTCTGTGATCAAGTCACAACCAACCAAAGTGCACTGAAAGGTCTCGGCGCGTCAAAAGACAACCCTTTTTTTTTTATTAATGGGCGCAAACTTTTTGCAGTGTTTGATGTGCCGCACTGTATAAAGAATTTGAGAAACAACTGGCTGCAAAATAATTACACATATAACAACAAGGAAGTTTCGTTCTCAGATGTGATATCAACTTACGAAATTGATAGAAATAAGAAAAGTAGGGCACTATTAAAAATCACTCCAAATCATCTGTGCCCTAACTCATTCCAGAAAATGAAGGTGAAGTTGGCTACGCAAATATTTTCCCATTCGGTTGGCGCTGCAATAAATACGGTCATTAAAACTAAAGAACTGATTAGTTCTACCGCTGCGAACACAGCCGAATTCATTTTTATAGTGAATGACTTGTTTGATGCTTTAAACAGCAAGACGAAATTCGATAAAAATCCGAAGAAATGTGGTTTGACCCGTGATAACGCTGCCAGGCAAGCAGTAGTGAGAGGACTAGAAGTCTTACAGGATTTAAAGAAAATAAATATTAAAGGTAACAAAAAAAAAACAAGCATTCCGCCTTGCTTCGAGGGACTGCAGCAAAGTTGTAATGCAATAACGAAATTGCTTGAAGAAGAACACACACAGGGAATAGAGTACATACTTACAAACCGGTTAAACCAGGATGTCTTAGAAAATTTATTTTCTATTTATCGTTTGAAGGGAGGAAATAATAAAAACCCTAGCGCAAGAATTTTAAGGTCAGTGTTTCGAAGCTACTTAACGGAAATGCTTGTACGGCTTCCAGGGCAAAACTGTGAAACACAAATGGATTGTCCGCCTTGCGAAATACCAGATGACGTAGGAAGACACGGCAAGGATCCTCAGCGCGAGAGTCATGATTCTTCACAACAACAGACCGCATCATCGCAGTCGCCGTCACCACAGCCGATGTCACCGCAGCCCACGTCACCACAACCATCCACATCATCACAGCTTGCTGAGCCTACTCCGAGTTCCTCTCGTGCGGACCCTTCTCTTACCGACCACATATCGATAAGCGCATCCGGAACCCTAGAACAATGTTCTGTAGCCTACTTTGCAGGTTGGTTGGCAAAGAAATGCCATGACAAATACAAGTGTAAAAAATGCTTGAAAGCAATGACAAAAAATGTGAACCTAAATGATAAAAAACAATTGTTAATTTTAGAAAAGACCTATGGAAACTCCGAAAATACTAAACTGAATTGCCCAAGTGAAACCTTTTATAATGTAATTGACGTATGTCTTACGAATTTCGAACAACATTTTGACATGATTAAGCACAAATTGAATATTAAAAAAAATATTTTACATAATTTAATATGTATATTGAAAACTGATTACGCAGACACATTTACCATTTATTGCCCGGAGCATATAAATTATGTGTTGGAAAAATGTATTGTTACAAAAATAAATTACTTTTGTAAATCTCACAAAAGGAATTTTATACAAAACCAACAAAAAATTCGACTACTACAAAATAAATGAAATCGAAATATAATTCACGTTTTATTGGTGTCTTTGCCGTCCTTACCTTTTATTTTCTACGATGACATTACCATAATTTCATTACCTCAACATAATTTTAGGGTTCCGTTACCCAAGGGGAAAAACAGGCCCGGTACCGCGAACATCGAAGTTCGCATATTTCGAGCATCTTTCTCTTTTATTCCAATTAAAGGCGTCATGAGAGTGACGGAGACAATCGTCCGAAATTTACGAATATCGTGTTTCGCGGTAGCGCCACAGGACCCTAATATTTACATAGACTTCGCTATCTATAAGCGGGTTGCATCTCAGGAACTGTAATAGCTAGAAAGCTGAAGTTTTCACAGATGATGTATTTCTGTTGCCGCTATAACAACAAATACTAAAACAAATATATATATATATATATGTATATATATATACATAGTACATATCCAGCTCGCACTGGCACTGTAATGTAAATTTGAGTTTTGCATGCCTAAAATCTAAAACACGTCTCTTTCTTCCTTCGGGCATCTCCATCGTTAATCCCAGAAGGAAGAAAATGTGTTTCCTAGGTCCAGGCAGTCGAGGTCAAGTACGAAGAATCTTCTAGTACATAATCAAATTATATCATAAATTACTACATTCTTTTATCAGTTGGTTTGCAAAGTGACATCTATTGACTGAAAAAATAAATTATTTTCAACGTCACCTGTTTGCGTATAGATGTCGTCAGTGTATCCGATTTTCCGCAAAAAACTTATTGATATTCGCGCCATCTAGTGCTGAGCATACACAGTTAATTAACGCCCCCTGGTGCTCAGGGTAATTCGGACGGTTTCATATTCATGTATGGCGTCGACACATCTTCTTATACTTAATTTATGGTTTAAGGAAACGTGTCCAAGTCGATGGCCGAACACGCGTCTTTAGCATTCGCGGCTGACCAACTGATGACCAATCTATTTTTTTTTTTATGACAAAGGTGGCAAACGGTCAGACGGATTGCCTGATGGTAAGCAATTACCGTCGCCCATGGGCACCCGCAACACCAGGGGAGTCACAAGCACGTTGCAGGCCTTTAAGGGGGGTTGGAGCTCTGGGAACACAACACTACATACCTGAAAGGTAGCAGTGCTATTATGGCTTTTGTAAGGAGGAGGTACTTCCCCAGTTGGGCTTCTCCAGACTCAAGCGTGATGGTACTTCACTGTTGGAAGTAGTAAAAGGACATACCCGGGTTAAAAAAATATTTCTTACTTGAAAAAGAGATCTGAAACTCTCTGTCCACTCCGTATGCAGCGCCTGCTTGAGTTCCTCGTTGCCGGCCAAGAAGCTGGTGGCCGAGACGCGGCCCGCCGACCGCGGGAACAGCTCCAGCCACGGCAGCTGAGGGTGCTGCCAGTAGAGGCAGTTCTGGTGGAAGCGCGCGCGCGGTGACGTGTCTAGTGTTGACGAGGTGGTTGTGTCCAGGCAGCGGACGAAGCTGATGTAATAGGAATGACAACACATGTCAAAAAAGACAAAATTAACTCCAATCACAAGCAGCAGTATATGTACAGTCAGCAGCAGAAGTAGCTAAGCATTTGAGGTGTTCAAAATGACGTCAATACGTCTCTATTGTCAAGAGAATAAGAGCGCGTGTAGGTCATTTTGGACACTTCAAACGCTTAGCAACTTTTGCTGCTGACTGTATATGCAATCCCAAAAAATGAATCAATCTTTTTTTTATGACAAAGGTGGTCAACGAGCAGACGGATTGCCATGGGCACCCGTAACACCAGGGGGTCGCAAGCGCGTTGCCAGCCTTTTGGGGGGATTGGAGCTCTGGGAACCTTACTCAAGTAAGGAATCAGGAACACAACACTGCAGACCTGAAAGGTAGCAGTGCTATTATGGCTGTGGTCTTCTGTAAGGAGGATTCGAGGTACTTCCCCAGTTGAGCTGCTCCAGATTCAAGTGTGATGGTAATTTCCTACGCCCTACCTCATTGTTGGACGTAGTTTAAGAACATACCTGGGTCCAAAATTTACAATACACAGCATTTTTTTGCTCTGAAGAGTTCTACAAAATATAAATGCTTACCCTGTGATCCCAGAAGCTTCTTCACTCGCTTTTAATTTAGAAGTCCATGCAAATGGCTTTGGTGACATTAACCTTAACTTGGACTTGAGAGCCCAGTCTATTGGCAGGTGCTTACACTTCTTCACAGTGGTATCCTACAAATATGTGTAATCAGTGAGTGTTATTTTGATGTACATGAGGATGGAAATTGTCTTTGTCATTTCCACACAATCACCATATGATGGATGATGGATCAAGTTATCTCATTCTCAGAACTCTAGTTATCTAACCTAAATAGGTTCAATTCTATAGTCGTAAAAAGGAAACAAAAGGTTGCATTACCTAAAGAATATAGACACGCTCAGCCAAAATCATTGAAAGAAAATCCTACTAAGAAAAATTTTTTTTTTTGGAAAATGATAATTTTTAAGTATAAAAATGTACATGTGGAGTCGCAGTCTGCCTTAACATGTTGGCTGCATTATTAGGTAGATCAGTACCTAAACAAGAATGGCTAAATTAAGTATTAACCAACTGCCACAGTGAAGGTGTAATTAATTTCATCATCAGAAGTATGAATGAATTTAAGAAGTGCAACAAGCATTTACATAAAAACAAATGATAGTTTAAATTTACTCACTAAGGGCCGATTTCTCAATCGTCAGATAAGCCCTATTCGGCGAATAACTCTATGGGTATCTGTCAGATATGTGCTTATCTGAGGATTGAAAAATCGGACCTAAGACTTACACCTAAATAAACAATGTCAAAATTAAAATGAAAATACATTCTACAAGATACTACAAACTAACAGTACTTACTGGTTCTACAGAATGTTCTGCTGTGAACTTTTGCAAAAGGTTTGAGAATGTTGATAGTTTGTTGGTGTCCAACTCCTGTGGTGGCTTTTCTACCTTCGCAGGAAGTTTCAGGAGGGCAAACAATGTTTTGTCATTTGACTCATCTAGTTCTGCATAATCAGTTTTAGCCTTTTTGGCTTGCTGAGGATTTGACCTGTAAATAGAATGAAACATGATATAAAGTCCAAAGGTTACACATTATTATCATGACCTATTTTTGGATTGAGAGTGAATTGTAATCTTCCTTTATGTATTTGGCATAATAAAATTACTGTAGTTGCAGAATAAAAGGTATTTAGAAAATCTACTTATTCCCAATTTAAATTAACCCTTTGTATGCTTAGGCACGGATCCATTTGAATTCTATGGAATTAATGTTAAGGTTTTTTTTTCATAAGAGAATTTTGACATCCACATACAAGGGGTTAAGTCTGAGAGCTATGAGTATGTCTTAAGTGTTGCAATGAGAATATTTCAAAGCAGACATATAACAAGTCTATAAGATGCACCATTCATACTTTGGATAGAACTCACTAATATTTTTTCCAAATAAATGAAGAGGTTACATGAATGACATGTATATGCTAATAAGCTAATATTTTTGGTAAAGTGTATTACAAAATATATGAAACTAGCTGCTCTGGCGAACTTTGTACCGCCTGAATTTTGGGGTTATTTTTTTGCTTTTTATTCTTCTTTAAAGCACTATTAAACTTTTGACCAAGACTATCAGAACAAACCCAAAATTGTCCAAATTGATTCAACTGTTCTCGAGTTATAAAAGCCGAAAGTAACACAACTTTCTTTTATTAATATAGATATGAAAACTATCAGCAAGTAAAATTCTACTTCATTATAGAAAGGCCACCTTCACCACTGCAGGGAATGGGCCCTTAAGATAAGCAGCATGAGGGGATAAATGCCATAATTGCCAGGGTTGGTGGTCAATTTTGGAAATTGCAGTATGTACCACCACTCTAAAGGACTCTGCTCCCTAGCTCCCGGCTATGTTTGGTCGCAATTCCCTACAGTTACTTTAAAAGGGTTACCGTAGGTTTCCCTAGGAGGGATGCAAACAAATGTAGCTGAGCTGAGAACACAAAAAAACTTACTTTGAAAATGGGTTTTTCCTTTTGTCTCCATCTAGGAGCCTAGAAAAATCTAAGGCACTGGTTTCTTGACTACTAGGTTCGTCACTAGAGGATACTGAAGGGTGTTTCATTCGTTCCTGTAACATATAACATAAAAAAAAATAAACATCATGTATCACTTACATTTGATATAGTAAAAATGTAAAAAATTCATTAAGTACCAAAATAAAACAAGTAACATGTGATAAGCAAACAATATAAAATAATAAATTAGTATTAGTTTGTACCTGTAATGCTAATTTTCGTTTTTTCAGCTTGTGCAGCTGCATAACTTCGCTCGGCTTTTTCCATGGTGACGGAGGCGGATTCATTTTCCTTATATTTATATAAATCGTAATTGTTTAACACTAGTAATTAAACATGCTTAATGAGGTTAAATACATGAACCCTACGCTTGATTTAAAAAAATATGAATGATAAATAAAACAATAGAAACACGCATCTTGCCTGTCAAGCGTCAAGCCTGTCACAGACTGGGTTACCAGGATTGAAATTATTATCTTACGTCTAATGCAAAACCAAAACAAAGTATAAACTTGGTTTAAATTACAGTTTAATCCGTGTATAAAGTACGGAATATTTCTAAACCTGCACCATATTTTTCTACTCTGCATACTGATAAATAAATTGTACACAAAAAAGAGAGAAAGATGATTTTTCTATAAAGAAAACCTATGAAGAACCGGCAGCTCCCTTACCAAAAAGTGCCTGAAGTAAACACATATAACTTTAAACATTAACTAAGTAAAAATCTTGGTAATATTGTCTCTTTATTGTTAAAATTATTGCAGGGACTGCGGTGGAACAATATTTGTAGTGATGCTACGGTTTTGGCCGACTAGTCGGCCGATTAGTCGGCGTAGCCGACTATGGTCTTCGCCTAAGTTTGGGCGTATAATTTACCCAGTGCAGTTTTACTTTTATTTTTTCTTTACTTGATTGAAGGTAATTGATAGTTAATTTGTTCATAATAAATAATATAACCTGGTTAGGTTGTAAAATTATACATATAAAGTAGCTCTTGTTGTGATTCTAAACTGGAAATAAAGAAGTTTGATTAAATGAAGGTAGCTTTTATCTTAATTCCTTATTTTTTTTGAAGAACTAGTCAGCCGCGACTATTCGGCTCATTTTGCCGACTAGTCGCCGACTATAAATGTGGCCGGATAGTCGGCTTTCGCGACTCGTCGGCGACTAGTCGGCACATCTCTAAATATTTGTTCTTAAATTTTCGACGATTGTCTCCGTCACTCCGACGCCGAGTAAATGAAAAAGATGCTCGAAATAGACGAACTTTGATGTTCGCGGTACTGGGCCTAAATATACATTACATATTACATAGACCACGGTGAGTCGTAGGCGTTGAAGGGATAAGGTGAAAAGGTGTCATCATCATCATCATTTCAGCCGTATGCAGTCCACTGCTGGACATAGGCCTCCCACAAATATGACTTGTATCATCTTGGGGGTAGTTGCCGTAGTCGCCACGCTTGACAGGCGGGTTGGCAACCACAGTTGCTGTAGATTGGGTTTCGTCGGACGCTGCTGCCCGTCCGTAGGATTTTTCCCTTTGTCACCTCTTACGACACCCGCGGGAGGAGATGGGGTCGTGCTATTCTAGTCAGCCGGCATCACACGGCATCAAAAGGTGTATACATAATATTTATACCCTTGATGGAACATGAACGTATAGGTCGATTTACAAGGGGTGCTAATACGGGGAACTCAGCGACAGTAGGCGATCTCTTGAAGGTGCTCCCAAGGATTTCTTACTGGTGCTGCTATTATCCTGTGTGGGAGTAGTAACAGTGTGTGTGCCTTGGGTAAAGTAAAAAAAAAATGTACGAGCATAGAATTATGTTTGAATGATAACATTTTAACCACGGTTTATAGCATAACATGAGGTCTGTGGTTTTAGCGATTCACAAATCTTTAGTAAATTAATCAGCGCCACCTAGCGTATTTTTTTTTGTACAAAACCAATACGGAATCTGCAGGTTATTGGCTCCTTTTATAGTTAGAGAATAATCTTGATAGCGCCATCTACGTTTTTTTATATGCATCATAATCATAACCATATCCATAGTGTGCGCTAAAAGTAAACAAAATGTGAACATATATGATTATTAATTATGTTAATAAATACATTGACATAAATAAATATTATAGAACATCCTTACACAAATTGCCTCAGCCCCATGGGAAGCTCAAGACTGCTTGTGTTTTTTTTTAACCTGACCCCTTCCGCGACCCTTCCGCGGAAAATCCAGGACCTTTCTGCACCAGATTTGTTTTGTACTACTGGAATACTCCTACTTAGTTAATGCATCCAGAAAGAGTGGCTGAGGTGGTCTGAACCAAATCTGAGAATTGTGGGCTTGTGTACGAATATACATATATTTATACCTCTATAAGTATAATATTCAAATACTTAACAAAACACCCAGGAACAAATAAATATCTGTGCTCATCACACAAATAAATACATACTGAGACTTGTACCCAGGACCGTCGGCTTCGTAGCCAGGGTCACTATACCCTCTAGGCCAGACCTGTCGTCATATTATAGATAAATAAATAAATAAATAGTAAAACACTATTTGGGGATAATCTTACACAAATCGATCTAGTCCTACGGTAAGGTCAGTAAGCCTAAAAGTAGGTGCTAGACGACGATATATATAATAGATACCTTAGACTATATAATATAGATACATACTTAAATACATAGAAAACACCCATGACACAGGAGCAAATATTTGTGCTCATCACACAAATAAATGCCCCGACTGGGAGTCGAACCCAGGACCATGGATAAATTCTCTTATGCTTATCTCTTACTCTTATTACTTCTCTTATTTTTATTATATTTTAGTCTCTTAATAGCACGACTTTTAGAGAACTATTTGGTAGGCTCACTGATGAGTGATGATTTAACGCAACGTAAGAAGGTTTACCGAGTAAAAAAAAAAGTAGTTTATAAAACAGGAATAAAATGAACAATATTTCTTACCAATGACCAAGCATCCTGTGCCTAGTTTATAAGATAAGATCGTGTTGCTATTCGACAGCATAGTTTGGTATAGTTTGTATTCAAGCAATTATAATTACAAACTTCCTGCAAGTGAATGCATCTTGGTACGCAACTCACTGTGCAAATCGCCCTTATGCCCGGAATACACGAGGCTAGTTTTTCAAGCCAGTATAGTAAGCTAATTAATAAGCTAGTAAGCTAGTAAAACTGTCCTGGCTTGAACCCAGGCTAGTGCTGTCTACATGATGCCAGTAATTTTAAGTCAGTTCGAGTGCCAGTACCTTTGCAAAGTATCGTAAAAAAATCGTCAATATGAACGTAATTCGTAAAAAATAACATAGCATGAATGAAATAATTAGTTAAAAAAACTATGTGAATGTGTACTAGATGAATTACTTGAAGATATCTTAGAAAAACGTGTATGGACACATGGCACTAGCCGGACGGACACTAGCTTCACCGGCCGCACGAAGATAGTACACAAGCCAGGCTACCGAAATCGGTGGTGGGGGGCGCTACTAGCTCAAAAAATAGAACGGCAAGCTATTAAAACTATCCTGGCTTCAGCACTAGCTTACTAGCCTGAAAGTTAAGCTAGTTTTGTATACACGAAGATAGACGCACTAGCTTGCTAGCTTACTAGCACTAGCTTACTATACTGGCTTGAAAAACTAGCCTCGTGTATTCCGGGCATTACATGCGCTTTCTCACATAAAGCTGCGTTTATGAATAATGTCGCGAGATGAGATGACCTACCGAATCTCAGCGCATTTCAGTACGCGAGTCTCGCCGCCACCGCCGCCCGTGCCTGAGGACGGCAGTAGTAGGCCGGACGTCATCACACGTGTAGGTCCAATTTTGAAACTACTGAGCCTTGGCGAACAACTGACACACGAGCCTAAAATGCGCGGGTTAAAATCAAAATAAATCTTAAGAATATAAAATGTGATATTAAAATTATCAAAATTGTTTCATAATGGCATTAATACTTCGGAATTTATACGAAATTCTAATCAATCGGATTTATTTGGTAAGTATTGTTTATTTATTAACTTTTCTTTTTTTTTCAAACTGCCGTCATCGCCGCCGCTGATCACTTCAAGAGTTTCCAAAAATAATACAAATAATAATTACCTACTTATGGGATTGTGATTAGTGTTCACTGATGTGTTACTTATGTATTTGGGAGAGAAATACTGTAATATACATATACTATAGATTAACATTTTAAATTAAATAGTCGACACCGCGACAGACTGTATAATATTTATACACTCTCATTTAGTCACCTTTCCAAGAATTACACGGTAACGATGACGTCACTCAGATTCACCGGGTTCAATGTCGCATCAGTATACACGTAATAATAACAGCGTCCAATACAAACCTGCGATGTATTATGCTGTATTGCAAAAGAACGTGTTCCCAGTAAGTCGGGGAATGTCTAAGCGTGTCTGAATGGTTTGGTTGTATTCTTTGAAACGCAACACGCACGGAAAGTCTAGATTAAAGTTTTGTCCACTTTATTAAGATAGGTAACAATAAATATGGTTTTATTTTAAATGGTAGAATTTGTTTAAATGTCTCATAGTTTTAATTTTAACTACCTAAGTTACCTGCGCCAAAGATAGCCAGCCCGGTTCCCAATTTTTACTACCCGGTTTTATACTTTTAACAATTCGAATGAATTTAGATTTCACACCAATGTTTGGTACATGGGCCTGTCGAACATGGGTGTTAAATTGAAATTCAGGGCACGAAATGTCCGGACTTCATATCAAGTCAATGGCGGCGAAAGGATTAAAAACCATTAGTTCCGATTCTCTTACATTATATCTAAGACTATGTGACGCAACATAACGCTCACATGTCACATATGGAGACTCAAATCCTGAGGCCCGTGAAGACGAAGACGTGATAGAAGGACTCAGCAGCATCTTATCGCCGGTGCTTTGAAGTTGATGGCATATACTGCAACATACTACTCCATAATCTCCTAATAAATGTTACATACAAACAAGCGTGTGTAGCTAGGCGAGGCGTAGGCGAGGGTAACTGTTAGGATCTTTGTAAAATAAGGCGATAGTATGGTTTATAACTTTGCTGAAAAAGAATTAACAACTTACTAGGGAATTTACAAAAAACGACTAGAGTAGAGTCTTAATCCCGTGCGTGAAAACACATCGACTACAATTTTACTATTAAATATAATAATTAGATACTGTCGAATATTCCGTTCCTACAGAAATTTAGATTCGCGCTTTCCGTATGGACATTGCCAAGTTTAGGTTTAAAAGCTTAACACTCGGTTATATTTGTCGAAAACATAACTTACATCACTGTCATTCATTACAATTACGTATATACCGGGTGTGGCCTGTAATAGGAGCGAAAATTTTAGGGATCGCTTCTACACCACGAACGTAACAACATTTGTTCTACAACTTTAAATAATTGGGTAATTTATTACTTGTGATTTTTTCGAACAAACTAAATAGTATTTTCAATGAACAGCATCCAATAGTCTAGTTGACGTTTACTATCAGCCTACAAACTTCATAGTTTTCGCAATACATTGCTTGCTTGGAAAATCTTTTTTTTATAATATTTATTAAACTATTAGTTATTTTCAAAAGTTGTAGAACAAATGTTGCTACGTTTGTGGTGTAGAAATGATGCCTAAAGTTAATGCTCCTATTACAGGCCACACCCGGTATATACGTACTCGTAGGATACTCGGACGTTTCGCTAATGCAGCAAGCAGCAACCAATATTCCCCTGACACCTGCTATTTTTTTTTAAAACAGTTTCTATTTGAAATTAAAGAGTAGCCAATGTAATAACCCAAAGACAACATGATTAATTGTTTGTATAGTAGATAGTGAGGTACGTAGTGTGGAGAATCACTGTGTGTCGTAACTGTGGTATAACAACCAATTAATCAATTACACTAACTGGCAGTTGGCGGCTGGCGCTGCCAATGTATTAGGCTTGAATTATACGTGTGATAAGATAAGTTAAGGGTAAGGTCGAGTAAGCATATAGACATGTGTATAGTGTACGTGTGGTACCTACCTACTATAATCAAATTTTTAATTAGATGGAGTAAACTGACAGCAGTTTTCATACATTTGACAGGTCTTCTTCTCACCACTTTCATCTCGGTCTCTTCTCGTCACTTTAGTATGAAAACTGCTGTCAGTTTAGTCCATCTAATTAAAAAAATGACTTTATACCGTTAATGCGGTAATAACATTTTATTATTGCATTAAGTATTTCAAATCAGTATCATATTGTTTATATCTAAATATTCCCATTTGGAACTGCGGAAGTAAATAACCATAACATAATTTATTAGCGGCTATTAATCGAATAGATATAATAAATCAACTTAATTTGTGGGTTACCAATATAGGCACAAACTCGTAAAATGAAACGTTAGTCCAGCTGCGTCCATAATTAAGTTATAAACTGTCCAAAATAACTGCTAGTTCATTATTTGTTTTTATTTTAAATACATGAAGACAGGCAATAGATTATTAATATCATAGCTCAATCAATCTTATTATAGAACATATTTTAATGCTACTTACTTAGTTGTATTATTATACGTTACATCGTCATTTATCCAATTATCGTCGTGACTCGAGAATCTTCCGAGGCTGGAGCGTAAGTGGTTTTTAATTCATTCACCATGCGTCTAAAGTGGACCAAGTAGGCGCGACAAGACAAGAGGCAGGAGTGACGTTACTATACCCATAACTATAAACTATAATAGTCGATATCTTGAGACCACCTACATTTGAGTTCGGTAGGTACCTTTAATAAAAGATGGTCACCATATCATGCGGGATAAAAATTATCCTTTGTCCTTTCTCGTAGCTCAAACTCTCTCGATACCAAATTTCATTCCAATTGGTTCAGCGGTTTAAGCGTGAAGAGGTAACAGACAGACAGAGTTACTTTCGCATTTATATTGTTAGTTAGTATGTGGATATGGAAGGACAGATATAATAATAATTAATAGGCGTAGAGATGTGACAACCCCATCGTCCACAGGTTTTCTCCAGTGCAATCAGTCAACGTAGGGCAGCTTGTGGCGTTCGGGGGGGTGCCGTGGTGAATGCCAAGTTACCCCATTGCATTGGGTTTTTGGTGGGTATTCCCCTCCCATATGGAGGGGCGAGTCCCACATACCCTCTATAGACCCCTAAGATCCTATCCCGAGGGCTGGAGGGATGCGCAAATGCATTTTCCCTGCGTCAAAAAAAAGGGCAGCTTGTGGCAAGTTGTTGGAGAGAATGGAGAGAAGCGACACAGCTATCGGGTCAATCATCGCCGAATCAACTTTATTTATATTATTATCATTAAAAAATGAACTAATTCAGTTTAACTGCGTGAACACGAGATTATATATTTTCATTTTAATTGTCATTCCGAGCAACGCCCGGTGTGTATTGCGTAGTTGTTCCTGCCATTAAACTCCATGAATATTGTACACGAAACTGGGTCAGCTGGGATTAGTCTGCTTTCAGAAACAATCCCTGCATGTTTACTATTACGAAGTAAAAAATTTGCTTATCCGATGCGATAGTATCTGAAATACATTTTATAGCGTCCATGTTTTTTTGTATAGCATTAAAAAGGGGTAGTATAATTATGAGTAGAAAATAGAGCAGTATTCGAAAAAAACGGTGCTGATGTAAAGTAGGTAATAATGATAGAATAATATAAATTTTGAATCTTGACAAATATAAAAGTCCGCATAGAGAGTATCATTTTTCATTTTGTACCGTTTGGAGTAAAAACGCTAAGTCTTAGTACTCACAAACTTTTTGCTTAAATCGCGATGCGTCTGGTTGACATAACTGGTGACCTAAGAGCTAGCGGTTTCCTATCAGCATTCCACTCAATTTTGGAATCTATCGCTACTTCGGGTCAATATATTAGCACGAGATGGTAAACACTAACATTGCTCCCTTGTACAAATAGTATTTCTAGTCACGTAACTAAGGATAGGTAATATGAATAAAAGGTTTACCTAATATATCCTAGAATATATCCTTATACTGTGACCATACTCGTATAGGTACTTTATGACTGTGACATCCTACGCAAGTATTATACAAATTCTACTGAATGTACTTGTGTACTTAAATAAAATAAAAAAATGTTTTTAAACAACCGACAGAGGTGTCCGAACGTCTGTTAAAAGATGAGCCTGTCAAAAATGCAATCACCGGCTGCCAGTGCTGCCACTCTGCCACCCGAGCACAATCCGCGCAACCGACGACGCATGCAAATGAAAATGATACCGTAGCACGTCCCGACTATTAATTAATGCGGGAACACTACAGGTCCGCTGTCATCGACTCGCATCGGCTCTATTTAGTTGTTCAATGGGCGCTTTGAAAGGCGGCGCATAGAGAATGTAGTAACGCACGGCCTGAATGGTGTCTGTCTGAAGTACGCTATTATACTTGTAGCTACGACAGCTTTATTTCAAGACGTGCCCGTACTTAGGTCGAGCTTGATAAGTAAGATTATTGAGTACCTACTTTTGTATTAAAAATCTCAAACCATTTATATTAAACGAAGAAGTACATATACTAACTTATTTTTTTTTTACAAATATAAGAATGTTTATTTACAGAAATTACAATCGTATTATGATAACTACAAGTACTTAAGTAGTTATAGTATAAAATCTAAAAAAAGGTCCTTGAGGCATTGTACCAAGGATGCTGGCGGCATTTCCTCGTTGTATCGCAATGCTGATACATTGTGCTAGGAAGCCACCAGCTCTTCGGGCACCAGTTATATCAACCAGTTAATTATTATAGCAACGATATTTACAAATATACAGACAAGTCAATTATTATACCAAGTTTATATGAGCATGTAATAATACATGCTCATGTAAACTTCACAAAATAAAAAAAGTAAACCAAATATTTGACTTATTGACTTCGGTCCACTGTGTATGTATTAAAATATTTCATGATGATTACACCCCGTTATCTTTTGCTCAGTTTAGGGGCAAGTGATTGGGCAGTTACGATAATCTAAGTCGATTAAAAATGAAGTTGACTTACTCACTCAATAACATGTCAAAAGATCTTGGGTCCGATTTTTTAAATAGTCACCAAGTGATTTCCATAGAGAATGAATAAGAATCACTATGAAGATTACTCGGTGATTATTTCAAAAATCGGACCCCAAATTGACGACAATCGATATTTATAATTGTCGCCCTCCGATCTGATTAAAAAGAGGAATGAATGAGTCTCTCGGGCGTTCACTAAAGTAGAATTTTTGTTTACCCAATAACTTTTATAGATAAATATGAATCGCCTAATTATGTGAAGCAACATCACTATTTTAGCTTGCCCCCAAAATGAGCTTTAGATAACGGGGTGTAATGATGATGAATTTGTGCTGGTCACTTGGCCTATTTACAAGTTAAAAGGTACAACCTAGTCCTGTAGATACACGTAAGCTAAATACGGCTTGTGTTGCAAGCATATGCCGATAATCTGAATATATGTTTAATAAATAGATACCTATCAATACTTAGATAACGTGATCAAGGAAAAAATATTTGTGATAAACCCAGAACATTCTATTTTGTAGCTATCGTATATTCGCTATTTTGTTGAATGGGAAGGTGTTGTGAGACCAGCGAACAATAAACTGACAATAAATCATTGTAGCCAATACAATTTATGTATGTAGTAAATGTGTCCAGCAGGTGTAGTTGTAGGTAGGTAGCTGCTAAATTCCGCACCGAACTGTGCATCTATTCACCAAATTACTACATGTGCATAATTTGAATTCAGTTTAACTACCGGGGAATGTACATTGTACGGAATATTGGATTAAATCTCTTGGAGTTATTTAGAGCCGTTCGGGATATTTAGAGCCTAATTATGCTGGCTGATCAACTTTAAAAAGTTTACAAAAATGTCTTTTGTTTCAACGTCTCATGAGACTGTGACGTCAAACTAATTTTGACGCTACGCGTCCAAAACCAAGTAACAAACTCATAACGCTTTTGCTGTAGATCAGTTATTCAGATGTTAGGAAGCTGAGTCATCATAAGCCTTTGATTGCCTTTACTTCTGAATGTGATCATGATATGACAGCATATACTATATATTACTACTGTATATTATCAAAAATACGAAGGATGTGCGTTCGTTGTTTCAAAATACACTAAGATGTGTGCGATTACGGTACATTGACATTATATCGTAAAAGTTAAGTTTATAGTTTCTAAATATGGCGCAGATTGACATGCATAGTTAATGGAAAGAAAACAGCCATTACCGGTGTACTGTTGCTTGCTATTATTTCTATTGCCCCACGACACGTAAGGATCGGTTCTATCACCGGTAATAGCAGGGCGACACGACTGACATGGACTTTTTGTTTGTTCCAGATATCATGGATCTCACTAGTCATTTACATGTTTTATAGCACGTTTACGTTTTACCAAACTAGTCTCCAGTTTTACTATTTAAGAGAAATATTAGGGGTAAGTTTCTTGAGTTATTCAGGTAAAGGCGACGCGTTGCGTCCGACTTCAACCGACAGCCATAAGATTGAAAAAAGTACCTATAAGTACTAGTGTAGGCCTAGCACAAGAGGTTCGCGACACGAGATACTGTCGCCGAGCCGAGACAGACTACCTATCTCTCTTTAAATAGCAGAGTTTAAAACGACGGGTAGTCTCTATTAGTGGTCCTGGTCGTGACCGTGTTTCGTGTACCCGTAGCCGAATCTCCGTTGCCGTGTTACTCGGCAACGGAGATCCGCTCCGTTTGCTCCGTGTGATTCGGCTACGTGTAATTAAGATACGTAGCTACGTGTACACGGAGATACGTATCTTATTTATACGTAGATCGGATCCAGTCGTGACTGTGACGTTTAGTGTAGATTTTATGCGTGTCATTAAGAGTTTAAGGTCTCTATCGCCGCGAGATACTCTCGCGTCCCTGTCGTGCTAGGCTTCCTGAGCCCTGAGTGTAAGTTTTTAACGTAACTTTACGTCACGTGCGTGCGTTTCCAATATAAATAACATTATCACTTACGCGTTCGTAAACGTTTATTTACGTCAAAAGGAACTTACACTAGAGCCTCAGGTTGTAGCAAATACGACGCATCTCACGTCGCCTGCTAAAGTCTTAAAACACTACTTTATTCACTATCCCTTAGGAGGATATTCTTTACTTCATACTCACCGCTTCTTTCTCTGTTTTTAGATCGGTCTATGTATTTCCCGTGGGACTGCAACGGTTCTAAATATATGTTGTGCACTCGTTTTACTTCCCTTGTGCAAGAAACTCAACCAAGTTCTTTATCGAATTTTGTCGAAACTTTGGCCGAGACTTTTCTTTTTCTGGCTAGAAAAAGCGAAGAGTTTTCACATGTCCGTCGCGATAACTCTAGTTATATTTGCCGGTGAGTATCGGGTGTATACAATAGATATAAGGTAACCAGATCTGATTTCCGGTTTTACAAGACAACAAAGCTTTGAAAATATGAACCAGCAGTTAATAAACATCAACATTAATTTTCTCATCAATTAAATAACTTTTTATACTTAACTATCGCGATCGCGTGGTGTTGTGCGCGTATGAGAAAATAAATAAAAATAGTAAAATACGGCACATTTGGTCACCCTAATTAGATATAAGTACTACACAGATAAGGAATTAATTAATATAATATATTAATTATTCACTTTGTATAATTAACATTACTATAATCTGTCTGTTTAGGTAGTTAAAAAAGGTAAACAATCTTGACATGTCTTTTTATATCTAAACAGGCAGAGTATAAACGCTACGATATCGCTTGTCTATTCCTCTAACTCTACAGACACTCCTAAATACGATCTGATCGAGGAAATGTGCTTTTCTCAAAATGCGTCGGAATTCTTACCGACCTACCGGCGTAGGTATGTAATGCCTATACATACTGTATGAGAATGCACATTAGTTTGTATGTCGTGCCATGCTATTCCGGCTATAATACTCGTACTGTCAAATAACATAACCACATTAGAAGAAGGAAACAATATCCCGGATTTACTGCTAGCGTCACTCTTTGCAAACGAAAACACCTAGATTCGTAGTAAATTCTCACAACAATAAAGATGATATTTCACTGATTGTTTGAGAAAACGCAGTTTGTTTGACAGTTGGCCACTGGTATCAATGCCAATAAGTCCGGAATATCAATAAATACACTCGAACTATATCAAAGCCATCGGACATTCGTGCATATGCATAATTGACGGTGTAATAAGGCCGGTATGCATGCAATGCGCTTTGATTTACACACATACATAAAATTCCTGTAGCCCGGAATGCATCAATACCGTTCCATAAATTCATAGTGCGCGTGTAGTTAACACGGCTTGCTTTCACAAAGCGATACAGCCCTAAATCACTTTAGAGCTAAAAGGCCCCGGTCTGGGAGCACCATTAAGTTCTTGAGACGGGCTAATGGTGGGCACCTAGGTGCTTAGAATTTTGAGCTAGTTTTCATAGTCAGATTCTTGGTGTGCAGACTGCTGTGAACTTTATCGTGGAAATGTTCTAACTTATAAATTGTACTGACTTTCCGATGTAGTAATGCCCTTTAGAATAATTATGCTTATTATATATTAAATACAAGATGGTAGAATTTCTGTAGGATAATTATTAGAACTACTTAGCATTTTAAGCCACTAGGTATATCGCAAAAATTGTTATAACTGATGCATTATTTATTATTCGTTTGTCAGCGTGTGAAAAAGTTCGCTTCTCAACATGCATACAAGTTAGAAGAAATCACAATAATTTATTAAATGTTGTGATTTGATTTGTATTTTTGTACTAATAATTGTAATACTTACATATACTTACTTATACCTAAATTATAAAGTAAAATCTAAAATAGATATACCGGTGCGGTGTCTATCGGTAACATATCTATCACACATAGATTTTATTTCGTGAATAGGTATCAGCATCTGTAGCAATTACAGTGTTGTATGATGTAGTCTTCCTAATGTATTAAGTTATATTTCACATAGTGACGTTCTGAAGTTGTAATTGTGTATAAAGAAGGACGATCCTTCAACAATGCCACAGTAAAGTTGTACTGTTCCGTTCGTCCATTAAGTTAAAAATAAACTTTCAGTCATACATTCCATTTCCCACTTCGTGAACTTGTGGAACTTCTCGAGAAACTACGACGAGAGTCGGAAGGAAATTAACTTCGCGAGATACAAGAATGAGGTAAGTGCCACAAATCACATTTCTATAGCCGGTTAACCTAGAACAGTTTTATTGATTTATCTACCCATTCTGAAATAAATTCGTGGTCGTTGCGTTCGTGGTCATCTGGTGGGAGAGTCCACAAGATGACCACGAACGCTGCTAAAAGGGTTCGAAACTTCGGGATGTAGGTTTAGATTAGTATACGCGATCTAATCCGTTTCAGTTGTTTCATTTCATGAGTAATTATCGCGCAACCGAATACAATATTTTCTACCCTCTATTTAGTTTTCTAGTTCTGCCCAATCCTGTCAATATGGATTGGGCAGATTCTGTCGGACTAGAGCAGATATAATCATTTTAGTATTAAGAATGAAGAAGCAGAACTTAGATTTCAACCAATCATGATACTCTCTCATTGGATTGAGGATCCTCGGGGGTGGAGTAAAGCGAAAGCTTTAGTTAATGCGTAAAAGAACATTAGAGAAGAAAATTAGCAATATGCTATGATAAAAATCTCATTATCATTCACCATTTACTTACAACCTTCTTTCTCCCACGGTTGCACGAAGAGAGCTTTGTGCTCAAACCCACCTTTGTTTTAAAATACGTTGTTTCCAGTTCCAAATTCTCTAAAACAGTGCGTGTTCTAAATTAACATCTTACGCATGAATGAACATAACAGCTGCCCATTATTTGTGATCGTAAAGCCAACCGTTTACTGCTCCGTCGAATGATTGATTAAGTAAATAGCCTTTCAAATAGATAAATTGAATCATCACGATATGATTCAGCGTACGACGTAACACAGAATATAGTAAGTCTTAATTGATCGTTGTTGAACCTTATTTCGTACACATAAGATTTACGAATTATTAGATCAGCCACTGACATGTACCTGCATAAGCCGACCCTATTAGGTCGCGTAATCACATCCGAATAAGCAAAGGACCCTTTATTATGGCTATTGTGCAGCCGTCATGTCACGCGTCCCGTGATTAAGTCCAGTTGGATGGATTGGAAAATCTTACAAGTTTCATGCTAGGAGGTATAGTCGTAGTCGACATAAAAGTAATAGAACAAATATCTAATGAAGCTGAGTGACACTGATACAAACATCAGCGGCGCTACCACGAAAAACGATATTCTTAAATTTCGAACGATTGTCTCTGTCATTATGTATAATGACACCTTAGGGAGGAAGTAAACGAGAAAGATGCTCGAAATTTACGTACCTGTCTAGTTCCGATGTTTCACAAACTTCGTTGACTTATATTCCTGTATTATATGTACAGTCACCAGCAAAAGTTGCTAAGCGTTTGAAGTGTTCAAAATGACCTACACGCGCTTTTATTCTCTTGACAATAGAGACGTGTTGACCTCATTTTGAACACCTCAAATGCTTAGCTACTTCTGCTGCTGACTGTACATTGAAATTATAGTAATATTCCAAGTAGTGTTAGGTTACGTCTTAAAATAAGGATACATTAAATATGGCAAAAACATGTTTCCATCCTTCCAATACTACACCATGGTGGAAGAGTCGTGGCTACATAATTTTGTCATATTCAACGTCATATTTTCAGATGTCACAAAAATTTAAGTAAATAAGAAACAGAAAAAAAAAACAACAAATACATTAAGGTTCAAGTTGTCAATAGATTACTTATTAAGTGTATTCGTAAGTATTTTTTATTTATTTCACGGAGTTTGTTAAAAAAAGTCCAACATCCAACCAGCTAACGGCAAAACAACATTCAAATTTCTGTATGGAATTACTTTGCTCCCTTGTGAATAAAATGCAGTTTTGCTATCTGTTTTAAAAGAATAAAATCCGGTTTTCCGTGATAGTGAGGTAAATGGTAGTTAGGTATCTTAGAGTATAATATGATATTTTCCTTCAATTCTCAATGCATTTCAGAACCCATTGTTGCTGTTAATGAGCCCAGCAGGCGTGACGGGCGCGGCCATGCTAGCCATTACCCTGGCCATGAGTATGACATCGCTCCGTGTGGTACGGAGACGCCTGTACAACTCGTTTTGGTACACGCACCAGCTCTACATGCCATTTATGATGCTACTGATTGTGCATCCATTAAGGTAAACTTACCTTGTTTTAACTCATTTAAGGATGACTCACGTTAAACCGTCGCGTCTCCTACACGTCGCCCTTCCGAGCCCGAGCCCTCCGTTGACCTACCGGGCCGAACGACTCGACATTCGAATATTCACATTAATACGAGTATCGTTCCATGTAGCCATTTGTTGCGAGTAGACGACCGTCGTACACCACTCCTGTCGATATCACGCCTTCCCATCACCAGGCCGAGCCGAGCCTTTTACGTAGTTGCCGGGGGGCTCGGTGGTCACATGATCCATTCCATACAAAATGTAGCGATGGTAGCCTGCGCTCTAACGTGAGTCAACTTTTAGTTAGGTACACCATTTTATTCTTCCACGAGTCCTTGACGGGCGCAGCCATGTTTTTAAATACTATTCATTGATTACCTTGGTTTGCAAATAGCTTTGACGTTACTACGATTGATACTAACGATTACCTTCAAACCGTTTTGGTACACGTATATGTTTCTTCTTACTTCTTCCTAGCATAAGTCCCGTTTTAAATCCTGGAAGGGCATTTATTTATGTTAAACACACAAGTTTTCAAAACGACCGGGTACAATGGTGGGCAGAGTTAAATGACAAGGTTGCAAAACAGATCTTTGTAAGTTTAATAGTTACAGATACCCATAGTTACTGACCGATATAAATGTACCACCGAATGTACCGAAGTTTTTACAGCTGCTATTTAGATACATAAAATCAATATGGTTTATTCAAAGTCTCGAACGCTTGTCCACGCCCTTCCTAAATCATCTGTGCTTTAAGTTTTAAATCCTCTTACGTAACGTTATTATGAGTCATAAAATATGATTATGACTGTAGTATTTTCTATAAGCGTGACATATAAAGCTTCCCATGATGAACACTGTATTGAAACCAAGAACCTTATTATTATGTAAAAACTTAAATGTCATTGTTGAAGGTATACAATACTTTTTTTTTACAACTGTAAAATTGGCAATCCGAAGTAGCACAATATTGCTCTACTTTATTTTATTTTATGTTTTCGGCTCTTCGTAGGACTCCACGTTATGGCTTTATATTTTACTTATTTCAGCTCTACAATTCTTATGTATGTCTCTGTAAGTATATGAGACTCTATATTCTGGCTTTACATCGCAGCAATTTATTTTCATTTCTTTCAAGCAATATAATTATATAATTCGATCTACAATCTTTTAACTCAAACATTATAAGGTAATGGCACCAATGTTGGACACTTAGTTCTTATTTCAAAAATCATAAAGTTATAAATTGAATATGTCCCAACAAATGCACAACACTTATCTCCTTTGAAATAAGCATTAATGTTCATGATTGGTTCCTTGTCCATTACTGGTGCCGTCACCTTAGTTGGCGAGTAGAAATAAATCGACCCATACATGTTACCTACTTTTTAATTCAGTAGGCTTAAAAAGTCTGAGATGATATTTTTCCCAACCATATCGTCTTACCTTTTTCTGTAAATATTGTACTATTTTATTTTTATTTTACAAACACGTAAATACCTTTACAAACAATGAATAATTAAACCTAACACTAAAATAACATAAATATAAAAAAACGCCTCTGCCGCGTGGTACCGAAGACTGGCAGCATTTCATCGCTGAATATACAGCGGGGTAGCCCTTATGTCTTCTGTGGAGTCTCTTTGAAAGGTCCTCGTACTGTTCGTAATGTTTTTTACTCAAACATACATATATTTAGTTTCAATAGAAATCAGTTTGATACAAAGCTTTGATGCCAAAATAGACTCTACAGTGTATACTAGTGCATAAAGCACTGTTACTAATAATAAATAGATACGCACGAGTATGGTACATTGTCTGTTGCATTTCGGCTTCCCTGGTGTACGAGGGTGGTTTGATAAGTCAGTGACTTTTTGCAGAAAAAAAAAATCTTTTTGACCTTTTATAATTTTATTTCTCTACATAATCTCCTTTCAACTCCATACACTTCATCCAACGATGTTCCAGCTTTTTCAACCCCTCCAAAAAATATTTTTTATCAAACCCTGAAAAATATGCTTCAGTTTCAGCTATGACTTCCTCATTTGATGAAAATCTTCTCCCACCGAGCCATTTCTTCATGTTTGGGAATTAAAAAAAATCACATGGGGCCAAATCTGGAGAATAAGGTGGGTGGGGCAGTATTTCATAACGCAATTCTACTAATTTGGCTGTTGCGACTGCCGACGAGTGTGCAGGGGCATTGTCGTGGTGAAAAAGGATTTTCTTCTTTGCCAGATGTGGCCGTTTTTTCACTACTTCTGCGTTGAATTTTTCCAACAATGTAGCATAATAAGGGCCATTTATTGTTTTACCTTTCTCCAAATAATCTATATAAATAACCCCTTGGCTGTCCCAAAAAACAGTGGCCATTACCTTTCCTGCCGAATTAACGGTTTTCGCTTTCTTTGGGGCCCGTTCGTTAGCAGAAGTCCACTGTTTTGACTGATTTTTCGTCTCTGGCGTATAATGGTGGATCCACGTTTCATCTACCGTCACAAAACGACGTAAAAATTCATTGGGATTACGCTTGAATTTGGCTAAGCAGTGCTCGTAAGTTATTTCACGAAGTCGTTTTTGATCGGCTGTCAGCAAACGCGGCACCCATCTTGCGGAAAGCTTTTTCATATTCAAAATATTATGCAAGATATGAAAAACTCGTTCAGATGAAATGTGTACAGTCTCAGCTATCTCACGAATCTTAACTCGACGGTCATCCAAAACAATATCGTGAACTTTATTCACGACATCATCAGTGGTGACTTCAATTGGCCTACCAGAGCGTTCTGCGTCATTGGTAGTGGTACGCCCAGAACGAAATTCTGTAAACCACTTATGTACCATTCCATGAGAAGGAGCAGATTCCCCATAATATTTTTTTAAACAGTTTTCAGTCTCTTTAATAGTTTTTCCACGTAAAAAGTAATGTTTAATTAACACACGAAATTCGCTTTTCTCCATTTTCCAACAATTTTCCGACCGTATTTGACATATGCCTCAATAACTTTTTTATTTTCCCACCTTTTTAAAAAAAAAAAACTGCCAGCTACCAAGGAGTTCAGAATCGTAATTATAAAGTTTCTATGTTAAAATGATTTTTGTTTTACTTAAAGTCACCGAGTTATCAAACCGCCCTCGTACGGACGAGCGAGATTGGCACACCGCTCCTTGCCCGGTACCGTGAACATCTAAGTTCGTATATTTTGAGCATCGTTCTTTTACTCCATTTTTCACTCGTCTACTTTAGAGACAACGCTGATTTGACGATTAAAATACGTATTTACTTGGCTGTTATAACTCCTAAAACCAGGCAAAACGACATTTAGAGTTTCAGGCGTAAGTAATTCCATGGGGGCTGTGTTAGCTTAGCATTTTGTTTTGGTAGCAGTTTTTTAAAATAGACTCTACAGTGCAGTGTACGAGTGCATAAAGCACTGTTACTAATAATAATAATAAATAGATACGCACGAGTATGGTACATTTTCCAGTTGAGAAAATTATTTATTGAATGTTGCTCCACACACTTAGTGTGGAATCGGATTTACTGTTTGAATATACATGTGATCAATTTTGCTTTCAGCGGCGTGCTGAAAAGGGAGTTGCTACCAGAGGAAAGACTGAATTATTACATAAACAATAATATCTATAACTCTTCAGTGGACTCGCCGGTTTTTATTCCTATAAAATCAAAGGTGAGTGTTCTTGAAATAAAAAAATTGATTTAGGAAGTAGTGTTGGTAGAGATAAGACCTTAAAGACGCATACACCGAGTACGAGCACCCGAGTGCCATTTAAGTAAAATTGTCAGAAACTAAAACAAGGTATTATAGAAATTAATGACAGGATTCAAAATTCAAAAATCGTGGCTGTTGAAATAATATTCTACCCTCTAAATGGCAATATTTGAATTCAAACGCTCAAAATTCAAATATTGCACTGAAGGAAAATTACGTTTATTTAACCCTTTGTCTAACGAGCTCGTTTAAAACTGACCCAGACGCCATAACATAACTTTTCTGAAGATAACTTTCCGTTTTGATGTTCTGCCTTGTATGAGTATACTTACATGTACTTATGTGTGTGTCTTTCATAACGACACTAATTTTAAGGGCTGTAAGTATAAGTCCTAATGAACTGAAATTAGCATATTTAGTAAAAAAAACATACAAATTAATTGGGCACGCAATATATCAGTAATAAATATAATAATTTAATAAATTAAACTTAACAAATTGACATGTGATTTCAAATGTTTGCATTACATTGCTGCTCGAGATTTTTTTATTTACTAATTACTCTTAATTATAAAAGGTAATCATTATATTTTTTTGTTAATACTATTAACAGCACTTTAAACTATAGTTAATTAATTACAACCAATGTCGTTATGAAAGACACACTTGGTAGAGACTCGGCCACGGAATACTTCAGCGTTTAGCGTGCGTTCGCGGTATAGTTAATGCCTATACCGCGAACGCACGGTACTTTATGTTCTTTGTCTTTGGTTATATTTATATAATGTATGCTCTACATTGTTTCTATTCTATAGCTACGCTATATTTTTTTATTAGGTACTTAATATGCCAGTCCAATGCTTCCCAAGTTCAATAGCAATTTTGTTGAAATTGTCTATGGGTTTCAATAATAGTTTGTCCAATGGATACTCTATGTTATGATGCTTCCTACCGCGCCCCAATTAAACTTATTCATCAATGACCTCGATTAGTTGACGAATCGACGAAGAATGTCATTCATTGTCTGATGCATTTCGGCTTCGCTGGTGTACGAAATAGCGAGATTGGCACACTGCTCCTTATTTAGCCTTTTTAAGGTTAGATTTGAAAGCATCTAACCTTAAAAATAGGTTAGATTTGGAGGCATCTAACCTTAAAAATAGCTAGCGAGCCCTAAACTCCATCGCCCTTTTTCGGGATTGATCGCACAAACCAAGGACCGGAATTCTTCATAGCAAAAATCAAACTGTCAGAGGGATTGATCATGATGTTTTATCGACTTATCGATAAACAACTGTCACTTAACGAAACAAAGTTAAAATAATGAAATCAGGCTTTTTTTTATATACCGGGTGTGGCCTGTAATAGGAGCTTTAACTTTAGGCATCGTTTCTACACCAAAAACGTAGCGGCATTTGTTCTACAACTTTTGAAAATAACTAATAGTTTAATAAATATTCTTAAAAAAAGATTTTCCAAGCAAGCAATGTATTGCAAAAACTATGAAGTTTGTAAGTTGACAGTAAACGTCAACTAGACTATTGGATGCTGTTCATTGAAAATACTATTTACTTTGTTCGAAAAAATCACAAGTAATAAATTACCCAATTATTTAAAGTTGTAGAACAAATGTTGTTTCGTTCGTGGTGTAGAAGCGATCCCTGAAATTTTTGCTCCTATTGCAGGCCACACCCGGTATAGGTTCAAACAAAATAACGGTGTCCATAATTAGCTGACTGTATGTTTTTCCACCAACAGTTTAACCATTTTAGTAACACGGCATGGGAATCTCTTATGAAAACTCAAGTGAGATGAATTACATGTACCTATGTGACGCTGACATGATTTGCTTATCAAAGAGGTCACAAATGTTACAGAATATTTTTTTAAGTTGGTACCTCATGGGTACCTACCTAATGCGATATTATTCCGTACCATCGATAAGTCGATAAAACAGCTCGGTCAATCCCTCTGACAGTTTGATTTTTGCTATGAAGAATTCCGGTCCTTGGTTATAACAGCTGATAACACATTTAGAGTTTCAGGCGTAAGTTCCTATTCCATAGGGGTTGGCTTAGCATTTTGTTTCTGGTAGCTGTTTTATACCTATATCTAGGCGAAGATTTTTATTAAACCTTTGTAGGTGCGTGTTAGATAAAATTAAGGTAATGGAAAAAGAAATGTACTGAAACAGTCCCTAATAGCTTTTGTCTGGGTTTTCTACCTCGGGATGATTGGACTTTTTTGCCAAAATGTTCTAAGTTTGTGAACTAACTCAAACTTAGTCGCCTTGAGAACAGAACAGACCTGTCTGCAGTGTCCGTTAACACAAAAGTTTGGTCGTAATTTAGAACTTCTGAATGGTACCTACTGTAGTTTGCAATGGAGTTATTATCTTAGGTCATAGATAAAGAGAACATTCTTACGTGATACCTAAGTATTTTATAAGTATATTAGTTTCTATATTTCTTTCTAGGTTCATATTTGCGTGGACAATGTATGAATTATTTCATTAAAAATTTGTCCATACACTTTTGAAGTTTCAACCTGACTGTAAAGTCAGCTTCAATAGTAGAGTTTGAAATAGGGTACCAAAAGTATCTACCGTTTTTAATTGCTTCACTAAAAGAGAGATTTCTGCGTGTTTATCAATTGAAATATGATAAAACCTTTGAAACGGAACTGTAGAAAATATATATTTTGTAAGAAAAATACACAGTATGGCATATTCATATTCTTGGTGAGTTCCTTCACACGTAGTTCACATTGCTGCTGACTGTACTTACTTCCCAACAAACATTTTTTAGGTCGCCACGACGTGCGGATTGGTAACTTTTAGTTCCTAGCCTGGTCGCCATAACGTCGCTATGACGTCGAAACGACCGAAAAAGGGCCCACTTAATACGATTCAGCGTCGTAATAAAGTCGCATAGCGGTCGTATAAGACATTATTTGATCGTATAGTGGTCGCATAAATGTCGTAACATTCATTTATTACAGCTGCTTTACGACATTTTGTTGTATAACAGTGTTTATCAAGGTTTGCCACGACTCTTATTCTACGGAATTTTGTGATAGTAAAAAATCAGGTTGCGATTCTTTTTTTTATGAATGATGTTTTAAGTTAAACCTTGACATCTGGAATAAGAGTAAGTACAGCCATTTTATTAATATACTTCAACGTAGTGTTACATTTTCGAAACACGTATTTAATGTATTTAGGGACCCAAATCTATTGGGAAAGTAATTTCATAGACTAATTTATGTTTATTTTCTCAATATAATCAATGCGCTTCGTAAATTATTTAAATTAAAATATATTTTTACTTATTATATGAACAAATGTTTTAACAATTACCTTTATACGACTTAAGGTAGTAAGCGCCACCACTTAACGACTTCTTTACGACTTTCGCGCTGCGTGTACAATTTTTTTTCTGTATCTCATCAGCCATATTTACAAAATTAGGGTTCACCAGTAAAACAGATGTTCCTCAGAATTTCAGTGAAACAGTGAACCAGTGAATTGTACTGGTTATCTATCTGAATTTAATGAGCGATTTGGATCAGTAGTGAACTAAAAATGTTTTGTGGTGTAATGGACATTGATAAGTTTTTGACCAAATCGGATTTTATGATATTGCTACGTACGTGTTTGAGATGGCCATGGATATCTACACACTTTATACGCGCGGACCGTTGTTTCGGTTTCGGATTTCCGATAACTGGAGACGATACCAAACCAGCATATTTTATGGTGTTGGCAGAAAATATTAAATATATGATATATTTGGATTTTTTCTGGTACCCGAGCTGCAGTTCTTTTGCTATATACGATCATTACCTAGAAGAGGAATGTAATAATTGTAATTAGAGAATATATTTTTTTACAAAATTAACGCAGTCGATGACAACATAATTATACCAAAGGTATATAATATTATTTAAACGCAATGTAGCATATCTACTTATTTAAGAGAATATCGTGCGCACAATTGTAGACCTACCAATTCAACAACTTTTAGTCTTTGTTATATACTTAGTTAAGTTTTTCTTATTTTTTTACTTTTTTTACAATACGGAACAGAATGGCCACTATTTTCTGTTTTGCAAGATTAATAAAAAATAAGAAAAACTAAACTATATAACAAAAACAAACTTGCGTAATTACAACTTACCCGTGTAACCTCGTAACGCCCAGTGTGCATTACAATGTACACTCCCTTTCAATGGAGTTGAAATCTTTTGTAAAAGGAAATAAGGTACAATTTCTTTTGTTCCATTAGTTTTCGTACAAAACAAAATTCAACCCAATTCACTGCATAGTAAGGTTGGTTTTAACTGTTAAATATTTTAGTATAGTGGGCGTTACGAGGTTAAATTTTGCAGAAATAAATTGGTTTAAGTATTAGAAAACACAATACGCGTCGCGTACTATACGATACGCACGATACCCTCTTTAAGTATATAATACAGAGTGGGCCCTGTAACTATAGCAATAAATTAAAGTATAGACTCTACTCTTCAAATGAAACAACTTTAGTTCTACAACTTAATTTTTTTTAATCTTCTTCAAATTTTCATTTTTCCATACAAATTAAATAGTATTTTCAATGTACGTTAATATCCGTCTTAACTGACGTGGCCTAACATCACGTTGTTCCCTCGTGTTCAAAATTAAATTTTGTACGGAACCCACTCTACGTTGATCCTGGCTGCCTTGTCGTGTTGGAATATTCGATAATATACAGTTAGATGATACAAGCGCAGTATAGTTCTTTTTAACTTTCCTTTTATATGCACCACTTTTTTTAATGTTATTCCAGTTTTTTTATTCATTTTTACTGCGTACAATTACTTTTATATTTGTAATAAGTTGTCGAATTGGTGTACAGTATTAGGACAATTAGTCGTTTAAAAGTCGTAAAAAAGTGTTGGTAATTACTTAAAATCGCATAAGAGAGACATATATTCCTCTTAAACGACCGGTCATATAAAAGTGAGGTAAAAAGTAGATCACGACTCTATTACGACTAAATGCGGCGTTAAAGCTGTATAGACATTACGACGACGACCATCTTGCTTATACCACTGAGAGTTGAATAATAGTCGTGTAAAACAGTTGTATAGAAGTTTCTACGGCGTCTATATGCAACAATAAGTCGTATAAAGATAAAAGGCTATAAGTCGAATAAAATGCTAAAAATACTTCTTTGCGATGTGTATAGCATTCTGAGTCGCATAAATCCTCCTTATACGACTAAAATGTTTGTTGGGTTATAGCACTTATAGCCTGTAGCCGGCCAGGCGGTCCAGCATAATGATTCGAGCGACAGACTCTCGCGCTGTATTAGAGGGATACCTCTTCAATTGATACAGTTAGAAAAGGTGCACCACTGGTGGTCTATGTCCCCTCGAGATATCGCACCATTCATGTGCTAGAGAGATAGGCCTATTAAAAGTTTTACTGTTTGTATATTTCGGCAAAATTGGAATTATATTGACAAACTATTATTGATGGGTGGCTAAAGATTAAGTGAATCTGAACTTGTATAAATCCTATTGTTTCCTCCATGAGACAGGCAATGCCTAGTGCGGAGTTAGCACTATGTAATATGTCAGTTTTTTTTACGTAGCCTATGTTTTGTCCCACTGCTGGGCAAAGGCCTCCCCTCGCTTTAACAACTCGTCGCGGTCTAGTGCATGCTCCCGCCAATCGCGTCAGAAACCATCCAGGTCATCCCGCCATCTCCTTTTAGGTCTGCCTCTGCCCCGGCCGACTTGTTCGGTCCAGTCAGTGGTTAATTTAGCCCATCGGTCCGGGTGCATGCGGCAGACGTGTCCAGCCCAGTTCCACTTGAGCATGGCAGCCTTGACGCCGACATCCGAGATGCCTGTCCTGGAGCGCAGTTCTGTATTTCTAATACGATCGATTCTGCGGACCCCTAGGATGCTGCGCTCCATTGCTCGTTGGCAAATTTTGAGTCAAATATGTCAGTTATCATTGAATAAAACAATTTGTATTTGTATTTGTAAATTAGATTAGCCAGATTATAAATATATAATATCTAAAATTCTTGTTCTTTATTTATTTATTAAGACTGCTTTTTGAAATTTCAGACTTGGTTGTGGATGGTGTTTCCACTTGCATGTTTCTTCATTGATCTCCTGTGGCGAGTATTGTCCAGAAACCGAGCGAATGTCCATATTATACAGGTAAGTTCTTCTTTCAAAAGATGGCTTCTTTCACTATCATTCATTTATATTGATCATTGCGCCAACGTAAAACTGCAAGTAAAATTTAATCTCTTAGCGCGTGTCGTTATTGTCCGAAGATCGACAATCGGAGTTCGAGAATGTCGGTCATCTTTCTCTTTTACTCTTAATTAATTGTAATTAGAATGAGAGAAAACCGTCCGAAATTTTCGAATTTCGATTTTCGCGGTAGGCCTTCTTTTACCTGAAATATGTCATTTACATCACCATATCAGACGGAGGCCGTCCATTGCTGGACATAGGCTACCCCAAAGAGAGTGACGTGTTTTACGTCCATCCAGCGGTTCACCGCGATTTTTACTAGGTCATTCGTCCACATGTGGAGGTCTGTTCCGGTACGTGGTCGCCACTCGAAAACCTTTCCGCCCCAACGGCAATAATAGCTAGCCTATTAATATAAGTAGCTGACAGGCTCGGGACTGCCTAGTGTTGACAAAGAGTCGGCAAAAATTGCTTTTGAGCTGCTCCTCCTCCTTCTTTGAAGTATGTTAGAAATAAACTCATGAATTATGACGATTTCGCTACAATGTATAAATTTCTGAAGCATATGTGTTTTCCCACTTCATCTATCTTTAGTAGGTAAGTGCATTCGCCCACAGTTTTTTTATTTCTGCTACTCGTTTTAATTCCCTACATTCCCCACTTTGAACTGCACAGACCGAATAATAGAAATTTATTACCTCCAGCTTTTATGGTTACATGTTTAGAATAAAACGTTTAGGCACGGCGGCTACATTAACAATACATATAACAATTAATATTTAATAACAATTAATAACAATTAATAATCATAATTAGTCTAAATTAAGTAAAACAATGGTGCTATTACTGGTATTATTTTGATAAAGTGCATGAAAGGCATGGCCGGTGCCACTGGGGAGCAATTCAAAAAGCTTAATCCATTCGGCTAATAGGTAGACTAGAGTCTAGACTATTCTATTCACACTAACAGCTATATTAAAGTACAGTTGACCAATAATTTGTCTACGGCTGAATTTGTTAGTTTATATATTTTTTGCTCATTTTCGGGTTTTAATCACTTGTCACAATATCTGTCACGTTCTACCAAGTATGTCAGTGCGAAAGTGACGGATAGTATGATAGACGATAAAATGTCAATCATGGTATACGTTCTGGTCATATGTAATATAGATTATCTCTCCTCAACGGGACAGGCGTTGCCTAGTGTGCGTGTAAAACTGTACCCATGTAAAGTCATTTTAATATTATAAAAAACATTTTTTTGATCTACTGCTGGGCATAGGAACATGGGCTTCCCGCATACACCGCCAAAGGGAGTGATCTCCGCAAAACTGCAGCTACCCTCACAGCGCCCCGTAGTCGTATGAGGTCATCCGTCCATCCATTCGTTTGTGGAAGTCGGACCTGGTACCGCGAACGTCGAAGTTCGTATATTTCGAGCATCTTTCTCTTTAACTCCATCTAAAGTGTCATGAGAGTGACTGACACTGCGCTTAATTATAAATGTGGACCCCTCTAGGATTTGACCACGCCATAACTATGGTTATTCTGCCATTGCGACGATCCCATTCGCGATTTGGTCCAATAACCGATTAAACTTTGCATAATCCCCAACTACGTCGAACTGAATTCATTGTATGGTTTCCGGAATGTGATTTTAAATTGAAATCGCATTAAATTTCGACTAGCTTTAGAAATAAACTAGCCATAAATAGGTCATGAGTATAAAGTCACAACAATGCGTCTTGTATACTTATATTAGCTTAAGATATACTCGTATACTTAAGCTAATCGTAATAACAATATACTATTGGCAAAAGTTAAACTTGGCGTCGTCCGGACCAAATTGTAATACGTCGTATTCGCAAGCATTAAGTAACATACTAATTCTTGAGTTGGGCGGATCGACATCCTAACAAGTATGATGGCTAACTGCCGCAGCGAAGGTGTTAAATATCGCTCACCACTCAGTTTGTGTCTCGCTAAAATAATAGAACAGTCTGAGGGCCTACCGAACGTTGAAAATCGCAATTATTCTAACAATTGTTTCTGTCACTCCAATTACGCCTTAGTTGGTGTAGAAGAGAAATATGTTCGAAATTTTTGGCGGTTGGCCACTGTTCCTGAATTTATCTCAGTGGCGCTTTATCTGTAACTTAGGTAGGTAGTACTGTGGCGGCGGTTCAAATGTATAGGTACTTAGACAAGCCGGAGTCAATACAGCTTTTCTCACCTGTAATTACATTAGTCGACCCGGCGGGGATCGGTTCTGTGGGCGCACCGCTACTGTATCTTACATCCATGGATACAATCTACTAGTACTTCCAGTACATTGCGAAAACAAATGTCACTAGGACAGGTCAGGCGCTTTATGCGATTTAAGCGTTCGAAGCTAGTAGGTACTTTATTGAAAGTATCTTCCTATTGTAGCTATTTATATGGTAAGAAAACATATATAAATAAATAAATATTTTTGATAATCTTACACAAACCGACCCAGTCCAGTAAGCTCAGTAAGGCTTGTGTTGCAGGTACTAGACGACGATATATATAATAGATAGATACGTATAAATACTTAAATACATAGAATACACCCATGACTCAGGAACAAATATCTGTGCTCACCAGCTCATCACACAAATAAATGCTCTAACTGGGATTCGAACCCAGAGGACCAACGGCTTCATGGGCAGGGTTACTTACCCACTAAGCCAGGCCAGTCGTTAATATTATATATGTATGAATGTATATATTTCTTAATTAATTAATAATATATTTATTTAGATAATTAAGATCTATTTGTTAATTATAAACAATAAATAATATTGTCTTCGGTTGCCGCGATAATTACTCATGAAATAAAACAACTAAAACGGATTAAATCGCGTATACTAATTTAAACTTTCAGGGGTCAGTCCACCCGATGACCACGAACGCTGCTAAAGGGTTCGAAACGTCGGGATGAAGTTTAAATTAGTATACGCGATTTAATCCGTTTTAGTTGTTTTATTTCATGTATAAACAATAAAATTATACATTAATGTTGTCATGTCGTTCAGTAAAATTTGTGTCACTAAGTTGGTCTTTACGTTATCGATGAGAGATAATCAATTATCAACAGATAATTTAACCTGTTGTTACTGGATATCACAAGGTAGGTATGTATTTTTAAATCTCACAAAGTTTATTCACTCACACACTTGCACTTTTGAGTTGCGATTTTTATCGTTGACAAACTATCTGTATATGATATAAATCTATGATGCCAGTTAGCATTTCGAGTCCAACGATGATATGGGATATATTTTTTTATCTAGTTGCCGTCTGGTTGTCATAAAAAATATAAATTGTTCAAAGAAACAATAAATAGGAAGAAGGTCAGTTAACCAAAACAAAACTTGGACACATAATCTGCTGCCCAAAACTGTCTTGTGCGTTAAAGTAATAAATACCCAATTTAATGGTATTTGCGTATAATTTAATGGTATTATATATTAATGGTATTGAATGTGGTGGCTGTATTTGGTTAATAAGTAATAAGCGGTTTAGTTAATGACTTTTCATTTCTGTATTTGTTTGTTAACCTGCTTATGGATAATCTGCTTAAGTATAACTATTCTCAATTTTACTACACGAGTGTTTGCCAGCGGTCAATAATATATTAGTTAACGGTTATAATATAATCCTAGTAGCTGTCACTCAGGATTTCTATAACACATTCTAACGAGTCATTCTGAACTGATAATAAATTTTTGTTCTACAAGTATCGTTCTAGTCTCCCATCTTCCTAGTCCTTTTGTAAGAAATATCTTAGGACTACAATTCAGGATTTTTGCGGCACATAACACCACCATCGTGCGATCCTTGAACCTCCTAAGTATAATTTGTTCAGCGTTTTCGTGTTTGCGTCATATAAATATCGTCTGTTTTTTAAACTTTGTTACATTGAAACTTGCACTTTCTGTAATTTGGTAATTGTATTTACGAAATTAATTTAATGATATGTTTGTGTTTGTGAGTTTATCTACGTACATGTCATAAGTGCTCTAAAATGCGTCCAGAAACCGTAGGCAATGACCAGCATTACCAACCATCAGAAAGATTTCATCAGTAGGTTATGAATTTAAATTTGGAACAGCAGTCAAATTCAAGTGGGGTGTCTAATCTAGTATCTATAGATATTTAAACAGCCATTGATACGAAACGCCAATTCGTAATGTTTTTTTAATATAAATCGAACGAAATTTGAACTCGAGTGACATTAGAATAGGGAGTTCATTCGCTTGTTTAAAAAAAAATTTGACTGAGATACGAAATACGCAACGCCGCCGTTCCAAGCTGTCATTTGTTTTGTTCGTTGACTTTTTAATGTTTACAAGTAACCCTAGTAATAAGTCATTTCCCTACGGTTTCTGAACCCATCTTAAAACACTTAATGATATGTGTGTAGATGAAGTAGTGTATGTAACTATACATAATTAGGCATTACAACAATCGTGTGATATTATTATGAAACTCGCCTTCGGCTCGTTTCATAAACCCACACTCTTGTTGTAATGTCCTTCATTATGCACAGATACATAAACTACTATTTAAGGTACCAACCATGTCTTTCAGGTAATTCACATGGCAGGACATACGCTGAGCCTCACGCTAAGTCACGAAAATTTCCGTTGCCGCCCGGGCCAGTATGTCTTACTGCAATGTCCGGACATCTCCCGGCTCGAGTGGCATCCGTTTACTGTTGTTAAAGTAAGTTTTCAAGCGGTTGTAGCCATATTGAGCACTCTTATCCTCGTAAAACCCACCATACTGAAATATTACTAAGCAGTGAATTGGATTGAATTTTCTTTCATACGATAAATAATGAAACAAACGAAATTCTACTCTATTTCCATTCACAAAAGATTTAAACTCCATTGAAAGGGATTGTACATTACAATGTACAATGCACACAGGGTCTTACTAGGTTATAGGTTTTGGATTTCATTGAGGACTGGGAAGATCGATGACGATGATGTAGATTCCTTTTGCCTCCTTCGGCTATGTCACCTTGGCAACTGGTAGATAATGCCTTTAGGCATTTACTTTGCTAAAGAATAAAGATTAATTAAATACATAAAAATTAAACTAGAAATAAATATGTAAACTAAAGAATAAATTGCATTGCACGAAAAGCTGCAATAATAAGGCATTGGTCCCACCGCCAGCTAGTAAGCCATGAGCTGTCGGCTATAAACACGAACAAAAGAAAAGCTCTCCCGTGTAAATAAAAGAGATGGCAATATTTATAGTTCAGTAGCTGGGCGAGTAACTATAAATATCGCCGTGTCTCTTTTATTTACACGGGAGTGCTTATCCTTTGTTCGTCTTTATAGCAGATAACTAGCTCATAGCTTACTAGCTCGCGGTGGGACCAGTGCCTAAGATTTTATATCAATATAAATAAATAAAAAATAAACGGTTGTTTATGATTATGAATGTGTACAGTCGCCATCAGATATATCGAAGTTGTGAAGGTAGTCACAAATATCTGAACAACGCCTCTATTTGTAAAGGCCATAATCAGATATTTGTGACCCCTTTCATAGCTCCGATAAATCTGATGGTGACTGTACCAACGGTGTATAGGTAGTCTATTTGACGACAGGTTTGGCCTAGCGGGTAGTGACTCTGCCTATGAAGCCGATGATCCTGGGTTCAAATCCCAGTAAGGGCATTTTATTTGTGTGATGAGCACAGGTATTTCTTTTATATATGTATGTAAGTATTTGTATATTACATATATCGTTAGCTGAGTACCCACAACACAAGCCTTCTCGAGCTCACCGTGGGGCTCAGCCAATTTATGTCAGAATTTTATGTCCTGTAATATTTACCTATGTACGAATTGAAATGAAGAATCGTTAATTAATCTATAAAACAATACGGCTAAACAATGAAATTATCTAAACATCTATAAGCAATAAAATGATATATATACTTAGACGGAAATGTTAAGGTTCTAAAGGTTTCTTTGTTGCAGGTTCCTACATCTAGTCAAAGAAATTTTATTGTTTGGATAAGAATCAAAGGCGATTGGACAAGCGCGTTAGAGAGGCTTCTGCTGCAGAAGGGCCCAAAGAACCTAGAGTGAGTTTTGTTTACATCTAGTACTTATTTGTTTAATCACCATTTACTATTTATGCAACAAAATGACAATCGTCGAGTTTCGGTTTTCTGCTAATGATATCATTTTCATCACACTTGCTCGTCAATTATTACTTGCGACAATTGAGTACAGAGCAGTTATAGCCGATTTAGCTCACACGGGCTGTTAAGTTTAGTTTTAAAAATATGCAGAACCTATACTTCACTTGGACTGAGGATGTTTCCAAACAGCCAAGGTGTATTTCATATCTTCAAAAGTTTGCTACAAGCAACTTTTAATATGTATAAAACATATCTTTATATTAAATTTGACTGCAATTTAATGTTTAGTATTTATTAAAAATAATTGTTTTCTATTTGATTTTGATAATTGATACTATTTGGCAGGATGATCTGTCAACTTCGAAAAAAACGCAGTTGTTAACATTATCTGTGGAAGACATTGAAAAAAGTTGACATTGTTGACAATCTTTTATAGTGGATGCGGTCTGATTGTAGTTTTCAAAGTGTTTACAACGAATTTATTTTAAATCCTCGCAAATGTGATGAAAAACATTGTATGTACCACGGGTGGTAAGTGTATACCAAACTTGAGTCATTAAAAGCCCTCCGACTTCGTCGTCGGGCTTCTAATAGACTCGCGTTTACTATACCTTACTTACCATCCTCGTTGCACAATGTACTATTTTGTTATGTTTCGTACAATTGTCGTTATTTTACTTGCTCTGAGCTACCAAATAAAGCAGTTAATATGACTAAGGTGGTTATTAATAGAAACTGGTAACTTTATGGAAATTTCTCATGAGTAGCTCAAATGTATGTCCGGCTCGGGAGTGGCTTTGTCATTTGGTTGACATAAAATAGTTATTTATTTTGTTATACAAGGGGGTCTCGCGCTAATATTGAGACCCGAGCTAGCAAAAGATTCCAATATTGAACCTCGAGCATAGCGAGTGGCTCAAAGAGTGGACTCTTGAGCACTGGGAGGGTATCAAAGCACGAGAGGGGACAGGAACACACTTTGCTACCGAGTAAAACATAAAATTTTTCACCTGTCACCAAAATCTCTAAAACTTTAAAAATGTAGTCATGATTATTGGAATCTATGATTTTTCATTTAAAAACATTAAATAAAAAACATCCAACCAGCTCACGTCAAAAAACACTCGATTAGTAATAAATAATTTGTATAAAATTACTTTTCACAGTTAATAAAATGCAACTTTGCCATCTGTTTTTAAAGAACAAAACAGGCCCGGTACTGCGAACAACGAAGTTCGTATATTTCGGGCATCTTTCTCTTTTACTCCAATTAAGGCGTCATGACAGTGACAGAGACAATCGTCCGAAATTTACGAATATCGTTCTTCGCGGTAGCGCCGCAGCTTCTTTCCGAGCTAGTGAGGTGAAAAGAAAATTTTCTGTTAAAAAAAAAGACAATTAAGGCGGCTACATGATATTTCAGTATTCTGATGGACGGTCCGTTCTCGTCCCCGATGGAGGCGGCCCTGCGGCGGCGCGTTGCTGTGTGCGTGGCGGCCGGCGTGGGCATCACCCCGTTTGTGCCGATGTTGCATCACATGCTGCTGTAAGTTCATGCCAACTGATAAATAAATAAATAATAAATATTTTCCGGACAATCTGACACAAATCGACCTAGTCCTAAGGTAAGCTCAGTAAGGCTTGTGTTGTAGGTACTAGACGACGATAAATATATAATAGATAGATACATATATCATCATCATCATCAGGCTATATTAGTCCACTGCTGGACATAGCCCTCCGACGGCGTTCTTGAGTGGAGACCGCGACTCGGAAAACGTAGTGTGAGACGCCCTCCGACCAGGTGGGATGACGATCTGCGAAAAATTACAGGCAGATGCTGGATGCGGAAAGCTGAAGACAGGGCGCTGTGGAGCTCTTTAGGGGAGATACATATATACATATACTTAAATACATAGAACACACCCATGACTCAGGAGCAAATATTTGTGCTCATCACACAAATAATGCCCTGGCTGGGAATCGAACTCAGGACCATCGGCTTCATAGGCAGGGTCACTACCCACTAGGGTCGATCGGTCGTCAAAGTTATTGGATTATATTTTGTTAAATTATAAATTCAGCATGCTCAATAGTTTGGATGTATCAATGTATAGCTGGTATGTCTTGTATAACATCGTGTGTTAAGTAGTTTTGTTGCGCAGATATCTACTGGTAGAAGATAGAAGGTAGAAGAAGATTGATTTCCTTCCTTTAACAATATTTGTCTGACATGCACAATACTTGACTCTTTTTACGTATTTCTGACCAACAGACCATAAACGGAGGTAAGTGGTAATGGACGAATGGTTATAATACATTAATAGCAAATTCTGACGACCATCATTGTATTCGAATCGACAACTGTTTGTAAGTTCTCCGTAAAAATATTAGGTTATTCATTGTTTCAGAAACCCAAGAAGTCGCTCGCCCGGACGAATTCATTTAATATGGATAGTCCGACACGAGAAAGAGCTGTCATGGCTTTCAGAGCTAGCCACAAAAACCCTATTAGATCTCAGAAATGCCAACAGACCTGATCGGCTGCATCTAGAACTCTATGTAACAAACTCATTGGCAGTTGAAAACGTACCAAATCCTAATAAAGAACAAAATGCAACACAAACACATGTTGTAATCATCAACGATAAAGGCTCTCTAACTCACGTAGTGACAAATGATGAGAAAGCGACTCTGCTCACTCCAAATAGAAAGAGACGAGATTATTTACTTAACGATAGGATGGAGAGAATAAGTGAAGATTATAGTATAGCCAAAGAGTTTCCCCATTTGGCGTGCAGGGTTAGAAGAGGTAGGCCACATTGGGATCGTCTGTTCGGGTATTGGGTGCATCTATACCCTGAGTAAGTTCTACTTTGTTTTTTTTTTATACTACCACGATTGCAAACACGCATAAGGTCCTGATGGTACGCAGTTACCGTAGCCTATGTACGCCTGCAATTCCAGAGGATACACACGCGCACTGCCTAAAAATGGTGTTTGTAATTGTAAAACAATGTCTAATTTAAATGACAATTAACTTTAATAATCCCATTCTATAAAGAATTTTATTATCATTAGAAAATTGACACGAAATGAAATGCCTTGGTGATTAAATGTATGCTATATTTTTACAGAGATCACCTCAACCTATATTGCTGCGGACCAAAGAAATTAGTCAAATTGTTAAGAAACAAGTGTAAAAATATCTCAAGAGGCAAAACCAAATTTACATTCGTACATGAAGGATTCTCTTGATAAATATTATGCTAAAATTTGTATTTAAAGTCTATTAAATTGTTTAATAGAAACAGTCTTTGCTTATTTCGTACCAATTATGGAACCGATATTTCATGACATTATCAAAGTTTTCGAAATGACTGTGTATGTGCTTATTGAGCAATTATATAATGACCTTCAGAAGCGTCCTCAAAGTGACACAGTAATTGGCTAAGAAGCATTATGCTAACTGCCCTAGTCTTTATTGAACTTACAAGTCAAATTAAAACTTTCACAAAGGTTAATCCGCGACCGATTTGCAATAATGTTTCATTCTAACACAGAAGTTAAAAGGCTTTCAAAATGTTCGGTTCCATATTAGAGCTGAGCGATGATTTTTTTGCATATAATTTAAAATATTTGTTTCTTGTTGGATTGTGGCCGAACGACCCTTGGGCTAAAGCACACCCAAATCTGTACAAAATGTTCGAATATACTACGCACGTATTGTCCATTATTTTCTTAATTATTAGCGGCATTGGCACCTATAAAATAAAGGATGACGTCGTTTTGCTCATGACCAATTTGGACAAGTGTTTGGTAGGATACAACTTCGTTGCAAAAGTGATAATTTTTGTTTACAAACGCAAGCAGGTTGAGATTCTTATTTCGGAGATCATAGATTCAGGAGACAAAATAACTGAAGAGCGTAAAAAGATCATGTTGATGTTTATAGTAATAGTGACTGGATTGTGTACATGTATAGTTGGTGCTTTTAGTGCTTTAGCTTTGTATCATAAGGAAATGTCGGTAGAAGCTTGGATGCCTTTCGATCCTATGGAAAGCACGATGAATTTGTTGACGGCATCTCAACTGCTGGCGATTACCATTGTGGTCCCGGTGATTTGGAGAGGTATTGCTATGCAGGGGATAGTCTGTAGCTTGATAATGTACTTGTGTGATCAGCTGATCGTGCTACAAGATAGAATTAGGTCGCTGGAATTTACTACTATGACTGAAAGAGCGGTGAGAGAGGAATTTAAAGATATTATCATTAAACATGTTCGATTGATGCGGTAAGTTATTTTTTATTATTAGTTTATTATTAATATACCGTAAACCGTAGTGACAAAACTAGCATTTAACCCATAGAAGTAGTAAACCTACAGAAGGAAAATGCGTCACAACTCGTTGTAGCGGTGGACCGCTACAACGAGTTGTGACTCGTAATGGCGGCCGCTTTACATGTGTGCGTATTTCCGTGTGGTGCCAGTTAAAAAAAAATCCCAATTTCAGATTAAATATTTTAGTATAAAAAAAGTGTTATGAATATACATATTTGTTAAATAAAACGACGATATGCGAATGATTTAATAAATATAGTAAATATATTTCTGCAGCGGCGAATTTAACGAAAAACAGCAAAACTCACTAATATTAAATTGATAAAAGTACACGATGTAAATGTGTGTGTTTTCTCACTCTTCTCGACCCGATACTATAATTTCAAGCACTTTTACTATACATATTTATTAATTATGAGGCACAGCAGTGGCCCCGCCAAGACAAAAAAAAAACTACTGAATTTCAAATCCTCATAGGTTTATCCCAGTTAACACTTCAGAGCAAACATTTACAGGAGAAAATGTGATTACTACGGGAATATAATGTACAAAAAAACAAATATACTTTTTTTGTTTGACTAAACTCTCAAATTTTAAATTTTAATCTAGGTATTTACTTAAAACACAACGAGTTGGCCATAGAGGTCTATTGAATGTTCTGACTTACCTACTTAGTATGAAACAGCCAAGCCATATCTTTTAAACCAAGAAGTACCTAGTATCCTACACTACTTAAAGGATATTCATAGCCTTTATTTGCAATTTCATAACTAAGATTGCAAAACAACAGATCGCATAGTTAAATTATGACGATTTGTCGTGACAATTTATGGTGGTAGTGTATAGGGGTTTACCTAAGTCTTTAAAAACTTATTTAAATGAAAAGCGGGCTGCAATCACATAGGCGATACAAATAGGGTTATAATTTGCAAAAGAACACTGTGTACTTTTTTTGGTAAAGAACGTTACTTAATAAAATTATAAAATTTTAATCAACATTAATGGTATCCATTCGTTTACAGTTGTGATATTAAAACTAAACTTAACAACCTGTACCTACACCAAACCCGCTCCGCGCTCATACATAATACTTAATAAAATGGAACATCAATTACCCTACGTTCGGGAAATTTCTCCGATTTTGATTGACCCGATTGTCTGGCAACACAGATGGCGTGAAGTAAATAGCTAGCGAATTTATTAATTTTTAATGTAATTACGTGGTTAATTGTTTATTTACTGATGAAAAGTGATTGGGGGAGTTTTTTTGTGTCGATCAGTAGCATTTTTACTTGATCTTACAGCATATGACGGCATATTTTAATATTTTTTGGTCCACTGCGGCGTGCTTTGAGTTTGACGTTCGGAGGCGACTGTTGGGAGTCCCGCGCATTATGGCCTTGCGTATGTGTGTGAAGCCTGTAAGTACGAGTCGACCGACGCCATTTGTAATCACAATTTGTTGTTGGCGGTGTGGAGTCTAATAATATTATATAGTCTAAGATTTAACCTCGTTATCTTTAAATTATACTCGCCGCCAGTCCGAGACGTGTTTACATGTAGTAGTGCTCTACGTGCAATGCAGGTCACATACTTTCAAAGCTATTAAAAAAAACGTCTCTCGTATAGCAACATTGCATAAACCATAGAAGTAGTAAACCTACAGAAGGAATCCACCGCTACAACGAGTTGTGACGCGTAATGGCGGCCGCTTTACATGTGTGCGTATTTCCGTGTGGTGCCAGTTAAAAAAAAATCCCAATTTCAGATTAAATATTTAAGTATAAAAAAAGTGTTATGAATATACATATTTGTTAAATAAAACGACGATATGCGAATGATTTAATAAATATAGTAAATATATTTCAGCAGCGGCGAACACAAAAAACAGCAAAACTCACTAATATTAAATTGATAAAAGTACACGATGTAAATGTGTGTGTTTTCTCACTCTTCTCGACCCGATACTATAATTTCAAGCACTTTTACTATACATATTTATTAATTATGAGGCACAGCAGTGGCCCCGCCAATACAAAAAAAAAACTACTAAATTTCAAATCCTCATAGGTTTATCCCAGATAACACTTCAGAGCAAACATTTACAGGAGAAAATGTGATTAGTACGGGAATATAATGTACAAAAAAACAAATATACTTTTTTTGTTTGACTAAACTCTCAAATTTTAAATTTTAATCTAGGTATTTACTTAAAACACAACGAGTTGGCCATAGAGGTCTATTGAATGTTCTGACTTACCTACTTAGTATGAAACAGCCAAGCCATAATTTTTAAATCAAGAAGTACCTAGTATCCTACACTACTTAAAGGATATTCATAGCCTTTATTTGCAATTTCATAACTAAGATTGCAAAACAACAGATCGCATAGTTAAATTATGACGATTTGTCGTGACAATTTACGGTGGTAGTGTATACGGGTTTACCTAAGTCTTTAAAAAACTTTATTAAAATGAAAAGCTGGTTGCAATTACATAGATGATACAAATAGGGTTATAATTTGCAAAAGAACACTGTGTACTTTTTTTTGGTAAAGAACGTTACTTAATAAAATTATAAGATTTTAATCAAAATTATTGGTATCCATTCGTTTACAGTTGTGATAAATAAAAGAACATATAAATAAATTACAAAACAAAAATTTAATAATTAAAACTAAACTTAAAAACCTGTGGCCCTACCGCGAACAACGATATTCGTAAATTTCGGACGATTGTCTCTGTCGCTCTCATAACACCCTTAATTGGAGTAAAAGAGAAAGATGCCCGAAATATACGAACTTCGAAGTTCGCGGTACCGCTCCTGCACCTACACCAAACCCGCTCCGCGTTCATACATAATAGTTAATAAAACGGAACATCAATTTCCCTACGATCGGGAAATTTCTCCGATTTTGATTGACCCGATTGTCTGGCAACACAGATGGCGTGAAGTAAATAGCTAGCGAATTTACTAATTTTTAATGTAATTACGTGGTTAATTGTTTATTTACTAATGAAAAGTGATTGGGGGGGTTTTTTTGTGTCGATCAGTAGCATTTTTACTTGATCTGTAGCATATGACGGCATATTTTAATATTTTTTGGTCCACTGCGGCGTGCTTTGACGTTCGGAGGCGACTGTTGGGAGTCCCGCGCATCAAGGCCTTGCGTATGTGTGTGAAGCCTGTAAGTACGAGTCGACCGACGCCATTTGTAATCACAATTTGTTGTTGGCGGTGTGGAGTCTAATAATATTATATAGTCTAAGGTTTTTGTTGTTATTTCTCATTTTGGCGGTTCGCGACTTCACGAGGTTACTTTTGCAAATTAGTTAGTTTTATCGCAGCGACTGAATTTTTTTTTATTAAAACGGAGGAAAGGAAAGAATACATCAAAACGAAAATAAGGACAGTGAAAGAGATTACGTGTATAAAACTTAGATCGAATCGGTGGAAATAGAATCGAAATAGAATCGGTGTCATCCTCACCAACGTCACCGATAATAACGAGCGAATATTTTGAGAAATAAGTTGTTACCTACATGACTTTAAAAACCTGGGTTATATACTTATTGTATACATGACATGCATCTTATATGTGATAACTTAAAACTGATCAAATACTGCAAGAAATTGACTTAAATTGACATTTGGGGCCAGTACTGACCTTTCAGTTTTTACAATGCCCAATGATTCTGTAAACATTCAAGTTTTATTATTTAATAATAATGGGTCAGCGTTTCCACTTGAGGATGGATAATACCTACCCATCCTACCTACCTACCCAAGAGGTCATATTGTCTATATGAAAGAAGAAAAACTGACTTGATAGTTCTGTGAAAACTTCAGTTTTTAGTCCTTGATAATATTGGGCCAACGCTTTCAGTTTGAGGATTGACGGTTCTAAACTATGCAAGACAAGAGTTCATATTATCTATATGAAAGAAGAAAAACTGACTTGATAGTTCTCTGAAAACTTCAGTTTTATTCCTTGATAATATTGGGCCAACGCTTTCAGTTTGAGGATCCAAACTATGCAAGACAAGAGTTCATATTATCTATATGAAAGAAGAAAAACTGACTTGATGGTTCTGTGAAAACTTCAGTTTTATTCTTTGACAATATTGGGCCGACGCTTTCAGTTTGAGGATTGACGGTTCCAAACTATGCAAGACAAGAGTTCATATTATCTATATGAAAGAAGAAAAACTGACTTGATAGTTCTGTGAAAACTTGAGTTTTATTTCTTGATAATATTGGGCCAACACTTTCAGTTTGAGGATTGACGGTTCCCAACTATGCAAGACAAGAGTTCATATAATCATCTATATGCCATCTAGAGCCTGCCAGCCTGAACATGTCATGCTCACTTAAAAGTCTTTGCTTATGGTGGCGTCGTTGATCGGGTCGCCACTTTCCCGAAGAAAGGTTGAGGGAGGCGATGGCTGAGATACGCGTCATACTCGTGAACGGGTGCTGTTTGTGGAGACCGGTCTGTTTTGGCTATTTGGGGCTATGTTTTAGGTAGTTTTCTTCTTGTTTATTTACGTGATACACTTCATTCGGTGCTTGTTTATCTTTAAAAAACAAAAAGTGTTAGTATATTGAAATCATGACACCTGGAGACCTTATACATCTCTGAGGTTTATTTGTAATAAGCATGTATTTCTATTTTTGTGTATATTTTGAAAACAAAATAACTATACATATAATATTTTTTTGAAACTTTTGATTACTAATTTTGTAATTTCTAAATTAGAATAAAGGACACAATTCAGATAAGAAAGCATATCGAACGTTTTGTTAACTTCGTTCTTAGCAGTCAGATTTGGACTTTTAAGTAATTAATAATTATTTTTCCTTTGGCAGAATTTTTTTGTAATTGTTGGATATGTTTTCTTAAAGAATAACGCATTTTTATGTAATTTGTATAAGATATCTTTTGTAATACTGTTTTGAAAAATAAGTCCCGCCGAGTTTCTTGCCGGTCATAAAAGTCAAAATACTTCTCGGGTCAGAGGTGTAGGGTTAGAACCGGTGTAGTTTTTATTTTTCTCTTTTACTTTTGTATACTCGACGTGTAAAAGTGCCCTTGTGGCCTACTTACTGAATAAACGTTTGAGTTTGAGTTTGAGTTTGAGAATATGAAAGAAGAAAAACTGATTTCATGATTCACATCTATGTAAGACAAGAGTTCATATTAACTATATGAAAAAAGGAATACTGACTCAATGACCCTGTTGACATTGAAGTTATTATTTGATTATAACGGGCCAGCGCTTTCACTTTGCGGTCTGACAGTGGCCGTCTAAACCAAGGCAAGAGTTATCTTTTTAAGGATTAACAAAGATTTCCTTTTGTGTGCCTAAAGTTGGTTTTTATTTAGTGACTACTACACTAGTAGTACACTTTGAAGTTATTATTTGATTATAACGGGCCAGCGCTTTCACTTTGCGGACTGACAGTGGCCGTCTAAACCAAGGCAAGAGTTATCTTTTTAAGGATTAACAAAGATTTCCTTTTGTGCGCCTAAAGTTGGTTTTTATTTAGTGACTACTACACTAGTAGTACACTAGTAGCTACACACTGTAGACTACTTATATACTACCGTCATCTAAGACAGGTTTTCACAGATGTTGATCAATTACCAGAAAAGATCCTGCTTGCATTGGGCAATGAAGACCCTATTTGACATAAACTTGCACTTCGCTAGACCAAGATTTTGGCTGATGCCTTGGAAAGGATTTAAAGATAACTATTCTGAAGAAATATCCCACGCCTGAGAATCACCCACGAGCTGAAGCACCTCAAATGTATTCGAGAGGCTGAAATTTCTTAAAAGGGATCTCGATTGAAAGACACAATTTTGATAAGAATTTGACAAAAAAGTAATGAGATCTTGAAAAACCTCTTACAATCTTATTGTATGGCAATGTCAACAGTGTTCAATGAGGAGCTGATGCTGCTAAATTAGCAGCTGAGATGCATAATCAGGATTCAACATCTGTAAGATATTTTGCTCTTACTGGTGCCAGGGGAATTCTTCAAGAAACTGTATGTGATACAAATATTGTTCAATTTTTATTTGAAGCAAAATGTGACAAACAAACTGCAAATACCTTAAATAAGGGTTAGCTCCCAAATCAAAACTGTATTATTAACTCTACCCAGGGAGCCATCAGTGACCACCACAGAGACCCAGATCCAGATACCAGAACCAACTCAGGTTGAATGGCTAGAAATTACAGATAATCCTGTGAGTCTGACACTGGAGACAAGGATATGAAATCCCGTTTTTTCGACGAATCTCCTTCATATAATTCAGAACCACAATCTTTGAATAAGAAAGATAAATTTTAGTATTGAAACCAAGAACTTAGTTGTCATATTGTCCAGGCCAATTTTATCTTGCTAATCTTATCTCTTCTGGTATATAGTTTATAAATAAACCAAAGTTAGTCATATAAATCAACAAATTTTAAATCTCAAAAGTCTTAACAGATATATTGAACCAACATACTTCAAATTAGAAGATGTGTAAACAGTTTCTAAACATGTCTTAAAATTGTAATATGTCATCAATTGACTTATTTTTCTTTGCCAATTGCTGAAAATAGTAAAATGTGTTTTGTGATTTCCATTTGCTGGAAATTGTAGCATTTTTAATGCTCTACCTTATAGCCTCCATGAAAATACTGGTCCTATGAGTTTACTAAAATGTTTAATCCAATAAACCTACTTAACACAGGGAAATATAATATTGACTTCATCACCTTATTTAATCAGATCTATGATAATTCATAGTACCTAATGGTACTAAAATTTAGAATTTGCATGTACCTAAACATAGTGTAATCAAACACTAAGTCAGTCCTGATGGGTTTAATTCAAATATGTATTGATGTGTCAATGCCAATTCTTGAAAAGAAACAACTATCTAATTTAGCTGAATTAAAATAAATTCAGCTAAAACAATACTACTGCTACTGTAGCATATATAAATATAATGGGAAGAACTTCCTCACTTTAATAGTATCATCTGGCAATAGTGTGAAAATATTCTTGTGTGGATTTTTTCTTTTCATATGTTAACACATAAGATAATGTTGAAGCCTTATTGGCTTGAGTTCAGAAATATTAATATTGTAAGGGAACCTTCTTTAAGAGACTTGAAAAATAGTTCTGATACTGAATTAATTGCCTTTTTTTTTATGACATAGGCGGCAAACGAGCAGACGGATTGCCTGGTGTTAAGCAATTACCGTCGCCCATGGGCACTCGCAACACCACGGGAGTCACAAGCGCGTTGCCGGCCTTTAAGGGGGGTTGGAGCTCTGGGAACCATACTCACCATCAGGAACACATTACTACATCCCTGTAAGGTGGCAGTGCTATTATGACTGTGGTCTTCTGTAAGGAGGAGGTACTTCCCCAGTTGGGCTGCCCCAGATTCAAGCGTGATGGTCAACGCTGTGCCCTACCTCTCATTTTTGGACGTAGTTTAAGGACATACCCGGGTCCGGGTCCGGGGCTTCTAGAATTTATAAAAAATAACATTTTTGAAAACTAATGTTACCACCATAGATGTTTTTACAGATTATTTTATGACTTTTCTCATTGATCTTTAGTACTGAAATGTCTATATGACATCAAGATATAGGTAATACTTTTACATTCCAATGTTGGTCCCAAATTAAATCATTGCATGTAAGAAATTTGAGCATATGAACATTTCTTGTCACCTCCTTCAAGAAAAAATCACTATGAGGTTTCCCTAGCCGCAGGTTTTCTGTCAGCCAGGGATATAAAATATCATTAAACAGTATTCTATAGTGGAACTGTTGTAACAAACACAATTTAGATACCAAGCTCTAATTCTATTGGTAATAAAATTCTTAAGTGACGGTTTAGACACTGGATCACCATACCATATGTTACATAGAACACAACTATAATTATAGAGCCCCTTGTCATTGAAAATTGGACCAAGAATTAGTTCAGATGAAAGAATAAAACGCCCTATGAGTGGACCCAGTAGGCCATTAAATTTATTTTCAATTTTATTTTATTTTTTCTAATGAAACTTTGATTTTGATGCGTGGTCATATAGTCCAAACTCCTGTCTTGGTTGATAAAAATAACATCAATTTTACTAATGAAAGTGTCCAATTAACAGAGATAATTAACAAAGAGTTTACAATCAATGTTATGCCACGAAACATTGAATTATAAAATAGAGCTCTATCCAGTTTCAACTATTGATTGAAGCAAGAGCATAGTTATATAGATAAGAACAAAGTTGGACTGATACTTATCTATAAAGAACTTCATAGGCGTTTAACCATGCAATTTATAAGTCGATGGATTAAGATTACCTCGAAGAGGCTGGAATAAATGTTTATATATTTACACAGTTACACAGTCCTCGACACGGTCTAGTTCAGCCGCAGAGATCTGCTCTGGGGGTTAGCATGGATAAAATTTGTGAAGTTGCAAGTTGGCTCTGAGCTCGGCAACAGTTGCCATTGCCAGACATTAAGATATTAAACCAGATCTATAGCTATGTATTACAGTTATGTGTTTTACGTTAATACTATAAAACTATTTTTTAGTAATTTTGTACATACTTGATTGCATAATTGTTTTGCTTTTTCCTAAGAAGAATATAATTTGTTTTGTTCTTATCCATAATAAGGACCAAATTATTAACAACCTTAGCTTTAAACATCTACATGTAAACACGTCTCGGATTGGCGGCGAGTATAATTATAAGATTAAACGAACTTACCTAAGTAAAGTTCTATCTTAATTATACGAAGCCGCCAGTCCGAGACGTCACACCCAAAAACCCACCCACTAATACACAGTATTATCCCAAACATGGGGTTATTAATACCTCTATCTTTAAACGAAATGACACTTATTATGTAATGTTGCTATACGAGAGATGTTTTTTTTTTTTATAGCTTTGAAATTATGTGACCTGCATTGCACGTAGACACACGTAGAGCACTACTACATGTAAACACGTCTCGGACTGGCGGCTTCGTATAATTAAGATAGAACTTCACTTAGGTAAGTTCTTTTAATCTTATAATTTTTATGTTTTATGCAAACGTAAGTGTTCCGGTCGTCTGTATTTTTTTAATGATTTTCGGTTGTTCCATTTCGTAACTTTAAAGATATAATTACCCGTAGTTGGGGTGAGGTGGAATTTATGCAAAGGTGATTTGGGGCAATTAATGGATCGATTTAGATTAAGTATAAATAATACTATAGGTAGCTCCATTTTTAATAAGAATCCTCACCCGTCTGTCAATACTACTCTCCTCATTCATAACCCAAATGACCTCCTCTAAATTTCTAAAACATTTGAAAAGTCGTTAGCGGCACTTTCACCACCCAGGGTTAGCTACCGACCCAGAGTTAAGCGTTGATAATGTATTTATGGACTTTACCTGTTAACATTGGATGGTGCAAGTAAGGGCTTAATGGAATATTTTACAGGTACACTCAAGTTATGAATAAAATATTCGAAGAGTATTTCTTGATCCAGAACTTAGCAGTTACATTAGAACTGTGTCTCAATGCTCTGATGGCAACAATGGTAATGTATAGTGATACATCGCTCGTAGGTACTGTTTCTGCGAGGACTAGTTTGTTGAAGAATTCTGCAACTTTTGAAATATATTATTGTTATTGCTGTTTCAGATCGGATTCGAGCAAAAAACACTTTTGGCCACTTTCTTTGCCTTTTTATGCGTCGCTTTGATGAATGCATACATCTATTGCTATTTAGGAAATGAAATGATTATTCAGGTACCCATAATTTTGTTTGGTTTCAAAAAAACTTCTGCATTTTCCATACCACTTGTTAATAACGTGAGTCATATTCAATGGTTATAGATATCATTATATTTATTTAATCTTTATTGCACGAAAGAAAACTTAATGTAGAAAAGGCAAACTTAATGCCATCAGGCATTCTCTACTAGTTAACCTTAGGGCAAAACAGAAAAGATTGTAGGCGGTACTTCTCACAACTCACAACTAAGACGAAAGCTTAACGAAATTAAAATAACAGAAAACTATTTATTATACTAATACATACATATACAATATTATTATTGTAGAGTGGAAATATTGCATTGGCGGCTTACGAATCCTCATGGCTTTCTTGGCCGTTGGACTTTCAGAAGGATTTGGTGATTCTCCTCAGAGTATCGCAAAAGCCCTTGTTTTTGAGTGCTGGAGGCATGGTCGCCATGTCTATTCAGACTTACAGTCAGGTAACGTAAATTTAAATACTTTTATATGAAGTTAAATAGTATTATGCTTACTTAAGCTGTGGCATAATGATAAAGAATTTTTAAAATAATACGAATTTCAAGAACTTAAAATTAAGATTTTAAGAAAAGAGACGAAGTGGCAGAGGTTTAGGTACAGATGTGATATAAGGTCAGAAACTTAAGTAAAGTACCTGCTGTCTGCTGTCTGTTGTATGTCGTTCGTGAATTATTCTAATGCCCTTTTATTTCCCACTTTTTCTTTGTTTCAGACGCTTTATAATGGGTATTCCATTTTCGCCGTACTGAACGACGTTGTTGCTTGAAAATGAAAACCAATTATACTTACTTTAATATATGTATGTACGTGTAGGTACATAAATCTATGAAATAGATCTATCAAATATGCATGTCAAATGTAGATTGGTTCTTAGGTGAATAAAAAGTAATGTATGTCTACATCCAAAATGTCTAATATTAACTGTTTTGTAACCTGGAACGCTATTGTAAAACGCGATATTCATAAATGTTCATAAACGGTTCTCTCTGACTCTCTGAAATTGTATTATGCAAAAATACCAAAACTCATTTATAGAGACTATCTAGATTTCCATTAATATTTTTTTCTTCTTGTTACGGAATTACTCAAAGTTTGCTAGCAATTATAATTAATAAATATAATGAAATAAAGCAACTAAAACGGATTAAATCGCGTAAACTAGTAATTTAAACTTCATCCCGACGTTTCGAACTCTTTAGCAGCGTTGGAGGTCATCGGGTGGACTGTTTTATTTCATGAGTAATTATCGCGGCAACCGAATACAATATTAGTAAATATAAGTTAATATTAAATATTAATTTCGTGACTCGTAAAAATCCTATCAGATACTAATCTCAGCGCTGTAGTCGTCTCTGCTTAGGTATACGTATACGGGTACAACTCTAATGCCATTCAAATATAAACCTTACCGCTTGATATTAAATGTGATGGATACTGTGATAAATGTCATCACTGTTCTCGATAAGCAGCTTTATTTATATCTTATCGTTATACATTCTATAACGAAATTAAGCTGTTAATTATATTATTACTTTATCTATATCTTACCTCCTCGTGTGCAAGCAGCAGGAATGATTAATCAACATTTATTTTATCTGCTGCACATATATTGACTTATCTTATTGGACTACAAGGAGCGGTACCGAGAACATCGAAGTTTGTATATTTCTGGCATCTTTCTCTTTTACTCTAACTGAGGTGTCATAAGAGTGACAGTGACAATTGCCCGAAATTTACGAATATCGTTATTGGCGGTAGCGCCGCTGTACGCCGAGCGAACGCTATACCGCCGGGTGGCCGCCAGTGACCACCAAAACGCAGCCCAACAATGCTCGACCCCGGAATGTACAACCCAAGAAGTGGCGCCCATGATGTACTCGGATTGTTGGGTCGTCAATGCGCGTTCTCGGTCACGCGTTACATGGCATCAATCCGAAGCCACGTTTTGTAAAGGGCAACAATGCTCGACCCAACAATCCGCGTCTAACAATCAAAGTCCCTTTTGGCTTTGAATTGTTGGTACGCATTGATAAAGCGCGACCCAACAATTATAACCAATCAATTAGAAATCACAGAAATACTTTATGTGAGAGAGTCCAGATAGGTGCGACGACGAGCGAAGCGAGGAGGAGCGTGTTAGGTTAACCGTGAGCAAACAGCTAGAACCGACGTTTTAATATGAAATTCTTCTATAGAAGATTTGGTCGCCTATTGTTTGGTCGCCGGCGAAGGTAAAACTTCTGGCCGGACGATAGCTCCGCCGGATATTCGGTATCGGTATCCACCAAAATTCGTTGCAACTCTAGTATAGACGACTGGCACAATGACTGGTGGGTGTTACTAAACAGTTTAAATACTTTTGACCGACGTGCCACCCGGACTGAGCAGTCATGGGCTGCCGCTCGATTAATTGAAAATCTTATTGTGTTTTTCGACACCTATAAATCCCACACTACGTCAAATGAATTAATATTTATCTTAACAGTAATAAATAAAGTAGTTAAGTACTTACAAAAACTTCTCATGTCATAAAACTGCGGCGCGCAAAAAGGTGAGTGTAGCTAATATTTTATACCAAAATCTGACTTTTGTGTTACTAGAGTCTGGCTAACCAATTATTACTCGATTGTTACTCTTAAAATTGAAAAAATAAACTATACTCATCCCTTTTTTTGGGGTCGTAGTGCAAGCGAAAGAAAGAGACGGTATGATTCAATCGTCTATGCTTTAAGTGAGTAAACCAATTTTTTTTCACTGGCCAAACTCTATCTAATTTACTATCAAGTAGTTATTCTGTGACGTAGGTATATGAAAACTAATCTACTAAGAAATTAATGTTACAATACTCTATTTATTTTACATATTGTTTTTAACATGCTTTTAACTGAATTTGACCTCGGTGTGACGTGAATAGACCGATAAGAAACCGTAATTCTCATGTAGAATCAAATTTGAGACCCATCCGATTTGATTTCTAATACAAGTCACTACATATTACATCATTTAGATCGGGAAATGTCAACCGTTATTCATTTGCCGTCGATCGGATAAATAGCTTCAAAACTAATGAATAACTGTGGGAGATATAATATAAGTTAAGGGAATCAATAATCCTTAATTGTAAGTAAGTAGATTGTGTCTTGTGTCACAAGGGAGCAAAATTACATATTTACGCCGAGAGCGTACATTGAATCCGTACATGAAAATCTAAGGGAAGTCGTCTACAATAGAATCTCGAGCGCAGCGAGGTCAATATTCTCCCCCCTAGCGGAGAAGAAAAGTGCCTTACACGAGCTGATGGTGTGAAAATATGACGTCAATGCTGTTAACAAGCGGACATTTTTACGGTTTAGGTACAGGTCCATCTTTGTTACATCGAATCATCATCATCATCAGCCTATCGCAGTCCACTGCTGGACATAAGCCTCCCTAATTTCACGCCATCGTGTTCGATTTTCGGCTGTTCGCATCCAGCTCCTGCCAGCCATCTTGCGCAAGTCGTCACTCCACCTAGCCTGAGGGCGGGCGCCCTACACTACGCTTGCCGAGACGCGGTCTCCACTCAAGAACTCGTTTACCCCAACGGTTCTACGGCTAATATGGCCAGCCCACTGCCACTTCAACTTGCTAATATGGTGGGCTATGTCGATGACTTTAGTTCTCTGCTGGATTACCTCATTTCCGATTCGATCCCGCAGAGAAACGCCGAGCATAGCCCTTTCCATAGCCCGCTGTGCGACTTTCAACTTGTGGACCAGCCAGCCGTACCGTCAGTGTCCACGTTTCGGCTCCATACGTCATGACAATGTTACATCGAATGATAATTACTTAATTCTTGCTTAATCCGTCCAGTTACCACGGACCACGATAGATCTTATATCTAAGGCATCCAGTGTTTCGTTTGGGAGGTACGGAACTCTGTCAGGAAGAAAAAATCTTTTATACCGTAAGTATACCTGACCACTACGTTTATATTTGATACGCTACCTTGACTTTATTTATCAATCGTGAAATCACACGATTTATTTTACTTAGTCTCAATACGTCGAGCGAGTCGCACGCACCATGGCATATAAATTAGCGCGTAAGATCGCGCTCGTAACGGGCGCCGCCAACGGCGTGGGCTCAGGGATTGCGAGGAAACTGCTGGCTGAAGGAGCTAAGGTATTGTAACTAACATTTGTTAGAAAATAATTCCAAATTAAATAACTCAAAATTTTACCTAAATAGGGTCTTTTTTGCTAAGGCAAGACGAAGCCAATATGGTTTTGCCTTTTCATGAATTCACGGAAAACTGTTGGGACTGTTAGTAAAGCCGGCGGAAATCGACTTGGACGGACGCGCCGTCGCTGGGGTCTAGGTACTGGAGCCCACATGTCAACTATGATGTTGTGGTAATAAACTGGGCGTGTGTAGGATGCTAATGTAGAATATAGTGAGCACTTTTAATCCCGATCTGCGTAGAAGCCATGGCATTAGCTATCTAAAACTGTTTCATTTTATACTAAAATTTTTAGTCTGCTTTACATAACTATGGCGGAATTTGTCACAAGCTAAAGCCTAGAAAGCTATAGAATAACACACAAAACATTAACTAGTGTTTACAACGTACAACTACTTATATAAGTACCTTTACTAATGCCGATTGAACCCGCGAAAGTTATATATCGATACACGAGTTAAATACCTACGCAAATCTATTTATTTATTTACTAAGAAAGATAGAAAATAAATTTAATTGAATCAACAAAACATAACAGAGCCTTAAAACTAAACATTTGACACTTAACATGTGTAGTTTCAAAAAGGGATCGACGCTGATTTGCGGTGGACCCTAAGAACATAAATAATAAACTTAAAATATATAATCCTAAAAGTATATTTAAACAACTTATTTAACAAAATAATATGTAAAAGTGCAACTTTTTATAACATATATACCAGGACAATTACGAAAGCAAAAAGAAATAAACTGAAAACCATGTAACATTAATATAGGTACGCACAGACGGCTCGAAATAAGAATTTTGATTGTAAAGTAAGTAAATGAAGTTTTAACTTGAGTTTAAATGTAAATATGTAAACTAGTTACTTACTTACAATACTTCAACTACATAAGAGGCTTTAGGAAAAATCATGTCCATATCATGTATTTACGTAACATAACTATTATAACCTTCAAAAATCAAAGACCAACAATGAATATGTCCAAACAATACGGAAGTGCTAGTCATCGTATTTTTGATGAATGCTATGTCATTAAACTTAGTTGAAGGTCGAACTAGGCGAACTAATGGAGAAGCCTGAGATTTCATCATATTAAAAAAAACATGTTACAGGTAGGTACCAAGCAATGTAAAAAACGGAGTATTATTATTAGAATTTGTTTATGCTAACTTTTTTGAGGTTTTCTAATGGGTCCGAGTTGAGTTTCGCCATGTCTGTTTGTCTGTATGGCCCCGGCTATGCTCAGTGACCGATAGTCCTAAGAGATAGCTGTAATTTGGTATGAAATGAATATGTAAATCGATCACGTGGCCAAAAAAAAATTGGCGTACCTCCCCAACATGGGACGGGTATTTCTTTTTCAGTACTACCCTAAAGTCTGTCGTTAGATAGGTATTAGAAAAACAATAGGGATTCGGGTTAAACACGTTTTTGAAAAGTGTAAAGTTTCGGAAATAATCGGAAAAAGTGTCTCCTCCCTCGAACTTTTGAACCACAAGTCCAAATAATATGTAAAAAAAGTTAGTTTGAGTTACGGATCGAAAACTATGGAACCCTACACTAAACATAGCAAAATGCTTTTGGCCGGTTTTGAGGGTTTTTTATTTAAGATTAATAGTTAAACTTATGATAAATGTGTTAACCTATTCTACTACTACGACTACCTATTCTGTAGGTATATTACCTATGTAATTAATTTAAATAAAACCATGGGCCGTAGCATAGATGCCAATCAATTATAGAAAACGCATATCATCTAAGCTCAAGTGAAATAATAAAGCAGGTTAGTTCATTATGTTTGCTATGACTTTACAGCATGTCGCCATTTTGGACCTCGATGAAAGTAAAGGGGTAGCGTTCCAAAACGAGTTGAACTCTCATTATGGCGCCAATAAGAGCAAGTTCTACAAGTGTGACGTCACGAGCGACGAGCAGCTGTTCGCGGCATTTCAGTCTACCGTCGAGGGGCAGGGGGGGCTCGACCTGGTCGTCAACAACGCGGGCATCATGAACGACGCCCCGAACGTGTATAAGAAACAAATCGAAATTAATGTGGTAAGCCTATAGTTTTTAGTTAATATAACTAGGTATGTGTATTACAATCCTACATCACTTACGTACCCTTCTTGACGGAATTAATTTCATTACAACGGTGACCTCTTGCAGTCGCGTAATAACTATTAGGTACGTTATTCCGACAAAACAGACTATGTTGTCAAGTATTTTAACTGGTTCAATAATTGTTTGTTATACAAGGTAGCAAATTATTGTTTACTTTTTCGTGCTAATATTGAGTCTATTGAAACCCTATCTAGCGAAAGATTCCCAACTAAGAGCGAGTGTAAGACAGTGGAATCTTGAGCGTTGGGAGGGTTTCGATGCACGTGGGGAACAACCATTGCTGACCCGTGAACAGAAATTGTTCACCTCACTTCCGCGATGAAAATACTAACTCTAAAACTTTACAGTTTAATCGAAATGATTAGTATCAATCATCTATTATTCAAAATCATCATTTAAAATTACATTCAACCCAGTTAATGATAAAAAATATACACATAAGATCCATCATCAAGATTATGCATATGACAATTGAAATCTGATATCGTCCTAAATTGATGGGGCCTGGTATCAAAAAATGCATCATGCATTCATGTATCAGCATGGAGAGATGGAGACCAGTTAAGCCAATTCTTATAATGCGTGTTTTGATAGTGGTATAGATAAGGTGTGGTTATCGATTGTCGGATCCGGTAATCATAAGCCAAAGCCGTGTGCACACGCAGCGCCTGAGAAAAAAGATTTGGCAATGTTTTAACTGTGCTGCAAGGTGAATACCACACGACCATAGACCTACCATTAACCTAGACGGAGCGCGCTAATAATAATACCACGATGGAAAGGGATGGTCTTATGTAACTTTCCGTAGGTATGGCAGAGACGGCGCTATTTTCGTCCGTCCTTGTTATAGTCTCACATATTTTTGGTGCACTCCAAACTGGTCCCTTCAGAACTGTCAAAAGGCGCGTTGGAGGGGAACAAACAAATACAATTGGAGTTTTCTTGGGTTTTCAACCAAAGTTGCGGTAATGAATACAGAATAAGCTAATACTTCTGTTATAAAGAATGTATTGTAAAGCAAAACTATAGTAAATTGTTTCCTTTTGGGCGACAAAACCCAGAATATCTTTGTCCCTTACTGGCGTTACGGATGCGTTCTCCAGTCACTATTCCTCCTAGCACACGACTGAAACATTCACACAGAGTAGGTACAGCTCACAGCTTGAAAATGGGTATCATATATTACCCGTATCATTTCGCCTAGAGTGATATAAATACACATATTTTATTTTAACTTAGTAGCTCATATGACTCGCATGATTTAGGATTTCAGACAAAAAATCAATTATTCAGCAGCGAAAGTATTTGTTTAAATATATGATTTTAAGCTAACACATGGTCGTCACACAATAACATGGTTGTTCACACCACTATTACTTAAAACGGGATATTAGTTACCATGTATGTTAATTTTAAGGAGTTTCCGAGCCTCCTCACTGTAGGTTAACTAGTTAGTCGCTAGTGTACATCAAAGGACCGCTAAAGTTACCATAATTCTGATCTAGTTTATGTATGTATTTCCAGACATCTTTGATCACCAGCACCTTAAAAGCCCAAGAGCTGATGCGCAAAGACGAAGGTGGTAAGGGTGGAACCGTCATCAACATATCTTCTATCGCCGGCCTGAGCCAGGTGTCCGTCATGCCTATTTACTGGGCCACCAAGGCGGCTGTTATTCAGTTCAGCAACTGCATCGGTGTACGTATTTAATTTTTTTACTTTTAATAATTTGACATTTGGCAAAATTACTACATAAAGTTGGTCCCAGGCACTGAAGGTTCGAATTATTTCCGTTTTAATTATAGTTAAGTATATGCCTTCGCGTCTTTACACAGAGAGAGATTCAGGTATCACAGAGGCTCCATCTAGTTGAGGTCACCTCAGTGTATGGTTATGCTTATTACAAAGCTTATATCGAAGCCACGATAAAATAGGAGAACCAATCTCTCTAGAGATCTTAAAGCTTAATATCCCAAAATCGTAGTGTTCTCATTATCTCGGGTTTTCTATTTCCATTAGTTGTTTCACACGGACCACAACCACACCACGTCGCAGCGTCAAAATGTGGTCACGCAGTGGTTACGTGTGAATTGTGTAGTTGCTGGCCGTTGCCACAGACGTGGTCGATAATGACTGCAAAATGTGGTACGTGTGAATTGTACTATTTATTTCTAATACAAAATTTGCACCTGACCACGTGGTCGCGCTTGTCGCGTGGTTGTGGTTGTCGCGTGGTTGTGGTTCGTGTGAAATGACCCTTAGCTCCATCTTGACATGACCTTTCTCGACTGTTAATACAATTTACTCTTAACTTATGTAACCTTTTTAACGCTTTTCCTCTAGTATCAAAATGTGAAGTGTACGCCAACGTCACATTTTGATACTAGACGAAAATTAGTGAAAAACGAATATGAATCTTATCTGCCAGCAGGAAAATTGCTTTGACACCGTGCGCCATAGCCACTAGAGATCGATGTTCCTGGCGTTCAAAGGGTATAACTTGAGAGGAAATTGCTTATAAAATGTGTAGGTAGGTATATGTATTCAGCTTAACTCGTCAGTAATTTCATACATACTTTCGATTTTAGGTAATATGTGAGCTTAACGAACTGAATGTGCACAAACCTCTTGTCTATTCGTACTAAATCCATAAAACCCATAATATTAATGATTATTCAATAAATTTCAGAAAGAAGACTACTACGCTAAGACTGGCGTTCGTGTTATGGCGGTTTGTTTAGGAGCCACCGACACCAGCCTCATAAGTAGTCAAAAACTAGGCACCATCGACAAGAAAGTAGGAGGCGACAACATGTCCAGCTTAGTAGTAAAGGAATATTATGTACAACGGTTCGTATATTTCAACATTATGCGACTCAGATCCCACAGTCAAACTGCAAACAGTTTTGTGGGACTCATGTCACCCTTTAAATTGTAACTTTTGTGTAATAAACTAATAATAATAATAAATAATTAGCCCGCAGGGCAGCTTGTGGCGAGCTGTTGGGGAGTAACGACCCCACGGACCCGAGTGCTCCAGAGAGCCGGTCAGGGTCTCCGTCTCCGGCGTGTCTTCGTCGGTCGGAGTGGACGCCAAGGGGACCCGCAGGACTCTCGGCTCTGGCTTGCCTTAATTGGCCGTCCAGAGAGGAGTCGTCAGGGCTATATGCTCGCAGGGTGGAAGTGAAAGATGCATAAGACGCGAGTTGGCACAGTGACTGTTTACAGCCACTGGGTAGAAAGCGGCGCACACCTCTCGACACCCTGAGCCGCTCACACCGATGTTGCTCCTGGCCGTCTCTACGGCGGCAGTTCCAGGGGCCCATCTAGTCGGCGGCGAGTCACCGCCTGCCTCGATAAAATGTGTAAACATTGTTATGGCAGGTGTCCGGACCTCTTTGCAATAGCCCAATCTCTAGTCCCGCCAAACCTCAACGCCATAGCCCAGTATTCTTTTACATTTTATTTTCAATAGCCCTATCGCCTGCTGGGACCGGTTCACGGGTATCTATTGCTGTGCCCGTGAATGGGTTCTAGCAGGTGTACTACATAGCAAAATTCTCCAAAGGGCCTCTACGTGTTGGATCTATATCCCCACGCAAGCCTTCCAAAAGACCGGGATTTATAGGCCCGAGTACCCCTAAAGGATAAATAATTAAGGTATAGGCAAGGCATACCGGACCAGGATCAATTTCAGGACACGAAGGCCTTGCACGGATCTATTACATTATTCCAATAAGACAGACAATTTTTTGCCCAGTTGATAGTAGGCCTTATCCAGATCTCAGGCCTCATACAGAGACCGCCACATTACTTCCACCGAAGATCGTCGCTTGGTCTCTGACTAGGTTTTACTTCACAAAATACTGAATGGAGGCCTACTAACATTTTTATGTTTTTCGTTAAACTTTTAGTTATTATATTAGTTTGTCACAACTTTGTAAGGAGGTAATATATTTGCATTGACGTAGAGTCGCGGTTATCTTATAATAAATATAAATAAACATCGCTTAAAGATACGTAGAAAATTAGAAATAGATACACTCGTATATGTAACGTTCATAACACATCAGGATATAATAACCCATATTTATTAATAATAATAAACACACAAATAAATGCCCTTGACCAATTTTTGTAAATTTTGAGCATCTTTACTCCAATTAAGGCGTCATGAGTGACTAAGACCATCGTTCGAAGCAGCTCACTACAGACTCGCCTAGGAAGCGGTCAAAATTTCAGAGATGATATTGTAAACATCCTTCGAGCATGCTTTAAAGTAAGAACCAACCCTAAGAATGAAGTTGTCTGTTCACAGGATGGAATCGGCAGCTCAAGGAATTATCGAAGCCTACAAGAGTGGTTCCAGCGGAAGCACCTGGATCGCGACCCGCGACCTCCCCGCCAAAGATATAACTGACAACGTCGATAGGGCCTACAAGATCTTGGGCGAACATAATTAAGCACAATATTTTATTATTCAGACACTTTCTAGTGTGAAACACAAAGAAAGTTATGTTTTTTTTCGGTCGCTCTAACTAGAAAGTGTCCGACTAAAGGGATGATCTACCTATAGGCATATTGAGACATAATATGCAACCAAGAACAGAAATAGGAATCTTCGAATGGGTAAGACGAAGAGAGCGAAAATAACGCAGGCAGTGTTGGCCGCCATACTTTATTTTTAAATGGGCCAAACAAAATATATACATATTTCTTTTACATTCTCGAGTAATTATTTTTTCCGAGTTTTCATCCCAGTTCTAATGCATTCTAATCTAGTCATAGTGATGAATACCATAAATAAATAAATTATGAGAGTGTAAGTATTTAAATTTTTGTGACTCATATTATTTGGTAATTTTATTAAACACACGGCTTCTCTCACGTTAATTTAGTCTATCGCGGGGCATGTTTTGGAGAACCAAGGTCTCCGATTACAAACAGGAAGGAAAACAACGTAAGGAAACCTGTCTAAGTCTAATCCCAATGAGGCCTAGTTTACCCTCTGTGGTCAGATGGCAGGCACTTGCGTAAAACTAGTGCCTACGCCAAATCCTGGGATTAATTACCAAGCGGATGCCAGGCTCCCATGAGCCGTGGCAAAATGCCGGGACAACGCGAGAAAAAAGACTCATCATCTCTCTAGTTATCAAATAAATGTGATGAAACTAAAAGTTAATGATGACCAGCTAAACATATAGATAAAATATTTATTATCTTAAAAAAATAGTAGATAAACGAGTCTGGTCATATCTTAGACCCCCATATCTGTGAGGTGCTGATCTGAGCCTCTGAGGTTGTTTCATATCTGTTACTATCACTGAATCGCTGTAAAGTAGTAATAGTAATGTAGTACCTACTTAAATGTACGTATACGGTATACACAACTTGTTATATTTTTCTGTTGTGTTGTATTTTTCTCAAACATGCACTACAACTACAATGTTGACATTGTGTTCGTTCAAAGTCGGTACTCGTATGTCGTTGCAGGTTTGGCTAGACGAGGGTTGATATTGCCGGTAAGGTCCTCTTTTTAAAAAGACACTGGAATAATCCAAATATAAACCTAAACCTTTTTATTGGAAAAGCTTTAAAATGTTAAGTTGCTTCTTTAGTTAACTTTAGAGAATTCGTTAGTAAATTGAGAAAACATAAGTTTGGTAGGAGGTAATAGGTATTACCTACGCACGCTGCGGTAGCAAACTTCATGGTAACCTTAGTTGCGTATACACACGAAGAGTTCATTCATGTTAGGCCAAGTGAAGTAAATTTTAACTCAATATATCCAGTAAGTAGTTTTCGAGCAATCAAGTTTATTTAAACAAAATTAATTATAGATACATATATACATTTTAAATGTCAAAAATACATTTTACCGGCTAACTTAAGACTAACTTAAGCCTAGTCAAATAGTCCCTCTCGAGTCGTCCCTGGTGCAAAGGTACCCATTACACTAGCCGCGTTACCACGCTGAATAGCGACGGACAACCTTTGCACCAGATACGAACCCGCGCGGGCGTCAGACCCCCTCTCTCCGATTCGACGTCCCACTTCCCTAATGAAGGCAATTGGTTTTAATACGAGTAGTAAACAGGGCGCCGATTATTGAGAGTCATGCACTCTAATTAAAAAACTTTGACGATGAAAATATTTGCAAACAAAAGTTTCTCAGAGATTTTTGCACCGAATGTATAATTTCTATACCCACGATTATTAATTTCTATAATCCATGTTTCCAAAATGCCATTTCTTCGTTTCTGAGAGAGTTTAAAATGTCACGAGTCAAGTACTCGTCGCTCAAAAATGGCCCCCTGATAGGCGAATATTATAAGGTCAGATCTTATAAGGATCGATAACATAAGTATGCTGTTTAGTGGCAGTACGTTAAGCGACTCGCACGCAGAATGGCGCACGCGTTGAACGGCAAGATCGCGCTAGTGACGGGCGCAGCCAACGGCGTGGGCTCAGGGATCGTGAGATCTCTGCTGACTGAGGGTGCAAAGGTATCTTGTATTTGTTGGAACTTATTTTTAGATTTAACAACGACTTATTTTGAAAGACAAATGTGATTGTGTAATTTTATCTAATGTGGACGTTACATAAACATAAGCCCCGTTTTCATGGCAACATTGTTCAATCAGTATATTGCTAAGTTGCTGCGGCGCTACTGCGAACAACAATATCCGTAAATTTGGAATAAGAGAGACAGATGCTCGAAATATACGAATTTCGATGTGACGACTGTACCTAATATACTATACTTTTACTATACGATACTTTTTATCAATATTTATAATTTATTAAACCAAAACTACAATAATTAATAACACACAATTTATACATAACTAAATACAAGTCATTTCACATTAACACAAGATACCTTATATGAACAAAATAATACTATACTATATTCAAACATGTATCTACAATTTGCCTCGAGGAAATTAATACAATTTAAATTAAAGAATTATCTATTTAATGTACTTTATTCTAGTTGGTGACCACGAACGTTGCAGTTTTTGTAACATTTCGGATCTAATTTAAATTTAGTATAGGTACGCTATACAGTCCGTTCTTTGCTGTATTCATTCAATACACGATTTTATTGCTATTTCTAATAATTTAAATATTTACGATTGTATTGCTATTTCTAATAATTTAAATAAAACGAAATAATTTAAACTAAATGTTATTCTTTTGACATTTTATTTAAGGTATTACAATAATATGTACATAGAAGAAATAATGAAAAATAACGATAAACTATACTAGGTTATAAATAACTTAATAATAAAATAAACTACATTAAAAAATAATAACTAAAACTCTAAATTTAAGGTAGGCCCCTGTGGCATGGTTCCAAGAATGCTGGCAGCATTCCCTCGCTGTATCGCAACGCTTAGGCGTTGGGCGAGGAAGCTGCCAGCTCTTTTATCTCCGGTAGCGTCGACCAGCCGCTTAGCCAACTCTTTAAAAAGACCCTTAGCTGCTGGGCCCCACGGACCAAGAGTCTCGACTCCAAAGGCAACAAAATTGTAGTTGGAATCGAGACTCCTGTACTTCCGGGATTTGCGGACCTCGGCCGCCTCTGCCGCCGCGCCGGCCTTGTCTACAGTACCGTGGAGATGGGAAGGCGCCAGCGTATCCACGCATGTAGCGTCCCACACGAGGACTCGTCCCATCTTCCACGGTATTAACGACATCCCGTCAGGTCTCTTGCCATCGTCTCTGACTATACCGGTAGGCTCCAGTATTGCCGGAACGTTGACCGTGGCAAGAGACCGGCGGATTATGTTATTCTTAAATGATAGACATTCATTTTCCCATGGAAACTTCTGGCTTACTTAGCAAAATCAGCAAGTGCTCTAAAATCCTTCCCTCCCGATAAACAATTCAGCAAAGGTATAGATAATTAAGTAAATGCAAAAGTATTTCAGTTACAAATATATTTGCAGCATGTCGCCATTCTGGACATCGATGAAAGTAAAGGGGTAGCGTTCCAAAACGAGTTGAACTCTCAATATGGCGCCAATAAGAGCAAGTTCTACAAGTGTGACGTCACGAGCGACGAGCAGCTGTTCGCGGCATTTCAGTCTACCGTCGAGGGGCAGGGGGGGCTCGACCTGGTCGTCAACAACGCGGGCATCATGAACGACGCCCCGAAGGTGTACAAGAAAGAAATCGAAATTAATGTGGTAAGCCTCATTTTGACAACAATACTATTTAGTTATCTATAATTTTATTGCTATTTTGTTTGAAGAAAATTCTCCTTTTGGAATTTATAGGCTAAAATAAAAAAAATAGGCTTATAACTGTGAACTCGAGAATTACCTATAGAAAAGACAGTTTTCGGCGAAGCTGTTTGTCAAGCTAGATCCTTCTTCTGCGAAGGGGTGATTTCGCAGAAGGATGACACGAATGCCAGAAGAACCAACATCGTAGCCAGTTAGTTAAACTACGTGTTGTAGTTTAAAAAAAAAAAAATAATAATTATTTCGGACAATCTTACACAAATCGACCTAGTCCCACGGTAAGCTCAATAAGGCTTGTGTTGCAGGTACTAGACGACGATATATATAATAAATAGATACATATAAATACTTAAATACATAGAAAACACCCATGACTCAGGAACAAATATGTGTGCTCATCACACAAATAAATGCCCTGACTGGGAATCGAACCCAGGACCTTCGGCTTCATAGGCAGGGTCACTACCCACTAGGCCAGACCGGTCGTCAAAAGTAGTAGTCGTAGTTTAACTAGCTAGTTGCTAGTGTACAACTGGCTGCCGCTATAGTTAATCAAATGCAATAAATTTATTTAGGTTATGTATTTCCAGACAGCTTTGATCACCAGCACCTTAAAAGCCCTAGATCTGATGCGCACAGATGAAGGTGGTAAAGGAGGCACTATCATCAATGTATCTTCAGTCGCCGGCCTATGCCAGATGTCTCTGATGCCCATCTACTGGGCGACTAAGGCAGCTGTCATTCAGTTCAGCAACTGTATCGGTGTATGTATCAATTTTTATATTTTCATAACTTTTTTTTAGTAATACATTAATATGTTACTGCAGTACACAGCCAGTTTGTCAGCAAAACTGGGCACTAATTTCTTTCTTTTATTTGTCTTACATGAAGAATTAAACTCTCGTAATCTATTTAATTTCGTCTTTTCTTAATTATAGTAATGTTAAATTATTTTTTATTATGCAGAAACGTCTGCTAGCGAATATCTTCGATATTTAAATCGAAAGAAAAATAAAAAAACAAGGACTCACAGCGGGACGCGAATCCACAACCACTGGTTCACTAGTGGTTGTGGGTTCGAGTCCCGCTACGAGTCAAATTTTTTTATATTTTTCTTTCGATATAAACATAGGTAGTAATGTTGTTGTTTAATTTAAGAGATACACTTTTGTCGGTGTAGCTGACGGAGCGTGTATCTCTGAATCTGATTTTATCCATAGCCGCCTCATTGTACTATAAAAATAATATAATAATTGTAGAAAGAAGACTATTACGTGAAGACAGGCGTTCGTGTTCTGGCGATTTGTTTTGGAGCTACCGACACCAGTCTGATAAGCGGAGAGAAAATGGGTTCCCATGACAAGAACATTGACGGTGAAATAATATCGAGCGTAGTAAAAGAACATTATATACAACGGTTCGTATTAGATATACGTTTTAGTATTATGAAAGATTTTTGCTACTTATATAGTGGGGATGGAACTGTATTGACGGTGAGCGGTGTTTAGTTAGATATAGAGATGATTTATTTATTTCTTCTTTATTGCACAGTCAAAAACTTCTTACAACACGCGAACGTAATGCCAAAAAGCAAATGCTTTTAAACATTAGTGGCGCGTCTACCAAGTAAACACGAAACGCCAAACACAATTTATATTAAATGCTAATGCATTAGATTACTGCACGGATATTTGGGATTTGTTTATCTGTAACAAAAATATTATCGGTAAAGTCACACCTATGTGATATAAACTAAAGATAAAAATTCACATAACAACACGGTTAGGTATAACGTTAAGAAAAAATACACTATTAGCTCTTACCTTAGGTTACAACATATTTAACTACATATAACGTTTTAATGTATTATTTTACATAGTATTTAATATATACAATATATATTAAATAAACAAAACAGTAACAAAAACTATATCACATTTAGAATAACAGGTAGAATACACATAGTTATTTTTGTTACAATAACTTTTATAAACTACACCTCCTGACCTGAGAATATTATTCATCGCAGAGAAAAATTTAAAGTATTTTTTTCCTATTAAAAATATAATACATCTAACCTCGTAATACCTGAAAATGAAGAAAATTATGCTGGATGTTGTAGTTTTACGATCCACCTTTTCGTCGGTTTTAATTTTGATCACCAGTAATTGCGAACACTCGTAATAAACACGTTGTTGAACTACCTACTTTTGACTCCTTGGCTAAATGTAACTTAAAAAAAAACCTTTCAGTAAACTTTCCTAACGGAGAGATGTCAAAATTATCCTCATGGCATCCGTCAGTTTTTTCTCTTTGTCACATCTTACGACACCCGCGAGAGGAGATTGGAGAAGTTACGATATAGCTAAAATTAATCTGTTTCTAGGATGGAATCAGCAGCTCAAGGAGTCATCGACGCCTACAAGAAAGGCTCCAGCGGTAGCACCTGGGTCGCTACCCGGGACCTCCCCGCCATAGACATAACTGGCAACGTCGACCAAGCCTATGAAATCTTGGGCGAACATATTTGACCACTTTATACGTAGACTTTTAAGGACTTAGTATAATTATTTTTTTAAATAAATACTGTATGTACCAAATCTTGGCTTATAAATAAAATTTGGTTATTCGGCGATACTCATATTAGTCATATTCCTGATGCATTCTGATCTCGCTGTAAGAAAATGCATAGCCATAAAATTGTAGGTTTCTGTCACTTTATAGGGTTCCGTAGTAAACTAGGAACCCTTGTATATATATATTTTTTGTTTTGTGTTGTTTTGTCATAAATAAATAAATGTTTTTTTTCTTTCTTTTCTTTCCTTATAGTTTCGCTGTGCCTATTTGTCTGTCCCCGGCTATTCTCAGTGATCATTAGTTGTAGAGAGCTGTAATTTTGTATGAATATGTAAATCTATCTATCATGCTTGAATCTGGGGCAGCCCAACTGGGGAAGTACCTCCTCCTTACAGAAGACCACAGCCATAATAGCACTGCCACCTTTCAGGTATGTAGTGTTGTGTTCCTGATGGTGAGTAAGGTTCCCAGACTCCAACCCCGCTTAAAGGCCGGCAACGGGCTTGTGACTCCCCTGGTGTTGTCGAGTGCCCATGGGCGACAGTAATTGCTTAACACCAGGCAATCCGTCTGCTCGTTTGCCGCCTATGTCAAAAAAAAAAAAAACCAAAAAAATTGTCTAATAAATACAATTGGTTCAACTCTAAAGTATCAGGTGTCGTTAGAAAGGTTTCATTTGAAAGATAATAGGGGTTTGGGTAAAACATTTTACGATACAGTGAATATTTTCGGAAATAATATCTCCGGAAGTTATTTAAATAAAAAAGTGTTCTCCTCTAACTTTTGAACCAAAAAACATAAAAATATCATGAAAGCACGTAGGCTATAATAAAGAATTTCAAGGAGAATTATTTTAAACCTTAAAAACGTTTTTGAGTTACGGATCTAAAACTACCCTACACTGAGCATAGCTCGACATGCTCTTAACTGGATATTTATGCCTGGAATTGGGTTGAAATTTCACCAATATGACCTCAACGTAAGTATAATGTATGAGTAATACCGAAGTAAATATGTATCTCCGACCGAGCCACGACGAGGGATTTTTTGCGACGAGGGAGGAAATAGTGACAAGAATAAATTTATTTTTTGAATAAATGATCAGAAATCATCCCTAGAGGATGTCAGTGATACACTTTATCTCTTACGTACTACCGTACGCTAAACGCTTTCCATAATAGCCTGCATATTAGTTACACCACTGGCAGTATAATTAGAATGAGCATAGGCAACGAATAATTAGAATAAGTTTAATCCAAGGATTCAATTTTAACCTCAATATTTGTAGGAACAGGAGGAAATGTAGTGTAAGATTCTTCCGAATGACCCTGGTATCCGTATGTATGCAATGTCCTGACGTTACGGAGGCCGAGTTTCACGTCTAACGGACGCCTAATCAAATGTTGCGATAGCTTGGTTGCTCATTGCTATTAACTTGGTGAAAACTGTTGAGGATCTCAGTGCGGTGTTTTTATTTAATAGGAACTAAAAACCCATAAAAGCATGATCAGGCCTTGGTTGTTGTTGTTGCTGTTTCTAGGGTATCCCGGAGGTGCGTAGTAGTGTATAGGCCAGGGTGCTTCAGAAGATTTTACATAAAAATAATAAATAAGTAAATATTTCGGGACAATCTTACACAAATTGACCTAGTCCTACGGTAAGCTTAGTAAGGCTTGTTAACCTGACTTAGGCTCTTGTGGGGGAAGGTAACCTGGGGAAAATCCAGGACCCTTTTCCGCGCCAGATTTTTTTTGTACTACTGGAATACTCCTACTAAGTTAATGCATCCTGAAAGATTGGTTGAGGTGTTCTGAACCAAATTTGAGTGGTGTGTGGGCTTGTGTACAAATATACATATATATACGAGTACAATATTCAAATACTTAACAAAAACACCCATGATTAAGATTACATATCTGTGCTCACCAAACAAATAAATACCCCTACTGAGACTTGTACCCAGGACCGTCGGCTTCGTTGGCAGGGCTTGGTAGACAACTGGTCGACAAATATTTGGAGACAATCTTACACAAATCGATCTAGCCTACGGTAAGGTCAGTAAGGTTTGTGCAGTAGGTACTAGACGACGATATATATAATAGATAGATACATATAAATACTTAAATACATAGAAAACACCCATGACTCAGGAACAAATATCTGTGCTCATCACACAAATAAATACCCTGACTGGGATTCGAACCCCGGACCATCGGTTTCATAGGCAGGGTCACTAACCACTAGACCAGGTCGGTCCGTTGTCTCACTCCTTTCTGTCTCCGGCAACAGTCTTGGCCTCACTCTAGTTCAATCCTGCGGCTCGTTCCTTTTCGCTTCGTTGCTACGTGTGCACGGGAAGACCTGGGGCTGATTCTCCGCCTTGAGGCCGCCACTCAAGCGTTGTATGATGCTCCTCTTTAAAGGGTATGCCCGTACCATCAACAACGGAAGTGTTGCGCTACGCTATTTGCTTATTGCTTATTGTTTATACCTAACATTATTTGTGTAACTCTGTGAGTGTCACTGGACGTAAATATGAGCGACGTACGCGCACATGTGTCTCGGCTTCACTTTAGACACGTTAGTTGTATGGGAGTAGGTATCCACTTACATGCGCTTTATATTTTATGAGTTAATAAGTTATTTGTTTTACAAGGAAGCAAATTTAGTACTTGTGTTCCGAAATTGGAACAGGAACATAGCGAGTGGTTCGAAAAGTAAACTTTTGAGCGTTGGGAGGACTTCAAGTCACGGGAGGGTAAAACACTTTGCTGCCAAGAGAAAAACAAAATTATTCACCTGACTATCGCGACGAAAATCTTAACTCTAAAACATTACAAGTTTAATCCAAATTATCTGTATCACTCATTTATCATTTAAAAGTCCAATCAACCAGCTTACGTCAAAAATACTCAGAAATGTATTAAATTATTTTTGCAATGTCTCTAGAGATATATATATCACTGATTTGCCCTGTGGTTGACTGGTAGAGAATGCAATTAGGTAATAAGTCCACCATTTTGTACAATGAAGTTTAAATAAAAAAACATGCATTACACACACATTACTTTGCACACTTGTGGATGAAATGCAGTTTTGTAATGTGTTTCTGAAGAATAAATAAAGGGCTTTCCGAGCTAGTGAGGTGAAAAAAATGTGGTTCGTTTGTGCTTATAATTTTATTAAACTTGAAAACGAGCAAACATACACCCGCCTGTGCCATCCTAGTGACAGAGACAATCGTCCGAAATTTACGAATATCGTTTTCCGCGGTAGCGCCGTTGGCCATAATGAAATTCAGGTAAATTACGGTACTTATGAAAATCCGGCAATCATATATTAAAGCAATTTGCGTTTTTGGCGATTTGCGAAGTTCTTGGATTCTGGCACCTTGCGTAAAAAAAACAGGATATCTGTTTATCAGGAAACTTCTTATTCAGGAAATTGTGGACGTTTACGTGTACGGTAATTTTTGTTTCTGGTACTATGCGTTCGAACGTTTTCAAACAGAGCCCTGAGTGTAAGTTTTTAACGTAACTTTACTTCACGAACGCGTTTGCGTTTCCCATATAAATAACATTATCACTTACGCATTCGTAACTGTTTTTATACTTCAAAAGTAAATTACACTAGAGCCTCGAGGCTCTCGTAACGTCTCGAACGCGTAAGTGATAATGTTATTTATATGGGTAACTCTTATGCGATGTTGAAGTAATGTTACGTTAAAAACTTACACTCAGGGCTCAGATAGAAAACTGCATTTTATTTACAAGGGAACAAAGTCATTTCATAGAATGGTTTTTGCCGCTAGCTGGGTTGGATGTAATTTTAAACAATAAAAGATTGATATCTACTAATAATTTTTAGTTAATTTTATTATTGTAGAGTTACTATTTTCCTTTTGTGTTTCACTTGAACATTAAAAAAATGATTTATTGAAACCAGTCCGCGTATTTTTTATTGGATTTACCCGGGAATGTCTATATATAGAGCGAAAACAATAAATATCCACGGGGGATAAGTTAAGATTAAAATGGATTTTCTGAACCCAATAACAAGAAAAACTATAGATATTTTATTGATAGGTACTTAACGCGACTAGACCGCATTTATCGGTCGGAAGATTGCTTGTGTTATTCAGTTGTAGGACGTTAAGCGACTCGCACGCAGTATGGCGCATGAGTTGAACGGCAAGATCGCGCTTGTGACGGGCGCCGCCAACGGCGTGGGCTCAGGGATCGTGAGGTTGCTGTTGACTGAGGGAGCAAAGGTATCTTAATATTTGTTACAACTTATGGCGAATGACGTAAAAATATTGCACCACCAGCTCGTTTAAGGCACTTTTCTGTTCTAGGCCTTTTTCTTTTTTTCGGCCAATACGTCATTTCAATTTCAATTTAGTTTTTTGCACATATAAGTTAACAATATTAAAAATCAAATCGCTTACACGGTAAACCTTAAAATAGATAAAACAAATAAAAGAAGAAAAATAACATAACAAATTAACTGATACATTTAACTATGTGATAAACATATAGGTAGTTCAAATTCAAAGCCAACATGGCTAATTTGACAAATTTGCCCAAATTGTCAGCAAATAATATGTCGGCATCTGGGATGTTCAATAGGCGAATAGCTCGCACTAGGTGCACGCACGGTGATGTATGAAAATATCGATACAATTTTTAAACGATTATTTTTATGTTCCAGCCCTAGGGTTTGTTGGCTGAACGTACTATACGCAGTTCGTCCAAATGATATTTCAATTCGCATTTCGTCCAACACGTATGTGATCAAACATGCATTTCGTTCAAATATCATTTCGGCCGACGCCTATACGTCAAATGTATTTCGCTTAACAGTTTTAGTGCAACACACATTTTGTCCAATAGGCATTCCGTCTAATTCGATTCGGACAGTCCGCGTCATATAGTTATAATTGTTTTCTATATATCTAAATATATAAGTATGTATATGTAGGTATATCCTCCTGCTGGATCGGTCGCGGTAGCTGCTGGACACCATTGAAAGAAATTACAGAAATTACATTCGTATTATGATAACTACAAGTACTTAACTAGTTACAGTATAAAATCTTAAAAAGGCCATTGTACCAAGGATACTGGCGGCATTTCCTCGTTGTATCGCAATGCTGATACGTTGTACGAGGAAGCCGCCAGCTCTTTAAATAAATGAAATTAAATATCATCGCCTAGCACTAGCACCCATAGAGTACAAGCTTTGCTTAGTTTGGGGCTCGGTCGATTTGTGTGAGATTGTCCTGAAATATTTATTTTTTTCAAAACGGTTCATCGGTTCAGGAGGTACATTGTTACACACACACATCAAACACACACACGCGCATTTTCAAACACACACACACGCATATTCAAACACACATACACACACGCATATACAAACATACACACACTCAGAGAGAGAGAGAGACACAACAAGCACGCACGTATTCACGCACGCACACAGTATATACGCTACGCATATACGCTCAAAAAATAGAAAAGTTATGAATATTATACTTAGTTAAATAAGTCGACGGTTAGTTTAATAAGACGGTGACTCGCCCTATGCGAGATGGGCCCCCATAAAAAGCGACATCAAAGATGGCTCAAGGGCAACACCGGTGCATAGGGCTAAGGGTAGAGAGGTGTCACTGGACTTTAAACATGACGTAAGTTCCATATTAATTCTCTGCACAACTACATACACATGGTACTTCAGTAAAGTTTACCTATAGCTCTAGCTGTGAGCATAGCCAACTCAAAGGATAATGTGTATCCGGTACAAAGTACTACTATTTATGATGATATCTGGTCCGAAGGAAGGAAAAGTTAAAGGGATATAATGCCTACAAATTTCAGCGAAACTCGTACGCTGTATATCAAATAAATCCTCTTTAGATAATTACGGCACACTTGGTGTTACACATCTACTGGCGACTTATAAAACTGATTTCTCGGAATGACGATTCAACGTAAAACAATTGTCTTTTGACCAATGGTGGATAATAAATATGTAGTTACGACTATGGATAATAAAATTGGTTTAACTTTTATTAAAAGCAAAAGAGGTGGAGATTCATTACTAAGAAATCGATTTAGATATCATTTAAACGCAAGGAAATTAATAAAAATACGTCATGAATCATGATATAAGAGTAAAATTCAATTACAAGTACAAAAATTTATAAAAACACATCTAAGATATTTTCATTAACAAACAGTATACTTGTGTGTAGGTAAATGTTGCATACGTTAATGCGGCATTTATATTTTAATGCCGCATAAACCAACTATGCAACGCAGAATAACCAGAGTTCCAGAGTGTAGTTATTTATTCAATTAAATGCAATCCAAGGGACCATCGCTGGTGTATACATTGCTCTATATCTACATCTATATATATCCATTATTAAATGTTTAATGAAAATGCGCTAGTGCGTATGAGGCCTAATATTTTTAACTAGCTAAACACCTTGGCAAGCTCATTTAAGATATCATATATCTGAAATGGAATCCGCAAGGTCAACTGAAATTGAACGCACGATACACATGTAATAAGCCCTCAAGGCTCAAGTAGTAATAGTATTACATTTTTTTGCAGCATGTTGCCATTCTGGACATCGATGAACGTAAAGGGGTAGCGTTCCAAAACGAGTTGAACTCTCAATATGGCGCCAATAAGAGCAAGTTCTACAAGTGTGACGTCACGAGCGACGAGCAGCTGTTTGCGGCATTTCAGTCTACCGTCGAGGGGCAGGGGGGGCTGGACCTGGTCGTCAACAACGCGGGCATCATGAACGACGCGCCGAACGTGTATAAGAAACAAATCGAAATTAATGTGGTAAGCCTCATTTTGGTAACAAATTAATATTTTTTAATTTTTTGTTCATAAATAAAAAAATAAATTATAAATATTTTTGATGAACTAGACTAGAACTAGACGGCTAAAACGATTTTGATACTAGACGTCTAAGAACAATCGATAGAAAACATGCTTTAGAATAAATGAATAAAATATCAAAATTTCTACCCGTTAAAAAAAGCTATGCCATAGACAGACACACATAGCGGTCAAACTACTAACACCCCTGTTTTTCGGGGGTTAAAAACGAAAATCCTAATTTAACACGACTGAGCTGGGGGCCGATTTTTGAGCATTTCGGGCTCGACTCGTGACATTTCAAACTCTCTCAAACACGAAGAAATGGTATTAAGAAGCATGAATGATATAAATAAATAATCATGGGTATCGAAAGTATACATTATGTGCAAAAATAATGGTAAGAAACTTTTGTGTGTGCTTATTTTCGTTCTCAAAGTTTTATGAAGTCGAGTGCACGACTGAAACATCGACCCCCAGTAGTAAAATAGGTATGAATGAGTAATCCTAATCAACTACAAGTCGTAAAACTTGTATCTTTACGAAATTGTAACTTTAATCAGATCAATAAAAAATATCGAGAGGGCTATATTTTATTCTTGTATCGTATATTATATTAGATAATTGTATTGCAATAGCTTACTAGATAAATAGGATAAGTCAAGATAGGAATATTAACAGTGCCGCGTTATAGGTTAAATAATAATAAGTCGCTTGTAAACAGTAGAGCGTCAAGCCTGATTTAGATTATGCCTGTTCCAGACATCTTTGATCACCGGTACCTTAAAAGCTCTAGAGCTGATGCGCAAAGACGAAGGTGGTAAGGGAGGAACCGTCATCAACATATCTTCTATCGCCGGCCTGAGCCAGGTGTCCGTCATGCCTATCTACTGGGCCACCAAGGCGGCTGTTATTCAGTTCAGCAACTGCATCGGTGTACGTACTTATTATTTTGTTATCTAGGCCCGGTACCGCGAACAGCAAAGTTCGTATATTTCGAGCATCTTTTTCTTTTACTCCAATTAAGGCGTCATGAGAGTGACAGAGAGAATCGTCCCTAATTTACGAATATCGTTCTTCGCGGTAGCACCGCAGGTCATCATCACCAGCCACCGACGTACACTGCAGGAGAGGACATAGACTGCCACAAGCAGCATGGGGATTTAATCTTTTCACCGCTCCTTAATGGAGTAATCAAGTGTCATCTGTTAATATAAATAAATACATATTTGGGGACAATCTTACACAAATCGAACTAGTCCTACGGTAAGCTCAGTAAGGCTTGTGTTGTAGGTACTAGAAGATATGTATAATATAAATACTTAAATACATGGATAGCATCGTATCCGTATCGATAAACCGAGCTTTTTTAAGCGTTTAAAAAAAAAAAACTCAACTTTCCGATGATACATTCTCGTTATTCATTCAAGGCTTGTGTTGTAGGTACTAGACGATATGTATAATATAAATACTTAAATACATCGATAGCATCGTATCCGTATCGATAAACCGAGCTTTTTTAGCGTTTAAAAAAAAACTCAAACTTTCCGATGATACATTCTAGTTATTCAGTCATTCTGTAATATGATGTACCTATAAAATGTAAATTAAACATCAAACATATGCCAGTGTGAATGCATATTAGATACGTATCTTATCTACAAAGAGTTGATAACCCGAGTAGGTATTTGATTGCAAGAATGTAAGTATTATTTAATTTAAAAATAAATTAACTTCAATGACTCTTTCTGAGTTTTGAGTACACGACCGATTCATCCATACATCGATAAACGTTAGTGCTCTCTCCTCTCCCTTAGACTTTTCCAAAACTGCACGCAAAATTTCGGGGCCTATTTATTGTACCTATATATTTTCGTAAATTATTCTATTTTAGAAACGCGTGTTGGAAGATCGACAGACACAAGTCAAGCTGAGTGTTCACATTGTTTATCTTGTTTTTATTTCAGAAAGAAGATTATTATGTGAAGACCGGCGTTCGTGTCCTGACTGTTTGTTTTGGAGCCACTGACACCGGTCTCATAATCGGACCAAATCTAGGTTCCCTCGATAAAAACGTAACCGGCGAAAAAATATCCAGTTTATTAGCAAACGGAGTATATATACAAAGGTTCGTAACATCGATCAGTACACCTTGATATTTTTCTAGCACATACCTACTTTAGAAAACTATTATATAAATAAATAGGATCAAAGGACGGATTACGTTCAATTTGTACAAAATCGGTGGCACACGGCGCGGCGTCTAGGTGAGTAGCCGCTATAAGTCTGTGGTCATATGTACGTTTTTTCGTTGAAGTTTTAGTATTTATCGATAACAGGATTGTCGAAAGTTTAATTGTGGCAAACACTAGGCAAATTTTGTCCCCGCTAGAAAAATATGTAGGTATTTCGATCACACTACTAAGAACAACTATTTTATAAAAAATTTGATTTGCTTTAAGTGATGTAGGTAGTTAACACTAATATAGATTATAGTTGGTGATGCGGATTCAAATCCCATCTCAAACGCCGGAGATCCTCTTTACTTTTTCTTAAGTATATTTCATCTATTTTCAATCGACCATACTGTGTTAACTAGCCATTTGTAAACTGTAGGTATTGCATCGGAATAAGATCTACTGATGGGCTGTCAAGGGCGTGGTTGTCATTATTCCAGCCGTAAGACGTCCACTACCGGAATTAGGCATCCCCTAAATATAACTTGAATCATCTTGGGGAGGTGTTTGTTGTTTCGCCAGTCTTGGTAGACGGCTTACCGACCGCAGTAGCTGTTAATTCAAGCCCGGTACCTCGAACATCGCAGTTCGCATAATTCGAGCATCATTCGCTACTGCAATTAAGGCGTCATGAGAGTGACAGAGACAATCGTCCGAAATTTACGAATATCGTCTTTCGCGGTAGCGCCTCAGTTTCGACGGTCGCTGACCCTTACCATGAGTTATGACATTGACGCTTTCGATAACGAGTATCGAGTTTCCTATCTGTGTTCGCACTAAAATAGTACACTGGTGTGTGCGATAGCCGCGGGACGAGATGAAATGACGCTATTCTCATTCGGCACCATACGGTCGCGGTTGCTTATATATAGATATTTAAGTATTATCTACGCTATATTTCATATAGGGCAACTGGTTACGGTTGACTGCTTTGGTCACGCTGATATAATTAATTGCGCAACCATATTCTAGGTTCTAGGATTACAAGATCTATCCTACATGCAGTTCACCTTGTTTACGTTGTAAATCTTCCATTCATTCGCACGAAGCGATTCGCTTGTACCTTCCTGATGCGGGCTGCTGAGTATATAGGCAACTCGCGCGTGAATCTGCTGGAGTTACAGACCTCCAGAGGTAGCTACGGTGACAGCTTACGATGGTAAGCGCGCCTGAAGAGGCGGCACGTAAGCTTGCTTGCCACAATATAAAATAGTACATTTCGATACTAGTGAAAAAAAATTTTTTTTCGACGAGGGTGAACGTTGGAGCCCGAGTGAAACGAGAGTGACAATCACCTGAGTCTTAAAGAAGTTTTTACACGAGTCTCGAACCTAATTTTTCATAGCAAAAGTACTTTTCCTAACTAGTGCGTAAAAAGTGCACTTTTCGTAAATTTCACTTTTTAAGGCACTTGCTATGAAAAATTTTGTTCGATACTCGTGTAAAAACTTCTTTAAAACTCGGGTGATTGTCACCCTCGTTTCACTCGGGCTCCAACGTTGACCCTCGTCGAAAAAAAATTTTTTTTCACTACTATCGAAATGTACTATTTTATGCTTTCTTCTTCGCACTCATTAGTGTCAGACAAGATGGATAAATGTTTCATCTGTTCCAGGATGGAGTCGGCAGCTCAAGGAGTTATTGAAGCCTACAAAAAAGGTTCTAGCGGGACTACCTGGCTGGCCACACGGGACCTTCCCGCCAGGGACATCACTGACAATGTCGATAAGGCCTATAATGTTTTGGGCGAACATAATTAAGCATCGAAATATAGATTATTCACATCTCCAGCGTCCAATTGGGAATGGAATATTTTTTGGATGTTTTAAACACAAAACTATCGTGAGATTGAAACATATTAATTGTATAAAAGCGGGTAAGCTTGTACTATTTTAGTGCGAACGAGATGCACAGATAGTAAACTCGATGCTCTTTCCGTAATGTCGCAACTCACTCGTTACTGGTGAAACATGTCGAGCAATATTCGACTTATAAAACGTGAGTTACCTGCTTTTATACAATTAATACATTTTTGGATGTTTGATTTTGTTACCTGATGGAAGCCGACACACGATAGTTGCAAATTTTATCGATAGAAAAAATCTAAAGGAATAAAAGGACCGAAATAATACTGTATTTTTCTTACCTCACGTTTATACCCTGCAATATAAAACAAAAGGAATAAGTTAAACCAAAAACCAGTAAACAGGTTTAACAACAAATTACAGGTTTACTTGTTTCTGTTGTTTAATTTAGAGATAATAATTCTTGTTTATTTCTCCTGAAACACTACTTTAATAAGTATCTTAATACCGGATTTGGCGTATACTATGATACCACAGATGATACCTATACTGGCAGTTTACCTACATACTATTTTTGTAGATATATTTAAATATCCTCACGGTTAAGTCGTGCTTTCACCTGTATATTTCATAGCTAATAGTCCGTGAGGCAAAACGTGCCAAATAGTGTTTTGAACATTAATATACCGGGTGTGGCCTGTAATAAGAGGAAAAAAAAATAGGGATCGCTTCTACACCACGAACGAAACAACATTTGTTCTACAACTTTAAATAATTGGGTAATTTATTACTTGTGATTTTTTCGAAAAAGTAAATAGTATTTTCAATGAACAGCATCCAATAGTCTAGTTGACGTTTACTGTCAACTTACTAATTTCATAGTTTTTCCAACACATTGCTTGCATGGAAAATCTTTTTTTATTAATATTTATTAAACTATAAGTTAATTTCAAAAGTCGTAGAAGAAATGTTGCTACGTTTTTGGTGTAGAAACGATGCCTAAAGTTCTTAAAGCTCCTATTACACATTAAATATTGTGAACATAATATGTTCAAATCACTATTGAACATTTCGAACTAATTGATTCGTAAGAATCGCACAGGATTGGACCCGGGTATGTCCTTAAACTACGTCCGACAATGAGAGGTAGGGCACAGCGAAGTACCATCACGCTCGAGTCTGGAGAAGCCCAATGGGGAAGTACCTCCTCCTTACAGAAGACCACAGCCATAATAGCACTGCTACCTTTCAGGTATGTAGTGTTGTGTTCCTGATGGTGAGTAAGGTTCCCAGAGCTCCAACCCCCCTTAATGGTCGGCAACGCGCTTGTGACTCCCCTGGTGTTGCGGGTGCCCATGGGCGACGGCAATTGCTTACCATCAGGCAATCCGTCTGCTCGGTTGCCACCTTATGTCATGAAAAAAAAGAAAGTAAAACATGGCTTTTATGTGGCACGTTTTGCCTCACGGACTATTAGCTATTAAATATATAGGTGAAAACACGAATTGACCGTGAGGATATTTAAATATATCTACAAAAAACAATCAAACATGCCGGTAGTTTAGGTACGTTTACTTCTATTTGTTTTCCCGTGTGTTTTTGTCTAAAATTTGTTTTTATGGCTGAGGCAGACTGTCTGAGTAACCGATTCTCATCGAGAAAAGAAAACGTAATGAGACCATTAAACATTATTTTATTGAATTACCTATTTACAAAATATTTACAAATAAGTTGCAAAATTTAGGCATTGAATTATTACAAAATAAATACAGTTAAAATAGCAGTCCATTACATTTATAAATAACTCAGCACATGCTGCAAAAAAATATACTAAGAGCACACACTGTATTTTATCGCTTAATAAAGTCATAGCAAAATTAAAAATAACATGTAAAATAGATGCAGTGAGTTGGGATAAGTGCATGTAAATAGTTCAATTTTCAACAGAAATTCCTACACGATATTTTCAAATAAAAGCTACATACAGTAAAAAGCAAGGACCGGAACCGGTTAACAAATAATGGGTATTACCCTGGGTTTGTGATAGGGTTGTTTTTAAATACCCTATCAGTTTGGTAAGCGTATCATTGACTTACCCGGATGATAGGCTAACCAATTTAATAGACTTAGTTTGAGTAAGCGCTTACCAAATCCAAAAACCCTCAATAAGGTTACCCTATCAAGTGTTTTTCAAATGCGTTTAAGCGATTTTAAACTCTAGAACTATCTGCCTAACGTGGAATAGAGACGCCCATAGGGTAACCCTAGGGCGTGTAGGGTAAGCGCTACACATTAAAGCTATTTTTACCCCATCCGACTCGGTAACCATGTGAAACCCGGGTAAGCCTATCCATAATGGTTTCCATGTCGATAGGGTAACCCTATTATAGGCTAACCACATCGTTACGGTAAGACTTCTATAGGGCTACCCTATCGATATGATTAATCAAATGAAGGGGTTTTCCGGTCTGTGGTAAAAAGTAAAAAGTGAACAGAGAGTTCAACAAATTCTGAATTGTTATCATAAATAAAATCAATATTTATTATGTAGAAAATACAATTTCGGCAGTTATCTCAACTCACCTTAATAAACATAAAATTTCACCTTAATACAGATTTATCGATTGGGTGAAGCACACGTTTGAAACTTTTTATAAAAAGAAAACTGACGCGTCACACGCCGAAGGTTTTTGCAAGACAACAGATATCACTGTATACATAATCTTGAAAAAAAAAAAACTGTAACTTTGGACAACTTTCTTCCTTACTTTTTGGGGTTCTGTACCCTGAGGGTAGAAACGGGACCCTGTTACTAAGACTCTACTGTCTGTCAACAAGAAACGTGATTTCTTTGACGGTTTCTGCTCGCTATTGACGACACATCTATAATAGTATACATTTCGATACTAGTGAAAAAATTTATTTTCAACGAGGGTGAAAGTTGGAGCCCGAGTGAAACGAGGGTGACGTGTAAAAACTTCTTTAAGACTTTAAAGAAGTTTTTACACGTGTATCGAATCAAATTTTTCATAACAAGTGCCTTAAAAAGTGAAATTTACGCATGCGAAGCGTGCGCAAAGTGTACTTTTTACGCACTAGTTAGGAAAATATAGATATAGTATCTAATGTTGTATAGATAATGGCACGAAAACCTTCAAGCGCGAGTCCAACTCGCAATTTCCCGTTATTTTTTTAATATACATTTGATTGATCTTTACCTTAGATAGGTAGGTAATCATGAGTTATAAAGGCGCAGAAAGTACATGAGCGGAACTTGTCCTCAGGATCAGAAATTTTGACATTTTGAACTTGCCTTCCCCCATGTCACGCTATTTTTCTATCCCTTTAACATGTACTGTCACAGGTGGCATGACTCCCTCTCCCCCTATTTCCGCGACGTAATATGTGGGTGGATGGGTCCCGATAGAACATGTATAAATATCTAAACCGTAACATCCATAACTTCATTGAGTTCAACTGTAAAAGCACACCGCGTAACGTTTTCAGCTGAAAAAGGCTATTCATTTCTCTATATGTTATACAGAATAGTATCGAAATAAGTCATAGGAAGTAATCTAAAACAGTCTTTTCTGAACTATGTAAAGACACACAGCTAAGAAAAATAGGAATGCAAAGAACATAATAAGTTTGTCTGTGAATTCCCGGCGGCCATATTTTTTCAATAGTTTGCTTGATTCTGATATTGATCCTGCTGTGTTCTGAAGTTCCGATTGCGTCCCCTGCAAATACACAATTGTCGTTGAAACAAGATACGTGGAAACAACTGAGAGTTCTACGAAATAATAATACAGGTAACAGTGGCGGCCAAGTTTTGCGCAATATAGCTGTGAAAACGGCACTCGGATTTTGTGAAGGCACCGCCGCTGGTAGGTACAAACACAAGTGTGACTAATAAAGTAATAACGGGTTTAAAAGTTGAAATAGATAACATATACTTAAGAAAAAACGACGAGGACCTCCGGTGTTCGAGACGGGATTCGAACCCGCATCTCCAGCTATCGTATTATATATATAAGTATATGTTATCTATTTCAACTTTTAATTTATATAGTAGTATTACTACTTAAAAATCAAAGCAAATCAAAAAATATTTCATACAAAATAATTTGATTTGTTCTTAGTTTTAATAACGGGTTTGCTAATTAATTCGTATTGGATTTTTGCGATTTGCAATTCGGAGGTCGCCGGCTAAAACTACAACTAGGAAATGCGTCAGCATCCTAGGTTGGTACATTCAAGGGCCTTTTTTTAGTATTTGTAGTTACCGTATATATTTGTAAATAAACATGTCTATTTTCAATTTCAATAAGTAAAAAAATATTAAATATTAAAACATTTTTTTAATACAAGGCTGACCAGCGTTTGATCTCATTCACACCTGATGGTAAGTGTCGACGAGGTCGAGGGTGTAGCACGCTGGTTCAGTAACAGCTTATTCACTCTTGCCTTGAAAATACCCAAATTATATCTTTCCGGGAATACAGACGAAAGGAGATCCATTCCGGTCCAGCAGTCCACATTAGGAAGGTAGAAATTTAGAAATGAATGTATTAATCACAACATAAGGATGAAACCGTTCCCCTCGCCCGGAACCGTCCTGGTCCTATGGTGGAATGGAGAAGGTGGAACAGAGATGGCGGAATCAAATCGTGCAAATGCATGTGCACACTCTCAAAAATGTATCCTGTAAAACTTACTTGTACTGTAGAGCTGGATGAAACTAAACTGTCTAGCGTATTCTGGCTTCTCTGTGTTGTGTCCGCTAACTGTCTGCTTATCTGCAGCAGCTGTTCTGTCACACCTGAAAACATAAGTTCATACAGAGTAAAACAAGGAAAAAGTAGATAATTTAAAACCATAAACATACCTTGAGATTGATATTTATTTATTTATTAATAGGCCTCTTAAAAATACCAAGTAAAGTTTGTTATCAATAGTGTATAAAATTGTATTTTTTTTTGGTTTATAATAGGATACAATTTAAAATGTGTCACACTGAAGGAATTGGTACTACAGGTACACTCCACAGGCTTTATGAAGTGAGAATAAAATTTATTACTAAAACAAAACTATTTACTCACAAAAGCAAGGCTTGACATAAACTATTGTTCAGGTTAACCATATCAAAATATCACTATTAAACTTTTTTCCCACAAAAAAAACAAAGCTGATGAAGATAGAATGAGTTAGGCAAAGTTTCATGACGAAATTCACTTTTTAAATAATCTAAACATATTATTTTATTTCACAACAACAGAAACATTCCTTACTTGTCCATTCCATTAAATTTGACATAAACTGACAATAAAAAACATTAGGTAAATTGAAAAAATATATATATGCTTGGTCCCATGTAATTCAGACTTCTTCATTATCGCCACCATTTACTGAATTATAAAAGATGGTTCCCGGACTTCCCGGTCACCAATTAATTCATCATGTAATAATACATTAACAATGATGAATATACGAACATACTCATAAAAAAAATTGATATTGACAAAGCCATACCTGAAGATTTTTCGAGTAATGCATCATGGTCCACCTTCTTCTTTCTGTTTCTGAGCACTGAGTCATTTCCTTCTGGGGACTTGAGTAGCTCATCACGTTGAGCTTTCTCTATTGCAAACATGCTAGAGATGTTAGCATCTTTGAACTCTTTGAGAAGGCTGTAATAAAAAGGCAAATGCTATGTTAAAATAGTACAATATGTTTTACCAAATCTCAATCTTGGCAAAATCTTGTCCTGTCCCAACTACAATTCTTCAAATGTGAACTGTCATAATGTTTTGTGTCATAATACAAAGCCCGCATGATGAGAGCGAAAATGCACCTTTAACTAGTGCTTAATTATTATTAACCATTCTATTGACATTCAGATTAACAAAAATTGAATCAGGAATTTATTGTTCCAACTTATTATATTACATGTCAGGTTGTTACACAATTATTAAATACAACATCAGGTACTCTTGAAAGTAAGCTGGTAAGTTATGAGAAAAGTAAATTTTTAGAATTGTCACTCTTATTTTATTATAGAAATTGTTTCCATGACCTGTAATATTGATAATAATTATAGTATGTATTTAACTGAAATTTGTACATAAATAAAAATATTATAACAAACGTATTGCGGTGTTGTATAATTATGGACTTCTTTTGCACCAGAAACGACTCTGAGCGGGGATCCTCTCCCTTTTGTCTGAGACGACGACTTTAACTGAAATAATTTATATTAAGCTTACCTGATGTAATACTGTGTAACAACCTGATATGTAAGATTACAAGTTTGATCCATAAATTTCTAATTAAAAATTTGTTATTCTGGATGTTGATACAATAGTCAATATTTAATTAAGCACTAGTAAAAGCTGGATTTTCCCTCCCGTCGTCCAGGCTTTGTTCATAATATTGACTTATTGTAAGTTTGACTGTAGATGTACTCTTTCTTTCTTAAGAATTTTCGATGCATGTATCAAGACTTGCCGCTACAAATGGTAGGTTGCAAAAAAATTGCAAAATTACATTTTTGATACAAACAATAATTAAACAATTTTATGCTCATACATTAAAATATCAAAACAGAATTTCTCTATCAAGAGAGTAGTAAAATACAAACATAAATGTATGTAACAAAAATATAATTTCAAACACACCACTCCACAAGATTCTGATCTTGGATTTGAACTGGGTGCAGCCAGTAAACAGCAAATATTACCTGTTGCACATTGAATGTATAATTCTATTAATATTGTTTACGCAAACCATTAAGCAGAGTATGTAATTAATCAAAGGTGACCTGTGGTGTTCACATAGTCATGGCATACATACATAGCTAGTTGCTGCCTCTGGGAAGACAGTTCTGCCACATATTTTTCATCTGAAGCTTCCTTCCCATACAATTCCATATTTTCTATTTCATCTCTCAGTAGATTTATCTTTGCTCGCCCTTTTTCATTAAGTTCACTTAAAGCCTCCATAGAATCTCTACATTCTAAAATATCCTGAAAATACAGAAACAAATTGCAAATGATACTTTTTTATAATCATTTTTTAATTCTTAATGTTCTTTTATGGAATTAAACCTAAAAAATGGAAAGAGACCAAAGATTGTACTGTAAATATTTAGTCGAGGTAACGATAATATTGAAAAAACTCGGTTCTTAGTATTCTTACCTGTATTGTGGCTTTGACTTGAAAGTGGTACTTGGCCAACTTTTTAACAAAATTTTGGTATACCACGTCAGGGTTATCTAATTTTGAGAATAATTTTTGATAACTATCGATACTACTTAAATCAGGTTTTATATTCATTTTGTGCATCTCATTAATAAATAATTTCTTTACGAGGAATTTGAAATTGCACTATAAAATCACACGTCAATTGAATCTCCACAAAAGCAAAACTGTCACTTGTGTCAATGTCAAATTTTCAAAAGCAGAGGCGCAACGCGAACAATGATATTCGTACATTTCGGACGATTGTCTCTGTCACTGCCATGACAACTTAATTGGAGTAAAAGAGAAAGATGCCCGAACTGTACGAATATCATTGTTCGCGGCAGCGCCGCAGTGGCGGGTCATGTTGTAGAGATACATTCACAATCGAGTAAAGCCTCTAGTACATCGAAATTGCATACATCTCTTAATGAGCACTAATCACAGTGCACAGGCCTAAAGCCCGTTTCACATCAAGCGCGCCGCGGGCCCGCCGCGGGCCCGCGTTGACACGCGCCCGCGCTTGATGTGAAACGGGCTTTATAGTGACTATGAGTGACTTAACCTAAACAAGACCTATGAGATAAACCATTGTTTAAACTAAACTTAATATCGTGGTAACCGATTTAAAATAAGTTCGATATCCAGTTTTACTCTGAAATATTGTTATTGTCTGTATAAGCCTTTTTCGGCGAGAAGGTGATATCCGAGCGATCCTCCATCCCATCGTGACGTCATTTTCTCTGACAAATTCTAAATAAGTACTGTATGTAACAGAGATCTTATTTTAACTGTGCAAAGGGCTTTTTTCGCTTGTCAGCCAGATGACAACCAAAGAAGTCTTGTGAATCACGTATAATTTCTGAATTTCGTCACACGTCACAATAGCGGCTTGGGCGATACCCGTACGTACCGAATTACCGGAAAATCGCGGGAAGTAATTGTGTCGAAATCTAAATTTCTTAAAAAGGCCACATTGCTATACGACCATTCAACGAGTGTGTTGTTAAGAAGTGTGTAATTAAGACAAACAAGTGCTTTTTGAATCAGAAATGAATCCTTACCAGCAAGTAAGTCGCTAGTTTTATCAACTTTCTCTTAGCTTGGCTCTAGTAATTGTAAACGAATCTTGTTATGTTTATCACAATGAAGGTCACGTTGAGAGTTGAATTTCATTAAAATTTCATTTTCGTTTAATTTCAAGGGCCAATCCGGATATCCTCAGCAACAGTATCTGCATAATGTAGGATTTAGCAATTCGGCACCTCAGTCATTTGGCAATCCTATGCCCATGCCTGGTATGCCAACTATGGGGTACCCGGCTCCACCTTCGGGGTACCCTCAATCAAATCCTGGATATCCCACTGGGCAACCTGGATACCCTCAGGCCCCACAGTCTAATGCTCAATACCCAAATGCTGCTCAAACTGGGTACCCACAACCAGGAGGTTATCCTAGTGCCAATCAGGGGTACCCAAGTGCCTACCAAGGGTATCCTAGTGCTAACCAGGGACACAATGCCAATCAAGGGTATCCCAGTGCCAATCAAGGGCAGCCTAGTGCCCAAGGGTACCCTAGTGCCAATCAGGGGTACCCTAGTGCCTACCAAGGGTACCCTCCAGCAGCCCAAGCCCCTCAAGTGCAACAGGGGTACGCTCAAAGCCACTCTCAGCCACATAGTCAGCATGCTTATGGTCAAACAAGCTCAGTACCAACACCTAAGGTATGTTTGTCTTTATGTATCACCTCTTTTTCATTCTTTCATTAATTTGATGGCTTTTCTATTTGTGATAAGCAAAACAAGTGCTTTTTATTTATAACCCTGGAACAATTAAAATTAAGTTGAGCTCAACCTAACCTGTGGCTTAAATTGAGTTTGTCTTATTTTGGATAAGATTTTTTTAACCAATTTTTATTGTTCTGGGTCTTGTATGGATTGTGAATAATGAGAAAATTATTATTTACTAAACTTAATAATTATGTTCAGAAATACTTTCAGTAGGTTTAATAATCTTGTAAATTATTATTATGTATGTATTTAATTTGCTGATTTCCTTTCTGTCATTGTGATTAACTTGCATATTTCATTGAAATTCACTTATTAATGATATCTGAAATACACACAATGGGGTGAATTGCAAATAGTGTAATGAAACAAAAGAAGAACTATAGAAAAATATTATTAAATTATGTGCAATTTATTTATATTTTCTTACATGAAATATATGTTTCTACAAGTTTATATTGGAATATTTAACAATACTTTATAAATTACTAAATATTCTCAAACATCAGCTGTCTCCTCCCACTGAGATCAGAGATGCCTTATTAGAATTTTGAAATTTTGAATGGTTACTCAATGCACACATGCTCACTTTTGGTTGGCACTTAATAATTCTTCCTTGTTACAAACCAATAAAGTGAAAAGTTCATTGTGTTTTGATTTATAAATATTTTTTGTAATTCACCACAACTTGATATACAAATACATGCCATTCTATTTACATACAATGTCTCTTTTAATAAAATTAAGAAAATCATAGGAGTAAAGTAGTAGTCGTCACAATATTTTTCTGAATACTGTATACATACTTCAATTAATTTAAAGCACTGAAGCATGATGACACAAATTTAATTAAGAGTTCTTACTAGAGTAATTAGCCTTTATTATGGTTCAGAGCTTTATTATGGCACTTACATGGTTCAGAGGTTCCTAACTAACTTAGTTCATATGTAATGAAAACTACGGGCACTAAGACCTCTTCCAATGACTTATACCAAATAAGGCTTATAGCCGAGTTGAAAACAATCCACCAGTATAATACACTCTCCAGTTCTGCAGAGGCTTAATAAATGCTAAAGCTCACAGTTAAATTGGTTGGCCATCGCTTAGTAAGCCACAGGAACACACTGTCAGCTCTATTCAAGAAGTAGTTGACTGCAATTACATTGTTATGCTCACTTCATCTCCACTGTACACTTATCACCGAGCCAATAATTCAGTCTCGACTCTGGCCCCTGCTACGATGTATGTAGCCAATACAAACCTAATAGAAATCTTTTTGTTTAAACCCTAAACAGTTCTAAGCTTATTTAAGCAAAGTGATGTATATTGGTTTTGGTAAATAAAACTATAAAGAGTGCAAGTTAGAGGAGATTATTGATATGTCCTCTGTAACATCAAACTCAAGTATGCGTAGTGCCTATAGAGCGACAATTGGCGTACGGCGTGGGTTCAAGTCATTTCGTTATAAGGTAAATGTTCTGTTAACTTTTGCTCTTCCTCTGGGTTTCGAGGAAATCAGGTGTAAGTTCTTTTGTAAAGTCCTATGATTCCTAAATGGCGTAGTATCCACCGTAAGCCAAAATTCATGGCAAAAGTTTTATTATTTTCTCTTGTCTTAGTCACTGACGAGAGAGACGCAGCAATACGTTGAACTGAGATGCTGTATCTGCTCCTTCCCCATTTAATTTATGGCAAGTTATCTGGTATTGTAACCAGAAACCATAATGGCAAGTTATCTAGTATTACAATTAGTAGTTGGTATATTTAGCAGTCTTTTCCGCAAACCACTTCGTTTATCATCGTTCGCCTATTTGACTGTATTACTGGAACATAGACTATATTGGATATTCACAAAGGCATAACCGTAATTTTCTAATTTCCCATGTAATATCGAAATGTTAATGGGTCTTAGTCACTCTGTGATCTCGTACAATGTTTTACTTGTTACAACTCATAATACAAAATTTGTTAGTAGTCAACCATGAGTCTATACAGGGAAAAAAATGTTTGCGAAGGTTTTCCTCTAGAAATCTTATCGCCAGAATTTTCGAGTGTGCACAAGATTATCAGATAATAATAACATCAATCTTGTACCTATTACAGTACTTATTGTCTACCTATCAGTCACTTAACATTATCTGCAACATGTATTGTATAAACAAGACAGTTAATAGTACTTAAACGCACGACACACTGAACCAGTTATGCTTAACCCCGAATTACGCATATTTACTACGAAACTAGAGCTCCAACTATAAATGGTATGGTTCAAATATTGTTCTAATGAATAAATACGCAGGTTGGGTTGTAGCCTTTTACCTCGACATTACGTTGTCACGCTAATATTGTGCAATTTTCTAAGAAGTCATACTTACGGCTTTAAACTGAAAATTTTTGCACGGGATATGGAGGTCTGAGTACTTATAGAGTTTATACTTTTATAGGATACTGCAAAAATGCATCACAAATTTAGTGTACAGCATTTGATAGTGCCAAGTACCTGTCTTCTACATAACTATTGTTAGGTATCTTAATACATACCTACATTGTAAATTGTGAATCACCCACTTTAGGGGAGCAGTACCTATGTGGTTTACTAACCTAGCTAGCATTTATAAAATAGGTACAAGGGTTGTTTAGTTGATTTAATCGAGTTATAAGTTAAATTAGGTGGAGTTGTTAGTAGGTTCTACCACCTTTTTATTTGGAGTTTAGTGTTAGTGGGTGACCGGAGGCAATATTTTCTTAATAGCATGCCCTAGTTTATTTGATTAATATTAATTACGGGGGTCAACTAAGCTTATTTTTATGTGAGGCCCTGCAAAATATATATTTTTTTGTAATATTTGGATAAGAATAAAAACTTGTTCAGAATTAACCTGATTTTTAAGGAATTGTACGCCTTTTTCCGATTCCTACTTAACCGCGTCTTACCACACTTTTGAAGGAAGACAAACTTTCTGGCTGACTGATCTTATTCTAGATTATAAAATAGCCCATACACGCTAGGCCTACGGATATGTTTACACAGTTTACACGGCACAGGTTTGACCCTCACCTTGGTCGCTTACAACAAAGCCCTCTGGCCCTGGACACAATGTTGTCGGTAATAAAACCTTAAATATAGGGCCGGAAGGTTGAAATTTGCTATATTTTTGTTTGAAGATCATTTATCTCGTGGCCATAAATGAGTCATTGGATAAAACGTTTCGTATACTTTGTAATGGCATTGGTGTAACCAATGTCCAATACTGAAAAATGCATCCTAATGGACCTTATACTCGATTAACTATTGAATGTTTATAAACAAACACCATTTCACTGTACATGCATACACCTACCGATTTCATTCCATCGGGTGAATCATTTCGTGCTCAAAAACCCAAAAACTCAAATCTCAAACGTTTATTCAGTAAGTAGGCCACAAGGGCACTTTTACACGTCGAGTATACAAAAGAAGAAAACATAAAAACTACACCGGTTCTAACCCTACACCTCTGACCCGAGAAGCATTTCGACTTTTATGACCGGCAAGAAACTCGGCGGGACTTATTTTTTCAAAACAGTATTACAAAAGATATCTTATACATATTACTTATAATGCGTTATTCTTTAAGAAAACATATCCAACAATTACAAAAAAAATCTGCCAAAGGAAAAATAAAAATAATTATTAATTACTTACTAGTCCAAATCTGACTGCTAAGAACGAAGTTAACAAAACGTTCGATATGCTTTCTTATCTGAATTGTGTCCTTTATTCTTGCTTAACAACTACATCTATTAACGGGATATAGGTATACACACATGTTTGTTAGTGTTTTTAAGTTTCCGATATTTCGGCACAGTTGTATTCACCATCATCACAGAGCTGTAGACATACCGTGATGATGGCACGTTCGTATTTGGCATATGTTTAACGGATCACTAAAAAAAAAAAAAACCATAACCTACCAAAAAAAGGAAATGATCAAGAAATGATTGGTGGTGGTCTAGTCCTTTTTAAGTGATCATTTACTTTTTTTGGTGATCAGTCGTTATTACTACACTATTTGGGTAGGCAAATAATTTGTTCCCTTCGTATTTGTAATGTCAGTAACCATGTTAGCGTGAAATCATATATCTCGTGCTTATATCCATTTTTTTCCAGTCAAAACCCACGGTGGTGCCCGCGAACCCCTTCGACCCCCGCGCGGACGCGGCCGTGCTCCGCAAGGCGATGAAGGGGTTCGGAACGGACGAGAAAGCAATAATACAGGTGCTCACGCGCCGCAGCAACGAGCAGCGCCTGCGCATTGCGTTTGAGTTCAAGACCCTCTACGGGAAGGTAAGTGTTGTGGACTAGTACATTACATACATTTCAGCCGTATGCAGTCCACTGCTGGACATAGGCCTCTCACAAATATGATTTGTATTATCTTGGGGGGTAGTTGCCATAGTCGCCACGCTTGGCAGGCGGGTTGGCGACCGCAGTAGCTGTAGATTGGGTTTCGACGGACGTTGTTGCCCGTCCGTAAGATTTTTCCCTTTGTCACCCCTTACGACACCCACGGGAGGAGATGGGGTGGTACTATTCTAGTCAGCCGGCATCACACGGCATAGTTCACACGGCATGTGGACTAGTCCGCCCTGGTAAAACCCTTTTTTTTTGTGAATGTTGCCCATGAATCCCATGTCTTGTCCGTGATCGTGAATGCATGGCGTCCCTGACAATTTTTCGTCATTGTGGGCGGATTACTTCTATTTTTATAGCCCTATTGGCCTTACGAATAAAAGCGACACATTTTACAATTTGTTAATTGCTTCATGTGTACTTCCCCTAATAATGTATATGCCACAAAGGTGTGTTTTTTTATGGTTCCGTAGTCCACAAGTGGTCGAGTAATGCAAAAAATGTAGAAAATATGTTTGCGATTATTTCTTTAATTTGTAGCTTATTTGTGCAACAAAATCAAAACGGACATTACGACATTTTAGAATAATAGGGCTCACATATATAGAACTTTCACGAATAATATCGATGCTGCTTACATTATACAATAAAACATGATAAATATTCAATATAGCCTTATGAGTATACGAAGTATACCATAGACATAAATATAAAGACATAAAAGTAAATATGTCAAAAATACCTACCAAGATCATCAAAACTTTTGTAAATAAACATAATAAAAATAAAAGATACCTTATATGTATGTATTACGTAAAGTGAGTCGCTATATGATGCTATTGTATATATATCTACTTTGTTAAAAACTTGTTATAGGGACTACGGAACCCTACAGTCAGTTTTTAACCGGTTGTGCACTGACCTAAATGTCTAAAATACACGCTAGGAATTTATATCTAAGTAATAAAGTAATAAAAACTACTATTAAGCGACGACATATCGTACACATGTGTTATTAAACAATTCAGAATGTAAATTTAACATCATGAACTAATACTTTTAACATTATAAAGAAAACGGTGAACCGTTATGTACAGTCAGCGTCAAATAGTAGCCACCAAAATAGCCAAATACCAATGACAACTGGTGTGGCCTAGTTGGTGGGGACCCTGCCTATGAAGCCGATGATCCTGAGTTCTAATCCCAGTTAAGGGCATTTATTTGTGTGATGCTGATGATCACAGGTACTCCTGAGTCATGATTGACTATGGGGCTTTAAATGGACGGTTTGATTTTACTCCCCAAAACTTTTTGGTGTTTTTTAGGGTTCCGTACCTCAAAAGGAAAAAACGGAACCCTTATAGGATCACTTTGTTGTCCGTCTGTCCGTCCGTCCGTCCGTCCGTCTGTCAAGACCCTTTTTCTCAGGAACGCGTGGAGGTATGAAGCTGAAATTTATATCAATTACTCAGGTCTACTGTCCCTTAAAGCTGTGAAAAAATCAAACTTCTAAGCCAACGCAATCAAAAGATACAGCCGTTTATGCCGCAAATTTTCGACACTTGCAAGGGAATCAAAACCTACAGGGTGCTTCCCGTGAACTCAGAATCTTGAAATTTGGTACGAAGCAACGTCTTATAGCATAGATAAAGGAAAAATTACGAAAACCATAAATTTTTAGTTACATCACATAATATATATTTTTTTTATAATTTTAAACTTACTACCCATTTCCTCATAAACGCGTAGAGGTATTAAATTGAAATTCATACCAAATACTCAGGTCTATAATACCTTTAAGCTGTAGCAAAATAAAACTTCTATGTCAACGCAATCAAAAGAAACAGCAATTTAAGCTGCATATTTTGAAACTCGCAAGTACTCGCAAGGGAATCAAAACCTAAAGGGTACTTCCAGTCGACCTAGAATCTTGAAATTTGGCATGAAGCAACGTTTTATAGCACACATAAAGGAAAAATTCCGAAAACCTTAAATTTTTAGTTACATTACAAAATATATATTTTTTAATAAATATAAACTTATTACTTTACCCTAAAAATACCATAGTTATGACTCGATTGTCGTAATGAACGAACTTTGTAAACCTTGCAGGTTTGTACGGAACCCTCGGTGCGCGAGTCCGACTCGCACTTGGCCGGTTTTTTTTTATATGACAACTACTTGAAACAATTAGATTTTTTGATTCTCGATCATCTAAATAAAGAACATCATTACAGAATTGAATTCATACATAAAAAATAGGTCAAAGAATCTTTAAAAAATCATTAGTCAAAAACTGACACTAGTGTGTTGATACTCAGCAGTAGCACATATATTCTTCACCATAAGAGGTTCTCCCAAAAAAACGCCGAGTCAAGTTGATTTAAGGGTAGATTTACTATGGAAATGCCGACTATAGCCTTTCATATTAATGCCACTGTGTACCTTGTCACAGAAATTGGTTGACTGTACAACCTACATTACTCATTAGGTTTAATGACGGTTCCCAATTAACGCAATTGAAGGTTAATAGTTCAACAAAATGCAAATATTATCGTCTCATCGATTCCATGGATCCATTTTACTTTCGTTTCAAGAGAGGCGCATACAATACCCAAATTCAAATATTTTGGCACCACTCCAAAGACTTTCGCTTCTTTATGTATGAGACGTTGAGGAATCAATACCGGACACAAAAATACAACTGTTTTGAACGCTGTGTATGCCCCCTGCCTCGTTCCTCCTATTTGCTATGGGTAGACGCAAATTATTCGATATATAGTACTAAAACTAGGAGTTCTAATTAAATTCGCATGATGACTTTGTATTGTATTAAATTATAAACATACTTGCCATTACATTATTTACATACAAGGTTCCTATTTACCCAGGATCTACGTGAATAGTATTATTTTTATTTTAGACTATTTTTATTAATTTTCCATGTATTAAAACGGCGAGTTATCCAGCAGATTTCTGGAAAAATTGGATGCCAAGCATTTCACACAGGGTTTTATGTGAAAAAGTTGGTTAGTTCTTATAATTATAACGATCGAGTTTGGAACAATCATAAAAAGAAACAATTGATAGCGATTCATATACGACACTTGCAGTTTAAGGCCCCTTACACACTGTGACTTTTAGCAGCGATGCAGTCGCGATGCTGTCGCGATGCAGCATCGATGCAGTCGCAAATGGTCCACCTTTTCAGAAACGCGCGACTGCATTGCTGCTAAAAGTCGCAGTGTGTAAGGGGCCTAAGGGGCCTAAAGGGACTTTGCTGCACTGGGCTAGTGATCCAGTGGTTGTGGGTTCGAGTCCCGCTTCGAGTAAAATTTTTCTATTTTTCTTTCGATTTAAATATCGAAGATATTCGCTAGCAGACGTTTCTGCATAATAAAAAATAATTAAGGACTTTATAGTAGATAAAAAGTGTATTATTTTAATTTAGGTAATTGTTTCTAAAGTTGTGATCTGTCGTACGTTATTTTATTTATTTATATTTTTATTCTTCTTAAACAAAGTATTACATTTATTTTGTAAAATGTATTAAATTTGTTAATTTATGTATGCCTATGCGCGATGTGGCCGCTTATATAGTGATAACTAATCAGACATGTCAACTTATCTCGCTTACTGCACTTTTGCGATGCTTAGGTACCTACCGGATACAATCATCGTGCCTACCATATAAATCAAAGGTTAAAAAAGGGTAAAGGATGCAAAACAGACTGAAATATAATGTTTGTAAACCGTACTCATTCACCGCTCTTTTCGGCTACTCTGAGGCCTACTATAAATAGTTTTCCAAGCGTGTTTGTAAATAATCTTATCTAGACATAGTAACGTCAAACACTTGATTATTAAAGAATTACTTACTTGAATTAGCATTAATATACTATCTTGTTGTTATTGTGTCTCGTTGCGTTGTCCAGTACACTTACCATGAGTTGTGACATTGAGGTTTTCGATAACGAGTATCGAGTTATCTCTGCATCTCGCTTGTACTATTTTAGTGCGAATGAGATACACAGATAGTAAACTCGATACTCGTTATCGAAAACCTCAAAGTCACACCTCATGGTAAGGGTACTGGGGTGTAATAGCAATTTTTTTAAAGAATGAATTGTCTACTAATATAGTGCATGTTTTTAATACAAATGAACTAAACATCTGTTCTTATCTAAAACGAGCGGTACGCAAAGTTGATTCACCCAATGTCAGTATCCAAGAGTAAAGTGTGATAAAACTGTTTGTTTACGCGTTTAGAGAACTATATTTATACTTACCATCAGGTGTGACTGAGGTTAAACGCTGGTCAGTCTTGTATAAAGAAAAATGAAAAACTAATTATTAATTCTCTTTCCAGGACCTGATCTCAGACTTGAAGAGCGAAACGAGCGGCAATTTCGAAGACATCCTCGTGGCGTTAATGACGCCACTGCCGCAGTTCTACGCCAAGGAGCTCCATGACGCCGTGGCCGGCATTGGCACCGACGAGGACGTGCTCATTGAGGTCATGTGCACCATGTCCAACCATGAGATCCAGGTCATCAAGCAGGCGTATAATGCCAGTAAGTCTGTTATATAATATATATAATAGGTATATCTTATGTCTAACCCCATCATATGTTTTTATATTAAGCAGAAACGTCTGCTAGCATATCAACGATATTTAAGGCGCTCTTATAGACGTATTTTAGGTATTTGCGGGGGTGAAGCAGAACGCGGTGGAGGCGCATGCGGGGCGCCCCGCACCACGCCACGCGCGTCGCTCGCGTAGACAGTTGATGGCCTTATTCTGTTCGTAACCGTATTCTGGTTGAAGCAAATTCCAGAGCGTTCCGGAAATTATACAATACTATTTGTTTTTAGAGATCCGTAAAAAGGGTAAAGGGAACCCCACTACTAAAACTTCGATGTCCGTCCTAGGTTGTCACTAGGTTGTATCTGTCTGTCACTAGGTTGTATATCATTTTATTAAACCATCGCCATTTAATTTGTTTCGCTTAGAACTGCTTGCCAAATCATGAAATAATACATTTTTTTAATTCAAGTTTTTTACACGATATTGATAAAATGAACGAACAAATTTGAGGCCAAATTTATTTATTGGAATCCATTAATCCAACTCAATAGATGAACTTTTTCAGTTCATCTTTTGGGAATAGAAACATCGGTTGAACAAACACGTTTTCATACTAAAATAAACCCCAAAATAAAGGTGTTAGCGAAAGAAAGTGCTATTCAACTTTGGTCATTATACAAGCATTTGAAAAATGTTGCCTATGCCCACAAGTTGACCTCCGGCAATCTATTGGAAATTAGTCACAATATTGAAAACTTAACTTGAACAGCAAATATATCATTAAATAATAATAAAAACGTAATTTTTATTAACGTGAATGATAGAGATACTCATATCTCTTTTTAGTCACGTTACTTAAATGAAAACGCCGGCGAAGTGTTGCCACGTTACGGAAACATACACGATTTAATTATTTAGATTATAAGACGTTTAGTTCATCTTTTGGGTGCCGGTCACCTTTTTGGGCAACTGCCCTCCCTAGTAATGAAACTTAATTTATAACATTATTACAAGAAGGATTAGGGGCTTCGGTATCCGTTGAGTTTGGAAGTGACGCACTGTCTCTCGGTGTCGGGGTTGTAAGTGCCGTTTCGGGGTTTTTAACCGACTTCAAAAAAAGGAGGAGATAATCAATTCGGTTGTATGTTGTTTTTGTTTGTATGTGTGTTACCTCAGAACTCCGTCGTTTATGGACCGATTTCAAAAATACTTTCGTTGTTTGGAAGCATATACTTCAAGGTTAGTCCCATTGTTACCAGAACTCAGATATCATGATGGGATCCACGAGGAATTAAGAGAACTTTTCAAATTTTAAAGGTACATGTATGCAAAAAAACCGTTAAAATAAACAAGATCACATATACTTGATTAATTTCGACGGGTTCCGCTGTGTACGGGTGGCCGAATTGGTTAAAGCGTCAGCCGCGATAGCTGGGTTCGAATCCCGTCTCGAACACCGGAGGTCCTCGTCGTTTTTTCTTAAGGTATATTTGTTATCTATTTCAAAGATGCATGTTGCACGTTTCGCACAATAAGAGTAAGATAAGGACGCCATTAGTATCACGATGACGTCACGCTCTACCTCAGGCAGTATATGTATACACCCTACATCCAGCAATCTCTTTTTAGTTTTGACATTGACAAAACCGAATGGTGGTTACTGGTTGTGTTGAAAATGTATTCGAGCGTAGTAGTACCTACGTTAAAGAATTTTTCCCCTCACTAGCTCGTAAAGCGCTTGTTTATCCTTTAATTGCTATGGTTTTAAAGTCTGAATTCGCGAAGTACAGCTCACTTGCCGCCGCGGCGGCGGCGGCGGCGGCGGTAACTCGCACACGCACCGACTTGAAAATCGTACTGGCCACCACAGGCTAACCAAGCTAAAGGCACCTTTTGTAAAAATGTTGAATGTATCTAAACGCAAAGAAAAAGTCAATGCGATTTCAATACGTTTTTTTTTTCATGTTTCACTTTCCTCGCTGTAGTGAGGGGAAAAAATTGGTGTTACACACGGGTGCAATTGTAATTTAATTCTCGTGTATTGAAACACTCGCTACGCTTAGGATTCTATTTTAAAACCACTCGCTAGGCTCAGGATTCTATTTTAAAACCACTCGCTTTGCTCGTGGTTAAACTATAGGATCCATTCGCTTGCTCGAGTTTCAATCCCACACTCGCAGTTAAAATACAGTTTTGCACCCTTGTATAACAAATAACTATTAAATCGTATGCGAAGTGACTTAAGGTATATTTTCCCTAAATGTTCAGATATTTATGATCACCCTGTCTGTGCAGATAACTTTGACGAGTTGTGTGTTCAGATTTAATTGAAAAACCACTGCTCACATATTTATAGCGAATTGGATGTTCAGATGTTATTGACCTCATTTACTGTAAAGAATTTATTGAAATTTATTGCTGCTCAGAAATATTTGAGTACCTCGGCCGCTCCGATAATTGGCGACTGTACTAGTAACTTTACTGACTTGAAAAGAACTAGAATATAATAAAACTGTACAACACACAATTACTAAAACTGCACCAGACCTGCAAACTAACTACGTAAAAACGCATGTGAAATCCGCTACGACACGGCCGGTTGAATGTTCTGGTACGTAGATTACCGTTTAGGCATTCTAATATTTGTCATATTTCCTCTTAGTTCACTTAAGCGTTTCCTCTTTCGCTTAACTTTATTACACACCGCGATTACCCTTATTGCCTTCTGTATAAATTAATATTACCGCGTTAGGAAAATGTGCACATGTCCTACGTTGACAGCGGTCACGAGCGTACTGGCGACTGGGCAATAATCGGCCGCCGCCGCGCGCTGAACCATTTTATTTTGCCAATAACGAAATCAATTAGTATTATTGATGTACTCAACTTATTAAAAATCTATGAAGTACAAATCTAAATCTACTTAAAAACTATTATTTAAAGCAAATTTTGTGTTGATATTCATAATAGTTATCGAAATATTTGGTTTAAGGTGTAAAAAACGAGTTATTTTCAAAAAAAAAAAGCTATCGAGGTTTTTATCAGCAATCGTGTTTCTGATGAAGCCAAAAACTAGAGAATAGACTGAAATAATACATATAAAAAAATTGCAGTTGTAAGTTCTGTGAAAGTATTTCATTAATATTTTCTAAAATTGGTGTTTTCATTATCTAGAGCGCCTTAAACTGGATCCAGTGGTTCGAGTCCCGCTGCGAGTCAAATTTTTATATTTTTCTTTCGATTTAAATACCCATCATATGTATTTAAGAGATTGTCTCTTGTAGGTGAAGTAATTTGCAACTCACTCTTTTAAGTACATATGTATCTGTAAGATCAATCTGCGTTATGTAGCTCCTTCTTGGACTACCTCTTTTTCTTCTTCCTTCTATTTTCCCTCTATAATTGTCTTTTCCACGCGTCGTGTCTCTTTTTCTCTCCTGTTCTACTACTACCCCTTTTTTACTATCATAATTTTTAATACCTCCTCATTGGCTAACCTATGGCATCTGTATTATGTACAGTAAAACTCGTTAACTATTAAAACAATTATAGTCTAAAAAATCCTCGGATATCTTTGCTTAGCTTTAACAGGGAAAACCAAATAGAACATGTTGGATACTTCTGTACAAACCAAAGTTGTGGACTATAGTTATCTGGTTTAATAATTACACAATAATGTTACTTGGAAAGTCCAGCAGTAGATGTCCAATTGTCCATGGCTGAGGTACAATATGCTAGTTGTCAGGTCTATTGTAAGTATCCTGTCGGAAAAAAATACCCGCCGTTTATTCTTTTATTCTTTCTTGCCAGTTTCTTGCTGGTTATATAATTCTCTTGGGTCTGGGATGTATTTTATCCTCAGTACGGATGTATTTTTGAGACATAATAATTACGTTGAAGTGTCTAAATTGAAGACCAAAAAATTGACATTTCAATAAAATATTAAAATTATGATCGCCATTTGCATACGTTCATTATATATCCTTATTTCATATTGGGCATAACGATACGCAGGACTGAGGCAAAATACGATAACGTTTATAAATAGGTACACCACCTCACATGCAATGCTAAGTACAAAGTTGCAAAACATTTGCTCGTGAGTTTATTAATCTTGTATCGCCTTCCGAGTAACTGTATATTTGTATAATTGTATCAGTTCTTGAAATAAGTACCGTATCCTTGACGCCCATATTATAAATAATATAATGCCAGCAGCGTACGTGGTAACGAATACTGAATGTTAAAGAGAAGAAGGATAATGCTGGTGAGCAATACAAGAGTAATTCATAATATTTATTTATTTAGTTATTTCCTCTTACAAAACGAAGTAATTTATTTATTAGTATTCGGTTTTTTTCTTTCTAGTAAGTAGGTAAAAAACATGAGTATGATTTTTTTCTTTTACTATTACTGGCAAATTTGATTTACCGGTAATGCTATTTGTAGGTAAACAAATTGTTGAGCTTCAACGTGTAGGTATGGCCACGGAGTCTCTAGCGCATATTTTGCCACCATTCCCAGTGGCATTTTATCAATTATGTCCTTTTTGCGCTAATGACTATTCTAGAATCATACTTAGAATAAACACGTAACAAGAATCTTCATTTTTATTCAAGGCAGATCATCTTGACCTATTGTATAGTTTTTGCTGCAAAATCTAATACAATTAAAATTGTGTGAAACAGTAGATTCCAGGTTTGTCCTCGTACCGTTTTGCTCTCGTTAATGAATTGCTTCCCACCGGCGCAGGAATAAGACGTATGATATGTGTAGTGTACCACAAAATGCTGCTACTTGACTCAGTTTTTTTAAACACTACATTACATTACATTTCAGCCGTATGCAGTCCACTGCTGGACATAGGCCTCCCACGAATATGACTTGTATCATCTTGGGGGTAGTTGCCATAGTCGCCACGCTTGGCAGGTGGTTTGGTGACCGCAGTAGCTGTAGATTAGGTTTCGACGGACGCTGCTGCCCGTCCGTAGGATTTTTTCCTTTTAAACACTAATCTATTTTAAAACTTATCGTATACAACTGTCACCTGTTATGTTAAAGGGACAGGACAACGCACTGTTAAGTCGCCTTGTGTTACGGGTGTTCAAGGGCGGTGGCGCGTTGTTGCCATTAGGCGATTCGTCCGCTGGTTTGTCTCCTGTTATAAAAAAACAACATCAAGTTATTGATAAGTAGTAATTGAACCAATAATACTATGATTCTGGTACCCTTGCTTAATCCAGTCTAGGTAACATTCCCTCTAAAATAAATTCTTTAGAGTTAACCTCTTTATTTATCCTCCTTCAAATAGTGTTGAGATACAAATTATCCTAAGAACAGTAAGGAAATGGTAATGGAGTCATTGGTTTTCTTTATCCGTTTAATCAGTTATTCCAAGTGAAGGTAATGCGACAAAAAATGAGTGTTGGTATATGTAGTTGCTATACATAGTGTGGAACAAAGCATGGTTCACTTGGTTAGTCATATGTGCCTTCTTGCAGAGCGATGCAGATTAGTTACAGATAATGGGTGACATTACCCTATTTCGATAACGGCGAGTGAGGTCAATTACCTTATATTGATAATTGTATACGGTAATGCAGTTAGCTGCATACTTTAAGCTTTAATGTATCGAAACTGTTAGGCGTATTTAACTTCCATAACCGAATGTATCATTATTTGAAACATATACTCCAAGTGATATATAAAATAGACTATTATTATTTGCTGCATTTTACTGTAGTTAGGTACAATTATTTCCTCCTTATTATGTATTCATCCAAATGACTAAAATTGCATTGACAAGTATCGAACAGAAAATTGAATACCGACTTCTGCTAGCGTCGAGTCGGGTATTTATCATTTGTCACATATCTGTCACGCTCTAACAAGTATGTGAGTGCGAAAGTGATAGTGACATAGATATCTATGTCACTATCACTTTCGCACTAAATAGTGTGGATAGTGCCATAGACGATAAACTGGCAACCATGCTATCCGTTCTGGTGCCATTACAGGCTCGTTATTCATGAAGCCCCGGTCACGGCCAAACACTTTAACGAATGTTTTTTTTACAGTGTACGGAACTCTATTGGAAGACGACCTCCGCGGAGACACGTCTGGGAACTTCAAGAGGCTAATGACCTCATTGAGCATGGTAAGATTCAAACGAACCGTGCCAACAACATGAATACGTTTACATTTTGTTTATTGTGTATAGCTATGTCCCTGTTTTATTAGTATGAACAACAATATAATAACCATTGCCCTCAGAACGAACTTGTATATTCTCCCCCTTATTTATAAAACTTAGTAAACATCAACTTTTTCCCATTGTAACAAATCTATAGTATCCTATTTCTTTATACCAAAATATGAAAATATATCAAAACGGTAAAACAAAAACATATTTTCTGGATCTATTCGTGATTACGGTCACCTTTTATATATGCAAATGGGGTCAAAACCGATTTTAGATAATTTCCCATACTGGCTGCTTGCTAATAGCTGTAGTTGTTAGTATGGGCAGGTCACTTTTGTAACAAATTTTTCAGTTATGGCTCCATAGTAAAAGTTAACCGTAATCGTGAATAGATTCAGAAAATATAACTTGTATCACCATATTGATTTCACTCAGTATACGAGTAGTTATGTTGAGCACAGGAAAGTAATATTTAATTAACATCATTGTCGAATGTGTACATACATATTCCATTTTCGTCGTTCAATATTTACAACCATGACTGATTATTACTAGACAAAAAAACCGTACAGTTGGGCTTATAATTTGCAAATAATGATTGCGTCATTTGCGTCACTGCGTTGGCAGTGCTAGTGAAATCCGTTAGAATAAAAAACATTGCGAATCTTGATGACTAATAACGCAATCACCTCATGAGTCGTGACGCGCTATGACTCGCTATCTGTCAAGCTGATGACAAAGTTACTGACGTGCCTATGTTGTTAAATATACATCCCTTTAAACATTTTAGTCATCCTATATTGATAATTGAAACAAAAATAGAGGATGTCGAATTATATTTTTTATAGATTTATTACGGTACGGCAAGGGAAAATTTGAAAAGGTAAGAGACTATGTTATATGGGTCAGCCTTACCCGCCGGGGGAATCCCCGGGACTTTAATAAACTCTATACCAAATTTCATCTCTATCGATACAGCTGTTAGGGTGTTATGAGGTAACATACCGACAGACATATTTTTGCGTTTATATTATTTTATAAAATGCTTGAGTAAAATTTTTTTTTTCTTTTGTCTTATTCTATGTGACTTGTCCTCTATAATCTCTCTTAATCAATAATGGCATAAAGGCATATTTAGTGAGATGAGATGTAAAGATGCATCAGATATGCCACTATATGCGGCGAATCCGGTCACAATTTTACTATTCCGCCGAATACCGGATAGTGATATCCGGTATTCGGCCAAACTACTATTCGTTGCATCTCTAATGATATGTTGACCTCTATTATTTGCAGGGCAACAGGTCTGAGGAGTTCCACGTGAACCAGGACAGCGCGAGAGAGGACGCCAGGAGCTTGCTACAAGCTGGTTTGTTGTATTTAATGGCTCTCTTTAACTATTTCTCTCCTGACTTTACCTAGATATTTTTCTAGCGGGAACAACATTTGATTTGTGCTTACCACAATCAAAATATCGACTATCCTGTTGATAAGTACATACTACTTCAACGACAATACGTACACACAGTCTGCCTACCTAGACGTCGCGTGCCATCGATCTTGAACAAATTGAACGTATTCCGTACACTTGATCCAACTTATTTTATTATATGCAATTAAAAGTTCGAAATTGTTTTCTGAAGTATGTAAAATATAAATAAATAGATAGTTTTGTTATTTTTATTTACTTTTAACCCTATTTACCTTATATTAGTATTTGTATTACCTGATGACGTTGAAGTGGTACTTATCGATAACAGGACTGTCGATGTTTTTATTTTGTCAATCACTTACAAAACCGTTTGTGCTAGAAAAATATCTAGGTATACTCATAAGTGTCATAACCGTTTGACTACCCCGCTCGAGGAAAACTGCCCTTACGCATTGTCAGGGCTCATAAACAGAACACTAAAGCATATGACGTCGTGGCGTGTGTGACATAACTTTTCGTTGACGTTATCTGCTGATTTTGGCGTTCAATAGGTCAACTGTTTAATTATAGGTTGTATATTGAATTTTAAACAACTAAGATTAATTGTTATAGGTAATCTAATATTTTTACGGTACTCGGACAAGGAAATTCGACAGTAAACCGGCATTTTCCCGCGTCTAAACCAAGTATTATAATATTTATCCGCAATTACTTGATTAGTGTGTTTGCACCAGAGCAAATCATGTTGTGATCCTGATCAACGAAGCGGTTCTGGATTCTACCTAAACTTTCATTAATTAGATAAAAGAGACTACATCCTTGTAAGGCCCACGAGCCTTCCTGTAGTACTAATTACTATAATATAAATTTGAATTTTATACAATGGAACACAGTTGATTTTCATTTGTTTCCTGCTATTTAGATACAAAAAAGATTCTACCTTATTTCCTTCACTATAACGCATTCACTGCTACTAACGCACATGTGCGTTCATTTCTGGAGGGGGTGACAGCGAATGTGATAAAGAATAAATTCCAGTAGGAAACTCACTTGTATCGTGGATCTTAGGAGGATATAGGGTAAGCTTTTTAAATGCGTTCTCACATCATAGCCGACCTTATCAAGTGAACTCAATAGTGAAACGTAACTCGTTTTGTCTCATGTTACAGGCGAGCTGCGCCTAGGCACGGACGAGTCGGTGTTCAACGCCGTCCTGTGCTCGCGCTCGTTCGCACAGCTGGCCGCCATCTTCCAGGAGTATCAGTTCCTCACCGGCCATGACATCGACGACGCCATCAAATCTGAGTTCTCCGGCGATATGGAGAAGGCCCTGCGCGCTATTGGTAAGTGAAGGCAATGCATATCCTCTTTTGGACCCGGGTATGTTCTTAAACTACGTCCAACAATGAGAGGTAGGGCACAGCGATGACCATCACGCTTGAATCTGGGGCAGCCCAACTGGGGAAGTACCTCCTCCTTACAGAAGACCACAGCCATAATAGCACTGCTAGCTTTCAGGTATATAGTGTTGTGTTCCTGATGGTGAGTAAGGTCCCCAGAGCTCCAACCCCTCTTAAAGGCCGGCAACGCGCTTGTGACTCCCCTGGTGTTGCGGGTGCCAATGGGCGACGGTAATTGCTTACCACCAGGCAATCCATCTACTCGTTTGCCGCCTATGTCATAAAAAGAGTAATCCTCTACTCCTGCGGGCCACTAATGCATATAAGAAGTATCCACCTAGGCAGGCAGGTACTGAAACCTTATGAGGTACACAACATTACAGCCCAAAGAATCTGGAGCTTTATGGACTCAACGGGAATCAGTAATGAGTTACGGTCTATGTTCTACTGTCTGTGGTTTGATAAAGAGCTGAGAAACTTTCCGAGTTTAGGTTGTCGTATTTTTATGATAGTTGTTCTTCACTTAATCTCTAAAATTCAAAACAGTTTTCTGATCTTCATCTATTTTATTTATAAGCTTTTGGCTCATTTAATTACATATAAGATTTTGCTAAGGGTAATTGCAACACATGTGTGAGTGCTTAATTAAAAAGAAAACATAGAAGCATATATTAGTCAAGTATAGCTAGAGCACAGTACTATAATTATCTCTAATATCGTCACTCAAAGAAAGTGAATGAAAATGAACAACTTTTTTCTTTCAATTTTCAATGGTCGGATTATTAGGAGGATAGAGCGCTGGTAGCCTAGCGATAAGAGCTTGCGACTTGCAATCCGGAGGTCGGAAGTTCAAACCCCGGTTCGTACCAATGTTTTTCGGAACTTATGTACGAAATATCATTTGATATTGACCAGTCGCTTTTCGGTAAGCCTAGTTTACCCTCTGGGTTGGAAGGTCGGATGGCAGTCGCTGTCGTAAATCTAGTGCCTACGCCAAATCCTGGGATTAGTTGCCAAGCGGACCCCAGACTGCCATGAGTCATGTCAAATGCCGGGACAACGCGAGGAAGATGATGATGGATTATTAGGAGGATATATTATACTCAGCTGAATCATTGATCACAAATGCTCCTGATTCGAAACGTCGGGATGTTATTTAACGTCAGAATATTATTTTTCTCAAACATGCAATGAAATATTGTCTTTACATTCCTTATAATAGACTCGGAAGTATGATTTTTGGGCGCGGCAACTGAAGGGGACGGAAATGGAATATCATATAACTTTTTTTTCGACGATTATCCATACAGCTGATGTTAATTTTTAATACATTTCGATTTAATTGTTAGTTGTGATTTTGCAAAATTCATTTTTTGAAGCATTTCTTTTATTTTCTCGTATGTTTGAGAAAAGCACTATACATGCCTCGTCGTGAAAACGGATTCCCGGCCTCGTATCACTATCCGGCCTCGCTCGTACTCTAGCTCGGCCGTATATACCCACTTCGCCGGGAATCCTCATTTTCCCGGCCTCTGATGTAATGTACTATTAATTCAGTATACGCGATAAAAATGTTTTGTTTTAAGTTTTTTTTTATTATTAAAAACCAACATAATTCCCGTTCACAGTGAAAGTGGTCCGCAACAAGCCGCTGTTCTTCGCCGAGCGGCTCCACAAGTCGATGAAGGGCATGGGCACCAACGACCGGCAGCTCATCCGCATCATGGTGACGCGCTGCGAGGTGGACCTCGGCGACATCGCGGACATGTTCCAGGCAAAGTACGGCGAGACGCTGCAGAGCTGGATCGAGGTGAGAGACACACACTTAACTACTACTACGTATGCCGTAGTTGCTACGCTTGGCAGGCGGGACCGCAATAGCTGTTGATTCGATTTCGACGAACACTGTTGTTTTGTCGGATTTTTCCCTAAGAAGCCTCTTACGACACCCTTGGGAGGATATGAAGTGGTGCTATTCTCAGCTTTAACTACTACGTATTATCTTGGGGCAGCTGCCATAGTCGCCACGCTTGGCACGTGGGACCGCAGTAGCTGTTGATTCGATTTCGACGAACACTGTTGTTTTGTCGGATTTTTCTCTATGTAGCCTCTTACGACACCCTCGGGAGGATATGGGGTGGTGCTATTCTCAGCCGGCCGCTTAACTACTACGTATTATCTTGGGGCAGCTGCCATAGTCGCCACGCTTGGCACGTGGGACCGCAGTAGCTGTTTATTCGATTTCGACGAACACTGTTGTTTCGTCGGATTTTTCTCTATGTAGCCTCTTACGACACCCTTGGGAGGATATTGAGAGATGTTTTTCTCAGCCGGCACCGCACGGCATCCGCGTGAGGATGTGACAAAATATACAGTCCACTATTAATTTTAACTTTTACCTGCATATAATCTAAAAAAGGCCCATGAGGCATTGTACCAAAGGTGCTGGCGGCATTTCCTCGTTGTTTGGCAATACGTAGTGCGAGGAAGCCGCCAGCTCTTCGGTCTCCAGTTACATCAACCAGATGCTTCGCGATTTCTGCAAAGAGTTTGTGCGCGCTGGGACCCCAGGGACCTAGCGTCTACGCTCAACGGTACAAAATGGTACTTTCTGCCTAGGCTCTTACATTTGTTACGTTTAAAGATTTTGGCGCTTTCCACGCTTTTACATTAGTTCGTTGAAGGTGGGACGGCACTAAGACCTTTTTTACCCACTCCACCACCTCGTTCACCGTGGGTCGCTTTGAGGGAGGCCTATGTCCAGCAGTGGATGTCCTTCGGCTGATGATGATGATATGTGTTTGCATTGACCGTCACTTTTATGACGATCGTCGGTAATAACCTATATTATAGCCCTATCATGTATGTTTGAAGAGTAAACCACAACTATCTGTGGTCAGTTATAATTTAAATGGGTTGTGATAAAAAAACTATTTTTATGCACACACAATCAAAATAAACTTATTAATAAGTAATCTTATTTATAAATAGATATAGTTTTGGTTGTATTAATTTGTCCTATATTGCAATAAACAGTATATTTTTTTGTAATAGATGATTATTTTATTATTTTCAGGGCGATTGCTCCGGACACTACAAGAAAACTTTCCTGGGCTTGCTCGGGTTGTATTAAGATATTAAAACATAATTCATCTTAAATATTGAGAATATCTATATGTTGTGGTACCGTTCGAAAATACTGGCGTCTACTGCAGCTTCGTTATTTCTTTCAGAATCTCTTATGTATTTTTCTTATTGAGTTTATATAATAGCTGCATTATGCAACAGTTGAAATTTAATGGTACTTCTATCTGTTTTTATGGATATGGAGTGTTAATAAAATTATAGTATTTTTTAAATGCGTTCTAAAAATAAGAAGGCCATTCTTAATTTTATTATAATTTGCCTTTTAAGAACGCGAGTGCTAAACGATTTTTTTAATAATTGTTAATTTTTTTTATAAATTTACGCGGTCTTATGACATAAAAGGGATAAACTTCGTCGCAATGCCTCCATTTCTGTGCCTTGATATATAACTTATAATAATATATTTAATGTTTTTAAGAAAGTGCTTTTGTAAGCATTACAAGCATTTACCAATTTTATTCTGATTATAAATTATAACTATAAACCTCTTCGTGGAGTAAACATAAGCTGTTGTAGTAGGATTTAGCATAAAACTTATAAAGCCCAGCAAAGACATACTGTATAAAACATAAATTCAAATATATTCTAATGTAACTTTAAAAGTATATTTCCAGCCACATTTGAGAAAATATAATTTTCTCTTAGTCTTTATATATCTATAGCCTTTTTAATTTTTATCCTTAAGGGTTATATAGGTTTCATAATAACTAATAAAATAATGGAATAAACGGAATCTTCTATATACTAGAATTTACCTTTATTGACAAAACTGGGCATAATATAATATATAATAAAATAATTAAACGAATATAATATAAAAATGATTGACTTAATATTAATACTATATACATCCAATTCTCCACTAAAACTCGAATGAGCTATATTAAACCTATTGAATTATCTGAAACTCAGTATTTTTCATTCTTATTTCGAAATATTTTGTTATTTAATTATTAAATACACTGTTTTCTAACTGTCTGCATTTTTCGAAAGCATCTTTTGTAAAGCGATATTTTATCTTAAATTGTTTCATTACCTAATATGAATCTTCGTCTCGATTATAACTTCTTAATCGAATAAATATGTATTAGTCACAGAGCTCACAAATTATATTAAATGTAATGGCCAAACGCCAGTATGTCAATTCTTGTGTCAATCGTTCTCATTTATAGATGTCGTTTCGTTATTGTCAGAATGTATACCACAGATATTAATGCATACAAGAGATATGCCCACAGCATAATATTGTCTTCAAATGACGATGTTACAAACATATAAACTCACGTGAAAGTATATCGCACTAGGCGACATGTTTCGGGTAAGCTCTGGTACCCATTTTAAAGCCGAGTCAGGACACACCGCTCGGTTTGAGGGTGTATCACTCACATGTCGCCTAGTGTGTCTAAGTAGTAGTAACATGGCTCACAACAGTTTTAATTATATTATTGTGTTTGAGACATGGTAATTTGAGTGTCTGAACGTGTATATGCAGATGTTTTTGTAGATACTCCGACTGACAGCGATAATAACTATCGTCCAAGAATACCTGAAGAAATACCTGGAAATCTAACATAATTAAAATAAGGCTACACGAGAAGCAAGCTATATCGGTTCGCCTAGAAAACAAGTTGAGCTTACACTAAAAAAAAAAACAATTGAGTATCTTTTTGGAAGTCTGCTAAATAAATGACTATTGTCATATTACTCGGGCTAAGACTTGTGTGGAAACGTGCCACTTTGCACTCATATAATCTCTTGTATTCAGTTGTACTTTTATACACCCCACCTCTATGCTAAGAGCACGCCTATATAGACATAAGTACAAGTAAGTTTATACATCGTTATTGCTTCAACTTGACTGGCTTGAAAATAAATAAAATTGCGGCCAACTTTTTTCAAATATAATTGTTGTGAAAATTTATGTAAGGTATACACTTAAAGTGGTCATGTGCCTATTAATAAATGGTCTAATCCAGATAATTATTTGTTTTATTAATATTTAATCCAGCTGATACATTTCTTGTTTAAATATTGTGCTTGTAACCTACAGTGTCCTCTGCCTACCTGTTAATTATACCTTCTTTTTGAAAACAAGTTTTGTCAAAACTGCGTCAACTATACAAAATCGGGAAAACGTTTTATACATTTTTTTTATTCCTCGCGCGATATTCCTACACCCTATACATTCCTCGTATCAGTAAGGATAATATAGTGGAATAAATGTTTTAAAAACTGGCATGAACGCATGGTAAAGTAAGGGCCTGTACACAAAACTGCAATGCGATGCGAATTCGCCATATGAGGCCATAGGAGGTTTTTGCGATGCGACGTCGCATTGCAGTTTTGAGTACAGGCCCTTAATAACATTGCAAAGATTTTTTTGAAAAACAATAAATGTGACGTTCTGCGGTTAAAGGTACCATATAGGGCTTGGCGCTTACGCCATTGTTAACGACTCTCCAATACTGATGTGATGCTTGGCAACGTAAGCGCCTAGCGCCATAAAGTACCTTTACTCGCGGAACTTCACAAATGGTAATAATCTATTAGATTGTCTATACTTATTTCAAACGACACATTCTAAAAGGCAGCCCTCGTAAACCTGCAGCTTACGTCCCGATACATACTTACCCGTAACCTTACATAAGAAACCAAAGTCTTAGTTTACAATTCTACTAACAAACATAACCAGAATAAATACCTTTTACCCTCACTAGCTCGTAAAGCGCTTGTTATCCTTTAATACGAGAGGGTAAAAACGCATTTTATCCACTAGTGATTAAAGTAAGTTGACTTCTCATAGCTCTTATTGCTATGGTTTTAAAGTTTAAATTCGCGAAGTAGAGCTCACATGCCTCCACGGCGGCGGCGGCGGGCGCGGGCGAGCCTCGCTAACGCACCGAGTTGAAAATCGAATTAGAACATTCGAAAATCGTACTGGCCACCACAAGCTAACCAAGCTAAAGGCACCTTTTGTAAAAATGTTGAATGTATCTAAACGCAAAGAAAAAGTCAATGCGATTTGAAAACGTTTTTTTGCATGTTCACTTTCCTCGCTGTAGTGAGGGGAAAAGTTTTGTGTTACACACGGGTGCAATTGTAATTTACTTCTCGTGTATTGAAACACTCGCTACGCTCAGGATTCTATTTTAAAACCACTCGCTTTGCTCGCGGTTAAACTATAGAGTCCATTCGCTTGCTCGAATTTCAATCCCACACTCGCAGTTAAAATACAATTTTGCACCCTTGTATAACAAATAACTATATAAGCGCCACACAACAAATCAACGGTTGTTTACGGAGCCGGAGAGAAATTACAATTAGTGCAAGGTAATTACGTAACCCATACCTACCTACAGCTGACTGCTGACTTTGTAGGCTCCATCACAGACTACATCCGCAGGAGCGTTGGCAAATATGCAAGTGCATGGTTACTTGTAAAATTATATCATTTAAAAGCATTCTATATGATTATTTATACAATAATAATGCATAGGTAATGGCATCTATAATAGACAAGGATCCATTATGGAAGTTCTCTCTTATTATAAATAATTAAGGTCCATACATATGTTAGCTTTTATATAATATTTTAGTACATATTTAGCCTTATTAAATGTTTTCTTTAAAAAAAAACTATAAATTGTTACTGTTGCAACTTTGTTAAATATGATTTTATACATTTCCGTTAAAATTATAGTTAAAGAGTAAGAGAACGACTTTTGTACGGTTGCTATTATTCATGGTTTGAGTGACATTATTAATCCTTGATTCCTATTGGTTGGCGGCCATGGCGCCATTTTTCGGAGAGGAGCATGCGCAAAAAAACTTAAAAACTTCGTCCCGCCACAGGCACTCAAATGATGAACAAGTCATGTCAAAAGTTTGATAAAATTAAAGCGTGTTATGTTACATGTTTGTTGAAAGTTAACGGTAATAATAAATACCAAGTCAAGATTTATTTAGATTGTATTTTATTGGTACCTCCTGATTCCTGGATTTTCGTAACAAGGATTAACACATAAATGTTACGTCAATCGACTGTTAACCATACGATCTTTGACATAAGAAGTGTCCATCACTGTTACCTGTCACGCTAATATTGTGCAATTTTCTAAGAAGTCATACTTACGGCTTTAAACTGAAAATTTTTGCACGGGATATGGAGGTCTGAGTACTTATAGAGTTTATACTTTTATAGGATACTGCAAAAATGCATCACAAATTTAGTGTACAGCATTTGATAGTGCCAAGTACCTGTCTTCTACATAACTATTGTTAGGTATCTTAATACATACCTACATTGTAAATTGTGAATCACCCACTTTAGTGGAGCAGTACCTATGTGGTTTACTAACCTAGCTAGCATTTATAAAATAGGTACAAGGGTTGTTTAGTTGATTTGATTTAATCGAGTTATAAGTTAAATTAGGTGGAGTTGTTAGTAGGTTCTACCACCTTTTTATTTGGAGTTTAGTGTTAGTGGGTGACCGGAGGCAATATTTTCTTAATAGCATGCCCTAGTTTATTTGATTAATATTAATTACGGGGGTCAACCAAGCTTATTTTTATGTGTTTAAAGGCCCTACAAAATATATATTTTTTGTGATATTTGGATAAGAATAAAAACTTCTTGAGAATTAACCTGATTTTTAAGGAATTGTACGCCTTTTTACGATACCTACCTAACTGCGTCTTTCTACACTTTTGAAGGAAGGAAGGAAGTTTCTGGCTGACTGATCTTATTCTAGATTATAAAATAGCCCATACACGCTAGGCCTACGGATATGTTTACACAGTTTACACGGCACAGGTTTGACCCTCACCTTGGTCGCTTACAACAAAGCCCTCTGGCCCTGGACACAATGTTGTCGGTAATAAAACCTTAAATATAGGGCCGGAAGGTTGAAATTTGCCATATTCTGGGTTTTGTTTGAAGATCATTTATCTCGTGGCCATAAATGAGTCATTGGATAAAACGTTTCGTATACTTTGTAATGGCATTAGTGTAACCAATGTCCAATACCGAAAAATGCATCCTATTGGACCCGGGTATGTCCTTAAACTACGTCCAACAATGAGAGGTAGGGCACAGCGAAGTACCCTCAACGCTTGAATCTGGGGCAGCCCAGCTGGGGAAGTACCTCCTCCTTACAGAAGACCACAGCCATAATAGCACTGCTACCTTTCAAGTATGTAGTGTTGTGTTCCTGATGGTGAGTAAGGTTCCCAGAGCTCCAACCCCCCTTAAAGGCCGGCAACGCGCTTGTGACTCCCCGGGTGTTACGGGTGCCCATGGGCGACGGTAATTGCTTACCACCAGGCAATCCGTCCGATCGTTTGCCGCCAATGTCATAAAAAAAAAGAATACTCGATTAACTATTGAATGTTTACAAACAAACACCATTTCACTCCAAATGCATACACCTACCGATTTCATTCCATCGGGTGAATCATTTCGTGCTTAACAACTACATCTATTAACGGGATATAGGTATACACACATGTTTGTTAGTATTTTTAAGTTTCCGATATTTCGGCACAGTTGTATTCACCATCATCACAGAGCATCACGTTCGTATTTGGCATATGTTTAACGGATCGCCAAAAAAAAAAAATAACCATAACCTACCAAAAAAAGGAAATGATCAAGAAATGATTGGTGGTGGTCTAGTCCTTAAGTGACCTTAAGTTTTTTTTTTGTAAACTGTTTTGAAAAAATAAGTCCCGCCGAGTTTCTTGCCGGTCATAAAAGTCAAAATACTTCTCGGGTCAGAGGTGTAGGGTTAGAACCGGTGTAGTTTTTATTTTTCTCTTTTACTTTTGTATACTCGACGTGTAAAAGTGCCCTTGTGGCCTACTTACTGAATAAACGTTTGAGTTTGAGTTTGAGTGACCATTTACTTTTGGTGATCAGTCGTTATTACTACACTATTTGAGTAGGCAAATAATTTGTTCCCTTCGCATTTGTAATGTCAGTAACCATGTTAGCGTGAAATCATATATCTCGTGCTTATATCCATTTTTTTCCAGTCAAAACCCACGGTGGTGCCCGCGAACCCCTTCGACCCCCGCGCGGACGCGGCCGTGCTCCGCAAGGCGATGAAGGGGTTCGGAACGGACGAGAAAGCAATAATACAGGTGCTCACGCGCCGCAGCAACGAGCAGCGCCTGCGCATTGCGTTTGAGTTCAAGACCCTCTACGGGAAGGTAAGTGTTGTGGACTAGTACATTACATACATTTCAGCCGTATGCAGTCCACTGCTGGACATAGTTCTCCCACAAATATGACTTGTATCATCTTGGGGGGTAGTTGCCATAGTCGCCACGCTTGGCAGGCGGGTTGGCGACCGCAGTAGCTGTAGATTGGGTTTCGACGGACGCTGTTGCCCGTCCGTAGGATTTTTCCCTTTGTCACGCCTTACGACACCCGCGGGAGGAGATGGGGTGGTGCTATTCTAGTCAGCCGGCATCACACGGCATAGTTCACACGGCATGTGGACTAGTCCGCCCTGGTAAAACTTCGTATACTCATAAGGCTATATTGAATATTTATCATGTTTTTTTTGTGTGAATGTTGCCCACATGCAACGTTCATGACAATTTTTCGTAATTGTGGGCGGATTACTTCTTTTTTTATAGCCCTATTGGCCTTACGAATAAAAGCGACACATTTTACAATTTGTTAATTGCTTCATGTGTACTTCCCCTAATAATGTATATGCCACAAAGGTGTGTTTTTTTATGGTTCCGTAGTCCACAAGTGGTCGAGTAATGCAAAAAATGTAGAAAATATGTTTGCGATTATTTCTTTAATTTGTAGCTTATTTGTATTAGAAACAAAATCAAAACGGACATTACGACATTTTAGAATAATAGGGCTCACATATATAGCACTTTCACGAATAATATCGATGCTGCTTACACACAAGAAAACATGATAAATATAAAGACAAAAGTAAATATGTCAAAAATACCTCAAAACTTTTGTAAATATACATAATAAAAATAAAATATATACCTATGTATGTATGTATGTATGTATTACGTAAAGTGAGTTTTTCGCTATATGATGCTATTTTATGTCTACAACGTTGTGAAAGACTTGTTTTAGGGAATGCGGAACCCTACAGTCAGTTTTTAATCGGTTCTGCACTGACCTAAATGTCTAAAATACACGCTAGGAATTTATATCTAAGTAATAAAGTAATAAAAACTACTATTAAGCGACGACATATCGTACACATGTGTTATTAAACAATTCAGAATGTAAATTTAACATCATGAACTAATACTTTTAACATTATAAAGAAAACGGTGAACCGTTATGTACAGTCAGCGTCAAATAGTAGCCACCAAAATAGCCAAATACCAATGACAACTGGTGTGGCCTAGTTGGTGGGGACCCTGCCTATGAAGCCGATGATCCTGAGTTCTAATCCCAGTTAAGGGCATTTATTTGTGTGATCACAGGTACTCCTGAGTCATGATTGACTATGGGGCTTTAAATGGACGGTTTGATTTTACTCCCCAAAACTTTTTGGTGTTTTTTTTATATGACAACTACTTGAAACAATTAGATTTTTTGATTCTCGATCATCTAAATAAAGAACATCATTACAGAATTGAATTCATACATAAAAAATAGGTCAAAGAATCTTTAAAAAATCATTAGTCAAAAACTGACACTAGTGTGTTGATACTCAGCAGTAGCACATATATTCTTCACCATAAGAGGTTCTCCCAAAAAAAACGCCGAGGCAAGTTGATTTAAGGGTAGATTTATTTTGGAAATGCCGACTATAGCCTTTCATATTAATGCCACTGTGACAAGGTACGAACGGGTCAAGAAAATGGTTGACTGTACAACCTACATTACTCATTAGGTTTAATGACGGTTCCCAATTAACGCAATTGAAGGTTAATAGTTCAACAAAATGCAAATATTATCGTCTCATCGATTCCATGGATCCATTTTACTTTCGTTTCAAGAGAGGCGCATACAATACCCAGATTCAAATATTCTGGCACCACTCCAAAGACTTTCGCTTCTTTATGTATGAGACGTTGAGGAATCAATACCGGACACAAAAATACAACTGTTTTGAACGCTGTGTTTACCCCCTGCCTCGTTTCTCCTATTTTATATGGGAAGACGCAAATGAGTTCTAATTAAATTTTTATGATGAGATATGACTTTGTATTAAATTATACATACTTGTCATTACATTATTTACATACAAGGTTCCTATTTACCCAGGATCTACGTGAATAGTATTATTTTTATTAGACAATTTTTTATTAATTTTTAATGTATTAAATGGCGATTTCTGGAAAAATTGGAAGCCAAGCATTTCACACGGGTTTTATGTGAAAAAGTTGGTAATCTCTTATAATTATAACGATCGAGTTTGGAACAATCGAAATCATCAAAAAGAAACAATTGATATGAATCGCTATCAATACAAGATATACGACACTTGCAGTTTATAGGGACTTTATAGTACATAAAAAGTGTATTATTTTAATTTAGGTAATTGTTTCTAAAGTTGTCATCTGTCCTACGTTATTTTATTACTATCATATAATTAAATATATATTTTTATTCTTCTTAAACAAAGTATTACATTTATTTTGTAAAATGTATTAAATTTGTTAATTTATGTATGCCTATGCGCGATGTGGCCGCTTATATAGTGATAACTAATCAGACATGTCAACTTATCTCGCTTACTGCACTTTTGCGATGCTTAGGTACCGGATACAATGAACGTGCCTACTGTATAAATCAAAGGTTAAAAAAGGGTAAAGGATGCAAAACAGACTGAAATATAATGCGTTTGTAAACCGTACTCATTCACCGCTGTTTTCGGCTACTCTGAGGTCTACTATAAATAGTTTTCCAAGCGTGTTTGTAAACAATCTTACCTAGACATAGTAACGTCAAACACTTTTGATTATTAAATAATTACTTACTTGAATTAGCATTAATATACTATCTTGTTGTTATTGTGTCTCGTTGCGTTGTCCAGTACACTTACCATGAGTTGTGACATTGAGGTAAACGAGTATCGAGTTTACCGAAAGTTTATCGAAAACCTCAAAGTCACACCTCATGGTAAGGGTACTGGGGTGTAATAGCAATTTTTTTAAAGAATGAATTGTCTACTAATATAGTGCATGTTTTTAATACAAATGAACTAAACATCTGTTCTTATCTAAAACGAGCGGTACGCAAAGTTGATTCACCCAATGTCAGTATCCAAGAGTAAAGTGTGATAAAACTGTTTGTTTACGCGTTTAGACAACTATTTGTATACTTACCATCAGGTGTGACTGAGGTTAAACGCTGGTCAGTCTTGTATAAAGAAAAATGAAAAACTAATTATTAATTCTCTTTCCAGGACCTGATCTCAGACTTGAAGAGCGAAACGAGCGGCAATTTCGAAGACATCCTCGTGGCGTTAATGACGCCACTGCCGCAGTTCTACGCCAAGGAGCTCCATGACGCCGTGGCCGGCATCGGCACGGACGAGGACGTGCTCATTGAGGTCATGTGCACCATGTCCAACCATGAGATCCAGGTCATCAAGCAGGCGTATAATGCCAGTAAGTCTGTTTTATAATAGGTATATCTTATGTCTAACCCCATCATATGTTTTTATATTAAGCAGAAACGTCTGCCAGCATATCAAAAATATTTAAACTGGATCCAGTGGTTGTGGGTAAGAGTCCCGCTGCGAGTCAAATTTTTCTATTTTTCTTTCGATTTAAATACCCATCATATGTATTTAAGAGGTCTCTTGTAGGTGAAGTAATTTGCAACTCACTCTTTTAAGTACATATTTATCCGTAAGATCAATCTGCGTTACGTAGCTCCTTCTTGGATTATATATTTTCTTCTTCCTTCTATTTTGCCTCTATAATTGTCTTTTCCACGCGTCGTGTTTCTTTTTCTCTCCCGATCTCAATTACTTTCAATATAGGTACCCCTTTTTGACTATCATAATTTGTAATATCTCCTCATTGGCGTCTGTGTTATGAACCGTAAAACTGGTTAACTATAATACAATTATGGCTTAAAAAATCCTCGCATATCTTTGCTTAGCTTTAACAGGGAAAACCAAATAGAACATGTTGGATACTTCTGTACAAACCAAAGTTGTGGACTATAGTTATCTGGTTTAATAATTACACAATAATGTTACTTGGAAAGTCCAGCAGTAGATGTCCATGGCTGAGGTACAATATGCTAGTTGTCAGATCTATTGTAAGTATCCTGTCGGAAAAAAATACCCGCCGTTTATTCTTTTATTCTTTCTTGCCAGTTTCTTGCTGGTTATATAATTCTCTTGGGTCTGGGATGTATTTTATCCTCTGTACGGATGTATTTTTGAGACATAATAATTACGTTGAAGTGCCTAAATTGAAGACCAAAAATAGACATTTTAATAAAATATTAAAATGCGTCTTTGAATATAATTATGATCGCCATTTGCAAACGTTCATTATCTATCCTTATTTCATATTGGGCATAAGGATACGCAGGACTGAGGCAAAATACGATAACGTTTATAAATAGGTACACCACCTCACATGCAATGCTAAGTACAAAGTTGCAAAACATTTGCTCGTGAGTTTATTAATCTTGTATCGCCTTCCGAGTAACTGTATATTTGTATAATTGTATCAGTTCTTGAAATAAGTACCGTATCCTTGACGCTGGCATTATAAATAATATAATGCCAGCAGCGTACGTGGTAACGAATACTGAATGTTATAGAGAAGAAGGATAATGCTGGTGAGCAATACAAGAGTAATTCATAATATTTATTTATTTAGTTATTTCCACAAAACTAAGGATTTTAAACTTTATTTATTTTCAATCTTTAGGTATGCAGATTACCTTGGTACTTATATTTTTGTAATGACTTAATGAGTGTTGACATGTTTACGTCAATAATTAATACTTTTATTTTTCTTTTTAGTAAGTAGGTACTGTCATTTAAAAAACATGGGTATTTTTTTCTTTTACTATTACTGGCAAATTTGATTTGCCGGTAATGCTATATGTAGGTAAACAAATTGTTGAGCTTCTACGTGTAGGTATGGCCACGGACTCTCTGATATGCGCAGTGATATTTTGCCACCATTTTATCAATTATTTGCATTTTACAATTATGTTCTTTTTGCGCTAAGTAGGTACTATTCTTCAATTATAATTAAAACAAACACGTAACAAGAATCTTCATTCTTATTCAAGGTAGATCATCTTGAGCTACTGTATAGTTTTTGCTGCAAAATCTAATACAATTAAAATTGTGTGAAACAGTAGATTCCAGGTTTGTCCTCGTACCGTTTTGCTCTCGTTAATGAATTGCTTCCGACCAGCGCAGGAATAAGACGTATGATATGTGTAGTGTACCACAAAATGCTGCTACTTGACTCAGTTTTTTTAAACACTACATTACATTATATTTCAGCCGTATGCAGTCCACTGCTGGACATAGGCCTCCCACGAATATGACTTGTATCATCTTGGGGGTAGTTGCCATAGTCGCCACGCTTGGCAGGTGGTTTGGTGACCGCAGTAGCTGTAGATTAGGTTTCGACGGACGCTGCTGCCCGTCCGTAGGATTTTTTCCTTTTAAACACTAATCTATTTTAAAACTTATCGTATACAACTGTCACCTGTTATGTTAAAGGGACAGGACAACGCACTGTTAAGTCGCCTTGTGTTACGGGTGTTCAAGGGCGGTGGCGCGTTGTTGCCATTAGGCGATTCGTCCGCTGGTTTGTCTCCTGTTATAAAAAAACAACATCAAGTTATTGATAAGTAGTAATTGAACCAATAATACTATGATTCTGGTACCCTTGCTTAATCCAGTCTAGGTAACATTCCCTCTAAAATAAATTCTTTAGAGTTAACCTCTTTATTTATCCTCCCTTCAAATAGTGTTGAGATACAAATTATCCTAAGAACAGTAAGGAAATGGTAATGGAGTCATTGGTTTTCTTTATCCGTTTAATCAGTTATTCCAAGTGAAGGTAATGCGACAAAAAATGAGTGTTGGTATATGTAGTTGCTATACATAGTGTGGAACAAAGCATGGTTCACTTGGTTAGTCATATGTGCCTTCTTGCAGAGCGATGCAGATTAGTTACAGATAATGGGTGACATTACCCTATTTCGATAACGGCGAGTGAGGTCAATTACCTTATATTGATAATTGTATACGGTAATGCAGTTAGCTGCATACTTTAAGCTTTAATGTATCGAAACTGTTAGGCGTATTTAACTTCCATAACCGAATGTATCATTATTTGAAACATATACTCCAAGTGATATATAAAATAGACTATTATTATTTGCTGCATTTTACTGTAGTTAGGTACAATTATTTCCTCCTTATTATGTATTCATCCAAATGACTAAAATTGCATTGACAAGTATCGAACAGAAAATTGAATACCGACTTCTGCTAGCGTCGAGTCGGGTATTTATCATTTGTCACATATCTGTCACGCTCTAACAAGTATGTGAGTGCGAAAGTGATAGTGACATAGATATCTATGTCACTATCACTTTCGCACTAAATAGTGTGGATAGTGCCATAGACGATAAACTGGCAACCATGCTATCCGTTCTGGTGCCATTACAGGCTCGTTATTCATGAAGCCCCGGTCACGGCCAAACACTTTAATGTATGTTTTTTTTTTACAGTGTACGGAACTCTATTGGAAGACGACCTCCGCGGAGACACGTCTGGGAACTTCAAGAGGCTAATGACCTCATTGAGCATGGTAAGATTCAAACAAACCGTGCCAATGGCATGAAAACGTTTACATTTTGTTTATTGTGTATAGTTATGTCCCTGTTTTCTATACTTAGTTTGAACAACAATATAATAACCATTGCCCTCAGAACGAACTTATATTCTTCCCCTAATTTATAAAACTTAGTAAACATCAACTTTTTTCCCATTGTAACAAATCTATAGTATCCTATTTCTTTATACCAAAATATGAAAATATATCAAAACGGTAATACAAAAATATATTTTCTGGATCTATTCGTGATTACGGTCACCTTTTATATATGCAAATGGGGTCAAAACCGATTTTAGATAATTTCCCATACTGGCTGCTTGCTAATAGCTGTAGTTGTTAGTATGGGCAGGTCACTTTTGTAACAAATTTTTCAGTTATGGCTCCATAGTAAAAGTTAACCGTAATCGTGAATAGATTCAGAAAATATAACTTGTATCACCATATTGATTTCACTCAGTATACGAGTAGTTATGTTGAGCACAGGAAAGTAATATTTAATTAACATCATTGTCGAATGTGTACATACATATTCCATTTTCGTCGTTCTATATTTACAACCATGACTGCTTATTACTCGAAAAAAAAAAACCGTATAGTTCGGCTATTCTTTGTATATAATGATTGCGTCATTTGCGTCACTGCGTTGGCAGTGCGAGTGAAAAAAAACATTGCGAATCTTGATGACTAATAACGCAATCACCTCATGAGTCGTCGTGACGCGCTATGACTCGCTATCTGTCAAGCTGATGACAAAGTTACTGACGTGCCTATGTTGTTAAATAAACATAGCTTTAAAGATTTTAGTCATCCTTTATTGATAATTGAAACAAAAATACGTACGTATACGTAAGTACGGCAAGGGAAAATTTGAAAAGGTAAGAGACTAAGTTATAGGGGTCATCCTTCCCCGCCGGGGGAATCCCCGGGACTCTATACCAAATTTCATCTCTATCGATACAGGGTGTTATGAGGTAACATACTAACAGACATATTTTTGCGTTTATATTGTTTTATATAATGCTTGAGTAATTTTTTTTTTCATTTGTTTTATTCTATGTGGCTTGTCCTCTATAATCTCTCTTAATCGATAATGGCATAAAGGTTTATTTAGTGAGATGAGATGTAAAGATGCATCAGATATGCCACTATATGCGGCGAATCCGGTCACAATTTTACTATTCCGCCGAATACCGGATAGTGATATCCGGTATACGGCCAAACTACTATTCGTTGCATCTCTAATGATATGTTGACCTCTATTATTTGCAGGGCAACAGGTCTGAGGAGTTCCACGTGAACCAGGACAGCGCGAGAGAGGACGCCAGGAGCTTGCTACAAGCTGGTTTGTTGTATTTAATGGCTCTCTTTAACTATTTCTCTCCTGACTTTACCTAGATATTTTTCTAGCGGGAACAACATTTGATTTGTGCTTACCACAATCAAAATATCGACTATCCTGTTATCGATAAGTACATACTACTTCAACGACAATACGTACACACAGTCTGCCTACCTAGACGTCGCGTGCCATCGATCTTGAACAAATTGAACGTATTCCGTACACTTGATCCAACTTATTTTATTATATGCAATTAAAAGTTCGAAATTGTTTTCTGAAGTATGTAAAATATAAATAAATAGATAGTTTTGTTATTTTTATTTACTTTTAACCCTATTTACCTTATATTAGTATTTGTATTACCTGATGACGTTGAAGTGGTACTTATCGATAACAGGACTGTCGATGTTTTTATTTTGTCAATCACTTACAAAACCGTTTGTGCTAGAAAAATATCTAGGTATACTCATAAGTGTCATAACCGTTTGACTACCCCGCTCGAGGAAAACTGCCCTTACGCATTGTCAGGGCTCATAAACAGAACACTAAAGCATATGACGTCGTGGCGTGTGTGACATAACTTTTCGTTGACGTTATCTGCTGATTTTGGCGTTCAATAGGTCAACTGTTTAATTATAGGTTGTATATTGAATTTTAAACAACTAAGATTAATTGTTATAGGTAATCTAATATTTTTACGGTACTCGGACAAGGAAATTCGACAGTAAACCGGCATTTTCCCGCGTCTAAACCAAGTATTATAATATTTATCCGCAATTACTTGATTAGTGTGTTTGCACCAGAGCAAATCATGTTGTGATCCTGATCAACGAAGCGGTTCTGGATTCTACCTAAACTTTCATTAATTAGATAAAAGAGACTACATCCTTGTAAGGCCCACGAGCCTTCCTGTAGTACTAATTACTATAATATAAATTTGAATTTTATACAATGGAACACAGTTGATTTTCATTTGTTTCCTGCTATTTAGATACAAAAAAGATTCTACTTTATTTCCTACACTATAAAGAATAAATTCGAGTAGGATTTTACTTGTATCGTGGATCTTAGGATATAGGGTAAGCTTTTTAAATGCGTTCTCGTTCTCACATCATAGCCGACCTTATCAAGTGAGTGAATAGTGAAACATAACTCGTTTTGTCTATGTTACAGGCGAGCTGCGCCTCGGCACGGACGAGTCGGTGTTCAACGCCGTCCTGTGCTCGCGCTCGTTCGCACAGCTGGCCGCCATCTTCCAGGAGTACCAGTTCCTCACCGGCCATGACATCGACGACGCCATCAAATCTGAGTTCTCCGGCGATATGGAGAAGGCATTGCGCGCTATTGGTAAGTGAAGGCAACGCATATCCTCTTTTGGACCCGGGTATGTTCTTAAACTACGTCCAACAATGAGAGGTAGGGCACAGCGATGACCATCACGCTTGAATCTGGGGCAGCCCAACTGGGGAAGTACCTCCTCCTTACAGAAGACCACAGCCATAATAGCACTGCTAGCTTTCAGGTATATAGTGTTGTGTTCCTGATGGTGAGTAAGGTTCCCAGAGCTCCAACCCCTCTTAAAGCGTCCTCTACTCCTGCGGGCCACTAATGCATAAAAGAAGTATCCACCTAGGCAGGCAGGTACTGAAACCTTATGAGGTACACAACATTACAGCCCAAAGAATCTGGAGCTTTATGGACTCAACGGGAATCAGTAATGAGTTACGGTCTATGTTCTACTGTCTGTGGTTTGATAAGGAGCTGAGAAACTTTCCGAGTTTAGGTAGTCGTATTTTTATAATAGTTGTTCTTCACTTACCTCTAAACTCCAAAAAAGTTTTCTGATCTTCATCTATTTTATTTATAGGCTTTTGGCTCATTTCATTACATATAAGATATTGCTATGGGTAATTGCAACACATGTGTGAGTGCTTAATTAAAAAGAAAACAGAAGCTTATATTAGTGTAGTATTCTACAGTTTAGCTAGAGCTATAATTATCTCTAATATCGTCACTCAAAGAAACTGAATGAAATTAAAAAAAAACTTTTGTCTTTCAATTTTCAATGGTCGGATTATTAGGAGGATAGAGTGCTGGTAGCCTAGCGGTAAGAGCTTGCGACTTGCATTCCGGAGGTCGCAAGTTCAAACCCCGGTTCGTACCAATGAGTTTTTCGGAACTTATGTACGAAATATCATTTGATATTTATATTTACCAGTCGCTTTTCGGTGAAGGAAAACATCGTGAGCAAACTGGACTAAGCCCAAAAAGGCCTAGTTTACCGTCTGGGTTGGAAGGTCAGATGGCAGTCGCTGTCGTAAATCTAGTGCCTACGCCAAATCCTGGGATTAGTTGCCATGCGGACCCCAGGCTGCCACGAGTCATGTCAAATGCCGGGACAACGCGAGGAAGATGATGATGGGTTATTAGGAGGATATATTATACTCAGCTGAATCATTGATCACAAATGCTCCTGATTCGAAACGTCGGGATGTTATTTAACGTCAGAATATTATTTTTCTCAAACATGCAATGAAATATTGTCTTTACATTCCTTATAATAGACTCGGAAGTATGATTTTTTGGGCGCGGCAACTGAAGGGGACGGAAATGGAATATCATATAACTTTTTTTTCGACGATTATCCTTACAGAGGCAAAGATGGCGGGTGGCATATCTATTTAATTGTTAGTTGTGATTTTGCTAAAAAAATCTTTTTTGAAGCATTTCTTTTATTTCATTGTATGTTTGAGAAAAGCACTATACATGCCTCGTCGTGAAAACGGATTCCCGGCCTCGTATCACTATCCGGCCTCGCTCGCACGCTCGCTCGGCCGTATATACCCACTTGGCCGGAAATCCTCATTTTCCCGGCCTCTGATGTAATGTACTATTAATTCAGTATACGCGATAAAATCAGTTTTACGTGTTTTGTTTTAAGTTTTTTTTTTTATTATTAAAAACCAACACAATTCCCGTTCACAGTGAAAGTGGTCCGCAACAAGCCGCTGTTCTTCGCCGAGCGGCTCCACAAGTCGATGAAGGGCATGGGCACCAACGACCGGCAGCTCATCCGCATCATGGTGACGCGCTGCGAGGTGGACCTCGGCGACATCGCGGACATGTTCCAGGCCAAGTACGGCGAGACGCTGCAGAGCTGGATCGAGGTGAGAGACACACACTTAACTACTACTACGTATGTCGTAGTTACTACGCTTGGCAGGCGGGACCGCAGTAGGTGATGCTCATTCGTCGGATTTTTCTCTATGTAGCCTCTTACGACACCCTCGGGAGGATATGGGGTGGTGATATTCTCAGCCGGCACCGCACGGCATTCTCGGGAGGATGTGAAAAAATATACAGTCCTATTCATTTTAACTTCGAAGAAACGACTTCATCATCATCATGTCAGCCGAAAAGACGCCCACTGCTGGACATAGGCCTCCCCCAGAACGACCCAAGAAGACCGATCCTGCGCCTTCCACATCCAGCGGTATCCCGCGACTCTAACTAGGTCGTCGGTCCACCTTGTGGGAGGCCTACCTACGCTGCGTCCTCCAGTTCGTTTTAAGAAACTACTTAAAATATGTTTAAGTCTGAGTCACAATTTGTGAGAGATGAAACGAAATTATTTATTTCAGACCAGAAAGTCCATAGAATTAAGACAAAATATATGTGTTTGCGCTACCCGCCTCCAGTGGATTCCCGCAATCTTTACCATGTCTTCGGTCGAACTTGTCCTCTGTGGGTCGCTTTGAGGGAGGCCTATGTCTAGCAGTGGATGTCCTTAGGCTGATATGATGATGATACGTGTTTGCATTGACCGTCACTTTTATGTCGAGTTGACGACTGGTATCGTTACGTTATCTAGACTCACCCGTAATGACCTATATTATAGTCCTATATTCAAATATACACATGTTTGAATATTAAACCACAACTTTGTTAAATGGAAAAAAAGACGATAAAAAAATAGCTATACCTTGTCGTCAGTTATAATTTAAATGAGTTGTGATATTCTTATGCAGACACAATCAAAATAAAATTATTAATAGAAGATTTTTTTATTATTTTCAGGGCGATTGCTCCGGACACTACAAGAAAACTTTCCTGGGCTTGCTCGGGTTGTATTAAGATTTTAAAACAGAATTCATCTTAAATATTGAGAATATCTTTATGTTGTGGTACCGTTCGAAAATACTGGCGTCTACTGCAGCTTTGTTATTTCTTTCAGAATCTCTTATGTATTTTTCTTATTGAGTTTATATAATAGCTGCATTATGCAACAGTTGAAATTTAATGGTACTTCTATCTGTTTTTATGGATATGGAGTGTTAATAAAATTATAGTATTTTTTAAATGCGTTCTAAAAATAAGAAGGTCATTCTTAATTTTATTATAATTTGCCTTTTAAGAACGCGAGTGCTAAACGATTTTTTTAATAATTGTTAATTTTTTTAATAAATTTACGCAGTCTTATGACATAAAAGGGATAAACTTCGTCGCAATGCCTCCATTTCTGTGCCTTGATATATAACTTATAATAATATATTTAATGTTTTTAGAAAGTGCTTTTGTAAGCATTACAAGCATTTACCAATTTTATTCTGATTATAAATTATAACTATAAACCTCTTCGTGGAGTAAACATAAGCTGTTGTAGTAGGATTTAGCATAAAACTTATAAAGCCCAGCAAAGACATACTGTATAAAACAGAAATTATAAAATATTCTAATGTAACTTTATACCTAAAATAGTATATTTCCAGCCACATTTGAGAAAATATAATTTTCTCTTAGTCTTTATATATCTATAGCCTTTTTAATTTTTATCCTTAAGGGTTATATAGGTTTCATAATAACTAAAAAAATAATGGAATAAACGGAGTCTTCTAGAATTTACCTTTATTGACAAAACTGGGCATAATATAATATATAATAAAATAATTAAACGAATATAATATAAAAACTGATTGACTTAATATTAATACTTTATATACATCCATTTCTCCACTAAAACTCGAATGAGCTGTATTAAACCTATTGAATTATCTGAAACTCAGTATTTTTCATTCTTATTTCGAAATATTTTATTATTTAATTATTAAATACACTGTTTTCTAACTGTGCATTTTTCGAAAGCATTTTTTGTAAAGCGATATTTTACCTTAAATTGTTTCATTACCTAACATGAATCTTCGTCTCGATTATAATATATCGAATAAATATGTATTAGTCACAGAGCTCACAAATTATATTAAATGTAATGGTCAAAAGCCAATTGTCAATTCTTGTGTCAATCGTTCTCATTTATTGATGTTGTTTCGTTATTGTCAGAATGTACACCACAGATATTAATGAATACAAGAGATATGCCCACAGCATAATTTTGTCTTCAAATGACTATGTTACAAACATATAAACTCACGTGAAAGTATATCGCACTAGGCGACATGTTTCGGGTAAGCTCTGGTACCCATTTTAAAGCCGAGTCAGGACACACCGCTCGGTTTGAGGGTGTATCACTCACATGTCGCCTAGTGTGACTAAGTAGTAGTAACATGGCTCACAACAGTTTTAATTATATTATTGTGTTTGAGACATGGTAATTTGAGTGTCTGAACGTGTATATGCAGATGTTTTTGTAGATACTGCGACTGACAGCGATAATAACTATCGTCCAAGAATACCTGAAGAAATACCTGGAAATCTAACATAATTAAAATAAGGCTACACGAGAAGCAAGCTATATCGGTTCGCCTAGAAAACAAGTTGAGCTTACACTAAAAAAACAATTGAGTATCTTTTTGGAAGTCTGCTAAATAAATGACTATTGTCATATTACTCGGGCTAAGACTTGTGTGGAAACGTGCCACTTTGCACTCATATAATCTCTTGTATTCAGTTGTACTTTTATACACCCCACCTCTATGCTAAGAGCACGCCTATATAGACATAAGTACAAGTAAGTTTATACATCGTTATTGCTTCAACTTGACTGGCTTGAAAATAAATAAAATTGCGGCCAACTTTTTTCAAACATAATTGTTGTGAAAATTTATGTAAGGTATACACTTAAAGTGGTCATGTGCCTATTAATAAATGGTCTAATCCAGATAATTATTTGTTTTATTAACATTTAATCCAGCTGATACATTTCTTGTTTAAATATTGTGCTTGTAACCTACAGTATCCTCTGCCTACCTGTTAATTATACCTTCTTTTTGAAAACAAGTTTTGTCAAAACTGCGTCAACTATACAAAATCGGGAAAACGTTTTATACATTTTTTTTATTCCTCGCGCGATATTCCTACACCCTATACATTCCTCGTATCAGTAAGGATAATATAGTGGAATAAATGTTTTAAAAACTGGCATGAACGCATGGTAAAGTAAGGGCCTGTACACAAAACTGCAATGCGATGCGAATTCGCCATATGAGGCCATAGGAGGTTTTTGCGATGCGACGTCGCATTGCAGTTTTGAGTACAGGCCCTTAATAACATTGCAAAGATTTTTGAAAACAATAAATGTGACGTTCCGCGGATAAAGGTACCTTACGGGGCTTGGCGCTTACGCCATTGTTAACGACGCTCCAATACTGATGTGATGCTTGGCAACGTAAGCGCCTAGCGCCATAAAGTACCTTTACCCGCAGAACTTCACAAATGGTAATAATCTATTAGATTGTCTATGCTTATTTCAAACGACACATTATAAAAGGCAGCCCTCGTAAAACTGCAGCTTACGTCCCGATACATACTTATCCGTAACCTTACATAAGAAACCAAAGTCTTATTTTACAATTTTACTAACAAACATAACCGGAATAAATACCTTTTCCCCTCACTAGCTCGTAAAGCGCTTGTTTACCCTTTAATACGAGAGGGTAAAAACGCATTTTATCCACTAGTGATTAAAGTAAGTTGACTTCTCATAGCTCTTATTGCTATGGTTTTAAAGTTTAAATTCGCGAAGTAGAGCTCACATGCCTCCACGGCGGCGGCGGCGGGCGCGGGCGAGCCTCGCTAACGCACCGAGTTGAAAATCGAATTAGAACATTCGAAAATCGTACTGGCCACCACAAGCTAACCAAGCTAAAGGCACCTTTGTAAAATGTTGAATGTATCTAAACGCAAAGAAAAGTCAATGCGATTTGAAAACGTTTTTTGCATGTTCACTTTCCTCGCTGTAGTGAGGGGAAAAGTTTTGTGTTACACACGGGTGCAATTGTAATTTACTTCTCGTGTATTGAAACACTCGCTACGCTCAGGATTCTATTTTAAAACCACTCGCTTTGCTCGCGGTTAAACTATAGAGTCCATTCGCTTGCTCGAATTTCAATCCCACACTCGCAGTTAAAATACAATTTTGCACCCTTGTATAACAAATAACTATATAAGCGCCACACAACAAATCAACGGTTGTTTACGGAGCCGGAGAGAAATTACAATTAGTGCAAGGTAATTACGTAACCCATACCTACCTACAGCTGACTGCTGACTTTGTAGGCTCCATCACAGACTACATCCGCAGGAGCGTTGGCAAATATGCAAGTGCATGGTTACTTGTAAAATTATATCATTTAAAAGCATTCTATATAATTATTTATACAATAATAATGCATAGGTAATGGCATCTATAATAGACAAGGATCCATTATGGAAGTTCTCTCTTATTATAAATAATTAAGGTCCATACATATGTTAGCTTTTATATAATATTTCAGTACATATTTAGCCTTATTAAATGTTTTCTTTAAAAAAAAACTATAAATTGTTACTGTTGCAACTTTGTTAAATATGATTTTATACATTTCCGTTAAAATTATAGTTAAAGAGTAAGAGAACGACTTTTGTACGGTTGCTATTATTCATGGTTTGAGTGACATTATTAATCCTTGATCCCTATTGTTTGGCGGCCATGGCGCCATTTTTCGGAGAGGAGCATGCGCAAAAAACCTTAAAAACGGCGTCCCGCCACAGGCACTCAAATGATGAACAAGGAATGTTATAGTGTTAAAAGTTTGATAAAATTAAAGTGTGTTATGTTACATGTTGGTTTAAAGTTAACGGTAATAATAAATACCAAGTTAAGATTTATTTAGAGTGTATTATTGGTACCTCCTGATTCCTGGATTTTCGTAAGAAGGATTAACACATAAATGTTACGTCAATCGACTGTTAACCATACGATCTTTGACATAAGAAGTGTCCATCACTGTTACCTGTCAACTTAAACCGTCCAAAATTTGAACAAAAAAAAAATACTCCTAGTAGTAGGTAGGTATAGATACGTCTTTAGACACACAGTTATATCAACATTTACCTATTTACGACCTGCTATTTAATTTCACTACGTCATATCGAAATATTGCATTTGAAGTTATTAATTAACACGACCTGTTACAATACTAGGTATCGTGATTTACAATATAAAATAACATTAAATATTTAAATAATAAATAAATATTTCGGGACAATCTTACACAAATACTTAAATACATAGAAAACACCCATGACTCAGGAACAAATATCTGCTCATCACACAAATAAATGCCCTGTCTGGGATTTGAACCCAGGACCATCGGATTCATAGGCAGGGTCACTACCCACTAAGCCAGACCGGTCGTTAAAACATTGAATTATATAGAAAACTGAATTATCTACAATTTACCATGTTTACTGTTTCCGGACGTCATATCAAGTCAATGGAGTCAAAAAGGTTAAAATCACTGTTATCGAAACTCACCTTAAAATATCCTTAATTCAGTCTCATATATCTGAAATAGGCAGCCGAGTCTGCATACATAGAATAAAAAACGGAAAGCCTTTGTGTGCTGACACTGCTTACAGCGATATACCTACTATAATAACTGAGGTGGTCTGTGCTCCATCACTCCGCGGAGTGCATGGAATCACCCGTGGCGCGTAATGTGGGAAGCATTAGGGCGAGTTACGATAATTCGTGTGGGAGGAGATTGTTAGCCAAGGGAGTTAGAAATAGTTGTAGAAATGAGATAATAAACTACAAATAATGTCCTCGTAGTGTTGTCTAATATCATATTTTGATAAATACTTACATCAAAAAATATTCTTACTCAATTTTTAGGGTTTGTTGTCTGTCTGACTGTCTGTCTGTCTGTCAAGTTATTTCGATTATTTTAGACAGGCACGTTGCTTTTTACTTTTTATCGATCTCAATAAAACATTGTTTTGCAAATACGTATGAAGATACCACAAATCGGAAACATCCATTGCAATGAAATAATAAATTAATGAAGGAATCATTAAGTTCATAGGATTTGAAACTTCTTCCTTTCGATTGTATAGTTGTACATCCGTTGATTATCTACATCTAAAATGATAAAATTTAGGCAATGAAACAATTTTATAAAGTTTATGTACTAGTATTGTCTTCGGTCGCCGCGATAATTACTCATGAAATGAAATCATGGGATGAAGTTTAAATTATTATACGCGATATAATCCGTTTTAGTTATTTTATTTCTTTAGGTACTAGGTTTAGCAACTAAAATAGTAGGTTACAAGAGGGAATATATAGCTCTAACGCCGGAAAAGCTACAAATATAAAAATATCTAAATAGAGTCGCGCATGTGAACAAACGTGACTAAAACCGTTTGGATTTTATAAAATATTAGAATGTCCCAAGAAAGTTTAAATGCAAATAGAAGCCTGCAGGTAGGTAACTTCACGTTTTGATTTGTCCCTCGCGTATACGGTGTTTTTAGTAGGTACATGAGACCGCGCACCGGCGATGAAATGTATACCGTACGTTTCGCCAGTCGTAAAATGACGCGAAGTGCACATCCGACTGCAAGTCCTAAATTCCAAGCCTGATAGTTGCATACCACAAGGGGGTTGCTGTGAGATGATATCTTAACTTTGTATCTACCAAAAGCAAAATATATTCACTCACCTATGCGATGTAATAAAACGATCTCAGTTATTTTATGTTTATAGTGGTTTATGTCAATAGAAAAAATGAACAGAAATGAAAAGCAATTTTCACGTATACCTTTAATTATTTCCGTTTCTTGTTCCTGTTGATTACCTGTTTTAAATAAACAATGTTAATTAATTATACCCGGGCGTACCTAACTCATTAATCATCCACACCACATAATTAAGTACTGACACGAATTACGAATTATTTTGGCCATATATTATTACTTAAGCACATACCTACTATAGTAAAAAATGGCTCAAATATATTATGTACCTTGATCTCCCAGTATTTGCAATATTTTCTAAGTACCTTTGTACTTGCGACAGGCTACAGTGAAAATATATATAAAAGTCGCTATAGAGATATCATATGCATATAACTGTAACAAGGTACAGTCAGCAGCAAAAGCGGCTAAGCGTTTAAGGTGTTCAAAATGAGGTTAACACATCTCTATTGTCAAGAGAATAAGAGCGCGTGTAGGTCATTTTGAACATTTCAAACGCTTAGCTACTTTTGCTGCTGACTGTACCATGTTACAGTTATATGCATATGATATCTCTATAGTGACTTTTATATAGATTTTCACTGTAGCAAGTACAAAGGTGCTTAGAAAATATTGCAAATACTGGGTTTGACAATTAATTCCGGCCAATGCTTGCTACTTCTAGTATAGGTACATTAGGTAGCATTAGGTACTTTCTATTGTGAAGAAAAGGTTTTCTAGACTGTACGGAAGTCTTGTGATAAGTCAATTGTGCGTCCAAATTCTTCTCGACAGTCGTGATGGATCGTCGTAAGTATAACAAAAATTTCATCAAAGAAACATTGGGGCTGATGAATGAGGCGTCAGATATGCAAACAAAATGCACCAATCATCTGCCGGTTGCTTTATTAAAGACGGTAACAAGATATTTGGCGACTTTTACTTCGAAGTTTCTTAAGCTCTGGTTACGGCGCATTTAAAAAACGTCTTAGTCCACACGAAGCACCACTGTTTATATAATAAATACAAGAACGTAGATAGAGGTACATAGGCCAGTTTGAAGTCTTAGGAGCTTACCGTGAGAATATTATTATTATTCCCGTGTTGGGCTATTATTTGCGCCGCTTCGACCAGTTATGATTTAGTTATGATTATATTCATTACTGATTCCCTTTGAGTCCAGAAAGCTCCAGATTCTTTGGGCTGTACCTCATAAGGTTTCAGTACCTGCCTGTCTAGGTGGATACTTCTTTTATGCATTAGTGGCCCGCAGGAGCAGAGGATGTGCATTGCAGTTTCCTCTAATTCCTGGCAGAACCTGCATGTTGCATCTTGTTTCTTACCCATTAGAAACATATGTTTGTTCAACTTGCAGTGCCCGGTTAAAATTCGTAATAATAACGTAACTACACATGATTTGTGTCTTTTGAGCCCAAGCAGTTCTTTAGTGATATTGTTGTTGAACCCTTGAATTAGAGCTTTCGAGTGAGTGTTACCTTTGACGGACTTCCACTCTGCGATTGCTCTCATTATTTCTAGATTGTTCAGCAGCGTGGGACGTACGTACCGTGGGACTAAGTCAGTTTGTGTAAGCTCCTGTAAAATTTATTTATATTTTTTCTTTATATTCAAACAATATATAGTAATGGACGCCTTTATTTATACAATATCAGCAAGGGCGATGCAAACCGTACCTATTGCTATTGTTATCTGACATATTGGTTTCTGAATGCATCTACTTGAAAAAGTAATACAAAACGCAAAGTAGGAAAGAAATTGAGTGTTTCAATAACCAGTGTATTGCGGCATTTATCGAAGACGTTAGCTAAGGGCTCCTACACACGCTCGTTAACTTGATTCATGTCACCGCTAATGAGTGAACAAAATACACACCGCCAAATTACATGCGTGTTTACATGCTTTAAGGCTTTGGTTGCATTACTGGGGTTAGAATATAGCAAAAATTTCTATTATCAACTAGTTTGTTAAAACCCATTTTACCTGCACCTTGGCGAAAAAAGTTGGTTAAGCGCGTAGATCTGAGTTTGTTCCTAAACCACTATCAATACAGGTAATGGCGCTCTTTCACTAGCGTTATAAATGTCAATAGGTATCAGAACGGATAGATTCTATTAAATCGTCTATCGCGCTATCCATCCCTTTCATCCTCACATACTTGTTGGAGCGAGACAGGTAATTACATATGATAAAAACCCAACCATATTAGGCTATTAGGTTCGACAGCGACAGTATCACATCATTGATTGGTTAAAGAGGGAAAACTTACATTATATAACATTAACAGCTAGTGTGAGCACTATCATCATCTGGATTACATGTGTGGCTATTAAATGTCAAAGATTAACTATTTGATTGTTTAAGTTGTATTGAAATAATAACTTGCAGAACACTTTAGCTACCAAGAACAAGAAAGAGGTCAATTGTGTATTGTGCAAGTTTGCTCTGCCCCTTAGCGCCGTATCCGCAGAACATTACCAACCTACAAAACTACTCGAACTTATGCGCTGCGTGAAGGCAAAAAAATATGTATTCGAAATATTTATTAGAATCGGTTTATAATGATTAAAACTGTTGTGAGCCATGTTACTACTACTTAGTTATCGCATAGTGCGATATAATTACGTGTGTGTTTTTTCGTTTGTAACTAAGTACTAATTATATGTGTGTTTAAAATTGGTTCAAAATATTTATAGTTTGATGTATTGTTTATTAATATATTAGTTACAGGTATGAAATAAAAACATCTTAGTTACATAGGTCTACTGTGCCGGACGTTCATAAACTGTCGTTTCAGGACCTGTACCCTTACCACGAGTTGTGACATTGAGGTTTTCAATAATGAGTATCGAGTTTACTATCTGTGCATCTCGCTTGTACTATTTTAGTGCGAACGTGATGGACAGATAGTAAACTCGATACTCGTTATCGAAAACCTCAAAGTCACAACTCATGGTGAGGTTACTGACGGGTCTCGACGGATAACACCGTACGTTATTTGGTCGGTGGCTGCGGTATGCTACAGATCGCTTCTTATGGCTGTCTTTAGACAAAGTTGTAAAAGGTTGTTCTATAATATATCTATTTATTATTTATTTATACTATGCGCAAAATTAAGAAGCGAGTCGGCACCTGTATTGTTGCTCGGCCTGCTCCATAAGGGCGTGCAGATGGGAAAGGGATTCCGATAATTAATGACTCGACTCGCCACTTAATTTTGGGGATATTATAGTGCTTATTAAGGTAGCTTTGATTTTATTAATCGGTCATCATCTCATTGTGCACTACTCTCAACATTTGTAGCACCGTAGCACGCGTAGGCGTCCTAAGCGTGTTGATACACCGCCTCTAAGAACGTTTACAACACAATTTATAGCAGCATACGAGAGAACTCCGCGAATCGCATTAATTAAAACTGATACGCATACTGGATGGAAATAGTAAACATATTTCCATACAGTAAGGCAATCTAGGTATGGGTAAAAATTGTTTTACTGATAATGTAATGATATTCGGTTTGTCAATTTATTATGTACCTATAAATAGACAGTTTCAACTGATTATCAACCTAAATTGTAGTTTGATGAAAATGTTGAAAGAAATTCATCGTCACAATGAATTAAACACGTTAGTGTTTTGTATTGTAATGTCCCGATAGAAGCAAAAATATGTAATATATCAAATGTTCTACTTCTTTTGCATCATTTTTGAAACTTCACTTAACTTATGGAAAATTAACTTAGCTAAAAACTTTGACACATTTTTATTTAGGCATGAATATTTTAAAAACGTTTCAGAAATATAATGGAACTCAGAGACAGATAATATAATAAATTAATAAAAAAGTATTTTTTAACCAAACAATCTACCTATAGTAACTAATCAGTTACCATAGAAATCGAATCTTTATTAGTTTCGGTAACTGATTAGTGATATGTACTATGTATAGCAGTAGTACGTATGTATGTTTATTTGTGTGTAATTCCTACTCTTAGATAGATTTATCAATATTTCAATTTGTTATAGCAACTATAATACTGTTGAAAGGAATGTAAATAATGTGAATACGTTATCATTATAATATTGCGAAATAACAAAATGAAACACAGATACTGAAACTCAGAACCGGTTAATGTAAATGACACCGGTATCCAACTTCTCATCAAATATCCGTACCGATTTCTCACTGTCTACTGCGCCACTCACAAAGTCGAGTAAATTGCTGACGAAATGAATTACACAGCGTTACTAAAGAAACACTTGACAATCGTTACGCATTACGTACCCGAATCATTTCCCGCGTAAATGTAAGGCGTCAATCAAGACATTTATTATACTGTATGATATGTGTTAAACAAGACGGAATTTAAATTGAGTACTTACTTTATATACTTAGGTATACAAAGTTACTTCATATATGTTACAGTAAAAATATAACTTCTGTTAGATTATAATGTAACTCATAAGCTCATAACGTATTGATTATAAATATCATAATTTAACGCATTATTTTTCGTTAGATTGTGAACTAACGAGTATCTGTAAAATTGTGAAATTACATACAGCGAAACGAACTTCGCGCGCTGATTGGTTGAACTCATTACTTACACTTTTTTATTGTTTCTTGTCGGAACATTTACAATTAACGTAAAAGGAACCGTTAAATTATAAGCAGTATGCTAAGGTTCACAATCTTTCGATACGAGTAGGTAGTTTATAATCTCGAGTGTAAGTTTATAATCTAACTTTACGGTAGGGTAACTGTTACGGTATTTACAATTTTACGGTGACATATAGGTACACGACTAGCTTTTTCCCGCGACTTCGTCTGTATAGATTCTCCTCTCCTAAACATCTGCGACCCCTCCTCATTACTCTTGACATTAACAAAAAAAAAACTGTACCGCATAAGTCAAATAATTAGATGACCTATAAAACAAGAACCTGTGTCACAGCCGTACAAAGGCGTGACCCATTTCATTTGTTTTTACTAGAAGTTGAGTGAAAGTTGGAGAGGTTGTATTGAGGAAACTAACACGACGTGTAAAAAACAGCGCTCCCTTATTACAAATACCGATTTCATAGTAGGTCCCCTGTTATTTTCAACCGTATGTCTAAAAGCTTATGATTGAAATTAGATTGTAGAGTTGTTGGCACTTTAGCTTTTTGTGAATAAACAACTTACTCTCGGTCAGGTAAGGTTTTTGAAAAATATTGTCCTATATGTATAGGTAACTCCTATGGATTTATTATGGGGAAAAAATAGACCGCCGCGACCCGCGCCCTTATGACGGTCTGACCCCTATATTAGTAAAAATTCAGTTAAGTTCCGTTACTTCGATATAAGTAAAAAGGAAAACTTTGATAACCACATCCATGTTTAACTTAACAGAAAGTTCTGCTTTAGATTGCTTAATTTTACTTACCGAGTGTAGTATAAATATTATCATCCTCACTTTCTGGTAATTTATACGTAAATATATATGAAATTCATGCATTAAATTTGCAAGCAGAATTTAGTGATTGGATCGCTTGAATAGCAACCGGCAGCTATTGTCCCGCAGTCTCCGAGTATTTGCATTTTGGACAAACCTCTTACGCTCCGAGCCTCGCCGCGGGCCGTGCCCCCGTTAGGTATTTACAATATAATAAGATCAAGACAGAGGCTGTGGTCTTACCAGATAGAGATACGCGAGAAACATATTCCTCTTGAAAAATCTTGACAGATTTTTAGCCACTGACTGCTCGCTTTCAAATACTGTTAATTGCCAAAAATCCGCAACCGTAGTTGCGCAGGGCTAGTGAGTGTTTATAGAATAGGTACCACTAATACAGCTGCAGATGCATTGTATAGGTAAAACAATTTAATATTTTTCACATTCTTGGTTCAGTTTTTAATAATGTTCTGTTAAGGAGATGTGAGCTGGTCTAATCATGAACATGGCCAACGAAACAAAAACCAGGTCAAATGCCCATCTTGTAGGTTTGTAACTCCCAATGCAATCAGAGATTATGAATACCTAGGGCAAACTGTGCAGGTAGGTAGGTCCAACTTCAAGAAAAATTTCAATTGTTATAAATTACTTAAAGCTGAGTTCTGTGTTACGTGGAAAAACTCATAGTTCACAACTTAGTTAAAAACATATTTTTTGATTTATTTAGCAAAATAACTTTATCAAAATAAATAAATCTTTGCATACAAAAAAAGCAGCAGCTGAAATCAAAATTGAAAAACTTTGCAACTATTAGGAGTCGACTGTAGCCAACTGGTAATCAACGATGTTCCCCGAAAAATTTCATTTTAGGCTCCAAACCTGGGATATTGTTTTATGTCATGCAATAAGGCACTCCTTGTTAAATGAATAAATGAATAATATATTTAAGACAACTAAATATAAGTAAGTTGGTCATTTGGATAACTTTTTTTATTGGTCATTCATTGGCCGAGCGCCGGCCACACGAAATTTTACCCATTTTGGATAACCTCTGAACCCTTTTCTGTGATGACTCTGCCATCAAATTCCAATAAGGGCATTTATTTTTTGTGAAGACACAGCAATTTGCTCAGCACCTGTTCCTGAATCATTGATGTGTTATATATGTTTAAGTATTATGTATATTAGGTATATAGGTATCGTTTACTGAGTATCCACAACACTTCTACTTGAGGTTACCGTGGGGATCACAGTTAATTTGTGTAAGGTCGTCTGTAATGTTCATTTATTAATTCATTGTATATACTACAGTCACATTGACTGAAGTGCAGATTGTAGTAAGTAGGTACTTACCTAAATAAATAAGTGAGAGCTTATTAGACATTTTAACAAAACACGTTGTTGGTGATCTATAGTTTGCACAGCTAACCAGAGCAGTTTAATTGCGTTTCATTTACATTATTGGCCGCAATCCATCCCGTCATATTTGTTTTTGCGTTCACTGAATCTGTAATTAATTTATTCCCAGCGAATACGAACTACGAACATTGACGTATGACGTAACGTGTTAAACGAAAACATGGTAATATTGATAATAAATACTTTAATATGGCCAATGCAAAGTTATACAGTTCTTTAGGTAAATGTGCTTTTTTAATTACTTTATACATCTTTATTCATTAAAATACAAGTACTTATCTAGTTATTGCATTAAATTTTTAAAGGCCCTTGAAGCATTTTATCAAGGATACTGGCGGCATTTCCTCATTATATCGCAATACTGATACGTTATGCAAGGAAGCCGCCAGCTCTTCGGTCACCAGTTATATCAACTTTTTATAATAGATGCACTGTTAATTGTTAGTGTTATTAATTTGCTCTGGTTTAAAACCTTAATTCAATACCAAGGGTTTAACTTAAGCCATATATTTAGTGTTTATTATGCACAAAAAACTCATCTCATTCAATTGTAACGATAATTAACAAAAACAAAAATGCACTTTATGTAGGAAACTGCGCATTTGACTGTAAAGGATATTTCAAAAATATTGAGCAGAATTTTTGACGAAATTTTAATAGATGAAGAAACTTTAGATTTCGAAGCATCAAGTTTGAATCTATACTCCGTTCACGATCACGAGCTAGTATAGACGCCTCTCTTTTGCACTTTTGTATGCAGATGAAAAGGACAAAAAAGGGCAGTGGGCGTGAACAATGGCACCTCGCTGTCCGGTTCGGCTTACATGCAGTCGCTTCCATCATTATATTTTTATAAATTTCTTATGGTTATAAGACTTATTTTATACTCTTGTTAGTTAGGTTTTAATAACCAACTGCATATTTATGATCAACACTGAATTGACAGATTGGTAGACTAAATTAAGATTACTTAAACGGAAATCAATACAATGGAGAACAATAGATGCGTCCGCACCGTACAAGAGACAGAGTTGACTGACATGTGAACCCGTTACACATTCATCGCCATTATCGCTAACCAATCAGTTTTCTGGTACTAGCTCGTTATCGAGGACGGAGTATAGTGTATAATTTTAGTAGTGTTTAGTATAAAACAATTGTATGAAGTAAATTTCACATCAAGAATAATTTATATGTATTTGCGAGTGCACTTGGGAAGTCGGATAGTAACATTACGTAGCAATTTAAGCATATGTACATATGTAAGTTTTTAAAGAACAACCAAAATAAATATAAACGCAGAAGATTATTAAAATAAGAAACAAATTGAAAGGAACACGTCACCGGCATGCCGCGGAGTCGGAAGTTGTTAATTTAAACTCTGGCCCACGTCCCGAAGTTGTACAACAATGCTCCCGTCCGTGACCCTCGCTGTAAATTATAACAAATATGTAACAAATGCCTCAAACAGTACGACATCAAGGAAACATTCGTTAAGAAAGGGAAAACCTGACAAATATCTTCTAGACGAGTAACTCTTAGTGGGACTATCCGCTTTTGTCGCTTGTATAAGTCTTACTCAGAATGATCATTGTTATATCTACTTGAGTAAGCATATAAAAAATCTGTTTTTTGAAAATTATCCGGCTGAGGTACCTGAGAGAGCAGTACTGATATTACATAGGGCATCTAGTTTTACATTAACATTAATGAGGTTTATGTTGTAGGTACTAGACGCTGGCATATAATATAATAGATAATTGACAACATTTCATATTTTCAATAAGTCTCAATTCTAATGGTGTTTTATTAAACATATGTTAACTAAACAAAAAAAAATTTTTTTGGATTTTATTCGCTTGAACTTTTGGAAAAAATCGTAATTTTGTGTAAACCGGAAGTATGACGTCACTTTACCAAAATAAGTTATCTGTACCAGTACTCATTTTCTCACGGTTCACGTTTGATAATTTGTTTGTCAACAACTGTCATAGCCATAACTATTTCTTGTTCAAGCTCACTTGCCTCATAAATTAAATACATACATTCATACGTTGTTTGAGATAATAAATCACAAACTACTTGGCATTCACTCACTGGACTTAAATACCTCTGTAAAAATTACAGACTTGGCATTCTTTAACCGAACACCAATATACCTATCTACCTTTGAAACAATAAAATAAAGCTCTACAGAGGACACAGCGGTATGGATAACTTAGCACAGATAAGAGGGGCTAGACGACATGTCTTCGTCGGACGTTGTCGTTTATGTCGAAGTGAAAAGAGATTCAGGAAAATGTATAGTGCAATGCAGAGTCAGTCCAGAGCAGAAGATCCGCTCGAAGCTAAACAAAGTGACTGCATGGATAGGTGAAACCAGTGAGACTGTCTGGATGTTTCCTGTCATGACTGCAAGGCTTCTGAAGGGGGTTGCAAACACCAATTATGATTTTTGATGTGGCTAGTAAAGAAGACAGAGGAGCCTTCGACAACTTCTATGTAGGAAATATGAGCAATTTTAATTTAAATAAAGCTTTTTTTTCATAATATCTTTATTATTTACATTTCACTTTATGACTACGTTGTATTTCTAATGAGGTATGGATCCCTGTTGTAAAAGGAAAGTATTATTGCATTCGGCAATAAAACAATATTTACTAAATGCATACGCATATTGCTTGTAGTTTTTGCCTTGTTACATGACTTATTGGAGCATAATATACATTCAATTAATACAATTTGGCAAGGTAACTGAATTAAGAAAATTTGATTGACCGTATGACTGTCAGGCCGTCAGTGTCAAGTCAAGTCTGCGAACTTTTTTTTCAGTTGCCCTGGAATCTTGGTGACGTCACTTTCCCAACCTTGTGACATACGCTCTTTTAGAATGAACTGTTTTTCAAATGGATTTTTTGCATTATAAAATCACTTTTTCAGAAAAAAATAAAAATACGGGTACATTAAAATTTCATCTTCTTTCCAATAAACTCATTAAAATTAGGAGTTAAAAATATGAAATGTTGTCAATTAGCAAACAGTAAAGGGGCAAAAATTGTGATAACACATCTTCGTATACAGGCCTGCCTGCCTCACTAGGCTAAGAGGTCATTAAAACAGGCATGTTGGTTATACCTATATCCAATGGCATTCGGTAGGAAGGAATAAATAAGTCATTATTAATACATAATTAAGTATATACCCTACTTCGTGATTCGGTGATATAAGTAGAATTATTATCGTACGCTCAGCTCAGAATAATGGGATGAATGGGCAGAAAACTGATAGGGGTCATCTATTTTATAGCTTGCGTTTCCTTATAGCAAGATGTGTGCAAGAGAATAATGCATTGTTACTGAATAACCCCATACTAACGGTAGCCCATGGTTCAACTCAGCCTGTAATAGTTTCTTAACTTATTTTTTTTTTTTATTTATTATTAAATTGACTACTATTTTTTTTATTTACTTATTTTTAAATTAGTGTTGTTATATTTTCTGCTGATATAAGGTTAGTCGAAACTGCCAACAAATTCATGCACACGAGGCCACGTGGTGCGCCGAGCCGAAACGTCGATCACCTTTCTAGTGAGTACCTGACAGAAAAAATATCCCTGGCCAAGTGGCAATACCGCAAGTACACTAGGAACCTTTGACCCGGGTCCTCCTATAAATGAGAATCGCCTTTATAGTTTTGTATGTATTTCAACTTTGATTTTATTTTATAAGTTCAAATTGAGAAGTTTTGTTTTAATTCAATTAAATTAATACATTAATAGTACGATTATTACATTTATAGTCTCTATTAAGTATAATTTGAACCAATTGTTGTAATCAAGTTACTGACTGCCTCAATAATTGGGCAGCGACGGGTACTCAAATATTTGCAGTGCAAAGATAACTTCATGAACATGCTTTACAAGTTGGTAATTAGAAACTTCTGTAGTTATTTCAATACTTATCTCTATCTATCTTCCTTGTTTATGTTTTTTTGATATTATCATTATAAACTAAACATTATAAGAAACTTATCTTTTATATAACAACGATGATTTGTTGGATTTGTTTGCTCCCAGAATAACAGAATATAATTATCAAAAGATCTCAATATTTGTAGAAAAAAAAAAAAATATTTATAAAATTTATTTTTTCTAAAAAGAAATACTTAACATAAAACCTTTTCGTAATTTTAGCTTACAATAATTACAATATTACGAGTAAATACTAAACGTTTTACTAGATTAAATGTAAAAAGGCCCTTGGGGCATTGTACCAAGGATGCTGGTGGCATTTCGTTGTATTGCAATGCTGATACGTTGTGCTAATTTTAGCTTAGTTATTAATTTCTACTCATACACTTTAATCTTACAACTGTAATGATATTAGGGCGAAAATACTTTATGCTTACATTTTAACCACTGCGTTACGCGTATGCTGCGTGCATGTGTAGTTCTTGTTGTTCTTAATATTTTATGTAGCAATAACTAAAGAAATAATTTTATCTTAAATATACAAAAAGTTCCATAGCGTTACTATTTTTAGGCAATAAAAACTTGGCATCTAAAAGTGTCTTTGCTCATTTATGAAGTGATAATTATTCCCGTGTTTTGTTTTAAATGGAGACGGCATCGCTATCGTCTTTTAGCATAAAAATAAGTTTTAATTGTGTTATGTATATATTTCTGCAGATTTAATAACGCTTTAATAAAACTTGCCATGTTACTCTAGTCTAATTTCATTTTTCTAATTTCACATATAAATAACGGTAAGAGCGTGAAAACCAAAATAAAAATATCATAAAGGATATTTTCTTCGGTTCGGTATTGTACGACTACCTGCTTAGTTAAGAAAGACGGAAACTTTATTGAAATATGTTACACTTACGCCTGTGTGTTTCTAAGTAATTTTGCAGTGGAAATCCGACTAGTACTAATGCTAGCTCGTGATATAATAATATAATACATATATTAAAAAAATATTGTTTATATTATAATAATCTTAGTGCCAAGGTATAATGATGTATGTGTTCACAAATAAAAAAAGTGTTATTTTTATTTCTCACAAAATAACACTGCACACAAGTATCTGTGTGTAGTAATAGTCATTTAGACACGGCTCGTGGGAGTCTAGGGTCCGCTTGGCAACTAATCCCAGGATTTGGCGTAGACACTAGTTTTATGAAAGCGACTGCCATCTGACCATTTAGTAAAATGTATATTAAAGATTTAAGGTACATTCTTAGGTAATAACCAATGTTATGTTATGCCTAATCGTTATTTGTGTAGAATTGTAATGGCAAGAAAAATGTTAATAAAATAGTGTTCTGTGAACACGAGTAATTTCCTGGGAATAGCTGAATGTGAATTAGTTTTAAGACGAATGTATTTAATCTGTATAATAATTTCTTCAATCTCGCTTTCGTTAAGATATGAATTACCAGCCATATTGTTAATTTCTCGAGCAATCAGAAAATAATGTAGAATCGCATCCCAGCGGTATTGTGGCCATCCTGGCCCGGTACCGCGAACATCGAAGTTCGTATATTTCGGGCATCTGTCTCTTTTACTCCAATTAAGGCGTCATGAGAGTGACAGAGACAATCGTCCGAAATTTACGAATATCGTGTTTCGCGGTAGCGCCGCTGTTTGCTGAGCGCTTCACGGCGACTTGTAGAAACAACGACATCGCAAACACCGAAAACTTTTACCCAAGACTTAATTAAACCACGCCATATTAACCCTTGTTCCTTAATATTAAGGGTGACTATTGATTGTTGAATTGCGTTACGGCTCGATGGTGTCCCTTAAAAATACACTTTATTTCCGCTTAATTTAGTTCGTCAGTTTGTTTATGTAATTATGGTAAGACAGGTGACAAGAAAGCTCACTGAGGTAAAAAGTAAAAATATACCTGCAACCTATAGAAGAAATATTTATATACATATGTATCAAGGCGAGAAACCCAGCTTTAAAAACGTTAATGGCCATGACGAATGTAATACTATTTCGCACTTTCTTTTAGTGTTTACCGATTATTTATTGATTCATCATTTTTTTATAATTAACAAGTCGTCTTTTCTTAGTCGGTTAACACTTCCCATATCACGTGTGAAATGTTATGTTATTCTCTTAACAAAAAACACATCTCGATAAAACTGTAAATACAAGTATTAAGGCTTTTCATTAAGTGCAACTAGTCATTTTTAAAACTAGATAATTTAACAGTAAAGTACCAGCCGAATTATGTGGAAGTTATCGTGAAAACAATACCCATTCATACTAGATGTCACGTGAATGTCAATTTATTTTTCTTAATAAGATTGACAAACAAGGTTTGCTTACCATTGTTATTGACAATTCTTCAGATGACATTTAGTTTTGATCTTAACAGATCTTAAAAATGTAAATATTGTATACCGGATGCTTCACAATTAAAATGGTATTATCATTATCTGAAGTAAAAAAATAATACGAGCTTGCAATTCAATAATATATCTACTAAAACCTTGCTTACTTACATTTTTACGGTTTAAAGCGTGGCCTCTCGTCTTGATACATTCTGTATATAGATGAAAAAAATGTCGTTATGTCGAAGGCATTTTCATAGCGTCTTTTTTACCCAATACCTACATGTTCAGCTTTGCCGACGCATCCGTAAGCAGAGTACATGGCGACCATCATTAATTGGCGCCCGCCGCAGGCCGATTCAGTATTGGTCGAGGGAAACAGGGACAAATGTATCTTGTTTTAGCTATTACGGGTTCTAAATGTGTTTCTCAATAAATCTCCGAATGTAATTGTTAATAGGTTATTACATATTTTTATTTTTCTTCTCCCGCGGGTGTCGTATAGGGTGACAAAGGTAAAGGGTGCGCTTTTACATACATAACTTTTTAAGTCTCCTATTATCGGAAGTCCGAAAATGTTTCTCATGCAATGGTGTAAAATGTTACATGATAATGATTACTCTTCATAAACATATTACTTTTCGCACAGATATTGCTTAAAGCTTATATACAAACTACGATATGGAACACTACGCAGACTAGATTTTTTAAAGAAATACTGAGGTATGTTGATTTCAAAAGTACGAAGCTATACTTGAGTAAACCGGCAGTGCAAAGAAATACAATGCAGTTTATACTTTTGCAAGCACTCAATTTAGATTTACCTACATGAAATGTTTTTTTTTTTATATGCAATCTTTATTTTAATAATAAGTTGGAATAATGCTTATGATGAATGAATGTGTCATGGGCACTCATTCAAGTTGAATTTGTGTCACTATTGAAAAAAAAACCCACATATTTACAACTTTATTTGTGTACTAGGAGTACATCCCAATATTGTAAATATTGTAACTAAAGATTTTTTAAATATATTATTTCGTATAAAAGTCATAAAAGCAAAAAAATCATGGATCAGGTCACCGGATTATAAACACATTCGCGGTCAATTGTCAACATAATACTTAGCTTTCCGTCCTCAAACAAAACCTTTTAACCCCAGTAAACCGAAATTAGACCTTTCGTAGTTAAACTTAGGATTCAAAATGCAGTACCGTGGTTAATTCTTCGGTTCCGGGCACATCACGTAGTTGCTGGTTAAACAATACGTGTTTTGGGATAACTGCGAGTGGGATAAGCTCTTCCTTCCATTATTTATTTGTGAAAACAACCCGCTATAGAGATAGCTACCCTGGAGGTAAGAAGTGACCAGTTGTTAAGTTGACCTTTTTCAAATTCATAGGTTCGTATGGAAGAAATGTATGAAAATTACAATGCTTGTTTTAAACACAAAACTATCGTGAGATGGAAACATATTAATTGTATAAAAGCGGGTAACTTATAAAACGTGAGTTACCCGCTTTTATACAATTAATATGTTACAATGCTTGTGTTGAACAATTAATTAGTAACACAACACTATGTATGTAAGCTTGCTAAAACCATTTATTATTTATTAAAATTCTTGCGCTTTTTAAAATGTATATTTGAAATATTTTTTTTAATACAATGACGGTGGCAAACAAGCTTACGGCTCGCCTGATGGTAAGCAGCGCATTAGCATTAGATTTACATGCGCATTGCTTACCCTAAAGTTACTGGAGCTCTGGGAACCTGACTCACCATCAGGAACACAACACTTGATTTCCTGATGGTGAGTAAGGTTCCCAGATTTAATTAAGTACTTTCATTAAGTATAAGAAATCGAGAGATGGTTTAACCAGGGGTCACAGAGAACTACCTATAGAGTCGCAATGTTGTTCATTTTGTTCGCGATACAAGCTGCCAACACAAGAGGTGAAACGTGAGGGGCGGGAGGGCGTTAACGTCGCTGCGATAGGTTGTCTCAAGGACGACGCGCGGCCGCTTGAGCGTGTAGTGATGGGACATGTTTTTTACCGGAAGCCTAACCGGTAGTCATTTATGTTTGGAAAACAAAAGTAACTATAAATATAACTCAGTAGGTATAGTAATATTATTTTAACTTACTTCAAAAGTATAGGTTAAAATACTAAGGGTGTAATAATCTAAAAATTAAATGTGTATGACAGTAATAAGAGCTCCAGAAAAGAGTACAAATTACGATGCGAAATGGTACAATTTTTTTGACCTAAATATCGATTATAATATTATGTACGAGAGTGGTTTGTTTGTTCATAAACCACTCTCGTACATATCATAATGTGGGTTGGAATAACTTCTATAATTAACAGCCTATTAATTTAATTAATTAATTAGCTATTAATTAAATTGTTATTGTATGTAAATAGTGCATTACTGCAAATACTAGTTATCCTGGATGAGTATCAGTTAGGCGACCGGACTGAAGGTGAGGAACGAGGCCAGAATATCATTTGCTGTCTAAACAGTCCCTAATTCAAAAATAGGACAAATTGTATGAATGGAATCTTGCAAATATATTAAAGTTAATACGTTATTTGTATTTTTATAAAAATACAAGGGTTTCAAATAAAATACATATTTAATCACTAGAGATACATTATTCGTATGTTGTTTGTGTAGAGTGTAGACCATAGCTGTGCCCCCTAAGGATTCTCTGTAGACCACCTCGGCCACCATGGACTCCCGTGTTCTTCGGGCGCTGGCCGCTTGTCCCGCCATGCTACGTTAAGTTAAACTATATTCTCAGAAGGGCGCTTGTCAGCGCGAACATCCCCGCCACTCTGGTACACCAGATTGTGCGGGGTCAGATGTCGTTAATACCCGTTGTTGGAGAATGGGTCGCGCACTGGTGTGCTATTCTATGACACTAGACCCAAGGACTCACCAAGTGGATTCTAAAAAGCCCCCATAACATACCTCTATCTCAAACCAGCTATGAGTGCCCTGGGACTTCCTCGAAGTTCATCATCAGGCCCATTCTATGATACTGGACACAAGTACTTACGAACTGGATTCCAAAAAGCCCCCATAACATACCTCTATCTCAAACCAACTATGAGTGCCCTGGGACTTCTTCGAAGTTCATCATCAGGCCCATTCTATGACACTGGACCCAAGTACTCACCAAGTGGATTCTAAAAAGCCCCCATAACATACCTCTATCTCAAACCAGCTATGAGTGCCCTGGGACTTCTTCGAAGTTCATCATCAGGCTCATTCTATGACACTGGACCCAAGGACTCACCAAGTGGATTCTAAAAGCCCCCATAACATACCTCTATCTCAAACCAGCTATGAGTGCCCTGGGACTTCTTCGAAGTTCATCATCAGGCCAATTCTATGACACTGGACCCAAGTACTCACCAAGTGGATTCTAAAAGCCCCCATAACATACCTTTATCTCAAACCAGCTATGAGTGCCCTGGGACTTGTTCGAAGTTCATCATCAGGCCAATTCTATGACACTGGACCCAAGTACTCACCAAGTGGATTCTAAAAAGCCCCCATAACATACCTCTATCTCACTCCAGCTATGAATGCCCTGGGACTTCTTCGAAGTTCATCATCAGACCCATTCAATGACTCTGGACCCCAAGGACTCACCAACCCCCTCTAGTCCACTACATAACTCTACATAAAACTAAGTATGCGTACATACATATTCTACTACTACTAGTTAGTATTAAATATAATATACTATATAAACTACTGAAATATAAATATATACTCGTATATATATATATATATATATATATTTAGTACGTATCCCTGATTTCTATTATATTTTGTAAATTCGGTACACCTTCGGTAATCCTAAGCACACGATTACGGTTAATACGGTAACGACATCAGCACATCACTAGAGCTACACGTGGCTTCGTAAGACAGGAATAGCACACTGTATTTACAATATGATAAAAAGAGACGAACAAACTATCTACTTCTGTAAGCGACCAGTATAAATGAACTCCGCTAGGAACAAATAATTTTTCAATAATATAATCATTTTGACTTATCTGTGGAATGTTATACCATCTTTCTTGTAATTTGATGTATAAGAATTTTTACCACACCATCTTACAGTACAATGACACATGATGTCAACGTTTTTATTATAATTATCTATTTTTTAGTGTAGTGACAATGTGCACTGCGCGCAGGTCAGATACTTGGACGCAACTGAACGGCACTGCGCGCGACCGGGAATTATATAAGCCTTGTATGCCATACGGACTGACGATCGTCAGTGCCCTGCAATACTTGTCTATAGGTTTACTGGTCTGTGCCAGGGGTACAATGTAGCCAACTCTCCCCTACTGCTAAGAGTTCTTAGTACCTAGTTACGACAAGGAAGTGCTCGGTGTATTGCATTTGGAACACGAGTTTAAAATCGTATCCACAGTTTGATTAGAGATTTTCTCACTTAAAGCATTCTTACAATAGTAGGTACTTTGACTCAAAAAGGAATGGGTATGATTATTCTCTTTTACTTCTACTGGGCGTCTGCCTATGCTGCGATTTCCGGTACGTGGCGGCCACACCTTTGGATTGTATACAATGTGCCCACGGCCACTTAAGTTTAACGATTCGGAAGGCTATATCGGTTACTTTGGTTCCGCTGCGAACGATACCATTTCTGATGCGATCCCGCATCGCCCTTTGGATGACTTCCAGTCTTCATAGGGCCTACGCTAGCTGACGCGGACGTCCGCCGCGTACCCATATAAAAGTCGCCCGCCGCCCGCCTCGCGGATTAAAATTTGTACGGGCACGCGGCGGGCGTCCGCGTCAGCTAGCGTAGGCCCTTAAGAGGCCCAAAGTAAACCACCACCACAGCTCCACTGGATGCGGGCGGCCCAAAACCGGTCATTGTGGGGAGACATATTATGTCTAGAAATGGATATTCTTCGGCTGATATGATGATGACAACTGCTACTCACTAATTTGGTTTGTTAGTTTATAACAGTGAAAGCTAGCTCGTATGAAAGTCCACAGACCGAATAGCTAACAGGAACAATCACTGCGCCGTGCGCAACCTATTTACCTATTAACGGCAAATAGACTCGCGAATCATGCAGCTGTCTCTATGCAGTCAATCTGTTTGCATTGGGAAAACCGCTATGACTAGGTAACATACTGTGAAGGTAATATGAGGACGTATATATAAGTGTTTAGTAGCTGTCCCCAGTATACCTATTGGTGGTCAGTGTGGTTTAATGTATCCATCACAGACAATATATGATTTCCCTAACACCTGAAAATTATGATTCGAAAGAATTTTGCGTCCCGAATACCTGCTGCAATATATTATTCGATGATAGCTTTATTTCATAATTGATTTTTGTAATATATAATATACCTAATCGAAATACATTTATTTACAGAACTTACAATCGTATTTAGTTTGATGATGTAAATGGTCCCTACGGTGAAAAACCTAAAGTCATGAGGACTCCATGGAAAATGTTTTTTTATTTGTAAATATAAATGATTACAGGTATAAATGCTTACAAAATCCTTAAGTATAAAAGGTAGAGGGTATTGAATAAATATTTATAATAGACATGCTTTATTCAAGGAAATTACATATGAGTAGGTATTTTAATAGGAAACTTAAATAGAATTAAATACTAAAACTATAAATAACTAAAAACTAAACTTATACTTAAATACCTATCTAAAATAAGGGTTCCCCCCGCGCCATTGTGCCGTAAACGCTGGTAGCATTAAATTTCCTAGCTGTATCGCAATGCTTATGCGTTTATAATTAGTATATAATTCAGCCATTTGTATTATAGCATGACGTCACACTTTAAGATGTGCAACCATACATCATCATGATAATAACAAATCGTTATGACAGTTAGGCCTATATTTCACCGGGACACCCAGTCAGGCGCAACGAATCGCCCGCCACCAACAAATTGTAAGCAGCTATATAGGCCAGTAAAAATCGACAATAAATTAACAAAGCATGATGTATCTCTGATTTTTTAGTATGCTCTTTGGACCGATTAGGACTATATATACACAAGTTTGCAATTCGCAAAAAGTTGTGGAATTTTTTTTATACACAAAAAACCGCAAAAATTTGAGGCCTTTTTTAGATTCTGCTGTGTGTCTCCTAATCCATGCATTTCTTGTCAAAAGCTTCTATAAAGGATTTGAAGAACATTAAATTTGTGATAAGTAAAGCCTAATTGGACCTCTATACGTCAATTGATTACGGAAATATGACCCTTTGAAAATGGGTAACTTTTTGCCCAAGTCGATAATTTAAGTATTATACCATTTTTGAACCCAAATTTTGTAAAAATTCTTACACCTACGGAAAATTTTTTTATTACAATTTATAGGCAATTTATTGAACTTTAAATTAAATGTAGAAGAGGGTCTGTAACCCTAGTAGTTCCCTCAATATTTCAGAAAAACCCAAGACGGAATCGCGTTTGTCTAGGTATGTTCCATGAACTTTCCTATTTTTAGTGTTTTGCATTAGTATTTTTTTTATACAAAGACGGTGGCAAACAACCATACGACCCGCCTGATGGTATGCAGTTACCGTAGCCTATGGACGCCTGCAGCTCCAGAGGATTCACATGCGCGTTGTCTACCCTGCAATGAAACAGTGAACAGTGATCATATGTACTTACTTTCTCAATCAATCAGTCAATCAAATTAGACACATATGTAGAGTCGAATACCTACTCTGTCAGATACGAAGATATGGTATTTTAAAAACACGAATGCTGGAAATCAACCATCGTGGACGAGTACGCGAGTTTAAAAAGTAGACCTCGTGGGCCGTGGGTCATCATTTTCGTTGCTCTATTCAATAGATAGATCTCCAATTGGCGGGTCGTCAGAGTTGGAGTTGGTCATGATCATGAAGTCCTCTCGAATGATGGAAATGGCAGCATTCCGGTAAGTTTCTCTAGAAGCTCTTGCATTTGCAAGAGAGGAGTCCTAATTTTTTCAGTATTTTTGTTTCTATAGTTTGTTTTAATCAAAATATATATTAACATAAATCTAAAACTTCGAGCGCGCCGTGCCAAGGGTTAGCGCTTTCTGAATCTGAGCCTTGATCCTTTACACAACCTTGAAGCGAGTCTCAAGATGTCGGTCGAGAAACTTCGGTATGAGATCGTTCGCTGAAACAACTATCAAAACAATGATCGCAGTATCAACTTCCCATATGCCGGTTCCATCGTCAGCCAAGTTTATTTACCTGCTGGACTTTTTTGCCTACACGAGGGTCTCCTCACACGGGGTGGTGATGTTAATGAGCATTGCTCGGCGTAGCGATCGATCATCAGCACCGATATATACGAGTATGTATGCTTATTGGCTCAAATATTAGTCCTGTCCGCGATAACAACAGAGCAGAGACTGGAACTGGCGCAGGCGAGGGTGGTACATGAAGTATGCCACCTTGCCGTCCAGATGAGCGGTCTAATCTTATGAACAACCTGCTAGTGTATAATCCTGACTGGGACTTTATCTGTTCAAAGTACTCGCTGTTAGCAAGAACGATGAGAACCACCGGAAATAATATACCTGACTCTTATTGCAACAATGGTGTTCCGAACACATGATAGAAGTCTGCGAAGCCGATGCTAATGACACGAAAATATACGGGGTACACTAAGCGCATGCTGTCCGTGTCGTACAGAAAGATACAACACTCGCACACGGTGAAAATCACTATTGAGATTTAATGGAATCTAAAATGTACTAAGGCTAATTGTTGAAAAAGACCTTTCTTATTCTTGTTCTGTAATGTTTTAGTACTTTATTATTATAAAGGTATAGTACTATTAGGTAGCTGAGGTAGGTAGGTATATTATATTCAATGTATAGAAGCAGGTAACTCACGTTTTATATAGTTAATAAAAACTAATAGAATGTTGCTTGTAAGTTTATAATATAAAACGTGAGATCTCACGATAGTTTTGAGGTAGGTATATTATTTTACATTAGTTTTCACATACGTCTATATCCAGACACCAAAAAAATGTGTCATTTTTATTTTATTATACATTTTATTCTTTTGTTAAATAAGTTTTACGTATCCTAAAATTGGGCCTATAGGTATCTAAGTTTTAAACATACTTAACATTTGCTAACTAGGAAACCAATTTAATCTGATATTACGTATTACTTTACTTGTACTATAGTTATTATATCTTCCTCAGTTACACACTATTCATAATTCCCCAGGGAATAATGAAGGCTATTGTTTTTTAATATATATGCATAGTATAACAACTTAACAAGTAACGTTTATGAAAAAATGATCCATTGGTACATATTTGTTAAATGCGGATTTTACCTCGCTTGGGTTTTTTTGAAATTATGAGAGAACTACGAAGCCTACAGAGCCCGATCTACATTTATTTTAAAGCTAATTAAATTGCCTATAAATCGTACCACTAAGTTGTACTCGTTGGATCAGTAGTGTCGATGCAATTTTAGCCCACAAAAAGGCTATAACTAAAATTTACATATTTTTTTTAAAATGGCCTATTTTCAAAATGTTGCCACTCCGTGACCAATAGCGCTATTGATGTCTAATTAGCTTTAATTTATCACAAATTTAATGTTCTTTAAAACGTATACAGGAACTTTGAACAAAAAATGCATGGATTAGGAGACATAGAGAATAATCTATAAAAAAAACTTGAAAATTTCGTGTTTTTTTGTGAATATTTTTTTTCCACAACTTTTTGTGAATTGCAAACTTGCTTGTACATAGCCCTAATGGGTCCTAATAACATACTAAAAATTCAGAGATACATCATGCTTTGCGAATTTAGCTATTTTTTGTGTCGATTTTGACTGGCCTAATATGAAGGGTATCTCACCTGGTGTCCACTTGGTTGCGCAAAGCTGTATACAATTTTGCGACTGGTTACACCGCCTTGGTGTCCCCGTGAAATATAGACCGATAATTAAGGCAGGTAGGTGATTTGACTAGGCAAGAAAGTATGCAAATAAATCACAGCATTCGTAGCTCCTTGTTGTAAGGCCCCGTATTATTTTTATAAGGGCCGAGAGCTTTTCACACGTTCTAATTTATGGAGACCCTCCGAGAGGACCACGAGAAAAACGATCCGGCGTTAATAATGAAAACGTTATTTTATTAACACTTGATTGTACATTCTGAACTCGTTAGAATTCTAAATTCGACAAGTTCGCAGTTTTTAATTTTACTTTTCAAAGTCTACTTGCCTGAAATAAAACATAAAATGTTCTAAGCTACATTTTTGTACATAAATTTTTATCCATTTACTAATATTATTATTATTAGATACTAGATTCTGCTGCGACTTCGTTTGCGTGAGACTCCACGGGGTCAGGCGTTTCTTTCGTGATTGACTAACAAACATATAAACATCATCACAAACTTTTCAAAAAAATGCTAGTTAAAGTTAATTATTACAATAACTGTACCATACCTCTACCTTAAATAAAAAAGACCATCAAGGCAACAATGCCTCCGCAAATAAATCCTTCCGCATATACCTATAGCGGAGGGTCTGGTTGACGTCAACTGGTGACCGAAGATCTGCCTGCCTGAAAACCTGGGAACATCACACTGGAAAATTTTGCGGTTTCCAAAACTTCCAAACCTAATAGAGAGGGGCGCTTCAGACCAGAAAGTCTCACTAACCCGAACCCTTATAATATACAATTTTTTATTTAATCATCTATAGGCGACGACCTATACCTATTAATGTTTCAAAAGAGGCAGCAACGGAACACATATGTTTATTTATTTATGATATTAGTAGGATATACAAACAATGCGTCTTCTGGTCTGACCGAAAGCATTTCGTCACAAATTATTCATCACAAATTAGTACAAAAGGCGGGCTTAATGCCGTAAGGCATTCTCTACCAGTCAACCTTAAGGCAAAAACAGAGAATTATAGTTGGTGCGTGAAACAGAATGTCCAAATAAAAGAGCGTTTGAATAAATACAGAATATTATGGATACAATAATAGTATAAATATATATTACTATTATATTTATAAAAGATTAATATATAATTCCCTAGAGATTTCATGTGAATAAATCACTAAGGCACAATAAAAAGATGTTCAAACCAAATTTAACTAATTACGGAGTTAACCAATAGCGGCAATAATGTAAATTGACTTTTAATCTCCCGGACCTCCGATTTTGTGTATGAAAGTTTGAGCTTCGGAGAACTAGTGAATCGACTGCGAACTTATGAAAAGCTGAGCAATAACAAAAATTAAGGTTGTTATTGTCGCGATTTTACCATGTAGTCCAGACAGACGGGCTGACGGATTTATTTACGGCAGCTAATGTCACTGTTTTTCAATGTTATTTGCAAGAGATTTATGACTTAAGTACTCTTTAATATCAAAACTTAGTTGTTTGCTTTTCCTCGTATCTAAAAACTTTATAGCAAAAGCGTTATGAGCTTATGAGCTTTTGAGTTTTGCATGAAATTTTACATGAAATGGAACCTTGAACTTGTGTTTTGTTAATGTTTGATTAAATTCCACACAAAAAAAAAATTCTGTGGTTGATTACATTATTACAATTCATACAATGTCTGTGGTTTACAATGACTAGATGCATAGGCAAAAAGAAGCTTTATCTCGTTTTTTTTATATAATTTTTTGCATGTAATAATTGATAATAGGATATAATGACTTTAATGAGGCGTGAAAGCGCCACATCATTTTTTTTTTATGACATAGGCGGCAAACGAGCAGACGGATTGCCTGGTGGTAAGCAAATACCGTCGCCCGTGGGCACACGTAACACCAGGGGAGTTACAAGCGCGTTGGAGCTCTGGGAACCTTACTCGCCATCAGGCACACAACACTACATACCTGAAAGGTGGCAGTGCTATTATGGCTGTGGTCTTCTGTAAGGAGGAGGTACTTCCCCAGTTAGGCTGCCCCAGATTCAAGCGTGATGGTCAACGCTGTGCCCTACCGCCCTACCTCTCATTGTTGGACGTAGTTTAAGGACATACCCGGGTCCAACATCTAATTTTATTGTTTATTGGCAATTTCTGCGATCTTGGAAGGTAGGAAGGTTGACCGTACCAATACCCATACCAATAACAATGTCCAATATCTGTCTTTATAATCCGATTCACCTTAATAATTATACAGACAGTACAATCAGTACATAGTTATAAGTAGTCTTCTCTAAATAATCTTCAATTGAAATTAACGGAAATAAAACAAGTATATAGAAAAAAATCCAGTTATTCGAGCCCTCTGTTTTTAATAAATAAAATATTTACAATATGCAGGAAACGTTAATTAAGAACGCAAACACGGCGATGGCAATGATTTATTCGGGCCCGAATTGAATCGGTTGATAAACTGCCCACGTCCAGCGTATTGCATAAATATATAATATTTGCCATTGTGATTTCCAAAGGGAAAAGTGAGATTCAGTAACTTGTCTGCTGCGTACATAAGGAGAAAATATACACATGAAATATCTATTATGTAGTATTTCAGACAACGCAAAGTCAAAACCCATTAGGAGGTAGAATGTTGATGAAACATATTGTATTTTCGTTACATTAATGCTGTGGTACCAATATAAGAGATAAGATAGTTTATTTTTCTACTGTCATATCGAGTAATATTCGGCTTCTTAAACGTGAGTTACCCGCTTCTTACAATTAATATGTTTGACTCTCACTATAGTGTTGTGTTTAAAACAACAGGTATTCAGTAGTAATCCCGACTCGGGATTGCCAATTCCCGAGTAAATAAAAAAAAAATTAAAACTATAATAACGCCATGTTTGTGATGGTGACGTTAATTAAAATAACATATTAATATACAGAAAACAAAAACCTTTATTCTTTAATATTATTAGCTAAATCATCATCAGTCAAAGTCATTTGTACCGGTTTTTATAAAGCAAGACTCACAGATTATAGGAAAATAAGCGTGATGCTGTCAAGGGATTATTGTTTATACATACAGGGTGATTACGTGGTCGCGGAGCAAGAGAACAAGTTATGTCACAAAATTCATAGGTGAAGCTAGATAGATGTGAATTATTAATTATTTATCATCGAAAATCATAACAATGTTTTAGATGGTAAGTAGAAAAAAAAATGCTTACAATTTGGTCACCCTACTCCATGTGACGTCTTGTTGTTCCCATGCTGCATATGTTAAAAGGCATAGGGTGACCATGATTTGGTTAGGTTAAGATTATTTCAATTGAAAAATAAGAAAAAATGATAAAAGTTGTTTTATCAAATACTACCATAAGGATTGAACAGTTACTGAGTTAGAAAATATAGTTCTGGATAATAAATTAATCTGTAGATAGATTAGTGCCAAATCTAGAGAGATCGCAGAGCCTACTCCATATTTAAAAAAAAACATATGTCATACTCCTGTTACAACCATAAAGTTGCAAATGATCGAAATTTGAATGTCTTCAGTATCAACAAGGATCAATAGGATAAATTTAGTTTTATCTGTTTTTTATGGCGGTGTAAAAAGGCGCAAAACGATAAACGTCAACTTATAAAGTGCTACTACTAAAACTACGACTGCAGGCCGAAGAAGTTAACTTTTTTTTAAATTAAATTGTCTACTTTCATCGTTACATAATATGTAGTGAAAAACGGTATATCGTCGCAACTTTAACTCGTCACTCATACTGGCAATCAAAAGAAAAATGACGTAACTATGTATAGGATGAGTACAGATTTACTGCGTTTCAACTTGTAGCCATACCCGGTTTAGACGGTATTTCCCCTCAACACTTAAAAGACCTTACTGCACATAGCGTTGGTGATGCTGGTTCAAAATTAATTATTTCCATAAATAAAATAATAAATCTAATGTTGAGTGGGGGTATAAATCCAGACATTGTATCCATTTTATATGGAGCTAATCTAATTGCTCTCACTAAAAAAGATGGCGGTGTGAGACCGATAGCTGTTGGCACGACTTTAAGACGATTAGCATCTAAAATAGCAGTTCGGCATATAATTTCAAAATTACAGCGAAAGTTTGAACCTGTTCAATTAGGCTTCGGAACAAGAGGTGGATGCGAAGCGGCAGTTCATGCTCTCCGCACTTTCCTCAGCAACGACGAATGCCAAGTTTTGATAAAAATTGATGTTAAAAATGCCTTTAATTCGGTAAACAGAGACACCTTGCTGGCTGAAATTAGAAGTCATATCCCAGAACTTTATAATTATTTATTACATTGTTATGCCGATCCCACTAAATTAATGTACCGCAACCATGAGCTCTCCTCGGAAGTGGGATGCCAGCAAGGTGATCCCCTCGGGCCGGCGATTTTTAGTTTAGCAATAAATCCCATAATCCAAAATCTAACTTCCAAATTGAATGTGTGGTATTTAGACGACGGCACCCTAGGAGGAAACATAGACACAGTACTTTCTGACCTCTCCACCCTAAAATCCAAATTTGAATCTATTGGTCTTGGCTTAAATTATAACAAATGTGAAATCTACATTCACGATAGATCCGTGAACCCTGTAGATATTAATAATAAATTTAATTTATTGACACCTAATATTAAATTTGTTACCAAAGAGACCCTTACCCTCCTAGGGACACCAATATTTGATGATTTTTTTCCTGAATTTATTAACAATACTATAGCAAAATTCCAAAATTGTGCCGATCGTCTACTAGAAATTAGCCCTCACTCGGCCTTTTTTATTCTTAAATTCTGTCTTTTTGTCCCAAAATTGACCTACATGCTTCGGTGTAGCCCCTTCTGGAAACATCAAAATTTACTGACTCCCGTCGATTCACTTGTTCGAACCCACCTTGAACTTATTCTAAATTTAAAGCTCACCGATCAGTCTTGGCTTCAAGCATCTCTCCCCGTCCGTTACGGCGGGCTTGGAGTGCGCAAAATTTCAAGTGTTGCCCTTCCGGCATTTTTATCATCTATCCACAGCTCTGGTGATCTCATAGGAAAAATCCTAAAGGCCTCGCCCATGAACTATGAGATCTCAGGCCTGGATGCTGCTAAAAATGCCTGGTTGTCTGCCTGCCCGGGGCAAAATTTTCCTTGTAACCCAAAATCACAGAGGGGTTGGGATGACATCTTTTCTAAATTAACCTACACTTCTCTTTGCAACAACTGCCATTCAGGTACAGATCGCGCTCGGCTTTTGGCTGCAGGCTGTAAAGAGTCTGGTCATTGGCTGAGTGCTTACCCGTCGCCTAACACAGGTATGCATTTAGATGCCAACGTACTCCGTTTGGCGGTCGGGCTTCGTTTGGGAGTTCAATTATGCGCGCCGCATGTATGTCACTGTGGCAGTAGCGTCGACCGGCTGGGGCACCATGGTTTATCGTGCCAACGTAGTGCGGGCCGCTTTTCTCGTCACGCCGCCCTGAACGACATAATCCGCCGGTCTCTTGCCACCGTCAACGTTCCGGCAATACTGGAGCCTACCGGTATAGTCAGAGACGATGGCAAGAGACCTGACGGGATGTCGTTAATACCGTGGAAGATGGGACGAGTCCTCGTGTGGGACGCTACATGCGTGGATACGCTGGCGCCTTCCCATCTCCACGGTACTGTAGACAAGGCCGGCGCGGCGGCAGAGGCGGCCGAGGTCCGCAAATCCCGGAAGTACAGGAGTCTCGATTCCAACTACAATTTTGTTGCCTTTGGAGTCGAGACTCTTGGTCCGTGGGGCCCAGCAGCTAAGGGTCTTTTTAAAGAGTTGGCTAAGCGGCTGGTCGACGCTACCGGAGATAAAAGAGCTGGCAGCTTCTTCGCCCAACGCCTAAGCGTTGCGATACAGCGAGGGAATGCTGCCAGCATTCTTGGAACCATGCCACAGGGGCCTACCTTAAATTTAGAGTTTTAGTTATTATTTTTTAATGTAGTTTATTTTATTATTAAGTTATTTATAACCTAGTATAGTTTATCGTTATTTTTCATTATTTCTTCTATGTACATATTATTTTCAATTTAGGCACATTACATGCACTTATGAACGTAAAAAAAAAATCTACAGCGGTTCAAACCTTACACCTCTGACCCGAGAAGATAGTGGCAAGAAACTACGGCGGGACTTATTTTTTCAATACATCCAGGCCATACATCAAATCTTAAAGTACTTACATAATTCTGCGTAGTCCGATAAGAAAACATATCAAACAGTTTATTACAAGATATGAAAATACTAAAATATAAAAGTAAAAATAATAATGTATAAACAAATTCGACTTCACAAAATAGACATACTTTAATATGCTTTCTTATCTGAACTGTGTCATTTACATGATCTGGCACTGGCAGTACATACAATTGTTTAATGAATTGCTAGGCGGTTTAGTTAGTTTCTGATTTGGGCCATGCATGTTTGTCTGTCAAATAATCCTCTACTCTTTTATAGCCAATAGTAAGGTAGGGTCACTTGGAAGGTAGTAATTATACTACATCCAAATTTTAAAAAGGGAGCTCGTAGTTAATCCAGCAAACAACTGAAAGGAACTAGTACCTCTAACGTGGTTAAGGATGACCTAAGTCACACCGTAACGAGCGCGTGACGGAAGTCAACTGTGCTCTTAAAGCTTTTTCCTAATTTCCCTACTTGTAAATCAGGCGATGAGGTAATCCTTCAGATTATCGTTTGTTTCGGTGTAACCAGCGGTTGATAAGACAATTGTAAGAATGATCGACGCATTAATTTTATTTAAAAGCCATATTTTAAAAGAAGAATCCAACAAAATCAGCATTGCGGATGTAGTTCATAGATTAGGTATTAAGTTGTATAAACCCAATTTGTCAATATTTAAATTTAGTTGTTGGAAATATACCTCACACAGACCTTTTTCATAGTACTAGTGAAAGAAAAAAACAATATGATTCTCTTGCCTTATCTCCAATGAAACAACCTGACCTGTATAAGTTACAAGTTTCAGGTAATTTTTATTTAAATATCAGTTCAGTTCAACTACCTCATCAGGTTATTTATGTCATTGTTTATAGTGACAAATCTATATATAATACTTTCTTTTTAGAGATGTGCCGACTAGTCGGGAAAGCCGACTATCCGGCCACATTTATGGTCGGCGACTAGTCGGCAAAATAAGCCGAATAGTAGGCTGCGTCGTTCTTAAAAAAATAATAAATAATTATAGTAGATTGTTTGACAAGGGGCTAAAGTAGGTCACTTCGTTCGGGAAAATTGTTCGAGGGGTAATATGGCGTTTAGACCCAAGTTATACATACTAGTTTTCACTTCGATTGCGAGAAAATAATTAAATAGATTAAAATTATTCACCCGCAATGAATTCTGAGTCAAAAATGTTTAATTTGGCAGTCTATGTCAGTCCTGTATTTTTTTCACTGTTTTGATACAGATAGGTTATATCTACGCCGTGAATAAATGCCATAGACAATGTATAATTTGGGCTTCAAAGAGTTTGCCTACGATTTAAACTTTTTTTTAATGCTTGTGAAGTAGGAACTAAAAAGCACCTAATGCTTTGAGAATTTGATTGCGTTTCCTCATTGGTCGATTTTAATATTGCGGTATATCTGATTGGTTGATACTTTATACAAAGTTTTGTTTAATGATTTCACATTTCTAAACAGTATTCGCACCAAAAAAGAATCTAGAGTTGCAATTAACTTCGATATGTGTCGTGATTGGTGGATTTAATAAGGTGAAGCGTTCTGGTTGGTCAATTTAAAATCATAAATATGTATACATATTTTCCCAAGAGGCTAAATGTACTATTCTAGTCCGCCTTGGCAACCATAATATGACACACTTTTAGAGCATGAGAAGTGAAAAAATAAAAAAACTACCATAATTTAATCAAACTTCTTTATTTTAAATTTAGAATCACAACAAGAGCTACTTATAAGTATGATTTTACAACCTAACCAGGTTAAAACTAGTCAAAACATGAACGCCACCACGTGCCGCAGCGTATCAGGCGACCTGAACGTTCCCGATCACGCCCGAACTTAGGCGAAAATCATAGTCGGCTACGCATATGCGGCATCACTGCGGCATAGTCGGCCAAAACCGTAGTCGGTACATCTCTACTGAGTTTTTTTTTTACAATGACGGTGGCCAACTAGCCTACGGCCTGCCTGATGGTAAGCAGTTCCCGTAGCCTATGGATGTCTGCAACTCCAGAGGATTCACATGCGCGTTGCCTACCCTAATAAATACTTTCAAATACTCAAAATTAACGCACAGAAATTATATACAGTTTACCGCCTTAAAGTGGCCAGTGCGGCGATTATTCAGCTTACTTCGCATAACCGGCCCAGGCACGGAATGGTGTGAACTAAAGCCTTAACTAGTAAATCCCATTCACCTGTCACCTATCCTCTAGGTCGCCTGTCGCTGGCAATCCGCAGCGCGAACTGAGCCCGCGGTTTAAACTTTCCTCTGATTTACACTTGCATTTGTTAGCAACTCGCATCTCATTTGTTATTTCACTTCACTTGTGAAGTTGCAGCTCGTAAATTAGTACCGGAATCCGCAAGCGTTAGTTAGGCTATGTTTTCTTTGATGCCGTACCTTGCGACGTAAAGGTCATTAAGTGAACGTCACTGTCAACAATCAATGTGATATTGTAGTCATCTGCAAATTGCACAACGGAGGTCGCAAAATATAATACACTGGTATACCTACTCATATAGGTGAAAAACTTAACTGGAGGATGTCTAGTTGATGTTCGATGTTGTCCAGAGAATGAATATGGAACTTACGTCTTACTTTGAATATAGAACGCCGACATGCGTATAAATACACATTATATAGGCCACGTGCTTTATAAGACTGCTTTGTAAGTTTTTTATAAATAACCATATTAGCTACGTTATCCATATAATGTGTGAAAATATAGATAATAGGTATATTTGAACCAGGTATGTTACGTAACTTTCGACAGATAATAAAACTTTAAATGGGGGCTTTTTCCTAATATTGTAATAATTTCATACATGGCATTAACATTAAATATAACGTACATTTTTACAATTTGATTTTATTCCAAAAAGTTCAACAAGCAGCTTTTATTTTCCAATATTTAGAATTTTATAATATTCAGATATAATAAATTCAAACGAATGAAACGTATTCGAACTGTATAATAAAATATAAAAAAAAAAAAACTGTATTCAACCTGCTCATTTTCTGTTTTGATTTTTGCAAATACCCGTGGATTTTGCATTTTTATCGCTACAGTGAGAAAAGTTGTTTATTATATCTCTGCGAAATAGTACGTTTCGTTTAGTTTGTTTCTTGTGTTCCAATAACATTTCACACTTGCGAGTACAATACAACTTTGCACCTCTTTTTTAATAAATAACTATACTCGTATTATAGCGGAGCAAGCAAACGGTTTGATTAAATCAAGTTTCTGAATAGAGGAAAATCTATTACAATTCAAAGCATTTCAAGCAATTTATTTCCAAATAATACTTCCTCAGGCGGAGTCCGACCGAGTCCAGCCGTGACGAGGTTGGACGGTGCAAATCTCGAAGTTTCAACTAAAGCTTGGCTAGCGCCATACTATTACGGTGAGGGTACGTTTCCGGTCGAGTCGGACGAGTCTTTGAATCATCGAAGAATAATGTAACATTAATGTAACTCGATCATGCCTAAGATATCTCGTTCTAACACCAGGATAACATGACGTCGATTTCGGTAGTTACAATTATGGCGCTGGAATATACAGTATCTAATGGTCTGATGCAAAACTATAAGGAAGTACCTAGAGGACGCATAAGATATAGATATGTAAGTTTGATGATTCTGGGTATGAACCCTGGCCCGCACCACTGCACTGAGGTTTCTGAAACGTATGTTCTACGAAATATAATTTGACATCTTTCAGTTAGTTTTTAATAAAAAATATATTGCAAAGACGCCGAACCTAATCTCGATTAGGTCTTGTTTTCCCGGTACCAGAATGCCAAAGGTGAATTGTCGCTGTCACTCTTGTAACTCCTTAATTGGAGTAAAAGAGAAAGGTTTGCGGAATTTTCGTCCTCAGGTAAGAGATAAATAAAATAAAATACAAAATTAATATTTCCGGACACAAATCGATCTAGTCCTACGGTAAGCTCAGTAATGCTTGTGTTGTAGGTACTAGACGACGATATATATAATAGATACATATAAATACTAAAATACATAGAAAACTCAGGAACAAATATCTGTGCTCATCACAAATAAATGCCCTGACTGAGAATCGAACCCAGGGCCATCGACTTCATAGGCAGGGTCACTACCCACCAGGCCAGAGCGGTCGTCAAAAAGAAGAAGATAGTGTTAAAGTGGTTTTGTACAGTCAGCTGCAGAGAAATGTACTCCCTCCGTCGTACATGTCATTTTTCTGTTGCTGACCCTAAACCACGCCAAGTTCAGCTTAACTATACATACCTACTTATTAATATCAAAATATTGAATCAGGTTACCTTCAGTAAGAAATACTAAATTTGATTAATGTAAGTAGGTATGTGCCAATCTGTAGGTACCAGGTAGGTACTAACTTAATACATTTCGAGTTCGGACAGAGTAAAAACTTCAAACATTCTCTATTGTTTATTTTTTACCGTTTTCATAACAATTCTTGAAAACTATGCGGAGACTGCCAACTCGCTCGGATCTAGAGAGGATTTTTAGATTGTTTTATACCTTAATAGAACTTTTATTCAAATGGGGTAATTCATTTGCAAAAAGTCAGTCTCTAGCAAAGTTTAAAATAAAACCTTTTTAGGGTTCCGTACCCAAAACGGTGATAACGCGACCCTATTACTAAGACTCTTATATCCGTTTGACACCAGAGAGTATCTCATAAACCGTGAGAGTTAGACAGCTGACATTTTTTGTGTGATAATGAATTCCTGTTGCCGCTATAACAGCAAATACTAGAAACAGAATAAAATAAATATTTATGGGGGTCCACAAACATCATTTCATTTTCGACATTAATAACGGTAACAGGTTTGAGATATTTACAGTCTCAGAATGTTGACTTCGAAAATAAATGAGTTCTAACTAAATCAATTTAAAGAGATTATTATTTTCTATTTTATTTACACAAAGTGTATTATAAAATGATTACATAATAAAAACAAAGATTACAAAACTAAAAAAAAAACTAACCTACGTCCGTCCCCCAAGTCTGTTCCTTGCGGAAGCTACGTACATTCCCCCGCTGAATGGCTATGCCTATTCTTTGGGTCTCGGGTACATTGGAAAAGTCTACTTCTAATATTTTTAAATAATTTGTGAGCGCTCTGGCTCAACAGCCCAAGAGATTAAACAGCAAATGCCGCAATTATGTGTATTTTTTGTTAAATTAGCATATTTGCGACACTTGAGAGACTCAGCTGCTGCAGCCGCCGCACCAGCCTTCAGCGAAGTAGAAGCCAGATAGGACGGCGCCAGGGTATCCGTTTAAAGTATTTTTTTCTATATATTTACTTATTTACAATAATTACTGTATTATAATAACTACGAGCACTTAACTACTACCTACGTTAAATGAGAAAAGGCCCTTAAGGATGCTTGCTGCATTTTCTCGTTGTATCGTAATCCTGATAAATTGTGGGAGGAAGCCGCCAGCTCTTCGGTCACCAGTTATGTCAACCAGAAGACGCTTCGTGATTTCTGCAAAAAGTTTGTGCGCGCTGGGACCCCATGGACCAAGCGTTTCTAGGCCAATAGTAGAAAATGGTACTCAAGTCATTGCCCATGCTCTTACATTTTTTTTTGTTTAAAAATCTCGGCGCTTTCTGCCGCTGCACCCGTTTTTACATTAGTTCGTTGTAGATAGAAAATAATATTAATTAAGGAGGGCTCCCATACAAAAAACGTTATATTTTTACCAAAGGGTTCGCATCATTATCTATTACAGTAAGTCTTGTTTTCGCGCGAAAGTCCGAATTGCGTTTGGCCGGTTTTTACACTACATATTGTTTTATATTATTTAATTTTAAAGGCATGTTACATAAGTAAAACTATAAAGTTTTGCCTGTAACAATTTTGAGCACTATAGCTCTTCTAAATTCTAAGTTAGACGCAAACTTGGCTTGCAATCAGGGGCTATTGTGCTGTCTCTCTATCTTAGTTACCTTCGATGTCTTTTAATAAAAATAAAACAACAATTAGCGGCCAACTATTCTTTTAAAATTGGCACTGTGATAAGAAAACAGGGTAAACAAATATTATGTAAATATAATTAAGTCCGTGATACCTATTCTATTAACATGATAACATGAATGACATGACGCTGATATTTTATTTTATTGGCTTTTTCGACATTCGTATGCACGGCGTATTATTATTTTAGCATATTCGTTGACAAAAAATATCATTCTTTTATCCACTTTCATGTAGCGGCATAGATTTATTTCTGTATGTCGATATTATTAGTTTAGATATAATGTTTTCTGTGTAGTTTGGATCAGGAATGCACTTGTATCTTTCGAGGGGCATGTAAAACAACTTAGGTATAACGCATAACATGTGCACTTCATTGAAAATATAAAAACCAACACGCAATGATACAAACTATTTTCAAATCCATGTAGGTAACTAAAAGTAATGTATTTTTTACAATGACACTTACTTAGGTATTACATTTTATATCCCTTCTTTTACTTTTCAGTTCATTAGGCTGAAGAATTGTCTCTCAACTTAAGTATTACAATAATAATTGCTTGAAATCGCATCTTACGGAATACTATTCGTCTCTGTACAAATATGTGTGTGTAAATTGTTGCCCGAATGTCAAAAAAAAGTTATAAGTTTTTAAGTTTCACAAATTGCTTGATTTGCTGATCATTCGTTGGCGGGTAATTGATTGTATATGTAACAATAAGGACCAAAAAAACCAACTAAACTTAATTATAACTACACAGGACGTGTGCCGCACACTGGTACCTATTTTCCCTATTCTCAAAAGGCAAAACCCGTCGGTTGACCACACAACGTTGACAAATAACGTTGCGACATTTTGCATTCGTCCGCTGTCCTGCAACACGGGGAGCGAGAAATAGGTAAAGTTCCGGGGAAAGTAATGATATTGAAACAAGTTTGTAGTGCTTTTGGTGGTAGGTAATCAAGTTGTGTAGCAAGTCTGTGACTTCATTGATTCTGTATTCTGTGGATGATGAATGGGACTCAAAAGATAAATTGTAATACATCGATGTCACATGGCTCAAGTTGGAGTAAGTCTAAGTGTGTAAAGTAAATTCACGATATAGAGGAAAAAGCAACTAAGCCCACCGGTGTCCGAGGCCTCAGGGTAGTACATTCACCATAAGAAGTTAATAAAGCCATATATAATAAATCTGTCCGAATCCTCTTTCAATATTCAGCACTACTATATTAATTTATTACAATGTATAATGCTATTAGTTTCCTCACGTGTTCACTATTGTGCTCATGGTATATTTACATATTGGCTAACGCCTGCAGTTTTATCTCACACCGTTTCTGCTCCAATACCGACGAACGCTTGCATTGTAATAATTTCCACGTGTTGTAAAATCTGTGGAAAATTTTATTAAAGCATTAGCATTCTCTTTCAATTCTTTGGTGTACTGTTTTACATTATATATAAGCTATATATATATAATATAGTCTCGTCCTTATAGCTTAAAATACAAAATGATGGTGAATATATACAATGCACACGAATTAGCTGACCCCGCGAATATTGTACCCCGTAAATACCTATTTCCACGTTCTAAAAACAATTCCCTCCTTTATTGAGTAGTTAGGTAAATTGTAGTAGCCAAATTTCATGTTCCAGCCGCTCTTAAGTTATAATATAAACTTTGTTCTAGATAAGATAAATTATAATAATGTACTCTATTAGCTCAAATCCGTTATTTTGTACGCACAGAAGTCATAAAGCGTCATATATGGTCGAATTCAATGATGACAATGAGAATTGGAGAATTTAAGAATATAATTACTTATTATGTTCCGAACTATTACATATTATGTTTCGGACGTGTGTTGTTGGTCAGTCTATGTATCGCGACTGTTGTTAGTATAATTAAGATCAAAATGTACTTTTAATACTGTAAGCTTTTATTTTTTTACTCACCTCGTGCTACTTTCTCCTGTTTAGTAATTATTATTTACTTTACAAAGTATTGTCAAAACAATTTTTTCTGAAAATAATTTTAAAGAATTCTAATTAATACTTTTAATAAAGTTGATTAAATAACCGGTCCTGCGCCTTTGTATCGTGAGTCAAAGTAGGGTGGTTTTTAAAATTATGATAAGACTGTTTCAACTCTTTTTAAATAATATAGCTGTTGTCAGAAATAGGGAGTATTTATAAAAGGTCAAGCAACCTACCTACATGATCTTAACATACTTCTTTTCATCCGACGGTTAACCGCATAGAAATCTGACTTGTCTGAATGATCTGCATCTCTAACGCTCTTGCTTATTTGAGCGATAAAGAGTCTAAAACCAACGAACGAATGAAGCGCTTCACGGTTACGTATCAAGTCAATGCCCATTGCCTATTTATAGTTGAACATCGACTAAGAATGTTTCAAAAATACCTATCATATATACTCAATATTGTAAAAATTGGTTTCAGAATGATTTAGCACTTTCGGCAAACTAAACCAAGGGTAAAGGTCTCCACCGACAAACTTACTTCAGACGACACTCGTGTCTCTGTCGGGTACGTGAACGCGAACATTTCCCTTGTATCCAGTTTACTTACTTTTTTGACCAGGGGCAGGATAAGTTTGTCAAGTTATAGATACTTTATTATGCGGCGGTGAAGACTCAGCAGCGGACGGGATATCGAAGGAATCTGTTTGAATTTATGAGTAGCTTATTGTATAAATGTTATTGAAATGAAAAGGTTAGCGTCTGGGTTATTTTATGTTAGTACTGTATACATTATGATTATTTTATGGTAACTGAATGCGATATCGGTATACATTGATGCAGTGTCGTCATTTTGGTTTTTATGTTAAAATATTATTTGGAATATTTGGAAAGATATTATTTGGAATTTCTATAATATTGTTACCAGAAAGAGGCAACCGTCAACGTTTTAAACGTTTTTATAAAAAGGGAGACCTAATTATTTGGATTATGAAAATATCATTAGTCGAAATGAAAATTTGATTGCCATTTAGATTACTATTTCAACTTTGAAGGTTACTGCAAAGGCTCTTAACACTACGTACGGGTACTTCTTATAACAGAAATACTCAATCTTTAAATAAAATAATTAACATAATGTTTTTAATCATTGATATAGGTACGTTTAGTTTCTTTATCTGTTTATTTTTGTTATCTTATCTGTTATTGTGTTAGTTGACATTCTTATTATCATTTCTAATCTTAGTAGATGTTTTTCTTGCCCTTTGACAATAGGTGCCATTCAAAGTACTGTGTACAAAAAAGTAATAAATGTAATAATGATTTTTAAATACAAGAGTTTTTTCAAGGTAGGTACCCGCAGTACATATGACCAAGGCAAGTATCGGTACCTAGGTGTAGGTACACATAGACATAAACACGTTTAGGTATTATTTATGTATCATAGCGGTAAAAGCTTAGATCGCTCGATCGCTCTTTGTCTTGACCATATGAACGGGATGTTGCATATTGCGCCGATTATATACAGATCATCAACGAAATGAAAAAAAAAAAACTACCATTATGAAAAAACCTTTTGTAGCTAAACGATAAAATTGGTGTGCGCCAGACCTCCATAAAAACCACCCAACTAACTATTCCATTATTATAGTCTGTATTCAAGTGCTGCTAACTATTAGCTAGATTGCCTGCTTATATAGCCTGCAAAAAATATAATAATACCTACTTTTTATCAAACAAATACATAGGTACCTTCAAAACAGTAAAAACTTTTTTCAACTAGATTAACCTGTTAATTGTATGTATGATATTTATTCACCCGATGCATCGTTACAGGCTAGACTTGTGATTGGTTTAAGCGTTTTGGAGCAAGGGCATATGTTTTATCTTATGACCTACGACTGATGATTGTCTAATATGACTACGCTACATTACGTAATGACCTAATGACAAAACGATTACAAGCGGTTTCGTGTTAGTGTGGTGTTGTGTTTAGTAGCAGAATGTCGTACGAGTGGCGGGATAAAGTTGTTTTGATCACGGGCGCAGCCAATGGCATTGGAGCGTGTGTGGTGAGGAAGGTTCTGGAGGAGGGAGCCAAGGTTAGAATTAAAGATATTTGGTTCTTTTTTTTTATAAATCAAAATCATTTAAATTTATTTTGTACAACAGAACAACAAATATGAGACAATAACATTAAAACATAGTAAACCTGTGTCGATCACCGGGTAGGGTGCCCAGAAGGCTGGCCGCATTCCCGCGTTGGATCGTAATGCTGATCCTCTGTGCGAAATAGTGACCAGCCCTCTGGTCACCATCACCAGAAGCCTCAATAAGGCGCGACGCAATCTCTTTGTAGAGACGTCGCGCATTTGGGCCCCGTCGCCCCAGGGTTTCTACCCCAAACGCCGCAAACATGAAGCTACTACCAAGGGCAGCATATTTGCGACGCTTGAGTTTTTCAGCTGTTGATGCAGCCGCATCAGCATCAGATTTGGTGGCAGGAATATGAGACGGCGCCAGGGTTCTTGATATTTATTTATTAAATTAATACGCGTAAAATAATAATGTTGGTGCCATACATCACCCAATGTTTAGCTTCTTATTCTATTAGCCATATTTTCAATCTGTATTTGTTTATTTGTATTGCCTTAATGCTATAATGGTAAATCTAGGCAATTCGTTTTTAAATTTTTCTCTCATGTAATTTCTTCCGACAAACTATGGAGCAGTACCGTGCTAGGTTATTTGTCCTAAACAATAAACCGGTGTGCACAACAAACAACATAATTATACTGTTTTTGGGTTTTTTCCTTGGAATAGAAGTAGGCGAATTGGATAAATAACTACTAACAAATAAACCAAGTTCATTTAAATTATAATTAATAATACAAGGAAGTCGTTTGAAGTTTGAAGCAATTATGCCCTTTTAGACTACTACTAACTATACAGCCTTTACGGCCGCTTTTAGTAGTTTATGTGCCTTAATGTATTTTAATGAAAATCAACATTAGTAGACTCTTTTTCTTCTTTTATGAAATAGTAGATTATGTCACAAGCAAGTGAGCAAAATTAAATATTTATGGCGACGGCGTACATTGAATCCTAAACGCCGCGGAAGGGAAGGCGCCTACAATAGAATCCCGAGCACATTCTAAAATAGACGCCTGAGCGTAGCTAGGGATTCAAGTGTTATAGCCCGAGTTAGAATTTTCACACAATCTTTGCAGAAAATAATATACCAGACACTGTGTTTTGTTACCAACACTGCCATTGCCAATTATTTCTCATTTAATTTGTTTTAATTGTATTTCACTTTTATATCGTAACTTACGTAACACTTTTGTATCGTCGTTTATATTTTTATTATTATTTGTTTTTAAAACCTATGTCGATTATTTACCTTGTTGAAATAAATTCTCTATTGAGATTGATCAATCAATTTTTTGATGATCTATCTAGTTTCTTGTGAACACACAATTAATTTCACTGTTAAAAAGAGGCATTACCAATCTCTCAAATAAAAAAATAACGTATGCGCTTGATCGATTTTAAAAAGAATCAATTCGATTATTTTCAAACATTTGTAATGACGCACTGCCAGAAAAAAAGGCAAATGTCCTAAAACAGAAAAGTGCCACTTTGTTCCCGTCTAGCGGGGAAGAAAAGTGCCTCATATGAGCTGGTGGTGTAAAAAAGTTATTTGCTAAAAACACAACAATCAGGTTCCTTGCTTTTCATAAGTACAGCTGTTGTGTTTAGATTGGTAAAGAACGTTATTGTAAATACCTATTATGTAAGTATGGTTAATCGTTAACATCAATGATATACACACATGACCTTGATTTTATAGATATATGAACGTTGAATGAATAAGTTACATAAATTGTATTCTGTAAATTTATAAACAACCGTACCCTCACCATGAGTTGTGACATTCACGTTTTCGATAACGAGTATCGAGTTTACTATCCGTGCATCTCTTTCGCACTAAAATAGTACAAGCGAGATGCACAGATAGTAAACTCGATACTCATTATCGAAAACGTCAATGTCACAACTCATGGTAAGGGTACTGCCAAGAGTGCCGTCCGGTTTTAAGTGTCACATACTTATAACAAAACAATAGGTACTTACATTATTTAAAGTAAGCAACCAAAACATACAGTGTGGAAAGTTAACTCGGGCCCTGGAGGGAAACTACCTTAAATCCTTAATTTGGCTCATTTTACTTAAAGGAGACATTCCTTTATTTTCAAAAAGAAACAAAACTGCATTCAAAGACTTATAATTTTTTTTTTAATTTTGCTAAGAAAAAAAAATTCTGAGTACTAAATATTCGATTTTAAGGATATTTTGTACGAAAAACGAGTGTAAGACGTATGTTTCTTCGAGAAATGTTATTATAAACATTAACTGTATCGACTAGTATAATAAAATAGCACGTGTTAATTTTTAGAAATTTTTAGTTTTCCTCGATTCCCGGGCGAGACAAGTGAATTTAAAAAATCTTTGAATGCAGTTTTGTTTCTTTTTAAAAATAAAGGAATGTCTCCTTTAAGTAAAATGAGCTAGCTCAAGGATTTAAGGTAGTTTCCCTCCAGGGCCCGAGTTAACTTTCCACACTGTATATCTTGGCTTCAACCATTTATTTATATTATATTTACATGACAGCATAGTTAGGTACATGTGTAATAGTAGCTAGTTCTAGCTACTATATTACACAATACATTCGGTGCTATATTTAGGTACGATAAAATACGAGAACGTACCTATTATTAACTTGTCAAGTTTTTATCAAGAGGTTACTTATCTTTTTATGATTTCAGTATAGCAGTTATCTGTTGTTTTAATTTATTATTAGGATTGTAGACATTAACAGTAATAACAAGGTTTGCTGTTTATCTATACCGTCAATTTCTGCGTAGTCATCATCCCTGCCGTTGTTTACACTGTTAGGGCCTTATCACAGTTGCGAGTTGCGAGCGAGTTGAAAGCGAAGCGAACGCGCCGCGAGCGTGTCACGATTTCGCCGCGAGTGCGCAACGAACTCGCTGGGTACTCGCGTGAAAATCATGGCGAGTGATTTGTGTCTTAGACAATCGAACGGCGATCGTGCGAACTCTTAGCGCACTTGCGGCTAATTCACGACGCACTCGCCCTTACCTGAGATATGATCACTCCATTGATAGAAAGATACGTTGATTCCTTGAATCAAAAATGTGTATTACAAAACACCAGAGCGTTACCATGATGGAACGCCGGTGGCCTCTAGCGGTCAGTACCCTTACCATGAGTTGTGACATTGCATCTCGCTTGTACTATTTTAGTGTGAACGAGATGCACAGATAGTAAACTCGATACTCGTTATAGAAAACCTCAAAGTCACAACTCATGGTAAGGGTACAGAGCGTGCGACTTGGAATCCGCAGGTCACACGTTCAAACCCTGACATGTATCAATGATTTTTACAGAACTTATGTACGAAATATCATTTGATGTTTGCCAGTAGCTTTTCGATGAAGGATAATATCGTGAGGAAACCGTAATAATCCCAATAAGGCCTCTGGGTTAGGAATGGCAGTCATTTTCGTAAAACTAGTGCCTACGCCAAAACCTGGAATTTGTTGTCAAGCGGACCCCGGGCCTCATGAGCCGTGGAAAAATGCCGGAACAACGCGAGGAAGATGATGAGAGCATTACCATAATCGTGCTAATTTCTAAATGAAAAAGTATACACAACAGTATTGACATGCATGATTCTATCTAACACTCTAATGCGACGAAATCTGATCGGCAGTCGTGGAATGTTCTACACCAAGACTGCTGCAAAAACAGTAAAAAAAATGATTTAACCCATTCATTGCCAACGCATCATATTTTTACTCATCACGCAGTGCCGCCGCCTTTCACGCGACGACGAAAATTTGCGTCCACGGCATTACGTTAACATTTTAAGGACGCGAATTTGCGTAAGTGGAATTAGGTTAAAATTTCAAGGACGCGAATTTGCGTCCGCGGCATTAGTTTAACATTTCATGGACGCGAATTCGCGTCCGCGGCATTAGTTTAACATTTCATGGACGCGAATTCGCGTCCGCGGCATTAGTTTAACATTTCATGGACGCGAATTCGCGTCCGCGGCGTATCATTATCATTTCAACGGATGAGAATTCGCGTCCGCGGCATTGGGTTAAGGGCTTTTTCATACCTTGTCACAGTAACATTGAATATTAGATCTTTAACTTTCATATATATTTTCGCTATGACAACGAAGTGGCCTAGAAATCAAAATAGTTATCTGCGACATTAAATCATAAATTAAGATCCACACGGCTAACTATCAATTGTTTTCGACTTATCAGCCCGATTACTCAGAAAAATAAGCAACAATAGAAAAAAAAAATATATGTTCGTCATTTGCGTTCTAACAGATTAGATAGTAAAGATCAATAACTTGGCCTTTGTATATTTTTAAAATTATTTCTCACGTAGCATTCTTATTTATTGTAATGAAATATTGATTAATATGATTGTATTTTTATGAATTATCTATATTAGATTGTTCAGTGGATGTTACTTACTTTAATAATTTATCGTTCGAAGTTCATCTAAGTTCTAACTGCATTATTACGTTTGTCTACAGCACATTGCCATTCTTGACGTAGACGAAACGTCCGGAGTGGCTTCCCAAAACGAACTCAACACCAAGTATGGGCGCAATAAGACGAAGTTCTACAAATGTGACGTGAGCAATGACGATCAGCTGTTTGCAGCGTTTGATTCATTGGTGAAAGAACAAGGGAGCATCGATGTAGTTATTAACAATGCTGCAATTATGAATGATGCTCCTAATGTCTATAAGAAGCAGATTGATATCAACGTGGTAAGAACATATATAATATATATTTTAATAATTTAATATACATTCATTTACAGAAATTACAATCGTATTATGATAACTACAAGTACTTAACTATTTAGTTACAGTACATACAATCAAAAAAGGCCCTTGAGGCATTGTACATATAAGAACATATAGTTTTGTGGTGTCTGCTACCTCAATGGGTAAATGACGGAATGAGCAAGATTACGAGTTAGTTTTGAATGTGAAACTCCGACAGTCAGCAGCAAAATGGCTGAGTGGGTGATGTGTTTAAGTGTTCAAAATGACCTACACCCGCTCTTATTCTCTTGACAATAGAGATGTGTTGACGTAATTTTGAACAACCCAACCGCTTAGCCACTTCTCCTGCTGACTGTGACGAAATAAATCCTCTAATGATGATTATGGCGGGTGGCGGGTTGTAGGTCTACATCTACAATCTAAATGCAGAAACGCAGTGTTTAAATTGACTTAATGGAAGACCTTTTTATAGGTGGGCGGATAACAGGTTTTTTTACATTATGTTTTTTTTTTTCAGACCGCTTTAATAACAAGCACATTGAAAGCCCTAGAACTGATGAGAGTAGACGAGGGCGGCAAAGGAGGGACAGTCATAAATATTTCCTCAATAGCTGCGCTTACGCAGTCTCCACTGATTCCTATATATTTTGCTACCAAGGCAGCAGTTCTGCAGTTTAGTAACTGTATCGGGGTAAGAAAAATGTTTTTAATAAGTATTAATAATATATTGTGACAACCATTGTTAATTTCTATGCTGCAGAGAGAGCAAAGTTTTTTTGCAAAAAATTTCATTCATTTATATAACCCCTACACCAGCCCTAAGATTTTTTTTATTTTTTCTTTATGCCATTTATCCAGATTTTAAAGTATTGTTTTATGGACTAGGAGGTCAAAAAGGACCAATTTCAATCTAATAATTCAAGTGGGTAGTGTACCTATAGATAAACTTATATAAAAGTATAGTTGCCGATTTTATCGTCCATATGTACACATTATTAATTAATTCATTCATTCATAGGCCTTCATGGATATATTCGATATGAATTAACTTTCAGAAAGAAGAATACTTTGCGCAAACTGGCGTGCGAGTGGTGACCGTGTGTTTTGGTGCCACAGCCACGGAGCTGGTCAGACCAACAAAACTTGGATCTCTCGACAAAAATGTTACGCCAGAATTCATGGCAGGGGCAATGGAGACAAAGCTGCATATACAGAAGTAAGTTGCGAATACTTAACGTTAAACTATAAATAGCTTGGAACAGGCATGACAGGAAAAGGCATGTCCCCTTAAAAACGCACGATGATTATGATCTGTTTTGACTTTCAGCTACATCATTTTACAAAAATGATCCCCATGTTGGTAGAAAAGGCAAAAAAATACAATGTGTTTATTTCATTACACTTTAAAACATCTAAGTAGCTGATAGACACGCGTACTTACTCGCCGTTCTTTTGTTCAAATCGAACAAATGAGGACAAGTGTTCACACTGACAGCTGATTTGCTGCCACCAAAGCGGCACATTTTGTACCGTTTGGATAAAAGTTCGGCGAGTAAGTAGAAAATCCTTTACAGACAATTTAAATAGTTTTATTTCTGAACGATTTGTTCGTTGTCACGGGAAACTCTCGTATCTATATTGACTTTTGTATATGATATCCCGCGAAGGAGAATCCAAACAACCGATCACTAATAGACATAAGATAAGATAAGGATGATCGGCAGTAGTTACCGTGTAGATCGCGGGACATAAGCTTGTATTAAATGACAGTTGCCACAGTTTTTTTTATTATATGTTAAATTCTACTTTTCGCGGAACATTTGTGTCAATAGTTAGTGATAGTTGCAAATACGAGTATGTACCTCATAGGCGTAGGACAGATTATATTTATTTATTTATTTAAGCCCTTATTGTTCCTTAACTATTTTACACAATAATAGTTTTCTAATTGATTGCAGTTGTTTTTGCTATATTAAGGACCGCTGTCGGGTATAGGCCTCCTCCATATCTTTCCACCTCTCTCGGTCTTGATTTGCCCATTTACTCCAGCTATGGCTATAATGACCTTGGACCATCTTGTTATGGGTTTTCCCACATTCCTTCAGTCGTGGGGTCCTGGCCCACTTTGTGACTTTGTTGGTCCATCTGTCAGCTGACAATCTTCTTATGTGGCCGGCCAATCGGCATAAATTATATTGTCAAATATTTAATGTTTTCAGGATAGAATCGGCGGCAGAAGGTGTGGTGGCAGCATACAAGCAAGCTTCAAGCGGAAGTACTTGGCTTGCCACGCGCGATTTGCCTGTACAAAACATCACAGCCAATGTAGAGCGGGCGTACCACATACTTGGCGAGAACAATTAAATTCATAAAATTGTAGACTTACAATTGTAACTCTTATAAGAATTTACTGAAACTCAGGTTACTTTAAAGGCTGTCTCAGGGCAGTAAAGATGTTTCATACCACCATTTTGAAAGGTGTTGTCATATTGTGGGGGTGGGTAATAATTATTTCCTAAGGAGTTCCGGTTCCAGCCCTATTATATACTAATAATAATTAATTATTTTATCATCAAAAATCACCTGCTCGAAAAGCAAAATAGATATTGCAGATCTCAGGTGTGAATTCCATAAGATATTTTTTTTTCCTCCGGATCATAAGTTTTATTTACGGCCTGATCTTACCATGATCGCAGAGTATTTATTTATTCATGTAAAGGGGCTCCTTTTCAAAGGGGTACATCCTGGATGACATAGCCTCAAACATAATAGTACCAAAAATGCTATAAAGCATTCTCTACCAGTAAAAACTTAAGACAAAGCTGAAAAGTTGTAGGCAGTGGTGAACAAAACAGTTTAAATGCAAATATAATTTAAAGAAACCAAATTATCAACATTCACCGAGCACTCACTAATTCAAGGCTGTTTGTATATTATACCTAATTAAAAATGTGTTGAACACATCTATGAATTTTTATTTTACATGCATATTCTAAAAATTACAGCGTTTATACTAGATTCATTTTGGTTTTTACTCACATAATCTCCTTTTGTGTTTTCGTGCCTCGTCTGACTTATCTATATATATAAAAGAAAGTCGTGTTAAGGATGATTCACGTTAGACCGTCGCGCTTCCTACACGTCGACCTCACGAGCACGAGCCCACCGTCGATCTATCGCTTCACTTACCTCGGCGGTCCGAGTCCGAGCGGCCCGAAACTCGAATATTGACATTAACACGAGCGTCGCGTCGCCGCTCCGCTCACGAGGCCCACCGGCTCGAGCACGAGCCACCCGAGCCGCCCGTCTCTAACGTCAGCCGAGCTGTCTAAGTCATTGTCACTTGATGTCAATTAAATTCCTTGTCAATAATAATAGCAGAACTAATAGAAAATAAGAAACAGAAAAATTTAGTTATTATATTAGCCATCACGGCTATAATAGCCGATGAAGAACAAGAAAAATCACGCAGACAATGAGGCATACACCCCTTTTGGTGCACACGTTTCTGCAAACGTGTACTGCTACAGAGAATATGTGTTACTATATTCGTGACGATTTTTGTATAATTTCCAAACCACGAGGAAATTAAGCACCGGTTGATGAATAAACAAAGCTCCAGAGTCAATATCCTGTAAAGATCGTCTAGCAGCCTGCTTAAGGTAACCGATAATAAAATAATAAAATATATGTATAGGTATAATAAGTGCAAACAATATCGTGGTCTTTTCTCTTTAAGCCTATTAGGTTTAATAGTGGCCACGTATCGTTATTTCATAATTTTTCAGTTAAAAAAGGAAGTAGAACTTGGTCTTTGGTAAGCATTTTTATTATTTACAATTTTAGGACGAGCATTACTTTTATTGATTACAGTTTCATCAAATGAACAATATATGAACAGAGGATACACAGTCTGCAGTTTGATGAGGAGGCATTGAAAAAATTGCTGACATTCATCCAAAGATTGCTTTGTGCGAAACACATTCTGTGCTGACGCGCCTGCTTAAAATTGCTACGGTATAGATATATATAATATAATATCCAAACAGGCTATTCTATTGTTCAATAAGTATCTAATGATATATAACGAGATGACTTAGGTAGGTACAGCAACTCCGGAGATAAATTAGAGCTCTCTTACGAAGCAGATCCCATTCCCATCCCATCCCATTTCCTTCGTTTTTCTAACAAAGCAAGGATGCTGGTTCGGGAAGAATGTTAAGTATCGCGCAAAATACGCGAAGCGATTAATATAGATAGTTGCTCTAATTTTAATCGTAATGGTGGTTGGACTGGCTGCCTATAGAAGCCTGGCATGTATGGCCAAATTTAGAAGTGGAAGTTTAGTAAAGTATAGTTCCGAGCAAACTAACGACGCCGGTTGAGGATTGCCGTGAACCGGTCACAACATCGAGAGCGGCAAAGGCAGCGCAGCGCGCAGCAATTCGTTGAAGCAAACGGGTGTCGACACACAATGTTTGACAATAGTGTTGGAAAATTTAGACCTTTCTATAGGTACTCCAAACCAGTTCGCGTGAGTGAGGCTGTGAAATGTACAGTGACCCACGAAACTTTAAATACAATATCAAAAGACCATAAACTTATTTTTATCATAAAATTACATTATTAGATGCCATATTATAAGCATATTACAATACCGCAAAGAATAATGTACGTTTCTGACCTATTGAATTAAAAAATGAGCATTATTTTGTTCACACATACTCGTAGATAGAATATTAAACGTAGATCTTTGTGTTATAACAAAGATCTTTTTAATATTTTCTCCTTGGATAAAATAAAGCGCATAAAATACTGAATTCATAATATTCATCACACGATTAGAAACAACGTGAGACTATAAATAAAAATATAGTGAGTATCTTTGGCGTAAAGGAATTTAAAAAAAACCCTAGTTTGCCTGTACCTTCAAAACAGAATATATACCGCCTTCTTACTAGTCGAAAACTTTCTGTCAATATTGACAAGCCGTCTAGTTCCTAATAATCGTATGTTTAATAAATAAGGGCAGGTTCGTTTTTAAAGTAAATTGTTTCTAAAAGTCAAAAGGGTAATGTTTTTCCAGCGTAATGTAATAATTTCTAGTGCGACCTAACAGCCAAGGTGGTCTCATAACAACCAAACAAATAGGACTATATACGACTGTACGTATAGACGTTTATAAACCTAATTGTAAAACATGCGTGTCCGCTTCAAAAATTAAACTTCCCATAGTAATGTGCCTTGCCTAAACCAACTGTAGTCTGACAATGATCTGGCCGACGGTATATATATCCATCAACATAATTGCACCGATAATGCTTTTGCAAAATTTTATCAACGTCTTGCTAAATCATAATAATATGTTCACTGATTTTCGTCTCATTTTCAGGTTTCCATCAAAAATTTTAAGGAACGCGACTTTGGATAAAAATTGTTAGTCCTAGTTATATAATCTTTGGTAAGTAGAGGGTTTGGTAAGGGACTTACTCCCTTACAGGAACTTAGTAAGTTAGTCAAGTTTACTTGAATAGTGACATACAAAACATAATATCTTGCAAGCAAACAAGACATCTAATACAGCGAACTCTCCGTGATAAGACTATTCATTTTAGGTCCTGTTTGTTATAATAATGTAATATAATGTACGTAATTATCGAGACCGTAACGATCAGGCATTGACAAGATCCTATTACTGTCCGTTCTTCTGCCCGTCTTTTCTGCCTGTTAGCAGTTAGAATGTACCTATATAGGTACCTACTTTGACTGACATCCATGTATGGTCCTGAGATAGCTCTATTCATCATCTTATCAATCATTCTAGTACCGAACCGTACCGAAGGACGTCCACTGCTGGACATGGGCCTCTCCCAAAGCAACTCACAATAACCGCCACCCGCATCAGTGGATTCATTCTGTCTTTATCAGGTCGCCAGTGCACCTTGTGGGGGTCTGCCCACGCCGCACCTTCCGATATGTGGTTGGTACTATAACCACTTACCCGTGCGAAGGCAGGAGAGGTTGCTAGTACCTACCAATAAATTATTATTTGTGTAATGACGTTTTCCGCAGTACTAGCTACTTCCTGTGAATACTAACTACATAAGGTTTGTGGTTGCCTATATTATGGGTACTTACACAGCGATTTGGGGCATACGTTTGTAATGTATTTACAACATATTATATAGGTACTTTCCCGAGCAAAGGTGGTTAGTTGCGAATAAAATCAGATTTTACTAACGATGTTCTCCGCAGTGTTTGGTACTTCTTATCCCACTAGTGTTTTCTTGTAAGAAACATTGACTTCCATCAGTCATCATCATCAGCCTTGAGCCGTCTACTGTTGGACAATGGCCTTAACTTCGGTGTTGCCGTATTGACCACGTTTGGTTGGCAAGTTGGGAATCTCAGTAAAATACACCGTAGACGCCGGTCGCTACTGCTCATACCGGTGGGCTTCGACGCAGTTTAAGGACATACCCGGGTCCATGTCTCATTAGTAATATTAATAAAGGTTTACTGCAACTTACTTGCAATTTTTGTTGTATAATATTATTAATGTTATAGGTGTATTATGTAGCAGCCAAGGGAACTGGGCTGAATGACTGCAACAAGCGATCGACAGCCCGCCTGAGTCCGGCCGGGAGTCCCTACACTACATGTGTATCTACATTAAGTATCAGTAATACATAATTAAGTAAGCTTGTAGGATCTGTAGATGCCTTTAACAGTTATTTAATTTACCTAGTAGTCATTAAGTACGTAGGTTATGTTGAGGATTTTTTAATAGAGTGTACCCCCAATTTAGCCGAGGTACAGGCAGATTAAAGAAGAAATGGCGGGACGACCTAAATGTTTTTAGCGACTGGTGGGAATACGCACTAAAGAGGGGAGGTCTTTCCTGGCAGCTGGACACAAACTAGGCTAAGAAAAAAGAGTAGGAAGGGTCAGGTATCTAATCTTAGTGCGGACGAGTGATAGTAAGTAAATATAAGTTGTTGTTGTATGTTGTATAATTAATTTAATGATTGGTTGGTTAAATTGTAAACCCGTGCTGATTACTCCACAGTGCATCCGTTCGTTTATAACATTAATAAATATTCAGGACAATTGACGATAGGTCTGGCCTAATGGATAGTGATCCTGCTTATGAAGCCCATGGTCCTGGGTTCAAATCCTAGTAACGTCATTTATTTTTGTTCTGAGTCTTCTAAGTACCCACAACACAAGCCTCATTCGTCAGTGTATTGTGCGCGCGTACTTGTAGTACGGCAGCTGTTGATGGTGTATAATCCTGGCTACGAAGTCAGTCTGGGCAAGTTCTCGCCGTTAGCAAGATGAGAACATAGAGAACAGAGGTTTTCCAACCCTAAAAGGGTTCCGGGCCCGATTACTATTACTAAGACTCCCCTGTCTGTACGTTTGTCCGTCTGTATATCTCTCCATCTCTCCGCCTGTTCGTCCGTCCGTCCATCAGTCTGTCCGTCTGTCCGTCTGTCCGTCTGTCTATCTCTCCGTCTGTTCATCTGTCCGTCTGTCCATCCATCAGTCTGTCCGTCTGTCCGTCAGTCCGTCCGTAAGTCTATGTATAGGTCACCAGGCTGTATTACATAAAATGTTCACAGATAATGTATTTTACTTACCTCTATGTCAACGAATACTTATACTGAGTAAAATATTAGGCTTTATAATGCTGCGAACCTTTCAAGTTATTACTAGCATTTGGCCGGTTTAATATATAAGTAGGCAGGTTAACTAAGGTAGGTAGGCAAGCCGATAGAAATGGTGTTATGTAGACGCCATGCATAGTTAAGTATGTATATATATAAAGTTCATACGTTAATTTGAGGATTTTAGAATATTATAAGTTGATGTACATTATGTATAAATAAGAAAGGCAAATGCATGGTTAGGTATATTAAGTTCGTAGGTTAATTTGACCACATGATAATTTTATACTAATTCTACGCACAGGATACTGCAAGCAGAAGGTAGTTTCTATCGCTCATATTGAGCACGATTACGAGTGGCTTTGCATAAGCGTCACTGACTAAGAATCTACTTTGTCTGGATTGAGGACGTTGTCATTAAATATCATATTTCTAATTTTAATTCATCATTGCATCGGCCGTAACTCGTCCACTGCTGGACAGAGCCTCCCCCAAATAAGACTTGTGTCATCTTGAAAGTCGCCACTCACATTTCTGTTATTGATACAAAAATATCTAGAGTGGCTGGAGCGGACACTGCCAAAGCTATTTTCCTGCTGAATTCGTCGAGACGAGACGTTGGCGTACTTGACACGTTTTGACACAAGAGAAAGGTCTTTCAAAAGGTTAACACGTTGGCTGCCCGCCGTAAAGTCAGCATCAATTAGCGCATGAAACAGCGCACCAAACGAATCTATCGTTTCTTAATTGCTTCACAAAAAGTGACGAATAAAATGCGATATAAACTTTGAAACGCGAACTGTAAAAAATGTCATTTGTAAAAAATACACAGGATGGCAGATCTTAGATATTGGTGCGTTTTATTTCATATGCTACTATTGATGCTGATAGTACTAAATTACAGCATTAATCCCATGCCCAAATACCCAAAAACATAAGCTTTTGATCCCACCAATGATGCTCATGGCCACACAGAGAAGACAACGTGATCCCACCCGTGATGCCGATGGCAACACAGGGAAGGTGACTTGATCCCAAGAATGATGCTCATGGCCACATATTCCACCCGTGATGCTCTTCGCAGTCTACGTGTTAAATAATCAGTATCATATCATAACGTAATTTGTTTTAATTTCATATATGACGTACGTCGAGAGAAGTTCCAAGCTTCAACCAACTGGACAGTAGCGCTGAGACTTCGGAGCATTTACTGTATCAACGGGGGCATTAGTCAAAAATATAATAAAGTTCTGGATTAGGATTTTATCACACTTCAACTCGAGCCTTCATGGCTGATGTATACAATATTTTAGTTTAATTTAATTTGTTTGCTAAAATTTTTTTGATGTTTGTAATTCTACTCAGATAGACTTGACGCTATGTTTTCTGCAGCTTTTACGTGTAAGTAGTAGCCTACTATCAGTCACAGAAATAAATTGTGCTTTCGTGTTGTTTTATTTCTGAGCCACCTCTCAGGAAGGAGTAATTTTAACTTTAAGTCACTAAGGGCCGATTTTTCAATCGTCAGTTAAGCCTTATTCGACGAATAACTCTATGGGTATCTGTCAGATATGTGATTATCTGACAATTGAAAAATTGGCCCTAAGTAACAAATATATTCATTCAAGTCTTAAGTACCGTTCATTTTATTACAACTAATATCATATAGATGGCAGCCAAATATAGCTCGCCAATCCTTCCTTCTAGGCACTGGTCCCACCGCAAGCTAGTAAGCTATGGGCTATCAGCTATTTCAAGGGACAAAAGATAATTGCTCCCGTGTAAATAAAAGATATATATTTATATCTCATTGCCTGGTAATGAACTACGATCGCCCGGCTATGACATATAAATATGTCTCTTATTTACACGGGATTGATTATCTTTTGTCCCTTGAAATAGATGATAGCTCATAGCTTACTAGCTCGCGGTGGGACCAGTGCCTAAATACAAATATCTGTGCTGAGATATTTGGATACTTTGGTTGCTAAAAACTATGCTTATAAGCTTATTTTCCCTTATACCTAATATACCCACCGTATACCCTATAATATACCATTTGGACGCCAGACACGCCTTTACTGGTGTAGTGTGTTCCATTACCAGTTGAGACGTTGCGCGTTTGCGCGCCTAGGTTCTTTGTAGATAGTAATAGTATCTAAAAATGAATAAAAATTACATATATTTAATTTGTTTTATTTTAGTAGTTGGTGTGAAAATTAGCCTGAAAAATAAAGGGATAGACAACGGAACATAATGTGCTCGCATACTGCTAATACTTGGTCGCGGCAAATTTTACCGAGAAATAATGTATGAGATAATACTACCTATAGTTTTTTGCACAGGGCGTTTTTTTCGTAATTATTATTTTTTTTCTATCCAAAGCACAAAAGCTGGTAATATTTACAAACTATCATTATTTATCTTTCTGGCAACATTGATGAACATCAACAGGTGCCACATTAAGACGGCTAAATATAATGTCGGTTGGGTTTCCATATTTCAGAAAACAATTTGTGACATTTTGTAACGCATATATTTTTGACGTATATTCCGATACATCAAAAACCTCTTTGGTGATTTCAATCCAGGACTATTCAAACACAGAAAACTAAATAATAAAGACTGTTAATTGTTATTGAGGAATTCGTCGAATTATCTTCATACTGGTTTATAGTTATATGGTTATGTAGACACATGGATATGTAAACAGGCGGATTAGTCCATTAAATTAGTTAAGAAAGGGCATAAGAAGGGATTAAATTATTTGTTGAATTTTACATTTGGTATTTAATAAAATTCATATACTATACCTGTACCTAAGCCCCACCATACCACTAGGGCCTACATCGAACTTTGATTTTTAGTATTATATTTTTAAATTTAGTTTATATATTTATTTTTGTGATAAATATTTATGTTATATGTTAAATGAGGTTTTGATTTAAAAAATATTTGCTCTTTGCCTATTATTATTATTTTGCTTTTGGGCTATTATTAGCGCCGCATCGACCAGGTATGATCTATTGTGGCAGCCCGCCCTTTGCCTAAACATTCGGTTCTTTTATTTATGATTAACGAATACTTATTCTTTGATTATTTTTAAAGAAATGTGTCAACTCAGCACTCTTTGTTAATTCCTCGTCTCTGCACCAGTAATATAACCCGACTAAAGAAAGAATTATTTATCCCCTCATATTTAGCAAACAAATGGATGACATTTTGCAACCTCCGTAGTCCGGCCAATATATACCGTTCCATCCGAGCCATTTTTTGCGACTAGGCGACCGTCGCACGCCCGTCGACATCCTGTCGACATCCCGTCGCCCTCACATCACCGGGCCGAGCCCAGCCCTTTGAACATAGCTGTAACGGCCGTCGCACGTCCGCCCCGTGCCCGAGTCGAGTGGATCGGGCGGCTCGGTGGTCACGTGACTCTTTCCATACAACGGATCGCTCGGAGCGGAAGCGCGACGGTCTAACGTGAATCATCCTTTAGTTACACCACTTATAACTCAAGAACGGCAGAACAGATTTGGCTGAAAATTGGTAGGGAGGTAGCTTAGAGCCAGGAGACGGACATAAGATACTTTTTATCCCGTTCGACAGTGTTCCCGTGTGACTTGACATGAAACGTCAGTCACTATAAAACGTGGTATAGCAAAAAAGAATCAGACTTGGAATAACAAAACGCAAATCTTATATCTTATCTTATCTTATATATCTATATATATAAAAAAAGTCGTGTTAGTTACACCACTTATAACTCAAGAACGGCAGAATTGAAGAAGAAAATTGGTAGGGAGGTAGCAAACCAACCAAAACTGTGCAACGGTACGCGTTTGGTGGTTAGAAAATTGATGAACAATGTAATTTACGCTACGATAATGATAGGAAAATTCAAAAGTGAGGAAGTTCTCATTCCGAGGATCCCGATGATCCCAACCGATATGCAGTTTGAATTTAAAAGACTTCAATTTCCGATACGTCTTGCATTTGCCATGACCATCAACAAATCACAAGGCCAATCCTTAAAAGTTTGTGGTTTAAATCTAGACCACCATTCATGTTTTTCCCATGGTCAATTATACGTGGCATGCTAACGGGTCGGAAGACCATCTGCGTTGTTTGTTTTTGCGCCTGATAATAAAACAAAAAATGTCGTGTATCACAAGGTACTTAAGTGAAGAGCAACCCATGTACTAAAATATAGAAATAATAATTAATGATTAATGTAGAGGTATTTAATTTTTTTTTTGTATTTTTTCCAATAAAAAAAAAATCTGCTTATTTATTGCCATTAAGGCGGAACAAAGTTCGCTGGGTCAGCTAGTAGGTATATAAAGTCCAAAACCTTGGTTTGGCATATCTGTTGGCATATTATGTCGGGCTTTGACATAAGGTGCTATCAGATATTTTTGCGGTTTAGAGAACTTAAGATATAATTGCCTGTGACTTTACAGTCGCCATCAGATATATTACAGCTGTGGATGTGGTCACAAATATCTGAACAACGCCTCTATTATCAAGGCGATAAAGGGCATGTTCAGATATTTGTGACCATCTCCACAGCTCAGATATTTCTGATACCGACAGTAACTAGTTCATAGAATTGAACGTAGATTTATTATATTATATTGACATCAATATCCTGTATTTATGTATTTCCACCGAAAATTAAACCTAAGTCATCCAACCAATTTAATGTTTTATTGTCGATAATTATCATTTTTATCAATTTGCTTATGTTCATGATTTTGTAAATCTTAAAAAAAAAATCTCTTTTTGTTGGATGTATAAAAGTAAAGGCATTTCAATATTTATTTATTTATAAAGCAAAAATATTCGCTAGCAGACGTTTCTGTATAATAAAAAATAATATTGAGGCTGCTCTAGCTCAGTGGATAGTGATTCAGACTATGACACCGACGGACCTGGGTCGAAATTCCAGTAAGGGCATTTATTTGTGTGATGAGCACAAATATATGTTTCTGAGGTTTCGTTGATAGATTACCCACAACACAATCCTTTTTAACCTGGGGGCTTAACGTGGGGCTCATTCAATTTCAGTAAGGATGTTACGTAATTTTTATTATTTAGCTTTAGGAATATGCAATCATGAAAAATAACTCTCTTATAAAACAATGAAAATCAATCGTTATTAAAATATAATTACGTGGGCCCTCAGTAAGCGTCAACGTGTGTTTGCGGGCACAGCAATAGGAAATTTGGGCAATAAATAGGTATAACCCATATAAAGCCCTTTTATTGTAAGTATACAAATGTTTTATTTAATATTACCTAATCCCTACTAATCCAATTTCATAAACCTTTCCCTACTATTCATTACATATGCAATTTCATAAACCTTTGTATTTTACCAATAATTATATTAATGTACATAATTGAAGTCGATGCGGAAATAAACGACCGCAATTTGGATAACCACAAATTCAGCATAGAGCTGTCCGCGAGCCAACGCTGTTAGAATGTTTGAGTGACACACCCTTGATACTTACAGTTGAGTGCAAAAATATGTATCGATTTGATCCACTCATGAATATATCCATCGACTTTATTTCGCTAACATAACAGAAATGGCACAAATGCTTTACGTATAGTGTATTCACTCATATCTTAACACTTGACTGTAGGTGAGTTATATAGACTGATTGAAATAAAAATCGACTTATCTATGATAATCAACGGCTTTTGTGGTATAGTGTTACATATGAGAGAGAGCGGTGTATGTTGGTATTCCATATTATCAAATATTTCGCTTTAAAATCTTTAACTTTAACAATGTTCACAGGAAAGACGTGGAGTGTAAGTTTTTAACGTTACATAACGTCACCATCGCGTTAAAGTTACCCATATAAATAACATTATCACTTACGTGTTCGAGACGTTTTTTTTACGCCAAAAGAAATTTACACTAGAGCCTTAGACGCTAAGCTAATTTAACTTATTTTCTTATAATTCTTATTCCAACACGAAAAGAGAAAAAAGAGATTGAGTTATCAAGTACAAATATCACAACTATCATATATACTTATATCGTACTTATACCAAAAGAAGCTTAGATATACATATGACCACTTAATATTTTTTATTTTTTATCGATATATGTGTGTCCACTAAACTTTTAATCCTGAAACTTTATTTGCTACAGCATATAGGCAATCTAGACGTAGACGAAACTACTGGGGTGGCTCTCCAAGATGAACTTAACTCCAAGTATGCATCCGACAAGACGAGGTTCTACAAATGCGACGTGACCAATAACGATCAGCTGTTCACGGCTTTTGGATCTTTATCAAGAGAACAAGGATATATTGACGTGGTCATCAACAACGCCGGAATTATGAATGATAATGTCTATAAAAGAGAGATTGAAATTAATGTGGTGGGTACTTTTCGTATCAGTCAAACTGATAGTGGTTAGATTTAGAGATTAGAAACATGTTACAATTTGAATCCCAAATTAAAGATACTCAATACCTAATTATTATGAAATGTCCTTTAAATTTAATTTACTATCAGCTAACGGACTGAATGAAATTGCATCCGGCAATCGACAGCCCGCCTGAGACTGGCTAATCGTTCTTATATTACATCTACATGAACAAATCAGTCAACATTGCAGAAAATGCGTATTTCGTATCAATTTCTAAAGCCTATAGCCGGTTTCCAAACGAGTGAATACTGTAGAGAATAACTTGGATTATCACGTAAATTCAGCCTTTAAATTTCACTCCACGTAATTCAGGTCAACTGCGTGCAGTCATGAGCATAAAATTAATAAATCATTCATTCAGAAAAAAAAAACTGCCAAACTGTAGCAGAGTTTGTTGGCAGAGGGGACTATCAAGACGTATGGGTAGATTAAACTAGTTGGCTATTTACTTGCTAATTTTATTACAGTCTTATAGCTCACTTTGGTACTTTGACTTAATTTTGTTTATGAGAAACATTTTAATTTTATTTGAATAACCTTAGTGTTTTAAAATCCCTTATATCACACGGTTATTCTATTATACAGGGTGTAAATCTTATACGGGCGAATCTTTTAACGGAGGGTAGAATAGAACATAAGAAATATATTTAGATAACTTTTGCTTAAAATTGCAATTAAAATTTTATCCATTTAAAAAAAATCGGCTCCATGTAATGCAACACACTCGAGTTGAACACTCGTTGAAAGTTCGTTTCAAAAGCTCATATGACTCATATCGCGTAATGTTCGCAGTACATTACTGCTTAGAAATTTTACAAAAATTAATTACATGTGTATAATAGGTATAACTAAAGAAAAACATTTTAGTTAATGATTATACTGGTAAATCCTATGTCTGGTTTAATTTTTCGCCCGTATTAGACTTACACACAGTACACATAATTTATGCCCTTATTTACAAAAAAATGTCTAAGCTCGAACTCTTCCAGACAGCTTTAGTAACGAGCATATTGAAAGCCTTGGAGCTGATGAGAGTAGACCAGGGCGGCAGAGGAAGAACTGCCATAAATATATCTTCAACGGCGGCGCTGAAGCAGACTTCATTGATGCCTGTATATTTTGGCACTAAAGCTGCCGTTTTACAGTTCAGTAGCTGCATTGAAGTAAGTGTACCTATAAGATAAGATAAATGTCCCTATACCAACATCTACAATTGACCCTATACCGGGAGCGGCCTGTAATAGGAACAAAAATTTTAGGGATCGCTTCTACACCACGAATGTAAAACAACATTTGTTCAACAACTTTAAATAATGGGGTAGGTAATTTATTACTTGTAATTTTTCCGAACAAACTAAATAGTATTTTCAATGAACAGCATCCAATAATCTAGTTGACGTTTACTATCAGCCTACAAACTTCATAGTTTTCGCAATACATTGCTTGCTTGGAAAATCTTTTTTTATTAATATTTATTAAAGTATTAGTTATTTTCAAAAGTCGTAGTTTTTCTTTCTGAACTGCCACTCTCGAGGTGTTATTAATTTAGTAAAAGATAGGTTTTACTGTATTTTATACAATAGTTGATGATTGTTATGACTTTTTTAAGTGAAGTCAGAATAAATTTGATTAGATTTAATTTGATAAAGATATTCAACGTCACCTGTTACTATCATTGCTTGTTAACCTATTATAAATTCTTTACTCCACCTTAGCTTTTCTCAACATAACTCAGTACCTATAGGTGTCTGATTTTTTTTTACATGAAATGGTATATATGAAATTAGGCATTTATGAACAAAATAACTTTGAGTAATGAATGCCTTACAGAAAGAAAAATACTTTGCAAAATCAGGAGTACGAGTGTTGGTCGTATGTTTTGGACCCACAGCTACTGAGCTGGTTACACCGCACAAATTGGGTTCCCTAGACAAAAACGTTACACCAGAGTTTCTTGCCGGGGCACTGGCGACCACAGTATGTCAGAAGTAAGATATAGTTTATTAATTTTTAATACGGAGGTATAGGTACTCTCTGTTTACACACTACATAACATATTCAGTATGCTGAAGAAACTGCCGCAAAGATGCAGTAAATAAATAATAATAAATAATAAATAAATATTTCGGGACAATCTGACACAAATCGACCTAGCCCTACGGTAAGCTCAGTAAGGCTTGTGTTGTAGGTACTAGACGACGATGTAACATATTAATACTTAAATACATAGAAAACACCCATGACTCAGGACCATCGGCTTCATAGGCAGGGTCACTACCCACTAGGCCAAACCGGTCGTCAAAAGGCAGTGCCTCGTATATGTTCGCAGAGGCGCGTGCTTATGGCTTTTATTCTATCAGAAGGAAGAGAGTACCGTACCTGCTACTGCTAGTGCTGCTAGCGCGCTAGTGCGCTAGTGTAAGTTTCTTTTGACGTAAAAAAACGTACTTATACAGAACTTTGTTGAAAATGGTTTTAAATCTTAATTTGAATTGTTATTTCGTGGATAAACGTAATTTTACATCTAAAACATAATTCTTTCTCTACATTGTTCTATTCACACAAGGGGTATAATAATTCTAACTTGATTCCCGTGACCCGTTAGTCGTTGCCAATTTACTCACTTTAGGCCATACGTCGCCTAAAATGAGTAAATTGTTAACGAGTCAGCCTTGTTGAACAATGTACTATTTCAGGATAGAGTCGGCGGCGGCGGGCCTGGTTTCGGCGTACAAGCAAGGCGCTAGCGGCAGCACGTGGCTGGCTACCCGCGACCTCCCTGTGCGAGATATCACTGACAACGTATCGCGTGCCTATCAGATTCTTGGCGAATTTAACTAATCTATCGACACAAATAGACCTTCTTCTTTTAAAATATGGCTTAGGGCTCCCCCACATCTAGCGTCTCCCGAACGTCGACGCTTCACCAACGCCCGCGCGGCGTCGACGCCGCGCTCCCACAGCGCCGACGCGATGCAGCGCCGCCTCTCGAACGTTACGTGCTCTTTCCGTCGCAGTGACGCTGCGTGGGCGCCAACAAGTCGCTGCGACGCTCGACAGCCACCACTGACGTCGAGGAGAGCGTCGACGCCGCGCGGGCGTTGGTGAGACGTCGACGTTCGGGAGACGCTAGATGTGGGGGAGCCCTTAAGTCTTTATGATTTGATCGATGACCAATGTCAAGTAAAGTAACAAATAAATAAAATAATATATCAAGTTTGCTCTTACGACATGATGTTGTTCGGTACTAGGCCTTGCATTTTGTGAAGTGGTAGCTAGACTTACAGATGGGCAAGAGGCGGCCATGGCCCCGGTACTGCCAATGATGACCAAAATAGTGGTAAACGCGTTTTGAAATCAATTCTTCATTATCTGCACAATTATGCGTTAGATCACGCACCGCCTACAGCTCGGGCGCGCTCTCTGCTTCATACCTTGTCCATCGGTGCCCCTCAGATTGACATATCGTTATTACTTTAAAAAACCTCGTAACTCATTCTGGTATTCAAAAGAAAAATGACGTAACTATGTATGGGATGAGTACAGAGTTACTGCGTATCAACTTAGAGTAACTGTGTCAGATACGAGATTTTTTCAAAGTAGTGACGATATTTTCTGATAGTGTTGGTGCCTTTGCTTGTACAGTCAAGTGTAAAAATTCGTTCACTGCCAAAGTTTCAATATGTACCGAGCAACTCATTGTACAGTAAATAAGGTTGTAGGACGTATTTATGAAAGGATTCTTTTGGTACGTATTTTTGCACTTGACTGTACAGGAAGCTTATGTTGTATGAACGAATATCTTAATAAGTAATCATATAAATTGTGTTTGAATTTCTTTGTTACATGTTCTAATTTTATATTACAAATTATTATTGACTTCATTTTTTATTTTTTAATGTGACAATAATTTTAGCATTAAGCATGTTAATAACTTTTAATGAATAAGCGACTTGGTGTACAGTATGCACCGCTCGAACTACCCCATGAGAAAACACTAAGAAGAAATAATCAAGGGCCAATTACAGTAACGATACTTCTATTTCAATAAATAAATCACTGCATAATAAGCTATCCATAAATCACGCTTAACTGGATTAATGAACAAAAAACTTATATCTAGACTCTTATCTCCACAACGTAATCTAATGATGTCATATATTTTTTATAATAATTAGTAAATGTTTATATGTATTTAATATGTTACACTGAATTATATTTTTTGAGTCACAGATTCACTCCAATTCAAGTCACAATTTCAATGAGTAATGGCTGTAACAGAAATTAGTATTGATTGAACGAGGGAACATATGCTTTAAGGGAAAACATCTTTCAGATACATTTAAAGCTGAGGCTTCAAAATAAATTAGAGGACCCTCTTCAGGAAAAATGTTTCCCTTAAATTTAACCTCAAGCAGAAACGAATTACTCGGGCACTACACTGGGGCAATATGTTGAATTTATTCTGAATACGCCCGGCGGCAGGCAGCCACTTCAACAGCTATCGCAAAAATTACCTGCACCATTACGTGACGAGTAGATTTGAGTCTTCGTTTTGGTAAATTTGAGATATACCTTAATTTCGAAGTCACTCGTTCTTTGTCATATAGATAAAACCAAAACATGTTTAACTGCTACCCTATATTATCTGAATGGATAGTATGTTGCCATTTTATCATTCATCGCTCTATACGTCCCTTTAGCACTTATATAATTGTTGGAGCGTGACAGATAATAAAAACCCGACCATAATAGGCCAGCTGAAGTAACAAGAGGCAGTTGATGTGCGACCTTAAATTAGAGATTTTTGTGATCTGTGTATTTTTTCTATAAACTTGAGGTGTGAAATAAAGATTATTTATTTTTATGTCATGTTATTTGCAAAAGGCTAGCCAGGGACGAGTAAAACTTTCACCCGCAGTTTGTTTTTAGGGTTCCGTAGTCAACTAGGAACCCTTATAGTTTCACCATGTCTGTCCGTCCGTCCGTCCCTCCGCGGATATTTAATCTCAGTGACCGTTAGCACTAGAGAGCTGAAATTTGGCAGTAATATGTATATCAATCACGCCGACAGAGTGCAAAAATAAAAAGTGGAAAGAAATGTTTTCTTAGGGTACCCCCCCTATACGTAAAGTGAGGAGTGATTTTTTTACATTGTATTGTCTGTTATACTCGGAACATATTCCCAGAGTTTCCACTGCAAATAAAGCAAATATTATTGATTAGACCGATATATTTTCGGTATTTTGGTAGCAAGTATGGCATGTGTTTCTAAGAATGAAACTATAATTGAAAAACTAATTCCTAGCATGATTATGTTTGATGAATGATGATATATGTCAAGTAAGACAATGTACAATAAATTAACATGTTGGAATACCTAATACAGTTTTTATTTACTTTATCTTCTACACTACTGTGCTAGGTAGAATAGGTACATGATAAAAGATTGAAACATTGAATTTTCTTGTTGAGTTGAAATCTTTAGTGTATTTGATGTGGCTTGCAATCGAAGACAAAATTTTCTTACATTAAATATTTATTTATTTGAATTTTTTTTTGCATAAATATCTACTATAATTAATTTCCATGTTCCCAGTCAACCATTGTCTAAACTAAGACACGACCAAAAGTTGCTCAGAGTAAAGATACATAGAAAACAAACATTACGATTCATTGCATAAAACCTAAACATTGTATTATCCGTTCTCACCTCATGTTTGTACTTATTTCTGCTCATTTTGCAAGGACCCTAACACGTTATTTAACAAAAGTATATCCTGGCTAGTGACATAGTAACCTTTTGTACAGCTGGGGCGAGTAACAAGCCTAACTCACTGAAGGAGCCCCAGCAGCCTATTTGGTGTGGAGTGACCATGAAATCGGTGAGACAAGAAACGCGACATGGAATATTTAATATACCTTGTGCTACTGTAATCAGTGATCTAGTATACTGGTAATAGTTAGATACAAATGAACTGGCATTTAATTTCCGAGTTTCTATTCCATATTTTTGAATTTTATTTTAATAATCAGATAAGGACTACCAACGTGGTACTGTATACCATGAAATCCTGTAAATGAATCTGGAGCACTATGGTATCAGAGCCGATATTCTCAAATTATTCCAGTTTTACCTGACCAACAGAAAAAGTACTTTGGACTAATAGTAAATTCTGCTTGGCTTTCCTGTGTTATTTACAAACCAATGCAACTAAAAGTATACAAACTGAAGTGGTCAAGTTCTTATAAATAGTGCAAGCAGTCTGTTTAGCTTCTCTTTATTTATTTTTTCACCGTCAGTAATAACATAATCCGTATATAAATTACACTATTATGCATCATTTAAGTAAATGAAGCGATCGGCATTGTCAGAGATGGTGGCTAAAGGTCTGATGTGGTGTTTTTGGTTACTTGGAGCTTGGGACGGATGCTGGTTTGGTATGCTACGTGCGTAGATACACTAGCACCGTCCCATCTACAACGAACTAATGTTAAAGGAGGCGCTGGGGTGGAAACCGCCGGAATTTTTAAACGTAACAAATATAAGAGCCTGGACAGAGCGTACCATTTTTGCCGTTTGGCGTCGTAGAAACGCCTATGTCCATAGGGTCTCAGCACGCAGAAACTTTTTGCAGAAATCGCGAAGCGTCTGGTTGATGTTACTAGTGACAACGTATCAGCAGCCCGAAACAACGATAACATACCGCCAGCATCCTTGGTGTGCTTCAAAAGCCTTTTTTAGATTTAATGAAGTAAGTCATTAAGTAGTTATTATGATATTGTAATTATTGTACCTATATAATAAATAAGTAATGCTATATAAAAAACCAAAAGATATTCGCTGAAGGTCATTCAGGTATACGCACGGACCTCGTCACACTCCGATGAGGAAGTAGATGCTATGTATGAGGACGTAAGTAGGGCCATACATACTTCGAAAACCTACTTCACCGTTGTTATGGGGGACTTCAACGCTAAGCTGGGCAAGAGAAGCGGTGATGAGCTGAGAGTGGGGCAATTTGGGTATGGGCAGCGGAACCCTAGGGGCCAGAGGCTGGCCGACTTTCTGGAGAGAGAGGAACTCTTCATGATGAACTCTTTCTTCCAGAAGCCGCCTCACAGAAAATGGACATGGATGAGTCCGGACGGTTCCACGAGAAATGAGATAGACTTCATCATGACCGACAGGAGACGGATATTCAGTGATGTCTCTGTGATCAACAAGGTAAAGACCGGTAGTGATCACCGAATCGTAAGAGCGTCACTGAATATCAATGTTAGACTTGAAAGGTCCAGCCTGATGAAGTCTACCCTCCGACCTACTCAAGCCCATATTCAAAACCCCGAGAGCTTTCAACTTGAGCTCTGTAATCGCTTTGCCTGCCTAGAGAACTTAGCTTCAGTGGACGAGATCAACAACGGGCTAGTGGAAACTGTCCACACAGTAGGGTCTAAGTTTTTTAGACCCCGCCGTAAGGATAGACCTCAGAAACTAACCGAGCGAACCTTAAACCTCATGGCTGAACGACGCTCTCTACAGCTGCAGTCTCCCGATGACGCGGAGTCATTTAGGCAGCTCAATAGACGTATATCTAAGTCCTTGCGACATGATCTGCGTCTCTTTTATACTAACCGTATTAAAGAGACTATTGAGCGAAACCAAGGCTCCAAAGTGTTCGTAAAGGATAAGTCTATTGGGCAAAGCCAGCTGACAAAGCTGAAACGGGAAGATGGCAGCATAGCGTCGACCAAAGCAGAGGTTTTAGGCGAGATTGAGAGGTTCTATGGACAGTTATACACTTCGGTTGCAAAGCCCGTTGACAGCTTGGTAGGAGATCCAAGAGCCAAGCTGTCCCGACATTATACCGAAGATATCCCGGACATCAGTCAGTACGAGATTAGGATGGCCCTAAAACAGCTTAAGAACAACAAGGCGCCGGGCGAAGACGGAATCACTTCAGAGCTTCTGAGAGCGGGTGGAATACCGGTACTTAAAATCCTCCAGAAGCTCTTTAGCTCCGTTTTGTCCGAGGGCAAAATGCCTGAAACATGGAACAGAGGCGAGGTGGTGCTGTTCTTCAAAAAAGGTGACATTAGCCTATTGAAGAACTACAGACCCATCACGCTTCTGAGCCATGTCTATAAGCCGTTTTCAAGGGTTATCACGAATCGTCTCGAACACAGACTCGATGACTTCCAGCCTCCCGAATAAGCCGGTTTCCGAAAAGACTATAGTACCATAGACCACATCCATACGCTGCGGCAAGTTATACAGAAGACCGAAGAGTATAACTTGCCATTATGCCTAGCGTTTGTCGACTATGAGAAAGCCTTCGATTCGGTGGAAACATGGGCGGTGCTTGAGTCTCTTCAGCGATGCCATATTGACTATCGGTACATCGAAGTGTTGAAGTGTTTGTATAGTAACGCCACCATGTCAGTCCGAGTACAGGAGCAGAGCACGAAGGCGATTCCATTGCGAAGAGGCGTAAGGCAGGGAGACGTGATCTCTCCAAAACTGTTTACTGCCGTAATGGAAGACGCCTTCAAGCTCCTGGAATGGCAAGGGCGTGGCATCAACATCAATGGCGAACACATCACTCACCTTCGATTTGCCGACGATATCATAGTCATGGCAAAGTCGATGGAGGAACTCAGCATGATGCTCGATGACCTCAACCGAGTTTCACAACTGGTGGGCTTGAAAATGAACATGGAGAAGACGAAAATAATGTCAAATGCCAATGTTGTGCCCACCCCAGTCTTTGTTGGGAACTCGGTACTCGAAGTTGTTGACTCGTATATCTACCTAGGACAAGTAGTCCAATTAGGTAGGTCCAACTTCGAGAAAGAGGTAAACCGCCGAATCGCTCGGTTGGGCAGCGTTCGGGAAACTACGTAATGTCTTTTCGTCCGACATACCTCAGTGCCTCAAGACGAAAGTCTTTAACCAATATGTGTTACCAGTGACTTACGGCTCCGAAACGTGGTCTTTCACTATCGGCCTCATCTCAAGGCTCAAAGTCGCTCAACGAACTATGGAGAGAGCTATGCTCGGAGTTTCACTACGAGATCGACTCAGAAATGAGGAGATCAGTAGGCGAACTAAAGTCACCGACATAGCCCACCGGGTTAGCAAGCTGAAGTGGCAATGGGCAGGCCACATTGCACGCAGAGAAGATGGCAGATGGGGTCGAAAAGTGCTCGAGTGGAGACCACGGACTAGCAAGCGCAGCGTAGGACGTCCACCCACAAGATGGGCAGACGACCTCATTAAAGTCGCCGGAAGACGCTGGATGCAGGTTGCTTCCAACCGGTACATGTGGAGATCCAAGGGGGAGGCCTATGTTCAGCAGTGGACGTCTTATGGCTGAGATGATGATGATGATGATGATATAAAAAACGATATGAAATATTATTAGTAAATAGTATTGGTTAATCATTTAAAATGCTGCACTTTCCACACTTGCACCAATTTTAAACAAAACTTTTTCCTAGAATACCGTACCTCGTGGACACCCTACTTATACCATAGGTACATACCATCTGTCCTAAGAGGATCAAGACTCTGTTCACTCTAAGTAGCTTTAAACAGGGGACATACTTCACCCGCAAACTATTCCTGAGATTGCGTATATTGAAAATAGTTTGGTGCTAGTTGAATTTGGCCGCTAATACCTTTAACAGTTTCGAAGTGCCAATTTTAGTACAGTTGGAATATTTGCGGACTTAATAACTGATATTTAGGATGTGACACAAAGTTTGAGAGGTGGCATTAAAACAGAGATTAATTGTTTCCGAACCCCGGACTCTGTTTGACAACGGAGTGTAATTTCACACTTGACATGAAACAATCGTTTTTCATTTACCTATAAATTAAGATATGTAGAATAAGACAGGCGCGGTACCGCGAACATCGAAGTTCGTATATTTCTATCATCTTTCCCTTTTACTCTAATTAAGGCGTCATGAGATCCAGCGACAATCGTACGAAATTGACGAATATAATTTTTCGCGGTAGCGCCGCAGGCACACCATAATTCAATGTTAAGTTAAGTTTCACGAATTAATAATACAGTAAATATAAAACTATATTAGCTGATTTGTTTTCAAATAAATGACTTCTGTATATTACAGAGAGTGCAAATGCTTTTGTGGTTGGACACTCTATCCTGGGGTCGGGTCGCTGACATTTGTTTTGGTAATCTTTGTTACACAACTAATAAAACATTTAAAATACGTCCAATAAAAAAAATGGATTCTTGCGTCATATAATAATAAATAAAGCGATTGGATGACTTGACCCTTGATCGGCTTCGCCTGGAGGCTCTCTCTGCTCGTGCCGCCTTCACCTCGGCGCAGGACCCGCCCGCCACGGCGCCGGTCTCGATGCCAGCATCCGACCTGGCACCACGGGTGCCGCGGGTGGATCCTTGTGCCGACGAGGAGGAGTTCGCGAGTCAGAGTGTGAGTACCACAGCTAATGAGCAAATGAGGAGGACTCTGGAAGAGACGATTACGCAGTATCGCTCCACAAACAACCCTAGGCCTCGAATACCACGCTTGCCAATGAATAGACGCAATCATGCGATAATGGGAGCCTTGAATGCTTTACTAGAGCCATATCTTCGGACTAGTAAAGATTTAGATGATACACACTCGATCATGTACTGCGGGGCCATCGCGGCGTGCCGTGTTGCACGAGTCAAGTTTCCGGACGCTGAACGTGCACCTAGGACCGCCGGGGGTGTCCCTGCATGGCAAGTACGGATCGAGCGTCGTATCACTTCATTCAGGACTCTCATTGCAAAGCTGATCTGCTTCAGGGGGGGCAATAATCGCCCCCGAGTGATGCGTTTTGTGAACCAGGCGTTCGCGGGGACGAATATCAGGCCCCGCGACTACATGGCCAATATCACGGAACGCATCGACTTCCTGAAGCAGAAAGTGTATGCATGGGCAAGCCGTATTCGTCGCTATAGAGAGCGTGTGGATCGATTCCAGCAGAATCGCCTCTTTCAGAGTGACCAAAGGAAGGTGTACCGAAGATGGGAGGAAGCTGATCCCCGTGTGTCTAACACGCAGCTGCCGAATGCTACTGTCATGACTGATTTCTGGCGTAGCATCTGGTCAGTGCCTGTTGAACACACGGAGGGTGAATGGATGAGCGTTGTTGAACGTGAGTGCGAGTCTATCGAACCTATGGGGCTATCACCATCAGTCCCGACGACGTAAGTTGTGCAGTCCGCACGGCCCAGAACTGGAAAAGTCCTGGGCCGGATGGATTGCACAATTTCTGGTTGAAATGGTTTCGATGCTCGCACTCGCGATTAGCAGCGCAATTCCAACAAGCCCTTGAGCTCGGCTCTTTGCCACCTTCCTTAACAACTGGTACGACCTTCCTGCTCTATAAGTCCGGTAGTACCACGGAAGCTAAAAACTATCGACCCATCACGTGCTTGCCTACACTCTACAAGCTCCTTACATCCATTTTGAGAGCAAAAATTAACACGCACGTTGTCGCGAACAACATTTTGGCCACCTCTCAAAATGGATGTAGGGTTGGGTCCCGTGGTACTAAAGAGCTCCTCCTCATAGACATGACCATTTGCCAACAGGTCCGGCGGAACAAGGGGCCCTCTCGGCCGCCTGGATTGATTACAAGAAGGCCTATGATTCAGTGCCTCACTCATGGCTGCAGAGGATCTTAGAATTGTATAAAGTCAATGCAACTTTAAGATCCTTCCTAGGTGCGTGTATGAGGCAATGGACCACAGTCCTTCGTCAACCAGGAGGTGGCGATTACCCCCCTGGCCCGCAGGACTTCATAAGGATTGAGCGAGGAATATTCCAGGGTGACAGTTTGAGTCCCCTATGGTTCTGCCTAGCTCTGAATCCGCTCAGTACTTTACTGAAGGATTTGGGACTAGGTTGCCGGCTTCGGAGAGAGGGTGAAGTCATTTCTCACCTTCTGTATATGGACGACCTCAAATTATTTGCGCCAAACAACCGAGTCTTGCTGGAGCTACTGAAAACCACTGAAGTGTTCAGTAGTGCCATCAAGATGGAGTTTGGTGTCGATAAGTGTGCGGTTATGCATGTACAGCGGGGGAAAGTAGTAAATTCAACAAATTTACAGCTTTCTGAGACGATGTCGTTCAGATCTATCTCTGAATCAGAAACCTATAAATATCTTGGTATGTCAGAGTCTCTGGGTATTGAGGATGTGGCTATTAGACAGGCGGTGAAAGAGCGCTTCTTCGGTCGGCTGACAAAAAGTACTTAATAGCCTTTTGTCAGGTGGCAATAAGGTACGGGCCTTCAACGCTTGGGTAATGCCCTTACTTATATACTCCTTTGGCATACTAAGATGGACTCAGACCGAGCTGGATGCCCTGGATAGGAGGGTCCGACTACTACTCACCACACATCGCATGCTACACCCACGTTCGTCGGTTATGAGATTGTATATCACACGGAAGTGTGGAGGCCGCGGCTTTTTAAATGCCAAAAGTCTCCATAACCGTGAGGTGTGCAATCTCAGGAATTATTTCCTGAACCACGAGTGTGGGATGCATCGTGATGTGGTGGCAGTAGACAGGAACCTCACACCGCTCGCCTTGGCAAACGAGAACTGGCGCAAACCAGTGGTACTAAGCACCGAGGACCGCAAGGCCGTATGGAAGAGTAAGGAGCTACACGGGCGGTTCTACAGGGCCCTAACGGGACCAGACGTAGACCTACCCGCGTCGGTGAACTGGCTACGATTCGGGGACCTCTTCGGAGAAACCGAGGGTTTTGCCTGTGCAATTGCAGACGAAGTTATCATGACGAATAACTACCGGAAGTATATCCTGAAAGACGGTACGGTCGACATTTGTCGGGCATGCCGCCGTCCCGGAGAGTCACTCAGGCATATAATTTCCGGTTGTTCTCATCTTGCTAACGGCGAGTACTTGCACAGACATAACCTTGTAGCCAGGATTATACACCAGCAGCTTGCTCTTATGTATGGACTTGCGGACCGCGAAGTGCCGTACTACAAGTACACACCTGCGCCAGTTCTCGAAAATGGTCGTGCCACGCTCTATTGGGATCGATCTGTTATCACGGACAGGACTATTGTAGCCAATAAGCCTGATATCGTGGTGATAGATCGATCGCAGCGCCGGGCAATGCTCATCGATATCACCGTCCCATGTGACGAGAACCTCGTGAAGGCCGAGAAGGACAAGTCCAGCAAGTACTTAGACTTGGCTCACGAGGTAACCGCCATGTGGGAAGTTGATTCGGCGATCATTGTACCGATAGTTGTTTCCGCGAACGGTCTCATAGCGAAGAGTCTCGACCAACATCTTGAGAGACTCTCGCTACGTGGTTGTGGTTGGATCAAGGGTCAGATTCAGAAGGCGGTAATCCTGGACACGGCGCGCATAGTCCGACGGTTCCTCTCTCTGCAGCCCTAACCACCGGCAGCCTGGGCCCTGCCCCGTTGCCGGCGGCACTCTAGGTTAGGTTTTTTATAATGTTTTTATTGTTTTGATACGTTTTAGATGTATTTTTATATTTTACTTTTATAAAAATGTTATAAAACCTAACCTAAGATTTAAAATGAATAAAGAATAAATAATAAATATTTCGAGACATTCTTACACAAATCGACCTAGTCCCACGGTAAGCTCAATAAGGCTTGTGTTGCAGGTACTAGGCGACGATATATATAATAAATAGATACATATAAATACTTAAATACATAGAAAACACCCATGACTCAGGAACAAATATCTGTGCTCATCACACAAATAAATGCCCTGACTGGGAATCGAACCCAGGACCTTCGGCTTCATAGGCAGGGTCACTACCCACTAGGCCAGACCGGTCGTCAAGATATACCACCTCAACCATCGAGGATATGATTTTTTGCTCTATGTTAATCACTGTTATACTCAATTTCAGGTCAAGTTTTGAGCTTCGAGTATGCTATTATTGTTTCTGCTTTACATTTTATGGAAATAGATACTACGTATTTTTTTTAACAATTTTTATGTTAATTACCACTTATAATATGTTACTTATGCTATTTCACTGATTCTTAGTTAACCTTAATCTAGTTGGCTGTGCAGAAAGAATATAATATTCACTAGCTGTAATAGTTGTAAATACCTAGTATTTATTAAGTATTCTAGTCACTGTTACTGTTACTCGGTAGCTGATAAGAGTGTATATTTATAATTATGACACAAAATATTGTATAAAAAACCAAAATTGTCTTTAGCAGTAGAAGAAAAACACTATACTAAATATATTTTATAATTTAATATATGAAAATCCAAACTATGTGATTCTTTATTTATGGTTCCATGCCAAACTGTAGATAAAACTTTTTATACGAGTACCTTATTACAGAGAACAACTTTTTATCCGGCAAGGTCACAGTTTACGTTTTACGTCAATTGTCAATCATGTTGGAATATCGGGCTTTCTTATTATAGATAACGTTTTTATTTTTACCCTATTTTTAATAGCATTATATAAAAACAATCATGGCGATGGCCGAGAAAAAGAACGAATACCCCGTGTCCGTGGAAACAGACCGGCGGTTGCTGGCCTTCGATTCTTGGGAAGACTACTTGGACTCTTTAATAGAAATATCGGATCTCAGAAACCTCAGGAGCATAACAACTTCCCGGACTGTCGCTGCTTTAGGATACAGGTAAACTACAATCCTGCATGTGTGGTCTGTGGACAAGACAGCATTAAAGTAATTGTAATTAGAAGCACGTTGGACCGGCGATTGAAAGAAGTGGGTTCAAGTCTCCATGGAATCCCGTAGTCCTACAATTTTTTTTATTTTTATTATGGTTATATTTGTTTTCTTTTCAATTTAAGTAATAATATATATATACTGTTCGTATCATAGGATGCGCACAGAGACAGCACCCGCCATGGTGTAAGGAGAAGATATATACTATATTTACATTTACATGTGATGTGTGGAACGATTAATTTTGTGTTTCAATGTTTTTGTCTGTCAGTAGATAATTACTATCTTTTCGATAGAAGAATTTATGATATCATATTGTATCAGGCACTTTTTTTAAAAATAAAAATGTAGCAACTATGTTTGGAATACTTAGAATGGAAGCGTGGCCAGCGTGAGACACGAGATTTTTTCAAAGTAAAAGAGCAAGGAATTTTATGTTCCTACATCACACTTACACGTAACACATTTTTATTACAATCCGTTTTATCTTCAGAGCTAATGGCGATACTCTGTCAGAGAAAGAGTTCAACAAGCGCCGCGCCGAGATCCACGAGATCGTTTACCCCACTGTGAAGCCGTACGTGCTGGCCAGCGAGGGGGCTGATGTTAGTGACCCCTTTAATAGGGAGCTCGCTGTTCGAGAGAGAGCTAATCGGCTGGGCATATTACAGGTAACGACTTGTTTTAACAATTGTAATTTATATCAAGGTGGCCAATTTTAACTTTAAACGCGTTACTATTATCACTGATTCTTAGATTTGTTATTATTATACCTTGAGGCGAATCGTAGTGAATATGGCGTGATGAAAATTTATGCGATGATTAGGGGAAACTATCTTCACCCAAACGACCAATAGCGCACGTATCAAAATATGATCATAACATAATAAATAAATCAAAAGTTGAGTTATGATATCAAGTGTGTAATGGCAAACGTTACACTGTAATCTAGTAACCTTGAGTGAATTTAGTTAGCTTAGTGAGCAGTTGCAAAACGGTCGATGTAGACAAGAGGATAAGACACGAATCTCGTAGTTTGTCTGGATAAAGTAAACCAATCTTGATACTTGAATTTTATGCCGTGTGGTGCCGGCTGAGAAAAGCATTACCCCGTCTCCCTGACGCCCTGGTGTCGCCGCTGGTGTCGCCGCTGGTGTCGCAAGAAAAGACAAAGGGAAAAACTGACGGGCAGCAGCGTCCGTCGAAACAGAATCGACAGCTGCTGTGGTCGTCATCCCGCTTGCCAAACGTAGGGACTATGGCAACTCCCCCTCAAGATGACAAGATAATACAAGTCATATTTGGGGGAGGCCTTTGTCCAGCAGTGGACGTCTTACGGATGGAATGATGATGATATGAAATAGTACATTTCAATACTAGTGAAAAAATTTTTTCGACGAGGGTGAAAGTTGGAGCCCGAGTGAAACGAGGGTGACAATCACCCGAGTCTTAAATAAGTTTTTTCACGTGTATCGAACCCAATTTTTCATAACAAGTGCCTTAAAAAGTGAAATTTACGTACGCGAAGCGTGCGCAAAGTGCACTTTTACGCACTAGTTAGAAAAATTTACTTTTTACTTCTTAATTTACAGTCAATAATATTCATCCGGCACTTTACAAAGGGCGGTTTTGAGATCTCTGGCTACATCGACTACGCGCACCGGCTTATATCGGAGAACTGGGTCCCTTTTTTCCGAGCTAACAAAATGCTTTGGCCGAGAGACAGTGACTTAGGCTACTACCACTGGCGCCATGGCACTGTAAGGAGCAACATGAGCAGGAATTATAAGGTAAGTGGGGAAAAATATTTGTAGAATAAAGCAAATGATATTATTGGTTTTGTAGTGGGAACTGGTGGTCAACGAACGTCGAACATTTGCATCATCAGAATTGTAAATACAATACTGTGGATATGGGTACAGAGTGTATCGTCGTGTTCTTGATGCAAATTTGAAGTACTAATCAATTTGAAACGTGTATTTTTATATTTATGTTACTTATATGAAAACAGATGATGTATTTTTTCTGCAAAGTTATAGATTAAGTAATAAGATTGAATAAGTACAAAAATAATACTTCAAATCAAAGATCTTCAAACGAAACCTTTACATATACATTATACTTTTGTTTTTATTCAATTGGAGACAAAGAAAAAAATCTATGAATTCTTTGCTCAAGGAACACAGTTAGGTATTTTATCGCAAATGGAAGATACATGATAGTTTACAATATTTACGAGGATATTATTTTAAGCAGAAATTGTTTTTCTTGGATATGGTACCAATATTGCGGATTACATACAACGCGAAATAAGAACTAAATACGTAATTTTTAGCCCATAATGGACCCGGAAAAAGGTCTGCTGTTCCAAAATCGCCACGACCACAAAATCATATGGCCAGATCCCCAACAAGATCCCGGACAGAATACCATGAAACAGAGAATATTTTCCCCGAGGTACACACAAATAGAAATTTACGACCACGTAGTCAGGAGAAAGAGTTAAACAAATGGTTTTTAGATAAAAATTAAATTTATTAAAAAAATATATGCCCCGAATAAAACAAGTTTTTCAAAAATGTTTCCAAAGGTTTACAATAAATAATGTTACATTTAAATAGTTCGTCCCTTTTTGTGATTGTTTCAGTATGTTGATGATATCAAATATTTATATTTGATGATAATTAACAAGTCAACTCATACATTTTGAGTATGGAGATAAAATCTTAATAGGTGTGTTTAAAACTTGCGGAGAGTTGCCAAAACTATTAAGATTGTTTTATGAGACATATCTTTTACAATATGTTAGTTTCTTGTTTGGATGGAGAAAATCTTAATTCAGGTAGAGATTCGTGAAAAGTTCTATTAATAAATAAAAAACTATTTCCGAGTTAGTTAACATGTCAAATGTGACCTTATCTATGATAAGGGACCTTATTGTCGATGTCGCTTACGCCGTTGTTCAAGATGCCGCAATACAAACGCAACGCGGTTCGACGTAAGCGCCATCGACAATAAGGTCCCTTTTGCTAGATAATGTCACAAATATGATTTATTTACAATTTTGGCAACTTCCTCCTAGTACATCAGTGCGTTTGTACAATATACCCTACAGGCGATTAAGCATGAAAGTAAGTTTGACGTCACCGTTTTCATATTTTAGTGTTTTTCCCCTTTTTTAAGATAAGCCCTAAGTACTTACTCGTACTCAGAGAAGGGTCGATTTTGTAGTTCTGTCACGTAGATTGTTCGAGTACATTTCCACGCACATACGTGTTATTGTCTGTGTACATAATGTATGAACTTTGTGAAAGGTAAGATACACAATGCAAGTGTATTTTTGTACCTTAATTATACCTACGGATATTTGGCTTGCTTCACGCTTTTCAGTCATTGCAATTAAATAACAAAGCACTTAATAATTTATCATAAACTTACAATATAAAACTATCTATATCTATTTATTTTATATTATTGTAATCTAGTTGTAAGTACCTTATACTATAACATATTTGACGTCGTCAAAGATATAATCCAATCAGTTCTCCAGTTATAAAATCAGTTGAAAAATAAGGATCGTAATGGGATCCCTAAATAGAAACTGCTTACCATCAGACGGGCCGTATGCTTGTTCGCCACCGTCGTTGTATAAAAAATAATAGTTTAATTATTATATACCGATATATTAAAACTATATTAGTTGAAACTTGAAACTATAAGGAAGTATAAAAAGTTAATTTTAAGAAATATAAAAGTTAATTTTGAAGTTGATTACAATTTGTTATCAAAAACCATATAACGCCAATATCCAATCCAATCTCTCTTATACTTCATCATACAGGTATACGTGAATCAGAAAGAGATAGTGATTATGCCTCATTCACTGTTAACAGGTAAACCTTAATGCATCTTGACATACATACTTATATTTTTTCTTATCAAAACTTGAAATCTATCAATCGTCAAATTTAAGTTATTAAAAATAAATTCATTATAACGAAACTTAAACTAGGATAGAGATTGTCCGGATTCCAGTCGAGTTCTTCGCGCGGTCTCTCTGGAAGCGTTCTTCACCTCGGCCGTGCGCAAAACGATACCGAATATATCTTCATGATATCGGTTGTCGTCCTGAAAAGGAGATAAAAACGAGCATTATATTAGTAACATAAAAATATGCTTTTGCACACTCCGGAAATCATGCTTTATTATGTTCGCAAAAAATTAATAACTTTTATAGGTTATGCAGCTAAGAAAGAAGTAAGTAAAATGTTTTTGCATCATGATTCGGCATAGTGCGTCATTAAAAAGGAAAGTGATTTACAACGGCTTAGAATTTGACGACCGGTCTGGCCGAGTGGGTTCGATTCCCAGTCAGGGCATTTATTTGTGTGATGAGCACAGATATTTGTTCCTGAGTCATGGGCTCATGGGTGTTTTCTATGTATTTAAGTATTTATATGTATCTAACTATTATATATATCGTCGTCTAGTACCTACAACACAAGCCTAACTGAGCTTACCGTAGGGCTAGGTTGATTTGTATCAGATTATCCCGGAAAAACTATAATATATATATAAATAATTATGAGTATTCAAGCGCAAGTGCCAACCATATTTTGAATGATGTAAGTAATAAATTAAAATCGAAATGTGCTCGAGTGGACGTCCACTCACAAGATGAACAAACAACCTCATTAAGGTCGCCGGAAGACGCTGGAAGCAGGTCGCTTCCAACCGGTATATGTGGAGGCCTATTTTCAGCAGTGGATGTCTTATAGCTGAGACGATGAAGTAATAAATTACCATCAAGCTCCGATATTTAAATCGAAAGAACAATAGAAAAATTTAACTCGCAGCGGGAGTCGAACCCACAACCACTGGATCACTAGCCCAGTGCACTACCAATTGTGCTATACGAGTACCGCTAAGACTTGTCAAATTTTTCTATCTATCTCTCGTCATATACGTCATCGTGGGTTCTATTGTTCTTTCGATTTCAATATCGAAGATATTCGCTAGCAGACGTTTCTGCATAATAAAAAAAAATCATACCATTAAGCTCATAATGAAATGTTCCGCTTCGAGCTCCGAGAAGCTGGAATGCTTTTGCAGTATCTGCTTCAAGGTCTGCTGCACCTCTTCGGCCATCTTGCAGTCCCCGCACACGTAGAAGTGTCCCCCCTCCTCGGTGAGCATCCTGGTTATTGCTTTACCCTCGTCTCTTAAGTGATCTTGGACGTATTTCTGCAACCGTAACGCTTGTTGTTGTAATAATATCACTATAAAATTCAATAATTAATCATCAAGTGAAAAAGTATAAATTTTACGTATTTTGGATAAAACTAATAGTTTCGTAAATCATTGCTCCGAAGTAAAAAAAAATAGGGGCCCGCCCCCTTTAACTTTAGATCCAATTGTATTATCGTGGGTCTAAAAAATCGAAAAAATACGATCTTTTGAGTGAATGTACTATGTACCACTAAAACCACTATAGGAATTACGATAACTAACCATTTAGTAATTACGGAACGACGATACGATACGACGGTACTTCGTAAAAGTGGAAAAAATGGAAAAAGAAAAAGTGTCAATAATATACAACAGTATTCGAACACCGAAAAACCAGTTTATCAGTGGTATTAGTGTTATCAGTTTACCTTGTCCTCCCCAGATTCCCTTGAAAGAGCTAAAAACACTCTGCTAAGAGTTCCTTCTCTAACAGCTTGCTCTTTCTCGACTCTGTATATATCCATCCCCTTCGTTCGACATCCAAAGAATAGCCAAACTGGTCCAATCTTCTCCTTTGGACTCATTTGCTTAATTTGATATTTTCTGTGATGCCAGAATCCTCTGAGTGGGGCGATGCCAGAACCCGGTCCAATTAAGATAAGGGGTACCGACAAACTCTTTGGCAAATGGAATGTTGGAGCACTGGAATTAAATGTTGCATATGGGAGTTTTCAAAATTTGATACACCCAATTAGCGAAAGCTGTAAAAAAAAGTTAAATGACTGTCAGTTTCGTGACGACAATTAAGCATTAAATCTTTATGAAGATCGATTTTTTGCTTTCTATTATGTTGTAATATTGATTGAAGTTTATAAAACGAACATCAAAACCAAGTTTTTACCGATATTTAATGCTTAATTGTCATTGTGACAGTGATTTAACTTTTCGTAACAACTTTCACTAATTGGGTGTACAATTTTTGAAAACGCCCATATTATTGATTAATTGAACAGTACAGTTCATACTATTAATATATATATATATATCCTACTTTTGTGATGTTAAAAAAATCTTTGTAATCTAAGCCAGAACCGTATAGTTGTCAATGAAGCTTCCAACAAATCTAGATATTTACTAGATTTCTCATAAACCGCTCGTAGAACTAAAAAAGTTTTCCCAACCATGTGGCAGTGCAGCACCGCGAGGCTTCAGAATAAATCAATATTATAGGACATCCTTACAGGTTTACACAAATTAACTGTGCCCCACAGAAAGCTCAAGAAGGCTTGTGTCGTAGATAATCAGCAAACGATATATCAAATATTAAAAAAAAAATAAGAATACACGCTGTTAAAATGTAAAGGGAGAATATTCTAATGTGCAGAACCATGAGCAGAATCTGAACTGCGGAGCCCAAATTTAGAGCCATAATGTAGTCTAATGTGTAGAAACTAGTCAAGTCGTATCTGTCGACTCATGCCGATGAATATGACTAATAAGACTAAAATATGTACAGTCAGATAGCCTATTTTGAACACTCGCAAATGAACTGTACATAAGCGACGTACTGGAAATTGTGCTACTTTATCTCGTACCTTGCTAAAATCATTCGCGGAAATAAACCGGTTAATACCAACTATCACAGTTATAAATTTACAGAAACTCATTTTCTTCGGTAGCCTATGTGCTATAATTAAAATTAATGTTTGACTATAATTTATGATATTTTTAATCTAGCAAAAACCGCTAATCTTTCCCAGATGGCATCAGAAACAAATCCATGGTAAATGTAAGTTTCTGGTGAAATTACTGTTGGCAGATTTTAGCACGTGTTGGTTTTACTTTAGAGTCTCAGGCGTAAACTTTAAAAAGGTTTCTAATAGTATGAGCCAACATTTAACTTTATTTAGTTACTCATGGGAGTCATGAGTTATACATATTCCAATATAGCATTTTGGAAACACTTACCGTCTTGTAAAAATGAATATTTGTTCATTTTCCTTTAAACCCTTCAGATAGTTTGAGCAAACTCCATAATTGACTGGTCCACTTCCATCTGGAAAACATGAAAATAAATTGACGAAAGATCCCAAACCTGGTACGCTGGTTGTATAGTATAGGGCTCTCATAGTACCTACATAAAAATTGTTGTTAGTTATACAAGGAAATATAAACTTACCGCGAACTTTGTAAAATACGACAGATACAGTCAGATGAATATGATTTGGATGTGCCAGCGGTGATGAGGAAATAGAGTAGAATCTTGGTTGTAGGTTAGGAAGGAGAGCTGCGAGAAGTGAACCCTGAGGCTTGCACGACGGTAGCTGCTCTAAAACTTCTCCTAAATGCGGTACGTGGAAATGTTTCCATTCGTCATATTTATGAGAGTCCTGAATAAAAAAAATATATAAGTTAAAAATACAGCGATACCAAGAACAGAAACTGGTGGGTAAAAAAGGTAGTCTTATCACTAAAACCTGTCTCTACTGGATCAGATTTGGGTAGAAGCAAGAGATGAATTGTTACAATTAAGGAGCAAAACTGTTTAAGCAGTTCACGAAAAGAAAATGTCTTACCAATATCAACTCATTGATTTTCAATGCATCATTTTCATCTGTACAAGCGCTGGCTAAGTACTTCAAAACAGTCGTGGAGGGCGGAGTACTTATGTCTAGAAAACGAGTAAACATATCTCGTATAGACACAGCAGGAATGCGCTCATGTTTTTCCCAAGTCTTGGATGAACCTTAAAAATAAAATATTAATTAGTTATAATGCAGTGAATTAGTTTTTACACATTTTGTCTGTTCATATTAACGTCTGACTTACCCAGAGGCGAAAGAGTTTCCTTCATCACTTGTAGTTGGACGGGGACATCAAAATCTGTCTCCTTTAGTCTTTTCAATACTGAATTTACAATTTCTTCGCGATTGCAGGGCATGACGCCGAGATGATCTCCTGGATCGTATTTTACCTCCTCCTTTAAAAAAATTAAACGGTATTATAATTTTCAGTTAGGTTAGCCAGTAGGCTATTATCAAATAAAGGGATTCATTTATGAGTTACTTACTTTTGGCCGCATATCAACAAAAATGGTTTCACGGTCTTCAGTGTGATCGCCAAGGCGTTTGACTTTCTTAACCACACTTGGGATAACTTGTCTCTTGTAGGTACTTTCAAGTGCCTGCTTAATAGTTATATTAGTAGATGGTTTGCCAAATCTGACGGTTTCTTCAGTCAGCGGTAGTTTAGAGATTGCATTGCGACCATCCATTGCCATATTTTCTTCAACGCAGAAAGTTTCGCAAGCCACCTAAGATAATACAATTTTAAGTTTATTGATTCAAATAATTGTTTTCGCATTCCGCAAGGTTACATTAGAAAAGAGAGTACGTACTTGGAAAATTTTTGAAGACCAAGCTCGAAATTCTTGTTCTTGTGCGAACATCTCATCGCCAGTGTGAATATCCAAAATCCTTTCTCCTCCCAGTTCTCCTAAAACTCTATCGACAGTTTTGGCAAAATTTGCGAATTTGGGATATGCGCTGGAACCTAGGCCAAATACTGCAAAGCTGACATTACCCAGTGGACCAAGGTTTTCGATGGATGAGTCCCCGGTTGTACCTAAAAATGTATAATGATGACATTGTATAATGGTGATAGTTTTGTAGATTGCGTATAATAATATTTTTTATATCTTCCAATTGTAGTCTTTTATTTTTCTATTCCCTTGGGCTTTGAAATAAATGTATGAGTTCTTACTTTTATTAGATTCCACTCGTGAGATAGGTCTTTTGCCTCCACTGGTTTGTGGGGTAGGTGACATAACGCTGTTAGTCCTCATTAATGATTTCGGTGTTGGTGTCCTAAAACTGAATAAAAAACAATGCATTAAGTAAGTATGCATGAATGTCACAGTGAATAGACTTAATGTAATCATATTTTTATATTTACCCTGGACTTGGAGCGCTTTGGGCACCACCTAGTTCATTTTCCATGTTTTGCATTTGGAAAAGATGGTCTATAAAATCCTGTGAAACAAATATTCCTCATTACATATTTGAAATGCAAACGATTATCAATATTATTTAGTTACAATACATGCACTATCGAAACAATCAAATTGATAAAATAACTTTTGATTTTATAATTTAAATGTTGGTGTTTCTTGTACCTGGCCATTAGCAGGAGGCTCTCCATTGCCAAATGTTGAGGTCACGATTAAAATCAGCGTTTCGTGTTCAATGGAGAACATGTCGTACTCGTCCATCGCGAAAACCTGTAGAAAATATAGTAATTATTTCATCTGTTCCAGGCTCATTAAGAAAAAAATCTACCTTAACCTTATCATAGTAATTGGTTGGCAGAAAACTATCTGAGAGTAGTAAAATTTTGTTTTAGCTATTATGCTATTGAAAAGTTTTCAAAATAATGTTTGCCCACCTGAGCGTTGAACGCATGTCCAAATATAGTGCCTAACTCTGTGGCATACTGTTCAGATTTGCCTGTCTCAGTGGCATAGAGGATGGTAACCTTGACGCGACGTGACAGTGCTTGCGTGAACAGCTTGGATGTGAACTTGACGGCGCGTGCAATTTGCTTGAAGTGGAATTTTCGATGTGGTTTGTCTTCTGATGTATCCCACTTGTATGTTTTCCAGGGATCAGTCTATAATGAAAATATATGATAAACTGAACGAAAATATATTAATATATAGTTAAACTTAACAAAAAGAATGAATAATAGGTATTTTTTAAATGCCAACGGAGATGATTTTATCTTTTAGTAAGGTGCCATTGTAAGCCAGTGTCGTTCTTCGATCAAGGCCATCTAATTGTTCACGGCACCAATTGTTAAACGATTGGAAATACCTATATTAGTTATTCTATGTTTAAACAAATAATAGTAACAATTAGAACATTGGCTTACTTGGTACTCGTAAGAGGGTTTCAAATAATAATTAGCCATTTCCTGGTGAAAAACTTGTGTTAGGGACGCCGATAGCGGTGGAACAATCCAGACCCAGTCAGCTGGGCAGCCTCCCCTGGAAACAAAAAAATAATTCAAAAGTGGTAAAGTAAATTGTTTTTTTATAAATTGGAATATGTGGGTGATAGGTGGTTAATACGTTATTCACGACAATATAATTCAAAGGAATTTGCAATACCCGATGCAATGGTAGTTACCTATCTGCCAAATTTATTGTCTTTTATTTACGTGGTCGTTCACTGTACGATATAAATTGCAACGCATTTAAGTAACCATATTTATAAACTTGCAATAAACAAAAAGACACAGAACTAGATTAATTATTGATTACCCCTTTAGTGGGCAACGGCAGAATAATACTTCATTCAACAAACACATACACAGATTAAATTAAATCAAGGTAATCTTAAAGTAAGTTAAGTGCTGCGGATAGTTACCAACCTAGCCTTGTTCTCGTTTTCCAAATGCTTCATAAACTGCTCGGAAGCCGAGTGGTGGTCCACGATGGACACTACGTCCCTATGGAAGCTGTGTAGCACGGCCTTGTTAATTTCCACTACAGCCTGGTCCTTCCAGAGGGATACTGCCGAGCTTGTCTCCAGTCCCATTTTCAGTGCTACTTTCTGCAAATTAATGTAAGGATTGAGACACGAAGTTAACAAGTATCTTGTTGGGATAACAATGATAATATATTCTCTACGGTCAAGGCTTTTTATGAAGTTTTTAACTTCACTGATTTGAAGTTGAGGTTCGGGCATAATTTTGTAATTATCATTCCCTACTTCCCAATTGCCCCGTGATCCCTGAATTGCCCTTCTTCAGTACCTAAGATAAAAAGAATACTCACCTCCAGCACATTAAGTCGGGTGGCATCGCAGAAGTTGCGGCAGCCGATCTCTGTGCCCATGTACCAGCCGTTGAACGCTGTGGCGGTGAACTCGATTCCACCGCAATCCATCCTCATGTTAGCCACCGCGGGTAACGCGTACCAGCGTAGACCTAGCTCTTTGAACCAGTCGAATCTGAGGAATTTATTTGCGTTAACTTTGGCGCTTGTTTTAAACATTAATGAATTCACTGACAGCACTTTGGCGGGAAAGTTCTTGTCTTAACTACGCTTAACTGTCGCACTATCAGCGAAAGTTTTAAACCAGTGACATTGGTTGGCGGTTGTGGGGCTGATTCATAGATATAAGTTCATATATAATTACCAATATAATAAATATACAATTTAGGTTTATATATATTAGTTTATAGCTGTCCTTACGTCCTTATACATTTATCTGTTCTCGTTCAAAACATGTTAAGGCAAATGGATAAACAGTTTTTAATAATGTGTTCTAGCAGGTTATAGGTGCCAATGAACTTGAAATGTGATGAACTCTACTTGAGATGTGATCGACTCAATTATTGCTTCGTGTCTCACGTAGTGAGTGAGTGTAATGAGTTCTAGTTATATTTGCTACTACTTTTATATTCTTAATCAATGGTTGCATATAGTACACACGCAGCGTAGCAGTATGTCTAGTAGCTAGTAGCTCCTTAGAAGCTCCTTAAATATTCGTTAAAATATAAAAATATAGCATCAAACCGGTTACACGTATACAGAGTAATCGGTTTCCACTCTCAATGGCCTTGTATTCTTTTTATAGTAACAAAATGTATCTTATAGGAATTTAGAAATGTTTCAAGTCAGATACATAGGTCAATAACATGTTTGAATCGTAGGAATTCCAATAGGGTAAGACATCGGACAATCAGTGGTGTGGCTTGGAGGATGGCTTAAGAGTGTTAACTTACGGATTACTATAAGGTCGACATCACCAATGTATTTCCTTTCCTTACAAAGCGGTTACAATGTCCATTCTAGTGTTTTCGAAATTTAAAATATGTATAACAATATAACGACCTTAAAAATTTGTTTACAGTAGTAATTTTTCAGATTCGCGGAATGGGTGTAAAACAAAACATCTTCGAAATGAATCAGCTTTCTAGCGTCAGTTTAATTAACAAGTTTATTTACGTACGTACACACATCCACGTGTATCATCACATCGTCATTTCGCCTACGTTTGACATCAATACGCAATGAAACGCCTTTCGACATCACCTATATACATAAAACAATGACGTTTCTCTTTTACGATCATTGATGCTCCATGAAATATATAATTAAGTAGCATTACTTCTTGGTACAACAACATTATCATATGAATATCTTCCTACACATCAATAAACATTATGCTTTTGGCCTTTAAATGTTATTTATCTCCCTTAATATTATTTGATATTTTTGTCACTGTAGTGTTACAAGCAGATACATTTAAATACGACTAAAACTAGTCTTCTTTTTTTATCCACTAATTACTTAAAACGTACTATTTATAGTTACTATTATTCTGATGTGTTGATAATAGTAATGGAGAATATTTGGACAACTAAATCAGGATGATCATAAATGGTTAAGTGGAATGATAGCAGAAACCTTAGGACAGCGTTTTGAGTGTTGTTATAGTAGTGTGACAGTAATGTTGCTTAGTTTTAGGAAGTCTATGGAAGCAATATAGTTCTAAAGTTTAGTCACCATCTTATAGATAATTGCAGTCAAAGTGGCCAAATACATCGTAACACATCCTTACCATTATAAACATTAAGATAAGAATCTGTAGATGATGATGACTTACTGAGGATGTTCCATGTGCACTTCTAGCACGATCTCTCTGGGCAAATCAAAGAACTCTGGCTCTTTTCCGTCGGCCTGCAGCACCAGCGGCAAAATGTCCCACATCGTATACGGCGGCTTCCATCCCAGTTTTATGCAAATCTAGATAAAAATATTAAGATTGTTTAGAAATCCGTTAACAGTTGCATTGGTCTCCAGTTTAAGTCGACTGATTGTGGATAGAAAGCCTATAATTGAAATTTGGATATATCGGGCATCTGTATTTTTTACTCCGATTATTTATTGTGAAATAAGAGTGACAGATACAATCGTTTTAAATTTGCGAACTTTGATTTTCACGGTAGGATCTCTGATGCTTAAGTGTTAACTCGTTCACTGTCCTCATACAAAACCGTCTGAAAATGTCATAACTCCTACTATGTATTCAGCATGTTTATGTGACTCCACAGTCTCAGCATGGACTCCTGACAAGAAGTTGCGTGTCATTGGCATCCAGACATGGAACAACTCACTTAACTTCTATTAGTCAAAATATGTCAATGCCGAAGAACAAATACTTTACAATATATAATAATCTAATACCTAGTATAAAACAAAGTCGCATTCCGTCGTTTGTTTAGTTCATCAACAAACAGTCACCAGAGAGGAAGGTTTGTATTGTTAAATAATTATCTATATTTTACCCAAACGAAGACAGGGCGGGCTATTTAGTTCAATACTAAATGGTTAATACGAGCAGTTGGTACGATTTGCGAGCAGGAGCGGTACCGCGAACATTGAAGTTCGTATATTTCGGGCATCTTCCTCTTTTACTCCAATTAAGGTGGCATTAGAGTGACAATCGTCCGAAATTTACGAATATCGTGTTTCACAATAGCGCCGCAGGATATCATTTCATTCGAAAATGTTACGATGACTGCACGTCAAACAGAGCCTAAAATCACTGGTCAGGTCTGGTCTGATTAGTCGTGTTAAGCTGGGAAAATGGAAATCCCTATTCCGGTTCATTTCCTAATTCCGAACCACATTGGCTAGGAAATGACCACGTTGATTAGATCGCCTACACAAATTTGACTCGTCCACAACTGCGTAGTCTCAATTCGAGTTATCCGGCTTTGTGTAGGTTTCGAATATTATTAGCTATCTAATGTCTTAATGTAGTTCCAACAGTTTTATGAATTACGAGTACAAATATACGTATTTACTTGTAGGTAGAATAATTTATTATAAGTCAAAAATGCGCGAACAGTCACTGCAAAGTATAAACCAAAATTGATTCCACCTTTAGAATTTTTAACCTCCGCACTACTGAATTTTTCCAGCGAAAACATTTTTTTTGCTAGTTATATAAAAATATCTTGATTTTTTAATGTAAGCACAATACAATGCACTTATGAAGGTTCTAGCCCTACACACCTAAACTGAGTAGATTATTACCGGCAAGAAACATTTTTTTCAAAACAGTAATACATCAAATTACTTACATACTTCCTTAATTATTAAGTACATGATTTTATGTAGTCCCACAAGAAACCATATCAGAACAGTTTAATAAAATACATAATATAAAATAAAATAAAACATACGAAATAGACGTGTTTTTGGTATGTTTTCTTACCTGAACTGTGACATTTAACTAATTTGGCAGTATATACAAATTATGAATTAAATGCTAGGCGGTTAAATTCTGTAGTTGGATTCCGTTTGTACTCCTCCAATTGGCAGTTTATATGCATTTTACGGTACCTTACAAGATATATGTCGATACAATAATTTCGAACTTACATTCGTAAACTCGATTCTGCCCGGATCTCCCAAGACCGACCCGTCTTCACGTCGGTAGCCAGCGTAGTTGATTAATTGTGGGTTCCATATCCTATAGTCGTGTTTGCCGTCTGTGCGCTGCGGGAATACCGTAATTGCTGATCTGTCGGTGGAAATTATGCTTAATTTACACTTTATTCGTATGAATATTATAGGGTGCTGTAACAATGGCCTTCATGTCAACATTCACTCTTGATAATAATAATTTCATTGTTTTAGAATATACACGAAGCATTTGAAGCGGGCGTTATATATGGGGACTTTATTAATTGTAAATCAAGTATCGAGAAAAAGTATGTATATATAAAATAGTAAAAATCGGCAGTAGCTGTCCATATTTATATTTATATTACATTTTATTATACTGAAAATTAATATTTGGACGGTGAAATAATGCGTTTATGTATATGCCTTACAATTTTATTTGCCGTAAACCGCGAGAATTTTATGGGTACCATGGTTTTTAGAAATTTCGCAAATTAGTTCTTTTTGTGTGGGTGCCGGCTGACTAGAATAGCACTACCCCATTTCCTTCCGCGGGTGTTGTAAGAGGCGACAAACCAACGCGCAACGCAACGCCAACCCGCCTTTTAAGCGTGGCGACTATGGCAACTACCCCCCACGATGATACAAGTCATATTTGGGGGAGGCCTATGTCCAGCAGTGGACGTCTTATGTCTGTAATGAAGATGATGATGATGAAATATTGCTATTTTGATATCTTTAAATCAAATAAGTATTTATATTCAATTTTAATTTTAATTGATTATATTCGTCATTGTGAACACATTTAACTATATTGTGTTGCAAGATGTAATATGTGTCAACATCCCTATTTATTTTCAGTATCACATGGCCAGTCACTTGTATTCCATTATACATATTATAATAGTTCAGAGTCCATTTTAAAATTATCCGGCAATGAAACACATTCCAAATTAACGCACTGCACCTTACATTAATCTTAGAGGGAATGCCAAATTCATTTGTTCCTTTGACTATGTATTGTATATCCTTTACTATATATAAAAAAAGGCTACGTTTCAAAATTGTTTGCGTGATAAATGTTAATTAAGCTTAAAATGTAAGAACTATGTTCGTGGTTGGTTAATATTAAATGTTACCTTGATATAAAATGGTTATACGATTGCAACAAAACCTAAAAAATCTATACTATCAAGTTTTTTATCTTAGCACAGCGTTTTATCATGATCGCGTACCGATCGGTATCCTTAGATGTTGGAAGTGATTGGTGAGCTGACATTGGATCCGATGAATGGAGTTCTTACCGAATATTTCCTTTATTCGTCCCGTATTTGATATGAGTACAAAGCGCCTCGAACATTCCCTTTGCAGTTGTTACTTCTCTGCAGTCGAAGACCTGGTAACAAATGATTTCATTGTTCATTATTTTCTCGTGATAATTATACGGTGTGTGCCTGTTTTTGTAAATTATGAAAGTGTCCAAACTAATAAGTATAGTCATGTAGTGTAGTATTTTTTAATGAGTTATAAATGTATTACTTTTTTTATAATATAGGAGGCAAACGAGCAGACGGATTGCCTGATGGTAAGCAACAAATGGACACTCGCAACACCAGAGGAGTCACAAGTACGTTGCCGACCTTTAAGATCTCTATACGCTCTTTTCTTGAAGGTTTGGATGTTTAGTTATTCGTACAATCGAATATCAAACAAATTACAGTTCATAACTGAAACCAGAGTTGAAACTTTTATCCATGTCAATTTGAATGCAATTCCCAGTAATTTTCTTCTGTAATAAAATTATTGTGACGAAATCTTTAGTTGCGATCGGGCTATCATGAAAACTTACTAAGTTACGGGTATATAATTATATATTGCCTAAACTTATTTATTTCTGTGTGATCAGTTCGCACGAAAGTTAGAAATGGTTACAGATTTATGAGTAGGTATAAATGTTTTTAAGAGTATGCTGAGCGGGACAGTTTTTTTTTTTAAATAAAAATACCACTATTTTATATCTACGGAATTACAAATACACAAGTATATCTACATATTAGGACCACACAATTAAATGTCTAGTTAAATATGGAACCGTTTAAAAAAAATAATGTACGATTAACCGACCGGGCGGAGTCAGCGCGCACTCAAGCGCATTTAAATAGTTGCCAAAGAAATGTAGAGCTTCTGTACCGTAGTCAGATTCCCTCTTTGAGTGTTATTGGCGCCTCTGCCGGCCGATCGGACGCTCGAGGAGGTGGACGGAGGTTCTCGGCCGTTGTTGCGCGTAATCGGCTCCGTTCGGCCGCCCTCGAGCGCCGCCGGGCGCCCCCGCACGCCATCGGGCGTAGGCACATCCGATGGCGTCCGATCGGCGATAGATTTATTCGCTCCGAGAGACGTGGTCGTCTACCGCAGGGCAATCGAGCAGCCGCTGACACGTGGCGGCTGCCGACTCCGCCCGACCTGGTCACTGGACACAGTCGACTTCCGCCGGCTGCCCGAGCGCCCGTTTCGACGCGGCTCCAGCCGACTCCACCCGGCCCGGTCAGTGGGAATCGTACATAATACGTACAAAATGCGTAAAGTGGGTACGCTGTATAGCGCGAGACAATTGGCCTCCCATCTCAGGCTCGTTATAAGTTGTCGCCGGTGTTTAACTTTGTAATCCTAATTAAAAGTTCACATGTGTACTTTGCGGTTAACTCACAGAAATATTGTGCATAAGTTTTATATTTAGACTTCCTGCGACCCAAATATTTTTTTCAAAATAGCACTCAGTCATATCTATTAAAATTAAAGTTTAAGTGAACTTAAATACTTCGGTATCTACTTTTGAATTTTCCATAATATCCCATACAGTTTGATTTTCCATATAGTTCATTGTAAAAAAATCAGTTATGATATGAACTTTTGCTGTTTAGCATTTTATCTAGTTAGCTTGTAAATTTTTGTACGTAAAGTTAATATATATATTTCTGTTTAATAGCTATAACGCGCAATGATGCAATAATAAGATGGTCTTCGATATTAACTCGAATAACAGACTATCAGGCATAAGTTGAATTTGTTTTAAGAAAGTAACTAGGTACCAATCAAAATTTATTCTGAAAATCCGGGTAGTTTACTATATCTATATCTAGGGTTTAGAAACATGACATTGAAGTGGCTAGACGATAAAAATGGACAATGTCTTAGATCTTTCCAGGGTATTAAAAGGGACAAGTATTAGTAAAAAAAGTACAAGCTTGGCGTACAAGTGACTGTATTTTATTATACAAGATGTAACAAAATGAGTGGTGATACATTTAAGGGCGGATTTGATAACGGTTAAAACCAAATCATCATTTTATCAACCAACGTATATAAATTCCATTCATGGATTTCCTTCGCAGTTTTACCTTCCAAAAAAAAAACTGAATTACTATTCTCCATATTATTCTCCATTTTTCCGCGTAACTCCGATCATTTTTATTTGAACAACTGTCAAATCTAAAATTCCCGCCGAAAATGATATTTGGTCACAAATACATTATTTTGAATGATTAATCTTTACGAATAGTTACATAGATTACACTAAAACATCTATCGGTATCCGAAACACGTTACTTCTCAAACTACCCTCGTATCTGATGGCGACTGTATTTGCTTTTATTGATAACTGTACTTAAACCTAAGCTCGATGTAGTTGAGTGTTCTAGTCTAAGGATTCCCGTAAGCTTACTAAATTTAGATTTTATCGGACACCGGGTATTCGTTTAAATATAAATTACAAAATTTGATCAAATTTACAAGATTGGGACTGCATCCAATAAGTATCGAATAATATTCAAATTCAAGATCAACCATAGCTAGCTTATAAAGTATCAAGTGTTGTACGTATCAGTTCCGTCCCCATGATTTGCGGTCGGTGCGGTCCCGGGACCCCGGCGGGACCCTTCGTAACCTGGATAGTTATTTTGCTGGCTTACCACGTGCGAGTGGGATGAAGTATAATATTGAACTAGAATATCAAGCAGTCAAAGCAGTTAAAGTTAAGGTGAGCCTGGTTAACTGTATCATTTGTTTACCTACCCAATATACTAGTACATCCCTCAGTGAGAGCGTTTAAGGAAGTTGGTACACGGCTCAATCAACTATTCTTTGTACTTCGTTGCCATGGTTACGTTCCCCTTGGTCACTCTTCAACAGTTTAATTGCATCTAAATACAAAAAATATAGATATTTGCAGAAGCTATATGTCCCTTCATAATGGGTCACCTACCAAGCGCGTCAGTAGTACGTTAGGCCACATTTCTTCTAACAAACTATGTTTCCGTTGTCCCCTGGTTAATGGAAGATAATAATATGATAAACTATTGTTTTGATACGTTTTAGATGTATTTTTATATTTTACTTTTATTGTATATTGTAAAAAACCTAATTTAACCCTTTATAAGGCAGAGACGATTTGGAAACCACTTAGTTAATAAACATTTACAAAGAAAGAACATCCTCTTTTTTATTTAACTATAATGGTATTATATAGCAAATATATCAGGCTTTCTTTTCTTATTTATAATTTTTCGGTCATAATTTAATTTTAGTGTAATTAATTAATCTAAAGTTTGTGGTCAATGAATGCACTGTGCCCGTTAAGGGAAGCAAGCATTTGTCACTGTTTCCATTATACTATTAAAAATACACAAGTCGCTGTATCTAATAATTTCAATTATAGCTCTTGTAATTGCGAGTGGCGAGACTGTTATTGGTATGATAATAAGGTCTAAATTTGATAAATCCACTCTCCATCGTGATTTGCAATATTTGCAATAACTGAACTACGTTGTTTGCAGTATCAGGAAAGTGTATCATTTGCCACTTAAGATTAATAAAATTATAAAAGGTTACATGCCATATCGATAAATATTGTAATTAGAACTATTTGCATGAAGAAGTATTGAGTATTGCATGTCACGTATCTGTCAATGAATAGGTGTATTGGAAACAGATCATTTGAAAACTCGAGTGCACTAAAGGGCTGAGTGCATATAATGACCACATGTTTTTATTAATGATTTCGGTTTTTTTTTGCCTTAGATGAGTTCCCCAGTGCATTACAAACATGGGAGTGTATTTAACTTTCACGTAGCATATCTGTATAACTGCGGCCTTATAAAGGGTTAAGAAAGGAGATAAATTAAGAGATAGTAAACTTTAAAAATTGTAACGAATTTTGTATTTAATTGTGATAGTTTATTATACTGTAATATATAATAATTCATTTGTATATAATTAGTAACAATTATATTTAAAGTTAAGATTATTTTAAAGTGTCGAAATGTCAAATAATTTGTGTTGTTTTTAATAATAGGTCTGAATGCAACTGCGATATTTCGATAATATCTCTATATTACATATACATTACATACATAAACAAATGTTTTACAATTAAGAAATAGTAGGTAACCCGTAACTTAACGCTCCAGAGGTTAAATCTAAATCGGTAATAAACTCGATACGATTTTCACAGTAAGTTGTGTTATTGTAAAATGTTACTAACCTGTAATTTCTTCCACTGTATTCGTCCAATGCACCGCGTCGCGTTCCTCCACGCCAGCTTCGTCGCGTACACCAGTTCAGGGCTCTTCAAATCGTACGTTCCTTTTTTTGCCAACTGGGTCTTCACTTCCTCCAACCGAGCAATGTGCGCATCCGAATTTTCCCTGAGAAAACATTACCTTATTAAAACCAAAGTAATATAAACGCTGTACACGTGATCCTAAAGTTGAAAAGAGGTGAGTAGTAAGTGCGAATGGTTTCATAAAACGATTTTTTATCACTATGCAAATGGTAGCTTTCACGCTGCGTTTCCAACAGTTTCTTTTAAGTTTTTTTGCGAAAAGTTTTATGTTTAGCAGTGTTTTAATGGGAAATAAAGGTAGGGAAAATATTTTTAGAATATGTTTTGGCATGTTGAAATTGAAACTAAATGTGTGATTAGCATATGCGAATTTAGCGGTCACCTATGCTATTCGGTTGTGACTTACTACGGAGCAGGTAATCTCGGGTTTTATTGAATTCTGGTATAATATATATTTGTGTGTTTATTAACTGTTATATCTTGTGTATCTATATCGATATCTTTTATTGTATTTATATTTAATAAGAGTGCATACTTAGATACGTAAGTAGATCTTCTGAGAATCAAACCACTTCAGTAGGTGTCATTCTGAATGGGCTAAAATTAGTTTTGACAATGATTCATATGGCAGATGTTCAATTTCTGACATGTATTTTTATAAAAATTACATATTACATGTATTTACTAAATTATTTTCAAGTTCACAATTTAAAGACTGCGCAAACATGTTCTGTTATTTTTTGTCCTGGTAATTATTCGGGAAATTAGTTAGAAGTTGAAGATACGGTTTTTGACCATAAATACTATCAGAAAGTACCGCTTTAATAACGGACCCTCGAAAAAAACGTACACGTTAGCTGGTACTCGCTGGCTCGTTAGTCTGTGTAAAACATTCGCATGGACATAAACTAGAGACACGCTTGTCAATTGTGGTCACACACGGTATAAGTAGCACCTTCGTTGCGGCAATTAGTTGACATCGTAATTAAGCATACTTCTACAGTCAGCAGCAGAAGTGGCTAAGCGTTTAAGGTGTTCAAAATGAGGTCAACACAGTCATCTCTATTGTCAAGAGAATAAGAGCGCGTGTAGGTCATTTTGAACACTTCAAACGCTTAGCCACATTTGCTGCTGACTGTATGACGTCGAATCGACCTCATGCCGTAGGTGGTAGAGATACTATATAAGTCGAGTCGAGTCGTTTCTGAATCATGCTTTCGATAGGCTGCCGATGTTTGGTGAAGCTGCGAACAGCACTATTTTTCCTCTGCTTCAAAAGCACGTACTGAATTTAGCTGTTGTCTACCATTTACATAGTAGACGGTTATTTTCATTTGTTACTTGGTACCTGCGTATAGACACATAGTACTCCTTGAAGAACTTCTCGGCGTCGCAGTAGATCTCCTCCGGGGTGCGCACGTGGTCGGGCCGAGGGATGTCGATGATGCTGCCCGAGCACACGGCGCGCGTGCAGCGGGAATCCTGAAATGTACCAAATATCGTTAATGTAGCAATAAATAAATTAGATTAGTAGAGTGATGACACCAATGGCACCAATGATGGACACTTAGTTCTTAATTCAAAAAACATAACGTTATAAATTGAATATGTACCAACAAATGCACAACACTTGACTCCTTTGAAATAAACACTAATGTTTATGATTGGTTCCTTGTCCATTACTAGCGCCGCCGCCCTCAATAAAAAAAATGGAAACTTGACGTGTCGTCACATCTATCGAGATAATGAACTCGTGTTCAATCTTACTCTTGAGTCCAAGTACAATACCCGGGTTATTGTACCTTAAACTGCGACCAGAAAGCACTGGAGCTGAGCAGCGTCCCTCAGGTCAATGGAACATACGATCACCGACCCGCCTATGAAGCGTGCCGATGGTATACACCCCATGCTGCTTATTGCGGTCTATGGGCAGGCATGTCCAGCACTGAAGGTCCGTGGCTGAAGTAGTTGTGGAGATTACGTCTCGAGGCAAAATAAAATTTTAAAGCTTTTTTTTTAAATATACGTCTTTAAATTTTAAACGAAGCGGAGGCGATTACATTAGAATCCTAAGCGTAACTAGCGATACTAAAATATACTCTGAGCGTAGTGTGGGTTCAACAATTTAAAGCCGAAGGTAACACAATTTAGTTACCACGATTTGTAGGCTATTTTTAATTTATTCCAATTTTATTTTGTCACATGTATTTTTTTTATACCCAACAGGAAGAGAACTGTGTCTCTTAACACAGGTATTGTTTTACTTAAAAAGAGGCTCAAATAATCTAACTGTACACATAAAATTACTGTTTACTGAATAAATATGGGCTCAGCGGAAGATCAGCGCCAGCTTCTGAGCTGGCAATATGCTGAGTTGAGTCCATTTTGTGATGCACACCAGGTGTATTATTTTTTCTTTCTTTGTTTGACATTGTTTTTGTATAAGTGTTGTCACAAATAAATGTTTTTTATCTTTTTAATTTTTTTTTAATTTTAACAAAAAACTCTCTATGTATGTACCTATACCTATACATACCTAGAACGCGAACTACAACTGGTGTCAGTCAACTGACACATTAGGTATAAACCAACAGTTTAAATCAATTAACATTATCTTTGGACCACACACCATACTTAGTACGATCTAGCAAAAACGAAAGAAAAAAAGACGGACCTTGATACAATTATTCTAAGATCCATTGTGATATTTTTTGTCGGACTTTTATAGCCGTTGATCGATTGAATTGATTATTAAGTCGAACATGTCAGAGGAATATGAGCTTACGTTACATGGCAATAAGGATTACGAGTTATTTTCTAACAATGTGGGCGACGGTAAAATTAGCTTGATTAGAAAATGTCTTAAGTATGTTATTAGAGTCGTACCTATTAAGTGTTGTATCCCGGAATTACCAAGTTACAACTAATTTCAATTAATTTGGATTTTTAGGTTTCCGTAACCAGCTTATTGTCTGTCGGCTGGTTTGTCTTATTTTCCTCGCCATAGCTACCTATGTTTTCGTTAGAAATTGAAAGCAGAACTATTACAGCAAGCAGAACTACTATTATAGTATATAGTATTATATTATATATACTCCTTAGAATATCATCATATCAGTCGAAAGACACACTTTACACTGCTATACATAGGCCTCCCTTAAAGCATCCCATACTGACCGGTTTCGAGCCAGAGGATTCACGCGATCTCTACCTGGTCGTTGGTTTAACTGGCCCCGCTGCGCCATTTGGTACAGTCAAGGTCGAAGATATGGACCAAGTGCCAAAATATGTATACATGTACAGTCAGCAGCAGAAGTGGCTAAGTTGAGGTGTTCAAAATGAGGTCAACACATCTCTAATTGTCAAGATAATAAGACCGCGTTTAGCACATTCGCTGCCACCCCCTCCAAAAATGTATGGAAATGAACGCACATGTGCGTCGATGGCAGTGAATGCGTTAAGTCATTTTGAACACTTCACCCGCTGCTGACTGTACTATAATAGTAAGAGTATCTACTCTAAAGCCTTGGGCACATAGCACACAAAACGCTCATATGTGTGCAAGCCTTTAGGTATGTCCAGCAGTGAACTGCATACGGCTAAAATATAAAGTACATGTATACAAATTACGGCCTTAACGTACGTACAATATAACGTACGTACGTATATACGTTACATAGAATATAATTAACCAAAATAGTTAATTATATGTATTCTACGTAATGTTAATTTCTCTTAAACACAAACGAGGAACCTCAAGTATAAATAGATTCCGCAATTGACCACCCTATAGTTATCCAACAATAGGTCACCTACATACAGCGGCTCATTGACGCCGGCCGGCTTGATTACACGCGTAGTCGGAGAGCCAGGCACAATGAAGGTGCTCCGAGCTCTTGGATCAGTAATCACGGCTAATGCAAATACGTGTCAACTGTAATACATTGGATAACTGTATCATAGAATGTTTCTTTTCACCTCACTAGCTCGGAAAGAACCGCTTTGTTCTTTAAAAACAGATAGCAAAGTTGCATTTTATTCACAGGGTGCAAAGCAATTTCATACACATTGTTTATTACTAATCGAGTGTTTTTTTGATGTTAGCTGGTAAGATGTTCTTTTATTTAATATTTTTTGAATGATAATTGATAAATGTCGGATACCAATAATTTTGAATACATTTTTAATGTTTTAAATTTATTTTTTTCCTTGCAGTAGTAAGGTGAAAAATGTGTGTTTCACTCGGTAGCAAAGTGTGTTCCCCTCTCGTGCTTTGAAACCCACCCAATGCTCAAGATTCCACTCTTTGAATTACTCGCTATGCTCGTGGTTTTGGAATCTCTCGCTAGATCGGGTGTCAATATTAGCACAAGAAGGTAAACACTAACTTTGCCCCCTTGTATAACAAATAACTATATAAGATGTGTTCGCTTACTTATTAATGTATAAAAGTGAAGGTCATACAAACTGATTAAAACATAAATCGTCTTTTCTGTAGTCAATAGTTAACGGCTTATGTGATTAAAAGTTGTTTTTGAGGTAGTATAGTGTTACGTGAGAGGGAAGCGTTTTATGTTGATATTGCACAGAATCAAATATTTAGCTTTAAAACCCTTACCTTTCACAATGTCTACAGCTAAAACGCGAACCTAATTGACCCGCATACCAAACAAATTATTATATTTTATAAGAGTATTGAACTTAAAAAGTATAGGTATCTATGACTCTGTACAATTCACAGTTTTTTTTTAGTAATGTAACAGAGTGCAATATATCGATCAGGTATATTTTATTAAGCTAGTTAAAAGCATTTTGTGGTTTTACGCACCGCAAACAAGCGCCCATCTGATAACGTTGATTATGTTTTTGTTGGTTCAATGATTACCTCCTCGTGATGGTAAAATGTTTTAACATATTATATGCACATCATGGTTCTATTAAGATGTCAAATCTACTAGGAGAATTATCACCTATGATATCAGCGCGGTTAAACTGGGTAATTACGGGTAAGTACAATGTTTCAAATCAGATGACGACAATAATGACTTTTAAAAAGGGGATATGTCATTTCCTGACTTTAATTGCTCGTTGTAAAAGGTGTGACTATTTTAGGAAATATAAACTTAAATAGTTGCTTTTATTATTTACTGTGCGTTTAAAGATGTCATCGTAATATACCCGTATCGCGATACAGCTCTTTACGTTTCGGTTCCGTCCTAAATAATTTCGTTGATATCCAAATACTGGGTGACATCCAAATGGTGATATAAAGTTATATTTTCTGACCCGGGTATGTCCTTAAACTACGTCCAACAATGAGAGGTAGGGCACAGCGATGACCATCACGCTTGAATCTGGGGCAGCCCAACTGGGGAAGTACCTCCTCCTTACCACAGCCATAATAGCACTGCTACCTTTTAGGTATGTAGTGTTGTGTTCCTGATGGTGAGTAAGGTCCCCAGAGCTCCAACCCCCCTTAAAGGCCGGCAACGCGCTTGTGACTACCCTGGTGTTGCGGGTGCCCATGGGCGACGGTAATTGCTTACCATCAGGCAATCCATCTGCTCGTTTGCCGCCTATGTCATAAAAAAAATCTATTCATGATTATGACGGAGTCATAACTGAAAAATCTATTTAAAAAAATTACCTACTCATACTCAACTACACCTAGATAGCAGCTAGTATGGGAAGGTCTCTTGTATTAACTGATTTTTCGGTTGTGACCCCATAGTAAAAGTTGATCGTAATCACGAATTGATCCAGAAAATATATTCTTTTTATTACCATTTTGATTTCACCTGGTATACTACCTACTATAGTACATTTCGATACTAGTGAAAAAAAAAATTATTTCGATGAGGGTGAAAGTTGGAGCCCGAGTGAAACGAGGGTGACAATCACCCGAGTCTTAAAGAAGTTTTTTCACGTGTATCGAACCCAATTTTCCATAACAAGTGCCTTAAAAAGTGAAATTTACGCACGCGAAGCGTGCGCAAAGTGCACTTTTACGCACTAGTTAGGAAAAATATATTATGTACATGTACAATTAAATTAATGATCTGTTAAGGTCATTTCAAATGTCATGCTGATTCAAATCAAGTCAAAATACCTAAATATTCACATAGAACGATATCATTTAGCTCGTATCGAGTCTGACGACGCTGGTCGATTTTTTTCGTTCTTACTGCGTGTCGGAGATGTTTATAAGACCGGCTTTGCCGAATTTGCATTTACAGATATAATGAGACTCTTATCTAATATTTTTATAGATATTCTAAGATTTTAGTATATCCTAAATATATAAATTTATTTGCCGTGTGATGCCGGCTGACTAGAATATCACCACCCCATCTCCTCCCGCGGGTGTCGTAAGAGGCGACAAAGGGAATAAACTTACGGATGGGCAGCAGCGTCCGTTGAAACCCAATTTACAGCTACTGCGGCCGCCAACCCGCCTGCCAAGCGTGGCGACTATGGTAACTACCCCCAAGATGAAACAAAGTCATATTAGTGGGAGGCCTATATCCAGCAGTGGACTATATACGGCTGAAATGTATGTTTGTAATATAAATTTATTAGCTTTTGATGTGTGTCATACTGTCATATGAAAGTAAATTTTTTTACTATATAAATAAAATTAACAATTGATGTCATATACTCGAGATAAAAAAACAAACAGAAGTTGTCAACGGACGGAAGACGGAAAACGGCATTTAATATATTTTATAAAAATGTAAAGTAGTAGTTCTGATATCGCTTTCAATCATAATTATCATTTTATTCATTATACCATTATATATTCAAGTCCATTTTCCCGATTCTTTTGGATGTCAGCCGAGAAACTGCGACTAAGAAAAAAGTTATATGCAAGCTTGTGTCTAGAAATTCATTAGTGACTTGCAAAGAAGTTTCTTATTAAACTGGAGTAATGTCCGGACCGGTTCCAGTGGTTTTATTCTTGTTTTATTTGAACGTCTTGATGACTATAAAACAAAAATAAAGGTGTTAAGCCCAGTAATTACTACGGGTTTTATTTTTGTACACTGAAGACGGGTTATCTATTTATAGCATTCAATATGCATTCATAATTTTATCAGTCAATACAAATGTATGCTGTAGGTAGGTACATAAACCTTTCCAACGATTACTTAGCATTTTTGTATTTAACCAAAGCGTCTGCTTATGAAACTATAATGCTTAAATATACAGACGTAATAAGGCCCCGAGTGTGTCATAAAACTACGGCTAAGAACACTAGGCGATGGGCAGAAATATAAAACTATTTAAAATCATATATAAGCACCGTTACGTAGTTATTTGAATGGATTTAAGCTCAATTCATTCCTACAAAACCAGAAAACTCATTCCAGTTACTACACCAACTTTACATACATTATGGTTTCTTAGAATGAGCGTAGTTCCTCAAACGTCACAACCATAATGCGGGCATTGCTTAATTATACGAGTATCACTACTTTGTTTTAATTGAACGTATAACATGACTAAGGCAAGGTGAACGACTTGTAATCGATCTAATTTTGAATGAGGTCCGGGTAAGGAAATTTCACAGACTTATCTTGATCGAATTGGAAGGCATTGTTTAGTTTATACTGTTGCGCGGACGCAGGGTATTTCCCGTATCCGTATTGAGCTGGCTGCTGATTGGTTGATAGCCTGCGTTACGTCATGTGCCGACTCCGTTACTTCGAACTTTTGTGTTCTTGACTTTGTAAATGAAACCAGTCATCAATGTACGGTTCAGAAACATAAAATATGATACAAATGAAATTTTAAACATATATTGTTATCAAAGTGGTATTTGTGTTTAATTTTTCTCAATACGCTTCTAATTGTTTTACGGAGAACATTTATTTTGATGTATAATATTATAGGTAGGGAATAGCTGGTAACTTAATTACCTCTTAAATAAATATATTGTAGGTATTCTACGATTTATAAGAATAAGGTAATAAATACAGGAGTTTGTATATTTATACTAATTTGTTAATCAGGTATGCATAACGTGGTGACATGATGTAATTAAGCTAGTATTAGTGGACTATTTTATATTAGTTATAAATTAAATGATGCATTAGTGGTTTATGAATAAATATGAATTGGCAAACCGGTATAATTAAGTATTATTTTATGAATATGTAAAAATAGAATGAGTTCTCACATTAATTAAAAGTGTTTTTCGAAACAACTCGGAAGTTCGTTACGAATCGTACAAATATTTCGTTATATTGCTAACACATCTTATGATTTCGGTTAAGTAAGACCTTTAACAATATCCACTCTTCGCAAATCCTAATATATCTGCGTAACTGCTTTGTTTATGATCATGAATATATTATTTGCTTCTGACTTTGCGATGAGAAGAGCGACAGCATTTCTATCCAGCGTAGGATGTAAGACCAGTCTTCTCATAAATATAACTCGTTTAATATATTGATCCTGTTATAATTTGGTATTTGACATGATAAAACCTGTTTAGTGCTAGACTTATTAAGGATATCTTTTTGCGTTCGCAGTTATTTCAAACATATATCAACATTATATTTATTATTAATTACGGCAATATAATAAGTCAAACGTTTTAGTTATATTTGATGCACTATAAAATAACAATTCAGTAGTATAATTCTTATATAACATGTCCAGCAATAATCACTCACTCATAAACCGTTTGGTAACCGGCTTTGATATAATTAATATGGTTGAATCTCACGTTAGTTTTATTTTTAAAATAACAATTTGTTTATAGATCTTATTATTGTATGACAGTTATAAAACTTTATATTTGGTAACATATGTTATTTCAAAGTTGATTGATACATTTGTTGTATCAATCAACATACTAATGAAATTAAGTTTTTTATTAGTGGGTACGGTCACATCTGATAAAATATAGAGACATTTAATGTGACATAACGTTTAACCAAAACTTAAACCAATGTAAAAGGGCCGTGGCTAGATATTTATCTCTCAACGCAGTATACATGTTTATACATATTTTAATTTTAAAATTCCTCAAATGGAAGTCATCGGTTTGATTGAGACAGAAGTATTTGTTTACCACAAAAACTTGTATACACCTAACCACAAGGGCTAATTTGTTGCCCTTCATTAACGCTTACGTAAAGACAACTAAATTATACAGACTGATACTCTCCCTCTGTATCTAATTATTTTACCTCACGACACCACAGCGAAGACTTTAGCGTCACGAAATAATACAAATCGTTAGAGAATGTAATATGTTTATTTATAGAGTGAATTAAAAATTAATAATTCGTAAAGCTGAAATACTGAATCTAAAAGGTAGGTGCTATGTACGGCTTGGAAGAGAGAGAGAGAGTGAGAGATATCGAGATAGAGATAACGTATTTTACATTCACACGAGATGTTAATTGAAAAAAAAAAATGTTTCTTTGTAATGTAAACTGTACTAGCTGGACAATAACTCTTCTAAAAAGAATGTGAGAGGCACGCGCAGACTCAAAAACCAATTCCTTAAGGTTATTTTATAAACTTAGGTACAAGGAGCAGATAATAACTCTGTTCTTATCATGGGAAATCATGGAAACTCTGTTATTATCATGGAAAAGGTGTTTGTGTTTTGCGAGATAAACCATGTCAAATTATAATTATAAGTCTTTATTAACGACATGTATTTGGTAACGGTGGTTGGCATAACGATGATAAAGTACATTTAGGCGTCGTCTGACGGCCGTGAGAACTTCACGTGTTAATTTAATAACAAAGCGGGCCTGTAGCAAACGTTCGAGTTAAATACGCAAGAGTTTCCAAACGGCTTGTTAGTGAGTTATTATTAATTTATTGGTACGAGGAATTTGCGCGTGAGTGCAACACGTTTCTCGATAGCTGAAATGTAAAGTAGGTTCAAGGAAATTTTTAGGAAAATTTTTGGCGTATAAAATACTCATCATTAAGTTGTATAAAATGGATCAAGTAATACTTTACGTACCGACCAATACTTCGTACAGGTCTCAGTTTTAAATGACAATTTTTCACAACCTCATTTTTCTCTACATTTTGTTGTCTTAGGATATGAGCGTTATACAGTATGTCAACTGATTAAAACAATTTATTTAAATCCGGGCATCACAAGGCCATAAATAAGGTTTTTTTTTATGACAAAAGGTGGCAAACGAGCAGACGGATTGCCTGATGGTAAGCAACTACCGTCGCCCATGGGCACACGTAACACCAGGGTAGTCACAAGCGCGTTGCCGACCATTAAGGGGGTTGGAGCTCTGGTAACCTTAATCACAATCAGGAACACAACACTATAAATTAAAATTCTATCGAGTTTTCGAATTTATAATTCAATAACAAAAAAATATATATATAAATCGATGACATCCGTTTTGTTTACCATCATTAATCAATATCATGTAAACAGCAGCAATCCATGCCCGAACAGCGCTCTTTTTAACAATTTCTGTTATCTTATAAAACGGAATCATAGTTATTTTTTATATGCGATTAATCGCTTGTAGTAAAAACCTCTGTAAACAAATATACAGGGAACAAATTCACAAAAGTTTGGAAACCTGAAATTACTAGATTTACTAGAAATTGCATGACTCTCAGCTACTTCACAAAGTAAAGGGACCCGATACAGACACATGAAAAATGCGCCGGGCACTCTATGTTCATTTGGTGTTGCAACGACCAATCCGCTTTCCGCACCGGCATCGTCCATAATGTACACAGTTTAGACTCCTCTCGCGCTCTAATGGCTTTGGCTATGCGATTCGACTGAAACCTACCAAATGCATTTCTAAATTGCTTGACAGCTTCTGATAATCCTTATGTGACATGGCTGGAATATACAGATAGTTGTCATGTTTAAGACATTGAAACAAAGTCGGGTAACAGTCAACAAACAATTTTCTTTGTGGTAACTATTTACATGCCTATTCCATTATACGAGTAGGCCAGGTTGGTAGGTTGTAACCATGTTAGTGTATTTATTATATTCGGGGTCAATAGAAAACGAATAAAATGTAAACAAACCCATATAGCTTCATAGCGTCGTAATTACGCATTTTGAAAAAACAACCATGGTTTAATTGTCATTGTATTACATACATATAAATTTGTTACTTACCTTCTTGTTTAGTTCAAGTAGTTAAGCTATATTTAACTGTATTCAGTGAAAACGAATTTATATAATAATATTTAGTCATGTGTCAAATGCTTTTTTTTGCATAGAAATTTTGTTATCATAACGCCATACTTGTTTACTTTATTTTTCTTTTCTATTGAACGTGAATATACAACTTAGTGGATACAAGTTAGTAAAATATTTATTCTATTAAACAATGCTGAAGTCATTGTCGAGCAATATTTGACTTATACAAACGTGAGTTACCCGCTTCTATACAATTAATGCTGAAGTGTTCTCCAGGCTGATGCTGCAGAACATGTTTTTCATCTTATCTATATTTGTACATATTTGACCAAGATCATGAAAACATTTTAAGTTCAGTATTTGAGTTTTAACAAATATGTATTTATTTGTATTTGCTTATTTTGTTTATGTAACAGATTCTGATAAGAGCAGTTGATAAATTCTATACCACTCCTGTTGACGACAGCACAGTTAGTTCCTTAAGTTTATGATAACCGAGGTTCCTAGTAGTGCCATGAATAGCGATATGGAACAGGAAACCTTCTGGTTGCATTCATCGAAAAAAAAAACCGTTGCAATGATACACATGTAAATACTTGCAAATGACTCTGTAAATATTTGAAAACAGCTATGTATTCAAAACATCAATTACCACAAATGCTTGTAGACTTATCCTAACGCTTGGAACTTTGGTTTTCACTTTACTAAGTGACACGTACTCGTATAAGGTCAAATTCAAAGTATGATAAACCGTGTCAACTCTTCAATAGTTATAATAGCACTAACAACGTAGTCATGTCCATGTCAACACAATACCATTTTTGTCCGCGATACTAATACGTACTTAAGCATGATTATTTCCGTCAAACTCTGGGCAAATGTTTGATTGTTGTGATAACGTCGAAAACGCCGTGTATGCTTGGCATATGAATTGTCATTTCGACCAGTTTTTAGGCCACGCTCAAAATTCCATACGTTGTAGTAATACTTACAGTATTTCCAGGGACTTATGTACATTTAGATGGCGGATAATAAAAATACTCTGTTCACCTTTAGCTAAAATCTTTTGGTGCTGCAGACATATTGCCTCAAGTACACTATATTATCAGCTAAATCAGTTTATTCTTGATATCAATAACAGTTGATATCCCTTGATTCTTTCTTAGTTAAAGGCCGTAGCAGGATAAGCTAAAAAATGCTCTTTGATTTCTTGTATTCTTTTTTTACTTTAGTTACTTACACTTAGCAGTACAATTGGTGCCATGTTTGGTTAAAAAATATGGGTGTTTCCGCGGGAAAAAATAAAAACCGAATTCATTAAATGTGCTCTCGAAAATTATTGAATTTTCAATGTTGTTAAGCTTAATGAAATACATGTTTGCATAGAAAATGAACTCTCTATTTTTAACACTTGTGTAAAAACATGTAAGTACAATAATTCTTAACTTATTTTTTTACTATTGAAAGAGGTACCACATTAATTAATTGTCACTCCTATATGAGCTTTACTTAAAGATCTGTCACATATAAGTATTAATTTGATGGATAAACTTGACAAGGAAGCGTGTCATAATTTAATGAATAAATGAGTTGGATTTTAGTACATGTAATTAATAGGCTACACCTCCAAAGGATCAATAATTAAATCCTCTCTACAAATAAGTAATATCAAAACATGTTTAGCAGTTACAGTGATATTTGCCTTTTAATTTCATCCGCCTACAATCTATTTTGTTTTGGTTGACTACCCTAAGGTTGACTGGTAGAGAATGCCTCATGGCATTAAGTCCCCATTTTGTGCGTGAAGGTTTTATTATGCGTAATAAAGTTTAATTAAGTATTGTTTGATAAAATTCATATTTAATCAAATCGTTTTTCTTTATCAGCTGGTTCCTACTAGACGTGAAAAATACACAGAAAGGCTTTTTCTTTTAGCAACGAGGCATTTGGTATATTATTGTATTGGTTTTGGTATATTATTGTTTGTGAAATCCCACTATTTGCATGTTACACAGGCACAGTTGCATGTGCCATTATCACGGAGTACCTAATTGATGTTACTTGCAGCAATGCCGAAATATCGGGAACTCATAAACTCTGACATGAATGGTAAACACCCAGTTAGTAGCTGGAATGTCATTGTCAATGTTTACCTTAAAATCCTAAACATATCAGTTTAATCTAATTCGATTCAATTAATTTTAAATTTATAAACACAAACAAATAATTAACTGAAAAAACAATTAAGTCGCGATGTAACCGTGTTATTTTACGTTATTATGAGGAATACATCTAAAATAAAAACAAATGAAAAAAAAGAACATCTAGATTTCAAGGGTTATCAATAAAAATGTAACCGTTAATATTTTTTGTTCTGGTATGAATTCATATCTTTAAAAAGAAGAGGGACGTTCTGGAATAAGTTGATCAAAAATAATGTAAAAGCAAAGAATTATATTTCGTCATATATTGTGCATACAGAGGTGCCTCTTTAATCTCAGAGCCCAGCTTATTATAGATACATATCCACTCTATCCAGTGTTTGTTTCTAGTCAGAAGTCCATAGTAAATGTCGTGTGAGGTGCATGTAACGTATATATTTTACCATGTCGATGGACTAGTGATAATACAGTTTGAAATGAGGGTTAAGTAATTTAAAATTGTACCTTATGTTTTATATTATACAGTCGATTGTTGTTTTTTTTAACAAGACGTCGTGATCGTGACTATTCAACGCGTGTTGCTCTTTAGTAAGCCTTGTTAATTGATGACATCGTATTGAAAACCTAATTACGAACAAATACATGCCTTCATATTTCATATAAAGATCTTAGAAATAGGTGTTTATGTACATTATTATATTCATAATTTGATTATACAAATTTAATTACTATTATATATAGTTCTTTCCCGTACACGGAACAATGGTGATCCGTATAGGTAGTTCCACGAGAGTTGAGTCGAATGGATTACGCACACAACTATATGAAGTACTGATAGCAAAAAAAGAGAATGAATGGAATGAATGAATGGAATGAGTGAGTGAAACTACTTATACATTTGGTAGGCGTTTACGGAGCCGTTTCGACAATTTTAATGATATGTAAGGGTTACCCCTGTCCATGTCATAGAACGCGAAGAAAGATGCTATACAATTTTATTTGCGGAATTTTTATATATAATTATTATTACACTAGTGTAAAATAATCTAGGCATTATTAAAATTGATCGATAAAAAAGCTATAGGTAACCAAAATAGTGGTTGAAGAAATATGTCAGCGCGAATCAGTGTACGTACATAATTTACGGCAGTTAATATAACTTTAATTTATTTAATAAAAGTACAAATAATATTAATTTATCAATGTGTTCTGTTCCCGTCTCTTTCCAGGCGATGTTGTGGAAAATAAATATTTTATAGACCAAAGAAGTTAGTAATGTTATATATAATTTCTTCCAGCATACTTAATAGTTCAATTTGTCTCCTGAACAATTCAGATTTAACAAAATACATAGGCAGGTACCACCTACATACTCAGTATAAGAACAAACATTATCATATTCAGTACAAAGTTCTATATCAAAAATATATGAATCTTTCGTGTATCAAAGAGTAAAATAGTTTTTATATTTTAGCTCTTAAATGAGTGCATTTGTATTTTTAGATAATCAATAGGTTAGTGGTTTTGATAGTAGTTAGCAATAACATTTTGTAAACCTACTTGCATCTTAAATTGTTGTTACGTGACCAAGATAACATGGAACTTACTCAAATATTTATTTATGTACTTGACCAAATAATTTGCTAAGTTACGTAAACTAAAACAAAACAATATCTGGCAAATTAAGCGAGTTCTCGTCACGATCGCGAGTGCCGAGCGACATACTGCCTCTCAAATTATACTGCAATAACCACACTCGACACATCATGCGAATTTAAACCCTAAGTTAATAGAATAAGGTATACAACTGAAATAATTTTTAAATGTAGTTATGCAAATAAGTTTTGCGCGTCAGAATGAAGCTCTGCCTCCCGAATGGACCGCCTGTTGCATATTTATGTCGTCTTTGTCCGCGAACATTGGAAGTCACCCATTTATCCGAGTGATTGTAACTTAATTACGGTTTTAATATTTACGGAACATTTCACATGCGTGACTGGATAGAATGCGAATACATGGGATTAATCATTGTCTAGTGGGAAATATTTGATTGCTCTCAAGAAACATACACGGTATGGAATGATAATTGTCTATACAAAACCGCGTTCCCCGCATTCTGGCCAACGTATTATCGACATCTTCACGTTTACAGCAGTACATCTCAGTGCTATACTGTCTAGTTCTATGGAGATGTCGTGCTGTCAAAATAACTCGACATGTATGGGTAGGTGCTGCGCTACATTGTACCGAAAAAAGAGAATTAGCCAGCATGTCGGATGCTTTGTATAACTTTGTATCTTTAACGGTAGCTTTAACGTCCTAGCATGCAGATGGGTTTGCGTGCGTAACATATCATAATTCAACATGAGGTTTCTATCCTTTTTTTATTTATTAAGAAACTGGTTGATAAAGTTCTTTACTAAACTATATACAGACCCAATCAAAATCTTGATAACAATTTATATTATAACTAGCTGTGCACCGCGGTGTTAGCCGCGGTTTATTAGAAAAAAACGCAGTATTAATCCAGGGTGTCAGCTAACTCCATACCAAATTTTATTTAAATCGCTCCAGCCGTTTAGACGTGAAGAAGTAACTAACATACACACTTACACACTTTCGACTTTATAATATTAGTGTAGATAATCATTGTGACAAGATACGAAGTGGCCCACAATCCAAATTGATTGACTTGTATTTTTTCCCCTCACTAGCTCGTAAAGCGCTTGTTTATCTTTTAATACGAGAGGGTAAAAACGCATTTTATCCGCTAGTGATTAAAGTAAGTTGACTTCCCATAACTCTTATAGCTATGGTTTTAAAGTCTAAATTCGCGAAGTACAGCTCACTTGCGTCCTCGGCGGCGGCGGCGGGCGCGGGCGAGCCTCGCACACGCACCGAGTTGAAAATCGAATTAGAACATTCAAAAATCGTACTGGCCACCACAAGCTAACCTAAGATAAAGGCAACTTTGTTTTTTGTAAAAATGTTGAATGTATCTAAACGCAAAGAAAAAGTCAATGCGATTTCAAAACGTTTTTTGCATGTTTCGCTTTCCTCGCTGTAATGAGGTGAAAAGTTTTGTGTTACACACGGGTGCAATTGTGATTTACTGCTCGTGTATTGAAACACTCGCTACGCTCAGGATTCTGTTTTAAAACCACTCGCTTTGCTCGTGGTTAAACTATAGAATCCATTCGCTTGCTCGAGTTTTAATCACACAATCGCAGTTAAAATACAATTTTGCACCCTTGTATAACAAATAACATACTGTTTTGTATATGTGTGTTAACAGTAATTGAACTATTAATATAATCGGCAAACACTGATGTTTAAGATATTTTAGAAATCAATTAGAGCTGTCTACACGTTTTGGGTGTTCCAACAATTGGAATAATTCCATCAAAAGCACATGTGTCAGCAATCGAAGCAATGCATTGCCAATAAGAAGCATGATTTACTCAAACTGAGATATATGGCGCTAATGAAGATTGATGACCTTAATTCTTCGACGCATCTTTTTTTGTCCAAAATTGTATAAATGTGCCGGAAGAGTTCTAAAGTATTACCTCTAATCTATTACAGTAAAATTCCATTTTTGGAATTACCTGCCATTTTGATAAAACGTTCACTGCGATACGGGGTTGATTCGACCCCGTACAAGTATGGTTAGGGAAGTTAACTAATTGCCGCAGCGAAGATGTTAATAATGAATTTGTTATTGTCACCTTACCTACTTCCTTACAACCGGGAAAGATAAAAACATTAAGATGTTATGTTCATAGCAAATAATGAAAATAAATACAAATCGTTTTACAATAATCACAAAATAGCAAATACCCATAATCCAGTATATTCGTGAATAAAATAAACAAACGTAAACAACACAAATTGGCCCTTGAATCGACAAAATTGCACAAAGACTCACGATAAAAGCTAATAGCACACAACTAAAGCCAATTATGAATTATGAATTCGTTAAGTTATTTGGACATTTTATGCGTAATCGTTTTTTATTATCCACCAAACTTCGTCTAAAAATTGAGGTCAATTGACCCTGATGTCCTGATGATACATCTAATTGACCTGCCATACCATGTCACATTAGGCCTATTTTGTATTGTCACCGGGTGTGGCCTGTAATAGAAGCAATAACTTTAGGAATCGCTTCTACACCACGAATGTAGCAATATTTGTTTTACAACTTAAAAAAAAAGTATTTTCAATGAACAACATCCAATAGTCTAGTTGACGTTTACTGACAGCCTACAAAGTTCATAGTTTTCACAATACATTGCTTACTTGGAAATTTTTATTTTATTTATATTTAGTAAACTATAAGTGACTTTCAAAAGTCGTAGAATAAATGTTGCTACGTTTATTGTGTAGAAACAATGCATAAAGTTATTGCTATTGTTACAGGGCACACCCGATATAAACTTTTACTTTGTAGTATAATCTGTGGTCGTCAAGTTACCTATGTATACATGAAATAATACTTGATATAATTAGCACTGAGATAAAAAACCTTTGAAGGCACAATATCCAATGCGGGTTGACAAGTCTAAAGCGAAAATAATTAACAGTCAGAAACAAATCCGTTATTCGATCAAAGTGGTCTGATACGATAGAGCATGTATTTCTAATTATCTGATCGACCACTTTATCGTTGGTATGCTAGAGACCCTGTTACATTGAAATACTGTATATTTTTGCTAGAACAAAATATACATGGATGGTTGAGTAATTTTTTGACGAGTTAGCAAGCAGTTTGAGTTTTTTTGATGGAAATTGTCAATTTTACTGATTGTGGGATACCTCTAACAGTACCATCTAACAGGTATTTACTAAAGGTGTATATTATCTTACTTGATAATTACAAATTGAACGGTCGTAACATAGAAGTCATAGCACTTTCGAAACGTTGGCAAAAATCTAGGTAACAATACATTCAGTTTCAACCCGAATAAGTCTCGTTTAATTTGTAATTATGTGTGGAAATCGTGAGAGGTCCAATGTGTTACTTAAAAGTTTTAATGTTATAGATTTTTTAGATGTTTTTTCTTTATTTGTACGCAAAATCGGCTAAATAGATTTAAATAAACATAGGTTACTTTTTATTTAAAGATGGATTTTTGGATGGATGGAATTTTGTGATGAAGTGGCGGATAGAGGTTAGAAAATTCAACATATACTCGTACATAGTTGTAGCAGTAGTCAAACTAGCCAAGTACAAGTATATCGCAAGATATCATTGCTAATACGAATAAGTTTTTGTACCAATACATATTATATTGCTTTTATATTCGTATTACAGCGCATACTGCCGAATAATGAATAATTAACCGTGTATACTCAAATGTTTATAACTCTGTTCGAGAGTCGTTTGTCCCAATCCGCATTTTTTAAATTTAAGTTAGCTGAAAAGGAAAATATATATACTGACGTTTGCTAAGTTTTATGAATAACCGTGTAAATATGTCACAAGTTATGCAGTAGGATCACGTAGTCGTAAATATGTTATGCCCAAATTTGGCGAGTCCTACTTTATTTTCTTAGGTCAGACTAGTAAACATTTTACAAGTAAACATTCAGTTTAAGGAAGCCATGAGTGACATACTAATTTTATTTTTACATGTACAAACAAGTCCTAAATTGACGTTTTTTTAAGGAATATGTGAAAAAAAAAAATCATTGTGGTGATTTTGATAGCTAATATAACCACTAAAATAAAAAATATATGTACAAAACTATACTTAAATATACAATAGTTTAGCGCAAAACATACACTCAGGTAAGAATATTTGCTCGTTACAACATCCGAAGGTTATTCTACAATATCGGCGTAGTCATTAACTTGCAATATCAATATTATTGGAAACAACATAACTTGTATGCGAAGGAGATCCTATCGAATACTGTTTACTAATGTGTCCTTTGCAACCGTCTTTTGATTCTTGTGCATTTGCTTATTCGATTTCCTCTCAACAAAATAGCGTTGGTATATGGATTTAGGGTGTGTTTTGCATATTATGTTAAGTTTTATCAACACATCTCTTTATACTTTAAAGCATTTTCATACGTATAGGATACTTCCAAATACTCCGAATTTATTGAGGTTTATGGCAAAACGAAATATGAACCATGAACGCTGTAAGATTTTAGACGGATTGTTTAGAATAGTTTAATTTTATGAATCGATTTTTGTGAGAGACTTTACTAATATAATTGTAACTGATTAGTCTTAAAGACAAACTCATTTTTGCAAAACATGGGCCCGTAAAAAAATATGTGTGTGTCCGAAATTTTGAAACATATAATTATGGATTGGAACATTAGAAGCAATGCTTATTCCAGTTTGGTCAATTTGAGTTTGAATAACTTGAAGACAGAATACCTAATATTCATTTAAATAATTTATCTGTACCCTTACCATGAGTTGTGACTTTAAGGTTTTCGATAACGAGTATCGAGTTTACTATCTGTGCATCTCGTTCGTACTAAAATAGTCCAAGCGAAATCTACAGATAGTAAACTCGATACTCGTTATCGAAAACCTCAATGTCACAACTCATGGTAAGAGTACAGAATAGCAAAGGAATAATTATTAACTTTACTATAACATTACGTAACTGTTAGCTAGTCCATAATAACGAAAATGTTACATAAAGCTAGTTGAAACTAGTTTATAGTTTAATGTATAAAGTACATAAATAATAACTGGTAAACTGAGTTTGCCTTAGTCTCTGGTTATTCCATGGAAATCTTTTTATCGTTGTTGTGCACGTAAACAATACATTAGTGGACTGCTTCCCGCCATTTTTAACTTTGATAATTCGCCCAAATGCAAGTAAGAAGTAATGTTGTTTTTGTTTGGTAGATGGTTGTCAATGAGGTTGTATCTATGGTAAGCATATTCGTATTGTCAAACAATGGTTTATTTAGTGTAAATTATACCTACTGGGTTAGAATTAATAAATCCCGTAACGTCAATATTTAAAAACCACCAACTAAAATGTAAATTAGACCTAGATTATGGCCTTTTTTTGTCTAGATTCTAGTTTTCCCAAACTAAATCTATTGCGTTATTATTTTTTCCACAATTATGAACATAACATTTTCGTTTAGAATGTGGTGATGGAATGGAGGAGAAAATAAAAAAATCATCATGAAAGTTAATTAGACACACATTATCACATGAATCACATATACTTTGAGAAGCTCGTGAGTAAAGCATCACATGAATCACTATATTATGAAATAGCGCATGGATTGAGTTTTTTATATCTTTTTACACTTTCGTTTGATATGATTGAGGATGTACAGGACTTCTTAATGGAGTATTTACGTATGTCAGAACTCGAGCAAAGAGGGAACAGTCAATTTTGGAGTTACTCGATAACCGATGCACGATGACTGATCCTTTCTTCTGCAATATTTGATTATAGTTTTTTTTCAACAGACCGATTTGATTTTGCACTGTATTTTTATATTTACGAACTGTATAATTATGATGATGATCTATGATATGTAGAGGCGTAACGGAGTCAACATGGTCTTAGAGACAAAAAATGTTTTGTTTATAATACCTAAAAAACAAGACACGAGAATATTTCTGCGTTTGTCTGTGAGTGCTGTTGTAGCTACCAAGCTCTGACCTAAACTCTTATCTGGTTGTTTTTGGAAACGATAGCCTGGACCTTTTTTGTAACTTTTGTAAGCGCCATACGGAATAACCGTGAGGATGGCGCTTGCAACAGTGTCGAAATATCGGAAACTCATTCAAACTAACATACATGGTACAGTCAACAACACTCCTAGCTATAGATTGGTAGACCTTATTATATAAGGCATAAAGTCCACCGATGTACAGTTAAGAGTGTTGCTGTGTGTACTATGTTTTGAGTAATAAGTGAGCGACCATGTTAACTTAAAATGGTGTAATGGTAATTTTTATTGGGCTCTTACTTTGTGTGGATAGATAGATGAAAGCTGCCGCCATATTGTAGTTCAAAAATGACAAGTTCAATCACTTTATCGTCGTGTGTATACGGACAATAAAGGTTTATGTTAGTGAATTATTCATCATGTGTGTACCAACCACCTGACTAATTTAACTGACATATAGTTTTTGCCATTTGCTTTTTGATCCGTAACTAGAAAAACCAGTATTTTAAATGTTTAGCACTTCGCGGTTGATTGCCATTTATATATGAACCGTTAAACCCTACCGAGCTCTGTAACTTAATTATTTATAACAGTTTTTACTTCTATGCAATATTTTTTTACAATAAGAGTACTTATAGATGTTTCAGTATTTAACCAACAGAAACATTCAGAAATTATAATATACATTTAGAATCCACGATAAGTAATGATGAAAATAACATACGGTATTTTTACCACATCATCAATGCCATCACATATAAAAAACGAGGGAAACTTCTGAAATAAATATCGATGAACGGACATTACTCGATGAACAGCGCAATGCATAATGATTCTTACTAAATCTATTCGGGAACGTTAATTTGTAATGAGAAAAACGTATAAATAACGCCCACATTATTATTTAAATGGTAACTTACAGTGACAAGAACATTCATAAACTACTGACAAGCGTGACATAACATGATAAAGATGACGTGGTGACAGATCAATGAATTATTACGTATACATTTAATGACCTTTATCATCATTATTTAACTCTATAGCCTTCACTCTATCGCTTTATTACTTTGGCACTTGTCAAATAGTAGTCATAAACAAGCTTGCATTACCATAAACTCGAGATTCATATTTGACAAGTCGATAATGACAATGTGATTAGACACGGTGATTTGCGTTACATCACCTTTTGATGGACCGCGGCTGCGACCGTTTTTTATAGATTTTCGGTAGTGTTTCGTCATACCTAAATATAATTTATGATCGTTCATTACCGGAATCGTCAGGTCGGTGAATTGTAGCACGAATTCGTAAAGGCAGTTTTTTTTTAAGTGCAGTTTATTTTATATCATATCAATGATAGCTTCACTTACGATAAAAGGACATTTTTACAATTAGTCGTAAATTGAAAAAGATAACCACCTGATCCGGATGGCCCAATTGCTTAGAGCGTTAGCCGAGAAAGCTGGATGCAGTTTCTAATCCTGCCTCATACCCAGGAAGACTTGGTCACTTTTTCTTAAATATATGTCATCTTGAAATAGATGACATTATTTTACAATTTCTTTTGTAGTGTTTTTGTTCAATTTATTACTTAAATTCAATAAAAAATAATTTGATTTGTTATAAGTTGATTTCATTGTAATTTTAATGGATGAATGAATAATGTTTATTTTGGATTATAAAAGATCCATATTATTTATTAAGTGTTGATCCATATTTTGTAGTTGATTAAGTTGAGATAAATTTTTAGGTTATTGTGATCCATATTTTTAGTGTTGTTAAAAAATATTATCAAATCCACTCAGACTCGTGTGCAAAAAGAAATGTCCTAATTTATTAATAGTTTTTTGACTTTACATTACGCTACTTCCATTATAGAAAATGTTGTCGATTGGAAAAAGTTGTGACATTTTGCTCTAGTAAAATATAAAAAAAAAATTTTTTTTAACCTCTCTCTGTCTCATTTCCGAAAACGCCCATATTGTTTGCTCACGTATGTCCTCTATACTTCTAGAAATATTGTAAACCCAGCTAATATATAGATAGTAAACCATGCTAGCATGCATTACTTAATACAACGTTAAGAACGACATGTTGTGCCCATGCCCATGGGCGACGGTAATTGCTTAACACCAGGCAATCCGTCTGCTCGTTTGCCGCCTATGTCATAAAAAAAAAAAAAATGTTTGTTTCCTTTCAAATAAAATAAAAACAATATTTAAAAAACTTTTTCACTTCACTAGCTCGGAAAGCCTAAAAACTATAATTGATTATGATTAACTAAACTGCATTTTATTCACAAAGAGTGAAAAGTAATTTCATAGAAATTATGAATTGAGAGTTGGTTTCGGGTTGTTTTGAAGTTAAGCTGGTTGGTTAGACTTTCATATTGAGTTATGTTTTAGGATGATAAATTGGATTAAAAACTCTTCCTGCTTGTGGTTTGGTTGTGGAATATTTTGCTAACTTGGGTCTGAATATTAGCATGAGCCGGTAAACGATAACTTTGCTTCCTTGTAAAACAAATAACTGTTACCTTATTGGAGTTATTGATATCTAGAACACAGTGCGTAATACTATCTAGACATGCACTTTATGGCCTTGACCACTAACAACTCAAGTTCAGATGTTAATAAGTATTTTTATTCACTTCATATTTAGGAGATCAACTCTACATACTCATCCGCATGCCACTTTGTTTTTATTGTCAGTTTATTGTCTGAGTTATTTGACCAATAAATTTTCGTGTTAATAAAGTCACACATGCTACTAGATGTCTTTCTCACATCAATGATCTCATTGTTTTACAACAGGTTTATATAGGTCACTATTATTTCTAATTTTCTAATATATTTAGATAACTGTTAACTAAAATAATATTTTTATAGCACTAAGCAATGGATTTGTTACTGTATTTTTCATACAAGTTAACCGGCATTGGATTTGATTATCATTATATTTTTCCTTTTATTTAGCTAATCAGGTAATGCGACTAAATCTATTTAAAAATACTAACGAAAAATAAGGAATTAACGGATATATTTTTAGTAATACCGGTAAAGTTTCTTTAGAAGTAAACGCAGTTACTAAACATATAAAAATAATAATAAATTATAAAAAAAGTAACAATGTTGATTCGGCTTAACAAAAAGCTTTAGAAAGTAATTTTAGTAAAAAATAACTGCAGTTCCGAGTAAACATTTCCGTAAGTATTGTCATTGGATCATTTTTTTATTATATTTTTGAATAAAATAAAAAAAAAACTTACAATCAAAGCGATATCATTTTCCCTGGTATGCAGCACATCTAGGGTTTGCAGCGAGCTATCCAAGTAGTTCCGCAGCTTCATCGGTTGGTTCAACTTCACACGCAAATTTTTCTTGTCATTCACACTATCAGCACTGATACCACTGAAGGGACAAACTGCAGGAATATGATTCCCGTTGACTGTAACGTGATCCATTTTATCGGCCAAATTATTATTAACTATTTTATTTTCTATAGGTTTATTTGCAACGGATTCCATTTTTTTATTTTTGTCAATTTTCTTTTCATTAGAGCCGTGCGGGGCCGAATGACCCTTGCCACAGCAGAGTAATGGATTTGACATTTATCGACACACCCGCACGTGGAATTATGTTAAACTGCAAGATGTTGGACTCGGTCATAGTATATATGCTTGCCGGCGACCGGAGCCGTACTGAGTGGACGTTGTCGAGGTAACACCGTCATTATAAACAGCGCAAAAAATATCAACAAGTAACGTCACTAGCCACGCAGAGCTCGGTGGAAATGCACGGGAACTTTAGCAGAATCGTAATGACATTATTAAGTCTGGTGAGATCGTATAAGGAGATAGGTACGTTTTTTATCAATTGCTTAGGTATTTCTTAATTCCGCTAGTGTCACGTGTCATACTTCAAATTTTTTGAGGTTAGTTAGGAAAATTTACACGCATGCAGCATTTATCCTTGTTCCTCTAATGGTTTAGTTTATTAATAGAAATTAATTAATAGGAAATAGGTACAAAAAGTGAACTACCCGTTAACCTGTGATCACGAACACTGTGATTAAAACGTCGGGATTTGAATTAAAAACAGTATTCGATGATTTATTTTATTTCAGAAAGTTATAACAGCATGATAAACTAAAGCATTGTCTAACTTTCATGTTGATATCACGTGTGACAGTTAAGCATGTTGAATAGGTCAAAGGTGTGTTTCAAGATTCGATTCCCCGGGCTACATCATTTTTCTACCTCATAAAGTGACCTTCCATAACCTGCCAATTACCTGCAACAGGCGTCAGGTTGTCCCTCGCGGCCTACTTCCATGGTTCACGGCCCTCTTGGTCTTAGACGAACTTATCTACTTGTAATCTTCCGTTAGATATCTAAGAATATACAGGTTGTAATCGTTAAGTGTAGCCAGGCGATAAGTCCGTAAATATAAGAAATATTAGAAATCTAAACGGATATCGAAAGTGCGTCACCTAATGACTAAAATTACGTTAATTGTTTGATTTATAATTTTATGGTGGTTTTATTATTTTATTACAATTAATTCGTGCAAATAATGAATCTCAAGCGGTTTTATCTCTTACGGCACCAACGCTCTATTTTGAGAGTGAGTCGTCGTGGGTACTAATTGTATGGGAGCTCTTAAATTTAATCTTTTTAATATTAATACTTTTATTTCAAAAAAGTTATTAAAGCAATTTTACTCATTGGGTAACGTACTTTCGATATGAGTTTGAAAAGTTCTAATATCTCTTATATTTACGGAATAATCGCCTGGCTACACTTAACGACTACACCCTGTATATCGGTTTATAATTATTGACGCTTTGCGCTTAATTAAAATAATGAAAAATGTTTGTAGCATAATCCTAACAGCGCCATTGTTAACTATGTTACGGCCACGTTTTGCTAAAGCCCAAATCAGAATAGGCCTGCAATCATGTTTGAACGAGATAATAATAATCTTTACAGATTAGCGGGAGAGGATGATGCTTGATTTCCTTCTGATAATGATTTATTATTGGAGTTTACAGTTATCAAATAGGGCCGACGAACAAATGCGGGCCACCGATAAGAATAGAAAACGCCCGCAGTTGTGTTGGGAAGAATTCGAGCAGTATTTGTTTTGACAATCGCTCATTGAATATATTTCTGATTGTGAATCATTATCTACGTTTGCTTTTAACCCACCTATGTATTCAGTACAGTCGAGTGCAAAAAAATATTATTCGGCTTTATTTCGCCGACACGCAATGAGACGAATTGTTGTATGCAATCAAAACTAATTATGGGTAAGAAAGCGCACGTCCATTTGTCCTTTTAACTTAATGCAATTAAATAGCCTGTTTCTTAATTGTAGATATTTTTTCTGTAACGAAGTTCTCATTACATCGATTGTACGAGTAACCTCATAAAGTAAGGTAATTAAACACGTGTGTTTTTCATTATGTTATCGAACTAGTGCTATAATGAGATACACCGATTAAGGTTGTACCGTAGTACAGTCAGAGACATATAATAAGTACTTAGTATATAATCTTTATTTATATGAATAGCTTAAACCTCAGGAGATTTCAGAAAAAAATATACTCAATCAGCATGAGTTAAATTATGTCAATTCTGTGACGATAATTAACCATGAAATCTGAATAGATTTTTTTTTTCGCCTTTTTGCATTGTTATATTACTTATAGTTTTTGAAACATTTAACAAACCTAAACGATAAACAATTTTTTTTAATAAATTAAATGTGTAATATCGTCACAAAGGTGACATAATTTAACTTTTCTGCAACTTACGCTGGTTGTACACTTTTTAATGAAAACTCCCATTAACGATATGTTTGGTCACATTGGCAGATACTAATAACAAGATGCAATAGTACACTACTATGGAGACCGGGAAGTAAGGGGTTGCCGGTACTTAGTATCTTTCTCAATTATGGAATAAAAAAAATATATTATGGCTGTATACCATATTGCTGTGTCACAAATATATGTTATTAATAATTATACCTAAATATTTTTCTAGCAGGAACGACATTTTGCTTAGTGCATGCCACAATAAAAATATCGACAATCCTGTTATCGATAAGTACATACTACTTCAACGAAAAGATGTACTTACAACCAGAGTCTTATATTGGCTGCATACCTAGACGCCTCGTGCCACCGATCTTGAACAAATTTAGTGTAATCCGTACAATTTTGATCTAATTTACTTTTATAATGTTTAATTTCCAAATTGTATGTAAAATATTAAAATAAATGATAGTATTAAGCTAAAAATAAACAACAATATTATTTTGTATTTTAGCATACCCTATTACCCTATATTTATCTTTGTATTACCTTTGTGACATTGAAGTAGTACTTATCGATAACAGGACTGTCGATGTTTTTATTTCGTCAATCACTTTCAAATAATCGTTCATGCTAGAAAAACATCTAGGTTTATTAATAATAGAACGCTTTCTTAAAATTACAACACCACAGATTACTAGAAAAAGAATATAATCAATATAAAAGTCTCTATATTTTGAACATATACTACCAGCAATTTGGACTCGGATGGTACCGATTTTTTAAGTAGCCTTTTGACTGCTACTATGGTTCTGACACAATATTAAGCCTTATCAGAATTACTGAAGGCTTATTTTTAATTGTAGCCGAGCGTGATGGTTAAAGAAATACTACGTCACTGTAAGTAGATGCTCCTACGTCAAAGACAATTCACTTTTTTGATTGTTGCAAGAAGGGAATGCCCCGTTTTAGAATTTAATATACAAAAGTTTAATATTCACTTAGTTATTGTTTTGAGACGACGATCGGGTTTCCTTATTTTTTGCCTTAAAGGGATGTGTAACTGTGCGCAGGACTTCCTATTATTGTAAACTAGTCTTCATGGTTTTCCTTTACCAATGCATTGAAAGTATTAAAAAACTCGTCGTGTTATGTTAAAAAATAAGTAGATTGGTAGGAATCGAATGGTATTTAATGGTTATACCTAGATATTTTTCTAGCAGGAACGGCATTTGTTTTGTGCTTGCCACAATAAAAATATCGACAATCCTGCTATCGATAAGTACATACTACTTCAACTTCAAGATGTACACACAGTCTTATATCGGCTACCTACCTAGACGCCGCGTGTCACCGATCTTGAACAAATTAAACGTAATCCGTATACTTTTGATCCAATTTACGTTTATAATTTGCAATGAATAGTTCCAAATTGTTTTCTGAAGTAGGTATTTAAATATAAATAAATTGACTTTTATTATTGTTAGTTATTTTTAACCCTATTACCCCATATTTGTCTTTGTATTACCTGTATGGAAATTGAAGGGGTACTTATCGATAACAGGACTGTCGATGTTTTTATTTTGTCAATCACTTACAAGAAATCGTTCGTGCTAGAAAAATATCTAGGTATATTAATGGTAGATGTTCTACATGTTGTTTAACCCTTATCGATCCTTAGCAAACGGTACCTCAGCGGTATAACAGGTGTGACGCGTTCTGTTTTCTTGTGGGACTACGCATAATTATGTACTTTGAGATTTTATGTATTACTGACATTACTGTTAAAAAAATAGGTCCCGTTCAGTTACTATTCTAGCCGGTAAATAGTATTCAGATTAGCGGTGTAGCGTTTGAACCATGGTAATTTGTTTTTGACGTTGATAAGTGCATTGTAATGTACCTAAATTGAAAATAAAGATGTTATACGACGACCGGTCTGGCCTAGTGGGTAGTGACCCTGCCTATAAAGCCGATGGTCCTGGGTTCGATTCCCAGTCGGGGCATTTATTTGTGTGATGAGCACATATTCATGTTCCTGAGTCATGGGTGTTTTCTATGTATTTAAGTGTTTATATGTATTTATCTATAAAGTTTGTTAAAGTCACCTTGTATAAATACACCCATAATGGGTTAAACCAAAACTCCTCCATATATACACCGAATTTACAGGATTAATAATAGTAGTTTATGTATCTGTGCATAATGAAGGGCATTGCAACAAGAGTGTGGGTATAATATCACACGATTGTAATGCCTAATTATGTATAGTTACATACACTACTTTATCTACACACATATCATTAAGTGTTTTAAGATGGGTTTAGAAACCGTAAGGAAATGACTTATTACTAGGGTTAATTGTAAACATTAAAAAGTCAACGAACAAAACAAATGACAGCTTGGAACGGCGGCGTTGCGTATTTCGTATCTCAGTCAATTTTTGTTTAAAACCATAGACAAGCGAATGAACTCCCTATTCTACTGTCACTCGAGTTCAAATGTCGTTCGATTTATATTAAAAAAACATAACGAATTGGCGTTTCGTATCAATGGCTGTTTTAATATCTATAGCTACTAGATTAGACACCTCACTTGAATATGACAGCTGTTCCAAATTTAAATTCATAACCTACTGATTTCAGTAGGTAATGTTAACATTACCTACTGAAATCTTTCTGATGGTTGGTAATGCTGGTCTTTGCCTACGGTTTCTGGACGCATTTTAGAGCACTTATGACATGTACGTAGATAAAAGCACTTACAGTGTGAGTCTTTAGGGAATTCGATAGTCTAATAATTATAAGAGGTTGCAATAAGAATGTAAAAGTACTGATTGTCAAATTTAATGCAATATGGTTCTAGAAGCTGGCAGTATGTTTTTCAATACCGAGCTGCTGAATGAAACAAAGTTTGTGTTTTCGAATAAGAAGGAACTTTATTTGATCAAATACAGACAAAGGTATTGAAATTCAAGTTTAATACTCGACAGCGTAACATGTCAGTAGTCTTTATTATTTCGAATAGTGCATAATTATAATTAGCATTTGCATGATATGATTTAGACAGTAACATTATTATTATTTTATTAGTGCACTCTATTATAAGATATGAACTCAGTTATTTGTAAATATCCCGTTATTACAATAGTAAGATATAATTAATATGATTTATATTTTAATATAGAAATATTAGGTATCAGAAAAGATTTTATTTGTATATTAAATTCTTGGAACATGAATAATAGAAAATATGAATACATTTCTTACAACTAGTTACAAGATCACAAATTCAACACACACACCTAGCGTAAAAGGACAGAACAATTTTTGGATACCACAGAATGGAGACAAATTGTCGCAAATACTGAATAATGTACAGTTAACAACACTCCTAGCTATACATTGGTAGACCTTATTATATAAGGCATAAAGTCCACCGATGTACAGTTAACAGTGTTGCTGTGTGTACAGTAGAGTCGAGTCAAGTCAAATATTGAAGATTGCTCGAATATTGAATTTGATTAAGTTTCTTAAAACGTCATGTGATGAAAAATACTAAAAGTGAACAGTCAGCTTCACTTGGTAAGCATTACGTGTAAGTTTTATCGACTATCACTTTTAATTTTTTTTACCACTCATTATTATTATTCTATATATTGTAAAATATACATTTCTGCGACAGAATAACGACAAAAACAAGCTCCGATAACTCGAATGATATACAATTAAAATTAAAAAATAAACTTATTTTACATTTATTTACATAGTAATTAATAAATTAATATAATATTTTGTACAAACTTAAAAACTAGCAAGATCCGCTTAAAATATAAGTATCGTTGTATTATTCTATCTACGAAGATATATGAATATAGAGCTTGTCCATCGATATCCTAAATGAATTATAAGCATAATAATATACTTTGTATATTGGACAATAGTTTAGCTTCAACTACATATTTCATTATATTTAAAATATGGTTAAAGTGGATCTATCAATATTTATATGTAGTCAATGTTTATTAATAAACTTTAAAATAATATAGAAAATATAATGCATTGTGCGTTCATTCATTTAAAGACACCCTGCTTGACTTAATTTCAAAATATTACAATTTTACTAAAACAACTGAAACTGGTCACTTATTGCTACATGACCAATTAAGTTAATGTAAATGATAAAGTAATTAAGGATTTTTAGACTAAATTCAATTTCTCATTTTGCACAACCTGTTTAGAGATCATTATAATTTGGCCAAAACTAGATTTTACTTTGGTATTTCTGAAATTGTAATTGACTTCGCAAATCATAATTTTAGCGTATCTGATAGCAATACTCAAAATAAAACAATATGTTACTACCTGAAAGTATTCAATTTGGCGCATAACAATTTGTGTATAAAGTATATAGAAAGTTTAGCTGCTGACATCCCAATGGGGACACGCATTTGAAATTTCGAATAATTTTAAATTAAAATCGATCCCAGTCTATTCAGAAACGCGTATTATTATATATCAGTAAATTAAACAAATAACAATTACAAGAAAACTTCAAAAACGAGTGCAGGCTATTTAGATAGCCATTCCCTTCCCGAGCTTTTATGTTGCTATCAGATTTAGCCATTGACCATCCAAACATGCCAATGGAGTTATTTTATAACTTAGGTTTACAATAGCAAATGTCTACATTAAGACATTTGGTATGTATGGTTCATGGATTCCGGTTGCAAATTGCTATGTCAAGTCCTGGAAGTTCACGGGGTACTGGCTAGATGAGCGAGTTAAGCCGAAAGCGGGAAGACCGGCGTCAGGGCTGTGCAGCGACCCGGTTGCGTCGCGCTGACTCCCGCGATGCGCTGTGCACTTCGGCGGTGCGGAGGGTAATGCCGAAAATGTCTTCGTGGTAGCGGTTCTCCTCCTGGGAATAAATAACGAGTTATGATACATACCATAACCAGACATAAGAACCAGCATTAACGTAGAACGAAATTGATATATGTGAGTTTTATTAAACATTGAAACTTGGTAACAAAGTAATTTTCTATAAAATCTATTCTAATATCAGCACATATGAGTTCTTATTCGATATCAATTGTAAATTATATTGTCAAATATATGACACGTACGATACGCTCGACTGTTGGACTGGACTTAAATTTATCTTTGTATTAAAAACTTTAAATTACTCCGATTACGTATACTCAGGTGGGGTCCAGATCGTCTTGTTCCAAATTTAATTTTATCTGTAATTCAGATACTGACCTGTTATTTAAAAGCAAAACTACTGTTTACATTTTTTTATTTATTTAATTAATGATAACTGTTAATAGCTTAGGTCAAAGCCGCAATGCCCGTCGTAATAATCTAATAATATATGCTGTTCCGAAACACCCTGAAGTGCTTCTAATATATGTTTAAAGAAAACAGCGTATGTAACTGGAAATAGAAATAATTATATATTGAAATACTAGTGTGATGCTATGATAAAATTCGCCCACGACTCATCACATCAACCTACACTATCTATCATATAAATCAGTATGTATCAGTCACATAAATTACTATTACCTTTATAAGAATTACGAAAAAATACTTTTTTAAATCGCTTTAAATTGTGCAATGAGTTGGTCTGTTGTTACAAGCAACTACTAACCTTTAGCTTAAACATGAAACTTTGTACTTGGTCTTTAGTCATGTTGCTGTATTTCATTATGATTCCTTTTAGCTTTTGATTAACGTCCTCAGCCATTTTGCAGTCACCGCAAACATAAAAGTGAGCTCCTCGGTTAATTAATAAGTCGTGAATTTCTTGTCCTTCTTTTTCAGCTAGCTCTTGAACGTACATCTAGAAAAAAAAACAACTATGAAAAAAGAAACTTGCAACTTCTATTAGAACATACAGTATGTTTCAGTTTGTAAATACCTTTGGAATATTCTTTTCTCTCGATAAAGCAAGGAACACTTTAGTTAAGACATTGTCCCTCAAAGCCTGTTCTTTTTCTTCTCTATACAGATCCATAGTTCTCGTTCTACATCCAAAGAAAAGCCAAACAGGTCCAGTATTATTGCGAGAGCGAGAGTTCAGGAGTGCTCTGCGATGGTGCCAGAAACCACGGAAAGGTGCGATGCCAGTACCAGGCCCAATGAGAATTAAAGGTACTGACAAGTCATCTGGAAGATGGAAGTTCGGCGCGCTGGAATTAAAAAAATGTGCAATATTTTCGTGAAGTGCAGTTTCAAATTAAAAAAAATAATAGTTACAGTGCAGAATACTACATACCTTCGAATAAACAAGTATACTTCATCGCCAGGCTTCCGGTCCATGAGATAGTTGGAGCAAACGCCGTAGTGAACAGGGCCTTCTCCATCTGATAAAAAACATATGAAAGAAAAATTTATGTCTAGCGTCGACTGCTGACCAAAATTTAATATGATACTGGATCACAGGATGGTTTACCTTGCGTTTTGTACGTCACGACAGCTACGGTAAGATGTAATCGTTTTGGATGCGCAATAGGCGAAGACGATATTGAATAAAATCTTGGTTGCAGAGGTGACAAAAGGGAAGCCAATAGTGATGCACTTGGCCTAGCTGTAGGAAACTGTTCCAAAACTTCAGGCAATGTAGGGAAGTTGAAGTGCCGCCAGTCTTCGTACGCACCAGGGTCCTAGATAAATAAACATAAGTCATTCATCAAAATCAAAAGTACTAGTACAACAAAAAATATCAACGTATTAGATCTATTAACTCACAGTGGCTAATGAATTTAGTTGTAGTCGTTCCTCCTCATTTTCACAGGTTGTCGCCAAATACTGTAATAAGATTGTGGTTGGAGGGGTAGTGATGTCTAAAAATCTTGTGAAAAGCTCTCGCACGCTCACTATTGGCAATCTTTCGTGTGGTTCCCAAGATTTTACAGGTCCTAGAACAAGAAACGTTTGTATACTGTATGGGTCTAACAGACTATTTTCTGGTACAGTTCTTGGTGCCGATTTGCGGTGATTATCTTACCTGCTGATGTATGAGTTTCTTTCATGAGTTGCAGCTGCAGTGCTTGATCGTAATCTTCAACATCTTTGACACGTGCTAATAAACTATCCACCAGTTCCTTACGATTACAAGCAATAATCCCTACATGGTCTCCTGGGTCGTACTTGAGTTCATCCTAAAAGCATTAGATATTTTTGTAAAATTGATAGTTACGCGTTTATTACTATTGTGAGTATACAGTGTGTAAATCTAATACGGGCGAATCTCTTAAAGGAGGGTAGAATAGGACATAAGAAATATATTTAGATAACTTTTGCTTAGAAGTACAATTAATATTTTATCCATATAAAGAAAATCGGCCCGCAATGTAATGCAACACACTCGAGTTAAACACTCGTTGACAGTTGTTTCAAAAGCTCATATCGCGTAATGCTCGCAGTACATTACTGCTCAGAAATTTTACTAAATTTAATTACATATGTATAAGAGGTATAATTAAAGAAAAACCTTTTGGTTTATTATTATACTGGTAAATCCTATGTCTGGTTTAATTCTTCGCCCGTATTAGACTTACACACAGTATTCATCTATTATGTTTACCTTTGGTTCCATGTCGATGAAAATTGTGGATCTTTCAGCTGTTTCATCACCTAAGTCTTTATTTGCTTTAACAACGCAAGTTACTAATTGTCTGTTGAGGGTCGATTGTAGCGCTACTGTCAAATTTGGAGCCTTGGTCTCTGGTTGTGTGAAACGAACAGTCTGTTCACTCAGTGCGACTGTTCCTAGGGCTCTCTTTGCTTCTTGCAGTGTTTCGTCATCATCCAAGCAGAACGTCTCACAGGCAACCTACATATAAATAAGAGAAAAGTGTGAAATTATGCTTATAAAATGTTTTAAAAATTCTAATATAAGTATTTAAAATACTTACATTGAAAACACTGGAAGCCCATTTTCTAAACGCCTGATCCTGCCCACACATTTCGTCGCCAGTGGCAACGTCGTGAATTCTCTCGCCACCGAGGTCACCCAGTAGTTTGTCCACGTATTTTCCAAAATTGCAGAAATTGGGGTATGCGCTCGAACCAAGCGCAAACACGGAAAAACGAACATTACTCAGTGGCCCAAAGCTGTCAATCGAGACCGTGTCAGTGGCACTTCCTAAAACAACAGACGTTTAAAGTTTGAAAATTTATTCAATAAAATGCTTTATTTAAGTAAACCTAAGATTTTTCATGAAGCCCATAGTTTTAATGTGCAAAAGTGCTTGTCATTTAATCTTACCTTTAAGTGATTCCAATCTATTTAACTGTTTGGGATTCCCGATGGTAAATTTTTGCAATTCCATTTGGCTATTTGCCTTAATGAAGGACTTAGGCGTCGGCATGTTTTGAGTCCTGAAATGTATCAAAAAATTATATTGTTTCGTTGTACAAGAATAACAATGAGGATAATTATTTATTGTAAATATTCTAATATAGTTGTATTTATCCTTACCCAGCTTCTTCAACTTGATCTGCATACAATATCTCGCAGAGATGTTCTCCGAAAGCCTAGAAGTAAAACATATGAAACATAAATACGATGTGTATAAATAATATGAATAAATATGCATGACTTTGTTTCAATAATTTAACTTACCACACCGTTTTCGGGAGGGTCGCCATTACCGAAGGTTGATGTCACAACCAATAGAAGTGCCTCGTGCTCTATTGAGGTTATATCGTAGTCTGCCATGCAATGAACCTACAAAAAAGAAATCCGTTCTAAAATTAGCGACTGCATTGATTTCAAAAGTACTTTATCTAGTTAGCAAACTAACAAAGTACCTGAGCGTTGAAGGCATGTCCGAATATGACTCCTAACTCCTTGGCGTATTGTTCAGATTTGCCAGTCTCAGTCGCGTACAAAACCGTCGCCTTAATCCGCTTCGAAAGCGCTCGACCGAACAGTTTGGATGTAAATTTGACAGCTCGAGCTATCTGCTTAAAGTGGAACTTTCTGTTTATCGGCCTTTTCCCGGTGATCGGCTTTGACTTCTGCCACTGATGGGTCTTCCACGCTGGTTCCTAATTTACACAGATGAGGGTTAATAGGTGAAATGTTTGCAAACTTTTGTGTCTTAATCAAACAAGATAGAGGGGTTGGCGATGTTACGCAGAGGTCAAGAAAATGTAGATCATTAGTATCATTAGCTTAAATTATTGCTGATATCATTGAAAGGACGTATAAAAATAATATTCCAATTTGTATTAATACTTTCGTTGCGGCAATCCGTTAAAATAACACTAAAGAACTGAGTCGAATCGACCCGACGGCAATTAGTTAACATCACAATAAAACAGGCAGTCGAATCGTTCCGAAGCCGTACCAAGAAGGTGTTAATTGTGCTAAACATTTCTTTAAAACTTGAGAGTTGTCATTATGATAAGCGGTCTCGAAAATAACCAGACCTGATATTCGTATGACGGCCTTAGATAATAAAGCGCCATTTCTTGATGAAATACTGGTGTGATAGATGAGGACATCGGAGGAACGATCCATATCCAATCAGCAGGACACCCTGATCTGTAGAAAATATGAACTATCTTTACTAAAACTAGAAATACTCTTTGAATTATACTGATCTTGATTACTTTTTCCTAGTTATAATTATCTGTTATCCTCTGATCACTGAAACTATAAAAGTTGCATAACACCAATGAAACATTGATTTATCGTCTATTTATTCTTCTTATTATCAGACTTGTAGACATTAATTAGCACAGTATGCGGCCAACAAGTCATGCGCAGTCATGAAAAACTAAACAAGGTGTAAATTACACATTTATACATGTACTTATTGTACCTACATCTACTATCGATTGTTTCATGGGAGCCGGATTCCAAAATAATTCTCAATAGTTCACTCGAGCGATCACACGACATTATGTTTACATGTCTGTCTGTGAACATGTGCATAATATTATTTTGTTTATAGCTACAACGGCATTCAGGTTTATAAAATCTATACTAATTTGATATCAGTCTTAATACAATCGCGTTCGCGGCAATAACCAAATGAGCGCGAGCGAGATATAATAAAATAAGTATCATAACAATAAAAATGATATCCGTATTTTGTATCAAAAATGCCGCTTATTGTTGGTTCACAAGACTGCAAGGTCTACTGTAATGACAGGTTTATGGTTTTAAAACAGTGCGATGGATGGAATTAAGTAAATTCACGGTTTCTTGTGTTTCTACCAGCAAGGCCATCTTGAGGCCTACATAATAGACGGATTTACGGATATTTAGATTCCAGATACTCTAAAGAAAAAAGTGTTAGATGTATTGTATTCTTTAAGTATTATCACATCATCGTTATAATTGTATGAACTACTATAACGCCTGACTGTATTAGTCTGCCTTGAATTATTTTAATGCTGAATTATGCCGTTATGCGTTAATAATCCCATAAATATTGAGTAAGGTCGGAAAGTAGATACAACTTGGAGTCCCTGAAAAATTAATATTGTTTTCTGCCAAAACTTCATGTCAATTCCACAAAATTGTAAACTAAAAATAGGTAGCATTAGTAGTATTTAGTAGAATCTTCGAGTGGTACATCTTTTCTGCAGACATTTAATTTAAACCGATTAGGTATTGGCCGTTGCGGCGACTGGTGACTGCGTAGAAAATTTGCTGTAGATCCGAATATTTGGTGCTTTTTGTTTTCTTATTTAATACTTAATTTTTAAGTATCTGATGTTCTCTTGTTGTGTACATATATATTAATATATAAAATAGGTAGCATCAAAGAAAGCTCAATACATATACGTACGATAATCCATAATTATTAAATGAACAACACCAAAATTATTATTCTATTAGTCTTGAGTAGGTAGAACGAGCTCATCGTCAACAAACTGGTGTTCAGTTTGGACAAAGTATATTTTTCGGAGTTTATATTTAAGTATTATTTTATATAAAAGTATATACGTTATCCTACACATGTTACCGTATATACAATACACGTTATTGTACTTACCGGAGTCTGTTTTCATTGTCAAGATGCTTGATGAAGCTCTCAGAAGCGGTGTGGTGGTCGACGATGGTGGCGTTATGTTGCTGGAAGCTGTGTAACACAGCCACGTTCACTTCCACTAGAGCCTTATCTTTCCACAAGGTTACTGGCGTCCTGGTGTCACAACCCATTTTCTGGGCTACAGTCTGATAAATAAAGTACAATCAATCAATTACCGTTGTCTGAACTTGACTCTTTCTTATCACCACATTGCTTAACTAAAACTTTTGTCAATGCAACAAGTGAAACTCAATACGTAAATATAGACGTATTTTTCGCTAACGTTGACAATGTTTTTATTATTCAATTGCTACCTTACTTTGTTTAATATCAAACTTTCTCAAAGAACACTGGTTAAAAACTACGACGTTCCGGTAAAATTAGTATTCATTAAACAATGCTCAATTACTCTATTATACGCTGAACAGCGAAACTTTTGCACGCTTTTCTATAACAACCGGGGAAAGCATCAAAAGTAAAATCCCAAGTTTTTCATATTTCAAAACGTGTTGGGATCGGAGTCATGGTCTTACAAGATACTCGTAATAATCTCACGCCCCGCTTATGTGATTTTATTACTGCAAGGGACCGGTCACGTCTGTTGCTTATCCCGACATGATTCCTGTTAACGATTATATCGTTTTCTGACTAACGTGGATAAAAATTGAGACATTATATAAGTAACTCAGATCTGCGTCATAATAAAATCCTAAATCTTAGAATAGAACAAAAATTTTACCTTTACTTAAAATATTGAGTGTTAAATGTCTAACCAGTGCAATATTCTTAGATCACACAATAGCAGATACTATGTTTATAGATAAGATACTATATTATTTTAATCGGTTCTATATATTCTATAAAAGAAAGTGGGGTTTGTTCAACCGCTTATAACTCGAGAATGGCTGAACCGATTGAAATGATTTTGGGTTGGTTGGAATCGTCACAGCCCTGAATGAGACATTAGGTATTAAAAAGTCAAAAATCCCGTGATTTCGAAAAATAAATATGACCTCAATTGAATGGTCGCCATTGTGGCCATTATGTTTATTTAATTAAAATCATATATGTTTTAGTTTATAATTTAAAGCTATCACAATTTTTTTCGCTTTTTAGGCGGTACGAAGTTCGCCGGGTCAGTTAGTGTTAATATAATTATTGTTTATATAAAAATTACCTCAAGCATATTAAGCCGGTTTACGTCACAAAAGTTTCTGCATCCGATTTCAGTGCTCATGTACCAGCCGTTGAAAGCATTCGCGGTGAATTCTATGCCGCCGCAGTCGAAACGCATGCTGGATACCGCGGGCAGCGCATACCAGCGCAGGTTCAGCTCTTCGAACCATTCGTACCTGTTCCAATTACAATTCGTTAGTGCGTTTCGTGGTTAATAGATGGCATTTTGAAATTGTGGGACTGTACGTTAATCTATATGCTTATAAAGTGTGATTACCTACTGAGTATTCCATATGCATGTTAAAAATTTTGTAATGAGGAAAATGAAGGCAGTTCGTCAGCTGGCCATTTGAGTTTTTTCGTTTTTTATTCTTATAGTGCATAGTGTATAGGGACTGATATACGTATAATTCCCGCTTGTCAAATAAAAATATATCAAGCAATTTGTATAAAAATAATTGATAATTATGCTCTTAATTAAAACCTAAATCAATCACAAATCTATCTAACTTTAATCGCGAAAGAAATCTCGTTAAACGTGTAACGATAAAACTCAATAACCATAACGGGCATAACGTGCTAGGAGATAACCTTGTTGATCTCTAGAAAATATGTGCCTCTTTTCACAGCCTAGCACTCAATTATGAGATATCACGCAATTTCTTCTTGCATTAACACCCGATAACATTATTATCAAAGCAATAGATTATTGAATGGGCAAAGATTTATAGGCCATAAAGGCAGATTGGAGATCACTGGACCACAGTTTTACGATAAGCAATCTGCTCCGTATGGGCTGGCCGCTGTTTTCGCCTATTTGCAGGCCTTTACTCTTGAGGCACAATATGCATTCCCGACTTTTTATGTTGGCATAAATCTGTGATGGAAGGCGATAGAGCCGACGTGTTGCTCGTAAGTAGCCGTGTAATACATAGTTTGCTGTCGTAAATCGTACATCTTGTATGCAAATCCGGCATTTTATTTCCACGGAGGCACCTATATAGGCCTTATTGCGATTTAGTTGAAAAAAATGTTTTCTATGGCGACAGTACGAACTTTGCCTTTAGTTTTTGGTATTATCAGATCTATTCTCAACGTAAAAGCTTATTTACCCTTATAACAAATAAAAATCTTTTTGTACAAGAAATGATATCTTACAGATACAGATAAGTACCTACAATATTTATATTGAAAACATCATAATAATAGGACAACAATGTAAGACATTAAAATTAATGTATCTGTCATCTGTGCTGAGTAATTCTATATTAGTTTATGAAAACAATATACTTACGTGGGATGGGTCATGTGAATCTCCATGATGAGTTCTCTGGGGATCTCAAAATAGTCCGGGTCTTTCCCATTGGCTGATAGTACCAAGGGTAAAATGTCCCAAGCGGTTCTTGGCGGTTTCCAGCCCAGTTTCAGGCAAAGCTGGAATAATTGTTTAAAGTTAATTCTGTACATTATTCCTGGGAAATCCGGATGGTTACAGTCTGTTTAGTGAAACTAGGATGCGGTTAATGAAGCCCTAAGGGTTTAATTAGCAACTTTAAAATGAGACGGTATGCCAAAGCCCGACAACGTTTTACGGCACCTAATAGGATGCTTCAGTTTAAGTCGCTTAACATGGCTGACGTCTTTTGTCATTTCCGCTAAACGGAAAATTTGTTCAGAAGTTGTTACTTCATATGCTACTTACAGCTGTATTTTTTCATGTTGATGTACAAGGATTATTTTATACAAGTTTTACTACGGGGCCAAACGTAAACTCACAAAAAAATGTAAACATTTATTCTACAAAATGTTGATTTACGACCAACTGTATGTTTTTTTACTTGTACGTATACAGCTTGCCCTTAGAATAATGATTAACGGGGCCTTCGAAAAAATAATCTAAAATTTAGTTAGAATGTGCCTTGACTAATTGTTCTATAGGTTATGGCATCACCCGCAAAAGTTGAAGATAGGACCCCTGACAGCCTCAGACAGTGGAGGGTTGGACAGTTTTATTTTTTCAGTGTTATTTAGGGGTTCTTCGGCATTACCCACAGGAAGTAAAATATAGATAGCCATAATAAAATCCCAAAATCACGTTTACTTTTGGACATTTAATCGGAATACTTTTGCGGTTATCATTTTACTGTGGGCAGATGAATGTAAAGGGAAGGCAGGTAAATTGGAACACGTCAAATGTGGAGTGATTTATTTTGGCGGCAAACAATGGATGGAAAATAGTATATAGGATATACGGGTATCATGAATTCATGATACTGCACACAGAAAAACATGAATGAAATAAATTCTAACAATTCATACTTGATAAAATTAAGGGTCAGTAAAACGGTATTTGTGCGTTTCTCTAAAAAATTGCTGAAATTGCAACAAATGTACGTTTTTACAACTAAAAATATATTTTCTTACAATCACGAGCTCTTTTCCATATAATTTATTTCCGTTATTATTACCGCCATTCAAAATATAATTATAGAAGATGGTCACAAAATATGGTAAAAGGGACAATATTTTTCCTATTCTATTAGGAAAATTGACGTGATTCTGAGTAGGAAAAAAAACATGAAATTTACGTAAAATAACAAAACTTTGAAAAGTGTCCATTTATATAGAAAAATGGTGATTTTATGAATACCAAAATAAACTTTTATTTTTTTCGTATGGTAGGTACCCACGGTTAATTTAAGAGAAAATTCTTCTACAAGCGACCTTAAAAATTTCATTACAATATAGCTTTTGTACCGTGAAAATGGAATAAGAGTTATTTCCTTATAAATTGCATGAAAACATAAACTATAGGTACGGTCCAGCAAAAATAAACCTATAAGGGATAAACAATTAAATATTTATTGCTCAGTTATTTACCTTATTTGTCTATTGTTATACTACACTACGGGAATTACTTTACGAACCCTTAGTATGATATTTACTGCAAACACTTTAAGCTTAATAATATAATTATGTATATTAATTAATATTATATGATGTTTATTATTGTTCCAGTAAAGACGAGGAAAACAGTTTATATAATTCATTAATTATATTAATTGGTGTGAGCAATCAGAACATTCAATTTTTTACTTATTCTTGTGGTGATATTGAATTAAGTAAGAAAGTATTTAATACCTTCACTTAACTAGTTTTCTCATCTGTCTCATATCCAATTTTGCAGCCCCTATCTTACAAATACATTACCTTAAGACCAAGAAAATCACCCAAAGCTTTATGGCTGATTATTAATGTATGCTTCTATACCCGAATCAGGTTTACATAAATATCTTTTCTATTTGCTTCATAATAATGTTGACATGAATCGAGTATGTTTTCTTTGGAGATATTACCGTCGAATCGGGAATATAAATCGTGGGTCGTGTATGATATGTCGGACGTATTTAACGACTTGTTGAACCCAGTTAGGAGGCGAGTATATTGACACATTAGTCTGATAAGAGACGGATATATCTAGTTTTCTTTTTATACAGACTATCGTTTGTAGTTTGACTAGGGACTTTAGGAACTTGCTCAGCGTAGGAATAGATGATTGTATTATACTTTTTTTTTCTATTGAAAAATGAGATTTATGGAACTGTATAAATTAATTTCAAGAAACATTGTTCAAGTCAAAAAATATACATTAGGTATACTAGTGTGCTCGGATGAATGAAATATATTTATTTTGGTTTGATCTAAATTAATATAAGTTTCAAAGTTTATCATGAATTTATTCGTTATTTTAATACAAAATAAACGTTTTTATTTATTATCCGGTTCATAATAACCGATTAAAGGCTTTGATCAGATTTAATCTGATTCACAGGTAATAAAAAAGCTACGGGTGATGAGTTTTATTTAATAAAAAGTATTTGTGATATATGAATATAACATCCCTACGCCTACTAAAAATCCATGAACAATGATTTCTTTTCTTTTTTACTAATAATTACAACAAAACCGCATATTGATCATTCGAATAACACAGATGTATTTTTTATGACGTAAGATTTTTTAAAGGGATAATGATTGTCTAATGAGGTGACATAATTCTTTGAATGCAAGAAAGGCTGACGAATTGACAGCTAAGCACTGTAATTTCCCAAGTATTCTCTAACAATCAAAAGGGATTAGTAACCTATGAGGTTTTTGTGACGGGATCTTTCCGTAGTTATGTATGCACACTTCATCTAAACGGTTTATATATACCTATGTTCCTATATTATTATGCGATTAAAGCAGTCTCTAAGTAAATGGTATATAACCTATAAAGAACAGAAATACATTTGGTAATAAAAAGAATATTCATGTCTTATCCTGGCTTTATAATTTGCAATCTGGGCTAAGTCAATTTGTGTAAGGATGTCATTTTGATTAGCATGTTGATCGTATTATTACAAGACAGTATTTAGATAAAAACAAATAAAATGTTCCTTAGTTACACTTCATCAGGATAAATACGTATAGGCTTTATCTTAGGGAATCTTAGGGAATACCACGGGAATGAGACTTAAAACTGTTAAACATTGTTACCCAGAAGAAGTAATGTAGGAATATTTACAGAACATGACAAAGGAGAAGATCTAATTATTATAATATAAAAAATTAATCATTGAAGTAAGCAAGTATTAGTGATACATTTAAAAACCCAATAACAGAAAAACAAAAAACAAAAAGTTATACTGTATTTTTTTTTCGATTTCCGTTAAAATCGGTACTTTGTTTGCGCAACAAATAAATCGCCAAAAAAAATTGGTAAAATTCTACAATAAACGTTTATTAATTTGAAAATAGTTTTGAAAGTGTTTCAATTTTAAAATTGATATTTTTTAGCCGGAACAATTAAAACGCTTGTCCCGATTAATTGCTTTCGGGTGTTAGGGGATGCGATATTACTTGTGTCGACCAGTTTTGGAGCACGCTTTACATTTATTTTCAAAGTTTGAACTTGTGTGTCTAAGTGTACATTTTTAAAACCTAAACTGATCCCGTGGCATCCGTCCATCTGCTTAGCAACGGTCTGTAACCATCTTCTTAAACAATATTATCGTGGTTTTACGTAATTCAGGCTTCGCATGGACGCAATGTAGCGTATAGATATCGTCACTACTTTGAAAAAATATCGTATCTGATACAGATAATCTAAGTTGAAATGCCGTAACTCTATCGCCGTATCCCATACATCGTTACATTAATTTTTTTTTGAAAGCCAGAATGAGTTACGAGGTTTTTAAAATAGCGACGATATACTGCCTAATGCGACTTTGTCATGATCATGATGATAGTTATAATCAGAATACGATATTCTAAATACTGTTATTGATCTTAATTTCGTTTCTATTTTTTTATTGTTCAATTAATTATAATGCTATGAATATATTAAAACATTAAAATGTTATAATATATACCCCTGGAACAAAAAGAGTCTGTCCACAATGTGTGAGAGCTTCTGTGTAATATTTGCAGCTATTGAATAGGCGAACCGATTGGTTGCAGTTTTTCTTTGCAAGCATGTTTCCTAAAGTTGGTTCATAGATTGAGTCTATTTTTGAGTTGGGAATTTTCGAAACCATCTGTATGTTTACGAATTCAACAATAACAAAGTCATCTGTATAAGCACACTTCATGACTCAGCCTTCTTAATTTTATAAAAAAGTTAAAATCTGCCAAAAAGGTAATACATAAATAAGATAATCTCTAATGATGGTTCGATTTGGTTGTAAAATAAAACCGTAATACCTATAACTACTATTTTTTAAGTCGCGGGTGTTGCAAACCTTATAATACCTCAACCCGAAGCGGTTAAAAGATTCGTAACTTTAATGAAAAGCACATAAGGTTGCAAATCACGTAAGTCCTTAAAGTTAAACTTGGTTACTTTAGCCAATAGAGCAATGAAAACTTACCTCAGTGAATTCGCAGTGCATCGGGTCACCCAGCACGGTGCCGTCTGACTGCTTATAGCCCGCGTAGCTGATCAGCTGACTGTTCCATATTCTGTAGTCGTGCTGCCCGTCCGTTCGTTGCGGGAACACCGTGATGGCGGACCTGGGAATATCTACCCGTATAGAATACCTCAATTGCTTAGATAATATATTTATTGAAAATGCGACCTTACGCTCTATAATGTTAAGTTCATTTTACACGGTCATATTTCATTGAGGTACGTCGATATAGTTTTGTTACAAATATTTTGAATTGTTACACGTGAGCGGATTTAAAGGAAAACATTAGAGTGAAGTAAGTGCGTCGTTTCTTATCACTATAGCGATACCTAGTGAATTATTCATAGATATCAATGAAAGTAATAAAATAAATGTTTCGGAACAATCTGACACAAATTGACCTAGTCCTACTCAGTAAGCTCAGTAAGGCTTGTGTTGTAAGTACTAGACGACGATGTATATAATAGTTAGACACATATAAATACTTAAATACATAGAAAACACCCATGACTCAGTAACAAATATCTGTGCTCATCACACAAATAAATACCCTGACTGGGATTCGAACCCAGGACCATCGGCTTCATAGGCAGGGTCACTACCCACAAGGCCAGACCGGTCGTAATGAATAATAAAAATTATAGGCATACTTAATGGCAGTTATATTTTACTTAACTAATGTGGCAGGGCAGGGTAGGCAAATATAGTCTACTGATGAAATTTCTTGGGTATTATAATATGTTGATTAGGTAGCGCTTTTACGGTTTATGATTTCCTTAACCGTAAAAGCGCTCAATACGTGCATTTATGTAATTAGCACCTCTGTATTCAACGTGGAAAACCCCGAGTGACATTACGAATTGAATGGTCTGGGGAATCTAAGGTGCAGAAAAAAAAACTTTTTACTAATGGGTAAACCTTAAGTCCTATACGAATATATTTGATTAATCGATAGTCAATTCAGATCCGCCATTTTGGTCGTGACCGGTTGTAAACTGGTCCAGTTTAGTCCGCAAAAGTCTGCCCTAGACTTCTTATGAAATTAGAGGTAAATGATCTATTTGTATATTCATCATAAAAATTCATTGCTAAGTTATTGTTTTTTTTATTTTAGTCTTTATTTATATTATGTATGTATCATCATCAAGGATCGGACAAACGCCCGTTATTTTGAAAACATAACCCTGTTCTGTGTTACGGAGACTTCTTTATATTGTAAAATATTATTATATTAAACTTTTTTTATAAGAATACATTCAGCGACAATAAAAGCGAATGAATCTGGAATGGATGTTGTTATGTGAAAAATTCACTGTCGTGATCCAAAAAATATGACTTATTTGTTCGATCTTGCGATGTGATTGAATTCAGGTCGGATAAAATAACATTTAATTAATAAACAATATAAAATAGAATATATGTATTAGTATCACAAGGAAGTCTCCGTTGTGCGGAACAGGGTTATGTGTTCAAAATGACGGGCGTTTGTCCGAACCTTGATGATCATCTAATACACACAGGACAGCTTACTGTTAGACTACAGAATATTTATATACATATTAAATGGTAGACGATCGTCCTCAGTAGGGTACCTAAGTCCTTACAGGAGTCGTCGATCTTTTATTTATTTACCAGGAGAACTAACCTGATATTGCCTTTGTTGGTGCTGTACTTGATATGGTTGCAAAGTGCTTCAAACATCCCGCTCGTGGTTGTCACTTGTCGGCAGTCGAATACCTGTCCAAGAAAAATGGAATACTGGTAATTATCACTTACGGTGTTTCAAGATCGTGAGCAAGTTTAACTTATATTTTGTAAGCATTGGACAAAGAAAGAGCTATGTTACTTTATTCTATAAAGGACCTATCTGCTAATATTTATTCGATTGAGATTTAGCAATCTATTTTCGAATAAAAAAAACTGTCAATTTCCCAATATAAACTATATACATTATTATTATGAAAAGTTTTTTTTTTTAAACTAGATTCTAGACTGGTAGGACAAGGTTGAAACAAACAGCAGTATACATAGCACATGGAACACTGACTTGTTAACAGAGATCGGACAGATTGGCATTATTGCTTCAATATTAATTAATTAGTTAATTAACTAAGTAATTACTTTAAATAAGATTTGATTCCAAGATAACAATTTACACATACAGTCATACACGACATATAAATTATAGGTATAAGGTATACCATCTATAAACCTTCGTGCATTCATTTCGTAAATACAAATGTTTGAGATTATTATTAGTGCAGGATTTAAGAAAAACTGCATAATCTATCAAATAAATTTACATATGATGAAATTTAATAGTTGTGTAAGAAATTTACTAAATAAAAGCTTAGGTACAACAAAATATGAGTTATTTAATGTCGCCAAACTGTGCGGTAATATATTTTTCCTAACTAGTGCGTAAAAAGTGCACTTTTCGCACGCTTCGCGTGCGTAAATTTCACTTATTAAGGCACTTGCTATGAAAAATTAGGTTCGATACTCGTGTAAAAACTTCTTTAAGACTCGAGTGATTGTCACCCTCGTTTAACTCGGGCTCCAACTTTCACCCTCGTCGAAAAAAAAATTTTTTTCACTAGTATCGAAATGTACTATTTTAAGTCATACCTGCGATTGAATGAAATAATTATTCGCTTTCTCCGTATGAATTGACATAAAGTTATAATACTTCACTTAGTTCACGCTTATTAAATGCAACCAAAATCGTAAGTAGTACCTGATCTTAACAAGCACTTTGATCGCGACTTTTGCCTCCGGAAACGCAAAGAAATCGGCAAAGGATAATTTTGTGTGCTCCCGTGAGTACCAACATACGCTCTCCAATGAACTGTGATTCTGTCAATATTTAACGTGAGAGGTTTACATTCACTCCTTAACCCGTTAGCGATTTTACCTGGAGCGGGTGTAAAACTTGTGAAAGTGTTTACGAGTATACGATAGTTGTACATTTTTAAAGGTAATTATATGTATACTGGCCGCGTATCATTATATTAGCCGCGTATCATTATATTGGCCGCGTACCATATCAAACGCAAGGCTGCGGGAGAGAAATGACCAGGAGCCCATAAAGCAGAAAATCTTTGAGAGAAAATCGCGATGGATCGGGAACAAACTCATGTAGACCGGATAACCGCTTGCCCAAGCAGAGTCTACGATGGGAACGTACTGGTAGTAGACGGCCGGGACACCCGAAAATACATGGAGCAATCTCTAGAAGAAGGAAGGCAGTTCAATTGGTATCGGCTGGAATAAGCTAGAAGCAACAGCGCAGATAGGTGACAAGTGGAAAACTCTTCTATGAGTCCTGTGTTCCTAATAAAGGATAACAGTAATCATCATCAACTTTATATTAGAGAATAAACGAAATAGTCCTGATTAACTGACTTGAAACAACATCAAGCCCAAACCGTTGTATAGATAGAACGCTGAAGTTTTATTATATTTTAAAGTAGGCACTAAAAAGGGATTATTGGTAATTCAACTGCTAACTGGGTAATCAGTGTTGGAATTAGTGGATCCCTTTATGGAACAACACATGTTAAGGCTCTGTTATGTTAGGTTGTTTCAAATAATTGTATCTGATTTATTTATTTCTTTATTTTTACGAAGGCGGTGTTTCTTCTTAAATTAACTGAGTATTTTAAGTTTTTTTTTTCAGTTTAGTTCAGTTCCGTTATAGTATAGTAATGTCTATATTGGCTGATATTTAAAGATTTTTAAAATACTGCAACGAAAGAATATTTAATAATTTAAAACGAAATGTTTTTCCTTTTGACAATAAATTTTGTCAGTTGTATTTTTTTCTACTCACTCAAATAATTAGGTAGTCATAAAGTAGAAGTGGGGTAGTTTAACAAAATAAATCGTTACTAACTTTAATTCGTTCCCGCTCCGTGAAGTGGCTAATAGACTGCCAATATTTGATCGTCACGGAGCTCATCGCGTCAAGTGCACGTCGGTTAAATTAACGACGATTTTATTACGACGCGACGGTTAGGGCCGATTCTGGTTCATGTACAGTCAACGTCCTAATTTATGCAGTTATTGGTATTCTGCGGGTGATGTAAGAAGGGAGAGGGTAAAACAACTATATCTGGGCAGCAGCGTCCGTCAAAAACGAATCGACAGCTACTGCGGTCGGCAAACGGCCTGCCAATCGCGGTGACTATGTCAACTCCTACCCAAGATATACAATACATGTCATATTTGATGAAAGCTTATGTCCAGCAGTACGACATCTTATGGCTGAAATGACGACTCGCGTAGGATTCAAAGTTGAATATATCTTAAAGTCCTAAAGATACCCGGGCGGTGGGCAGCAACATCCCTGGAGTGCGGTGGAAATAATTGTACAGGTAGCAGAAGTTGCTGAGCGGGCCAGGTGTCCAGAATAATCTTGACACGCTCTTATTCTCTTAACAATAAAGTCGTGTCAAACTCACATTGCACACTCGCCCACTTAATGACTATTGCTCCCGACTATACTAGTGTATTTGATCTAAGAATTGTTAATTTAAACATTGAATTTGTTCACTAGACTACATTTAGTCGATTATGTCTGTAACACGCTTTCATATCATGTAATAACAAGTGGTGTAAAGAAGTCGCTTTGCACTAGAATCGTCCGTTTGAATTTCACTTAATCACTCTTTTAATTCGCTCGCCGAAATAGGCCCTACAGAATCCATCAAATCAGTCCGATTAGCTCGGCAATCATGAACGGTAATTACAAATCGCTCGTTATCATGTCGGCGACTTAACACTAAGCTCTGAAACGCTTATTTGAGCCTCTAACCACAGTCGATTAACTGAATGAGAGTGAATGAATGAATTATGTTTTTGAGAGCCAATAGGAATGCTTATTTGAAAATGACTAATTCTTTAAGCAATTGCTCCTTATTTGGCATTTTGATTAAACTTTTAGGTGGTGAATTAAAATGAACACGAAATAAAATGAATGTTTAATTGAAATAAGCGTCGGTGGCGTTGTAAAATCTAGGTATCAACATGAATTACTTGGACCATAGAAAAAATAATGATGGTTTCAGTTAGATAATGCTTATTTTATTCAATTATAAATAAATATAAAAATTTGGTTCTACATCGTAACCATGAGTCGGCAAAAACGTTCCTAGCATCTGCGTCAAATGTTAGTATAAAAAATTGTAAAGAACCTACTACAAAAAAATGTGACATATGTCAACTATGATCATCTTAGTGCTACGTGCTACAGCTCATGATCCTGTGTTCTCGTAGTTTAAAGTTACTTCATATATAAATTTACATATTTACCACTTCAGCTTCACATTTTTGATGAAAGGTATGTATGACCATAACTATTAGCCGAGATATACACATCTATACCGTGGGAAACATATTAAAAGAAAACTATTTAACTTTACGACGAAAGTAAAATAAATGTTATATTTATTATATTTCCAAAAACATTGCTGTATCTAATAGTTGATTGGACCAAATCGGCTTTATATAATTTAATTCGAATGCTAGGTCTTACAACGATCATCGAACAGTTTTTATTTTTTATATATCGTAATTAAAAGGCCAATTTCAATCACCAAAAAATACGTTGTTTCGTATAACACAATAAAGTGCGTATGTTGTATTAACAATTTAAGACTAAATTTGCGAGCCGGTCGCCAAATAACAATTGCACGTTAAATACCTGTTTCACTTCCTTTCAAATGGACAAGGACAAAATATAGCTTTCTACAACTAAAGTTATATATAAACATTGCGGTTTTTCTTTGCATGAACAGGATAAAAAACTAGTGTTAGATACGAGTGTGAATAGCGGCGACAACATCGTTTATTTTGTCATGAGATAATATTGTTACTCGCAGGCAAGCTGCTCATGGTACTCTGTTTACTGGGTTCCCTGAAAATACAGCAAGAGTGGCCAAATTGAACATACATAATTATGAAGGTGTAGTATTTTTCATTTACTATGTTATTATATGAACTATGATTACTATGTTATTATATGAATTATGTTTGCATTCTTACATCGATAACTCTACCTCCGGTCTCTATACACAGCATCGGGGTCTATACACAGCATCTTAATTTTCATTTACATTTTCATTTACAGTTTTCTATATAATTAATTAATTATCAAACTTAATTAAAAAGATATTTGTAACATACAGAAGTATGACAACTCTTAATTTGGTACAGTCCCATTATGTACATAATATTTGACAAACTTATTGCATATTTTTTTTATATCGACAATTATTTCAATTAAATATTTAGTGCTGTGGAGGCTTGAACTTACGACGTTTTTTCTGTCAAATGAATATAATTATAAACTAATTATCAAACAGATGCGACTGTGGCTGCTATTGAAACCTATGCTCCGAATTAAAGAATCTAAATGAAATATATATAGATTTTAAGTTCCCGTTACCCGAAGTGTTCCCTCTAGGTCACTCTAACCCGCGGTACCCAAATACGAACTACTGGTTAATTGCCCATATTTTTTTCCCCGTTGCAGTGCGAAATGGGAGTTTTCTCATTACAGTCGGCAAATTCATTTAGTTGCTTTGCTCTCGCCACTTAGGAGCCACTAACCAAGAACAAGGTAAATTGATTTGAGTGTTCTACTTAGCATGGCGGGCTTCTTTTTTCCTTAAAGCTGAAATTAGTTTTTAAATTGCTGCTTTTTATGCAATTTTTGCAAATACTTAAGGAAATTGCATTGCTGTGAGTTTGTGTAAATGCTTAACATTTCGTCAATAATAAATATTAAAATCATGAATAAGTGTTTATTTATATCCTTATTATTTTGTTGACTGAGTCAAGATGTAGGAAGGAAGTAGTGAAGTAATTGCATTAGATGTAGGTATAGTGTGGTTAGGTGTGATATTGACCCCATTTTCCTGTTTTTCTTCAAACATATCAATTCCATTATTTCTAATATGTTATTAATGTTATTGTAATTAAGCACATGCCAATGCATATAGTTTTCCCTAAGAATAATATATGAGGATACTTGTACCATCCTAAATTATATAACTATTTTAACCGCCTAGCACTTAATTTATCAATTGTATGTATTGTCCGATTATTTAAATAAAGTTCATGTAAGAAAGCATATCAAAGCATGTCTGTTTCGTGTAGTCTTTGTTTATATATTATTATTTTTACTATATATTTTAATATTTTTAGTTAGGTATGTCTTGTATTAAACTGTTTCATGTGTTTTCTTATGGGACTACGCATAATTATGTACTTTAAGATTTGATGTATCACTGTTGAAAAGTTAAGTCCCACAGAGTTTCTTGCCGGTATCTTATCGGGTCAGAGGTGTATGGTTAGAACCGGTGGTAAATTTTCTTTGACGTTCATAAATACATAAGTCCCTAAATTAAAAAAATGAAGAAGATAAAGACAAAAAAAAAAAAATATTTTTTTATCTTTATCTTATTTTAAATCAATCATAGCATTTAATAAAACACCAGCACTTTTTTGATCTATCTATATACATTCGAAACATATGGCTACGTCCTCACTACATGCTTCTATCATCGTTCGAGCATACTCAAGGTTTGTTAAATGTACATCAGTGAAATGTATCACGTTTTTATTTAAATTAAGTATTAAGGCATTTGGTGTGACGTACCTGCAGTTTGGACCACTGTATCCTGCCTATGCACCGGCTGGCATTCCTCCAAGCTAACTTGCAGCCGAACACCAACTCTGTGGTGGTGAGCTGGTAGGTTCCGGTCTTTGCCACTTCCTCTTGGACAGCGTTCCAGCGCGCTTCATGGGCCGGTGTGTTTGCCCTAAATGTACAAATATATGTATGACTTATTGTATGTCAACTCTTGAATAGGATTACGAATAAAATAAAAATAAGTATTGATCCACGAAAAAAGTAAGTTGCTATTGGTAAAAATGGTTTTGTATGAAATCTATAAGTAACCAATAATTGAAATCAGCTCAAAAGGCGATAGGAAAAGGGCACTACTCTCTGGTCGGCGAGAGCGAGCGGTCTGAACGGCGTTGGTTTTTAATTGCAATAGTTCACAAGTTTAAAACATAATTTAGTATCCATGCTAACGTTGGTTTAGAATCAGACTAACATTTTTTTCATTTATGTACATATTTTGCCTTAGAAATGCATCATTAGTAAATCCTGTTTTAAAGACATTAAATGAGTTTACATTAGGAGAAAGCGGAGGTTATCAGATACACGAAATATATATACAATAGAGGTTGATTATAGTCATCAGCGGACATACAAGTTACCTATATATAGATTATTTACATATTATAGCTATGTTATAAAAAATATATTGCACTTTAATTCATATCTAGACGGCAAGCTGTTGAAAATTACCTCCTAATGGAAGCGAAGTATTGACCAAGAAAGTCCTTGGCATCATTGAGGACTTCTTCCTGTTCCCGTGGCACATCCCCTCGCCCGGGAATAGCCATAACGCTGCCAAGGCATGACTTTTCGTTGCATAGCGTTGGCTGTAACAAAAAAAATAGTATTACTTATATTATAACGCCTTAGAATTTACATGGAACAATGTTGGCGAAGTTGTGGATGTCAATAAAGGGATAAATGTTATGTTTTGACATTGGACTATGAAATAGACTCTCTTGATATAATTAAAAAATAAATATTATAGGAATTACACAAATTGACTGAGCCCCACTATAAGCTCAAGAAAAATTGTGTTTTGGGTAGTCAGCCATCGATGTACAAATTTTTATTACATAGAAAATACCAAGGATAACTCATCAGGTTCAAATCTGGTGCTCTTGATACAATACCCTTACTAGGATTTGAACTCGGGAGCGTCGGCTTCAAAGCCATAGACCCACATGGCCAAACCTGAGCCCTGAGTGTAAGTTTTTAACGTAACAAAACGTCAAAATCGCGTTAGAGTTACGCATGTAAATAACATTATCACTTACGCGTTTGAGACATTTTACGTCAAAAGAAACTTACACTAGAGCCCATTATTGTTAGACATGTTGATCTTGATTATTTTATCTATAAATAGACGATGTCGGGCATTTGAGGTCCTAGATCTTTTTGCTGAAGTTAGTATGATTTATATTTCAATAAGACATTAAGTAGTCTGTTAATCGATTGATTTATTGATGGAAGCCATATTTTTTTAAAAGAAGAAGAAGAAGTAGTCTGTTATAAGATATGCGATACGAGATAGAAATCAAAGAAAACAGAGGGTTGTAATAAAACGTATCATAATAATTATTTTGTGAACATTTTCAAGTTAGAAAATTCACTGTTTTGTACTCAATTAATCTTACAAAATCGCCTGCAAGGAAATTATGAGCAATGTGTTGCAGCTGAGGAAATAGTCACTTTTTTTCTATGATATAGGAGGCAAATGAGCAGACGGATTGCCTGATGGTAAGCAACTACCGCCGCTCATGGACACTCGCAACACCAGAGGAGTCACAAGTACGTTGCCAACCTTTAAGATCACTATACGCTCTTTACTTGTTGTACAGTGAACCAATTTGATTTCTGAGCCACTTATCACCATGTCACAGTGAAATTCCCCCCGGCCAATGACCTCAAATATATCGGTATGAGTTTTCAGATAAAGTGCCCCCAATTTACGTGAAGTGAAAACCGTTAAATTATGTCAGTTTTTTGTGACGATAATTAAGCATGCACCCTGTATGGATATTAATATTTTGCATTGTATTACTGCTTAAAGTTATTGAAACAAGCACCAAATCTAAGTTTTTTATAGAAATTTAATACTTAATTATCGTCACAAGTGAACATAAGTAGTTAACATTTATTTTATGAAAACTCCCATATGTCATTGTGTTAAGGTACAAAATCAGATTAGGACTGTAGCATTGGAATGAAATATCACTGCTACATGGATAAAGAGCGTATTACTTAGGAACCTACATCTTCCCGATATTTTCCGTAACGTATTTGCATTAGAAAATCGAAATTTAAACCAAGGAGAATATTTTGCTAATATTTCCTCTTCCGTCTGTCGTTTTCACGGAACTTCTCTTATCAAGCTTTGACTTTGAGCTCTAAATAACTATCTCGCCAAATATATTTTAGAGCGAGATTGAGCTCAGATAAAATGTTATGCTACAAATGACCTATATCTTAAAGCGGCTTATTTTTTTAAAATGTAAATAAAGTTTTACAGCCTGTTTCCAAATTTGACATAATATATTATGTATCAAAAGGAAATAAGGTGACGGCGCCAGTAATGGACAAGGAACCAATCATGAACATTAGTGCTTATTTCAAAGGAGTTAAGTGTTGTGCATTTGTTGGGACATATTCAAAGAGTGACACCGACAAAGAAGAAAGAAGAATTCCATTTATAACTTTATGATTTTTGAAATAAGAACTAAGTGTCCATCATTGGTGGCTGTCAGCTAAAAGTGTCCAACATTGGTGCTATTACCTTAGATAAATTGCATATAAACTGCCATCAATTGGAGCAGACAATTTAGTGCGAGGTTTTGGTATTGTAACTAGAGGAAATAATTTTGTATAGTCTCATTAGCTCTAAGTTTATTAAAACGATTGACAAGATGAGAGTATGTGACAAAATTTCTGGAAAACAAAAACAAACAATGACGACTATGTTTAGAATTGGTATTTAATTCTATGTTTTATTCATATATATATATATATATCTCAGACATCTCGGCCCTTGGTATATACCAAGTAGATACTGTATCAATCAATACGGATTTTTTTTAAATACATTTTTTTTTATTTCACAATTTTGGATTATTGAACATACAAAACGTAATTGAAATTTATAAATTTATAAAATAGAGCTATGCATTAAGCAACTCGCATAAAACTGAATTCACTTAAATGAAAAGAAAAAAATCCTGAACTGCATATAAACGTTTTATTTCTCTTATCATGTATTCATAGATTTGGAGCACACACAATAGAAATATATTCTAGATAAAATTCTCAAAGCAAATTATACAAGAATTGACTATGCGTTCAGCGTTTGTGATAGAATCGTATTCAGAATTCATTTTGAATGTTAAATGCAATTCCATTTATATGGTAAACACAGTGCATGAGAACTAGTTTTATAGTTCAGACAAAGCAATGACGCTGAAAAAATATACTGACTGTCTATCTATATCTACCTATCTGTCAGGCACAGATGTCCACTGGCTAGGCGTCCCCCCATAGACGGAGCGATCTTTACCATACTTTTTGGACCCGGGTATGTCCTTAAACTACGTCCAACAATGAGAGGTAGGGCACAGCGATGACCATCACGCTTGAATCTGGGGCAGCCCAACTGGGGCAGTACCTCCTCCTTACAGAAAACCACACCCATAATAGCACTGCTACCTTTCAGGTATGTAGTGTTGTGTTCCTGGTGGTGAGTAAGGTTCCCAGTGCTCCAACCCCCCTTAAAGGCCGGCAAAGCGCTTGTAACTCCCCTGGTGTTACGGGTGCCCATGGGCGACGTTAATTGCTTACCACCGGGTAATCCGTCTGCTCGTTTGCCGCCTCTGTCATAAAAAAAAATAATAATACTGCAGCCACCGACTCCCACTGACTATGAGGTCATCAGTCCATCCAGTTTGTGGACGTCACTGAGCTTTCCTAAATATGATCGCATTCAGTACCCTCTAAAATTCTAGTCACCATGACTTGTGACTTTGAGGTTTTCGATAACGAGTATCGAGTTTGCTATCTGTGCGTCTCGTTCGCACTAAAATAGTACAAGCGAGATGCACAGATAGTAAGCTCGATACTCGTCATCGAAAACCTCAATGCCACTCATGGTGACTAGAATTTTCTCTGCCCCAGCGGCCATCTACTATCCAGTCTACGTGGCCTACTCTGCGAGCTGTGTTACAAAGCTCGCAAGACTGACTTACTGACTGCACCCACAATAAAATATAGGTAATATAAAAAATACAACCTTACATTAGTAGTACGAGTATCAATGGGCTGAATGACTGCAACAAGCGATCGACAGCCCGCCTGAGTCCGGCCGGGCATCCCTACACTACATCTACATGATTGTGTTAATAAATAAAATAAAAACAAATATGATGCACGAAAGTGCACTACACGAAGTACCTACTAGTAAATATTTTTTGTAACTCAGTCATAATACATAATTATTAATAAATATGCCACTAAGCACACATCAAATTATTGTATTAAACATTTTGATTTACATTGATTTTTAAGTAGCAATACTACTAAGCCAGGATCCTGCCTCATACGCTGAAGGACCTGGTTACTTTTAATATCCATATCAATTTTTAGATAAATATTGAAGGATAGTCTTACAATGATCGATATATGTGATATTATCTATGATAAGGGACCTTATTGTCGATGGCGCTTACGCCGTTGTTTAAGATGTCGCAATACAAACGAAACGCGGTTCGACGTAAGCGCCATCGACAATAAGGTCTCTTTTGCTAGGTAATGTCACATATTCCTACAGTAAACCCAACAGGCTTACCTTATAGGTACTAGACAAAGTATAACAACTTGCAAACAAAGAAAACATCTATATTTAATCTTTAAAACACGAACAAATATTTGTAAGAAACACACAAATATATACCCTTATCAAAATTCGAACCCGATGTCTCCAGCTTCGTAAGCAGGTTCACTGCTGACTGGGCGGGAGTCCGTTAATTATGGAAAGAGGAATTACAAGTCCCATCAAGAAACATTTGGTTTCGTGAGCGAAATGTCGAACATCGTAACCTCGATAAGATAGATGGCCAAAATGTACTCGTAAGATATTTGAAACACGTTTAGGAAAGAAATATAGGGACAACCTGTGAGAGCAGTTTATAACTTTGGTTATAATCAGCAGATATAGGTAGTTTCACGAGAGTTGAAGTCACTCACATAACAACATCTCATGTAATGATAGGGAGATTACTCATTCATTCCATTCGTTCACTCTTTTGCAATGTACTTTATATAGTCGTGTGCGTAATCCATTCGCCTCAACTCTCGTGGAACTACCTTTACTAAGGCTTAAGATCAAGATAACATAGTCACTAAAGTTATAACTAGTAGGCCGTACTGTCGTGTCATGACAAAACAATGTAACTCGAGTTACAGTGTTTTGTGGTAACATCAATAATTGAGCTCCGCGGATCCTTATCTATATATGCTTGCTCAGACATAACTTATTTTGTACCTTAAACAATGAGAAACGCCAAATCACTATACACTGTAACTTTTAAAACATAGGGTCTTATTTTGACAAAACACTGCAGAGAAAACACGGGTGTTATTCGCCGACTGGTAGGGGGTATTAAACCGTGCATATTTATTTGCTATTTTAATATCCCGTTTTGCCATCATGATGGTGCTGCATCCATGATCCGTGATGATTATTTAATAGTAGCTAGTCTGATTCGTTCTAATAAGTTGTATTATTTTTAACAATATCTTTTCTCCTACGCTCACAGACAAGCTTGGTGTTACATGAAATTATGGCGACTTCTGATTCTGGTCCAAGGCCTCGGCTTGATAGTCGTGGCGTGTGGGGCACGAAATGTTTTGATTTCATATCAAGTCAATGGCGTCGAAAGGGTCAAATCGGCCAGTTCTTTTTATTTTAGTCCCGCATACACTTCTGAACTTTATTTTTATACGTATTTAATTTATTGTATCTTCATTGTTCATGTTGTCTGCCGTAAAAACACTTTAATGGTTCCTACGGAAGACCAGCGCTGGTTACCACACCAGCTTCATGCTGAGTAGGGACCATTTCGAGACAACATTTCTTTTAATTATGTATCTTTCTGTCATCTGTCATTTCTGTGTATGTCTCGAATAATTAATTTCTATTTCTAAAAAATACATGCTGAAATACGTATATTCCAAATACACTAAATATGTCAGACGTTAAAAGGCAATCCACATTATATTTTTTTAATTTTAATGACAAAGGTCGCAAACGAGCGGACGGATTGCCTGATGGTAAGCAATTACCGTCGCCCATAGGCGCCCGCTATACCATGGGAGTCACAAGCGCGTTGTCGGCCTTTAAGAGTACGTTATTTTCTTGAAGGTATGAGGGGCGTATTGGTCCGGAAATCCCTCTGACAGCAAATCATTGATGTGCGAGGCAGGAAGATTCTAGAGAAACGCAGGATTTTCAACTATCCAGGTGGTAGGTGTGGAAATTTTGCCGCGCTGAACTATGGCGGAAGGATGGTCTATAACCCACCTGGATCCGGCCGAGCGTCCCTATTCTACATCTATTTGGTATAGACCAAACATAACGGCGCATATATAACAATTTAAGCATCTTTAAGCATATCATAAATAACAAAAATATTTAACCATTAAATCATACGGCGACATTCGATTTCCTATATCATGTTATCGCCTACGCCTACCCAATAAACTTAGTTCGAGATTCATCCCGCTCAGTTCCAAAGCGCCCGAGGCTTCGCAATGTATCTTTCCAAATGCAATAGTTAGAAGTTGCGCCGCATTTATTTGCGTAAAATATTCTTCATTTTATTAGAACGGTACGATCGATGTTAAATAATGATGTTTTTATTGATATTGTATATCAATATATATATTTAATATTTTGGAATATAAACGGCTTTCTCGCTCAATGCTTATTTAAGTGTTGCGGTATCGCGAGGAATTGCTGCCATCATTCTAGCCGCCATGCAACAGGGTCCGAATGTATAGCATATTTAGATGTTTAGTTTTGTTTTTAATTGAAATTACCATCTAATGATGTTTTAAAGTTATTTAATCTATTTGGGGTCCCAGCGCGCACAATCTTTTTGTAGAAATCGCGAAGCGTCTGGTTGATGTAACTGACGGCTTCCTCGCACAACGTATCAGCATTGCGACACAGTGAGGTAATGTCGCCAGCATCCTTGGTGTAAGTACAATGCCTCAAGGGCCTTTGTAAATTTAATGCAGTCACTAGTTAAGTACCTACTCGTAGTTTTCATGAAATTGTAATTACTGTAAATAATAATGATGATATTTTAATATATCTGTTAATCAATGCAGATTAAAATGAAATGAAATAAACATTTTTAACCCTTGATTATCCGTACGCAAAAATAAAAATAAAAACATTAATTGTGTGCTCAGAGCAAATAAAAACTGACTTCATTGATAATAAAATAAAGTTTTACATCAGTGACACTTTGTACGGTGTACCAAAACGTGATTGTATTTCCCTGTACTCCTACTTGTTATTTTTTAATATTTAGTACAAAAACCAGTATACTTGAAACTGTTGTTATCAAGTATTTGAATAAGAAATAGGTTTTAACTTAGATTAGTCGCGGGAGTAAACATTGACGGTTGGGACACACGGATCGGTGGGGTAATAAAATCAGAGACACCGTCATGCTTGTTGAATGTAATCAGTGTAACGTACGCCCGTCACATAAACATAGAAACAGTTTGCTGGAAATGATAAACATTTTCCTCCGTACAATAAGCAAGCGTCAGAAAAAAATTGTCCCTTTCTAACAAACATACATTTCATATAGACGGAAATAGGTGCGACTGAGGTCAAACGCTGGTCAGTCTTGTATAAAAAACAGGGATCAATGGAATGTTGTGTTTGAAACGCCATTTTCTTTTGTCATGTCATGTAATGTTTGTGTACTGTTGTGTAGTTATAATCATTTAGGTAGGTTAGGTAAATATTACAAAATGAAATACCATGCGATTTGAAAACTTCCTCTGTTATTGTTGTCAGTTAAAAAATGCTGAGGGTTAGCCTTATTTATAAACTTAGCAAACATCAGAAAACTTATGTTCCTTTCTAACACAAATAACAAACGATTATCAACCGCATTGTTATGTTTGACAAGAGATTATGAGTAACCTCTTAGATGCATAAATATGTAGTCGGATTTTCACTAAGCACTATGTACTATTAATGTCTAGCCCACCTAAGAACGTGGGCACACTGGCGTTACTATCCCGGGTTTTCTCGGAGTTCTCATATAACTTTACACTCTGCGGAGACGCCGAGCTCTAGCGGCGTGCCGAATACTATGGAATCGTCAGGAAAACGTCAAGTGGAAGCGGCTAGTGTGCCCGGGTTCTAAACGATAACAGCTAACGAGCTCAAATTTAAAATTACATTTGAAATTAATAATTAAACTCACTTCTTTACTTCGACAAGACGGAGCCTATAAATATGCCATTGTCTTTTCTTTAAGAGCCTAAATAAAACTGACAAACCGTTGGAAAATTGGTGGAGCCGGAGGTAATTGGTTTGTATGGACGCGCCGCCGCTGTAAAACGGCTCCAATCATGTTGTGGCGAACGGGGCTCGGCATCCTTAATACAGTCAGCATGAATAGTAACGTATGAAACATAACGCACCAAAAGTATCTGTCTTCCTGTGTATTTTGTTATTGAGATATTCTCTACAGTCCGCGTTTAAATTTTTTTTTGACAGGCGGCTAACGAGCAGTCGGATTGCCTGGTGATAAGCAATTACCGTCGCCTATGGGCACCCGCAACCCTAGGAGAGTCACAGGCGCGTTGCTGGCCTTTAAGTGGGGGTTGGAGCTCTGGGAACTTAGGGTGCTCCAGATTCAAGCGTGATGGTCATCGCTGTGCCCTACCTCTCATTGTTGAACGAATTTAAAGGACAAACCCGGAGCCAAATTTCTATCGCATGTCAATTGATAAACACGCAGAAATCTGTCTCTTGTTGTATAGCAATTAAAAAACGGTAGATACTTTTGTTGCACTGTTTCATACGCTACTATTTATGCTGACTGTACTACAAAATGAAATCCTATGCTCTCCTAAATGTGACGCGTTAGTGAATATACGTAACTAGTTTTTTTTTATAAATTATGAAAATCACTTACGAAAGTTTAAATATTACAATAAAATAATGCCTAAATTTTCACATGTTACACTAAATGAGCAATATTTTATAATTACATTCATATTAAGCTTAAACGGTTTAATTGGCAAAGTTGAAACGAGTTTCATAATTTCGTTGGTCATGTTATCTCAGGCCAAGTGTCGTATCTAGAAATCTAACCTCTCGTTTGTTCAAATATTTAGTTAGTAGTGTTATTGCCTTGGTAGGCAAATATTGTAGTCAATTTAACAAAACTTATGTTAATAACTGTTTTATTGCCTATTGACGTATTTAAGGTGTTCCATTTTTTATTGTAGGACTTATTAGTGATTTTCGATTTGGTATATTCACATAATATTAAACAATCAGTTTTACAGATACACACGTTTTATTAAAGAACATGTTTTTTACTATCGTTAAAATTTTTATCATATTTTTGACTATTATTTATTTTTGTATGTATTATTTTATTGCCTATGTAATTCCTTCAAATTTGATTTAAGTAAAGGTCGATCTTCCGGTTTATTGCATTTGTAAATAATTATTTAGTTTATTAGTGTCCCAAAGCTTAACCTTAATTGAATGTAAAGAATAAGCTACAAATTAAATAAATTGATGTACTACTTCGAAACTTAACTTTATCTGAAACCACTTTTTTAATATGAACTTTAACTGACTTCTAATATAGTTTAAAGTTATAATTGCCATAAATGTCTTGCATTATTTGAATTTAGAATATCTATAGATATTTGTAGTTACGCAATATTGCACTATCCCCGACGATACCATAATCTTTACAAAATTAATGAGTTGAAATCGTTTTTATATTTATGTTGTGAATAAAATGCACTTACCGCCATGGGGCAACCGCTGTCATACAGGCGGTCGTACAGATAGTCGTAAGTTTCCATATTCTTCAGCACTTTCGGTTTTACAACTTTACGAGGTAGCATCTTAGTCGCCTGTTTAGCCACTTCTGATCCGTTTACATCATCTTTCACACCGTTCAACTCTTTTACAAATAGATCGTCATTTTTGCCGTCGACGGGACAAAGTTTTTCAACGCTAGAATCAACACCCCCGTTCGTTTCAGCTACCTTCACACCGTTCTCAATTGTATCAGTGTCAAATATTTTATTAGTAATTAGCTTGGCATGGTCTATTGGGCATTTTTCTAGCTCCTTCTGGGCTATCAGACCGCTGATCAGAGTCCCGGCATGGACGGAAGATATTTCTTCTAAAGAATTGTTTATTATGGCATCAGCGTTTGAAATGACACCGGGCGCCATTTTTAATTGTTAAAGAAAATATTAGTGAATGAGTTGTTGAAGAAAATAGTAGTCAAGATAGTTTATTAACAACGTTAGGACAGTACGCAAAGCGCAGGAGCGCGGGTACACTGTGCTCGGATAGGTGATTTCGTTGTATTTATAAGAGTTTTATCTTGTGACTTCCAGGTGAGTTTACCTACTGTCGCATTGACGAAGATGTCCTGTGATGATTGCGTAGGGTGATTCATTTTGTACGAATTGTCTGTTTATTGTGAATTTTTAAGCAACGTGATAGGTAAGCATGTGATGATATCGAATTCAGCCATTCACTCTTTTTTCCATGCATGCATAACCATTATGACATTTCAGTCGAGGAATGAATAATTAAATCATTATTATATGTGATCATATTTTATTTAGTGTTAAATCCACTGTTATGGTCATTATGGGGTGATTACTATTTCCTTGTCAGCATCATAGATTTAGTTGCAGTCAGTATGGCCAAATATTTCGTAACACATCGTTACTGCTATATAAATAAAGATCTGTATCGATGTATTTGGCCACTTTGGTAGCTAACTAGTTGTCACTGACTGTATTAGTTTATGAAACGATCACCAAACCTGAGTACGTATAGAAATTTAATGCTTAATTATCGTCACAAAACTGTCGTAATTTGACTTTTCTACAAGTCACGCTAATTGGGTATTTACACTTTTTTTCTGAAATCTCACATTTAATATTTTACCCTAAATTTTAATGATTGAGTAATAAATAGACTCGCCTTAGTTACTCATTAGGGCCACTTTATTTAAAATTGTATACAATGTTTTTTAATGGATTTTTTTTTGTGTAGTTTCTACTCAGTATCATGAGTTTTTTTGAGCTCCTATCAAAGAAAAAATGTGTCCTAAGCTTTTTCATTCCATTCAGTTACTATTTTTTATACATTTCATATGGCGGTAATGGAACGGAAATAATAAAAAAAATATGAAAATTTTGGGACTAACTTTTGCTCCTATTAAGCTCGAAAGTACACATGATCCTAAGTAGAAACTACGCAAAAAATTCAAATAAAAAAAGTGAAGTATAACTTTAAATAAAATGGGCCATTGTTTCATGAAAGGCGGAACACAGGTGAAATTAATGTTCGTTAATTTATTTAATGCCAATGTTTTACCTTAGTAGTTTATACTCAGTAAGTTTCGTGTAAATCTGTTTAGCCAGTATTTTATGATTAAATGACAAACCACCGAACAAAGTACTGGAAGGCAGCGTGAGCCGGCTCCCCACAAGGTACGTTGACCGAAGATGGGAATTCACTGGATGCGGCCTATAACCAGCAGTGAACGTCCTTTCACAATTTTTTTATTTTTTATTCTATTACGAGTACATAGGAAAAGTTACAGCTAAAATTACAAAGAATACCTAGTTATTGTAACAGAGAGCCAATTACAAGTTTCCACAGAAAGGTTTGTATATGTGTTTCTGCAAACAATATTTGTCTAAGCCTCTGTTTCCAGCATGACTGACGACTGTAGATCAATAGTGACAATATTTTTTCTCACACAGGCAGTGAATTTTTGTTAATATCAATATATCACTGCCTTACCACGTCTCGGGCGCGGCTAGACGAGAGGTCTGTAACATCTAGAGGTGTGTACGCCTAGACCGGGAAGTGGCTTTTTTATTTTTTTTATATCACATATATTTGTGACATCATAGCGTTCAGCCATAAAAAAAAAGCTATATTTGATTTCTGGTTCGTTATGATTATGACATTTTGCATATAAAAAAAACATTTTTTTTTTTATTATTTCATTTCATTGCGTGTCTGACAAAAACACTACGCATTGCCAACCGAACAAAATATACGTCCGGCAAACCCTTATTTCCTGGCCTCTGTGGTAATGTATCTCATTGTACATGTACTCAGATTATAGTCCTAGTTTAAACTTTTTACGGTTAAATATGAATACTCAGACATTATAATATTATACATACACCTTTTGCTCTGGCTATAATTTAAACTTGGCAGGTAAGCCGCATCTCAAGGTTACACAACTTGAGAGCCTAGGGTGGAAAGTGCCTAGTTAAGTTCACGATATTTATATCTGCAGTCAATTCTAAAAATACACGTGTTATTTAGATCTTCTACCTTACTGTATAATCTACATTAATATTATAAAGGCGAAAGTTTGTGAACAAACATACACATTGTTACTTTTTCACGTCTAAACGGCTGGAGCGATTTAAATAAAATTTGATATGGAGTTAGCTGACACCCTGGATTAAGTTAGTTGAGAGAACTTTGGATTTGGGAAAATTGAGGATAATATATTTTAGACAGGACTCGTTTTTTTTTTCAGTAACTTGACAATATTGGCAATAACTGGTAGTATTTTAACAAAACAATAATAATTCTCGTTTCTTATTTTTTAATAAAAAATTGTGTTGAATTAACGAAACCATGGTCACTCTACATCTTTTATTAGAATTTTTGGTGATATAGAAATAAATAATCAACTGTTAGATACTATATCATGCATTGTTTTCTTATACAATCGGATTGACTAAGTAATTTTCATTTTTTTTTTGTATATGATAAATAAAAATCTATGTAAGTAACGAAAGTAAATGCGTCGTTTCCCAAAACATACGAATCGTCGTAATACATCATAAATAAGCATAAAATCGTTATACAAATACATATTTTCTGTTGACATATCGAGTACCCGGATTGGCACCTTACTATCATTTCGGGCGGTTGAAATGCCGCTATTTTGGCGCGCTCTGACGCGTGTCACCACATCAAAAAATATTGACAAGAAATTCAATGAAGCGTTTGATATACAGTTTTAATAAACAAAGCTTGTACGATCAACTTGTTGTCATGGAACAGCACACAAAGGTTTGTTATAAATGTTGCATTGCCCGAATGTGCGAAAATAACATGTGTGTTTGGGATACAAATATAAGGAAAAAGTGGTGTAAGGAGATGAAAAGACTTATTGTATCGTTCTTAAGCAGTTTATTTCGTAGTGAAGATCATTCTGACGTGAGTATTAAATATGCATGTGAATTTTTTTTCCATTTGAACTCGCAAACGATGTTTAAACAGTAACCTAAATTAAAAAAAATATTACGGAAGTTTGGTTATTAATGCTACAATTTTATTAATACTATGATTTCTGTTGTTCAATAGCTGTACGAGTATCGATTTTACCGTTACCTTGCAGTTTTTTTCTCCTGGTAGTTCAGCGGGCGTAATGTCAGGATTAATTGCATAATAAACACTTTTTGAATTATTATCAAGGCAACCGAAGATAATATTAATATTTTTGAATATAACAATTAGCGATATACACGGAGAAATTTAATAAGAAGTAGTCAAATATTAATTATTTACCTAAATATAATTCAATACGTGACATGTCATGAAATTTAATTCACTACCTAGTTAATGTTACTAATAGTTTATAAATTCGTTAATATTATTGAGAACTGGATACATGGACACCCTACTTAATTTTCTTAAATGGGATTAGTGTACATCAAGTGCCATCACGTTGACAAATTGACACCTTATTTCTTCTTTGTTTTTAGGTTTTTATAGCTATGCTATACTTGCAAAAGAGATTTTAAACTCTTTAAACTGCACCGCTAGTGGGGTGACAATAATTTTGAATTAAAATTTATTTTCACCTCTTAAATTAGGCATGATAAAAAAACTTAGTTCCGTGTAACTGCTACATACATATATGTGATCGCCATCAATTACTAAATTGGAAAAATTGGTTCCTGGTTACCGATTAAATTTTACAATGTAAGTAGTATCTGTTGATGTGACGAATTTAACTAATATAAAAAAAAACATGATGTGCATATAGAATAAATCAACTGAAATGGATTATATCGCGTAAACTAATTTAAACTTCAACCCAAAGTTTTGCACCCTTTTGGATATGTTTTATAATATCATGAATTATTATCGCGGCAACCGAAGACACTTGCTACTCGTATTAATAGTTTTGTATTTATCAATAATTATATACTCGTATACCACGTATCTCACGTATCTGTCGATGTGACGGATACTAGTATACAAAAATAGTGTATGTACAGTCAAGTGCAAAAATACGTACCGAAAGAAATTTCATAAATACGTCCCACAACCTTATTTACTGTACAATAGAGTTGCTCGGTACATATTTTTGAAACTTTGACAGTGAAAGAATTTTTACACTTGACTGTACATTTATTGAAAAAGATTAAAGACGTACATATCATACGATATTGAAAGATAAAAAGAACACATTCTTTTAAGGTTTAAGCGAAGATAATTTTTATTTTACAAGACCGGATAACTTTACGTAAAAGCGAGCAGCTATTTTGTACTGATGACAACTTTTAGTAGTGTCATTTTTGTTTCTTATTTGTATAAATACATTGAACAAAACCATATAAAAAAATCCGAACGCCTCATTTCGTGTGTGCATAAACAAACATATGAATCGGAATATCTTCACGGTTCATTGCACTTCTTCGACCCCTTAAGTTATCAACGTAGTCAAATACACTTCGCACTCTGCACAAACAAAACCCCTCGTGGTTTCTTATCACGTGCCTTAAACAATATTTGTACTAAGTCATGCATTTCGACTTGGCTCATTATGTTAACAATCATCTCTGGTCATATGATTTTCTTGTATCAATATTATTTTTATATTTTCATAGAAAATCTAGTACATCACCGGGGTTAGTCGCGTATTTTGAAATTGTGTTACGTATTATTTTATTATGTAACTTTTAGTTTCAATGGAAATTTGTTGAAAGTAAACCGTGCTTCGTGTGTAAAAATAATCACGTGCTCGTAACAAAAAACTTGACCTAATTTGTTTTTAAAAGGTAAACATTAATAAAAGCGTAATTCGGACCCGAATTTCACGCCTATTCTTGGTACTCTCTCTTCCTTTGTATGTTTACGAAAATACAAAAAATTCCGAATAGCTGTACTCATTTTCCGCCGAAAATTTAGAGTCCCCTAGTTTGCTTTGTACGGTTTGTACGAACTAGTCCTGTGTGGGAGTAAAAAATGGACTGAGACAAACAATGAACTCATTTGCCACCCGCCGCTCGTGGAATAGGGTCAGAAAGAAAAGCGTAATTAAACGACAAGTTTACTCTCTTGGGCAGTAAACATGTGACATTATCGATATTCTCAATTACCATTTATGACGATATTGATAATTGGATGATGATTAAAAAACTGTGAACTAAAGGAACTTTATATGCGGTTGGATTAAATATTACTAATATTATAATATATATTTCATTTAGTAATTAAATTTAAATAGTGAGTGTATTTAGCCTTATTTTTTCTATTTCTGTGTTTTTGATTGAGTGTGAAATGTAGGTAAGTGTATTAAATGTCAATATCTATTTTGAATAAATTAAATCAAATCTGTTTTATGTTATTTCCTTTTTATTTTACAAGTTGTGACCAAGATTTTCATCAATTCATGTTTTAAAAAAACGACTTGTTTGCAAATTTTGATGCTATGTGCGGTACAGGCACGACAGTGTCTCGCAGCGAGATAGACAATCCGTCCTTCTTTGATTTACATAGTTAGAAAAAGAGGCCTATAAACTTATTAACCCCTAACATACCCCGTAATATAGATAGATAACCCGTAGCCTATTAGGATCAAACTGATATCCCGTCGCAAGTTCCACTCTCAACTGCCACCAATTTATTAGAGAAAATTATAATTATGGTATTTTATGAATAATACCCTTCTATTTCCCTAACCGTACAAGCGATGTCCGAACTTAAGTGGTCATAAATTTTATCAATGCTATAAACAACAAATAAAAGTGTTTTCCTAAACGATAATTTGTCATAAAACCCTATTTGGGGCTTTATTCGCTGTGTACAGAAGTTGTAATGAAATAGGGGTCCATCTTTCTTTTTTGTGATTACGACTGTGTAAATTGTTTTGCTGTTTCTATCTAAATGGTTTAGAGTGTAATCCGGTTGACTAATAGTTATGTCAGACCGGGAAGCCAAAGGTTTGTGGATAGTGTTATTTTTTTACCTGTTATAGGTTCTATATTCCATTCAGAATATTAGAGCGGGCGGAATGTGTGGAGGAAGGTAGCTTGGGTAAAATGCAGGACCCTTCCTCTCCGATTTTTTTTATTTCCACTGGAATACTCCTACTGATTTTATGCTTTCAGCGAGATTGGTTGAGGCGGTTTCAACCGAATCTGAGTGATGTGTGGTGGTCTCGAACTAATGAGAGTTTTGTCGCTGGTCGCTCACTAACCCTAGCCCGCTGACAAGACTCCAGCAAGAAACTTTTCGCTGTTGTCGGAGGGAAGTTGTTAGTACTCCCAAGTTCAAAATAATCAGTGAATTTAATATAGATTATAACCCTAAATGTAGCCACCAAATACATACATTTACACATTACTACCGAGGCCTGGAATTAAGGGATTGCCGATCGAGTTTATGTAGAAGGCCGATGTTGTTACGAGACCGACAACCCCTTTTCACGTACCGTATGTATAGTGCTTTTCTCGAATATGCAATATAATCAACTTAAAAATAAAAAAACTCCCGAGATATCAGAGTTTGTTTCTTTAAATACTGTACAAACATGTACGACCTACTTTCTGAACAAATAGAGAATTTATAAATAAAAAAAACTGCATACCTACTAATTATTGTTTTTAATACGCGTACTGCCAGAAAGTCATCGAACCAACCAGAAAATGTGTAGTGTATTAGTTATTGTGTAGGTGAATCTTGTGTGTTATCTGTCGTGGCATCACCGAATGGGCTCGGCGGAAGATCAGCGCTGGCTCCTAAGCTGGCAATATGCTGAGTCGAGTCTATTTTGTGATGCACACCGGGTGTATTTTTCATTGTCTGTCATCGTTTTTGTATATGTGTTGTCACTAATATTTTTTTTTTATGTTTTGTCTTTAAAATGAGACATATTTCTTTAATAACTAATCGCCATAATGCTGTGTCACTAATTTACGTGGAATGGCAATTAAATGAGAGGACCTTTATGTTAACCTTAACTACCTCTCGTGACTCTCGTCTAGCCAAATCTGCATAGCGGTAGGTACTTCTCAGCCTATTATACGTAAGGAACATAATGTATTGATATTACGTGCATGTTTGAGAAAAAAATAATTTGGCTGTTGATATATTATGTTTGTAATGTGTATATGAGTAACCGATTAAAACGCGGTTTTTTATAATGTTAATTAATATATTTTATTGAAAATATTTCTTTATCTAACTACTGGTTTATTTAAAATAGATAAATTAATAATAATAATAATTTAGATTTAGTATTAAGAAGAGTAACAATGACAAAATATTAATTAACAAATAAATTTTAATTTTAAGCAAACTCCGGCAGTCTTCAGGGTACCCTTCCGTCGGGCTTCGAGCTAGAGCCAGTTTTTGATTTGTAAATAGGTAATAATATTTTATTATATTTACCGTTAGTTATTTTATTTTATAACTATTTTTATAATTGTATATTTTAAATTTGTTAGAAAACTTAGTTTTTTTCTGCCATCTCTTCCGTATCAATAACATCTGCCTTAGCCTTAACCAGAAACGTCGAATAATCCCCAGATAAAAGTTTTTCTATAAACTATTAATAGCACTGAAGGCTGTCCGAACATCCCCCCGATCACATCAGGCAAAGCTATACGAGTAAGTATTTCGTAACTACGTAATATCATCGTGTATTAAAAAAAGGTTATCAGACACTATGCCTTTCCAATAAAGCCTTTATATAGAAAACACGTTGTAAAATGTTGCCATGGACGCGTCATTGTGAAAATCCGGCCTTTGAATATGATTGTACTTTGGGAATTCATGATTTCACCTAAAGTCGGTATTTTCTTATTCAGAGTATTCGGTCCTTTTACATGTGTTTTGTGTTTACGTCGAGTTTTCTTAAGTTCCTTTAACTTTAAGGAAATAATATTGTTGAGGTTAAATATGATATTTTTCAGAAACACTAATATTTTAACTCTTCTCTTCCTGAGATATCGAGGATTTTATGGATATCATACATTTAACGGCTAAATCAGTGTAGAAGTTTCTTCATGTGTGACTTCGATAGCATAAATATTATAGTTAACATGTATTTATAACTCCAAAAAAATCCTTTTGTAAAATATATCTATTTGTATAATAATATCTATTATAAAATCCTAAAATATGTATTAAAAATGTTTGAATTAAAATTTACACTGAGCTTAAAACGATTATCTTGGATGTGACGTAAAAAATAATAACAGGGCGATGACTTTCCTTCAATAATGGGAACACCATTTTTTTTTAAATATTACTAAAACTACGCTGAAATGTTATATGACCCGATCTATTCATCTTTCAGTGATAGAAGAAAAAATTGTTGAACTGGAATCTTTGTTTTTCAGCTCCAGATAGCTCCTCTAGCCGTTATTCTACGGTTCTAATTAATATCCGGTAGATCTGAAGGTTACTTATATAAATATTCATCGTAGAAAATATCATCGATCTTACGGAGTGTCGCGATTAATGGTGGGTCTTGTAGAAATGACAGATGTTTGAGAGATATTTTGCTTCTACATTTAATAATATTCTGTGAGGTATGAGACTAGGATTAATAATTTGTAAATTCCATAAATCTAATTTAAATATTAGTTTTAAGCGGTAACGATGAAAACCTGAGCACCATTAGTAATTAGTGAATAAATACATATAAAGTAGTATAGCATTATTCATTGATTTGTTATATTTACTATTAAATCATAGATGTAGATAAGTAATCAGAATTGTTATATTACCTATTAAATTAAAGTTATTGAAAAACATTATGTGAAATAAGTTTAGAAACCTTTAATTCTCCAAAATCCTCGAACATCGGAGGTTTGTTTTAAAGTTTATATACGCGATTAAGTCCTGTTTATTTGTAATAATGTGTAAAAGCCGTGTAAGTTTAAATTATTTATTATTTGTATTTATTTAGTCTCTTAATTATTTATTTATCATTATTCTCGTTCAAAACCAATTTGATTTAACATCTGTGTTTATAAATATATTTCTACTTCCCCGCCAAACCTAAATACTATGTGGAATCTATATTTTATTATATTGCTCATCATGAACTAAAAATGAGCGCAAAAATCATCTTCGTAAGTAATTCTTTGTAAGTAAGTTCGGTTCTAAATTATAAGCTATAACACTTTTACAGGTGAAATGTACTCCTGTGTAGAATTCTGACGCTCACGGAATACGGTCAAAAATACTAACTAAAATATATTAAAATAAAAATAAATAAATATTTCAGGAATTTACACACACATTAATTTACACAAATCAACCTAATCCTACGGGGATGTGATACTGGATTTGTGTAAGCTCAGTACGTTTTGTGTTGCAGGTACTACACTAATATATATATATAATAGATAGGTACATATAAATATTTAAATACATAGAAAACATCCATGATTCAGGAACAAATATCTGTGCTCATCACACAAATAAAAGCCCCGATTGGGATTCGAACCCAGGACCATCGGCTTCATAAGCAGGGTCACAGGCCAGACCGGTTGTCAGCTTGCCTAATAGTATGATTAATAGACCAACTTGCTGATTAATAACCTTATGTAATGCTAACCTAACACAACACAGGCTACGTAAAAAAAATGCTAACCTAAGTAGGTATATAGAATATTGAACTTAAATACCTATATTATGTAGAAAAAAATATATTAGGTATGCTTATCTATATTTAACCTACATTTATCAGACTATACGAGTACACATGACTTCTATTCCTTCTGTTTATCCGAACATTAGCAGTCAGGGTATTAATAAGCAATTTCAGGTGCCAAGAGGTGAGATTTGAGATAAGGCACGTATCGCCCTTCCAAGAGCTTGTTCGATGAAAAAATCTCCGCATTACATTGTCTCAAAAAGATAATATGAAGATTGAACCTTTTGTTAAGCATTAGTATCGACTAACTAGCTATTGGAAAAACTGAAACTAACGACTTGTGTCGATTGAGCGAAAATATGCTTTGTTGCATAAAAATCGGACATTGTTAACGAAGCAAGGTTTTTCTTGTATTTACCTGCGATTCATTTGCATTTTTGGTATTCTGTTTTCAGGCACAATAGGCTGACATACAGACTACTCGTATTTTTGTTTTATAAAATGCCATATGATGCCTTAAAATGACCCTTCCTTGGACTTAAGAATTAATTAAAACATCTTTGATGGGTAGAGGATTATTTGATAGACAAAAGTGCATATGTCAAACCACAAAATTATAACTAAACCACTTAGCATTTAATTCATCAATTGTATGTACAGTCACGTCTAATAATATGTATACATTTGCGAACGTATGTCTGAGGCATAAGGATCGAAATCGTTAACATATTTTTGGAGGGGACCGTACCTACCGCAGATAAAGAAGCATGACATGTATTTCGTCTAGTTGTTAGTATTATTTTAATATTTTGTCATTCTCTGTTGTGTCTTGTATTTTATTTTAAGTGTTTGATACGTTTTCTGTATAATCATGTGTACTTTAAGATTTGATGTAATACTGTTTAGAAAAGTACCTCTGAGTATACCGGTAATAATCTTTCCAGGTCGGAGGGTTTGAACCGGTGGCAGATTTATTTCTGACGTCTATAGCGTGTCTGAATAGAAAATTTAAGATCTTATATAGAAGGTGTATTATATTTAAATCGAGATTTGCAGGCCGAGTATGATACAAAAAGCTATGTAAATACGACTGAACGAAGCCTATGAAGCAGACAGTGAGTTCAAATCTCAGTAAGAACATAAATATGTGATGGACACAGTCGTGGGTATTTTCTATGAATTTAAGTATTTGTATATTATATATACCGTTGGCTGAGTACCCACAACACTAGCCTTCATGAGCTTACCATGGGGCACACTCAAATTGTGTAAAAATATCCTGTAATATTTATTTTTGTTTTACATGTCAAATATAAATGATATATTCGGGCCGCGAAATGATTTGCGAGCCTGTGTAATTACAATGCTCAACTAGAATTAGGTCTAATATAGGTTGTAGCTGATATACGAGACAGTCCGACTAATTGACATGTTTACTATCATTGTGTGCAAGAGATTAATTTAAACGAATATTTGTATAACGCAAAATAAAGAAAGCGTTTTATCTATCCGCAAATAACTGTGTAAATATTAACTATATTAACAATGTTTTTTATTTAGATCTAACAGGGTTAACATACTATCTGTTATATATATCAAATACTCTTGTTTTCGGCTGTTAATAGTTTATTTCAATATTTGTTTGACGGACATTCAATTATGAATATAGTATTTTATTTTTATTGATTTATTTAATAACAGCTACTATCATATCATTACAGAATATATCCTAATACAATAGTGCCTTAAAGTACCTTAAATAATAATAATATGGTTTTCATCAATGCAAGCAATCAACGCAAGGGCAGCTTGTAGCGGTTATTGGAGAGTAGCGACTTTGCGTACCCTAGTGCCCCTGTGGTGTCCTGTCGGAGAGGCACTTTAGTTCCCATGCCTCTGGCTTGCCTTAGCCAGCCGTGTGCTGTCTCTGTGCGTGTCCCACGAGACGGACTGGGGAAACATCTGCTTAGTGTACCCCTTACATTTCATTTGATCGGCAAAAGGGCCTCTGCACGTTAGCTCGATAAGGCTCCGGAACAATGGTATTCCAGACATTTGGGAGGTGTATTCCCAAATGTCTGGAATACCATTGTTCCGTGTACGGAAAAGATATACTATTATAAGAATTTAAGAGTGATAGAAGTGATAGATGCTCACAGGTGGTTTAATGTCAACAATTATCTTAAAATGGTATAACATCTTATAGTTTATCCAGCATGTAATTATTGGCTAAGCAGTGTAGGTATTTCAAGCCAACCGCAGTGAGCATGAGCGGTAGAGCTCTCGTTTACCGCTGCCAATCTAATGGCTTGCAGAGTGATAGCATACTGAAGGTACAGGAAAACCATTTAGTGTATAACAACATAAGTCACTCGATAAAAAAAGATGGACCCCGCAAACTTGAAGTGCTTGGGCGACAATGGTGCATTCCGTAGGAGATGCTCAGCTGTATATTATTACCTATTGTACAAATGAAATTATCTTTCGTTTTCATTCTTATATAAAATAAACGACATTTTTTTTATTGTGCATCAGTTTGATTATTAAAAAGTAAGACGTTTTATATGTATACCTACTTTTAGTTAATCCAAAATTACTGCGATCGGTAGAAATTTTACGTAGAAGCGTCGTCATTTTTACTCAAAAACCTTTACTCAAAAACTGATGCGCTTTGATTTTCTCGCATTTTTTTATCGACAAAAGTATAAATACGTGTGTATCATTTCTGATCATTCAACTAACTATTCCTTATTACCCGTATAAAACTGGCTTTATACGAGTAATAAGGAATAATAGTTTTATTACTTAGTTATCACCCGTATAAGACTGGTTTTACCGAGCAATTATCACAACAGCGTTAGGAAAGCTAAGGAAATACACAGTCCGGACCGAATGCAGAATTGCGTGAGTAAGCTGCTACGCAGCTGTGCACCGCATTGCACCGCAAGTCGATCGCTTGTGGTCAGAGCCTAGATTTGCACTCAAATTCTTAAAAACGAAAAAATATATCTATAGCGTACTTCTCTCATCCTTTTATTTGTTTGTCTATAAGAAATAAATTTATGTACATTTCAGCCATATGCAGTGCACTGCTGGACATAGGCCTCCCACAAAGTGACCCACAATGGCCAGTTTTATGCCACCCGCATCCAGTGGATTCATCAAGCGATTGCAACCAGGACATCAGTTTACCTTGTGGGGGGCCTGCCCACGCTGTGCCTTCCGGTATCAAACATTAAATTAGTTATTATGATTATTTTCGATCTTCTATGAAAATTTAACTGTGGAAGGCACACACCCATTAGCATTATGCCACAATTAAAAAGGATACGAGTAGTTTTGTTTGTGATTACATAGATCTGACTATATTGTGATATCATTTATTTCTGATAATATGTACACAAGCAGTTGATTAGATTCGTCAGTTGTCATTGTCTTTTAAAGAAAAATATATTTTGCGAAATAGGGCTTAATATAATTAAATGATACATAATGTCATCAATACATGTGTAAAAAGTCGTCTTATTTTCCCCGGGTTTTCGGGGATGTTTAGAACTAGTAAAAGTGGATGTAGTATATATACCTACTTACAAGCAGCGACTGTTATACGAGTAAGTCAACTATAACAGTCAACTATAGACTTCGTTTCCATTAAAAAAGGGCGGCTTCCAAAATGACCCCAATATTCTACTGACAGTTGTTTCCTTGCCTTACGCTTTTCTTCGGCTATCGACTAAGTATGTTTTAGACTCTGCCTTTGTAGACCAGTTTTTGTGGACTGAGTTTCATCATTCAGACTTAATTCGTTATCTTTGTATGTTATCAATCGCTGCCTAAACCTTAAATCACGCGTCATCTCTTTTCTTTACCTAGTATAATTGTAATCAAGACGTCTGACTCCCTCAGCTGTCGGCAGTAGCCGTTAATGAGCGAGAAATAATTACATACGCCACCCATTAGTCAGCATTATGCGCGATACGCCTCCGAATGTGCCGGGATGCCGTCTAATGTATTTCATCACTGCAGCCGGGTGTATTATGTGTCGCTGGAGTCGAGAGATTCGTGACAGTTGAAGACGAGTTGGAAATCGATGAAAGCTAACCCTATATGGTTTATAGAACGATTCATCACTAAAGCGTACTTTTGAATTCGACTATTTACTGACATTAAATACATGTTTAAGTTAAATGCAGCTAATTAAAAATCTCAAAACAGCCACCAAAATTGTTAAGTGATAATACTTGCTATACACCAGTCATATTGAGAAATCACCAAATCAATGCGCTACCCCATACTAAATTAATTTACTTACGGTAGATGTCGCTAGGCGCCACCCTAGCGCACATACTCGTATGAAGAATATAGTGGAAAAAATTGTAACCATACATACTTATGTACGCTCGCAGTCTGTCGTTCGCTCGCTTTGTACAGTCGAAAATGAAAAACGATGATACTTGAAAACGAGTAATAATAGTCGGACACTAACCAACCTACACCTACATAAATGGGAGTCACCACAGCTTTTAGATCATCAGTTACGTCAACCAGACGCTTCGCGATTTCAGCAAAAACTATATGCGCGTAGGAACCCCATCGACCTATCGCTTCTACGCCAAACGGTAGAAATGGTACTCTTTTCCGAGGCTCTTCTATTAAACATATGTAGTTTCTTAAATATTACTTCAACAGACATTCACATCATTCGACAGCAAACAGAAGCATTTGACTAATAGATAATAAGTGTGCTGGGAATACAAAGAACAATTATTTTTGTTTCAGAATTGTGCTTTTAGTAAATAACTGATTTTAAGGGGATTGAAATGCGTCATCATATCATCATAAAAAAGTAAGCTTTGCCATTAAAATAATTGTTTTTTAACTGACTGCGTAAACTCCATACCAGAAATACGAGACGAACTTTTAGTATGAATCACTTTAATGTAAATTGTGCAAGACGGTACATTTAAATTCTAAAATACATTTATTTTTTGTGGTTTGTACTTTTTTATTATTTTATACCCCAAATTAAGTCAATGTCGGTAACTAATTTGCATATGGAACAATATATTTTGTTTATCAATGTTATTCACTTGGCGTTATAAAAACTATAAAAAAGCAAAATAAGATAACAAATGACAGTTTATTTATTACCACATAAGGTATATAGCAGTGAAACTTTTTTTATGGCAGCTCAACTTCTTTTTAATGAAAAAAGGTATTGCTTTTACAACTGTATTTTTTTACCAAATTCAAATCTGTCTTATCTTTGTTGTAATAATAATCATGAGGGATGTGACGACCTCATCGCCCACTGGTTTTCTCCAGTGCAATCAGTGAACGCAGGGCAGCTTGTGGCGAGCTGTTGGAGAGTAGCGACTCCACGTACCTGAGTGCCCCTGGGGTGCCCTGTCGGACAGGTGGGACAGGTCCCGTGCTCTGGCTTGTCTTAACCGGCCGTCCAGAGTGGGGTCGCTAGACCTACGTTCTCGAGGGTAGATGTGGAAACCTAACTAAGTGGCGAGTTGGCTATATGTTTAAAGTCCAGTGACACCTGTCTACCCTTAGCCCTATGCACCGGTGTTGAGCCATCCTTGATGTCGCTTTTTGTGGGGACCCATCTCGTGTAGGGCGAGTCACCGTCTGCCGGAAATAAAATTGGATACCATTTTATTAGGCAGACATCCGGTTTTTTTATCCAATAGCCCAGTAGCTAGTCCATCCTTTCCACCCAATAGCCTGGTATATTCTAGATTCCATTAAATCAATAGTCCTTACACCATGGCGGGTGTTGTCTCAGTGCGCGTCCCATGATACGGACAGGGGCAACATCCGCTTAATGTACCCCTTACATTTCATTAAATTGTCGAAAGGGTCTCTGCGCGTTGGCTCAATCTGGCTCCGCGTATGCCTCCCAAATGTCCGGAACACCATTTTTCCGTGTACGGAAAAAACATCATAAATTTCAGGGTATGAATTATAACTACATTAGAAAAAAAAAAGTTGATAAATATGCCAGTTTCATAGCTCTAGAAATCAAATAAGTAAACCTAGGACAAAAGGTCACTGAGCATAACCGAGGACAGACAGACAGACCTGGCGTAGCTATAAAGGTCCCTAGTTGACTTTGGAACCCTAATAAGTACTAAATGGTTTGGTTCCCAGAGCTCCAACCCCCCTTAAAGGCCGGAAACGCGCTTGTGACTCCTCTGGTGTTACGGGTGCCCATGGGCGACGGTAATTGCTTACCACCAGGCAATCCGTCTGCTCGTTTGCCGCCTATGTCATAAAAAAAAATACCAAATAGCCTTCTTGACGTTTCATCATCATCATCATCATCATTTCAGCCTTATCCTCTAGCCGCCCAGAGATCAAAACTTTCCAGGACAAATGCAACTATGCTTTGTCATCATTAAAATTCAAAATGGCATTTAATGGGAGACCTTTTTAGAGGTCTCCGGGCGGCTAGAGAATAAGATGGACTGCTGACCTCCAAAAAAATCACTTGTATCATCTTAGGGTGGAGTTGCCATGGTCACGCTTGGCAACGTGCGCTGCTGCAAATTCGTCAGTGTCGGTGTCGTAAGAGGCGACAAGGGGACCAGCCTTTGTCACCTCTTACGACACCCGCGGGAGGGTAGTGTGCTATTCTAAGCCGTGCTTATTCATGGCGTTTATCGACACGTATTGCGACAGGCCCTCGTTACGCAAACATCTGAAGTGATAATGTATGGCCCGCGTACGGTGAGTGCCGTTTAAACTTACACCGTATCGTAATTAAGTTGCGAAGAGTCGAGGCTGGGCGGCGAAATGATATGATTTGCTTAAATTAGATTAGTGATTTAGGGGACCTTTTTCATGAGAGGCTCACTTTTAATGATTACTGTTTAATGAATATTTTATACCGTCTTAAATTAATCGGATGTGACATAAAGTTTGTAGTAGCTTAAGTACGTTAGCGACTGGGGTGTTTAAAATTATCGGTAAATCAACTTTGACTTGGTCTGGCCTAGTCCTGGGTTCGATTCCCAGCCAGGGCATTTATTTGTGTGATGAGCACAGATATTTGTTCCTGAGTCATGGGTGTTTTCTATGTATTTAATTATTTATATGTATCTATCTATTATATATATCGTCGTCTAGTACCTACAACACAAGCCTTACTGAGCTTACCGTAGGACTAGGTCGATTTGTGTTAGATTGTCCCGAAATATTTATTTATAAAAAAAATAAAAAAATAAACTGCTGTAGCTAATATGAGTATCGATTATAAGACATGGAATCGAAACGGAAATAATCGGTTGGAATGACAAATAGAACGAATCGTCAAGTAATGTATTTCATTCATTATTTTCGTTTTAGTTGGCTTTTCTGTACACGATAATCATCTTAGATCTGTATAGTCTACTATTCAATAAATACTTTATGCCTACAGCCCCGGGTCTTCTGGATTTTATAAGCTATATCAGGCAGGATGCATGGTTGTATTGCAATGAGGTACGGTACATAAAACATGATGACTTTTGAGCAAGCCATTTTTGCCGTTGACTCAATAAGTTTCAACTTGCAAAAGGTTTGCGGAGATAAAGTTTTATCACTTTATCGGGCAACCGAGTACTTTTCCCATTTAGTGATTGGTATTATCTTATATTAATATAGGTAGACCGGGAATGAAATTGCTATTTCGGTATTTGCACAAAGTTTTTATAATATCCGAAGATTTCTTTAAATAAATTAAATTTTAGTTAAATTAGTTAATATCAATACTGTTTTTTCATACTCGTAGTAATCGATTTCTAAGCGAAACAGAGATGAACAAGGGCTAATATACATAAATATTACAAATTATAAAAGATTTTACAAAAACAAATACAAACTATTAAATTATACCAAAATATCATAGGTGGTTTAAATCAGGTATCGAATACCAGTATTATTTTCATACAAACTAAACGGTATTCAATTTCGGTATCTCAGTTGTTATTGCATATTCTTGACTTTTATTTAACTTATCAGATAATGTATTGTCCTTACCTAAATACTATTTAAAAATTTCAATGAAGAATTTTGATATTTAGTAATACCGGTAACGATCTCAGTTTTAAATAAACAAATGAACAACGGATGTACAAATGAACGTTGAAAGTTTCGTTCCAAAAACAATTCGGATTCACAATTTTTAAGCGCAACTACTCGTAACATAGTTGTTCTAGGATTTTGTAGAAAATTACTGTTCCATTTGTGAACCATTAGTGCAAGTTTGCGGACCACAATCAAATATATTTGCTATGTGGGAAAATGGACCGGGGTTGCTGCTGCATAAAATCTCCCGTTTTTAATTAGGTATCAAGTAACATTAGTTTTCGCATTACGTAGTGAATGATGTTATAATACAATGAAGATAAATAATGGATATAATAACGTTCTCACCTTGAGAAATTCTCAACAATCATGTTCATAAAAATATCGTTCATCGACAGCTGTTTAATTCAACACGTTTCCTATGTACATCATTTTACAAATTTTACTTTTTTTTATGACATAGGCGGCAAACGAGCAGATGGTTTGCCTGGTGGTAAGCAACTACCGTCGCCCATGGGCACCCGCAACACCAGGGGAGTCACAAGTGCGTTGCCGGCCTTTAAGGGGTTGGAGCTCTGGGAACCTTACTCACCATCAGGAACACAACACTACATAGGTACCTGAAAGGTAGCAGTGCTATTATGGCTGTGGTCTTCTGTAAGGAGGAGGTACTTCCCCAGTTGGGCTGCCCCAAATTCAAGCGTGATGGTCATCGTTGTGCCCTACCTCTCATTGTTGGACGTAGTTTAAGGACATACCCGGGTCCAAATATTAAATATTAATTATTTTTATTAATTTCGTACCCAATTACTTAAAATAGATTGTAATCAATTCTTAAGAGGGGCCCCAATACAATAAGTGATTTTTCACCTCACTCGCTCGGAAAACTTTTCTTTATAGCGCGAAATCTGCGTGGAAAAGCCTATTTTATCCGCTAGCGTGGAAAAGTCATTCGAATTTCGAAGCCGATGATTGTAATTCTCTGTGGTGCATGTAACTTTTTTTTAAGTATAAAACTCCTTCAACGCGTGACTGGGGCGCTACTACCGCGAAAAACGATATTCGTAAATTTCGGACGATTGTCTCTGTCACTTTCATTGGAATAAAAGAGAAAGATACTCGCAATATACGAACTTCGACGTTGACCGCGGTGAGTTCATAATAACCATAGATAATGTCCCAGTGTGAACCAGTCAGAAACATGATTACAGATTTTTAACTTTTTTTATTTTTACCTACACTTTATTTTATGTCAAATAGGTTTTATTATATATACTAATAGTATTTCAGTTAATTTACATATGTTGACTAATTAATCCATTAAATAAAACACGATTTCAATGTTTATTTGATAAAGAAATGCACTTTTGCACCTTTGCGCCTGGAGTGACGCGGGGCGGGTTATTTGACTAAATATGATTGTATTAGTTTTTTGTGTATAAAGATGTATTTTTTATCAAATTGTAATTTTTAATATTTATTAAATTGTGTAAATTAGTTATAAATATTACAATGTTATTAATTACAATTTTTTATAAAGAAATTGAAATATAGGTTTACTGAACGCAACCGAAAAAAAATTTTTTTCTAAGTTTTAAGTTATCACAATTCACGTAAATTTGTCGGATTTGTCCTGTGCTAAGCTCTTTGAACTCAACGTATGAACTATAAAAATTTATGATTCTAGTAGCGATGCCGATATGATTTCCCTGAAAAATCGCGCGATAAGTTTTGTTTTATTGTTTTTCTTGCCGCTCGAATTTTCCTCGCTGTAGTGAGGTGAAAAGTTGTGTGTTCCGCATGACTGCAAAATTATTTGGCTTCGCTCATGGTTCAATCTTAGCTTCCTTCGCTTGCTCAGCTTTCAATTTCAACACTAGCGCCAAATAACCACTTTGCAGCCTTGCATAACAAATAACTATTTTGCCGTTTTTGTTAATAGTATCAAAGGAATTATATATAATGTCACGGAATTCTCCGTGCGCGAGTTTTGATACCTGTTGTCCTACAGAATATTTATTATATGTCAGTCGATCGATTCTGAAATCTTTCCGCTGTTAGAATACCTGAATGGAAACCATTCGGGACATGTCGTGTTTATGCACGGAGTTTATCCTTCGATACGGTTTTGTGGCAATAAACCGTGCCACATTTCTTCGAATTTTATTCAAAGCTCGGGAGTAAAATATATAACTCGATATAATACTGATTTAAACTTTCACGGTTTGTACACATTATTATACATGAACGGGACTTAACCGTCGTCGTCGTCTTCGAAACGTCGGAGGTAAATTTTAAAGTTAATATACGCGGTTAAGTTCCGTTCATGTATAATAATATAACTCGATAGTTCGACAGTTTGCCTCAAAATATAAAAAAAAAGTTATCAAACCGGCACCTGTTCATGATTTTCAACATCTTTTACTACGGGGTCAAGTAAGTAAAAAAAAAATGAGCTGTTCTATAGAAAAGGCCAGTTGACGAAAATGTATGAGAGAGTTTTTTTTTTACAATTTACAAAGTTGATCCCAATCATGACCTAAAAATTGGTCCAAATAATGACCAATTGCCAGCTTGATAATCTTGTTTCACATTTTTTATTACACTCAGTATATATCGATAGACCTGAAAATGTCAGTTTCCTAGTATTAATAACGGTATTAAAATGAGTTTGTATGCTAGTAAATAAATAATAATTAATCCGGACACGGTGCGCATAGTTCAGCGTACCTCTCTCTGCAGTCCTAACCACGGCAAACGGGGCCCTGCCCCGCTGCCGGCGGCACACTAGGTTACGTTGTATATAATGTTTTTATTGTTTCGGTATGTTTTAGATGTATTCTTATATTTTACTTTTATAAAAATAAAATATATGTATGACCTAACTTACGAGATTAAATGAATACGGAACAAATTAATAATAAACCTTCAGCTCTAATTGTCTACACTTTAGTTCTTGTTTGGTCAAGACCTAAGAATTGAAAATATCTTCTTAGGTAGGTCTACGAAGAAAGATTGATATACATGTTGTTCATTTTTCATGAATTTCAAATTAGGGACTTCATCAGTTTGTATAATATTTGCCTTCGGATTGTTTGAAGGGACCTGTAAGTTCATAGGACGGATACGGAAAAGGACATAATAAATTATAATTTACGACATTTTATAAAAATCTAAGCGAAATGTCGAGTTTCTTATTACACAGAAAACCAAATACAGAAAACTCTGTATAATTAAACATCCATTTGTAGGCAGTTAAAAGCGCGCTTCTTCTTTCCTTTTGGTACAAAATGGTATTGACATTAAACCTAACAAGATTACGACTTAAGCGGAATAAAATGAAGCTAAATTTCTTTATTATTAAAAGGGAAAGAGGGATTAAAAGGATTGACATCTGTTTCGGGACTCGGGCGACTGTTTGTATTTCGTTAGCGGCATTTACAAGTCGTAGGTCAGTCAGTCAAATAAAACAAATCAAATAAAACTTAAATGCCCTCCTTTCCTTTAGTATTTTTTACTAAATTGAAAAATTACAAAACGAATGCTGAAAATGGTAGCTGTTTAATTTCTTAGCTCTTTCTCTTTTATACCACCTGGTATAAGGGTTGAAAAGGTTTCACTTAAAACCTCTAGTTTCAGGTAAGATGTTGGTGCTTTTAGAGTTTTTCAAAGAACTAGTTTTACGAATACCATCTTAGATATATTCAGTAGTGTCACAAAAACAGATACAAATATGTTCATATCACAACAGTAAGCTAAAACAGAAAATAGAACAGACAGTTGGAACGAATATCTGAGCTGTGATTTTACTTTAAAATTCACCACGTGAAAGATTGTGGAAGATAAAGTACTCCATTTTATAATTAAATGAAGTACAGCGTCCTTGCATTCTTTGCAAAAGTGTACCCACTCTGTCCAAGGTTGCTGATTCGGTTAATTTAAAATTTCTAAACAGCACTGGGAACCCTAGGAGTCAGAGGCTGGCCGACTTTCCGGAGAGAAAGAAAGTCTTTATACTTATTTATACTATTGAGCAAAGCCACCTGACAAAGCTGAAACGGGAAGATGGCAGCATAGCATCGACCAAAGCATATGTTTTAGGCGATATCGAGAAATTCTATGGACAGTTACACACTTCGGTCGCAAAGCCCGTTGTCAGCATGGTGGGAGATCCAAAAGCCCCTTTATTTGGTTCTATAGAATGATTACAGTTCCAAGTGCCTCATTATATCTAGAAGCGTGTAGCGTAACCATATTAACACTAATTAAAATTATTTCGCTAGCACCTCGAGAGTTAATTTCCATGTATTCCCATTGCTCTGCGAGTGGAAAAATTTGACCGTAAGCAATGTATCTGTTCTAAGCCAATCAAAATGAGTTGAGCGTTCGTAAATTCAGAATACTAATGATGTGATGATCTTATGAACTGGAATTATTATAGGTAATACACACGCTAGCTTGATCTTACATTAAAGAATGCCTCGCCAACGCTTTTCAAACCATTGGAACAACAGTACTGTGTAAACTTGTGCACCGAATCGACAAGGTATAAAAGTGTTATGTTAACGCAATTACGATCCCCGACTCAGGGAATTGACGCCTCGTCATGACATGCTTCGTGTTTCTTTGACGTTCTCACATGTGTCTGACCAATCACTCTGACCTGTTTCAACACACCATATCAATTAAAAACAAGAGAGTATATTGTATTCGCAATACGAATCCCAAGGGTCTAGATAAATTGGCTGTTTAACAAGCCGGAACAAATTAATGAGAATTTCGGCGGTAACATGTGCCGAATATTTTCGGTTTGGTAATCGCTTGCAATAAGTTTTCACGGCTAGCAATTCGTTTTCAGCGAGTAGGTTTCAATTGATTGTACCATTGTAAAATGGGGAATTCGGACCTGTTTTTAATATAGGCTAAAAAGTGTACTTACGTAATAAATAACAAAACACAAAAATACTGATTTATCTGTGAAAAGCTCCTTCCTTAATTTCGTTACCAGTGATTCTTTTCGACGTAATAGTAAAACCTTTTTGGCCAAATCTAATTAACGAAACTGGGCAGGCAACACGTTTTTCATTGAAATTTCCTTCGTTACAGGTGACTCAATAATTGTTTGGACTACTAATTCCGTGGAACAAAATTGCGGTTCGACATTTCATAGGCCTCACCTCGTTTATAATTACAGTTGATCTCGCGATTAGCTTGATTCAAAAAGGGGTATTGTTCCAAACTGGAATTACTTAATGGAAAGCATCGTGCTATTTTAGAATTTAGAATCAACTAGTCGTAATGGTGATCGACTGAACTGATTTATTGTCATTATGGTGCTTCGACACAATCCAAAACTACAAGACAAAACCCTGATAGAATTCGCTGACATTTGATCCTCGCAAACAGAAATAAATTACATCATTTTCATAAAATTGTCTAGTAGCTAATTTTGAGAGACAAGGTAGTTATGTAGTTATCAACTATCTGCTATGCCTGCCATGCTTCCAATGCAACACTATGCTACCAAGGCTGTGAGAAACACCAAATTAATCTACTCCAGTATTAAAATTAATACCGGAAGTTCTTCGTCTAATTTTAATAACTTTCAGAATTTGTGTGAACTCGGTAAAAAGGCGCGTTTAAGAAACTTTGAGTCTTTGCTATACTTACTTATGAATAATGAAGAGGGCTTAGGATTCCCGGCTCGGTTTTTATTTTCTTTGTTTTAAGTTTAGGGTAATACTTTTATTTGAACGGAATATATATCATCTATCCTATAAAGCTGCAAAAATATAAAGAAAGTTGTATTTGGATTGAGAATAAAACCTGAGAATGTACGTTAATTTATATCGTAAATACTAGCTTTTCCCCCAACATTGTTTGTTTCTTTAGTTAAGTATGCATGCTATGCTGATGACAATAGGCAAAGTACGATGATGATGATGATTATTATAAGACATATTTAATGATGATTATAATCGTATTTAAATACTGGTATCTGTTATTAAGTTTTTAAGTAGATAAACACCTAATATATTATGATAGGCGTTAGGAACTGTTGATGTACGCCAAGTGACCCGTTAAATGATAAACGAATTGACCGCGAAGCACTGAGCCTCGAAAACTGCCTCAGGCCGGTAATTGAAACTAGATCATACCGGTTACATAGTCTAAGCAATGTGTGATCTCATTACATAAGCTATTAGGATAAATTTTGAGTGTAGCAACTTCTGTTGTAGTATAAAAAGATTCTAGTAATGTTTAAGTATAATTATTGTGCTATTTGACAGATACATGATCTTCTAAATATTACAGCATGCATGTATGATGCATGATTTTATTATCAAATAGACTGAAACTAAGTATTTTCACTGTTGGAACTAGCATTGTACAAAAATGTCGTTTGCGGTGAGTGTATGAAGCAACAAGCGAGTTATCAAAATCATATACTCGTAATGTTCTTACTATTTTGGCAATACAGCGATTTCCGAACTCGTTACATTCATTTCGATATATTGTTACTGTAGTTACGTTTATATTGGAGTAAGAGAGAAAGATGTAAGAAACGAACTTCGATATTCACGGTTCGATAGTCCCTTTGGCAGCTTTAGATTAAGTTTTTTTTTTAAGACAAATATCACAATAGTAACATACCTGGCTGTTCTATGTGTCTTCTAAATAAGAGTGCATAATACGTGGCAACTTTGGTCATCGAATTTTAATTCCATACAACCTCAACATTACAAGCGGTCATTGCAGTCAAATTCCTTACAAGAGTAAATCGTATGTGTTCTTCAGAAGATTGATTCGATTGAGTAACTCGGTGAAATAAGGTTTTAAATAACCCTTTATTTCCATAACAATTGGGTAGCAAAATTTGTATTCTTCTCTCCAGCACTCATTTGATACCCCTGTCACTGAGCCCCGAACACAGAGCAGGCTAGGCTGCATTGGGGTACGATTGATTGTAGGGCCACAAATTATTACATGCTTAACAACGAGTTAAATGTGGATATGTAGCAAAGTAAAAGAATTAGTTATTTATAAACTTGTCTATATAAAGACGTCGATATATAATAAATAGTCGATATACGAGTAAAACTCGGCAATAAATTTTACCTAGTCATAAACACAAACAAAGGATTCGAACATTTTAAACCTGGGATCTGTCCTCTTTCGTAGACAGACCGATAACGCTAAGAGAATGCTTAAGATGTAAAATAATATCCGACAATACATTCGCCAAAAATAATGTGTAAATGACATCCTTTAAGAGAAGTTATAGGTAAATCACAAAATTATGTCCCTAAATGACACTGCAAGAAACTATAACTGAAAACCAAAATGGAGGATGAATAAGAAGAAAAGGATCTATTACAGGGCATTATAGAAAATGCCCTTTCTAATAAATCTAATTAGTGCTTGTCAACTCTCCAAACTATGCCACAGATATGAGTTATACGTTATGGCTCTACAAACCGGATCATGAAAAATATTTTTTGTATGCTTCGTTGTATGGCATGATATGTTTAAAGATGACCACTTTTGCATACATTTTGTTGCACCGTACCATATGGTAAAATGGGGATACACCCACTTTGACAATATCCACATTTTGGTCAGGGAGTTTCTCACATAGAGATAGATACAGATAATTATACTGCATTTTCTGTGTGTTTAAATAAAGGACATGGTGTTCAACACTACAATGTGGGTAAAAAATGGCTACCAAATCTGTCAGGTTACGTCAGTTAATCCATCGCTATTCCTCTGTCGAACTTTTGTGTCCATCTTCTTTCCAAGGAAAGGAGTTGAGATATGATGGAATATCTTCTGAACAGCGATTGATTATATACATAGATGACGTATTAATTAAGTCTGCATAATGACCCGACAAAAATATTTCCTCAGAAGGCGGAGTCTCAAAAAGTGTCCATCAAGTCATCGCCTAATATGGTACCACCGCGCAGAGGTTTGACTTATTTTATTTTAGCCAATCAGAATAGAAAATTTTTAAATCGGGAATTTGCGTATTGGATAATATCTAAAGCGGAGGAAGGGGGTAATGGGATAACTGTCAGTAGAATATTGGGGTAATTTTTAGGTGCAATTGTGTATTGGAAACGAAGAAGTCTATGTATTTATCGTATTAAGTCGCTACTTCTGAAATTTTATGGTAAATGAACTTACGGAAAAACCTACGTGAATTTATCGAACGTGAATTTTACGAATATTTCACAAGGCGACATGTTTCGGGTGCTTCACCAGGTTGTCGGTCCACCTGGTGGGAGGCCTACCTGAGCTGCGTCTTCCAGTTTAACAAATCTATGGGCACTATGACTTAACACTCCTTGTTTAGGTTTAGTTACCTACATATATTAGTTCATAAAAAATTAAAATATAATATTTAATGGTATTGTAAACAAAGAAAATTATAATGTAAACTATCTTAATAATAACAGAAGTATAAAAAACCGGCCAAGAGCGTGACGGGCCACGCTCAGTGTAGGGTTCCGTAGTTATTCGTCCGTCACAGTAAGTGTTCCCACTTAAGAGTTAAAAATGGGCTATTTGATACATTGTTGTTGACATATTAATATTAAGTACAGAACCCTAAAAACGGGCCCACAAAGGACGCTGACAACTAAAGAAAGAGTTATAAGATCCCAACTATACATGGAAAATTCGAAAAAATGTTGTCAATTTCAGTCCCACCACGGGTAGTAAGAAGGGGTTGTAACATGGAGTGATAACCAGCCAGCGTCATTTGAAGTCAGTTTCAACCTAATGTATGGGCATGTATGCTCCGACCCCATTATTCAGAAAGAATCTTAAAACCGCCATGTAGGGTATGAGCGTTCCACCTATCGGCAGCGACATCTATCGGCAAATTAAGTAAAAACTATCCGCGCGCGAGCTTAAAGTACAGAGGCTCTAGTGTAAGTTTCTTTTGACGTAAAAAATATCTCGAATGCGTAAGTGATACTGATGTAATATGGGTATCTAACGCGATGGTGACGTTTCGTTACGTTAAAAACATACACTCGGGGCTCAGGTGTAGTGAATAATCCTTTCCTATCGTCTTTTCTCGGAAATGTTCGTATTTGTCTTACTGTTTCACTCACACTCAGTACCCATCTGAAGTAGTAAGACAACGGAGGGGACGGTCGAACTGGGCGATGAATATTAGTGCAGATTCTTATTGACGGTTAAAACTAAACGCGAAATTATACATAAAACGGCGGCGCTACCGCGAACAACGATATTCGTAAATTTCGGACGATTGTCTCTGTCACTCTTAATGCCTTAATTGGAGTAAAAGAGAAATGCTCGACATATACGAACTTCGATCTTCGCGGTACCGGGCCTGAAGTGGGGAAGTGTGTCTTGTCATTCAATAGAGATTTTGACAGCCATATCTTAGGGAATAAGGGCTAATTTATTGACAATTTGTAAGAAACTATCGCCTTAACGACTTTAGTGCTGGAATAATATAAAGTACTTATTTTGCTCGCAAAAAAGCCTAAGATATATGCAACCCTGCGGCGCTTCCGTCTTTCTCGAGTAAAAGCAGAGATCATTTTACCAAAAACGCCTAAGATGTATGAAATCCTGCGGCGCTTACAGTTTTTTCGAATTGTTAAGTTTGTATGGGGTAACAATATTTTCGTTTTTTAGTATATTACTCGATCTTTTTTCATACTTTCTCACCGTTTAAACCTTCCCTGAGCTACTACAAATGTTTCGAGACCAAAATTAGCCAAATCTTTACAGCCGTTCGCAAGTTATAGCGTGACCAAGAGAAATAGGGGTTCATTTTTATATATATAGATTTTTTTCAAAAACCATTGAAACTATCAAGTTCAAAATAATTTTCCTAGAAAGTTTATGTAAAGTTCTACTATTGAGATTTTTTTCATATTTTTGAAACTTGTGGTTCAAAAGTTAGAGGGACGCACTTTTTTTTACTTCGGGAGCGATTATTTCCGAAAATATTTACATAATCCAAAAATGATGTTAGGAAACCCCTATTCATTTTTAAATACCTATCAAACAATATATCACACGTTAGGATTAGAATGAAAAAAAAAAATCACTCCCCACTTTACGTATAGGGGGGGTACCCTAAGAAAACATTTTTTTCCACTTTTTATTTTTGCACTTTGTCGGCGTGATTGATATACATATTACTACCAAATTTCAGCTCTCTAGTGCTAACGGTTACTGAGATTATCCGCGGACGGACGGACGGACGGACGGACGGACGGACATGGCGAAACTATAAGGGTTCCTAGTTGACTACGGAACCCTAAAAAGTAGTTCATATAAAAATGTTTTTCATTAGAAATTTATTACACTGTCGCCGAGAATATTTTGCAAGTACCTACATAGAGTACATACAACAATCTCCAAAGGGAACAGATAAATAGGTATTTTATTCAGGTGACGTTTTAAATTTATTCCCCAAGTATTTTCTTATCCTCGGATTACCTTTCCAAGTTAAGTTGGAGCATCTCATAAAAATTCAGTGCCACGAATAACGAAAATTAACCTGAAAAGAATATGCATTACAAAGACGCTTAAAGTAAAGGAGATCATCTAACGAACAAATTAATATTTAAGGATAAGGATTTTGGAGATTTATGTTTTTGATACAATTTCCACTTGGTACCTAGAAATTTAATTAGTTTAAGATTTGATAAATTTTGTTATTACATCGCCGACTTAATAAATCTTACTTCTTTTCTTGTCTCTCTAGAGATATAATAATATTATTTAAAGTATTGTTATCTAGATTATTGTCGACGTTTTAGAAGTGTTGTAAGTTACATGGCTGCGGCTGGACTGAAGAGGCGGGGATAACATCTTCTTGCTGTAGGTACTCGTACTACTTTTTCTAACTACCCGCACTTAGTCTTCCTAACAATAACTATTCTGTTAATGCGTTTAATTTTTTATTCTGTGTAAATATCGTGTAAGTTTAAATCTAAAATACAGGATCATTTCGGGGTCGTGGAGCAAGAGAACAAGGCATGACACAAAATTCATAAATGAATTTTATTATGTGAATAATTTTTTTTCATGCAATTTTTTTATTAGCTTGTGTTTTAGTGTCCCACTACTGGGCAAAGGGCTCCCCTATTTTTCTTCACTCAACCCTGCCGTTGTCCAATTTATTTAATGTGGGTATATACCAACATTAAATAAATTGGAAAACTATATCAATCACTTAAACACCTTTTTTACGATTGATCGATATGTCAAGAGTTATGTTATTCCTTTTCTTTATTATCAGTCAGAAACAAAATGCACCGTTAATAACATTGATTTTTCAAAATCAAGGAATTGAACTGCTCTATAACTTATATCACACGTTTATTATTTTATGTCAATAGTTTACATAAACTCATTTACTTAATATCAATTTACTTTTTTTAAAAGCTTTTTTATTGTGTTAGTTATTAAAGCTTACCATTTTGATTGGAAGTTATAATGATGGATTAAAATAAAGTGGTAACGAAAGTTCAAGACATGTTACTTCGATTTTGACGACAGGTCTGGCCTAGTGGGTGACTCTGCCTATGAAGCCGACGGTCCTGGGTTCAAATCCAAGTATGGGCAGTTATTTGTATAATGAGCACAAGTATTTGGTCCTAAGTCATGGGTGTTTTCTATATATTTAAGTATTTGTATATTATACATATGTATCGTTTGCTGAGTACCCACAATATAAGCCTTCTTGAGCTTACCGTGGGGCTTAGTGAATTTGTGTATGATGTCCAGTAATATTTTTTATTACTATTCATTTATTAAACAATTTTGCGTCTAATTGCACTAAGTACATTCCTCTAATTGCTCTAAATTATTCTATTGAATACTAATTATTTTAAGTGTGATTCAGAAACGTTACTCAAGCATGTTTAATAATTAAATCATTAGGAAACATTTCACTTATACCATATTAGTTCTCTGTCATCACTGCTCGGATGGCATTGCGCTGAGACATGACAAGCCCGCGACAAAATTCCACAAAGTGATAGATGACGTAAGTATCCAATCGTATAAGTACTTGAACATCTGGGCTGTTATTCTAATAGGTTTGTTCTAAGCGACTGTTCGTTTTAGGTAAACCAGACAATATGCGAATACCTATAGTCTGTTCTAGCCACAACTTCAAGTGGCGGCAGCGGTGTGCGGCAGCAACAGGCAAAAACGAAAGGTATTTATTGTAGGTTATTAATGTGTTATAGCAACTGCTTGAGAAGACGGTGCGACTGGTCCACAAGTTTATGGTCGCTTAGCGAGCTATGGTAAGAGCTATGCTCGGAGTATCTTTGTTGGATCAAAGCAATGAAAAAAATCGCCAAAATCTAAAGTGATCAAACATAGCTCAATGGAATAACAAGCTGAAGTGCGAGTGGGCTGGTCGCATTTGTAGCAGAACTGATAATCGATGGGGTTGACGAGTTCTAGATATCAGTAGACTGCCATATGTTAATGATGATGATCACGTTCCGCAATAAATAATTACCTTTTCCAAATATTATTTTTCGCCTAAATTGCATTTCTACAAACGTTTGGCATGTTGGCTACAATCCCTGTTGTATTAATCTCCCTGGCTAAGGTCTTCTACTTTATGTTACACGTGACGTCTGAGGTCCTGAACAAAAAAAATGCTGACATCAACGTATGACGGAGACCCCAATAGTACATTTCTATAGGAAACATTGTAATGCAAAAGCTATACGCGGCCGATGGCGTTAATTGCAGACCTTAGCCTTACGCTGGTTTACCTGAGTGTTTGACTAACCGTTACTAAATGGGCAAAACTATAACACCTCTGACATACTTATAGTGACGCTCATAGAGTCTGGCTAACCAATTATTACTCGATTGTTACTCTTAAAGTTGAAAAAATAAACTATACTCATCCCTTTTTTTGGGGTCGTAGTGCAAGCGAAAGAAAGAGACGGTATGATTCAATCGTCTATGCTTTAAGTGAGTAAACCAATTTTTTTCACTGGCCGAACTCTAGTCGCATACACCCTTATTATACAAACATACGAATTGCTACACAATAAACATGAGCATACCGATTACCGTCCCATTCTAAAAAGGCTTAACATGTTGGGAATGTAACGAAACATACTAGTTTTATTACTTGCGGCATATAGTAAACAGAATCGTAACATATTTGTCGTAGCTTGAAAATGATGATTATATTTACCCGGCGTATGTGCTAAGGGAAGTAATGAAAGCTAAGTACATAAATCATACAATATGTTCTCGAGTAATTCTCTTAGTGAGATTATTTTAACGTTGTGCTTAAATTTGCAATTCTTGGGCCATAAATTATAGACGGAGACGGGGAAAGTATCTGTTAATTTAATATTAAATAAATCAACTCATTTTTCATGCGGTTGTCAAAGCATCTTTATAATAGTTAATTAAATTATTCAATTTGTAAATACAAAGGGGAAGAGATTAGCTTTTGATACTTCAGCCGTAAATCATCCACTGCTGGACATAGGCCTCCCCCAAAATCTGATTTGTATCATCTTGAAGAGTAGATGGCATAGTTGCCACGCTTGGCAGGCGGGTTGGCGACTGCAGTAGCTGTAGATTAAGTTGGGACGGACGCTGCTGCCCTTCCGTCGTTTTTTTCCCTTTGTCGCCTCTTACGACACCCGCGGGAGGAGATGGGGTGCTGCTATTTTAGTCAGCCGGCTTAACACGGCGCTTAGCTTTTTGAGTTAAGTATCTTTATTTTGTTTTATGTAAATTGAATGAAAAGAAAATACAACGCAAAGGCAAACGTATCATTGTTAATACTATAACTCGTTGACTTACAAACAGTAATTTGAAGCTGCCGGGTGTCCATCGGGTTACCTAAAAACGTTTGCCCTAAAATTACTTGGCCTAACTGCTATGGGCTAATGATTACTTATCATATCAGTCACTTGGCATAACGATAATTTTCCATAATGTATTGTTTTGCCTAAAAGTCTTTTTTCCTAAGCATTTTTATCTGTGAATATCCCTAATGGTTTTTAACATAAATACTCCATGAAATCCCTAATATAGTTTGAGCTATATAAAGATGCCCTGATAACTGTTTTGACCTAATAGGCCGTAGTTTAATTAAATATAAGCCATTACTTTTGGTATTAAGTTGGGGAAAACATGTCTAACATTTGAAACGTGTTCAGACTAATTCGCATTATGCCTAGACCAATGAAGAGGTACGAGTAGGTTAGTTTCGTTAGGTATCTTCAAATGGCCGAAGGCTAAACGACACAGAATCGCTAACTTTATTTAGTTAGGCCGATAACTACCAAAATATATCAAAATTAGGGCTTACACAATTATGTAACATAACATTCGGATAAGTTACCAGTATGGAAAGTGCCATTACGGAAAACATAATTAGGCCAAAATGAAATCGGCCATTGTGGAACAGCGCAACCAAAATTAGGGCATACGAGTGTTAGGACTACTGGTGATTATGACTAATGATATTAGGCAATGAAAGTTTAGGCCAAAAAACTTTAGGCATTCCGATATAGATTCGAATCTGCCTAAATCTTATTATTGGTCGACAATTCAAAATATCACTTACCTTTCATCTTTTACTAAAAAGACAAACCCAATTTTATTTGTTTGTGTTTTCCATTTTATGCTGACTCACCGAGATAGCAATGTTTGCATAACATTAATATTCAGTTTCATTAAATCGCGGGTAGCTACGATCGCCATAACAAGTCCGAGTATTAAACTTACAGCACATTTAAACCTGCAACCCCTTTATTAGAAACGTTGAACTTTGGTAGTAATTTTAATATTACAAGGAACAATAAAATAGTTGTTGGACTCACAAGTTAATGGTAGGCCGCAGGCTGGCTTAGTGTTCCCGTCACTTACAACGCTTTGCAGCGAACCAGTGTATGTCAGACATCAAGATCATAACAGTTATGAGTAATGTGAGTTCACATTCATTTTGGTTTGATGGGAGCTGTATGAATAAGAAGTATGAGCTAAGTTTAGGGCTGAGATGAAGGTAGTAAATCCAACGTGCGCCGTATTATTGCGGAAAGATATGCTAGTTGAGTTTGTTTCAGGATTCTGCTTTATTAAGATCTGATCTTGCTAGCGTCAAGTAACTCAATATAGCCAAACATACTTATAAAATTAGTTTCAGCGATATGTTAAAATATCTATTTTAACACCGACTTTTGTATACCTATTTTTATAACTATGTGTATCGCCCCTTTTATGGTAAATAATGGGTAAATATATTTATATTTGTTCTGTATATGCATAACAACTCGTAACTTGTAATATTAGCGGAAGTCCCTTTTCAATTCCTTTTATAAGACAGAGAGTTCCGCTAGTATTATTAGTTATATTTTTTATGCAATAGGCCCTTAGTTTCTCGCTGTATGGTAGGAAAAAATATACTTTATTTCTAGTATAATATTTTTTAAGTATTGCATCACTTGGCCCTTTTAGAGTTGGGCTTAGGCTATTAATCATTGTGCAAGTAACACCAAAATTATGACTATATTTTCTTATGGTTTCGAAAACTGCAAGAAAATAATTTATTTTTTATTTTTACGGAATCAAGCGAAAAGGAGTAATGTTAGTCTATTATCTGGGGTATGACGTCATTCGGGACGAAACCAAGATTAGACATTTCTATTTCACTTATTTCTCATGGCTTCCACCACTTTACATGGTAAATATAGTAATTACCATAATTGTTTTGTCTGGGAATGTCGGAACACATCAGCCAAGACCCCGGGAAAATTATAGATAAGTGAGTTAATTAAAAATGTGAAACACTTCGTTAGCCGTTAGTCAGCTTAAGAGCAGGCTAAAAAGAAAGAAAGAAAGAAGTCTGAAACTAATAACTGTTATGATACTGATTTGTAACTTTCTAATCATTGTTAAAGTTAGCAAGAACTTGTTTATTTTTCGTGGGCTTTGTATTATTCTACAAAACAATTGTTTACGTTGTGAATTGAAATACCGTTGTGCATTTTAGTAAAGTATTTGTATACTCGAATATTGACTTGTGTAAGTGATGGCTACGTTAACACCATATTTAGGAAAATAATTATTTTTAATGTTATGATGGCTGTAGATAGCCTTATGTCACTCTAATTGTTGAACGAGAACTACGAGCTACATACTCGTAGGCTAGGAGGACTAATGCCTGGAGGAATGACTAATAAGGGACAATGATATTTTAGCTAATAACTTAACAATTCACAATAGTTTTGCTTTACAGGACATTTTCTATAACAAAAATATTCGTTTATTCTCTATTAATTACCGCAACTTTGATTGAAAACACAAGAAAACTCCAACTGTATTTGTTTGTTCCACTCCAACTTTGACAGTTCTGAGAGGTCCAATTTGGAGGGGAACAAAAATATGTGAGACTATGACAAGGACGGACGAAAATGGCACCGTCCCTGCCATACCTATAAAAAGTTACATAACTAACACCATCCCTGTCAATCGTGGTATTATTATTAGCACGCTCCGTCTAGTTAAATGGTATGTCTATGCTCGTAGGCGGTTTTGAGGGCCGTCACAGGCGAATTTTGTTTGAAACATAATTTTCTCGTCATGTGTACTGTATGCCAATCTAAACATAGGTACATTGGTTGACCTTGCTCTCTACATTTCTCCTGTAGCTGGCGTACAGAGAAAATAGCCTCACAAGTGCCTCGATCTGGCCGGAAGCCAATGTACCTATGTTTCGTGGACCTTGAAAAAGCTTTCGACAGCGTGCCTCGCGAGGCTTTGTGGGTGGTATTGGCGAAACTGGGGTGCACTGAAAAGTTTGTTAGGCTGATTCGGCTACTGCATGATAACATGCAATGCTGTGTTAACATTAAGGGTGAGCAATCCGAGTTCTTTTCTGTAAGCTGTGGCGTAAAGCAAGGCTGTGTGATTGCGCCCACTCTATTCGCCCTTTACTTCGCAGTAGTAGTTCGGGAAGCACTTCAAACTTTTTCTCACGGCATCCGTATTCGTTATCGTTGACTGATGGTGGCATCTTTAACTTAGCCCGGCTTCGTGCGCGCACTAAAGTTTCACATGCCATAATAACAGAGTTGATGTATGCAGATGACCTGTGTTTTGTAACTGAATCCCCAGATGCTCTGCAGCAGCTTATGTCGGGTCTTGATGAGTCATGTCAAAGATTCGGCCTTAAAATAAGTGTCAAAAAGACTGAAGTCTTAGTTTTAGACACTATTGCCAATCCGCAGGTTGACATAAAACTCGGCCAAAACTCGCTTAAGCAAGTTGAGCAGTTTAAGTACCTAGGCAGCACGATTACAGCTAAGTGTCACCTTGACAATGAAGTAAACTGCAGGATAGCAGCCGCTGCAGCAGCTTACGGAAAACTTCGTTCCAAGGTCTTAAGATCACACGACATTAAACTTCACACTAAAGTTGCTGTATACATGGCAATCGTCCTGCCAAATCTCCTATATGCTTCGGAGACGTGGTGCTTGTATCGTAAGCACATCCGTTCATTAGACAGCTTTCACCTTAGATGCCTCCGTGACATTATGGGCGTCCATTGGTCCGACCGTGTTAGAAACACGGAGATCCTCAGACGTGCTGGTGTCGCTGGAATAGAGGCCTACCTAATGAGACGACAACTACGATGGTGCGGGCACGTCTCTCGTATGTCACATAATAGAGTGGCACAGCGCATCTTTTACTGCGAACTTCAAAATGGCAAGCGCAAGCAAGGCGGCCAGTTTCTGCGGTACAAGGATGTGTTAAAACGACATATGAAGAGAGCGTGCATAGAACCGTCGATGTGGGAAACCATGGCATCTCAGCGTCCACACTGGAGGCGTACTGTGCACGTAAAAGTGCGTGAGTTTGAAAGCGCGAGACGCACAGAACTTGACACTAAACGTGACGAGTTGAAGGCCAGGCCACCTGTGGCCATAATTTACAACTATGTTGGAGGGGTGCTGACTTGCAGTGAGTGTGGCCGTACATTTACTGCTATAATCGGCTACGTCAGTCACCAGAGAGCGCACCAGCGACGCTCTCAGCAGTAGAACGCAGTCGCTGTGGTTGGAAACGGCTAGAAGAGATTATTTGTATGTCTCTTCCGTACACGGAACAATGGTATTCCGGACATTTGGGAGGCGTACGCGGAGCCAGATCGAGCCAACGCGCAGAGGCCCTTTCGACAATTTAATGAAATGTAAGGGGTACACTAAGCGGATGTTGCCCCTGTCCGTATCATGGGACGCGCACAAAGACAGCACCCGCCATGGTGTAAGGACTATTGAGTTATAATGAAATCTAAAATGTACTAGGCTATTGGCTGGAAAGGATGGACTAGCTACTGGGCTATTGGATAAAAAACCGGACGTCTGCCTAATAAAATGGTATTCAATTTTATTTCCGGCAGACGGTGACTCGCCCTATGCGAGATGGGCCCCCACAAAAAGCGACATCAAAGATGGCTCAAGGGCAACACCGGTGCATAGGGCTAAGGGTAGAGAGGTGTCACTGGACTTTAAACATATAGCCAACTCGCCACTTAGGTTTCCACATCTACCCTCGAGAACGCAGCTCTCGCGACCCCACTCTGGACGGCCGGTGAAGGCAAGCCAGAGGCAGTGGACCTGTCCCACCTGTCCGACAGGGCACCCCAGGGGCACTCAGGTACGTGTAGTCGCTACTCTCCAACAGCTCGCCACAAGCTGCCCTGCGTTGACTGATTGCACTGGAGAAAACCAGTGGGCGATGGGGTCGTCACATCCCTACGCCAGGAGAGATTATTATTATTATTATGCCAATCTAAAACTGTCATCAGTTCAGAAGTTATGAAATATTTTTATTGTGTTGTCCTTTTGTTTGACCTACAATTGTTGAACAGCAAAAGTAAACATTGAACAAGTGTTAATATTACTCAACTTCACATAAACTAACGCCGTAATTCAAATAAACAAACCCTGCATATTTATTTTACGGACGCGGACCGGGTGAAACAGCAATGTTGTTTGAGTTAAACAATTTGCTATGCAGACGTGTTGGTACAAGTTGTTGGTAAAATTTGACATTTAGATGCGAGTACAGATTTCTAAATTTTGAAACACCAAAAAGTTAAATTCCTGTGTTATAGATAAATTAGCGAGAACGTGGAATCTGTAGTGGTACAACCACTACAAATACAACTCCACCCTCTCGCTAATTTATCTATAGCAATAACCAGTAATAATAAAGTAAAACATGGCTCACGAGGTAACTGCCATGTGGGAAGTTGATTCGGCGATCATTATACTGATAGTTGTTTCCGCCAACCGTCTCATAGCGAAGAGTCTCGACCAACATCTTGAGAGATCTACTGGGTGTGGTTGGATCAAGGGTCAGATTCGGAAGGCGGTAATCCTGGACACGGCGCGCATAGTCCAGAGTCCTAAGTTCCTAACCGCCGGCAGCCTGAGTCCTGCCCCGTTTTTTATAATGTTCTTATTATTTTAGTTTTTTTTTTAATATTTTACTTTTATAAAAATATTATAAAAGTCCTAACATAAGAAATGAAACAAAAAAAGAAAGAACGTCAGATATTATTAAGTAACTTTGTGGTTTTAGTCAAGGCACTATATTACGGCCAGCACCAGCAGTTGCTAAGCTGGCCAGATGTTCAAATTGTTCTTGACACGCTCTTATTCTCTTAACAATAAAGACTACTCGCAGTCGCTGGCTCGTGTCTCAATTAGCATGAGAATATAAACACTAACTTAGCTCCCTAATGAATGAATCGGAACAGTTTTATAATGAATTACATGTAAATGTATTATGTACAAAAAACGACAAATACATACGCACTTGGTATACAAACATCAATCATTGATTACTTCCCAAATAATATTGCTGCTACAGATATCTGATAGCTAAGACAATTTTTTTTCCGGTAAAGGGTAACAAAACAAGCTATGAACTTTGTCTGTGGTTTTTATTTTGAGATATAATTAGTACATTATTTAATATTGTCTTCGGTTGCCGCGATAATTACTCATGAAATAAAACATTTTTTCATTAGTACATTATTATTATTTTTTATGTCATAGCCGGCAAACGAGCAGACCGATTGCCCGGTGGTAAGCAATTTCCGTCGCCCATGGGCACCCATAACACCAGGGGAGTCACAAGCGGGTTGGAGCTCTGGAAACCTTACTCACCATCAGGAACACAACACTACATAACAGGAACAGGTAGCAGTGCTATTATGGCTGTGGTCTTCTGTATGGAGGAGGTACTTCCCCAGTTGGGCTGCTCCAGATTCAGGCGTAATAGTCATCGCTGTGCCCTACCTCTCATTGTTCGACGTAGTTTAGGGACATACCCGGGTCCAACTATTTACTGCAAGGGCCGTCAACTAAGGTATTTTAGGACGAGATATGTCATATGGATTACTCCACTACAATTTATCAGGATTTTCGCTCATGGGGGATCGATAAAGGAGAAAAGGGAGCATAACTTCTATTGTAATGCAAACTATATAGTGGATAAGATTTCGCAGAAACTGTTAAATCTACTCTAAAACATTGCTTCAACAAACTACTATTTCATTTCTACATTTCCACAGCTGGAATATAATTTTAAATTCGAATTTGAATACATTGTCTTGTAAAACTTAGTGTGACAAAACTTCCGCAAAACAAGTGTTGGAGAGAATTCGTCTAACACTGTGTTGACACAATGGAGAATACGTTGTAAAGGTAAGAACATGCTTTTACAATTAATCTGCTTAGAAACTTCCGTGACACATTATACCAGGCAATGCTTTTTTGTAAGCTGGTTAATCTTTTTTTTTTTATGACATAGGCGGCAACCGAGCAGACGGATTGCCTGATGGTAAGCAATTACCGTCGCCCACCCGCAACATCAGGGGAGTCACAATCGCGTTGCCGGCCTTTATGGGGGGTTGGAGCTCTGGGAACCTTACTCACCATGAGGAACACAACACTACATGCCTGAAAGGTAGCAGTGCTATTATGGCTGTAGTCTTCTGTAAGGAGGAGGTACTTCCCCAGTTGGGCTGCCCCAGATTCAAGCGTGATGGTCATCGCTGTGCCCTATCTCTCATTGTTGGACGTAGTTTTTAAGGACATACCCGGGTATTCAGGTTTGTTTTAGGAATATATTTTGGGTATCTTTTGTTTAATAGTTGACAATATTGCGATAAGCTTTTCCAATCTTGTCTAAATAGTTTTGCTAGAAAGATAGGATTTGACTTATTGTTTTCACATCTGTTTTTTGTACGTTAACTTTGGTTATCAAGTCTGAACAGGTAAAAAGTGGTTTTGACATCATAACATCAAAAAAATTTGAAAAGAGTGCATTTTATAGAATGTTTAGATATTATTTATATGCATGTTGCTGAAACCACCGGGAAATGGTTACGGTTCTGGATTTTGTCGCGAAGTTTCGGTCAGATCTGTTTCCGTCGTGTATTTCCGTCCTCACTTATTTAAACTTTTGTCGCATTTCAAAGGCCGAAACATCTTAGGTTTATTAGCAAATATGTAATAAGGATTTACGTGCTTAATGAAATGACATTAGATGGATTTTTATAACGGAGCGAATCGTTACATGAACTATTGCATACAGGATGAAAAAAATATATTTTGAGTACTTAATTTAAAATGTAAACAAAAATAAATAGTCAGTTTATTAGTTGTATAGTACTCAACTGTATGCTTAGTATTCTATACATGCCTACTTATTTTATATACGTTGATACAAAAGCGCCGACGCTTTATAAGTATATAAGTATTATCTAATTTTAAAACAGAATATGCAACCTTAGTAACTACTAGCTAACGTGTGAAAATCATATCCCCAACTACAAATAAGATTAACAAGGATGTTTGTAATCAAAGATAATCGAATCAGGAGTAAAGTTATCATGTCGGTTTACCATTTTAATCATATTTCGTGACTAGATAATGTAGATAACCATCAAAGTTGTAATTACATTGTGTCAAAGCCATCTTATATCAAAGATCGTGTGTACAAGTAACTAAATTAGTAGGGGATTAATTCGTAATAACTATATTTAAACACAATACAGTTTGCTTTATGTACATTTGAATCAATACTTCCTAATTTAATGGTTTATTTGTTGAGGAATGTTTGGGGAATTGGAAAACTTAAGCGCCATTCAGTGCAAAAATATAATGACAACTGATATAAATTTACTTATATATAAAACAATTACAAAAAAATAGTTAGGAATAAAGGCCAACGCTATTGCCAACAGTAAAATAAAATAAAAAACTTATCACTTGTAGCATTTCGTAGTACATTTCACACAGTACTGGTAGTATATTAGCTGCACTTACGACCCTTTAGTTTAAAATTACGTTTAATTTCGTTTAAAGGATCGTGTTTTTCGAAGGCCTGCTTATCCGAGTTCAAAAATAATACTTTTGCATACATGCAGTCACGATTTAAAATATTTTAATTGAAAAATAAATTATGCGTTTTTATTAATTGCTACTACTACCTACATGTAATAATTTTGTTTAATCATGTAAAAGTCGTTCTGGATTACGACCTAGAAATCAACCTGAATACAAATTTGTTTGCTAATACTCATCATTATTATCATCATGATATTATGATTCGTTGAGTACAAAAAAATCCTTGTCGCGCAACACAAAGTTACATTAAAATGAGTAGCACATCATAAACAAACAATACCCAGGTATTCTTAAATCGTTCAAACAAAGCTTGGAGCCTGCCCTCGTTAAAATAAGGCAAAGCTTTAATTTTAAAACACAGCTTTTATTAGAAGTTCAAAAATGATTTACAAAAGTTGCACGGATACAAAAGAATCGCACGGCTTTAATATAACAACAGGAGAAAAGTTGAGATTTATTCATTTAAATTCGACCTGTCCAAAATGTAAATAGGAAATGTGTTCAAAAGGAAACAATGGCGGTTTTTTAATATGCATAGGTACAATTTTTCGTGAGCCGAGGTAAATTTGGATATCACCTTTGGTCCGTTCAAACAATTAGTATTGAGATTGAGGCTTTAACAGATACTGATACTTTGAGACATATACTTTTACATGTTGCTTAAGGACATCGTTTTTATTGTAATCACTGGTATGATCAGTGTTTTTATCTATAGAATCTTTAACAGCTTTATAAAAATAATATGTAGACTAGCAAGAACACTTATTTGTTAATTTATCGCGAACATTTAATTTTGCTCCTTAATTATAGCCGTTATCTCTGCATGCACAAGCGTTTTTCATTAACGCCACAATCTTTAAAATCAAATTGTTAAATAATTGTTTATTTAACCACCAGAAATATAAATAAAGATAAAATGTTTGATGAGTAAAACAAAGCAGCTATTCATGTCATGTCGGACAAAAATTTGTCTGCATATTTTAAGTAAAGTGCATCCGCGTCGCCGCTCTATTGTGACGAAATAACTTTACGTGAAAGCCACTAGAGATATTTTTGGTCATTTCATTAATTTATATATCCAACACACTATCGTTTTTTATTTTAAATTTGTTGGTATTAATTTTCTGATATTTTTGAATTAATCAACTTGACAAAAAAATTGTTTGCTTGTGATAAACTAAGAAAAAGAAACACTCAAAATTCTGTATGTGTCTGTAGTAGTCGGTAGTCTTAAAAATATCTGTAAATTGTCAAAACAGTTATAATATAATGCGTTTGTTATATTTTTCAAAGCAACGTTACACTTCAGGTACCAATTTAACAATATATGCATTAGTAGCTGTAGCAGGAGAAATACTACCAGCAAAAAAAATGCAATGCTGCCATAGAAAATGGATGAATTGATGCCGAGGACGGCATCATGCCAAAGGATCCAAGTTTTATTGTATATGTTTTTATTTTAGAAGAATCATTTATGTATAAGGTGGTAATTTTTGGTCACTCGTTTGTCGCGAATACGACTGGGGCTCGAGAAGTATCTCGATATTTTCATAAGGAAGGTTAATTATTCTATAGGAAGGTTAATTTGAAATAAAATAGTACATTTCGATACTAGTGAAAAAAAATTTTTTTTCGACGAGGGTAACAATCACCCGAGTCTTAAAGAAGTTTTTACACGTGTATCGAACCCAATTTTTCATAACAAGTGCCTTAAAAAGTGAAAATTAACGCACGCGAAGCGTGCGCAAAGTGCACTTTTTACGCACTAGTTAGGAAAAGGTTTTTTAATCATAAGCATAAATTAAATTGCTTAGCGTAAGAAGACGTCACGCCATTAATAGTTTCACAAATAACATTTTAATCAACTTGATATCCCATAGAGATAAAAATACGATATATCATCTCATTAAATATATCGAGTAAAAGGGTGAATCAAATAATATTAGTGGCATAGAAATGTGGCATCGCGTTTTATTAATATCTTTGGTAGGTGACTCATCACAAAAATGTATGTTTATTTTATTTAGATGTATTCAATCGGTGGTTTTAAGAGTGACCCAGGGGACCGTAACCATGAGAAATACAATAGTTGACTGAGGCAAAAGTCAAACAATGATTGTTACTGCACTTATCAATGTTTACACTATTTTATTTCCACAGCCTTATGTCGTATGGAATCCTTTTGTTGGGGCATAGTTCAGTTGCGAATTGCGTCATTGTTTTATTAAGCATACGGTTAAGGCTACTATAAACTGGGAGTCGGGGCTTCATGACGGGACAAATTTTCACATTTGCGTCGCAATTCATCTATGAAAATCTAATGTAAAACTATGTGCAATTGTTTGTGCAGAAAATCAAACATCCTTTAAATAAATATTGCGACATACACGGCAGTAACACAAAAACAAAAATATATTGGACCTAGCGTAACAAGCCTACAAAAAAATATTGATTCCTTGCTTTTGTCAGTATGTCCGATTTTACAATAAGATTTCGAGCGCGAGACTCCACCGATAAGAGAATAACTCTTTAGTTTATGATGAATTTTGATATAATTATGAAATAATTCAAATTAACAAATTTTGCCTCACGCCTAATGCTTATGGAGGTACAGTACAAGAGCTTACTACACGTTAGTGCTACCTTTGGCCTTTTATTGTAATTTATGTGTTCACTAAAAATACTACATGCATCTGCAGGCACGAAAACGAATACGAAAAATCTTACAAAATACCTCAGTGAAGGTAGTAGTAGTACCTCAATAATTAGTACTAAGGTACCACGATGATATTTATTGAGTAAATTAGGCAGCAAGACTAAAAGGTCGCTTTATATATGCAATATATTATGTTATTCTAATTATTTTTATGTTGTATTTCAGACACTAGGAATGATTATTAGGAAGGTTTTATAACAGGAATATGTGTCATACGTATACTTACTAAGTCAAGATAAGAGAAATATAATATTATCGTAAGTGTAATGGAGAACTGCTCTAAATGCGTTCTTAGTGTTCATCTGTAACTCCATTTTGTAATTTTACGAATAGGGCATTGACCCCAGACGCATTTTCCTTGGTTAACCTTTATTCTTTTATATTTAAAAGACGTACGCTTGCTTACCATATTTAACGATAACCTCATGAATATTGTGCCCACGAACATAATATAAAACAAGAGCATGTCATATGATATAATAGCAAGTATCCTCTTGCTGTTTATTCTTGAGAATGTATTCTTAAACTATAGCTCGCTAGAAAGTGATATTTCAAGCAAACTGTATGTTTCCTTAAAATAAGTAACTTTGTATACTGCACATGCGGTGTATTATGCAAATTTTAGTTTTATATATTTGAACGGCAGATTTAGTTTCATAGCCACACGCTCAAATTTATTCAGAACAGAAACCTAATAACTAAACATAATGACAAGCAATGCACTGGAAATGCAATTTGACTAAAGTTAGTTCGCATATAATGTCCTTACAAAAGTCACATTTATCTTCGCGGCAGGAGAAAAAAAAAAGTACGCGTGTGTTACTATGAAACAGAAGTCATCTCCCAAATCAACATTAAATCATTATTTGAGATCCCTTTAAGCAATCTGAAATGAAACCTTTAAGCAAATGCCGGTCTGAGCAGTCTTATCTCAGTACATAATTAATCGAGCTTACCTTTTCTCCGCTTTTTTAAGAGCATGCAAATTAAGCGAATTTTCTTGGAGCATCCGGTGTAACAGATGACGACTCTCCCAGGATGTGACAACGGGACGGTCGCTATTTGACACAATGTCAGTAGAACTACAATGTAGAAAGTGTACTTGCATACAGACATTTCCCCTAAAACCAACCAAGATTCCCCCATAAGCGGTAAAATTAGCTAAGGAAATTAATAAAATTGAAAATATTCCTATCGAATACAGAAGCAGTGCCGTAGCAATAACTCGTCGTATGGTTTCAAGACGTAAGTGACCACGGTCATAATTACAAGGATAGCAGATTTGTTTGTCAATCGGTGATAATGGCACATGATAGGCAAAATTCTGACCCGAGTGAATATGCGTAATACCGTAGGTACATTTATATGTCGCAAAACTCCTATCGGTTCCAACCACATCGGTGATGCTCAGTAGTTCCTATAAAATATTTTTAATAAGTATACCTCAAATCAAAACTAGAAGAGTCAGTTATAAAATTAAAATTAAAATAACATATTATATTCTAGTAACTGAACAATAAAATTTTTTATATAAATATATAATTTTCTTGTAACTTGATAGATAACTCATTTATTCACTTTATATAATACACACAAATAAACAAACATACGATATTAGTAAGACTAATAGTTATACAATTTATTGCACTCGTGATATAAAGTAAACGTTTTATTATTTTATTTTATTTATTATACTAGTATTCGATACTGCTATTAGTTTTCATAATTTTTAAACCTGATGCAAAAACAATAATTGTGTGTAACCCCTAAACGATAGAACCAATTTGTTCTGGCGACGGCTCGTAGGCCTTGGTCTCCTATTTTATTCAATACGCCACGTCTGACGTCAGCGTCAACGATCCTGAACAAAAAAGACGCCAACGTCGACGTGTGACAGAGACCACAACAGTAAATCTCAATAGCAAGCATTGTGACGCAGACGCTGTACGCAGCTGATGGCGTTTATTGGAGACCATAGCCTTAGACATGTTTCGTCAAAGTTGCTTCGGCTGTTTGGAGTTGTATGTTATTATAATTTTCTTACATTGTATCGACATTGTGACGCGCCTGCTGTACCCTTTCTCTCTAACATTTGACTCGTCTACTCTTCTGATTAGATTTATTAAAACCCGAGTCATTATAGCCCATGAATATAAATTGAACCTAATTGGCATTAGCTTCACCCAAATCTGTCACACTGCAAATACAAGGCTTAGAAACGAACACGGTACCAGTGCAATATTTTACCTTTGGGAAATAATTCTCAAAGACAAATTGAGATAGACGAAAGTAAAGATTAGCATAACAAGGTTTGAGTTACAAAGAACCTATTTAAATGAATGATAACATAAATAAAAGACAGAAATTATTACGGTACAATGTACAATTCCTGGTGCGTGTTCAGATTTTGAATCTTGCAATGAGGACATTGCAAGATTCAAAAAAATCAAATAATCAGGAGATTATACGAGTATATGTATATATTTTAAGATGACATGTAGTTAATCACAAAAATATAACATAAAGTAACTTGCAAGTACTATTAACCGTAATACAAAAATCTTTCATAACATTTAATATTTTGGATAAGCAAACATTGCCCATTGAGGACTGTTGTGTTGCTCATAACTTCATAATTGTGTCCATTTATGACTGTACTTAATAATATTATTATCTTTTTTTTTATGGCATAGGCGGCAAACGAGCAGACGGATTGCCTGATGGTAAGCAATTACCGTCGCCCATGGGCACCCGCAACACCAGGGGAGTCACAAGCGCGTTGCCGGCCTTTAAAGGGGGTTGGAGCTCTGGGAACCTTAGTCACCATCAGGAACACAGCACTACATCCCTGAAAGGTAGCAGTGCTATTATGGCTGTGGTCTTCTGTAAGGAGGAGGTACTTCCCCAGTTGGGCTGCCCCAGATTCAAGCGTGATGGTCATCGCTGTGCCCTACCTCTCATTGTTGGACGTAGTTTAAGGACATACCCGGGTCCAAATCTACTCTTTAATCAAGTTTGCGATTGCGAGTCTTTGTTGGCCAAGAAGAAAGTACCAGTATTTCAAGCTAACTCGCGATTTCCTCGTCTGAATCAGTTTAATAATGATCTGTTGCTAATGGCTGTTTCTCGTTACGTCACATCTTCAATTAATACTTCGTATGGAATTAACAATGACATCAATGACTGTCACTTGACTAATGTACAATGTAGATACTAATTTAAGATAATATATGAGGTAGGGACTGATCCAGTTATTTATAAATAATATATTATTATGTTTTTGCATATTGTTGTTAGAAAATTTAATTTATATAAACAGTATTCGTGAGACGTTCTTGATATGAAGCTTTACAAATAATATTTAGATAGGTTATTTTGGTTTTATAACTATGTTAGATAATATTTTAGCAGACAGTACATTATTGAAAATTAAAAGCAAATGTATGTTTAATATTTATAATATGTTTTAGCTTTCCCCGGCAACTTCGTCTTCTAAAGTTCTATAATTTTTACACAATTTCTGTAATTTACAGTAAATTTTTTAATGTTTCCTAAAAGTTTTATCTCATCGTAGTAAAAGTGATAAAATAATATTTAAAAATGTCCTTGCTTCGTTAATTACAACTAACTAATGCGGTTGTACAAACAACCACTTAAGTGGACTTAATGGAGATTTCAGCAGTCTAGTATCACACTTAAATAATTTATGAAGCTCTACATTAGTGTGGCACCCAACTTCGAATACAAGTGTATCTTTCTAGAAATATTGAGTAAATCAAGGCCCAGAGTAATACCCCGACATCAATACGAATATATTATGGGGATATAACAGCTTATCTCAAATTAAAGTAAAATATTCAGCGATTGATTGTGTAAAAAAAAGTGGTACAGAAAGGCGGAGTCTAAAAGTCTAATCCTTCAACTGCCGCACGAGTACTATTTTATTTTAGCCAATCACAACTTTGATGTACCAATGACAACTTTTTTAATAGCGGGAATCAGCTCAATGGATAATAGCTAAAATCGAGGAAGGTAAATGGATAGAATATTGGGGTCCTTTTTGGGAGCCGTATTGTACCTAGGTACTGGAAACGAAGTATGTTATTTAAATTTAGTCACTGATTAAACCTTATAACGATTTGGATTATTCGACCTGGCTGCAAATCTCGGCAAGGGCATTTATTTGTTATCCTTAAGTATGTTTCAGTATTTATTACGGGCTGAGAATAGCACCCATCTCCTATCGGGTGTCGTACGAGGCGATAAAGATCAAAAACTAATGGACGGGTAGCAGCGTCCGTCAACATCGAATCATCAGCTACTGCGGTCACCATCCCGCCTGCAAAGTGTGCCTACTATGGCAGTATACATGTATTACAATATATTAGACCACTTTCCTAATCCTCCTATCAGCCACAGACGTCCCCTCCCTGATCATGAGGGGTTCAAAGCTATAATGGCAGGCGGGTTGACGATTGCAGTATACTCTAAAGTTCTAAAAGGGCCCGTCCTCCGGTAGATATGGTCGCAATATTAGGGAGAATGCCCGGGTCATAGACCACATTCACTGTCACTCATTGTATGGTGACGACTGTACTCTTATCTATACCTATAGTTTACATAGGGATTTAGAAAGGGATGACTCAAGTTATGTATTTAATTAACAGTTTTTAAAACTTTCATTTACTTCTTCTGCTGATTGCAATGAAATAAATCTCCTGAGACTTACGACTTGAGCAAACTTTGTTTTTATATTTTAAATTAATGAAGGTGACCGCTTAAAAAAGTTTCAGACGGGGAATGGGCGGGAGTTTAATTTTCATATTGCAGCTTTATCTCGTCTGGGGTGTTAATGGAAATAGGTTATAGGTGAAAAACTTAATCGAAGGACCATGTGTATGTAGTTGTGCAGATAATTAATATGGAACTCACGTCTCAATTTGAATATTGGACGCCGACATGCGTGTACACCCACGTAACTACTGCATATTATGCCAGGTGCTTTAGCTAAGTTTGTCACCTATAGTCAGATATATTGGACCGGCCAAGTTGGTACAAATATCTGAACAACGATTATACCTACTATTAGAAACACTTAAGTAATTAAGAAATTCATTAAACAATTAGTCATTAAGTAGCTATATTCCTAAACCTGCAGACACACTGTTCAAACGGTATTACAACACCGTTAAAAATTTGAATGAAGCATCTGTCTATTTAAAAAATAAAATATATTTTTGATTACCTTGGCTGCTCCGATATATCTCATCACGACTGTACCAGGTGATAACCAATACCATAATTCTTAGGAATGAATAAGAGCCTACACTGTGATATTAACTTCTTTTAAACAAAACGTACACTATGTGGTGTTTAGTTGTTTGTTATTTAATTTGAATTAAGTTTTTCGATAAATAAACCAATAAATAAAGGAAGATAAGATGGTATTTGATATTTAGCATTTTACTTTTCAGCATTTGAAAATACCGGTTCATTTATGATAAAATGTAGGTACATTCGAAAACAGGTGTTTTCGAACGCTCACCAAGCTGTCATCTATCTGTTGTAGAGTAAACCATCTATACATGTTTATAACTATCATCTGCTTTATGCCTCAAGCAGTTGTTTCCTAGATTAAATTAATTTCGTCTGTTTGCGTTAATAAACTTGTTTATCTGCTTGTCAAATGCTCGTTGTGGCCGATTGACAGTTTAACCTCAAATATCTGTTTCTGTTTCAAATCCCTTGTGGGGTGACGTGCTCATCACAACTTCCCTTGGCTTGAGACTATTGATTATGTTTCTCATAGACTCCATCGCAATATTTTTTTGGGCTTAAATAATTTTATATTTAGTATTAAAAACATTCATTTATTAAGCGACAAACTATGATGACAGTCAAATTTTAATTTCAATAGTTCATGTTTGCCGACAGCGGTATTTCCGGACCGATACGACCCTCATACCTTAAAGAAAAGGGTGTACTCCTATCTTAAATGATGTTGCCGGTGCCCATGGGCGACGGTAATTGTCTGCTCGTTTCCCACCTTTATCATAAGAGAAGCAGCAATAAATTAATAATCTTTAAATTATATTCACTATCATATCTCATTCATATCAAAGCAAAGGTACAATAATTAAATAAGTATTCTAATAAATATCGATAATATATGATTTAAAACCTCACAATTTTTACACATAATCACATCAAAAATTATACGGGAGTGGTTCGGCATTTCATATGGTTCAACATGGATACATCACTTCCGAAACTTCAACGAAAATGAAGGTTTAATTTACCTTTAGTAAATAAGTATCAACAAGTTTAGAAAAGTACCAATCGGTATTGGCTTTGAACCTCAGTAGATTCTAAAACCTCTTATTTCGTACACGGTACCTTACAGCTAGTTTTAGTATAAACCTTAACTTCATACTTAACGAATAAACGGTTGCATGTGCTCCTTCTAGAGGGAAAGTGATCTTTGGTTCCACCTGAACCGTTTCTTAAGGGTTATTTAGCAACCGGACAGGGCTTGATAATTAATGTTTGTAACTCAGACTGGCTTTTAATAGCTTAAGAACAGTACACATAAAATTAAGCACGATTAATTGAAGACAAGCCACTTAACCCTTTAACGGGCATAAGGGTGTCAAAAATTAAACAAACCTGAACCTTATTACTGTGAAGTAAAGTTCAAATAATGGTGGTAAATATATTCACTGCGGTTTAATAAAGACTTAAGGGGTGGTTATCGAGTTATCGTAATATGACATATAGGTTTGGATTAGTGTGTCTTGGGAATCTTGGGATAAGTCAAATGTGATTAACCATTTTAACTGCATGTTGATAGTATCCAGAACAGATAATGGATTTCTTGATGTTTTTTTATTACCAATCTCATTATTGATACGAAACTTTAGATATTACCAACGTCATCAGGTCATAAAGTTACATTAGGTCGTATTGCCAAGTTTCATTTGAAGTGGTAATCTTTTGTTACCATTATGAATCGGTGTTGTATGATAATTGTAATGGAACATTATTGAATAGGACTTTGTTTCAGACAAATGGCCACTTTTACTTTAAGTCTTTTTTTTAATTCAACACTATTTTATTTCGTCTTCATATACATCTTTAATCCACATCTTATTTATTTTGAATACACTAGAATATTATTCGCCAGTAATATTTTTCCTCTTGTGAATAAATAAAGCAATATAAAAACGTCCGCAGATAGAAGCAAATAGCGCTAAAAAGTTTAATTAGATACAGCAGCTCTGTTTATTAAAGTTATTATACTAGTTCTTTATTTAGTTGAAGTTCACACGTAATAGATGATAGTTACTTATATATTTTTGCATTTGAATAAACTCAAGTGCTAGTTTAATGCTTTTCAGGTCATGTAAGTTATCAGTAAGAATTCTGGTTGTGTCGACCCGAATATAAAATCCTCATAAGTTTCAGGATCTCAATATGTATAGATTTTTAGTCCTGGGAGTTTCTTCTTTACTATTGAGAGGGAATAAGGTGTTTGAACGATTTTAGACGAAGCGTTACTGTCTTCGCGCTTCCTACTAAAGTTAAAGTAATTGTTATCTTCTGTACAGTAGTTTGTTATTTGATGTTGTTATATTAAATGTGATAATTTCACATTTGATATGACAACATCAAATCACATTCGCGGAAATCCGCGGGTAAACGACACGACGCGGTAATTTAAAAGTAAATTCAAATTCCTTTAACAACAGTCGCAGACGGCAGTCGGTTGATATGAATCCTACATTAAACTACATCGTATTCAAAGACGTAGAATTGAAACGTCACTATGCATCATGTGGCAGGATCATAGGTTCATTTCAATTGTTTGTCTGAGACAGTCAAATTACATCTCAAGTCAAACATTGCTGCCGTTGGCTTGTCTCACTCGGCCTACAGAATACAAGTATCGACATGTGTTCAATTAATTCTTCGATTATTATTGTGATGACTACATCGATGTATAATAAACATAGATTCACAATCAGCCCCAAAACACTCAGCCACTCGAACAATTTGGGCAGCACATTTAGTTAGTCTTCTTTGAACCGCTGTCAGTGCAAGTGTCAACAATGACTAAAAAGTTATTATACTTTATCAACAGAGAAGTTTAATACTTTATAATTGGAACACTGAGTTATTTTTTTATTTGATTATATTATCTAAAAGAAGATTATAAATTAGCATTATTAGCATAAACTGGAACGTGATAGAAATGTCATTTAGTGCCATATTTTTCTACATAATTTGTTCGCGTGCAGGAGTCCATTTCTTTATGTCGGTGGATGACTATGAAGAATACAGAACCAAGCTACGTTACAACTTATTAAGCAATCGCAGTTCGTACAGATATACCTAAACTCAAAAAGACGAACCGATTGCGATTTAAAAGGTTGTCTTTGGATCTGTGCGCGAAGTGTGTATCGATTTGGTTAAACTACTGTGAAGTGAGTAATGCGCTGAAATAGATTTAGACATCAAAATTACTATATATATAATAAGAAACGACAGGGGACAGCATCCAGTTACAAGATATTTTGCTGTCTTTTCATTAAATTGTTGACCTTTCAACAATCTCGTCTCGGCGTCGTCAAGAGTTTCGGCGAGATAGCTTATCCCAATATGCTCCCAAAATGTTTGAAATTACATTAAATACAAGTTCATATTACAGCCTATCAGATAATAACCATAATATACTTTCTTAGTTTGACAGCTTAGGTGCCAAAGATTCGTCTTTATGTTAATGTTATGATATATTTAAAAAAATGCAAAATCGTAATGTCTCGACTATTTTCCTGAGCTTGGTTTTTTCATAAGCAACATGTTTTGTTATGAATCTCATGATATACTGCCGCTACGTGCAACTTGAAGGCTTCTTCTATTGCTTTATATCACAGACCACTTTGTTAATGTACACGGCACAGGTGTATAAGTGGCCCGAAAATCTCTACAGGTGACTACTTTACATATACGTTCCGGAACGACAATGTTTACACTCTGTGCGTGATAAAGAATTACGTAAAATATCAGCGTTTCAATATCAAAACTGACCACCAGGTAAAAAGCTGTAACTGTAATTTATATGAAAGCAACTTTGGTTGTCTGTAAAACAAAATCATATGCTAACCAAACGTCGTGGGATTTAATTACGCGTTACTCGTCTTCCAAAAGGTGTGTTACGTTTACACACGAGACAACGCGTGCGTTGCGTAAGTACGCGGTTAATGGTATACGGTGAGCGCGATTTTTCAGAATTCGAAATCTATTGGGGGTACTCCATACCTTATACTGAATGCACGAGTTTCCACAACCACTCGTAATGGCAACCTTTTTGTTTTATTGCGCTACTCGCTTTGAATCATTTTTTATTGGCGCAACTCAAGGTAAGGTGCTGAACTATTATAGCCCAACCAATATACGGTAGCGCAAGCAAAAAATTTTTTTTTTTAATTCATGACATATAATATTATTTAAAGACAATACTAGTACATATATGTAAAACTCTTACAATATTTTGACCGGAAATGAGGTGAATTCTCTCTCTTCTCTTTCTTGGTATATATTTATGGAAATCGTTACTGGGTTAATTATGTGCCTACAATAAAAAAATCGAGAATCGATTAACACAGACTTACTCGTTATTAAGTTCAGTGTGTGCAACAGAGTTTAAACGTTTACCTGATGACAGTTAATTAATATTAAATAAATATACCTTGTAGTTTGCTACAGTGTTGAAGTTGGGATATATTGGTATCGAGCTCATTTATTGTGTGTCGTGTTTCTTATAGGGCCTGCTGTAGTGATATAAGGAACCGTTTCAGGATGTTTATTTCGCCGAAAAGCGACTGGTAAATATGAAACGACATCTTGTATATAAATTCCCAAAAACTCATCAGTGCGCGCCAGCCCGCCAGCGATATAGAATTGACAATCGCATCTAAGGTTATATTTGTATTCAAGTAAGGTTATTAACTTTAATATTTACAAAGTATCCTTCCAAATATCCTCCTCCCAAATCCGAGAGATACGCGAGGTGGTACAAACTGCGATCGCTACCCGCTTGCCAATGAAATATCTCTCTAAACACGGTGGGTTCAATATGGGTAACATGGGGTGCCTCAGCCAATCTTTATCGCGGGAGCCTATGTTCAGCAGTGAGCATCCGTACCCGTGGTTGATATGTAGGGGAGTATAACATTAAGTAACACTAGTAAAAAAAAACACTGCTACAGCCAATCACTATACATCTCTCACTCTCTATATCTATATCTCGTCTTGTGCTTATCGTGTCCAGTAGTATCTAATGCACGCCGCGCCGTTTATTTGTTCATTAAATAATTAAATAAGGAATTTATTGAATAGATTCTGCCAAGTAGGCACAAGCTGTAGGTAGGTTCGATCATGAATGAAAGATTTGACTCCCAGGAACGGTAGGTTAATTGAAAAGTGCAGCTCCCACGTAACCCGAGCGCTCCATACATACTCGTAAGTTCGCCTTCCGCACATTAAAGTTGCAACCGCGTGAGATACTGTTTAACAATTAGCTATGCTTTACGGAGAAGTTTAAGTTAAGACTTAAGATTAATTGAAAATTAACAAAAGAATAAAATCTATAGTGTATGCATGCAGAAATTGCAGAAGTTAAATTTGAGGAGCAAAGTGCGCTTTTAGCTCTAAAGCGCAACTTTAAATATAATAATCAAGCCTACAAAATAAACGAAATACGGAGCAGAGATAATTAAAACATATCACAAAGGTTGTGACGTAACGCGATTGATTTATCGCACACCTTATCGCACTGTATAAACCTAACTGAAACTATTGGTTCCTAAACACCTTTGTTAACACGAGGTAGGTATACTTTATACAATTTACTGCAAAAACAACTAAATGGGATAATTAAGGAAATCGGACTAAATAATTTAATAATTTGATTTAATCGAGGCACGCTGTGGATTTAGGAGAATTGGTTACTTAGTTACTAAAACATTGAGTGCTTTAATTTAAAGTTTGTAGACCAATTCATTTTAAATAGAGTTTTGGAGTATTTTTAACAATATAAATGTTTTGTTGAAGCTGCTTCTCAAAACTAATGTTATTGTTTAAATCTCCGATAAAAACTTAATTTCTTTACTAACACTCATTTTTCGTTGTACGTCTCTTCATTTTTACACGAGCCACAGTAAATATTTTTTTGATTACTGTAATTATTGGCCAAAAAATTAAGGACAAGATAACAATTTAAATTTGATAAAGATAAAGATTTTGATTATGTGCTACTTATATTATTGGTGTGGGACGCCACCTGCACAGACATCCTGGCCCCTTCTCACCTCACTGGAACCATTGGAGAAGCTGGTGCGGCGGCTAAAGCGGCCGAAAAGCTGAAGCACTACAAATACCGGGGTCTCGGCTCCGAATACATTTTTATGCCATTCGGAGTCGAAACCCTAGGCCCGTGGGGTCCCAGCGCCCATATCATGTTCAAAGACATTTCTAAAAGGCTCGTCGACTCCACTGGTGACCGCAGAGCTGGCAGCTTTCTCGCGCAACGAATCAGTATCGCGATACAGCGGGGGAATGCTGCCAGCATACTCGGCACCATGCCAAAGGGGCCCAATTTTAACGACGTTTTTTAAATTTCTTTTATTATTTTTTCTTTAGTCTTATTGTTTACGTTGTATTTTTCTGTATATATTTAAATTCTTGTATGTTTGTTTATTGAGATTGTGTTATTAAATAGTATTAAAATAATATGCTGATTTAAAAAAAAAAACAATATTTGAATTTTTAGAATTTATTATCGCTTAGGACATAAAGGCGCTTGCTTGCAAATGTTGCGATTAAGCAGGTATAAAAAGATACATGCCTATTTTTTTCTGTTGTCAAATATATAGTTTGAGTATCAAACTAGCCATTAATTAACTAATTGCTTAAGCATCACTTTCTATAGGAGTTAGAACGTTTGGTATTTTTTTAGTACTTAGGAGTAAACTTTCTCCGAATAGAACTAAGAACAAATCAAATTATTTTTCATGAAATAATTTAAAAATAAAATTTTTCCGAATAGGTTTAGTTTGAGCAGGTGACATAAATTGTAACTGTTTTTTTAGACTATTCTATAACATATAGTATAAAAATAAATTAAAACGGAGCCGAAAAGTTGAATGCCTATGCCATTTTAAATCCAAATAAAAAAGTTAAATATACAATTTAAAAATACTCCATCTTTCCTTGTAAGTGCACTAAACATAAAAAATTTACAGCTAAAAATTAGTAGCAGTCGGTAAAGAGCACAATACTGCAGCAGTCAGAATAAATGAGTAATCTCTCAGCTACATTCTCAGTCATAGAGTACATTCAATTCTGAAGCACATCCAATTGACCTGACGTCCTCTGATCTCCTACAAAATGCAAATTTTATTCTACATCACGCTGACGCTGTCCTTAGATTGATAACTCGCTTTGATATAGGAACTGACTAAAATATGAATACTTTTAGTTCTTAAGAAATAAGCTACATTCAAATGTTAGAACTTCGAGAACAGTCGGAAGAATAAGGAATAGGGCGACGCGACGGTTCAATGATATCTTTATTTTCGGCATATTTTCCTGTTAAAGCTTCCTTGGTTTCAGAATGAGGTTTTTATTTGCACAGATAACTCGAATGTTTAAAGAAAAGTAAAGAATACTGCTTTAGCCACAGATAAATATACGTCTCCATAAAAGGATGTCACCTACAGGATATTGGGATATTGAATGGCTTTTCAAACTATCCTATTACGAGCAAGATAGATCAACGTCTCACTCGCACATCGTCACCGCATCCGAATTTGGCGATAGTATGTTAACCTTTAGTGTTAATCGCCCATATATTTTTTTGTATTTATTTATTTATCAAAAAAGTACATAACAGTTTCCATCTTAAAATTACTCGCACAACTACGGTTGCATTTTGTTGGCGAGATCGTGCTCATTTTAAATTAATGTTAGGTACTAATTATGCTAAGGCACTGGTCCCACCGCGAACCAGCAAGCCATGAGCTATCAGCTACTTCAAGTGACAAAAGACAATCCCTCCCGTGCATCGCCCGGCGATGAACTACTATCGCCCGGCTATGACACATATGTCTCTTTCATTTACACGGGATCGACTCCCTCATCCCCCAAAACAGCCGACAGCCCACAGCCCACCAGCTCGCGGTGGGACCAGTGCCTAATGAACCACTTAACTTAAACTTAAACATACAAACCAGACAACCAACGTTACTAAGACTAAAATATTACAATATCCGAACTAATTTACTTTTTAATTGAACTTTGCTGCTTTTTTTTTCTTCTCTTAGCCAATCAGTCTGATTGTATATTTTTGGTATCGTGAACATATTAGACCTTTTGCCGTAATAGTTGTTAGCAGATACATATTTCTTCATCCTTTTATTTTTTTGTCTTATATCTTTTTGTTTTTGTACCCTATAGTCATTATTGAAATAATTTTCTACAGCAATCATATAGTGCACCCTTTGATGTATACACAAGACATTACAAATATATATATATATATATATATATATATATATATATATATAATGTATTATATATAAAATAACAATTATATATTATGTTTTATTTATTGCTATATATAATATATCTCCGATCACCGTTAGCGCGCAAAGGTTCTCTAGTGGCGACCATGTACCGGAAGGCGCAGTTTGGGCAGAGTCCCCACAAGGTGCACCGACGACGTAGTAAAGATCGCGGGAATCCACTGGATGCAAGTGGTGCAAAACCGATCACTGTGTGTGTGTGTGTGGGGGGGATCGTTTTGGGGGAGTCCAGCAGTACACTTTTTTCGCCTGATATAATGAATGCAGCAGAGTTGCTTAAAAACACTGGGTATCTTCTTTTTAAAGTAATTGGCGTACAGGATTAGTGATTAAATATTTAAACGTAAATAGCCCTTTTTTAATTTCATCCATTGGACGAGCGTGCACGTGCGATTCATTGATCACTACATTTTTAAATTACGTAATAATTTAAGATCTATTCTATTTATTAATTAAATTACCAAACTAACAAAATACCTTTAATTTTGTCAACATTATAGTCGATTTGTATTATATAAAAATATTAATTTCATTTAATTAACCTGTAGAAGATTATTCCCAGGTTTTTTTTTACAAATTATGCAATAGTTCTTATTAAAACAAAGTCCTCTTCAAATCACTGCCCCAGTAAGGTCACTCTAAGGGTACTCTATTTTACAAGAAATAAAATTGGCTTTCAGTGCGCTCACTAACAATTCATAGGGCAACCTCGGCTGGCTCTCAGCGTTGACAAATAGACTGTGATTCCGCTGAGGACGAAGGAAAGTACATTAGGATGTACTCTGAGGAACAAAGTACGTAATCAAATACTTGGTTTGCGGTCTTGTCATGTTTTCTGATTTATACATTGATGTACTTACTTGCATTTTGGGAGTTTAAGGACATACCCGGGGGTATGTCCTTAAACTACGTCCAACAATGAGAGGTAGGGCACAGCGATGACCATCACGCTTGAATCTGGGGCAGCCCAACTGGGGAAGTACCTCCTCCTTACAGAAGACCACAGCCATAATAGCACTGCTACCTTTCAGGTATGCAGTGTTGTGTTCCTGATGGTGAGTAAGGTTCCCATAGCTCCAACCCCCCTTAAAGGCCGGCAACGCGCTTGTGACTCCTCTGGTGTTACGGGTGCCCATGGGCGACGGTAATTGCTTACCACCAGGCAATCCGTCTGCTCGTTTGCCGCCAATGTCATAAAAAAAAACTTAAAGTAATTTGAGTATCATGCCCTCTTTAATTAATTTGTATTTGTTCTGAGTTAGGGATCATACCACGCAGTTTAAAGATACTAACAAAAATAAAATTGAGTGTTCAAACAATAAAGTTTTGACATACATATTCTAATGTATCATTTTAATAATAAAACTTCAACTTAAAACTATTACCCTGTCGGTCTACAAGCCGCAGTAGCGAGGTGAAGAAGCAATGTGTTTTTAATCCTCGTTATCCGGAACACGACTAAGTTGAAAATCCCGTAAGCCCATCAGTGGAACATCAGCAACTTTGTTCGGAACTCGGCCCGTGCGCTGCACTCAAACAACGCTTCTACGATTATGAGAGATCGATGGCGTAAATTGCGTGATACTCGATTCTCTGAAGGCTTATACAAAATACTTTAGTTATAAATAGTTTAATAAAGGATCGTGTCAGAAAGCATAATCTTGATTGGCATAACTCATCATTTGGCAGAATGTATTTTTGTTCAAAAACTGTGGGAAATAGCTTTTGTAATGAGCTTCCTGCGGAGGTCATCCCAAAGGACTACAGTATGGGTTTCTTCAAAAAGGGTGTAAAGAGGTTTTTACGGGGTCGGCAACGCGTGAATGATGTCTCGGTATTGTAAACGTCCATAGGCTGCGGTGACCGCCTACCATCAAACAGGCCACATGCTTGTTTGCCACCTTTGTGGTATTAAAAAAAACAGGACATTTGAAGGTATATTGCTTAGTACATCAGGTTAGGTTAGGCTTTTTTTATAAAGACCTGTTATTGTTGGTCAGTGCGAGTATGACCCACCTCAATAAAAAAATCATCGAGGCAGTCTGAGATAATGGAACGCGGGGCTTTTTCACCTCCCGGCGAGGAAGTTGTTATGGAGGATCAGTATCCGGTGTCACCTTTTTTTTTTATTCCAAACTCGGCACTAACGACACATAAATAAAATTAACTACAATATTCATAATGACAATTTGAAATAAAAATGTCTCACACAAAAATTGTTAAGTGTTTTTTCCTGATCCCGTTGTAGACTTATTGAATTTCCGTTGAATTTCACTTCATTGGTTTCGACGATAAATGTGTACAATTATTTACAAGATAAAACATTCGTTCTGTAATGTTCAGCGAGCTTCAAGGTTTACTTAAACATTTTTCGCTATAAAGTCAGCCGTTTTAAAATAAAAAAAATGAAGATCGTAATTTTTATATAATCGTCTATCGAAATTTTACAAATATTGGTAGCAGCTAAGTAGTTCGTACTTATATTTAACACTTACAAAAATCTGGCATATAATCCCGTCACATCTAGGTATGCCATCATTTCCATCTCTCTCTAACTTATCACTATATATCACTATCAAATTGCAGCATAAATGCATGGCAAATGCAAATCCTAATTAAAACCGATACATTTCAATGAAATTTTTGAAATTTCAATTAAAACTGATACCACGCTGGTATTTTGCATCGTTCATGGAGAGATTCTATGAATAGGTACTTTGCCACTGAATGTAATTACTAAGTTCAGAATGGAGCAAGTAGGTTAAATTCACATGAATCTAATTAAGCGTGTTTTGTGTTTCGACACTACATTAATGAATGCGTAAGCTGCAAAATAGTATTAAAGGACGAACAGTCGTAGCTAAGATGTCCAACGATTATAAAAACGCAATCGAAACGAAAAGTGGTGTATTGATCGAACGACAAATTAATATTTTAAGAAAAATGCATGGTGTACTCACGTTTGTGTCAGTGCCAAACGGTCGTTCGCGTCGCCGACACGTCAATTTGGTTTAGTATCTACAATTATGTCGTAAATTAGCTACGGTCTGGTAATGTGTCTGCACACCCATGTTCGCATTATATATTCGAATTTGGATATAACTTCCATGTTTAATCTCTACGCCACTACATACCCTTTATTCATAATCGTATATCAAACCTACTAGTCCTTATCTGTCACTTTGTTTTTGTACGATAAAGACAAATCATTAATTCTAATGTAGGTTTGATATACGTTTTTGAATAAGGATGATAGATGATAGACAGCAACAATAACGGTTAATATTATAATTTATAACAAATCAATGGGTTATATAGAGATGTATGACGTCTTTCCTACGGGCATTAGGCAAGGATTATCCAATCGACATAGGTCCACCTCCTGGACATAATACTCCCCCATAGACTACGAAAGAATTCGATTTCTGAGCATGGGGGTTCAATATTATAATCACCACGCAGGCAGACAGATTGGTAATCGCAGCATGTTCCACCGGTCCAAAGAACGCTGCTGTCCGTCCTCTCTTAGTTTAGGGACAATACCCATAATTGTAAAATTGTATATTTTATTATTTTTCATATCAGCTTTAGCGACTGGAGGAGAGATCCTATGAATATAGAACAAAAATTTCACTTACGTAATTAAGCCGTTAAACACTTCCCATACGAAAGATATTTTGTTTTATTCTGTCAGTATGACCTATATACACAGGCATCGTGGCGTAACTAGTAAACAAAACTGAAAGAACAATTTGCACTAGACAAGAATTATATTCACCCAAAGTTAGTGTGTATATCTTGTGTACTTATTGTTAGTCTGCGCACAAGACAAAGTTTAGACTAGCATCCTTGCTCTAATTCACACAAAACCCGCAATTAGGTTTTGCGATCATGTTGGAGCAGATGTACTGTATGCATACATAAATACATTGTATCATAATATTAAATTTCCATATACACTAGTATTTATATGTAGTGGCTATGCGTGAAATTCACAATACCTACTAAAAGACATTTATTTACAAAAATTACAATCGTATTATGATAACTACAAGTACTTAACTAGATAGTTACAGTGTAAAATCTAAAAAAGGCCCTTGAGGCATTGTAATTCGACATAATTTACTTATATCGTATTGTTATTTGCTAATAAATTAATTTGTTTTTACTACAACCAAGAACAAATCAAATTATTTTTTATTAAATATTTTGATTTGCATTGATTTTGAGGTAGTAACACTACTAAATTATTATAAATTGAAATAACTGACATATACTTATATGATCAGCGATCATTGATTACCGATTTCCAACCCCAGATAAATTAAAGAAACTGAACTCGTTTTATTTTAGATAACACTATTCTTAGTAAAACTATATATTCACCTCTGTGTAAACGGTCAAAAGGAAATACCACACTTGTCCACTTTGTTAAACGAAATCCTAGTTAGGCATTGGAGAACGACATGGGAAAAAATATCGTCATGTGTATGAAAACATAATTACTCAATCAACACGAACTACTCAACAATACAATGCAATGTTTTATAATTTAAATGATTATTATGAAATTGTTACCAAAATTCAATGCTGATTGCTGATTTTATTTAAAGGTAATATGAATTCTTATCCACCTTGACATATGTTTATTTCTTTTAATTTTATTTTAAGTTTCCTCTCTGTGAATAATTCGATTGTTGTATTTGTTGACATTGATATATTGATTTTGTAACTTTGTTATTTATACATAATTATACAGATATTTCTGTGTTGACATATAATCATTTAATGACATGTGATAGAATTTACATATTGTACGCCAAACACTGGCAGATTGTGACGCACTTTCTGTTACATAACAACCTTTATCAATATTACTCACATTTGTACAATAAATGATTTAAATTTGAATGCTTTCAGGTTCTTAACGAAAATTGACGTAATGTTTAATTTAAAGAGCTCAAGATTTTTAGATACGCATTAATACAGCTTCATAAAGCACTTCTAAAAACAGAAGCGCTAGTTTTTATAAATCCTTAACCGCATTTACAAAAATAATCCTATTTCGTCTTATCTCAAGCTGCAAGTAAAGCCTTCATTCTTGAACTCCAACAATAGTTGTTTCCAGCTTATTGTGTTAACTGCAGCTCCATTATCGCCGCAAACGAGTAATCCTGTCTAAAGACAACTGAATGGGGGAAAAACGACGACGTCCATTGCAGTAGTAGCTTATTGGGGAGAGAAGGAGGGATTAATTTTGTGCCATTAGATCTAACACAAGGACAGTCGGTAAAAACCTGGGGACAATTGAGAGTCGAGCAATTGCTCCAGTGATTTCAAACACGAATGGTGTATTAGAAATTTCAGCAGTAGATACTTATTTAAAAGTGTAGCTATATTAGCGCTTAACTTTACTGAGCGATTATTTTCTACGTCAGATTAGACAAATAAATAAATCCAAATATTTTATAGACAATCGTCACCAATCGACTTACTCCTACAATACAACAACTACAACACTATAAGGCTTATGTTGTATGGATAGTCGCCATCACAGATATCGAAGCTTTGTGATTATCATGAACACATCAATAAAATATGCCCTTGCTAGGATGGGATCCCAACCAGGGACCTCATGCTTCGTAGAAAGTGCCACTATCGATAAAGTTAAGAGGCCGTTAATTTGAAACCAATTTTTGAATTCGGATATTCGAAAGTCAAATTTAGCCCCTGGTCGCTGAAGGCAGTATCATAAAAGTCATAAAATACCTGGGATTTTTAAATTACATAAATACATGTACGAGGGTTTTATTTATTTATGTTTCAGGGGCGATAAGCTTTTATTAATAAAATAAAGATTATAACAGTGTCGTACAGTAGGTACTGTTGCCTATTATGATTGTGCTGCATTGTCACAATATTGTCCATATTGAGTCGTCAAGTCGGTCACGAGTCAAAATCCACGACGAGCAATAAAGCCCAGCCTCGCAAATGACTCTATTTTGTGCGCCGTCACGTGACTCCGAGCTACGTGCGAAAGCATACTGTCCATGATGAAAACCGAGTATATAAAAATTAGATTTAATAATATTTTAAACTTAATTTTGATGCAGGTATTTTTATCTTTTTGGAATTTTAGACATTTTGAAAAGGCTGGAATTTCGTTATGTAAGGAATATTTTTCAATGGATTCCTGTGGCCAGTTACTAGTAGTCCCATTAATTTTTTTATTAGTAATAGTATATATTCACAAACTCTCAATTTTTAATCAATAGATTATCGATGCTAACTCTTGTGAAGTCAGTTATATTTAAAACAACGAAAATAGCATATACTTGTATATGCCATGGCTCATCATGTGACCGGATGGTATAGAGGTATTGGCATCAGCAGAGAATGATGACACCGGTTCAAAGCCAGCCTCGGACACTGGAGGTAGGTAATTATTATGTATCTGTTTCTTCACCCTTGCACTTGCAGTAATGTATAATGTTTAAATAGTCAAGAAAAAAAAAAAAAGGCAGCGTTGTAGTAGGTCGATTACTTGTTTCTTACATTTAATAAAAAGTCATGTGCTAAGTTCTTAGAATTATAACTGACACTCTTTTTTATGTGTGTCTAGGTAGCTCACCTGCGCCCTGGGACGCCCTTTAAAAGATATACTGTCTACCCTGTCAATATTTACGGATTCAATGCATCTTTTAGTAAAAAGGCATTGCGTTTTATGGAGTAACTGAGAGGAAGTTTACTTTATTGATTTAAACATGCAATAAAGATTTTAAATTTGTTAATGTTCTTTAAACGGTTATGTGCTTTGTGTGTGTTTCTTAAGAATTTAAATCGTCAAAATTCGTAAAACAAGGCACAAGGGATCAACAACCTTAATATTAATACTGGAGTGTGGTCGTTGTAGTCGTAAGTCTACATTTGTGTCGTTTTGATGTTTGAAGGGATTCGACGTTTGGTATTTATTTGTAAAATTATACGCAGGTTAAACATCATAAAACTCATATAATCAAGGTATAATTAGCATACATGGTGTTTAAATAACACGTATTTAGTTACAAACAGATGAACTTACGTATACTTACATATATCGCTAGGCGAAATGTTTCGGGTAGGCTCGTAGTGCGATATTATAGTACACGAGAGTTCATCCGTTTGTAACTACTACTACTACTACTACTACTTGTTACTATCTGTGCATCTCGTTCATACTAAAATAGTACAAGCGAGATGCACAGATAGTAAACTCGATACTCGTTATCGAAAACCTCAATGTCCCAACTCATGGTAAGGATACTGAGTAAGTAATACTCGTAACGTGACCAAATTAACACGTGTTGTAATATTAAGATCTCACTGAAGAAAACAGTTCAACGAACAGTCATTTGAAATTTTTCACCTGATGGAGATAAAGGCACTCTATTCCGTTTAATACGATGTTGTACAGAGTTCCTAAACAATGTGTGTGTAACGCGTTGGACTTAAATACATTCATACCGTGGCGCAGCGATCTGGAATGGATCTTCGCCTCTGACACTAAGGGACGGAGCTTCTCTGTTTCACGCCGTTTCTGTCCAATCGAAAGTAAAAAAGATCGTCAGATCTTTCACGACCTCATCGCTCCAGCAATACCTAGGACGCCCAACTGGTCGTCTACCAGGTCCAAATACGCTCTCCAAACCGCTCGATCTTTACCCACGTGGACTACGTCCCTGAGCCATCGGAATCTTGAGGCTTTTGTTTTTCCTACTACTCGGTCTCGACCACGAGATCTGTTGCACAAGTTTCTGCATATTCTTCACGAGCAATCTTCACCGCGAGTGGGTCCCAGTATCTACCGGTATATCCTCTGTACAGTGCGTAATCATCTCTTCGTGTTATTTACATGCATGCCAATACATAACTTTACTTAAACTTTTTTGCTTTCCAATCTAATGTCCAAAATGTCTTTTTTTTTATGATATAGGAGGCAGACGAGCATACGGATTGCCTGATGGTAAGCAACTACCGCCGCCCATGGACACTCGCAACACCAGAGGAGTCACAAGTACGTTGCCGGCCTTTAAGATCCCTATACGCTCTTTTCTTGAAGGTTTGGTTGGTCTATTCCGTTTTCTGTGACAACATATTCTGTGCGACACGATTACAGAGCGCTCTTTCACATGCCGTTTCGTCGGCTTGCCAATTCATGTTAATGTACTTACACCGGCTTCCGCAACTCATTCATATTTCCGTGCTGTTATCAAATTGATATAGACAAACAGAATAATGTTTTGTCGATACATAACGGGATCTCTTTTATATTCATTATTTCGCAGCTATAAATAAAACATACAACAATGGGGGAATCAATATCACGGTATCTTGAGCGGTGAGAGTTATTATAAGAAAGGCTCGCTTACCGAACGTGTATGTATGTAAATTAGTATCAAGAGGAACAAATAATGTGCGCACCAATAGCCATAATCATAAAGCTAGCCTTTTGAATACGACCGCGCTGTTATGGTGTCTAAAATATTCATATTTAAATTGTCTATACAGCTATACATATTATATTATATTATATTCCTGCAAAATCTAATTGTAGACTTTGTGACTTGGCGATACGTGTTAATAACTATTTCAGTAAAAACTCTTTTACCTGTACGTATAAAGTAGCGAAGGCAGATAAAGATTACTTCACCTAAATATGTAGGTAGTCCAATTGTAGGTGCCTATAATATTTCATCACATTTGCTCGTCAATGGCGTTATTACTTGCGAGAGTACAGAGCAGTTATAGCCGATTTAGCTCACACGGGCTGTTAAGTTTAGTTTTAAAAATATACAGAACCTATACTTCACTTGGACTGAGGATGTTTCCAAACAGCCAAGGTGTATTACATATCTTCAAAAGTTTGCTACAACCAACTTTTAATATGTAACAAAAATATGTATTCAATAAATAAAAACATATCTTTATATTAAATTTTACTGCAATTTAATGTTTAGTATTTATTAAAAATAATTGTTTTCTATTTGATTTTGATAATTGATACTATTTGGCAGGATGATCTGTCAACTTCGAAAACAAAACGCAGTTGTTAACATTATCTGTGGAAGACATTGAAAAAAGTTGACATTGTTGACAATATTTTATAGTGGATGCGGTCTGATTTTAGTGTTCAAAGTGTATTTTGATTTTAAGCCTACATATGTAACTAATATTTTACCAACGAATTTATTTTATATCCTCGCAAATGTGATGAAAAACATTGTATGTACCACGGGTGGTAAGTGTATACCAAACTTGGGTCAATAAAAGCCCTCCGACTTCGTCGTCGGGCTTCTAATAGACTCGCGTTTACTATACCTTACTTACCATCCTCGTTGCACAATGTACTATTGTTTACCGCCCACATTTAACTACAAATCTACTAGAAGGTTAACAAGAATATCTTAAGTAGTAATTTACCCGTTGAGAAAAACTGTAGTTTACTTTCATATGTGTACGTACACACTGTATCTGTACCCGTACCATGAGTTATGATTATGTCATTACGGTTTACGATAACGAGTATCCAGATCTGTGCATCTCGTTCGCACTAAAATAGTACAAGCGAGATGCACAGATAGTAAACTCGATACTCGTTATCGAAAACCGTAATGGCACAACTCATGGTACGGGTACTGTGTGCTTAAGTAGGTGTATTGCCGTTAAGTAAATTATATTTCCTAAATATGATTTTCCAAGAAACTTATCGCATTAGTAGTATTTCCCAAACAAATCTTTAGCTTAGTTACATTTCCCACTTTATTTATTTGGTTAAATAATCATTTGGCAAAATTTAATGAATAATTAAAAAGACGATAATTAAATTCGATAAAGTGGTTTCGGGCCAAGTCGATTGGGTTAGGTTAGAACTGCGACCCTACGGTGCGAGATGCGTACCAGCGAAGCGATCATAGTTACTACGGCAGCGGCCGGCGAAGCGCGACAAACGAACTGCTCAGATTTTCCAAAGTATTTTTGATGTTATGGTTTTGGATTTATATGAATCAAGTAATTATTGATTTAAGTCTGACTAAAATAATAACAATCACTTGCTGAAAAAGAGGTTTGCTAACTGTAAAATTAGATAAATAGTTCAGACAATTGCGTTTTAACAAAACAAAAAAATAGGGAAAAAAAATTGCTGTTGTTACTTTGTGGAAAACTTATTGCCAAAAATTAGACCCTGTGAAGTGTCAACAGATGCAGACTTAGATGCTTACCAATTTATAATATCTTTGTATCTGCTTATAATTGTGACTGTATCATGCCGACCGAGTAATAAAAAAGTATGGCCAAATAATTAATTCATTTATTGGTAGTTCAAACTAGGCCATAAATTAATTAAGATTCACTATATGAATCAGGGAAAATTAACTCCTTCAGATCTCTACCCGTACTAAAGAATCAACCAATTCAAATAGTCTATCAATATAATAATAACATTTTTATGTATTTGGCCCCACTAATTACAAATCGAGATTATTCATTAACACTTCAATCAGCATTCATAAGCCCCTGTGTATTCCCAAAAAAATACGAGGAAAACTCATACCGGCGTAACGTCACAGGAGTGGCTAAATCAGAAACGTTGTTCTGTTATCGACGCGATAACAACACGAAATGTGTTGATGACCTAATAATTTCATGTTGTTGGAAGTGTGGGGAAATAAGTGATGGGGCAGTGATGCCGTTGGTTATGATTTCATGAAATTACTTTTTTTTTAATATCATAAGTTATAATTTTGGACCTGGATGGTTTCTGTCGCGATTGGCTGGAGCATGCACTAGACCGCGACGAGTGGCTAAAGCGAGGGGAGGCCTTTGCCCAGCAATGGGACACAACATAGGCTACGTAAAAAAAAAACTATTAAATAGCTCAGTGGGCTACCTTACCAACTGTAACAGATTGGGTGAAATATGTATATGTCGACTAGGGTGTTTCTTAGGTCATAGACAGAAAAAAAATAGATGCTATCATTTTCTAACACTATGACTTTAATAAAAGGGGATGATAATATTGTCTTCGGTTGCCGCGGTAATTACTCATCGGGATGACCACAAACGCTGCTAAAGGGTTCGAAACGTCGGGATGAAGTTTAAATTAGTATACGCGATTTAATCCGTTTTTGTTGTTTTATTTCATGGGATGATAAAAGTATTTTTCTTTAACTACTGGCAAGTTGAGTTTACAGAACTAAGTATAATATGGCATACCATGTAATACTTACAATATGATAAAGTATTGAATAAGTATTTCAGAGGCACTTGATTCTTCTTTGTTTATTGGGACATTTATAAACATCTTAGTAATGGGCATGTGATTCGAAAGATTTTTACTTTTATTACAAACAATTTAAGTCAAGGATGACATTTACTGGATCAGTAATGAGATCCCAAGCGTCTATCTAATGGTCTTTTCATTTTTTTATATTATATATTTCTTCACGTCACGACCTGTCTTGTTGATTAGCTTTATTGAGATTGCTGATTAATAGTCTTGCTAAGATTTGTATTGTGATTATATAGCTTTTTGAATTATTACTTTATAGGACTAATATTAGTGTAAATCAATAGCCCAAAAGTGAATGTTTGTTCCCTATTATTAAAAGTTAGAGTTCCTACTGTAGACGTAACAGTGTTAAAAAAAGTAACGTATAAAGTTTGTTGACGTCTGAAAAATGTAAGAGGTTAAAACTCGTGGGACAGATAACGAAAGGGACCACAATATAACAGGGTGGCAATGACGCTCTCAGGCAGGATAAGCTTACGGTTGAAATTTCGGCAGTAAAATGTACGAGGATCCGTAGATTAAGGCAGGCGAATCTAGAGAAGATGTTTATTAGTCTTATAGTTTAAGAAAAATAATTATACCAGAATTTGGCGCAGCTTATTTTTTTTATGACAAAGGTGGCAAATGATGCTTGCTGGTAAGCAATTACCGTCGCCCATGGGCACCCGTAACACCAGGGGAAGCTCTGGGAACCTTACTCACTATCAGGAAGACAACACTACATACCTGAAAGGTAGCAGTGCTATTATGCCTGTGGTCTTCTTTAAGGAGGAGGTACTGCCCCAGTTGGGCTGCTCCAGATTCAAGCGTGATGATACTTCGCTGTGCCCTACCTCTCATTGTTGGACGTAGTTTAAGGACATACCCGGGTCCATAATTTGAATTTTTAGGGCTCTGTAGTTAACTAGGAACCCTTATAGTTTCACCATTACTCTCTGTCTAGGCCCGGCGTGCTCAGTGCCCGTTAATAATCCTAGAGATTTGTACTTTGGTATGAATATTTTATATAAATCAATCACGCGGACAAAATAGTCATAATTATCAAAAAGTTAAAACCATTTTTTTAAGGTAACTCCCCTAAATGTGACGTGGAGGGTATTTTCTGGGTTCAACCCTAAAGTGTGAGATATCCTTACATAGGTATTTAAAAATTTATTATATTTCATAATTATGTTTTAACAATAAGATTAAATAATGTAGGCGCTTAAAATTATACAAAATGCACACATACGGGTAAATAATATAATCTAGTCGTTTGATGTAGGTTGTTTGTTTACATCGTCTGTGTGGTGAGGTACTAAAACCTATCAAAAGGATTGGCTTACGAGCTCTGGATGACATTATCGTCAAAAGCAGAGAATATTATAATGAAAAAAAAAAAAAACAGTTTTTCTTATACACGAAAATTTGAAGTATTGAATAATATCTTTGTTGCTAAATTACATACATGTGTTTGAGTTTTTCGTTTCAGCAATTTTAGTATGTACGTTTTTTTCTCATTTAATTACCAATAGGTATATATGCGATTACGCTATTTATGCAAGATGAAAATACATTTGTTGTAAACTGCAAAAGTAAAAAAATAAATACATTTTTTTAGAAACATTATGGACAACTAAGGCAGATATGTTATTAACGGTATTCTACTCCAGCTTAGCCGAAGTAATCAGATATTGTGTTTTTGATGTTTGCGTTACTTTATATTGCCCATTACTATATGTGAATGAATGTTTTTCCATATTGACATAAGTGACCATCAGAGATGACTCTTTTCTTAATATGCTTCAATGGGTAGAAATACGGTTTGAGTCCATTAGTTGAAGATTTATTTTAATACACTCCTATCTACTAAAATCAACATTTCTTCATCACTGAAATATAAGATATTTTACCTCACACTGGGCGGTAAGAGAGATTTACCGCCCTAGGGCGCGACGGAAAATCACACTTTACACCCAGATGAAGACTTAAAACTATGTACACACCACGGGCGGTAATAAAGAAGGCTTCAGATCGCATGTTTATGGCCCTCACCACAAATACCCGCTATTTGAGCCATTCTTTGTCTTACCGCCCTGGATACGTAATATACTAATAATCACTTACCATAATGCTGTTGGAATAGAGTGTGTCATACGATTCTGCCTTGGAGCACACATTCCTTAGCTTGTAAGGTTTCTTCAGCGGTGGCGGTGGTGCATGCTTGTGCGAGGGAGACGCCTGCTGTTTCTCCCCCACATGATTCGCGTTCGACTTGTTCTCCTTCTCTTTCATCAGCTTGCTATTGTGTGTTAGGTTGTTCTTCGTAAAGTTGCCGATTTGCTCAAACATACTCGTCAGGTGTTGGGACATCATTTTGATTGGTTACTTTTACTTTTTTATTTTACCTACTTAACCAAATTCGAATATTCGCATGTTCCTTTTATGCTGCTTGGATTTTAAAATTTAATTAACCATTCTGTAACTTTGTCACTTAATTGTGTTGGTGAAGTTAAGATCTGTGTAAACATTACCAAATAACTTAGTTGGTTGGCTGGATCAGGTTGAGAAACCAATTAAAATTAATATCAATTATTTTGTTCATTGATGTGTAAAACGAAATGAAAAACAATTTTGGGCCATTAGAAAACCTAATTACCAAATTCAGCCTAGTGACGAAATGTATTTTATGTTTTAGTAAAACACAAGGGAATTAATAAAACTTTGCACTGACAAACAAAACAGAAGAACAGCTATTTATCCATTAAGTCAGGAGTTTACCTATTATGAATATTCAGGACTTGTTTGAGTTGGTAATAAAGCCGTGTTGAAAGTTTCTAAATAATGCCTTATGAGACATGTTTGGGTATACCCAAAACACTCTGTCTTTGTACCTACATCTTTGTTAGTATTGTAAGTGTCTATGCATAGTGAGGATTTTAAACTTCACCGTGAAAATAATAATACCGTGTTATCTTGATTTGATTGATAAATAGATTAAATCAGTGTATAATCTATCCTAGTGGCGGTGCGTTTAAAAAAAAATCAATATAATCATGTGCCGTGTTTTAAGTACTCATCTGGCTATCCCATGTGGTGGCGATACTTTCTATAGGCCATTCGCCAGCCTCTGTACCCTTACCATGAGTTGTGACATTGACGTTTTCGATAACGAGTATAGAGTTTACTATCTGTGCATCTCGCTTGTACTATTTTAGTGCGAACGAGATGCACAGATAGTAAACTCGATACTTGTTATCGAAAATATCGATGTCATAACTCATGGTAAGGGTACTGGTTCGTTACGTCACGTATACACTTTTAATTATGGTTTCAAGAAATATATCAGATATATTATAATAATAATGTACTTATACCTCTTTTTATCTATATATTTTGTTTACATAAAATAAGCATAGCATGTAAGTTTTAAATGTTTAATTACTTAACATTGAACGGGACTTAACCGTGTATAATTTGTGTAAAAACTGTGAAAATAAAAATAATGATTATTCTGACGCGCCGCCATTGTAGACTCATGTACTGAATGACGTAGTATGCGCTACTTTCGATAAATAATAAGAAGAAGCTCCTACCTAACCTACCTTTACCATTCTAGCAGTGCCCTAAGTACATTCTAAATACAGCGTCAAACATGTTTGAACAGGCCGACGTGTAAAACAATGTCGCGACATCGATACCGTCACTTGTTTCCGCCGGAGTTTGCCCGCGGGACTTGCCTAGTCTGTTTACACAATGTTAACGATTTGCAGATGAACCACTAAAGGCGCTTTTAAAACAGCGCTTATCTGATCTTGTCTATGTGAGTTTTTTCATCTCTTATTTACTTATTTATAGAAATGACAATAGCCATAAATTATGTAATGACTACGGAATATCACATCTTTCAAATCATTATAATCCCAAAGTTAGTTGAAAAAGTTAATGTTGCGAGGCTATTATTTATTCTTTATATAGATTTCGAAACTACAAGCTCCAGCTTAATATCAGGTATACTCGTATTAGTAGTCGTATTCAAAAATACTTTAACATTTAAAGTTAAAAGTAAAATCAAAACTAAGTTGAAAAAAATACTGTTTTATTTTGTTGTTGTTGTTGTTGTTACATGGCGCCAAAATTGTATACATTTTTTTTTGTGTATGTAACTTTTCTGTATATAATATATCATGTTATTGAACATTTGCTAGTTATAAATAAACTCTGAAATCAATCTTCTCCAACAAAAGAGCGACGGTAATAAATCACCACGGTAACGCCGTAATTTTGGTCGATATTGGTTTCAAAAAGTTTAAAAATATTAGGGCAATATTTCTAGAGATGTTTTTTTTTAAACAAAAGCTGAACAATAATGGCCCATCAAGAAGTTGCCACAAAGAGAACAGATCGCGCCAAGCTTGGCGTCTTATCGCGACCAAGTTTCTTGAATTACTTTTATCGGCTTTTACTCTTTGGTTTGATTGAAATCTAAACAATCACATTGTTCTAGTGGTGCTTATGTTTCTTGGACAGCGTTTAAGTATATTTTCGGGTTAATTACCTTTGGTTATTTTAATCAGGTATCAAAATTAACTTTACTGTGCGTGACGTGGTTACTAATGGAGCCAAAATCGAGCTGAAACAATTGCCGGAGAAAATTAGCGCTCTAAATTAACTTACACTTTTGTTTTAACTCAAATTTTCAACTGTTTGGATTGCTTTGTTTGTGATTGTTCCCAAATAAATACAAATTCTTGATTTTAATTAAGTCGTCCGTTCTAAGAATAATAATAATACCGTTACTGGCGAAATACTTAAAAGTATTTGACAATTAAATATCAATTTACGTACTTAATTGCATTTCAAGAAAATTATAATCATTTTGTTCATTCATTGTTGACAAAGTGAAAACATCAACGGACGGAAAATATTGGTGAAATATTTTCATAACCTCAATTACCTGTGACCTATATTTTTTTTGTTTTTTTTTTTTTTTGTGGACTTTTATACATTGTACTCAGCCTTGTGATCTGTTTAAAATACTAAATTACGTTATGTTTACATATTACCTATATTTACGGAACGAACTAAAGTGATCAATGAAATAAAACCATTAAGAATATACTGAATTTCAAAAAATCCGTTTTGAGTTGTTTTAATTCATGAATAATTATCGTGTGGCAACCAATGACAATGGATTTTAATTTAGATCATTATATAAAATTTTATATTAACCTTATAAACTGTTTGATTGGAAAGTTAACTTTATGAGAGTAATAGATATTATTTACTTAGATAGTGCTCGTTAAAAATTATGTCATCATTTATGGTCTTTTTTGAGGCGCCTCCCTACTTTTAAATTAACGTCTACTGATTACTATGTGTTTATGTCGGAAAAATTGATTTTTGTGATCTTTAGTTGGTTTTGGCTATATGAAAAAGTACAGATAATATGCGCTCGGCTCCTCCCCCATCGTGTTCGATCGTGATATTTTTCTGACCCTGATATTTATATTTATAATCGATAACATGATTTCAGGACGAGCCCGTAGGAAGTAAGTTTCCTCTTTGTCTTCAAATCGGTTAAAATATAATAGTTACGACGAAAAACATTCAAAAGTTCGACAGTAATTTGCTATGAAATATTTATGAATATTATGATCCATTTGGATTGTCTTGTTCGACTAAATTCTCTAGTTTTATGCACAAAGAAATACAAAATGCCCTCATGAATACATTGTGATGTTACAAAGACAGCCGAGCATATATTTATGCGAAGGGAATGTTGTGAGCCCCTCAGAGCTCATATTTTGATATAGTTGATAGATTTAGTCACTTTAAGTTGAAGTTTCAATTTTATTGTAAACGTACACTTTTGAAAGTAAATTTAACTTAAATAGCAGTTACTTTACATATTATCTACATCTACACTAATATTATAAAGGCGAAAGTTTGTGAGCGTGTATGTTTGTTACTTCTTCACGTCTAAACGGCAGGAGCGATTTTAATAAAATTTAGCATGGAGTTAGCTGACACCCTGGAATAACACATAGGCTACTTTTTACTGCGGGAAAATATCTCATCCCCATGGGTAAATCAATAAACCGCGGGGGCACAGCTAATGATAAATAAAGTGCACGGTTTTTATACAAAGCTATTAGCTACCCAACATAATAGCATGTATTTTTTACGATAATCACTCTGAAGGATATTATTATACTTAATGCAAAATGCATGAGAAGGAGAAAATGTATTCCTCATTTTAGTTTCACTATAAAACCTGGAGAAGAAACTGCTGTGAACAGTGTTGAGATTTCAAACTTTAGTTTGTAAAGTAGGCCATACTGGCACTCGTATGTCCGACTGAACTAGAACTTGAAAATGTATGATATTACTACAAGATTGTGATGTAATATGTCGTGTGTAATGTGTCAAATTTTAGTTAAATGAAATCCAGCCACGAATATGGAAGTCACAGCACTTTGGCAAAAAACTTCTAGTTTTAATGCAGTCCCATTAAATTTTTAATTATAACTATGTATGAAAATTACGAGAGTTTAAATTTACTGATTTAATGTTGATAAGTAAATTTTTTTTCGTAAACTTATGATTACCCTTTAATTATTCACTAAAAATTTAACTATTTATCAGATATTGCAGTTTAGGAAGTTAGTAGCCTTATTTCGGGAGCCGTATCCAAGATACCAATCGATTGTAGAAGCGCAATGGTAATGAAAAATAATGTACCTATCGGAATGACAGTGACAAATCATATGACCTATTACATAAATAAATAATTTATTCGGGACAGTCGTACAATAATTGACCCACTTCTACAGTAAGCTCAATAAGGCTTGCGTTCATATTGCCTACAACACAGTCCTTATTGGGTACCCCAGTACTAGACGATTTAATAGATATGCACATTTATTTTCGTTTGGCCTAAACCCTGAGCAGAGTGAACGGGGTACACTTACAAACAATTTTCGAACATATTATGTTCGACCTAGTTATTAATTCTGTACTTAACTGACAATAGCTTTATTCGATACAGCAGCTTAAATATTACTAAGCTATAAGTCGCGCGTAGACTGTGCTCCGTTTAAAATAAAAGAGGCAGCCACGTGGGCGAGTGAAGCTCATCCTCACGTGAAATGTCGAACGAGCATCGCTGTTAATAACAGTACCCTTACCATGAGTTGTGACATTGAGGTTTTCGATAACGAGTGTCGAGTTTACTACCTGTGCATCTCGCTTGTAATATTTTAGTGCTAACGAGACACAGATAGTAAACTCGATACTCGTTATCGAAAACCTCGAAGTCACAACTCATGGTAAGGGTACAGGGATATTTTCACCTAGTTTCTTGATGGCTTAGTACCGCAAATATTATGTGACAATTATAATCAAAATGTGGATTTTGCCAGGTCTGGCTTAGTGGATTATGACCTTGCCTATGAAGACTACGGTCCTAGATTCAAGTCTCAGTAACGGCTATTATTTGTGTGATGATTTGATAAGCACACGATACATATTTGTTCATGAGTTGGGTGTTTTGTATGTATTTAAGTATTTGTATATAATATACTAATTATATGCCTGACCCTCAACACAAGCCTTCTTTTATTTACCGCCGGGCTCAATAAGTTTTTGTAAGGATGTCTTGTAATGTTTAATAGGTAAATACATATTTATACTTAATTGCATAGATAACATACATAGCCATAGCAAAATAATTATATTATAATATTATTTTTAACTTTTGATGACAAATTATTGTAATTTTGAAATTAGAGTAGAGGTGATTCAGATAAGAAAGCATATCAAACGTTATGTTAACTTCGTTTTTAGCAGTCATGTTTGGATTTGTAAGTAAATAATTTTTATGTTTTCTTTGGCAGAATTTTTTTGTAATTGTTGGATATGTTTTCTTATAGAATAACGCATTTTTATGTAATATGTTTAAGATATCTTTTGTAATACTGTTTTGAAAAAATAAATCCCGCCGAGTTTCTTACCGGTTATAAAAGTCAAAATGCTTCCCGGGTCAGAGGTGTAGGGTTCGAACCGGTGTAGTTTTTATTTTTTTCTTCTTTTACATACTCGACGTGTAAAAGTGCCCTTATGGCCTACAAACTGAATAAACGTTTGAGTTTGCCCAGGTACAAATGTATTCATGATAATCACACAAATCATAAATACCCTTGTCAGTATTCGAACCCGGAGACCTCCCGCTTCTAACGAAGGATAACTACCGACTAGAAAGCCGTCAAATATGTATATAATATGCTTTGATGTATGTACTAAGAACAAATTACTAATATTAGGAACAATTAATTTATATAATGTTTTAATTTGATATCGTTTTTAAGTAGGACCATAATGGGCGCCGGCCGCACAGAATGCGCTGCTTCTAACTCGGACACAGGTGGTCTTGGTCATATTTCTAAACTATATGTCATCTATTTCAATTTATATGTGTTTGAAATTGTAATTATTTTACTACATATTCTAAACAAACTCACTGTACCGTAACTCCATTGTCCGTAGTTATGTGTAACACGAAGTGTTCTTGTATAACAAGGAGTTATTTATACCTTAATAATACGAGTAGTGTGTTAATGTTAATATGATGTACCTACATAATAAGTAGCGAATGTTTATTCAATGAGAAGCGAAAAATAGGAAAAAATGTTCTTGTAATATGAAATGTTTCATAAAACAAGAAACTTTATGATAATAAAAGATTGTATCTATACCTACTCTTGCTTGGTCCCGCTTGTTAACAAAAAATATAAAATATTTGATAGGTCTGAACATTCAGTCAATCTTACGCCCACAACTATATTCGTTCTTCTTTCTAACTGTGAAAACCGATTTCACCCTCTTAGAAATTGATTGCCAAAAAATCCTCTCCTAGTGGAGCTTTGCGTCATTTTAAAATGACACTCCTTGTGAAAATACACGTTGAAAAATTGTACTTTGAATGTTTTATTTATAAAGATTTTCTGATCCTCTTTTTTAACAGAAATTAATCGAATGTAGAGGCAGGAGGCATTAATTAGGGCAGTCCTTCTAAGTTCCTATAACATTTAGTGTCCTGTCCTACTCAAAGTAATATTCTCTTAAATCACGCTGATAGTTTCAGTAATTATTTACCCATTTATTAGTACTACTCATAGTCCAAAAGTTATTTACACGTATCACCGTAGTTCTAGCAAATAATGAACTATATTTAGGCCCGTTTCGCACATCGGCATCCTTTCCAAAACCCGTGTTGTCATTATTGTCATTATAGTCATTAGGGTTTCGTTGACGTCACCGCAATAATTCCGGTAATTTTCTCATGGAACCGCGTCGATGGGATATTAAGTCAGCACCTAGTGTGTTTGAAAGAAGCTTACTGAGCCGTTTTAGGGTTAATGAGTTTTAGAACCGATGTAGCTTTTATGTCAGATTTAAAGGATACTAATATTAAAGTTGCTTACGTAACATGTTTGTTTAAGTTTCGCTGGCATAGGATTTTCATAGAGCGAAACCTATTCTGAGTTTAATATGCAAATTACTACAAATTTAAGTGTAAAACTGATTTAATTTTAAAGGAAATGTTTAAAATAAATTGCCTGTTGCTGTATTCCTTCTCGGATTTACACAAATCTTAAAAATAAATCGTATAATCTATTTTTTTTTTTACTTATAAAAACTAGCTACATTCCCTGGCTTTGCTCGAATGACACATATTACAGATAAATCTTCTCTTTTAAAAAAACTTGTGGGTTGCGTAGTTGATCTATCTCTATCTAAAATAGGTATAGATTTGTGCGGACCGGGATTAATTTGCCAGTCCCTATCGATTAGCTCGTTTGTTTATTTATTTAATACAAATAATATTTAGGGAACTTTAATTTTAAAGTATTCGAATTATGTTATTTTTCTACATTTAAACTATTCATGTCCAACTTGTTTGTAGAAACTAAACTTGACTTAAACAATTTCTTAACTTAATTAAGTTTTTTTAAGTTTATTGTCATACAATGTTATTATTTAGAACTTTTATAATGTACTCGTCACAGTATTATTCGGTAATTATTTATTTAGTTTTGTATGTGAGAAATAATGCCGATGAATTATGGGATCCATGCTGCATTATTTACTTGTAATGTAGTTTATATTAGTATTAATTTAGTTTTTAATATTAAACTTGTATAATCAATATTTTTGTATTAAACTATAGGTATTAGAAAATTTTATTTGCAGTTTAGTTATAACTATGAATTTAATGAATGTACCTGAACATTTAAAAACTTAACCAACTACGTCCAAACTTATATTAAGTGACAAAGTTACAAAAGATACTGCTCCCAAACTTTTCAAAAACTTACTCTAACTTTTTATAATTGAATGACTAAATATAGTTCACGAGTGTGTGCCAGGGTGCATGGCGGGGTGTCCGGCTGTCACCGTGTGCTCGCGTGTACTGCCGTGGTATGCTTCGAGAGTCCATCAGCAGTTGACGGTGAACCATTCTTCAGCGAACCAAACACGCATGCGCGACTAAACTCCGCCCAGCAAAAGTTTTGGATATCTAAATGTAACTTTTGCGAATAGTTTGCTTGATTGAGATGTTCGGTGATCTCTTATTTTCTTTATTAATACTGTTTGTTGGATATTGCTGTCGGGCCAGTGTGTTTATTCATGTTTAAGTTGACTAAGACAAAAAAAACTAGATTACTTATGTTTGTTGAGTTTGTTGCCGGTAATAATTTTCTCAGGTCAGAGGTATGTGATTAAAACTGGTGGTAAATTTTATAGATGCTCAAACGTGCATTGTAATGCGCCTAAATTGAAAAATTAATATCATATACATAAAAAATAATTTTGACTCATAGAAATACTTAGAGTGTTGGCGTTACACTGGCAGGTACAGTTGCTGCTAGATATATCAGAAGGGCCAAGGTGGACACAAATATCTGATCAACGCCTCTGTCAAGGCGATAAAGTTATTTTATGTACAGATTTTTTTTAATATCGTTCGCTACACCTATATATTTGATGTTGACTGTACCGATATAACATGGATGTTTGATTAACATTAATTTTGCGATAACACAACCATATGATATAAATAGAGCATTTGTGAGCGATTTGAAAACGAGGCGAGTGCGTGGCAAGAAAAGCTTGCAATACCCCTATTTTTGCAACGGTGAATACCAAAATTCCGGAATTTCATAAAATAATACGTTTTGCCTTTGTAGTGCGTTTGCCGCGAGCTCGCACCGATCTAAACGCGAGCGCCTAACAATTTTGTAATCACGTAAACTTACTTTACTGACGTATGCAAAATAACATCTAGCCATCGCGCCGTTAAAGGGTTGAAACGTACAATTGATATAGAGGTTCGCCTTTTGTACAAAAAATAAAGATTACTTCAATAAATAAATAAGTAAAGTATAGTAATCGTAATCCGTTATATAACTGATTGTCCGTAACGCTCGGCGTTGCGCGCTAGTATGTTGTTTTTTTTAAATAATAACAATATATTCTCCACCAGGAATTCCTTTTACTGAGACCTAAGCTACAGGAGATTCAAAAATTTCATAGTTCATAAAAGTGTCTTGGGAATTGGGAGGGTTATTAGACAAGAGAGGAGAACAAACTTTGCTGTCAAGTCAAGGATATAGGTGAACCTTTTCATTTATCATTTATAATATATAAACAATTATACTTAAAATATCTATATAATTATTTTGCACTCTTGTGGATAAAATTTAGTTTTGCTAAATAATAAATAGTATGGTGGATTCAACCCACCCGATGACCACGAACGCTGTTAAAGGGTTCGAAACGTTGGAATGAAGTTTAAATTAGTACACTCGGTATAATCAATTTTTAGTTATTTTATTTCATGAGTAATTATCGCGGCAACCGAAGATAATATTTTATGAATAAATAGAAGTTTCCGAGCTAGTGAAGAGTCTTTCATATGACTATACATAATTATACCTACCTTGTTTCACAATATTACTTGTTTTACGTATAATTGTAGCGAAAATTAATATTATGTGGAAACAAAACTACCTCTTACCCAAAACCTCACCAACACTAAACACTGGCAGCAGCACTTTTTTGTGAAGTTAAATCGATTTCAGTACGAATACCTTTTCACCAATTAAAATACCCCAGCGTGCATTTGACCTCTCGTTTTACCCGAAAACCTGGACGTTTCACCAAAAAATACGAATTCGTTAAAAAGTTTTTTTTGTTATTTGTTTATCGGACCTACAGGTTGAATTAAGGGCATTAAATCATAACAGGAAACAGAAAACATACCTGTATTAGTCTAAAAAGTAATACGAAATGTAATAAACACACAGACACAGTCGAGTTGACAATAGATCTAAGGCTCTAGTGTAATGTACTTTTGACGCAAAAAAACGTTTACGAACGCGTAAGTGATAATGTTATTTATATGGAAAACGCAAACGCGTTCGTGACGTAAAGTTAAGTTAAAAACTTACACTCAGGGCTCTGGACTTGTAGTGACCCTGCTTATGAAGCAGACAGTTCTGAGTTCAAATCTGTGTGACGGAATTTGTGTGATGATAGAGGTATTTGTTCCTGAGTCTATGTGTTTAAATATTCGTATGTCTTTGGTTGAGTACCCATAACAAGCATACTTGATCTTAACATGGGGCTCGGCCGATTTGTGTAAGGATTTCCTGTGATATTTATTTATTATTGTTTATTATGAACAAAACTTACATACATAGCTATTATTGTTTATTATGAACAAAACTTACGTACATAGCTTCCTAACTTAGTCGGTTGTGAAGCAGAAGGTCCCGGGTTGAAATCCTGGCAGCAGCCTTGAACCTGGTTTAGTGTCCAGCGTTTGACCTCAAGTTACACCTGATGAATCCTGGACGTCGACGAGATCGAGGGTCTAGCACGCTGGTTCAGTAACACTCTTGCCTTGAAAACACCCAAATTATAATATCTTTAAAAAATACATTCTGTGCGTAATAGGTATCTGCGAAAGTATTTACGCATTTATATGTGTAGTGTATATCTGTTAGAAGATCGTCATCTTATTCCTATAACGTATTTACTAGCTTTATTGCTCTTACTGTAGTACCAAATAACTTATTTATTTGACAACAGCATGTGTCATTTCCGTAATTATGTCATACCTACAACTAATATGAATAATTACATCAAAAGAAACCGACTTGCTATTAATTTACTATTTACTTAATTGTAAATACTACATGGCAGTGCACGTTTAGGGCTTGAAAAATGTTCATTGATGCGTACCATTCCTAGCGCCATACCCAAAATAATATAACCTTTATATTCGTACTATTATCATATATAATGGCCGTAAAAGCCAATGGGAAATCAGTTTAAATTTAAAACTTATTTCTCAGGAATACGGTTAAAAGTTGAACGAGATTTCCAATAGCCGTTAGGACTGTTACGCGTGGTGGGCCATATTATAGTCGTAAGATTGTAAAGGATGATAGATAAGCGCAAACAGGCGTAATGTCAGCTGTAAACAGTTTACACTTGGACGTAAAGCGCCGACCTCCGAGTTTAGCTGTCAAATGAAAATGTTCGCGATTTTATCTCGTATCGTAAATGTGAGGTGCAAGTCAGTAGCGGCAGTTTTTTACACAAATATAAATTTAATAAGTATTTTGAGCAGTGCCATTTAAAATGCTTATTTTTTAACCTCTAGCCGCCCGGAGACCTATAGGTCTCCCATTGAATGCCATTTTAAATTTTAATTATGACAAACCATAGTTGCATTTGGCTTGGCAAGTTCTGATCGCTTTTTTTTTTTTTATGACAAAGGTGGCAAACGTGCAGACGGATTGCCTGATGGTAAGCAATTACCGTCGCCCATGGGCACCCGCAACACTAGGGGAGTCACAAGCGCGTTGCCGACCTTTAAGGGGGGTTGGAGCTCTGGGAACCTAGAACCTTTTGGGCGGCTAGAGGTAATACATTTTTATAAAATTATCAAACAGTGAGAAGTACTAATATAATACAAAGAAGGACGTGGTCGATTGATTTTACAAATAAACTATTCGCACTTGTTTAATACATATTGTGGCTATTCATTTCAGAATAATAATAACCTTCATATTATACAATTAAAATTATTGTAAGTCATGCTACTAATACTCAGTTACAACGAATGAAATCACATGTACATTTAGTTCGGTTGTAACTGAGTAATAGAGTCTGGCTAACCAATTATTACTCGATTGTTACTCTTAAAGTTGAAAAAATAAACTATACTCATCCCTTTTTTTGGGGTCGTAGTGCAAGCGAAAGAAAGAGACGGTATGATTCAATCGTCTATGCTTTAAGTGAGTAAACCAATTTTTTTCACTGGCCAAACTCTAATCTTTATATTATAACATTTACCTTTACATTTTATGGGTGTCCTTAAAATAACATTCTGGAGGCATCCGGTGACATTAGATGAAGTATTTTGTATGTAGGTAACAAGTGTAACAACCCGGCAGGCTTTACTGCCGTCGTCATCGGTATCATGACACAAAAACATTATAGTTAAGGTAGGTATAAAACTAAAAATTAGTTTTATTTTATTCTTATGCATTTATAAGTAATTTTATATGCAATTTTTTTTTTCATGAAACATACTTATCATTTGAATATTGTAAGTAGTTGTGCCTATTTTTTTTTTATAACCGCTTACCTCTTCTAACTTGCAATGGATATGGGTGTCGGATAAGGTGACAAAAATGCCCTTAGCAGCCTAGGAGGAATAAAGACTGGAGCACGCATCCGCGTACGCCAGTAAGGGATAAAGATACTTTCACTGTTGCGCCCAAAATGTAACAATTCACTATAGATTTGCTTTACAGGACAATCTTTATAACAAAAATATAAGCTTATTCTTTATTAATTGCTGCAACTTAGGTTGAAAACACAAGAAAACTCCAAATGTATATGTTCCAACTTTGACAGTTCCGAAAGGTTCAGTTTAAAGGGGAACAAAAATATGTGAGACTATGACAAGGACGGACGAAAATAGCGCCGTCTCTACCATACCTATGACAAGTTACATAAGACCATCTCTTTCGATCGTGGTATTATTTTTAGTACGCCTATGGTATGTCTATGTTAGCAGCATTGATATTGTATCCAAAATAATTCGGTAATGAATTACAATAAAAATAAAAAACATACAAGAGGCTTATTTAATGTTTGCCAAACTACTTATTTTACCATATTAAAATGGTAAAACATCTGAAGTGTGGTTGCCCGTAAGTTAAGTATGACTTTAAATGTTTCATTGTTCAGAAACATTAAAAACATGAAAGCGTTATTGCAGAGATTACTGCTAATGGCGTTGTTTTAAAACGTACTGACAAATTTTAACCAAACTATGTTTCTGAACCGTTCTAACATATACATCTTTCCTCAGGGTGAGTAGTATACCTAATAACAATACTCGTATATATCGGCAATGCTTTGAAAAAACTTGACATGATCTGTCACTCCAAAAAATACGTAGGTAAGTACCTACTTGCATTATGTAAAAGTCCTAACTGAAGATAAATCAACGCCCAGTCCAAACTTGTTGCATAGTCGTCATCAGATATATTGGAGCTGTGGAGGTGGTCACAAATATCTAGACATGCACTTTATCGACTTGACAATAGGGCCATTGTTCACATATTTGTGACCACCTCTACAGCTCCGATATATCTGATGGTGATTGTACATATAAGGTTAAAGTTTTCACTTTTGGATGTTTATATTTATAAAGTAGACATCGACTTAGAAGGATTTTTTAGAAATTCAACTCGAGGTAAGGTAATGGCACAAATGTTGGACACTTTTAGCTGACATACACCAATGATGGACACTTAGTTCTTATTTCAAAAATCATAAAGTTATAAATTGAATGTTCCAACAAATGCACAACACTTAACTCCTTTGAAATAAGCACTAATGTTCATGATTGGTTCCTTGTCCATTACTGGTGCCTTCACCTTAATTAGGGGTAGAAATCTAAAAGTATGAGGTAAGAAGTACGCGGGGTCACCTAGTAGTCTATACTTAAAACTTATTAATATCGCCATTTATAACAAAATAATAGAATTAGTGTAACCTGTAGATAATATAAAAAATATTAAAATAAAAAGTTTATATCTACTAGCCCAATACTAACAACCACTAACGTTACGTAAATAATAAAAGTTTTTGTGGACGTAAGATGGATTCCTCTACGACGTAATAAAATAGTAGCTAGTTTGCCCTTAGATGATATAATATTTTGGGGAGTTCATTCAACAGGTATAAGTTGTTATGGAGTGTTCCATTGACGTAAAACATTTACAATGGGATGACCCTTATAAAGAAAGTGCTCATAACACTGGTAATAGGTAAGGTACGCTACAAACGAAATACTTAGAGCTCACCTTGAATACGTTGTTAAAAAGGGACTGATTCATAATTATACAGTGTGTATTTTTCATACGGGCGTATAAGTTGCCCACATACAGTATCCAGTAATACGACTTGTATTATGTTAGTAATTTTGTTAAATAGTGTTATAACATAGTTGTAACGATTTTTTTAAGTCTGACCGGGCAGTTATGTACGCAATCCAACTTATTTTGACATGACAAGTAATACTGACATGACATGACGCATCGGTACGTTGATTACTATGGAAGCAATACATTGCGAGCTTCATTTTTATGTATGAAATAAAAATAGCCTATTTTTTATACAAAATGAATGTAAATAGGTTCTTGTGGTCCAATACTTATCGCCACTAAGTACATTATACGCCCGTATGAAAAATACACACTGTTTATTATTATTCATTTTAGAAATTTAATTATATCGCCCCGGACATCTACTAGTGAACATATTATTATACCTCCTCCATAGACTACCAATGGGAGCAATCTGTAGCACAATGCTATGTAGGGTTTATGGTCACAATCGTCACGCATGGCAAGCGGTTGGAGATGCCAGTATGTTCCACTCTACGAGATAATTTTGCCCTTTGGTGGTTTCTACTCGCAGTTTAGGGATAATCCTATAAATATTATCTCTTTTAGAATTACATCTTTTCTGTTTATTCCGGGTACTGTCGCCATCAGATATATCATAGCTTAGGTCACAAATATCTGAACATGCACTTTATCGCCTTGATAATACAGGCATTGTTCAGATATTTGTGACCATCTCCACAGTTCCAATATATCTGATGGTGACAAACACCCGAGTCTTGAAGAAGTTTTTACACGAGTATCGAACCTAATTTTTCATAACAAGTGCCTTAAAAAGTGAAATTTCCGCACGCGAAGCGTTCGCAAAGTTCACTTTTTACGCACTAGTTAGGAAAAATATTGTCGAGGTGACAGACCTTTGTTGCATAAAAGTACACTGCACTTAAACTCGAAATACACCCCTTGTTCGCTATAATTCTCAGTTATGTTCAACTCTCATAGGTATAATGTTTTTTTATAACCCAGCAAATAGCGCTCATAATGCGTCGTGGTCAGACCTTTGAGGCTATCATATAAATGTAACCACATTTATACGGGATTTTACATTTTTAGCGGCAAAACGGCTCCTTACAATGTTTGAATTGGCAGCAAACTGCATGTTTAAAATATACAATGTTATGGAAATGGCCATTGTTAAATTTTAAGCGCTGTCGTGTATGCTGTAATGTTTCTATAATTACTGTTGTTTTAATGGAGGTATGTTGTTAATAATAACTTAAGAAAAGCTGTCGTATTCTCTGATTGCAGATATTAACTTTTAAGGATTATAGAAACGCATAATCCTATATTATTAATGTGACCGTTTGCGAAGAAGTTAGAAAATGGAGTACAGATAGGCATAGATCTGAATTGGGACATAGGATATCTGACATCTCGGTAATACGTTCCCGCGCTAGTTGCATAGTCCTTTAATTCCAACATATAAATTCTTTATATCCTTGCCTATGGGGCAGTCAAATATTTACATACATACATACATTTCAGCCGTATGCAGTCCACTGCTGACATAGGCCTCCCACAAATATGACTTGTATCATCTTGGGGGGTAGTTGCCGTAGTCGCCACGCTTGGCAGGCAGGTTGGCGACCGCAGTAGCTGTAGATTGGTTTATACGGACGCTGCTACCCGTCCGTAGGATGTTTCCCTTTGTCGCCTCTTATGATACCCGCGGGAGGAGATTATTGGAGGTTGCATATGCGTATGCCGGTTTTATAATCCATACGACATATTATGACATAAGTTTGAAATGTTTCATAGAACAATATTTTAGTATTGTTTGTTATTGTGTCACTCAAAATAATTATATCTTTCACCACGATAACTTGTTTTGAACTATCGCCACTGAACCTCTGCTGGAGCCCTAATTTCTCCAATTTCCAATAGAGATGGGGTGGTGATATTCTAGTCAGCCGGCGTCACACGGCAAATAAAATATTTATCCGATCTAAGTAAGATAGAGTAATATTTTCTTATTATATCATTACCATCATTAGTATCATGGAAAACTAATTTTCATCACACTTGCTCGTCAATGGCGTTGTTACTTGCGAGAGTACAGAGCAGTTATAGCCGATTTAGCTCACACGGGCTGTTAAGTTTAGTTTTAAAAATATATAGAACTCATACTTCACTTCGGACTGAGGATGTTTCCAAACAGCCAAGGTGTATTTCATATCTTCAAAAGTTTGCTACAACCAACTTTTAATATGTATAAAACATATCTTTATATTCAATTTGACTGCAATTTAATGTTTAGTATTTATTAAAAATAATTGTTTTATATTTGATTTTGATAATTGATACTATTTGGCAGGATGATCTGTCAAATTCGAAAACAAAACGCAGTTGTTAACATTATCTGTGGAAGACATTGAAAAAAGTTGACATTGTTGACAATCTTTTATAGTGGATGCGGTCTGATAGGTAAAAGTACCTACACTACACTAGTAACTAATATTTTACCAACGAATTTATTTTATTTCCTCGCAAATGTGATGAAAAACATTGTGTGCACCACGGGTGGTAAGTGTATAACAAACTTGAGTCATTAAAAGCCCTCCGACTTCGTCGTCGGGCTTCTAATAGACTCGCGTTTACTATACCTTACTTACCATCCTCGTTGCACAATGTACTATATCACACTTGTATTCAACTTTCGTGAGTCATAATAATAATCAATAAATGAATATAATATAACCGCTGTCACTTGCGCGACATGTATCGGAGAACAAAGTAAAAATAACGTGAGGAAGCCGTTAAAATTGAAATATTTACAAAATAACTAGCTTTTGCCCGTGGCTTCGCACGCGCAAAAGAATACATGTAACTGGTAGCAATAATTATTGTTGTTTTCTTTTCATTTAATAAGGAGTTTAAACATAACGTTTAGTCTCTTAGTTGACATTTGACACCATCTCCGTACAGGCTTTTAACCCCCTTTAGACCCTTTAACACTTTCGCAACCAAGAACGTGGCCCGCCTGTCGGGCACACCGCTTGTAGGCGCGTAGCCGGTTTCCCCGTATGTCTCTCACTATAAATTTTACACAATCTCCATACCAACTTTCAACCCCTTTTTTACCCCCTTAATGGTGGAATTTCCAAAAATCCCTTCTTAGTGTGTGCTTACGGTATATAAACTACCTATTGTGAAAAAATCTGCCATCTAGGTTAAGCAGTTTGGGCTGTGCGTTGATCAATCAGTCAGGACATTCACGTTTATATATATATATAGATATATTTATAGATTGTCACATTTCAAGACATCAGTAAACACATTATTCTACTCCGTTTAAGAGATTAATATTTTGTTTCAAATAAGTATTACACACAGGTACATATTAATAATTCAAGGCGGCATTCAATAATCCGTCTTCATCTGCGTACCTAATATCATTGGGTAAATATTTTATCAAGCGCGAGCTTTTGATTATAAAAGTAGCATTTTCTGTTGCTCCAGACGCTCATCGTGTTTCAAAATCCCTCAAATGCTTACTTTATGTATGTCTAAGGATTGACGGCGGTGTCAAATAAACCGGGAGATTTTCGCGAAGAATCCGAGCGTTGCGATACAATAAAGAAACAGGCAGTAAACACACCCATTATATGTACAAAAATGCAATGACGTGCAATGTTAATGTAGTTGCCCTGTCTAAGGCGCAGGCTTAGCGCACTTATTGGGTACTTGGTACTTAAAGTACGGTTCTTAGCTTAACATTTTACCGACACTTAAGCATTCTAGTAGGAATAATCAATTTTTTGCATAAAATTGACAATTCATGTATATTTGAAAACTATTATTATTTATGCGCGTATTACGGTTATAAATTTAACCGCGGACATACAAAGTTACAGACGGACATGCTAAATTATAAAAGTTTTGACTACGGAACCATGCGACCATGCTGAAGTGCATAAAGGTTTCAATGTCATACATCTATTTAAAAAAGAAATTACTTTATAATGTGTCCCAATATAATTCAAGAGATCTTCCTATAAATCAGCATTTTTATTAAAGAAATATAATATATTTTTTGTATTTTATGACTAAAGAATTTCTCCGTTATAAATCATACGAATTGTAAGAAGAAAAAATTTGTAATGTAAGACACAACAACCCCAGAAAACAATAAAAAAAATGCCCTAGATTATCTAATAATAAAACATAGGTAATAACGGCGAAACTGTGATTAAGCCACCATAATATTATATAAAACAAAAATACTTTTTCTTTTTGTAATTAGGCAAAAGGCATTGTACAAATATCAAAGTTAAACTGAACGTGCATGTTATAATGTTCCGTGATAATAATTTTGTATGTGTTCCAGATTTTTCATACTGTATCGTTAGGTATTGCGACAATTTCAAGCACAAAATCCGTATCAGATATCTACAAGTTAAGACAATATTGGTTCTACCACCGACACGACATGCTCGGCGAGAAAATGTCAAATGTTTGTCGCAACAAGGTTCCATTATAGTCTCGTATCGACACGGAAACTGCAGGTAAAGTATAAAATATTATCGTTTCACTGTTAAAGAAAACAAATCACGTTTGGTCAAAAAGTATTTTTTCCTTGAAATTATTTTGATTAAAACATTTTAGGATCTGTTTGTTGAGTTTAAACTAACTCCTACTTTTAACCATGAAAGTATCGTGAAATTCAACTATATAAATTGTATAGAAGCGGGTAACTCACGTTTTAAAAAGCCGTTAATTGGCTGACTGATGAAGGCTGCGGCCCGCAGCTCTCCACGACGGGAAACTCAACGCCGGCAACAGCTGAGGGAGACGAGAAACTACCCTCATTTTCAGCAATATTGTCAATTGTAGGGTTGCACACAGTAGGAAAGGTCCGTCCACACAAACAGTAACTCCTACTTATTTGTATATAATTCTGAAATTGTTTTCTCTTTTTTGTATTCAATATAAATGACATACACGTACATTTAATAACTTCGAATTACCTATTGACTGCATTGAAAAATGTGTGAAAGTATTTCGCCATCTTTGTCCGTGCAGTTATTTTAATAACCATGAAATGTATGCCTGATCACTTTATGAACCCAAATGATCTTGAAGATAATTTGCAAACCACAAAGACGTTCGATATTGGCTACTCGACCTTTATTCGGCTTTAATCAAACCATTATAATGAAACCCATTGAAGACTTATTAATAATCCCTGAGTTTTCATTTTCGCCGTTTTTGTTATGTCATCGACCTATTTTATTAAAAGCTATTCTATTAATAATTAAATATCTTTGGACTGACAGCTTAAAATAAAACGGGGTTCGATTACCTTTATGGGATTATGTCACTTAACGGGATGATTATGTAAGTTCTGCTTAGAGCCAATTTTGAGATTGTCACTATCGCGCCCGTTGATCGGCGCTATGACAGCATAAAACTATTCATGAATGCACGAAAATCAAGTTTGACCGGGCAGACCGAGTTATCATTCTAGTATCCTGAACAGTCTTCTTCGTTTGATTGTTCGTATGACCGTCTTGTCTGACTTCTTGTCCATAACTCTCTTATTTGCCATGTCAATGTTAGCAGTATTTTTGTAGTTTGTGTGTGGTTTCAAAATATGATGTCAGTCAGTCCGTACAATAAACGTGTGGTCAGTACAGATATTGGAAGGATCGACATATCCGAAAGAAAAAACTAGTATTTTACTCTGTGATGTAATTTCACGTAGAGTAATCACGAACTTGTCAACCGTAGATAGTTAAAAACAACATAGTATGAATGAATTCGTGATGTACAGCTGTCAAATTCCTGATATACGTAAACATGGATTTGATGGACAGTGTATTTCTCTAGGTAACAAATACTATTACTTCTTCTGTGATTATACTTTGCTACAAGAGCTGGATCATCAAAGTTAATAAGATATACATTATGTGTTAGAATTATTGCTAAACAAACGCGCATTATAATTTCCAAACGCTTTGTTGACTTAATGCTAGTATTTGTACAAAAAAAATGAAACTTAATTTTTCCTCAACTTACTTTTTGTGTTTATCCACATAATAAATAGTCTACCGAAAAGAGACCCGGGATACAAGTATATCCTTAAAATACGTCCAAAAGAGAAATATGGGCACCGCGAATGTCTTCTAGCTAAGTCTGATAGGACACATTCGCCGAATGACATGTCTTACAAATTTGGAGCGGAGCCGGTTGGGGAAGTACCTCAAGTACCTCCACCTCACAGAAAACCACAGCTATTTAGCTGTGCCTACTGAGTAGCAGTAGGGGTTTTGTGCTAAATTGTAGTACAAAACATGCCATTGAGCAAGGTCGCAAAATATCTCACACTTAAAGAGTAGGCAACGCACTTGTTGATCCTTGTACAGACGCTCATAGGCTAGAGTGACTGTTAACCATCAGGCAGGCCAAATGCTTTTTTAGCACCGCCGTAGTATTTAAAAAAGATTCAATGTCAAATTATTGAACTCTCGCTGTCTTCCTACTATTTAATGGGATTGAACTTGAAAACTTTCCCTGACCTAATTGAAGATTCTTTTCAAACGTAATCGTTTGACAAGATAATAGACCGTGTTTACAAAGTGATCTTATTAATTAATTGTCACCTAGATAAGGATGAATCGGTAAACCAACAACCTACTTGCTTTGCGTTTAATTGCCTATTGTTCAACTGTCACCGTTAGTAAAAAGTTTATATTGTAAACTAGGTATTAGTTGAAAACTTGCCAGTTTGAATCTGATCCGTTGTATGATATCAATTTTATTATAATTACGTTATCGTATCATATGTTGCTTGCCTTTTAAAATACATATCTAATAAGTATTTAATCTCACTAGTTAAGAAAAATGCCAAAACACAATTGTTTTAAAAGAAAACAATATACAAACAATTATATGAAAATTATAATTAGAACAATTTATAATTTCCAACAACTAGTAACTCATGACGAAATCAATTTTACGAGGTTCCTTGTGATCAGTCACGCGAATCTTTAAGTCATTGTACCTACAAATAACAGTTTAAATACAACGCGGGCCATAGCGTACAGTTATTTCATCTGCTACCTCGGACACGGCCACTATGTCGCTTTCAGTAAGTTGTATTTTTTGTATTTTACTTAGGAGATTATACTTTTTAGTGTGTCACCTTAAAAAAATTGTCGTGGATCATCTTGTAAAAAATTAAAAAAAAACGCAAATAAATAGTGGCCTAAAAATTAATATGGCCATTAAACAGACAACACCTGTTTGAATCTTGTAGTGAGTAGCTGTTGAATCTTGTAGAATGCCATGATTATGAGGAGCGGCGGAAGAATGGAGAGGCCTCAGTCCAGCAGTGGGATACAAACTAGGCTATTAAAAAAATTCGTGCAGTAGATCATCACTTCTATCACTACACTCTGGTTTCTAAATTAAAGAAGGTGTCTTCATAATTTAAATAGACAGAAATAATTTGAAATCATTTATTCAAGGCAATTTACGTGGATTTCTATAAAACAGAAACTTTTTTCACAAAACTGGCATCCAAATAGTCCTGAGTCAGCATAATGTTTGCCAGGGTAGCCAGCGCTGATTCTTCCGCCGGGGCCATTAATGAGTGAGGTCAGGGAGCGTGGAACAAACTAACAATTTCTTCTTTTCGACACGATTTCTTCGACATCATAGAAATTTCCATGTGCGTGCCTTCAGTCCCGGTCCCTGTGGTGAGGACGGTTTGTGGATATGACTTCCTACTACACCGCATAATAACTTAATAGTATCTTGCTAGTGACCTTGACACATTTTGAAGCTCAGAGCGCAGATTTATGACCTGCGTTGCAAGATATCCGGAGTCATGTACTAGGGAAACTTCGATTCCCGTCTAATTTAAGTTGGTATTAACTTCTAGGTCATATTCCTAGTCTTATTTCCCAATGTGTACAGTCAGCAGCAAAAGTTGCTAAGCGTTTGAAGTGTTCAAAATGACCTACACGCGCTCTTATTTTCTTGACAATAGAGACGTGTTGACCTCATTTTGAACACCTCAAATGCTTAGCTACTTCTGCTGCTGACTGTATACAGTTGACTAGCATACTTGGTGGTATATAGTAAATCTTGGTTAAACTTTATGAATTATTGAAATAAAATAAATCTTTTTTTTTTTCAGAATTTATTTCTCCTATTCCTGGTATTTGTTTTGATAACAATCAGCGGTGTAACATCACAGTCGACTGAAGCAACGTCTCAAGTAACGCTGAGTGAAGAACAACAAAGGCTTATAGCTTTCCTTAACGTATTGAATGGGTATTCTAGCGACACTAGTATATTTGGAAAGAAATAAAAATTGATACATTATTTCTAGTTTAAATTATCATTATATTGAATAAAACGAGATATTTTTTTTACCGTTCTTCTGAAATTCTGTAACTTCATATGTTTAACCTCTTTTTGAATATCGATCGGAATTAACACCTCGAAATTTTAATTTTTTATCACTTTAGTATATTTTATTTTCCACAGTGAGGTAATCTCTCTCTCTTTTTGAATTGTGAAATAAAGTATTCATTAATTATTTCTCACTTCGTATTATTGACTTGACGTTTTGATACACGAAATATATATTTTTTTAATGCTCGAATGAGATTCGCGAACAATATTGCAGATAACGTCAATATTATAAAATATGCATATTACCTACCTACTTGTAAAAGGAATATTAAAACAGATTCAATTAATTTCTCATTTTACGTAAGTAGGTTCTTTAAATAACTTACACATTTAGACATATTCCACGTAAGAAATAATAGAAAATACAAACGCCTCCAATGCCTCAGCTGGTATAGAACCAAAGTATAGAAAATAAAAGGATTTAATAAAATTACTTACAGGTCTTTTCCAGATATATTTTTACACGACAGTGCCAGCTGATACTTAGTTACTCGTACTTTATGAGTAGGTTATGTTTGTGCTGTACCTTACTTATACGGTTACGGATTAGATTTATAGGTTGATTCATAATCTGCGGTCTAATACTATTAGTAGATCTCGCAATATCATGGACATCATGGTATAAGTCACCGTATTTTATACATTTTATGTGGAAACTGAACATATGACTAAATGCAGATAATAAGTATGCATAAATACACTTTGTAAGTAGTAAGTATATGATCATCCATACGTATAGATACTGCTAATATTATTTTTTCCTCACTAGCTCGGAAAGGACTGTTTTGTACTTTAAAAACAGATTGCAAAGTTGCATTTTATTCACAAGAGTGCAAAGTAATATCATACAAATTCTTTATTAATAATCGAGTGTTTTTTTTTATATTATCTGATCGTCTGTTCTTTCATTAAAGTTTTTGAATGATGAATGATGGATTCCAATTATTTTGAATATTTTTTTAAAGTTTTAGAGTCAATTTTTTTTCACGCGTCAGTTAGGTCAAAAATTATGTGTTTCACTCGGTAGCAAAATGTGTTCCCCTCTCGTGCTTTGAACCACTCGCTATGCTCATGGTTCAATCTTGGAATCTTTCAATAGCTCGGGTCTTAATATTAGCACGAGAAGTCACTAACTTTGCCCCCTTGTATAACAAATAGCTAATATTAATTTAGAATCATCGTCGTAATCGACTTTGCTCCCCTGTTCCTATACATTCCTGTTCTTTAAATATATTAATATATAGGTATTCGACTTATAAAACGTGAGTTACCCAATTAAAATATTTCAATCTCACTATAGTTTTGTGTTTAAAATCCCTGTTCTTTACTTACTATCTACTTATTTTAACTAAATTTTCAATGTCAATAGGTATATTTATTGTACCTATTGCCTTTATAAAAAGTCTACTTTTTAGATATACCTATGATGCCTGTTTAACCGTCGGGGTATATTTTATGGTGTTCAAAAATTCTGCATCGTGACATATATGTAGCTATGATCTAACTATAAAATATAAAAAGTCGTATTTGGTAAAATTATAATAAATGTTCATATTGATTTACTCTGCAATTAAAGTTTAACGCCAACCAGCCATTCCTTTAGCCAATTTACAGTATACAAACGAACTTTAAAGGTAGACTCCAAAGGCTCTAATATTTACAAGCACTAGGATTCGTGTGGACGGGAAAAATTCAGCATGTGGCGAATTCCGAACACGTGCAAAAATCGTCACGAATCGTACAATCGGCAGATTCACGAAATACTTGTACCTTCCAAGCTACGCTTTTAAAGAGAATAGAAGAATAAGCTTTGACGTTCAGTGTACGGCTTATATGTGTTTGCATTATATTTTATAAAGTTTCAAAATTACGCTTCGAATTTTGTCGTTTTTATTGCGAAGAAAAATATGCATATCACGTGAAGTTAAAATACACGTCTATAAGTCCTCCTTTGATATAATATTCTTGTGCAAAAGCCTAACGTAAAAAAGAGGTGATTTTCTCATATAGGAGTATATATATTTTCACACTTCAAGCTAAAACTTAATAGCTTCCTAGTCTAGTTATTAATTATCGATAATTAATTTCAATTTTTATTCAAGTAGGCCTAGCAACAAGCACTTTCGAATAGTCAAATACAAATATAATCTTAATCGAATAATTAATTCATTAATTAATTAATACAGAGCAATTCATTGGTAAAATTATTACAATATAATATTTATAAATATCAATAATAATGTCACAATAGTATCAACAATAAAATAAAAAATATTTTAAACATTAAACATCTTGTATATGAATACTAGTCTAGAACTGTCTAGAATAAAATCTAAATGTCAAAAGTTAACACATAAGGACAGTCATTATAATTCAATTTTGTTCCCACGGTGTATTATCATTCATGTAGTCATGTGTGCTATAATAAGCTTTAGAAATAAGTTGTTTCTTAACATAATTCTTGAATTTATTAAGTGACAATTCAGTTACTTTCATTGGTAGCTTATTATAAAACCTTACACAATTACCCATAAATGATTTTGTGAAGGGTACTGCGAGTTTATGCTTATTTCTAGTATTTATATTGTGAATATCACAATTCTTTCTAAAATTAACAATATTTTTATGTACATACACAATATTCTCATATATATACTGGCAATGCACTGTCATTATATTAATATCCTTAAACTTATCTCTAAGTGAGGCTCTATACTTCATCTTATATATCCCTCGAATAGCCCTCTTCTGCAGAATAAAAATTGTATCGATTTCTGAAGCACTGCCCCATAGCAAAATACCATAGGACATAATACTATGGAAATAACTGAAATATACTAAACGAGCTGTTTTTACGTCTGTTAACTGACGGATCTTGCTTACGGCAAAAGCTGCAGAACTCAGTCTATTCGAAAGATAATTAATATGGGGACCCCATTGGAGTTTTAAATCTAATGTAATACCAAGAAAAACTGTGCTATCAACTAGTTCCAATTCCTCGCCTTTCACAATGACACTTGCTAGCTTATTCTTTACATTACTGGTTACGAATTTAATGCACTTTGTCTTATTTTCATTTAATAGCAAATTATTAACATTGAACCAATCAACTACTTTCGAAATAGCATTGTTTACATCATTGTAAGCACGTTGCTGTCGTTTGATTTTAAATACAAGCGAGGTGTCATCTGCAAACAATACTATATCATGGTGCGTATCAGTGAGGTATGGCAAGTCATTTATGTAGACAAGGAAGAGGAACGGTCCCAATATTGATCCCTGCGGCACACCCATTGACACCAATGACCCCGGCGAGCGCTGTCCATTCACGTCAACCTTTTGTATTCTACCTTGTAAGTAAGACTTAAGTAAATCCAGTGCCGATCCTTTGACCCCATAGTAGTACAGTTTCCTGATCAATGTTTCATGACAGACATAATCAAAGGCCTTGGAAAGGTCACAAAAAATACCTAAAGCATCCTATGACTCTTCCCAGGCATCAAAAATATGTTTGATCAGCTCAACCCCAGCGTCAGTAGTCGAGCGACCCCGCGTAAATCCAAATTGCTTGTTATGCATTAAATTGTTGGCATTAAAGTGTCTTACTAATTGGCTCAAAACTATTTTTTCAAATATTTTGCTGAAAGTAGGTAGTACTGATATTGGCCTATAATTAGTGGGGTCAGAAGTACTACCCGATTTAAATAAAGGAGTTATTTTACTACATTTCATTAGATCAGGAAACTCACCACAATCGACACTATTATTAAATACAACTACCAAGTCGGGCGCTATTATTTCTATAAGGGATTTGACAGCGTGGACAGAGACTCCCCAGAGGTCACAAGTTTTTTTTACATTAATTGATTTAAACGCCTTTACTACATCTATGGTACTAACATGCTCAAATATAAATTCAGTGTTACATTTTGGGGCGTTATCTTTTAACAGGGTAACGGCTAACAAGGGCGATGAATTTAAATGCTTGGTTGTGGATACTGGTATATCAGTAAAAAACTTTTCAAATTCTGTGGCTACTTCTAAATTGGAATCAATATTTCTGCCATTAATTTTTAACTTAAATTCATTCATTCTGTGTTTTGATCGACCAGTCTCCATATTAATTACATTCCATGTGGCTTTGACAATATCGTTGCTACTTTTTATTTTCTGGCTTAAATAATTACGCTTAGCTATTTGACAATCTATTTTAAATTTCTTCGAGCTTTGTTTGACATAATCTTTAAATTCATCACTCGTATTGAACCGCCTTTCCTCATACAAATTATACAGTGCTTGTCTACGACTATGCAACTCTGCAGTAGCCCACTCACTGAAAACTGGTGCACCGCTAACCATGACCGATTTAGAGGTGAAAATTGCGTTAAAGTGTTTCATAAAAGTGTGGAAAGATGAATTGTACATGTCGTTAGGGCTCATGTCGGGAGACAAAAGGGGTGGAGCCTGAACGAGACTTTGTTTCATTTTTGCCACACGGTCCACGGTTACCGGCACAAAAGTTCTCTTTTTTCTCAAGGTATTTTCCCTCAATGCCTCAAATACAAATAGTTGGCCTAAGTGATCTGATTCTAATTTGCCAATTACACTTTTGGACAAAGGAAAAATATCTGTGAAAATATTATCTATACATGTGGCGCTAGTAGCAGTCACTCTAGTAGGCTCCATAAACACGTGGCTAAGATTAAAAGATTTAAAAAGATTCACTAATCTAATACTTAGTGTTGTATTCTCCAAAATGTTTACATTAAAGTCGCCGCAAATAAGTATTTTTTTACTGGAACTAGAAACTATCTTTAAAAGCATTGATTCCATTACACTTTCAAAAACTTCAAAATTACTTAAAGGCGGTCTATACACACAAACGACAATGAATTGCTCTAATTCTACTGCACTTAGTTCTACGGTCCGTTCAACAGACAAGGCTACCAGGTCTTTACGTTCCTTAAATTTAAATTGTTTATTTAAAATAATGAGTGACCCACCATGTATGGAACTAAGTCTGGTGAACGAACTACCCACCTGGTGATTATTAAATTGGGGCGGTTAGTAGTTAGAACAGCTACGATATTTTTATGAGTTGTATCTTGTTTTTATAGGAAACTTGGAATAGAAGGTATTAGCCAATACGAGATTTACATACTGGGGTAGGTGTCCTAAAATATATTATTTACTATTTTACCACTTTTATTTGACCACGTGTGATTGATTTACATGTTCGTACCAAATTACAGCTTTCTAGGACTAACGGAGACGACAGACAGACGAACAGACAAACACGGCGGAACTATTGCGGTTCCTAATTGACTACGAAACCATAAAATGAGACAAAACAAGCAAATAAGTAAGGCAGTCCAGTAAGTAAAGTCTTAAATAAGGTACTTACGTTCTATTATCATTATAAGACCCTCGATTTTTTTCTTACGAGAACTGTCTAACTATACAAGTAATAAAATTACAAGTGCTAACAAAAAGCTACGCAAGACAAGATCCAACGAACGGGCTAACTAAAATCCGACCGCATCCGCGAATAACAAAGCTATAGATCAAACTAGACTATCTTTGCTGCTTAAACAAAGGCTAACATCGCGCTGTTAGCTGAAACGTTTTATCAGAGGATTCACTCCGTTAATCGCCATTGATTTCGCTAACAGCAAAACAAGGAACAACTTTGCAACATGTTGTTCAGGCTATGAAGTCAAAGAATCTGGAAAGGTCTTGCAATACGATTCTTATAAAAATAAAACCTTATAGGGAAGGTCGTTAATAAATAAACTACTTATTAGAATAATAAAAAAAAAATGTAACAATGTTAAACGTCAATTAAATAATAACCATAATGTTTTTATTTCTTTAATAAAGTATGTTCTTAAAAATATATATATATATTCATTTGTTGCGCTAGTTATAATATCAAGTAACTAGTTAATTTGTTACCTTTTTAGCCTTAATTTAGGAGACTGGAGGGAGGATGTTAATCTTACTGTCACATACTTTGATTTTATTTAATGGATTAAGCCCTTGTATTTTTATTTATTTATGTTTTTGTCTTATCTAGTACAAAAATAAAACACAAGTTTTTAATCCAGTAAAGTTGTCACAAATTGAATGAATGCCTTGATTCACGGAAAGATGCCTTCTCATTTACTATTTACAGATATCGTACTTGCTTTCATTTGTCGATAGTAACAAAAAGACTCAAAGGCGTGTTCTACACAATGCTTTGAGAAACTTTCTGAAAGTTTTAAACTCTCATGGTTGTTTTCAGTCAGAACGCTGAATTGTGTACAACTTTGAATGTTTATTGTAATTCAACTTGACTTTGACTTATTACTACTAATCATGTTTTCCGTGTCTAACTAAATGAATTATTATTTTCGTATTTATTTCTTCAAAGCCTTTATCAAAAAAATAGTAGATTGTTTGACAAGGGGCTAAAGATGGTTATTTTTCAAAAATTGTTCGAGGGGTAATATGGCGTTTAGACCCGAGTTATGCATACTAGTTTTCATTTCGATTGCGAGAAAATAAGATAAAATAACATTTCAACAATTAACAAATACAATTTTATTCACCCGCAATGAATTCTGAGTCAAAAATGTTTAATTTGGCAGTCTTTGTATTTTTTTCACTGCTTTGATACAGATAGGATATAGGTATACGCCGTGAATAAATGCCATAGACGACGTATGATTGGGGCTTCAAAGCGTTTGCCAACGATTTAAACTTTTTTTTAATGCTTGTGAAGTAGGAACTAAAAAGCGGTCGCTAAGAGGTCGATTTTAATATTGTGGTATTGTCTGATTGGTTAATACTTTATACAATGTTTTTTTAATGATTTCCCATTTTTAAACAATATTCGCACCAAAAAAGAATCTAGAGTTGCGATTAACTTCGATATCTGTCGTGATTGGTGGATTTAATACGATGAAGTGTTCTGGTTGGTCAATTTAAAACGTTTTGTATATCATAAATATGTATACATATTTTCCCAAGAGGCTAAATGTATTACTTTAGTCCGCCTTGGCAAGCATAATATGACACACTTTTAGAGCATGAGAAGTGAAAAAAAATATGTTAGCTATGTTTAAAATATGTTGCTTCCTTCCGCCAGCGCTCTACACGACAACATTTCCATCATCACCACTTAGGTGGTTGGCAGTCCTCAACTGTGCGTTTTTCTAGAAACTTCCTGCCACGCACAGCAAAACTCTGGAATAAATTGTCGTGTGCAGTATTTCCGGACCGATATGACACCCAAACCTTCAAGAAAAGAGCGTATAGGAATCTTAAAGGCCGGCAACGTACTTGTGACTCCTCTGGTGTTGCGAGTCTCCATGGGTGGCGTTAGTTGTTTACCATCAGGCAATCCGATTGCTCGTTTGCCTCCTATATCATAAAAAAAATGTTACTTACTTACCTAATGTTAAGTACATCTAATTGTTTAGCTTTAGTGCTCATGACGAACCGAATCACTATAGATACAGATTTAGAGAGGTCCATGCTCAGCGCCTGGCCCTTAGTTCGGACAGACCAACCGGTAATTGAACTGATTAAAAATATTAACCTAATTAAAACAACCATGTTTTTTTTATTTTTTATACTTATATTTATATTTATGTACATTGACGCATATTAAGATATTTATTGGTAGGAGTTTCGAGTGTGGGAATAGGATGTTAAGCCGACGAATTACCAAACTACCTTCATTAGTAACTTTGTTTATTCGGTAAATATCCGGCAACGCAATGTATTCGGCCGAATACGAACATTGAAAAACTTGCCAAATATACTTAAGGATGACTGCACATTAGCGTTTCTGTTCCGCGTTTTATCGGCGTTCCCATTTAAAATTGCATGCCTTTTTTTATGACAAATGTGACAAACGAGCAGACGGATTGCCTAATGGTAAGCAATTACCATCGCCCATGGGCAACAAAGCAAAGAGACTAATCCGAACAATCCTCAAAATTCTCTCCGTTGTAAATGCGAAATTTGTATGAGAATGCCGAGAAAACGCGGGACAGAAACGCTAGTGTGCACATAGCCTAAGTGTGAATTCGACCAAATAGAAATTCATTATGTACAGTCAGCGTCATATAGTTGGTAGCATTCAAAGTACTCAAAAAGTTCGGTACACCATAGAATTAGTATGGTGTACCGAACTATTTGAGTACTTTGAATGCTACGAACTATATGACGCTGACTGTACCTACAGTTTATGCCGGGTCTAGCCTACAATTTAGACGCTTAAACTTAAATAAATCCTTATTCCAGTAAGGTACTCTATACACATTTTTGAAAAGTAATATTTAAGTCAATAAATAACAAAAATCAACATCGTGTATATTTCGTTTTGTTCGCTTGTGCCAACCCTACCAATTTAGGTATTTTTGCGCGTCCTTTAGAACCTTATCAGTCTGATAGTTTTTACTTACTAATGTGGTAAGGCGAGCCTTGCGCGCTGCGTCGCCTTGCTTATGTGTATGGACGGAAGATAGGAAGTCAATTTTGATTGCGAGTTGCTCATGCTCATTAACGTTCCAAGTACATGGAGAAAGGCCTAACTATATTCTGTGGTGGACCATAAAAAACAGAAGATGATGATGATCACAATTCAAAAGCCTTTATTATAGAAAACAACCCGACCCGGGACCCGGACCCGGACCCGGGTATGTCCTTAAACTACGTCCAACAATGAGAGGTAGGGCACAGCGATGACCATCACGCTTGAATCTGGGGCAGCCCAACTGGGGAAGTACCTCCTCCTTACAGAAGACCACAGCCATAATAGCACTGCTACCTTTCAGGTATGCAGTGTTGTGTTCCTGATGGTGAGTAAGGTTCCCAGAGCTCCAACGCCCCTTAAAGGCCGGCAACGCGCTTGTGACTCCTCTGGTGTTACGGGTGCCCATGGGCGACGGTAATTGCTTACCACCAGGCAATCCGTCTGCTCGTTTGCCGCCTATGTCATAAAAAAAAAAAAAAACCACAATAGAATAAACCGCATTGGACATTTTGGTTAATTGTTTGCGTCGATTTATGAACTGCAGAAATGTTTAAAATCATGTAAATGCAAGTGTAAGTGAATACCCAAATTTATTAGAGCCCCAGCTTGCTTGAAATTCTATGAAACTATGGTGCATAACTTATACTAGATACACTAGTTCGCCTGCAACGATGTGCTTCATAAGAGTCTACGTGCAGTCGCCTCATTGCCCTTTGCATTTTCCGCCACATGTCTTATCAACGCATCGGTGGACAGATCGGTTTACGATGCAATCAATTAAGTTTACAGTTTGGGTATGATGTAGAAGATCAGTTCTATCCTCTAGCCGCCCGGAGACCTATAAAAAGGTATCCATTTGAATGTCATTTTCAATTTTAATTATAACAAAGGATAGTTGAATTTGGCCTGGCATGTTTTTGTCTCTGAGCGGCTAGAGGCTATGCATGTAGGTTTTTAGCATGATACATTTTTACTAACCACTTTTCTCAAGATACATAAATAAATAAATATTTCGGGACAATATTACACAAATCGACATAGTACTACGGTAAGCTCAGTAAGGCTTGTGTTGTAGGTACAAGATGAAGATATAAATAATAGATAGATACACATACATACTTAAATATATAGAAAACACCCATGACTCAGGAACAAATAACTGAGCTCATCACAAAATAAATGCCCCTCCACTACACTCCTGACTGGGATTTGAACCCAGGACCATTGGCTTCATAGGCAGGGTCACTATCCACTAGGCCAGACCAGTCGTCAAGATGATTGTGTTGTAAAGCATTTGTAGGTGGTTAAAAATGGTACATTTGTGTAGTGGTTTTTCCTTTTATCCAAGAATCAGGATATCCAGCATAAATATAATCCTATAGTCCCGTCCTGTTTATTTTTATCTCCGTCTGTATCTAACTCAGTTTTTTGTTATTTATCTCAGTCGTTGCACAATGGGAACAGTCCTGTTATTAGCCCGCTCCGCCGGCTACACAACCTAGCTTGATTTACGAAGTGCAAGGAGCGGTTGGCTAGCGCGCCTCATTTCTGTTCTTCATTTTACGCCACATGCATCTCCTGTCGCGTCGATGGCAGTGCAGGCGTTAACAAACGTTTCATAATAAAAATGCCCTTATAGATTTACGCAACTTTTGCGTAGTTACGCAATTTTTTATAAATTTTTGTAGAAATAAATTTAGAACATCTCGAACAGCCGAACTGTTTAAAAAAAACTCTTTCTTTAACAGAAAAGTAAAATATAAGCAGGTTGTTTGGCGGAACCCAAACTAGGCCGAGCCAGTATCTTGGGGCCCTGGAGTGCTACAATGTAAGATATGTTAACATAAACAAATTGTAACTAAAGATATTTTAGAAATTCGATATTGCTGATACAGAAAAAAAATTGTTGAAACGTAGTCACCGACTTTAGTTGTTGAGCCACTTACGGTTCAAGCGATAGTCTTTTGTTTAGTACTAAATACATGAAATGCCCAATGTAAAGTAAACCCTAAATGGCTCAACAATGAAAGTCCCTGACCGTACAAAATATGTGCTGCAATGCAAACTACAATCTACACGAATCTCAACTGTCGGTATTTTCATTCGAATTATTTCGGAATCCATTATGAATGACTCCTTATTGTGTTTTAACTAAGATTAATTAGTAGATAATGTTATGCGTATTCTACAAGCGGTTTGGTTCATTATGATTATGAAATTTATGATTTATAATGAAATTTTTGAGTCCGAAAGACATGCAATGCATGGTTACATGGAAACTCCTCATCATACGTTACGATGTTATTCCTCGGTACAACATTTTAATTTACGATAAGCGTTGGTTACTGGTATATTTTCTTCTATAATAATTTATTTAGAATTGCATATGTCAAATTTTAAATACCATAAGTTATTCGGTGAATATTGTTTTCGGTTGCCGCGATAATTATTCATGAAATAAAACAACTGAAACGGATTATGTCGCGTATATTAATTTAGCAGGCGTAGTCATCGAGTGGACTGACTTTTTTGGGATGGAGGTAAATTAATATTTTTCTCAGACCACCCGATGACCACGAACTCTGCTAAAGGGTCCGAAACGTCGGGATAAAGTTTAAATTAGTATACGCGATATACTCGTAATCCGTTTCAGTTGTTTTATTTCTTGTTAGATTAATTTGCATACTTTCAGTGTATTTTACAAGTGAATTTACTTTCCCCATCTACGTCATAATGTTATGCTTCGTATGTTATGCAATGCGCAGGCAATGTGGGGATTGTAGACGCTTCATTGCCCCATGATTTCCCGTCACATGTGTCACCCAACGCATCGGTAGATAAATTTGTATTTTGAAGCTAAAGTATAAAGTATTTTATGCTTTAGATTTATAGTCATAAGGAATGTAACTGTTTATCAAATGCTATTGACTACAGTCTTTTGGTTTTTAGATACAAAAAAATAGCGCGTTAAATTTTATTCGTTTATCACAGTTTACTCATATACATATAGGCGGATGAGCATGTGGCAATTTACATAAGCATTCGATATTTAAATCGAAAGAAAATAGAAAAAATTGACTCGTGGCGGGACTGGACCCACAACCACTGGATTCTTTCTTTCTTCCGATTTCTTTCTTTTGATTTCAATATCGAAGATATTCGCTAGACATTTCTGCATAATAAAAAATAATTACATAAGCTTTTAATTTTTCGAAATTGTAAAGTTATAATAAAACTGTATTACTGTACATTCGGAGATTACGATCCAATACCTTTTTTGCGTACTGCTAGTTTAAGCTTGGATTGGTATCGCAAAGGAAGGATTGGAAATTTTCAGGTTTCGTTTTGATTTTAATCTAACTTCATACCTACCTCTATTAGGAAGGTAATATTTCATCTCGAGAAATAATTTACATTATTCGATAATTACGCTAAAATGGTAAACGAGGTCTACTCACGCAACTAAATTTGCCTTTGTCTTATAATCACGAAATACATTAATTATTAACGAAAATAGGACCGTAAATCTAGCACATAGTTTGGGCTCTTTATATCCAAATAAGTTGGCAGTGTAGGTACCACGTCTAAATCTTAAGTAGATATTATATACAACGTTTTTAGAAGTTTTGCTAGGAAGTAGTAAGAACTGCACCTTGCTCATTATTTCTCTTTTCGTCCTGGGGCTAGTAGCCCTCTCACTCTATTTCATTGCACAAATATTTATGTTTTTTCGCCGTGTGTTGTATTTTGTCTATAGTTAACAATAATATGAAAAATGAAAATATTTTATTACACTATTTTAAACTGTGTACATACTTGGAGACTTCTTATTAAGTGTTAGGAAGCCACGCTTCTGCATAGCAACAAGTAGTTATTTATCTTCATTACAGAAAAAGATATGACTATGTATAATCTGTTTATGTTAATAATTCATTTTGAACTAATAGTTAATAGAAGTTTTTCATTTGAAATATAGTATCTGTGATCAAGTAACATTATGTTTAGTTGTCTATCTGGTTTCATATAATAACTGTATTAGAACAGCTTATAAGTTACTTTCATATTTTTAGGTACCTCGATTCTCGATTCCGCTTTAATAATGATTAATCGCTATTAAGTCTTGTCACGTGTCGATCAAATTTGTATTTGATTAGGCTGAACTTTTTAGAAGTTTTTTACGAGCAGAAGTTTAATTTGCATATCGTGCAAAATCTTTTTATATAATGGGGCTACATATTTATTTTTCAAGGACGTAAAGCGTTATTCAATTTCCTAATACTTTTCAGATAGAATTGAACCTCTTTAGAGATTCATTATGCTTTAAAGAAGGTAACCCGGGTATGGACCCGGGTATGACCTTAAACTACGTCCAACAGTGAGAGGCTTTTATTTATTTTATTTATCGTAAGGCGGTTACACACTGGTTACTTAATTCAAAAGTGAGGGGTAGGGCACAGCGATGATCATCACGCCTGAATCGGAGCTGCCCAACTGGGGGAGTACCTCCTCCTTACAGAAGACCACAGCCATATTAGCACTGCTACCTTTCAGGTATGTAGTGTTGTGTTCCTGATGGTATGGTTCCCAGAGCTCGAACCCCCCTTAAAAGGCCGGCAGCGCACTTGTGACTCCCCTGGTGTTGCGGGTGGCCATGGGCGAAGGTAATTGCTTACCACAAGGCAATCTCTTTTTCTGCTATTCCTTATTTGCTATTATATTATTTTATTGACAATAAGACTTCTGCGAAAAACACCTGATTAATTTAAGTCTTGTTTCCAAGTGTTGTTGTTAGCTCTGAACAAACCTTAAGTTCTACAATGCGCTTCGAATCCGATCATTGGATTTATTGCTAACTTGTTATCATTACATGCTTTATTTAGAAATTGATAATTTGAAGATTGTACGACTTATGTGAGTATTAAAAACGTTTTTCAAATCTCGACAAAGGTTTATCCTTTTGCGAATTTAAATATTTTTTTGCTAAAAACTGATAATTATGTCTGACGTGCAATTTGATGTATTTTAATGGGGTAGTCACTAGGTCAGATAACGAACACTGTCATTACAATTAAATAATAAAAGGTCAATAGTGTCACTTTTATATCATAATAATATTAATTCAAAAATGTATATGGATCAACAATTTTATATTGCTAACAAAATCGGTATTCACCTAAAATTAAATGCAAATTGGCAAACTGTTGAACCGCTTTGTTTTTTAAAATAAAATGCAGAATATTCAGCGTATATTGCTGCCGTTTCAGAAAAACGCTCGGCCGTCGCCAGTCCATAGCTAAACGCAAATAAAGCCGTTTTCAATTTACACGCATATTGCAGTCGGCTGCAATTGGCTTAAAGCGCGCCTCTGTTCGCGCGGACTGTAACGCAGCGGAAAATTGGCTCAAAGTGGACGGATCTTGGTTTTTTGGAGATAGGCAGGAATAGTATACCTGAATTTTGAGAAGAGTTTACAATAACAATCCGCGTACTATTGTGGCCTAAAAAGAAAAGTAAATCCGCAGAATTTAAGCGAATTTGCTTCAGAGTGTGGTGAGAAACACGAGGCTTCGCTTTGACCAATGTTGGCAGCTCAATGAAAGACATTTGGGTAACATTATTTATAGTAAATGAAATCCGCATGATTTATTTAACTGTCAAAATAATTAATATTATAACAATTTTGAACAATATAATATACTGACTAATATGTGTACTTAATAAAATATTTATTAATAATAATATAAAAACTTCCGCCGGACACCCTGTGTATGTCATCTATTTATTTAAATTTATATAACATATAAATGGGTTTTGCCACTAAAGTCTGCTTAGAATTAGTATATTGAGTTGTTATCCTATGATATAAACATCATTAAGACCCATTGATTATATTGCCAAATATAAAATGAATTCGACTTTAAAAATATTAAACTATAAATGGACTTCAAATTATATCATTACAATTTTAATTGTTAATTCATTAATTTATTTTATCTCAAAGGACGCTCTCAAACCAACAGCTTAAGAGGCAAGAACATACGACGTCGGGCTCAATACGCTGCAAGACAGTGTCATATGCAGAACCCGTGTCCAACACAGATAGCTAGCTTGGAAAACTTAGAGTGGTACGGTGGTTTGGACGGTAGCTGATAGGCAATCAAAATTTACATCAAATTCATTGCATCTGAATTGAAACTCGTCATCCATAGTTTTTGAGTAGTTCCTGGTTAACGCTTCACAGGTTACTTTTAATTGTGACTTCTCTTTATGTTAAAATCTTTTACTAGATTTTTTTCCGATTGTTTGAGTACCGCTACTTACTTAATTTGTTTTCGGAACTCTACTTATAAATCACAATATACCTACTAAAGCTGAACTTAACGCAAGGCTTTCGGTTTGATTAAACAAATTATTCGTATTACCAGATCTTCCTATAAAATATCCTCTCGCTGACATACGTAGTAATAACTGATTACTTTATCGTATGCTTAAATATTGGATGGTAATTTCACATAAAATCGTATAAGTTATATATCGAGCTGTCCTTAATATTACTATTCGCATTTAACAAACAAGTGCAGTTTCAAAACTTGATTGCTTTTTGCGCGCTCGGAAACTAGCAATTTGTTCCCTATTTACGCACAAACTAAGTTGCTGAATCATTCCCATTCACTGCATATATGGCGGCGCCATGTCATGAAAAAGATAATAAGAATATAAGGGCTGGTGCTATTTTTAATACAATTTTCCTTTGAGTTAAACAATTACGCTTTTGAATTTCTTTTAATAGACTCATGCTTTCATCAGTACTTTTGTTTGGTTTCATTTTGAAGAACTATGTATAATAAATACAGAAACTGCAAGCATGAACTCAAATAGAAGCATTGGGTTGATTTTTGGTCATTCATAATTCTGATGCTCACGGCTTAAATTCTTAAGATATTGTAAATACACGTTTCAAAAATCCACCAAACTGTAAACTGGCCAGCCATACTGTACGTCAACAGAGCGACGACACAATCCGTCACGAGGTTCCTAATCCGACCCACCTGCCCAAGCTTCCGATTTATTACCTATTCAAGTTTATGAGTCAGAAACGCGTCGAAAGGAACGCTCCGGGGACTACCACTTTATTGTTTTATGTCACGGGTAACAGTCCAATTTGTCTATTCACTTCTGTCACCCTTTTCATCCGGCTAGGGATGATATATAGCAGAAAAAATGTGATGCTGGTTAGTTTGTTGACGTTTGAAAATACTTTGGAAATTCCTTTATTTAGGATTAGGCATTGGGTTAGATCCTCGTATTTCATTAAAAAAAAACTACTTCAGCCACCTCACTAGCGCAGAAAAAATTGCTTTATTCTTTAAAATTAGATAGCAAAGTTGCTTTTTATTCAAAAGGGTGCAACGTAATTTCATAAAAATTGTTTATCGAGTGTTTTTTGGGCATCAGCAGGTTAGATTTTAATTGATATTAGAATTAATGTTTGAACATTTTGATAATAAAAATTAGAGTGAGATGAAAAGTTGTATTTCACTCGGCTGCAATGGGCACATTGCAGCCGAGTGAAATACATTAACTAATTTTTCTCGAGCGTTAAAACCCTCTTAATGCCCAAGATTCCAATTGTTGACGAACTGAGTTTAATTTTGGAATATAAGGCAAGGCAGGTCTCAATTATAAGGCAACGAGAAGGTAAAAACGAATTTTGCTCCCTTGTAAAACAAATATCTATTAATAACGTTTTAAATATATTAAACATTTGAACGCAGGCTATTTTAATAATCATCATCGAGTTGCTTAAACTAAAAACTAAATGCTTAGATATATTATCTTAATTGAAAAAGTGGCTTCAGAAATGTTGCCAGTTAGTATCTAAATAAATTTAGGTTTAAATTGATTACATACTAAGCTACCACAAATTACTAAAGCCACGTAAAGTAAATCTAGCTCTAATTGTAGGTCGAGGTTGAATCTAATTTGGGACAAATTGGGAGCAGATTAGTAGAACAACTATTAAAAGGAAGTATCCGAAAATAATGTATCTAGGTAGGTGTCACCTTAAAAATAAAGGGATTTTTGAAAGGGAAATAGAAGATCGCTCAGAGTACTATCGAACCAAGTGATTCATGAACCACCTAGATCGAAAACGGTTGAAAGTGTCAAATCAATTTAATGACATTTTCAAACCGTTTGTCGGCTAGGTGGGTCATGAATCACTTTGTTCGATAGTACGTGCCATTTTTTATTCAAAGCTTTACGATCGTGTACTCGTAAATAGTTGAATCCATTAAATCCGCACATAAGAATGCCATTACAAACAAGAAATCCTTTCTTACGCTAAGTCGCATCCGTGGGATGTAAGACGATTCTTAACACAATGTCCTTCTGAAAGATATTTTTCCTGAAAACTCAACCGAAAACATTTTCTTTAGCAAACGTCAAGCTTTACAAGGGTAAAGAATTTTAAGGGCCTTTACATTTCCTACAGTCACAGTCGGAGATAAAAAACGATCCCTCGTGTTTCAAATGCAAAACATTATTTTGCCATTGCGCTGAGAAACCACGAAAACATTTATTTTTAAATTTACTTTATTCTTATTTAGAACAGTGCATTGTGATTACTTGTATGGATTTTTACACCTCGACTAACTCATTCGCTATTGCTTACAGACATGTTATTTTGTTTGAAATAGTAGTTTATGCATCTGTGCATAATGCCTAATTATGTATAGTTGCATACACTACTTTATCTACACATATATCATAAGTACACCCCGTTATCTAATGCTCATTTTGGGGGCAATCTAAAATAGTGATGTTGCTTCACATAATTAGTCGATTCACATTTATCTATAAAAGTTATTTGTCAAGCTAAAATTATTCTTTAGTGAAAGCTATAAAGACACATTCATTCCTCTTTTTAGTCAAATCGGAGGGCGACAATTATAAATATCGAATATCGTCAATTTGGGGTCCTATTTTTGAAATATTCACCGAGTAATCTTCATAGAGATTCTCATTCATTATCTATGGAAATCACTTGGTGACTATTTCAAAAATCGGACCCAAGATCTTTTGACATGTTATAGAGTGAGTAAGTCAACTTAATTTTTATCGACTTAGATTATCGTCACCGCTCTATCACTTGCTCCTAAACTGAGCATAAGATAACGGGGTGTAATCATAAGTGTTTTAAGATGGGTTCAGGAAATGTAGGGAAATGATCTGCATTATTACTTGTCCTACTTGTAAACATTAAAAACTCAACGAACAAAACAAATGACAGCTTGGAATGGCGGCGTTTCGTATCTCAGTCAAATATTTTTTAAACCATAGACGAGCAAATGAACTCCCTATTCTATTGTCGCTCGAGTTCAAATGTCGTTGGATTTATATTAAAAAAAACATAACGAATTGGCGTTTCGAATCAATGACTGTTTTAATATCAAAAGATACTAGAATAGACACCCCACTTGAATTTGACAGCTGTTCTCAATTTAAACTCATAAACTATTGTTTTCAGGAGGTAATGTTAAATTTACATCTCTATTAATTTCTGATGGTTGGTAGTGCTGGTCATTGCCTACGGTTTCTGGGCGCATTTTATAGCACTAATGATATGTACGTAGATAAAGATTAAAACTTCGTCGTATTACAAAGGCAAATATATTTTATCATTTAATTTGAATAATACATTTTCTCTGTAAATATCAAGTTTCGAAATTGTTAGGTACCCTCATGTGTGATGCCAATTGAAACTGACATCATAGAGGTATACTCGTATACATCAGTAGCATACTGAAGATGTCTAACATTTTAAGCTATATGGGAAAAACCGCATGTTCCTGTAAAAAATAAATCCTGTTAAGAACACACGAAGAAATTGCTTCAATACTGTGTTCAGGCGTTCTTAGTGTAATCACTTCCAATCGAGTTCCTTGGAATTAATGTTTGTATTTTTTGTAAGATGAATGATCCGTAACAATAATATTTAGAATTAAGCTTCAAGGAATGCTTTTGTTGTAGATAGGCAAATTTGCCTCCCTGTAGTGGGGTGTTGGCAAAATATAAAAACTATTGTCTCTATAAAATATAAATGATCTCCTTTTCAATTCAAGCCCTCTTAGATAGTTACGAAAAATCTAATAATTCATCCATATCCGCTCCTCAAATACTTATTTATAAAGTTTGTATGATGTAGACAGCTCTCTCATGTATGGAGTCAGAAGAGATAGCTACCTACGTCGTTCTCGGGACACCAAAAGAGATTGGATCAGTAAGATCACTAAAGGGAATTCTGATTAGTCGTATATTAACACGTTGATGGACAGTAAATGACGTCATCTGTCATAGACCATAGGAAACAAAAACATACGCGACGCCTACAGGCGTACTGTCCGCCAAAGTGATAAGGAGTAGTGCCTCCAACTCTTCATGCAAAATAGATGCAATTAAGATGTCGAATTTCGGAGACAAATCATGCGAAAACCAATTCCTACGTAAAGTTAACATATTTTTACATATTCAATAATAATAATCCTTACCACTCTAATGACGTAGCGACGTGAATATAGCATGACGTGTCATGACGTGACGTGACACGTGACAGTTAGGTCTAGCGTAATTTGCGCGCACAAAGGTAAGCCTTCATTAGTGCTTGTGAATTTTGTTTGTTGAACTACATAAATAATATAGCTGTAACATCACATGTAATATTTGTTCATTACAATAAATAAAAAAAAACATTACAACATTGGTAATGTTATAATAGTCCAAAATGTTTTTAGGTATGTACTAGCTGTCCCGGCGAACTTTGTACCGCCTGAAAATGGTCAGTCTATAAAGTCTTTTTGAGTTTTGTTTTTTAAAACATACTATTAAAATTTTCGCCAAAACGATCACATTGAACCCAAAATCGTCCAAATCTGTTCAGCTGTTCTCGAATTATAAAAGCCGGAACTAACACAACTTTCTTTTATTAATATAGATTTATTTCAGGACAACAGCTTTAACATTTAAAATAATAACTTAAATAGAATACAGAGTTAATAAACATTTTAGCGATCTCATTTTTCACTAAATGACAGCACTATAGCGAGATGCTAATTGCCATAATCCACCAATCAGGTTTAATCATAATATTTCTTAATTGGTGAAATTTTAAAGATAGACCTTTCGCCATGGTGTAGCCATCTAGTGAAAAAGGCGATCGAAGAAACCCTCATTACAAGAATGCACATACTATATTATACACATATCATTTATACTAACATACGACCAAGAATTTGTATGTGTAGTATGTAAATACAATGTTTATGTGGCCATTATGGTTTAATAAAACGCTTACATCAAATCTAATAACGATATTCGATTACATATAGTTTTATTAAAGCCGAAGCATGAAATTTCCTCCATATGAGTTTTATTATTTAAATCGGTTCAGAGGTCTGAAGAGATAAAAGGTAGACAGTGTTACGTACTCTCGCATAATATCATAGTATGGATTAATATTTAATATAAACAATCTGTTCTTGAGTAAATTTTATTTTATAGTTTATTACATTAAGTTACTTTTGTTTCCTTTCTGTTGTTGGTGTTGTTGTTATTACCGATAATATAGTTGTAATAATTTCATCATCAAAACAAAGAAAGTAAGTATTTATTCAAAATTATTTGCCCATAGCCCCATGGAAAGCCATTATCATTAACAGCTTCCTAGTTACAACCACAAAAAGATACCTAAGCCCGTAAGCCTAACCACAAAATATTCACCACAACAAAACTATTATAGGTAGGAAAGGTAGTGAATACCATAATACCTAAGTATTATGTAGCAGAGATACGTTGCAATAGATATTCTGTGTGGATTATAATCAGAGATCGGACAAATTTGCGACATTGTTCGCAATAATCTGGACATGACTTTAAAATTAATCATGTAAGTAATCATTTCATTAATTTCTTACTTGACATATAATTTGATTCCTGGTCAATAAATACAAAAGTTTGTTAAAGTGTAGATTTTTTAACAGTATGTTGTCCAAATTTCACTTTTTTTACATCAAAAATATACTAAAGTTCTGAAAAACTCCGCTCGCAATCCAATTATGGTAATGTGGCAAACTTATGTAGTTTAATAGGAATATCCACGGAAGTTTTCTACCTATAAAACTAAAAAATGTCTTCGTCTGAAATAAAAATCATATCAGGATATTTATAATCGTGTCAGTTTAACATTGTAACTTATTTTTCTTCTGACAAAAATGCTAACGACGTTAAATAACATTTTCATAATAAACATAAGAAACTAAAACTTTATTTCAAAAATAAATCATTGAATAACATTTTGATTAATTTTGAGTCATGTCCACATTATTGCGAGCAATGTCGCAAATTTGTCCGATCTCTGATTATAATTGAAAGTACATTTTAGATTTATTGTTTACTTAGTTTAGTAATCATTCCTGACTTGTCCAATTATAAATAAACTTTCATCGTGACTGGGCTAAAATAGGTGTCAATGTCAAGCAAGTTATTAAATATTTGTTAACTTTTTTTCATAAGTTGTACACACGTACAAGTAGGACATACCTTTAGTTATTTGGCACAACATGTATAAAGGATTCGAAAAAATCATGACATTCACAATACACGTACTTCGGATTGGCCGTCCATATAATTATTTAATTTAGGGTCCATTTTCATTACGTCCATAACTGTGAACTTTTATTTTTTCAATATTAAGTACATTAACTTACTATTAAGGTCGATTGCTCATGTGAGAAATGCCAGGAGAATTCTGGACCTGGAAGAAATAAGTTTTTCGGATATTTCAAAACAACCCTAAATTCATTTTTGCGTAACGTTTAGCGGCATTGAGAAGACAAGTACGTGTACAAACAGAAGAATTAATTAAACTATCAAATACAATGTGATCCAAAATCGAAAGTTTATCGAGCGGTAGGGTAGCGTACACTCGTCACCGGGTAGGGTTGTCGGCAAGATACTGATAAGCCGAATATCCACCTTGATTGATGAATTCTGTCTTCGATCGTTGCGTTATCCAACTTTGACAGTTCGATTGGAGATTAGATAGAGTAGTTACAACGTTACTTACTTTTACAGGGTACTTTAAGTCCTATAAATGTGTTATTAGTCGGCATAATTTATGTTTTTGTAGATACATTTAAAGTAATGTTCACGACATTGTAACCAGTATCTTTATTTATTATAATATACTTATTGATTATTATACATAATTATATGTTTCATGTTATTACAACAGTTTTTTTGTAATCCTCAACGTCATACTCGCTTTATACTAAGACTGGTAAATAGTTCTGTCCAGTATCTTAAATCTTGATCAAATTAACAACAGAAACACCAAATTTGAAATAATTAATCAACTTCACGAGAACAGTTCCAAGGCACATAAAACGAACAGTTGTGTTTAGTAGGAGCAGTCAGTCGCAAAATGTGCTAAGCAGGCGAGGTTTTTTTTTACGTAGAGACGTATTGCCTGATGGTAAGCAATTACCGTAGCCCATGGACACCCTCAACACCGGGCGTTGCCGGCCGTTAAGGGGGGTTGGAACTGGGAACCTTACTCACCATCAGGAACACAACACTACATACCTGAAAGGTAGCATGTGCTATTATGGCTGTGGTCTTCTCTAAGGAGGAGGTACTTCCCCAGTTGGGCTGCTCCAGATACAAGTGTTGTACTTCGCTGTGCCCTACCTCTCATTGTTGGGTGTAGCTTAAGGACATACTCGGGATCATAAGAGTGTTCAAAATCAGCTTTACACGACTTTACTGTTAAGAGCATAAGAGCGTGTCAAGACAATTCTGAATACCTGACCCGCTTAGCAACTTTTTTGGACCCGGGTATGTCCTTAAACTGCGTCCAACAATGAGAGGTAGGGCACAGCGTTGACCATCACGCTTGAATCTGGGGCAGCCCAACTGGGGAAGTACCTCCTCCTTACAGTCTTCTGTACCACAGCCATAATAGCACTGCTACCTTTCAGGTATGTAGTGTTGTGTTCCTGATGGTGAGTAAGGTTCCCAGAGCGCCAACCCCCCTTAAAGGCCGGCAACGCGCTTGTGACTCCCCTGGTGTTGCGAGTGCCCATGGGCGACGGTAATTGCTTAACACCAGGCAATCCGTCTGCTCGTTTGCCGCATATGTCATTAAAAAAAAAACTTCTACTAACTGTACCTCCTCTTCTTTGTGTTATATCTCAGTTGGTTTTAAACACGTCTTATTTTAAAATTACCATTTCAAAACCGTTATAGTATGTTAAGAATATAAATCGTCTACTCTATATAAATATTTTATGAGTACGAGTATATTGAACAATAACAAACTGATTTTAGCGTCGTGGCGCCCTTTTTGGACTTATCTGCAGATACTTGTTTAGAAAAATAATTATTGTTAATGAATTTGTTTAATTGGTCAATTGTATCGCTGTTTGTTGAAGGTTAATGTTATCTAGTATTTAAAGTATAGTGACATCTCATCATTCATCATTATCATAACTATTTTAGTGAATGCCAAAAAACTTTTTAGGGTTCCATAGTTAACTAGGAACCCTTATAGTTTCGTCATGTCTGGTCTAGCTGGGGCTATCGTTTTGACCTTAGGCTTAGTGACCTTTAGTTCTATAGAGCCCTGTACCAATAAAGAGGACAATGTGGGAAAAAAAACATTTGAAGGTATCTCCCCTACGTATCAAGTGGGGGATAATTCTTTTCGATGTATAAAACGCTAAACGGTATATTTAACCCTAAAGTGTGAGGTGTCGTTAGATAGGAATTTAAAAAAAGAATTTGGATTTTTCTTAAACATTTCTTCTTTTCTTTTGCCTTAAATAATATTTTGTTTGTTGCGTTGCGGTATCATTATATTCCATTGTATCGAAGTTGATTCGAGTGGAGACCACGGACTAGCAAGCGCAGCGTAGGACGTCCACCCACAAGATGGACAGACGATCACATTAAGGTCGCCGGAAGACGCCGCGCTGGATGCAGGTCACTTCCAACCGGTACATGTGGAGGTCCAAGGGCGAGGCCTATGTTCAGCAATGGGGGTCTTATGGCTGAGACGATGATGATGATTTTGTATCGAAGTCCCATTTTCACGTCCGTCCTTCGTCATTGACATTCGAAAAATTCCCTAAAGGTTGAGTTAAAAAATTCTAATAAATAATGCCATACTGCACTTTATACCTACAAATACTGCCTATGTATGTCTAAGTATATTTTTACAGGCAACATAAACTGAACGAATTAGAATCTGAATATTTCCTCTTTTCATAATAATATCATTAAAACAAAAAGGATTCTAACTTCAAAGTTTAGTAATTTTTCTCGATGAATATTGCATCGTTATTCTAATATATTTGCATATTTAGATACTTACTTTTCCTCGCGGATTCGTCGGCCAGCCATGCAAAGTATGCTTGCGGGATAAAAATAGTCATTTCTCGTAGCTCAAACTCTCTCCATACTAAATTTTATCCCAATATATAGCGGTAAAAGCGTGAAGACATTACAGACAGACAGAGAGAGTTACTTTCGCATATATAATATTACTATGGATTACACCGTGATACAACCGCCATTTGTTAGACTTGTTTTTACGTACACTGTATAATAAAGATTATCCTATATAAAAAACTTGGTAGAGGCATGAACTTAGTACACAAATTTCATTTCAAAGGATTAAATTAATTATATTATTATGACTATTGTATACAGTTCTTTGTTAATAAGAAATATCGAGAGTTAATTATTGTACCATAAATAATAAGTTATTGTAGCCGGGTATTTTATTATTAGTTTAAGTTATTAGCTTAAACTGCTACCAGAAATCACCGGGCGTGGTGAGCCCGACGCCCGGTCCTTAGAGCGGTTAAACATATCGCAATCGCTAACCCGCCTGACAAACGTGGCAATTATGAGATTACACTCTTTTGTTTAGAGTTCGCCTTCTTTAGCGATCTATGTGGGAGGCTTAGGTATGTCCAACAATGGACGTTCGTGGCTGATAAATAGGTAAACAAATAATAAATAAATAAAATAGAATACTAGAAAAGACTAGACTACGAGTATACTGTTTTTGAGAAAACATAGGGCGCGGTTAGAATCTACGCTCAGCATCATTGAGTTTTTCGAAACTTACGAATAGAAAATTAGATAAAACGTGCTTTTGGATCCGTCGCCACATTGGTTGAGTTACCCTCGAGGTAAGTATCAGCAGCATTATTTTGTTATACAGATCTCATCATCATCATCATCAGCCTATCGCAGTCCACTGTTGTAAATAGGCCTCCCCAATTTTACGCCATCGTATTCGATCTTCGACTGTTATACAGATTTTACTAGAAGGAAATGCAATGTGTTTTTATCACTTGTCACAATATCTGTCATGTTCTAACAAGTATGTGAGTGCGAAAGTGACGGATAGCGCGTTAGACAATAAAATCTCAACCATGGTAGACTTTCTGGCAATTTATGCCTTGCAATTCTTCAATGTGATGTCAGCGTATGTTTATAATCAAGGACCGGAATTCTTCATAGCATAAATCAAACTATCAGAGGGATCGACCATGATGTTTTATCGACTTATCGATAAATAACAGTCACATAACGAGACGAATTTAAAGTAATAAAATCAGGCTTTTGGATATCCATACGTGTACAAACAAAAATAAATAACGTGTCCCTGATTAGCTGACCGCCACGATATTTTTATATAAATAAATATTTCGGGACAATCTTCCACAAATCGACCTAGTCCTACGGTAAGCTCAGTCAGGCTTGTGTTGTAGGTAGACGGGGATATAATTATATAATGACTACATTATAAATACTTAAATACATAGATATCACCCATGACTCAGGAACAAATATCTGTGCTCATCACACAAATAAATGCCGTGACTGGGATTTGAACCCAGGACCATCTGCTTCATAGGGTCACTACCCACTAGGCCAGCCCAGTCGTCAAAATATATTAAAAAAAAAATACTATAGCAAAAAAAAAAAACTTAAGTATGTGGAGTCGACGTCAAAGATATGTATACTCTACAAATGAATAAGGTAAAAAAGTATATACACATCTTTGACATCGACTGTCCGATACACATGTAACGACTGGCGTTAACACGGGTTGGTATGGGACAGCAGTAATGATAGCCACAAGGGAACATGACATGACATGACCACATGACATTTAAATATGGAATATATCTACTACACTGGATGGTTGATTTGGTTAGTTAGTCAAACTTGGGTTGTTTGATAGGAATCATAAAACAATGTATGATTGTAGCCATGTTGTGGGATTTAATAAGTCGCTAAATTATTCAAAATTAGTTTAGTAGAAATTCGGTAGCTTAAAGTACAATGACGTTTAGAAATAAAGAAAATATTGTAAAATTAACTGTTCAGCAGTGGCTGCGCGTCTATTTCAGCCGATTAACTAACTTTCCCACAGCTAAACAGTTTTCCTTCGTTTCAGTAAGAAAAGCAAAATCATATCCTGAGAATAAAATTTACGCGCCGGCAGCGGCACTGATGCTGAGGGTTAGATGTCGCTTAATGGGAAATAGGGTGAAGGTATGCTGAAAAAAATTCCGGCCGTGTAGTTCCGTTATAACAGACGCAGGCTGCTATCCCGGAGTCATATGTTCTAAGCTTGACAGAGATGCTTATATTCTTTTTTTATTATTTCTAAATACAATAATAATACCTAATAATAAAAATAAAAATAATTATACTAAAGGCGTAGGGATGTGACGACCCCATCGCCCACTGGTTTTCTCCAGTGCAATCAGTCAACGCAGGGCAGCTTGTGGCGAGCTGTTGGAGAGTAGCGACTCCACGTACCTGAGTGCCCCTGGGGTGCCCTGTCGGACAGGTGGGACAGGTCCCCTGCCTCTGGCTTGCCTTCACCGGCCGTCCAGAGTGGGGTCGCGAGAGCTGCGTTCTCGAGGGTAGATGTGGAAACCTAAGTGGCGAGTTGGCTATATGTTTAAAGTCCAGTGACACCTCTCTACCCTTAGCCCTTTGCACCGGTGTTGCCCTTGACCCATCTAAGATGTCGCTTTTTGTGGGGGTCCATCTCGCATAGGGCGAGTCACCGTCTGCCGGAAATAAAATTGTATACCATTTTATTAGGCAGGCGTCCAGTTTTTTTTTTAAACCAATAGCCCAGTAGCTAGTCCATCTTCCACCCAATAGTCTAGTACATTCTAGGTTCCATTAAAACTCAATAGTCCTTACACCATGGCGGGTGCTGTCTCTGTGCGCGTCCCATGATACGGACAGGGACAACATCCGCTTAGTGTACCCCTTACATTTCATTAAATTGTCGAAAGGGCCTCTGCGCGTTGGCTCGATCTGGCTCCGCGTACGCCTCCCAAATGTCCGGAACACCATTGTTCCGTGTACGGAAGAGACATACCTAATAATAAAAATAAAAATAAATTATACTAATTAAAAATAAAATAAAATGAATAATTACTGCTAAACTAACTATAAAAAGAATACCCCATCTAGCAAGTCCCCCTGCGGCATGGACCCCATAACGCTGGCTGCGTTACCTCTCTGTACCGCTAGGGCGATACGCTGGGAGAGGTAAGAGCCAGCTTTTGGGTCCCCTGTAGTGTTGGATAATAATTATATAAGAATCGGATTACTCAAGTTATATAAATCGAATATTGCTCGACATGTTTCGATCCGTAATGAAGAGCCGGTCTTAGTCAGTCAGCTAACTCGAACGCGTGATTTACCCGTTTCCATACAATGAATATGGTTGAATCTCATTATAGCTTTGTTTTTGAAATTTCAAATTAGGTACTATTATAGCATTTGAAAGCAAGGTTAAAGAACTTGGTTCGTAGTTATAAAGGTACTTGAAATGATTACGTAACAGTTTGGCGTCCTACTTACTGATCAGGAAACTTGCTCTACTAAGTCTATGTCGGTCACAAGTTTGACCAACTTTTGGGTATTCACTGCACCGTGTAGGGCTCGGCCATATCGGGAATACAATAAGTATGCGTAGATACTTAACTGTCGCGACTTGTGCAAATGTACAGTGAATATATACAGTAGACTAGCAAGCGAGTACTTACTATACTTTATGAATGAATAAATGAATCCTAGGTTATAAAATAGGTAGGTTAACTTATTTAGGCAATAGGTCTTCAAATGCGCCAAAGGTGGCATTGTTCCTAAAATAGCCCACCTTGTAAATTTTGTTCAACCATGTTGTTTAGCCGTGTTCGGTTTGTTATTTTAGTCTACCGGATCTGGGCGCCTTTAAATTCATTACAACGATTACAAGCATACAATCTATTGACCCTTTCGTATCATGGAGACACGGATTACACTCACTTCATAAATATTACTGAGACACACAAACACACACGCCCAGATACATACACACGAAAACACACACACACACACACCCACCCACACACACACACACACACACACACACACACACACACACACACACACACACACACACACACACACACACACACACACACACACACACACACACACACACACACACACACACACACACACACACACGAACACGAACACACTCATGCGCTTGACCTTTTACCTTTACTATCCTATTTATTAATTATCTCCAGTTAATTCTATATATGTATAAACGTATTGCACTCCAGGGTCCCAAGATACAGGCTCAGCCTAGTTTGGGATCCGCCAGACAATTCAAATCCATGTAAACTATGTATTTGTAAAAATAAATAATAGGTATTTAATTTTTTTAATTATATTAACAGGGCCATCTCTGGCGCAGGTACCGTGTATATTGGAGCTGGCTGTTGCAGGACCAAATTGGCCTAAGTACTTAGATGTAAGGTTGACTTCGAACGTTAAAGCGTTATCCTGCTACCATGCATTGCCAGTGTGTAGCTGGTTTTAATTTTCCCGCAATATGCGCGGGAGTTACCTCGAAGATCGGCTACGTCAGCCATACGAGTCGAAGTGGTCCCCATAGTCGATCAATATACGATACACGGCACATGGAGGATCAATGTATTAATATTATATGCTAGCTTTCCCTTGTGACTTCGTCGACCAGCCTTGCCTGTCTTAAAAGTATGGTTGCGGGATAAAAATATGCTATGTCCTTTCTCGTAGCTCAAACTCTCTCCATACCAAACTTCATCCCAATTCGATCAGCGGTTTAAGCGTGAAGAGGTAACAGACAGACAAAGGTACTTTCGCATTTATAATATTAGTATGGATATTCTATCTCAAATTCGTTATAGCCGGGATTAATTTAATTGCTTAAAATACACGTTCCTAGATATATTAACACAGTAACATTAAAAGAGGTAATTACAAAATATCTTAAGAAGATTGTAATCATGCTGAATATAGTTCAAAGTTGTTATAATAACGTTTTAAATAATTATAGGTATTAAAAGTGCAATACTGATGTCAATAACAGATGAAGTATTAAAAGGATTTCTTAGGTTAGGTCACATAAATACATTTTCAATTGTAAGTACAGTCAGCAGCAAAAGTTGCTAAGCGTTTGAAGTGTTCAAAATGAGGTCAATACATCTCTATTGTCAAGAGAATAAGAGCGCGCGCAGGTAATTTTGAACACTTCAAACGCTTAGCCACTTTTGCTGCTGACTGTACATAAGGCGCTTCTCTCGCGGGGCGATTCCCAAGCGATGCGTGTCTCATTCGCGTATCCTACGCATCGCTTGTGAGTCGTCTTTATACTTATTCGCTCCATTTTGCTCACGAAGAGATACCTCAACAACGATAACAGTACGTGATCATAAATTACGTCTCAGTTCCGTTGCAATTAAATAGCTTAGTGAGAAAAGAGCCTAAATAATATGTTATGCACAACTGTAGAAAATAAAATAATACAAAATTAAATTAAAAGCAAAAACAAAATATTTGCAAGCAGTTTTGTTGCTGAGATCTCTTTCAGACCTTGGGTAGTGAAAAAATAGTTTTTTTTTTATATAGCATTGAAAAATAAATGGATTTGCTTTATTTATTTTTTCTAAGTATTGGTTATATTTTGGATTAATTATATAACTATGACAAAATCCGATAGTATATATAAGAATATACACATCAAAAATAAGATGTACACAATAAATATCTTGCACATATGTTTCATTTTATCGAAGTAGTACAAAATCGGTTTATTACTCGGCCCATTTTACCATTATAATACAAATTTTGTTTAAATAAAATACAAACTAACATAGATAGAAATTGTTATTCATTGAAAAGTAACATACAAGTATCAGTTTTTAAACTGAAACTGCTAATATAAAGCATTATTTAATTTTGTTTTAAAATCCCGTTATGTCGTGAATGTATCAACCAATTTGATTTATGGGCCACTTCGTACCTTGTCACAGTGAAAATCTATAAAAGCAAAAGATCGTCACTGTGACAAGATTCGAAGTGGCCTAGATATCAAATTGGTTGACTATACATACCTGTAACCCGAGTTGCCACAGTTGACATACGAGTAGGTACGTCTTGTTTTTACGACGATTTATACTAACAAATCGTAAACGTAAACGTAACGTAATCGGATACAGACGCTAGCGAGTATATTTTTGCTGACTCCTGGTACAGTCAGCAGCAAAAGTTGCTAAGCGTTTGAAGTGTTCAAAATGACCTACACGCGCTCTTATTCTCTTGACAATAGATACGTGTTGTCCTAATTTTGATGCCTAGCTACTTCTGCTGCTGACTGTACCATTCATATCAGGAAAACACTAATAATAATACCTAGTTGGTGATAACCCATCCTTTCCATCCAATAGCCTAGTGCCTTACACCATGGCGGGTGCTGTCTCTGTGCGCGTTCCATGACACGGACAGGGGCAACATCTGCTTAGTACACTAAGCCCTTACATAATATCATTACAAATGGCCTCTGCGCGGTCGCTCGATCCGGCTACGCATACGCCTCCCAAATATCCGGAACACCAATGTTCCGTGTAGGGAAAAGACATGCATAGTTGGTGAAATTACTGCCAATCAGGTTAGCTTAAAATTATTAAGAAAAATATATATTACAAGACATCTTTACACAAATTGATTGAGCCCCTCGACAAGCCCAAGGAGGCTTAGTGTTGTCAGCCAACGATATGTACGAAATTACAAATACTTAAAAGCATAGAAAAGACTCGGGAGCAAAACCTCATAACAAAAATAAATGCCCTTAGGATTTCAACCTAGGACCGTCGACGTCATAGGCAGAGTCACTACCCACTAGGCCAGCCCACCGTCGTAAAAAAATATAATATATGATAGCTACTAACTCTTTATTTTCAAAGAATATATAGTTACAGAATATACTTATTAATTCTAATTGTAATAATATTTTTAGCAGAAGATAATCTAGCCAATTATAGCTCGATAATCTCTAGTCTGGTGTATATAAATTTGTACCATTAAAGTGCCGGTAAACATTTCGTAACCGCGATGCGGAAGGTACCTTTTGTGCCTAATTGAAGTATGGCCGAGAATCGCAACCCATATATGTCAGTTGCTGATTCGTTTCTCTTGGGGCTTGAAGTATTGATACTCGAACTTTCTATCTAGAGGAATAAGAAATACACTAATATATTGAGATTTATTAGCGTTAGAGTCAGCTCGATACAACTTGTGCTGTAGATAATAAAACAACACGTATAAATATTTTAATATATATATAACGTCCAAACATTTAAAACTTGAATATATATAGTAAGCGATAAGCGCGCAATAAAATAGCTGTACAGGACAATATTTCATAGTATTTTAGTAAACTAAGCATAGCCATGAAAAGTGATATTTTAGTTGAATTTTCATATTTTTCACCGAGAACTTAATATGTTTACGTCAGACTTGGACCCGGGTGTTGTCTCTAAGCTGCGAGTAGTAGGAACCACCAGAGGATCGACAGAAGCACCCTTTTAGAGCGGTGGAAGGGTCGATCATACTGCGATCGCTAACTCGCCTGCCAAGCGTGGTGATTACGGCCTTATACCCTGCATGCTCAGAAAATGCTTGCTCTATTACTCAGATCCAAGTAGTAATTTATAATCGTTATACTCTGCTTTCAAAGGTTGATTGCGCAAATGCGTTATTTGTACGTGTAGATCATACAGTTATTAGGTCATCTACTGCATATTTATGCACGTTATGATTTACACGTGCTGATATCAGTAAATAGAAGTAGTATTACAAAAACTGGCATAAATAAATGAATAAATAAATAAATATTTCGGGCCAATCTTACATAAATCGACCTAGTCCTACGGGAAGCTCAGTGAAGTTTGTGTATATATTATATATAGTCTTATGATAAGACGTCCTGAAATTTAAGCTTCTTACAGAACTAGTAAAGAATTAAAAATGTTACGTGCAAATGTTTTTTGACAGATTAGGGATGTTACATTCCAACCCATATACAATTGCATCTTTTATAGCGTCTCTGTAGTCAACGCGTAACCTTTTAACTTAAATAATTTTATCTAGATGAACATGTATAACCTTTAGAAAAATACCAGATACATGAATATTCACATCTATAACAGCTGTATTAAAATAGCTGATAAGGCCAAATATAATAAAAACATATTAATTTCAGTTAAACACACGACTTGATATATATAGGTACCTAATTCTGATATTATTTTTCTTATTCATAATTTTTCAATTATAATTTGTTGAGGATCTTTCAATAAATTTTAACGAACGTCTTGTAATCTTTCCTAACACACATGAGACATGATGGAAGCGTTAAGCAATAATCGGCAACACATCAAATTGCAGCCATCGTTAATCAACTTCGAAGACCATTCACTCCCATACCTCTGTAATTAGTGTCTAGCATTCGTCGTAGCATATACAGGATTTGATACAAAATGAAGCAATAATCAAGAACATACGTCTATGCTTGATAAAACGCGTATAAACTCTTATACTGAAATAAATTACTTTCACCTTAAAACTTGGAGTAAAGTTAGTATTGTAGTCTACGTTCATAAATAAGACTGTAAATGGTTGGAACTTTTAAAATATGCAAAGTGTTTTAACACAAAAATACTTTATTTATGTACTTAAAGTAAATTAACCTAAAACTTATAAAATACAATGTAATGGCACTGTGCATTGCAGCGTATACAACGCTTGACAACATCGACGTCAAGTTTACTGCAAAAATACTATTTGGAAGTTACTACACGCTCAACCAACAGTGTTAATTACTTAGGAATATCAAAATTTATACAAAGAAATAGTACACAGTCAACAATTAGTATAGGATACAATTTGGAGGAAAAATATTGGAAAGAAGCATTAAATAATTTATAAGTACAAAAAGGCCAATTCGATAATTTAGTGTGTTCGTGAGATTTACATCGCGTGTTCTAGCACTGTGCATCCTGTAATCGTCTCGCTTAAGAAACTATACTTAACGTATCGAAACTAATAGGTGAACTTGTTATCACAAGGTTATCACATTTAATGACGCTTAAGTCATCGAGGGCAGTTTTATCACTTTTACGTCACCATTGTCACCAACTCTGCGAAAATAACAAGTGGGTTCAAAACCACTAATTCTTTGAAGTGTAGCTTGGGTCGAATCTCAATCGAATTGTTCAAATGTTGAAATTTCATATGCATATGTTATAAACCTTTATTCTTATTGGTATCATATCTGGAGATTTAAAGGCTTCATAGACCACTTACTTGTGATCTGTTTTTTAAATTGCATAAAATCCAGTTATTTTTCTTGTACGTCAAGGTGGTTCAAAATTGAGATCAACCCATCCTCATGATGTTACGGCGCCGCAGCAGCCGCTCCACTGCGTAGAACACGCGATCCGCCCCTCAGTATGGACACACTACTCCCGCTCTTCCAGGCACTCCTGATATGGAATCTGGGAAATGGACCTTACAAATATCATTCCACGTCTTGTCAGCTTGCTTCCTTGGATGTCTTTCCACGTTCCCGTACCCATTGTAACCGTTGTAACTGCCATAGCCAGGGTATTGGTAACCGTAACTGGGGTTTCCGTAACCGCTGTATCCGTAAGATCTTCTTCCGTTGCCGTTGATGGCATCGTAAAGGGCGTCGAAGAAAGGAGCACTATTGACGGACGAAGCTGCTAGAAGCACAAAGACCGAGAGGATCAAAAGACGTATGGAAGACATTGCGGAAGGATCGCAAATGGTAATTGTGTCAATTCAGTTCGCGGTCAACGTGACCTCGATCCACGGAAGCTCGCGGTGGGGCTGTGCAGGCGCGAATGGTGTCGGGTATACCCGCCGCCGGCTTATATACCGGCCTCGACTCATCCGACGGCGGTGACAAGCGCGTGCGCCGGGTTCACGGTCTCCACCCTGGAATCGCATTGAAGTGTTGACACTTTACAGATTACAGAGGTTACTACGTCTGGTGAGATAACCTTACGTCATTTCTTAGAACGTCGTTATTAGGAATAACGAGAAATCAAGGATTTTATTAGCACAAGAGATTTTATAAACATTTTTTTCTATGTAGCTTAAATATTTTTAGTAAATAAGTACTCGTATTTTTATGGAAATTTATTTTGAACATGACACTTCAGGTGAACTCAGACTTTCCTGTTAACGGTTCTATGACAGTTAAAGTGTTCTTAGACACAATGTTAAGGTAAGTCAAGTTCAGCTCCGCCGTACGTTCACCTCCGGCCGTGAGATGCAGTTCTTGGTGACTGAGCCTGTCGTCGGTGTTTTTGTTCAATTAATTTATGACTGCATTCAAAGAATGAGGTGGTTTATTGAATTTATGCTGAAATGAAATTAATTACACCCTGTACGGAAGATATATTTAATTATGGTAAGTTATTTAAAGTTAAAAACTTAGAGATATCCTCAATTTTCGAAAAGGATGATAAATGCATAACGTATGTACGAGTACATTTTTTTATACAACGACGGTGGCAAACAAGTATATAGCCCGTCTGATGGTAAGCAGTTACCGTAGCCTATTGACGCCTGCAAATCCAGAGGATTCACATGCGCGTTGCCTATTGATAGATTGTTTATTGACCGATTGTTCATTAATGAAAATAATTGCTTTATCCCGGTATAATACTGGCGATACTGCATTCTCCTATTCTTATATTGAGTAAAATAAAACATGACATGGCATTATTATGTTTTCATATTTTGATAAGTAGTAGGTATCATTTAATAATGTATGAATGATTTGATTATTCTAAGAATTCTGACGCATTATACACATATCCGCCAAATATTGCGGTGATTATTTTCAGTCCCACTCCGAAGAGGGTGAAAGCAGAAAAGGAAAATTTTAAACGAAGACGCAGGTCGATGTCAATATTAAATATCATGCGAAGAAAATAAATAACAATAAAGAAATGTTAATACTAATATAATATATCCTATAACGAAGGTAATCAAGGCCTGTAATGTATTTGAAGGTACACCACAATGTCAACACGCATTTATATATTTAAATTCAATTATTGCATGGTAGGTACGCGTCTGTTAATAATTATGTCCTTTGTCCACCGTGAATGGCTCCACTCAGCCAGAATGCTAACAAGACACGGCAAATACCTAATAACAAGCCCTAATTGAATTCTCCACAACCACATAAACTTCACTTGTATGTCGTCTTCACATAGTAAATACATCTAACTTTACAATTTTTTTATTGTAGAATTAGACAGTTTATGTCAGATTTTTTTGATCAGAAGAATTTCATGGAGATTTCCTTCCTTACATTATGAATGCAGTATTTTGGACTTAATTAGTTAAGAAAAAGTATAACATTGTGAATTATAATTTTAAAAAAAATGATACGTAATTAAGGCAGCCGGTTATACAAGGTGGCTCATTCAAATCGGTCAGTATGGGGATTTTTTTTTTATGACAAAAGGTGGCAAACGAGCAGACGGATTGCCTGATGGTAAGCAACTACCGTCGCCCATGGGCACACGTAACACCAGGGGAGTCACAAGCGCGTTGCCGACCATTAAGGGGGTTGGAACTCTGGTAACCTTACTCACCATCAGGAACACAACACTACATAATATACCTAAAAGGTAGCAGTGCTATTATGGCTGTGGTCTTCTGTAAGGAGGAGGTACTTCCCCAGTTGGGCTTCTCCGGACTCAAGCGTGATGGTACTTCGCTGTGCCCTACCTCTCATTGTTGGACGTAGTTTAAGGACATACCCGGGTCCATAAAAAGATTTGTTCTTAGGAATCATGTCATAAATTTTATGGACAAGAAAAACTGCATACATAGATTTAAAAAAAAACGTTTGGATATGGATTGTGTTGGTTTAGGCAGCAAAAGTTAGCATGAAAAATGTTATCTCAAATGAATAAAATGCATTGTAATTCAATATCTTTTAATTTTATTTTTAACAACTGTTGTCGATGCCAAAAAATAACACAAGTTTCTTTTAATTCTTTGTATGCAGTTTTCTTGTCCCTAAAATCGATGACATGGTTCCTAAGAACAAATCTTTGTATGTCTTATAGTTCCAGATTTCCCCATACTGACCGATTTGAATGAGCCACCCTGTATAATAGAACATTTAATTTACTTATGTAATAACGCGCATGCAAAGAAAATATTGGCCGGAATATTTTGCAAGCATGTAGTCTGAAAATCTGATGTAAACTTATTTATAATTTGAAATGCTGTGAATCTAATTTGAATATTGCTATACAATTCTCAGAAGAGCGATATTGAAGAAAGCTGTATTCAGCTAGATAAATGCTTCGTCTGACCCAATTACTATGTAGTGTTTTATATGCTCTAAGCGAATTGTTGATGAACAAATAAAACTCGTAACTACAGGCGTGCCTCACAAACGTTTTCCAATCGAAATGTTCAAAGTCTGGCGAAATACCGGCAAACAGGCAATAATGGCTAGCGATAGCGCTCCGTACTGGAATTTAATAGGCTTAACGTTGTACACTATGGTTATGCCAAGTTATGACCTTTAAGTAAGACAATTTGCGCATACAGTCTAATAAGTGGAAATGGAGAGCGCATACCATCAATGGTTAGGCGTCTTACCCAAATAGATACATGCAGTTTTCTACCTATATGAAACATGAAAAAACTTGTACAAGGTTCAACCAGCAGTATTCATTGTCACATACACTTATATTGTAATTATCGATGGTCTTATACAATTTTTAGGGTTCCGTACCTCAAAAGGAAAAAACGGAACCCTTATAGGATCACTTTGTTGTCCGTCTGTCCGTCCGTCCGTCCGTCTGTCAAGACCCTTTTTCTCAGGAACGCGTGGAGGTATGAAGCTGAAATTTATATCAATTACTCAGGTCTACTGTCCCTTGAAGCTGTGAAAAAATCAAACTTCTAAGCCAACGCAATCAAAAGATACAGTTTATGCCGCAAATTTTCGACACTTGCAAGGGAATCAAAACCTACAGGGTGCTTCCCGTGAACTCAGAATCTTGAAATTTGGTACGAAGCAACGTCTTATAGCATAGATAAAGGAAAAATTACGAAAACCATAAATTTTTAGTTACATCACATAATATATATTTTTTTAATAATTTTAAACTTACTACCCATTTCCTCATAAACGCGTAGAGGTATTAAATTGAAATTCATACCAAATACTCAGGTCTATAATACCTTTAAGCTGTAGCAAAATCAAACTTCTATGTCAACGCAATCAAAAGAAACAGCAATTTAAGCTGCATATTTTGAAACTCGCAAGTACTCGCAAGGGAATCAAAACCTAAAGGGTACTTCCAGTCGACCTAGAATCTTGAAATTTGGCATGAAGCAACGTTTTATAGCACACATAAAGGAAAAATTCCGAAAACCTTAAATTTTTAGTTACATTACAAAATATATATTTTTAATAAATATAAACTTTGTAAACCTTGCAGGTTTGTACGGAACCCTCGGTGCGCGAGTCCGACTCGCACTTGGCCGGGTTTTTTTTATGGCATAGGCGGCAAACGAGCAGACGGATTGCCTGGTGGTAAGCAATTACCGTCGCCCATGGGCACCCGTAACAAGCGCGTTGCCGGCCTTTAAGGGGGGTTGGAGCTCTGGGAACCTTACTCACCACCAGGAACACAACACTACATACCTGAAAGGTAGCAGTGCTATTATGGCTGTGGTCTTCTGTAAGGAGGAGGTACTTCCCCAGTTGGACTGCCCCAGATTCAAGCGTGATGGTCATCGCTGTGCCCTACCTCTCATTGTTGGACGTAGTTTAAGGACATACCCGGGTCCGAAATATACTAAATATCAATATAAGTACACTCTATAATTCTGTATACATTTGAATTCTTGGTAAATAAACGTTTATTTTAATTAATTTCATTTCATTATTTATATTTAGTATTAGTTGTCCCTACAACGGGTCAAATAGCACGACTTAGAAAGCTATTTATTATATAATCTAACGATGCATCTCTAGCCTTACCTAACCGTTGTCTTACAATGCAGTTTAATAAAGCACGGTGCCCCTTAAACTTTATAGGGCAAGCGCCTTAGATGACGGAACACCATAGAAAGCATTCCACTGACATAGATTCTACTAACTCTCCCTTTGTAGGGTTACTACACTCGGGAACAATATTATCGGAGAGTGTAGGAAACACCTGGATAGAAAACCCGATAAAATAAGAAGAGGGCAGAAAAATTTCGTACATCTTTCTCTATTACTACATTAAGTGAATCAAGGCGTTATTCTGATAACGCCTTGTGACAGCGACAATCTTTCAAAATTAGCGGTAGGCCTTCAATTTCGTATAATTTCTCATCATGTATAATTGTATCTCAATTCTTAACAATACCTCTCTTTAAAATCATTAGGCATGAATTCTAAAATTTGGGACTTATTCCGTTCCTAGACAATGGAAAAGTGGGTGGCTACTAACTAGGCGACGATACAAAAACGTTACTTATACTTTCATATTTTGAGTAATAAAAAAGTTCTATGATAATTTTTTCTTGCCTTAAATGTTAATAAGTATGTAAAAAAACAGAGAGATTTCCTCTCAGAAAGAGATGCCATTTTGGAGTAGATTGTCTATTACGAGGCATTTATAAGACAAGTATAGAAACGGAGCAACAGCAAAATACAGAAACGGTGCTATTCTAACGCGATTCCATTATACTATAGTAAATAGACTTTAAACAGTAATCAAATGGGATACCATGGTATTAAATCTGTGGCAGCTCAGCAGTAGTGAAAAAACCCAGTGAACCCAGAGGGTGAACTTGGCCTTATTGTTTTCTTCACAATGTTTTCCTTCACCGAAATGCGACTGATAAATATTAAATGATATTTCGTACATAAGTTCTGAAAAACTCATTGGTACAAGCCGGGATTTAAACCTTCGACCTCCAGAGCCTTGAGTGTAAGTTTTTAACGTACTTAATATTACTTTACCATAGCGTTAGTGTTTCCCGTATAAATAACGTAATAACGTTTTTATGCTTTAAAACAAACTTACACTAGAGCCTCTGATTGCTAGTCGCACGCTCGCAGTGCCAAGTTGATACCAATACCATTGATGACAATTTTTTGTAAACTTTGTCATGATGATGATGATATTGATGATATTGTAATGTTCAACTATTTACGGTCACGGTTCCGAACTTAATCTCATTAAACGCTACTTTGACATACATTGCTTCTTACTGAACATGGATAAATTATTTTAAATATGCCATGAATTATATCTGTTTGTACGCCTATTTAGTCATTGTATATATATGTGTGTGTGTCTATAATGTGTATATACCGGGTATGTCTTTCATAACGACATTGGTTTTAAATAACGATAGTTTAAAGTGCTGTTAACAGTTTTATCAAAAGAATATAACGATTGCCTTTTATAATTAAGAGTAATTAATAATAAATAAATTTCGAGCACCAATGTGATGATGATTTGAAATCACATGTCAATTGTTAAGTTTAATTTATTAAATTATTACTAATATATTGCGTGTCCAATTAATTTGTATGAAATTAGCATATTTTTGTAACTAAATGGATTTGATAACAATTATAAACATTATTTTTAGACAATTGAGCATCTCTCTAGTTAATTTGCTATGCCTTTGCTATGATGTTATTAAAATCGACATGTTTGTAATACACGTGGTAATATTAATGGAACAAAAGTTACCAGCTTATTGTTAACATGTTAAAATATTTCAAGGTACTTGAGATTAATGTTAATACTGAATCTAATCTGTGTGATATGACAAAGATTTTCCTAGATCAGACGAAATGAAACTTTACGACAAAGCCAGGACAGAGGATATGATGCGATAAATAAATATAAATACCTATTGGAACCGAGTTTCCTTTGCAGGCAAAGCGTTTTGATATATGTATTCATAACATTACCTAAGTTTTGGTGTAGCCCAATGATAACAAGTTTTCGTCATAGTTATTTCAGTAATCAAGAGATCTCTTTTTAGTAGCCCAGAAGTACAGGTGGCCTTTACGACCTCATGCTATGACTTTTGCTTCCAAACTTTAGCTACCACTACACAGGGGCAGCTATTCCCTCCCTTTCAGGGCGAGTCATCATGGTTCGTACATTCCAGCATGCGAAGCAACTTCGTTATTTTGTGAGGAAGGATGTCGTGTGGGGTTTTTGATCATTTGACTGATATAATAATACTCGTATTTAAATTGGCGTAGGGATGTGACGACCCCATCGCCCACTGGTTTTCTCCCGTGCAATCAGTCAACGCAGGGCAGCTTGTGGCGAGCTGTTGGAGAGTAGCGACTCCACGTACCTGAGTGCCCTTGGGGTGCCCTGTCGGACAGGTGGGACAGGTCCCCTGCCTCTGGATTGCCTTCACCGGCCGTCCAGAGTGGGGTCGCGAGAGCTGCGTTCTCAAGGGTAGATGTGGAAACCTAAGTGGCGAGTTGGCTATATGTTTAAAGTCCAGTGACACCTCTCTACCCTTAGCCCTTTGCACCGGTGTTGCCCTTGAGCCATTTTTGATGTCGCTTTTTGTGGGGGTTCATCTCGCTTAGGGCGAATCACTGTCTGCCGGAAATAAAATTGTATACCTACCATTTTATTTGGCAGACGTCCGGTTTTTTATCCAATAGACCAAGTTGCTAATCCATCCTTTCTACCCAATAGCCTAGTACATTTTAGATTCCATTATAACTTAATAGTCCTTACACCATGGCGGGTGCTGTCTCTGTGCGCGTCCCATGATACGGACAGGGGCAACATCCGCTTAGTGTACCCCTTACATTTCATTAAATTGTCGAAAGGGCCTCTGCGCGTTGGCTCGATATGGCTCCGCGTACGCCTCCCAAATGTCCGGAACACCATTGTTCCGTTTACGGAGGAGACATACAAATTTTAAATATAATAATTGACAGAAATATTTTTTTTTATACATATAATAAAAATGAAACGCCATGTTAGCCATTTATTTTTAATTATTTTAGTTGCTACATGTCACTCAGTTGTCCAAGCCGCAAAGTCAATAAACCAAAACTAGGTCAATATAAATAAGATCTAGTCCAGTTTCCTTATAGCTCAATCTAAACTGCGGTGCACAGACGATCAAGCGTGCTTGAGACACTCCTAGGCATGACAATTATAAGTGATGTTTACCATCGACTGGTTATTAGCGCAGTTCCGTGAATAAACACGCTTTTTAAAACAATTGATTAGGTGAATCGATTGATGGTATTATTTTGTTTTATATTCCCTGCGCCCGCAGCCAAGATAACAATTGATTGTTGAAACGTAATCAAAACATAACATAATGTTTTGGAATGATAGATCTAACGAAAAGTCATGTGATCGTTTCCGTAGATTATTTTTTATTTTGACTCCGTTTTAAGAATCGATTGGCCTAAATATTGGTAGGTTTTAAGAAATCTAAAACCGCGAAACATGTAAATCACGTATGAACGTTTATGACATCAGACACATGCGCTTGTCAAGCATGCTTAGCCGCCTCCGCACTACTTACCACATAAATGTGAGGACTCTTTATGGCCTGTGTTTTCAAACAGCTCCCCATCCGGCAGTAGAGTCATTATATTTGTTTAGGACCAGCTTACCTCCTAACTTATTGATTTAAATGTTTACCCGCCGGGATGACTATCCTCCTAATGACTATCGATAGTGCGAATTCGTGACTATTTTTGGATAGCTTGTGCAGGTGTTGAAATATCTTACATTTTACTTTATTTGTATATTTATCATGGCTTTTGTGAATTAAATATTTGTATGTCTATAAGTAATCAGTACATTTTACGACTTGTGAATGACACCACACATGTATGCAGATTTTTTTCCAATACACGGTGTACAAAAATATGGAGTAAACTATAGAGATTTATAAATATTTTGCGTAAGCTTTGGATGTGCATTCTAGTGTTAGTCGCGTTTTAAAATGACACTATCCAGCTTTAACAATATATTGAAGAGTCATAAATTGATTTAATCTGGGGAGCATTGCCCCAAGCTTTTGAAACCCTGAGTTTTTGACAGATAAAGTGAGTAATTACGTGTGAAGCCGTCATAATAGCTTACGTACATTATATTTAAGTATTTTTATACTGTTAGCTTTTTACTAAGCGTTTGTTAATATGTTTTTCGTAAACATTCATATTATCATGTATCGAAATTGGTTTTGAAACATAAGTCAGAGATAGACAGTAGAGTTTGAACTGGTTTTTCATGAGAGAATTGTAATATGCCTCAATTAAAAATAATGATCTATTATCTTTTCTTAAATATGCACTACAAAGTTGACATTATGTTCCTTAAATAGGCTTCGAAGTATATGGTTGCAGGTTTGGCCGTTGGTCGTGAAATAAAAATAGAACGACTTCAATATAAAGTTGAAAAACCCCATAATTTAAGACAAACTTTTTTTATTTCAGGAAAATTGTAAAAATAAGACGAATGGTAATAAAAAGTTGCAGCTTACGACTACCGAGTGTCCAAACTCGTCCGACGATATTTTATTGCAACGAGTTTTAAATCTTGTTATGTTTAATCATAAAAAACAAATGGCATAGAGGTAAGGTTGATGCTATTTATAGGTTTTAAAACAAGCAAATTAAGTTGTTTTATAATATTTTTAATTAGTATTGTTTAAGCAGTAAGAGATCTCCCGCGGGCGACAAAAGGAAAAATCCCACGGATGGACAGCAGCGTCCGTCGAAACCCAATCTACAGCTACTATGGTCGCCAACCCGCCTGCCTAGCGTGGCAACTATGGCAACTACCCCCCAAGATGATACAAGTCATATTTGTGGGAGGCCTATGTCCAGCAGTGGACTGCATACGGCTGAAATGTATATATGTAGTCTCGATTAAACGTTTACAATAACGAGAAAAATCAAAGAATAAAAATAAATAAATAAATATTGCAGGATATTCTTTAAGAAATTGACTGAGCCCCACGGTAAGAAGGCTTGTGTTGTGGAGACTAATATTTGGCAAATGTGGAAACTATCTAATTTCGTACAAACCGTTGTCTATATACTAAATTGTCTGTCGTGATTTCACTTAAATGGTTCCTACGGAAGACCAACGCTGGTTACCACACCAGCTTCATGCTGAGTAGGGACCATTTCGTGACATACATCTTTTAATTATGTATTTGTCGTCTGTTACTTGTGTATGTCTGTATCTACTGTGTATGTCTCGAATAAATAATTTATATTTCTACTCTATTTATAAATACGTGTACAAATTTCATCTCCTGCGGCTCGAATTACTACGATGGCCGCAAAGCATGCGGCATCTTTACACTGAACTACGAGTGTTGGCAACTCCAATTCATTCCTTGTGTTCACTTCATAAGAATGATCCGTTCAATTGATAAACAGGCAGAAATCGGTTTCTTTTTGTGAATCAATTAAAAAAACGATAGTTTATTTTTGGTGCTGTTTCATACGCTACTATCGATGCTGACTGTACACTTTACATTAATTTATGAAAATGATATCATAATTGCAATTCAAATGCATCTCATACAAATCTACTCCATAAAATCAGTGTAATTGAATCATTCATGATATTATAATCATGCAATAAAGTATTGTAGATTGAAATGTTTTATTACATCTATAAATTTGCATCACAGACTGGTTACTGAATACACCACACGGTGACATACAAAGAGGTTGTTTTTGTCCTTTTAAATCTGTTGAGAAAATCCCTTTTTATCCATTGGTGTTGAAAATAATTTGATCAAAGTTTTGACCTGGGAGTAATATTTTTATGTGGTGAGACCCACACCAGATTCGCAGTAGCTGGCTATCTTAAAAATCCCTACGGCCACGCAATAAGAACGAATGAGGCCCGCATAGTCTTGGCTTTTCTCGCTGCATAATTTTCTCTTTTTTTATTAAAAGAGGTAGGACATTTTAACTTTACTAGCACACTCACACGATATAGCTATGCCCTTAGTTAGTAAAGAATATTACTTTATAATTTCAGTCTACAGGTCGATAGTAGGATAACACCAAATGGCCTCTTAACTCTTAAAGGGAAGTGGTGGCAGTGCATTATGGAACATTAAACCGTTATACCTGCCTCGGATGGATAGACCTCCAGCTTTTACTTTCATGGCCATTGCGATTAAAGAGCCACTGTTTATTGGCCGCGGCACAGCATTCTGTGCACCTGTTACTATTGCTTATATGAAGATAAAGAATCATCGTTCACGAGAGCTGTTGATGCTAAGATTGCTGGAAAATACCTATATAAATGTATGACTGTATTAAAATATTCCAAACTTGGAATTTAAAAGAAGATTGGGATGTAAATCCATGTGATTTTATTAACTTTATTCACTAATATTATTACATAGTCTAGATTAAATATGCTAAAAACAAATTTGTGGCAGCTAACATAACACCTGCAACTTGCATAGTGGTTTTTAGTACTGGGAGTAAAAATATAAATGACGAGAAACCTAAAAAATCTACTTGAATTTAAGTATAGCAAATAACCTTCAAATACTCTTTTTTGTGAATTTAAACTGAGCAGTAAGTATAGCAATCATTTACGTTTTAGTATTAATAGTTGTTTATGTTTATATCTTCCGGTATTTTTAAAATCTACTTACACTTACTTGGATTATAATAATGTCACAAAACGTATTTTTTGTTCATAAATTACTTTATCATTATACAAATAATAAGAAAAAAAAACGTTCGGTGTCAGATATCGTTACGAAGCATTTAAGTTTAGTTTTGAGGTATGTTTAAATTTTTTTGAGGTAAGTTTTTTATTCCTAGAAAACTCATAATATTGAATAGGAACTTAGGATTTGTAGTCACTATTAAGTGTGACATGTTCTCGCTCGGAGGTGTTAGCACGCTCCAGTGTGAAGACGAATTCCAGACGCATTCAAAATAGATCACACTTATTTACAGAAATTACAATCGTATTATGATAACTACAAATACTTAACTAGTTACAGTATAAAATCTAAAAAAGGCCCTTGAGGCATTGTACCAAGCATGCTGGCGGCATTTCCTCGTTGTAAATATGTATGTAATTGAAAACGTTAAAGGTATATTTCATATTAGTATAATTAAGGCTCACAGTAGATAAGAGTGCTCCGGTATGTAAGAGGAACATCGGTATATAAATAAACTAGCTTTCCCGGCGATCTACGTACCGCCTGAAAGTCTATGAAGTCTTTTTTGTGTTTTTTGTTTGTTTTTTAAGCATACTATTAAAATTTCGGCAAAGACAATCACAACGAACCCAAAATTGTACAAATCGGTTCAGACGTTCTTGAGTTATAAAAGCCGGAGCTAACACAACTTTCTTTTATTAATATAGAAGAAGATATATCTTCACTACTTTGTAAAATCACGTAACTCATTCTGGCAATTGAAAAAAAGTGACGTAACTATGTACGGGATGAGTATAATGTACTGCGTTTTGACTTAGATATCTGTGTCAAATACGAGATTTTTTCAAAGTAGTGACGATATCCAATCTGTGTAAGAGAATGCGTATGTGCAAGGAATATCTTACAAAATTATGCAATAGTTATAGTGTACGGTTTTAATCACGTCACCGAACCTGGATGCAGCACCAGTAAGAAATGCAAGTTACATTACCTCAATGTCTCAAGATGGATGGAGATATTAAATTTTGCTAATTATAATTAAAACATCGCTGTCGCCGCCGGGGGTTGTGTAAACGAAACCAAACTGACTGTGACAAATTGCAAGAAGGGCGATACAGAGAATGCTATGGAGCAGAAAATTAGAATCCATAGTTTGTTTAAATTAAAAAAAAAACTGAATTTACTAAGTGTTGTGACGTTTTACGATACGAGGATAAAAAACACACATCGCTATGTTTAAATTTTTAAAAACTATTTTGTTAATAAAAAATATTAAATGTCTGACCCAAGGGATCAAAGTCAAAATTGATGTTTTTTTAAAATATAGTTTAATAAATTTGTATTATAGTTTAATTATAGTTTAATAAATTCTTGTGTAAATTTTTAGACACCAATTGAAACAACATTTTTAGAAATAAAGTTTAATAAATTAATAATATGAAACATTGGGGTGGTGTAACTACATTTGAAATTACTAATATCGGGATAAAAAGCCTTAAAAGAGCAAATAGTCAGTAACTTACTTAGTCGCTTAGATGTAGTAAAATACGTAAAAGGCTCGATAGCTTAACGATCAGTGTTCTTTATGAGAACCTCATCCCATTCGTTCATAAATTGCCTTCTTAAGACTCTTGACTCACTATTAACTCGCTATCGCTGGATTTACGATAATCTTAGTAATCATTGTTACATCCTACTCTGTATTTATAGTATAAATAATAACTATACAGAATATTTATACAAATATGATTATATTGGTCTCAATTTAACAGTTAAAAGTAAATACATTTTTTTTTGTGTCTTGTCGACTCCTCAGATTCCCTGTTATGCTTTACCTACATTTTAGAAGGAATATTTTACAGTTAATGCTGGTGTCAGTTCCCGATCTGACGTACCTACTTGTTAACGGGATTAGCGCTTCCCGACTCAGTCGGGAACTTAAATGAGTAAGTGTTGTGTATTTTTCATTTTGTATTCTGCTTTGACGGGGAGTTTTAAAACTTGCAGAGATTTTTTTATCTTTCTTTACAATGTTCGAAGTCTTGTATATTAAGAAGCTTCAAGTAATGATAGAATAAGGCGGATGGCAATAATGCTACATTATAATACCATTATAGTATCTACTAGTTATAAGATATTATTGTACAATGTTATATAGGTACTAAAAATATCAATATTATAGGTAAATATGATAGAGTATTAGCACCCTGTCTTATTAAATGTAAGAGAAAGAAAAATATATAGTTTAATTTACTGCAGTTAATTTTTTTTATTCCTATTGTGGCGATTGTTGTTAACGGAATAGATACAGTGTGTAAGTCTTATACGGGCGAATCTCTCAACGGAGGGTAGAATAGGACATAAGAAATATATTTAGATAACTTTTGCTTAGAAGTACAATTACAATTTTATCCATATAAAAAAATTCGGCCCACAATGTAATGCAACACACTCGAGTTAAACACTCGTTGACAGTTAGTTTCAAAAGCTCATATAGCGTAATGTTCGCAGTACATTACTGCTCAGAAATTTAAAAAAAATTAATTACATGTGTATAATAGGTATAATTAAAGAAAAACCTTTTGGTTAATGTTTATACTGGTAAATCCTATGTCTGGTTTAATTCTTCGCGCGTATTAGACTTACACACAGTATAAATAACAATTGCGAGAAATATGTAAATATTTATTTTTAGAAATTTGATATTTCTGATGATTCCTTTAAAATAAAAAAGTCGGAAGGAAAATATCAACGTACTGCGATACCTAAACTTTAGAGTATCTTGAGTAACGATAACTGACCTTGCGCAAGTTCATTGCCAGTGCGCAAGCGACGTAGCCACTCCCGCGCATCGAGATTCGCGATTACCGCTCAAAATACCAAACAATTCTTTCCTTAAGAGGGACATCAGAATAAATTATGCAGATTTTAAACGTTTGTGACAGTTTAGTGGACTGGTTGTTGGAAAACTGATATTGTAACCCTTGAGTTATATAGAAACATTACCACATACAGTCACGTAACGTATGTGTTGAGAACCATTTTTGATATGTTTACGAGTATAATAGATACAGTCATAAGCTTTTACTATACTGAAACGTACGCAAATGATTATTTGATTAGTATAGTAAAAAATAAAACAACTGAAACGGGTTACATCGCGTATAGCGTATAATATAGGTACTAATGTTATTTCATGAGTAATTACCGCCGCGGCAACTGAAGACAGTTCATGATTAGTAGTTGTTGATATACATGTAGTTATCGGGCGGACACTTTAAGCTGACAGCCACCAATGATGGACACTTAGTTCTTATTTCAAAAATCATAAAGTTATAAATTGAATATATCCCAACAAATGCACAACACTTGAAATAAGCACTTAATGTTCATGATTGGTTCCTTGTCCATTACTGGTGCCGTCACCTCACTTATTTTGTATTGGTAGGTACGTGTTTTTAATCATTGATCACATGTGATTTACAATCATTTAATTAAGTTAAAATTTAGAAAATTTTAATCATAATTAGTTTTGAGATTGCCTTTATTAATTAGTCTGGAAAGCTAGTAATGCTATAGATATATAAACATATGTCACGCAAGTGACTAAATAAACGTGAGTAGAGCCGTGTTAATCAATTATAAAATAGTACAATGTCTCACGAAAATTTCGATATAAATGTTATAGATCGTGAATTATTTTACTGCTGTTAATAATTACGAATAAATAATCGAGAAAATATACAGTGTGGAAGTCTTACACGGGCAAATCTCTTAACGGAGGGTAGAATAGGACATAAGAAATATATTTAGATAACTTTTACTTAGAAGTTCAATTAAAATTTTATCCATTAAAAAAAAATCTCACACACACACTCGAGTTAAACACTCGTTGACAGTTAGTTTCAAAAGCTTATATCGCGTAATGTTCGCAGTACATTACTGCTCAGAAATTTTACAAAAATTAATTACATGTGTATAATAGGTATAATTAAAGAAAAACCTTTTGGTTAATGATTATACTGGTAAATCCTATGTTTGGTTTATTTCTTTGCCCGTATTAGACTTCCACACAGTATTGCTGGATGGTCAATGTATGTTGATCGTTTGCTCCGCCTATACACGCACGCAGTATGTGTAAGTAAATATTAGCCTGTTCTAGATTTCTCAAACCTAAGGTCTAACATATTATGTTATTGCCATTGACCTTAATAGGGCTTTGTAAAAGTGACATAGATTTATTTATTCACAAGACTGCTAGAATAGTTGTTATACTATTAAACGTATTGTATACTTTATCTTTTGGTATTATTATAAAAACATTACTTAAAGAAAATTTATTTTTCTTGTTGCTTTAGACAAATTTTTAAATGTTTAAGAGTTGAGTCAAAAAATTATTACACAGTGAATGAAAATACCGTCCAAATCTAGACAGTATAGGTAACAATTTGTTATGGCAAAATTACTTAAAACGGTATAATTACTATGTAATTGTTAATTTGAATGAATTTTCGATAATTCGGCACTGTTGGAAGCGTCATCTATAGGGAAAAACTCATTCAAATTAACTAACATGCTAACTACCGCTTGGACTTGTAATTTTTTTCTATTTTATCTTTCCCAGTATACGTCCAGTGGTTGTGGGTTCGAGTCTCGCTACGAGTATTTTTTTCTATATTTCTTTCGATTTAAATATCGATGATATTGGCTAGCAGACGATTCTGCTTAATAAAAACAATTTACATGCTAACTAATAGTTGTAATGTGAACGACCATGCTAGCTTAAAATTGTACATTTTTATATGGCAATGGACAGGGTCATAATGTAAAGATGTTTCCAATAAATTGATAATTATATTTCTTTTCTTTATTTTTCAAATGACATGCATATTTCGTTTTTAGGGTTCCGTAGTCAACTAGGAACCCTTATAGTTTCGCCATGTCTGTCCGTCCGTCCGTCCGTCCGCGGATAATCTCAGTGACCGTTAGCACTACAAAGCTGAAATTTGGTAGTAATATGTATATCAATCACGCCGACAAAGTGCAAAAATAAAAAGTGGAAAAAAATGTTTTTTTAGGGTACGCCCCCTATACGTAAAGTGGGGAGTGATTTTTTTCTTCATTCTAATCCTAACTTGTGATATATTGTTGGATAGGTATTCAAAAATGAATTGGGGTTTACTAACATCATTTTTTGATAATGTCAATATTTTCGGAAATAATCGCTCCAGAAGTAAAACAAAGTGCGTCCCCCCCCCCCCCTCTAACTTTTGAGCCACTAGTTTCAAAAATATGAAAAAAATCTCAAAAGTAGAACTTTACATAAACTTTCTAGGAAAATTATTTTGAACTTGATAGGTTCAATGGTTTTTGAAAAAATCTATATATATAAAAATGAACCCCTATTTCTCTTGGTCACGCTATAACTTGCGAACGGCTTTACCGATTTGGCTAATTTTGGTCTTGAAATATTTGTAGTAGCTCAGGGACGGTTTAAACGGTGAGAAAGTATGAAAAAAGATCGAGTAGTAAAATGGTCTCTGCTTTCACTCGAGAAAGACGGAAGCGCCGCAGGATTGCATATATCTTAGGCTTTTTTGCGAGCAAAATAGGTACTTTATATTATTCCAGCACTAAAGTCGTTAAGGCGATAGTTTCTTACAAATTGTTAATAAATTAGGCCTTATTCCCTAAGATATGGCTGTCAAAATTTCTATTGAATGACAAGACACACTTCATCACTTCAGGCCCGATACCGCGAAGATCGAAGTTCGTATATGTCGAGCATTTCTCTTTTACTCCAATTAAGGCGTTAAGAGTGACAGAGACAATCGTCCAAAATTTACGAATATCGTTGTTCGCGGTAGCGCCGCCGTTTTATGTATAATTTCGCGTAATTAGTTTTAACCGTAAATAAGAATCTGCACTAATATTTATCGCCCAATGCGACCGTCCCCTCCGTTGTCTTACTACTTCAGATGGGTACTGAGTGTGAGTGAAGTAGTGAGACAAATACGAACATTTCCGAGAAAACACGATAGGAAAGGATTATTCACTACATCTGAGCCCCGAGTTTAAGTTTTTAACTTAACGAAACGTCACCATTAGCGTTAGTTACCCATATTATATCAGTATCACTTACGCATTCGAGACATTTTTTACGTCAAAAGAAACTTACACTAGAGCCTCTGTACTTTAAGCTCGCGCGCATAGTTTACTTAATTTGCCGATAGATGTCGCTGGCTGGTTATCACTCCATGTTACAACCCCTTCTTACTACTCGTGGTGGGACTGAAATTGACAACATTGTTTCGGGTTTTCCATTTACAGTTGAGATCTATAACTCTTTCTTTAGTTGTCAGCGTCCTTTGTGGGCCCGTTTTTAGGGTTCTGTACTCAATATTAATGTGTCAACAACAATGTCTCAAATAGTCCATTTTTAACTCTTAAGAGGAAACGGTAGTATGCAATTTTCCATACAAACGCTCTCGACTGTTTCCTCCCTGGTTTTTAACCCTAGAGCAGTGATTTTTTCAGCACAGATTGATATCATCGATATCTGTGTCGGTATGTTTCGTTTTTTTGGATTTTTTAGTTTTTTTAAGATTTAGAGCTCTGTAAACATTGCTAAAAACGGCTCACTCAACTATCTCGCAAACATTCACTTATTATTCAAATAATATAGCATAAAACACAAAAAGCAAAACGTACCGACACAGAATAACTCTTCATCATTCTGTTCCAAAAATTTTATTCAGATTGGTTAAGTTTTGGAGAAGGAAAACGTCGAGAACCAAACCTCGATTTTTGAGATTTTTACGCGGGATTTTTCGCCTGAGCTGCAGTTGTCCCTATCGCACTGTTTTTGGAGGGGTAGGCAATCTACTAAATATGTACACAGTCAAATAGTCATGAGCAATAGTCGACATTGAATGTCGATGATCTAGTGATGTAATGGGTTATCGATAAACCGAATTTTGGTACAGTTAATGCCATCGGAAAAACTATACTGAAGAACAGTAACTAGTAAATGTTACTGAAGTAACAATATCAATTGTATTGCATGTAGTAGTGAGAAGTCTATAAAATATACTATACTAGCTTTTCCCCGCGGCTTCACACACGCAAAAGAATACCTGTAACATTGACGTTCCTTCTCCATACAAACTTTTAACCCCCGTTTTTGACCCCTTAGGGGATGAATTTTAAAAAACGTTCATATGTCATTTCTTGTATTTAAATAACGAGTGTTTACACAAAATTTCAAGTCTCTCGCTTAAAATTTTACAATCCCCATACTAACTTTCAACCCCCTTTTTACTCCCTCAACGGTGTAATTTCCGAAAATCCCTTCTAAGTGAGTCCTTGCGATACATAAACTACCTATTATGAATAAATCAGATATCTAAGTTAAGCGGTTTGGGCAGGGCGTCGATCAGTCAGTCAGGACTAACGTTTATATACAGGGTGTCTCATTCAGATCGGTCAGTATGGGGAAATTTGGAACTACCTATAAGACATACAAAGATTTGTACTTAGGAACCATGTCATCGATTTTAGGGACAAGAAAAACTGTAAACATAGATAAAAAAAAATTTGTACTCTGTTCGAGAATCGAACCAGGTTGTTTTGGAAAATAAAACTTTAAATGATTTCCGTTTGGATAAATGGAATGTGTAGGTTATAGACAGCAAAAGTTACCATAAAACATGATATCTAAAATTAATAAAATGCATTGTAATCCAATATCTTTTAATTTTAATTTTAACAACTGGTGTCTATTCCAAAACTGAACATATTTTTTTTTATCCATTTATGCAGTTTTTCTTGTCCCTAAAATCGATGACATGGTTTCTAAGAACAAATCTTTGTATGTCTTGTAGTTCCAGATTTCCCCATACTGACCGATCTAAATGAGAACCACTGTATATATATATATATATATATATATATATATATATATATATATATATATATATATATGCTAATACGAGCAGATCCAATTACACGACAGTAAGTACAATAAAAAATCAAACATAAAATGCATTTTCTCATTGAACAATTATTATAGGTAAATTATTTGCATATATCGTTATATATATCGTTGGCTGAGTACTCACACAAAACACAGGCCTTTTTGAGCTTACCGTGGGGTTCAGTCAATTTGTATAAGAATGTCCAGTAATATTTATTTATTGAAACATTATTATTTACTCGATCAGAACCCCTCATGCTGCTTATAACAGACTATGGGGGAGGCCCATGTCATAGTAGCGAACAGGTTTACTATTTGTAAGTTTTTTTTTTTAATTAGTTAATTATATGTATACAGAATGTCTCATTTTGATCGGTCAGTATGGGGAAATCTGGAACCATAAGACATACAAAGATTTGTTCTTAGGAACCATGTCATCGATTTTAGGGACAAGAAAAACAGCATAAATTGATTTAAAAAAAATGTGTTCAGTTTTGGAATCGACCCCAGTTGTTAAAAATAAAATTAAAAGATAAATTACAATGCATTTTATTTATTTGAGACATCATGTTTCATCGTAACTTTTGCTGCCTATAACCAATACAATCCATATCCAAACGGAAATAATTTAGAATTTTTTTTTCCAAAATAACCTGGTTCGATTCTTCAGAGAGTTTTGTTTTTTTATCTATGTATGCAGTTTTTCTTGTCCCTAAAATCGATGACATGGTTCCTAAGAACAAATCATTGTATGTCTTATAGGTAGTTCCAGACTTCCCCATACTGACCGATCTGAATGAGACACCCTGTATAATGCTATAAATTTCATCTTTGGAGCGCTGGTAGCCTAGCGGTAAGAGAGTGCGACTTGCAATCCGGAGGTCGCAAGTTAAAATTGTACAGGCATTTTGCCACGGCTCATGAGAGCCTGGGGTCCACTTGGTAACTAATCCCAGGATTTGGCGTAGATACTAGTTTTACGAAAGCGACTGCCATCTGACCTTCCAACCCAGAGGGTAAACTAGGGCTTATTGGGAATAGTCCGGTTTCCTTACGATGTTTTTCTTCACCGAAAAGTGACTGGTAAAATATTAAATGATATTTCGTACATAAATTCCGAAAAACTCATTGGTACAAGCCAAGTTTCGAACCTGCTGCCTCCGGATTGCCAGTCGCACGCTCTTACCGCTAGGCCACCAAGCGCTTTTTTATGAGATGATGGTCATAGACAAATGTCTCAACAGCTTTAGAAATTATATGAAGAAGCATTTTCCTGGTATTCCATCATCAAACCCTGACATGGTACTAATGGGAGGTTCGAAGCGACAGGCTGCTAGACGCCTGCCCGATAGGCTCGCGGGCTAAATGTACCTAAACTGCACAGTAACACCGGGTGGTGTTAGTTTTGCATTATGAAATTTAGTACTTAAATAATTCCAATCCCATACGGAAAACTATTATTGCATATAGGTATATAATTATCTCTATCAATTGGCAACATCAGCCTGCAAAGCGAATAAAACATACCCTAGTGTTAAAGAGTCGGTACCTACTTACTCAAGTAACTACGAAAGGTTTTGATAATGTTGCAGCTTGTAATGTTAAAGTATAGATTTAAAATTTAATTGCATAAAGTTAAATCTCGAGATAAACGATAAACGGAATCGTGGTCAAAATTATAACAAACAATATTTTCGCGTCGCGTGCCGGTATGAATAGAATAGCGAGTGGCTTAGTGGCTTGTTGCGGCCGAAGTGCGCGGGCTCAGTCTGTGTGCGTGAGCCACACACACAGGCACGATGGGGCCGCGGGGCACTTCGCGCGCCAGCGCGACAGATATAGTCGTTCAAAAATCCCAAATCTGAGAAAGGGCTTCGGTACTGTTACCTCTTAAGTGGGAACACTTACTGTGACTGACGAAAAACTACGGAACCCTACACTGAGCGTGGCCCGACACGCTCTTGGCCGGTTTTTAGTCATGATATCTCATCTCATCGAACAATCAGTTTAGCAAACAAATATCATGACCTTGTTACTCATAGAAGATTATCACAATATTTGACCTAGATCATCTAACTGCTGTGGTTATGGCCCCTCCCGAAATAAATCACAATAATATCAACAGCATGTCATCGGTAGATTTATGCCATATCTTATTTTGGGACAAAATTTTATGGCTACTTCATCGGAAAACAAATAGTCCAGTTTTTGATCTTCAACACGTGTTGCCATTTGTAAATTACACTTGATTTAATAATATTTTCCTGTTTTGTTTGCTTTTGTCCAACGATAACTAAGATCAAGGAGAATTTCGAAGAATTGATTACTTGTCTCGCAAATGCTGTTTGGCCTCCACCCGTCGGCATTGGGTGACAATTACGACAATATTTGTCGCCCGGTTGAAAGGCCGGAGAGATTACAGGCAAATTCGGCTCGTAATAGTTCGGAGGTCGTTCCGTGTTATGATTGGCGGAAGAATTGCAAGACCTTAAGGTCTCGAGATTCCTATTACGTTGGGATAGTTTTAGTTCCAAAGGTCAGAGCATATTGGATGCTGATTGTTTTAAGTATCTCTAGTCTATCTAACTAAGGAAGAGAAGCTCTTCCTATCATTTTGTCTTTTTATAAATTATAACTAAAACGTAGTTTTATGTTGGCAAAAGGCATTTCACTTTACATGTGACATTTTATAAAAAGTGCAATGATATACGGAAATAGTGATTTTTGCATTATTCTATATGAAATCGTACCTCGCCAAATATTTAAAACAAACATATTAATAATACAAGTTGATTCAATACACTCGTAATTACAACTTATTTTCAGATTATAGACATAAATTAAAAACAAGTAAAATTAGAAAATACATGAAAAAAATGAAACTAAATAATAAACAAGTATAGATAATCGTGGGATAATTGAAAAAATCAAAAATAAAAAACGATCTAAACTTATGAGAGGTAGGGCACAGCAATGACCATCACGCTTGAATCTGGGGCAGCCCAACTGGGGAAGTACCTCTTCCTTACAGAAGACCACAGTAATAATAGCACTGCTACCTTTCAGGTATGCAGTGTTGTGTTCCTGATGGTGAGTAAGGTTCCCAGAGCTCCAACCCCCCTTAAAGGCCGGCAACGCGCTTGTGACTCCTCTGGTGTTACGGGTGCCCATGGGCGACGGTAATTGCTTACCACCAGGCAATCCGTCTGCTCGTTTGCCGCCTATGTCATAAAAAAAAAAAAAAATCAATAAATACTCCAGGACATCATTACACAATTTAACTGAGCCCGATAGTAAGCTCAAAAAGAAAATGAATGAAAATGACTCAGAAACAATAATCTGTGCTCATTACACAAATAAATATTCTTATTGGGATTTGAAGCCAGGACCTTCGGCTTGTGACCCAAAAGACAAAAATGTACCATCATCCAATACAATATTCGATTTATAGATAAGTATAAGTAATGTTTTCTATTTCTAATGTAAAAAGCAATAGAAAGTGATTCTGGTTATTTTATTAAGAATGAAAAAACTTAATTTTGGCACTAACTTAACTTAACTTAATAAATGCAAAGCAAGTAATGTATTACTTGCTTTGCATTCATGCTTAACAATAAATTGGCCTATACAAAAAACATTCTACGTCATTGTTTATTCATAAGCCATTTTTCATTCCAGTAATTGTTGTTTACTCAAGCATTGATAGTCTTCAAGGCGGAAGGACAGTCTTCATAAACAAGGACATCGCCTTTAATTTATATTAATTCTCATTTATCTTTTATGAATTAGTTTTCAAATTCAATAGGTATGGATGAAAAGGACATTGAAATTGGTAATGTAAATAAAATTTGTCTTCCTTAAGCTTTAGAGTTACTAATAGTTTTTCTTTCAGTATATGCGTATTTCAGCGTATTTCTATAGAATCACATCAATCAAGAGGAATTAGATATGTTGGTTAACACCCTGATGTTTATTTCAGGAAGGAAAATTAATTATCTGGACCATTTATGATTGCTATTATTAACAAATATTATTGTTACAATTTAAAACGAGTTGCCCTTTTTGTATTCATGATATTTTACAAGTATTTTTATCCTTCTGGCGTTGTCTCGGAATTTATCCACAGTTTATGGAGCGTGGCGTCCACTTGACTACTAATCCCAGGATTTGACATAGGTACTAGTAGTACGAAAGCGCCTGCCATCTGACCTTCCAACCCAGAGGGTTATAATAGTAGTATATAGCTAAACTAGGAATAATTTGAGTAAAATTAGGTACTAAGTGGTCGCGTGACTATTGCCTTCTTTGAAAATATCGAAATAGGTAATAGGCGTGTGGAAAATATTTTGTTTCTTCTGTGGCTTTCATTTGCTTTTTGGTTCTTCTTCGAGCATATTTCTCTTTTATTTCATTTAAGAGTGACAGAGACGTTCGCAATTCACGAATTTAGATTTTCGCGGTATCGCTCCTGGTACCTTACAACCTTTTTTTTAGTATGACATAGGCGGCAAACGAGCAGACGGATTGCCTGATGGTAAGCAATTACCGTCGCCCATGGGCACCCGCAACACCAGGGGAGTCACAAGCGCGTTGCCGGCCTTTAAGGGGGGTTGGAGCTCTGGGAACCTTACTCACCATCAGGAACACAACACTACAACAACTACAACAACAAGCTTTTATTTAAAACACAACACATGCATGATACAACGATATAATGTTCAAAAGTATCACCACACGTGTCACATCAGACATCAGTTATTCTATAATACATTGTATGTAATCTCCGATGATTGGATCCTGCAACACTTGCATCTCCGTGACATTGACTTCGAGTGTGTAATGCACTACCGTGTGCCACTAATCTCGTTGGCTGTCTATCAGCCAATATTGGTGTGAGAACGCGGAATGCAACCGGTTATCCTGGTCTGTTGTCATTGTGAACGAGCGGTGGCGGTTTATAGAATACGAGTATGGAGTCAGTTTTAAGCGACAGCGACAACTTTATGGAATATTTGCTAAATAAACTTTTTACGTAGAAATGATAAAAATCTTTTAGAGTATTAAAAAACTTTTTGAATAGTACTTTTTTTACATTTACTTTTTAGCCTATGCAGGCCACTGCTTGACAGGCCTCCCACAACTATGACTTGTACCATCTTGGGGGTAGTTGCCATAGTCACCACGCTTGGCAGGCGGGTTGGCAACCGCAGTTGCTGTATATAGGATTTCGACGGACGCTGCTGCTTACCCGTCGGATTTTTCCCTTTGTCGCCTCTTACGACACCCGCGGGAGGAGATGGGGTGGTGCTATTCTAGTCAGCCGGTATCACACGTCAAGTTTAGTCATCGTAAATCATTCATCATACAAATTTAATAAGGTCTCCTAACCAAGTTCTTATTGACCCTGCCTCCATAGCTGAAGATCCAAGGACTATATAAAGATTTTTTTCCTATGTTACTGTCGTTGTTTATGTTTATAATTTATCTATGTATACTGTCGTCATAGAAGTATATTGATTGGTATTTGATTTTCCCATAATATTTATTACATATATATATTTTGAATAAAATCTATTATGAATTACTACGAAACTGAACACTATGTCAAGGACTAAATAAAATATGTTTTCAAAAATGTAATATGCCTCTATATAATAGTTGGTCGCTGGTCGAACTCGCGTGAGCGTGAGCGACAGGCCTGCGCCGACGCACCGTATATGCGCAGTGCCATTCCCGGAACACTATGCGTGATGATTGCCGTCGTTTAGGAAATGCTCTGCAACTAGGATTGATATGTTTGAAGCCTATTTAAGTGCGGACGTAGTTGCATCTGAACATAGCGGTATACAACGGCTACTCGCCGGTATGATGAGAATATAACTGTAAAAGTTAGTCCCTGTTAGTGTTATATTTAGTTTAGTTTGTATTGATTGCTCTTGCAACTTGCTTGTAACTAGTTTTAAGAACTATTATTTCTATTACTTGTATGTATGTATACACATGAAATGCAATATATGAGTATGAGTGGTACCTAAAAAGATTTTACTTATTTACGAAAAAACATATTGATGAGCAATTATGATTGAAAAGCACCTGACGGCGTATAACTACGATATTAAAATCGAAAGAAAAATAGAAAAAATTGACTCGAAGCGGGACTCGAACCCACAACCACTGGATCACTAGCCCAGTGCACTACCAATTGTGCTATACGAGTACCGCACACTCGATTCTGCATAATAAAAAGTGACGTATAACTACCTACTTGTTTTACTTAACTGCCAAATCTGCTTCAAGTACAATAGAATTCATAGATTCTTTTTCTGATTGCTCAATTTTCGCCGTTGCCGTCAATAATTTACCAACGATGCTTCAGAGAAGTTTCAAGAGTGATGATCGTTTTAAAAGGCTACTTGACAATTATATTTGTAAATTATTAATTAATGCGCCATTACGCGTAATGAAACATTACCATGTATAATATTTATTGACTACTGTGATTAAATATAAAGATCTCTAGACCTTAAGGGCTCTTTTATTACTATTAAACTTTATATAATTTATAAATATAAATTCACAATGCGTCACTTAAAACGAAGCAGCGTCGTCTCAATGCCCTCATAAATGCCATGAATATGGAACGTTTAACGTATGAAACATGCGACGAAACATCGGGGGAATCACGAGGTACACCAATGGCATATCAATTTTAAATGAATCAGAACGATTTTGACATGATATCGTATAAGTATAGGATTTATAAAATTATAGGTGGTCCTTAAAAGCCAACCATTTGGGTGTCATGAAGTTTTTTTTTACAGTACTCACCTATATTTTATTTTGTTTATTGCTAGGACGTCTACTGCTGAACAAAGGCCTCCCCAGCTAGCCTAATATGGTCGGCTTTTTATCACTTATCACGAAACCTGTCACGCTCCAACAATTATGTGGCTGCGAAAGTGACGGATAGCGTGTTAAACGATAAAATGACAACCATGCTACCCGTTCAGATCACATTTCGGCGGCAGCGTGCTACAGCGACCCACAACAACTGGGCCACTGTTGCGGCACCCGTATCTAGTAGATCCCCGCGATCTTTACCAGGTCGTCAGTCCACCATGTGGGGTGACTGTTCACGTTGCGCCTTCCGATACGTGGTCGCCACTCGAGAACCTTTACGCGTGTTGCGAATATCATCGCCCCATCTCCTCCCGCGGAAGTCTTATTTAAGAGGTGACAAAATGATTTTGACACAATTTTATTATTTTAATAATAGTCATGTTAAGCTAATTTAGAACACCTCGCTCGTTTAACAATTTTTGCTGCTGACTGTACAATCTGTTTTCAAATCACGTATGTCAAAAACTAGATTGTATACGAACGTGGGTTGAGAGATAAACAAATTTACCTTTTTGTCGAGTCTGCGATAAAAAGTGGGAATCGGGTTCTATGATCCGATAAATGGATTACTTGTTTTGTTTACGCTTGTTTAGAGGGTGGAAAATAATACTATATAGCGGTTATGGGTTCACTGCCTACTGAAGAGGTTCTTAATTTGGTTACTTAACTATTTTTATTTACATTACTTATTATTTACTTACCAGGAGCTTTGGGGTAAATCATAAAAGTATTGTGAGGAAACCAGACCTAATCGTGATGACATCTTAGTTTCATTACAACTATAATTATTTCGTGATAATAGTGCTTGCAGCAATAGGTACCGAAATATAAGAAACTCATTGAAATTAACATGCTTACATGGTAACTACCCCGTTTTAAGTAATATTTGTAATGTGAATGACCATGCCTTGCAGCAATAGGTACCGAAATATAAGAAACTCATTGAAATTAACATGCTTACATGGTAACTACCCCGTTTTAAGTAATATTTGTAATGTGAATGACCATGTTAGCTGAAAATCGAACTTCTTAGTCTCGATAATTATCTTTAATTTAACTTATTACTCTTACGAGGAGTTTTGGAAGGTTCAGGTCGTTTTAAAAAAAAAATTGTCATTGCAAATTTTTGGGGTTATGTTGGAATTAGACCCAAGGTTCCCTTGAGCTGTGCCCGATGCCGAAATAAACTTGATACTTACTCGTACCTAAGTTCATCATCACCCACATAAAATTGAGAGGGGGACATTACCGCATTTATTATTTTTAACTTTGATTTTGAATACCAGACTATTTTTAGCTTTTTTTTTTTTTTTTTTATGACATAGGCGGCAAACGAGCAGATGGATTGCCTGGTGGTAAGCAATTACCGTCGCCCATGGGCACCCGCAACACCAAGGGAGTCACAAGCGCGTTGCCGGCCTTTAATGGGGTTGGAGCTCTGGGAACCTTACTCACCATCAGGAACACAGCACTACATACCTGAAAGGCAGCAGTGCTATTATGGCTGTGGTCTTCTGTAAGGAGGAGGTACTTCCCCAGTTGGGCTGCTTCAGATTCAAGCGTGATGGTCATCGCTGTGCCCTACCTCTCATTGTTGGACGTAGTTTAAGGACATACCCGGGTCCAACAACAATATAATCAACAGAGAGATCTCATTATGAAGTAAATGAGATTTTTCTGTTGATTTCCTCCTCACTTCTTATGTTTTGAGTAAATTGTAACGATACAATTTTGTTTACACTCTTCAAGAGTATTTTTATCATCAAAGATGAGTTCATATTATTGGCAAACTTTTTGATTTCCAAATAACAAAAGATCTATGTAAGATGTAATGTAGATAAATACAACACGTACCCTACCTAGTTACTATATTTTGTATGCGTGTGCCTGTGGGTCATTGCTCTGTTTTTCCTAAAACGCTTTGACCTGTCTGTTAACTATTTGTTTTAATTTTACTAGTTTGGCGTTTTACGGTACAAGCACAGATGTACCGTAAAATGCTACCTATTTAATATTCTTCTGCCGTCTTTAGTCTGGGACCGCTCTAAAAACTAGCGCCGCTGGAACCCTTTGCCCAAATCAATGTGAATGACAACTGTGTTCAAAAAAATGAGATTGATTTTTCTGTATATGGTAATAAATAATTCTTTATATTTTAAATTAATATTATATAATTATATTAATGAGAGGTAGGGCACAGCGATGACCATCACGCTTGAAGCTGGGGCAGCCCAACTGGGGAAGTACCTCCTCCTTACAGAAGACCACAGCCATAATAGCACTGCTACCTTTTAGGTATGTAGTGTTGTGTTTCTGATGGTGAGTAAGGTTCCCAGAGCTCCAACCCCCCTTAAAGGCCGGCAACGCGCTCGTGACTCCCCTGATGTTGCGGGTGCCATGGTATGCAATCCGTCTGCTCGTTTGCCGCCTATGTCATAAAAAAAAATTAAATGTTCTGGTCGTTCGTATGTTACTCTTTTTAATAATTTTGTGTACTTAGTTCCATTTAATAATAAACACAAAAAAGTAACAAATTGCACTCAAATGATTTGCAAGGTAATTAGGTAAACAGTTGCATCGTCACTTTAGGATTCAGGCTATAACATTAAGTTGTATTTGTACCTATTAACGTAGTAGTTGCCTATAAAAACTTGCTCATCCTTTTATCAGCTATTCTGCCCCCGTTCATGAGCAACTACTCACGAAATTCCTACTCACCCCACAATTCCGTGTAGTTTTTCTGTTAACGGATTGACATTCTAAGTATTTACTTTCTTAGTTACTAGTGCAGCTATAAATAAGAATTAGCAACATTGTTGCGACACACCCGGAGCAAAAGGCGGTTATTTTCTCAATAAAATTATTTTCTTGAGTAAACTAGATCGACTTCAAGTAGAACAAAGTAATGGATTGGATAGTAGTTAACGAAGTGTCTCGTAAGAACTATTATTGTGACAGAAAACTGGTTATTTTATTGCTATATACCAGAAATGTTGAATAACATAGTACAGTCAGCAGCAGAAGTAGCTAAGCATTTGAGGTGTTCAAAATGAGGTCAACACGTCTCTATTGTCAAGAGAATAAGAGCGCGTGTAGGTCATTTTGAACACTTCAAACGCTTAGCAACTTTTGCTGCTGACTGTACGTTGATAATACCTTTTATAAACCAAAAAAAATGTCTGCAGAATAGATTTTTTTTTTAGACTGACCAGCGTTTGACCTCAGTCGCACCTGATGGTAATATATATAATATTCGTAAGTACGTTGGTATTCCGCCTCATCAGTCACGGAAATATAGTGACATAGTTTGTTAGAAGAACCTTGGCACCGCGTTCTATTAACATGTATGGTAGGTGACACATTATGGAATAGTCATAAAAGTTCTGTTTAAAATATATGTCTATTGTCTTTAGATACATTAAAGCGATGGTTTTAACGAGTGATATAAAATAATTGATTCGGGATCCAAATACAAAGCTATACATAGCGAACGTGTAACACTAGATTTATAAATTCAACATGATGTAAACATCTATTGATGCCTGTAATAGTAGGATAAACGTATAAAAATGAGCAATAATATTATTTTCTCAAACATGCAATGAAATGTCTTCGTTACGTGCGTCATAATAGGCTTCGAAGTATCACGTTTAGGGCGGATCGACTCCAGAGGACAGGTAACGAATTTCATATAAAATTGAAGGCCTAGGCCGGGAAGTAATTTCTTTTTAATTTTTATGTATACCTGGCGTCTGTGTTCATGAAGCCTGTTCAAACAGCTGAGTTATATTTTTTTATCATTTTTAGTGAGTAAATGATTAGCGGGCTAAAAAATAATCTCGCTTATTTCAGACGAAATGGTATGAAGAGATTTATTTTATTTATCATGTAATTGAATATTCATATCATCAGGTTATTACATTATTATATTTATTATTCATGCTCTCAATTTTAAAATTGTATTGGCAACACCAAACACTACTCCACGCATGCGCGTTTTTGAACGCATTTTTGACTCAACCAATCACAGGACACTTTTACTTGTTTTAATAATGGCGGAATGGAAAAGTTTCTCGGCGTGTAAAACTCTGTTTATTAAGACTAAATAGTGGTAAATGGTGTGATTCAATGCTTTTGTGACTTAGATATAGTGTTACGGGTGTATAAAAATTGAATAATCTAACCAGGCCCGGTTTTATTTATCTATATTTTGTTATTGTGTACCGCCAAAGGCAGATGCCGTAGCGCCATCATTTAAAAGGTAAGTGCATTCGTTTTTGGTGGTTTTTCTAAATGTTGTGTATAGTAATTATAGCCAGACTATTTATGATAGTCATTAATTATTACATCGAAGGCAAAAATACTACAAAGCGGGATTGGAGGGAAAATTAAAAAACTTATGTCGTGAAGCTGTTTTGTTCAGTGGTATTTTTTTATTTATTTCATTGCATTAGTTTGAGAAAAGCACTATACATGCCTAGCCGTGAAAGGGTCTTGAAGGCTTCGTATACTATCCGGCCTCCTTACAGTCGGCCGTATATACAACTCAGCCTTCAACCCCCTTTTTCCCGGCGGCTGCAGTAATGTACTATTAAATTAGCTTTTCAAAAATAGTCCTGATAAATAAGAATTCTCTGATAAGGTGGCCATCTTTCGTCAATACGCGGTACCTCGGATTCCCTTCCCTAACAAGCGTTGCCTTTCCTTGCTAATGCGGCTGCATAGTTTTCATGGCAGGATGTAGATGGCGTTACTTATAACTATCCTTAGAAATAAATGTACGTAGGTACCTAGTTAACTTACACTACACGCTACTTAACTATGTAGCATACTTAGTAATACGCGATAAATTCAAATATTCCTGTTGTCAATAGTCAATAAATATAAGGAATATACGTACACTTGCTGGTACAGTTTGTATCATATAGTTAGTACATACAATCGACGCGGGCTAACACATATCCCTGCTGTAAGGACGTTCCACGAATATTGATAAAGATAGAACATTGTAATTATATATAGGTACTTAGATATTTGGCCAATTTTACTGCTACAAAATATTTATGATGCTGACTATGCAAGCGTTGTTTTTTTACCGATTTGGTTTTTATTATTATGTTGTATCTTCACCAATATTTCTGATTAATATTTATTGAGCGTTCTGAAAATAATCAGGTATTGAAAAATACTCAACTTGTAAAAACTTTAAAGCAGTTGAGTGGAAACTATATTGCTCAGATGATTTGACCAATAGTGATAATCGAGTCACGAGTGTCACTTCAAAGTGTATATTTATCTCTGTAGTGCTTGATATACTTATAATTTTATCAAAGATCTTACCTCAACTGCGGTATCTACTTATATTCTAATCTTCAATTTCCAATAAACTTGTTCAAATATTATTTTTTTTATCATGCAGAAACGTCTGCTAGCGAATATCTTCGATATTTAAATCGAAAGAAAAATAGAAAAATTTGACTCGAAGCGGGACTCGAACCCACAACCACTGGATCACTCGCCTAGTGCACTACCAATTGTGCTATCCGAGTACCGCTTAGACCTGTCGGATATTTCTATCTTATCCTTCGTGGTATACGTCATCATGGGTGACGTGTAGTCACATCTACCGCCAGCGTATTGAACACTTAACGGCATCGAAGTCTCAATTTACATTGAGAATTCATCGATAACAATGTGCTACCCCATTCTAAATATCTTTCTAAAAGGCTTGTCAACTCAACTGTTGACCGTAGAGCTGGCAGCTTCTCGCGCAACGCAAAAATATCGCGATACAGCGGGGGAATGCTGCATTTAAAGGACGTTTTTTAAATATCTATCATAAATTTTTCTTTAGTTTTATTGTTTTGGTTGTTTTATGAATTGTATAAAGTCTTTTTATTATGTTGCTTTTGATATAGACTGTAAATATTATATTTTTTGTTCGAATGTGAATTCTATTAGATCTTGTAGAAATCTAAAAACTATAGGACGCTGAAGAAATAACAAAGCTCAGATCATGCAATAAATAATTTATTTCCAAAACTTCTTATTTATCATCATTAACTCTTCGTAATCAATGTTTGAACGTGAAGTTAGGTATCTCTGCTTAGCTATTTAATTATCCATCATTATTGTCATCCAGGATGAACCTGATGCGGCTTATTTCATTATAATGTCCGTTTAATAAAGTTACCATTATAATGTCCCTTTTGTCACGCTGTGAAACCCTTACAAGCAATGTTTAACCTTTTGAGAGCCATAGACGGTTTAAGCTATAGCGATAATGAACTGTCGGACATTCCAGTTAGAGGTGGGTAATCTCGACAGAATCTGGTTATCGACTCTTCAAGTCTTTTGATCTTCGGCTGTTTTTGATCATTCCGGTTTAAATCTGACCAGGAACTCTGTGAATATTTATTTTGAATCAACAATAAAAATAAAATATTTCAGATTTGTATATTATAGAAATATTGTCTTGTTCGGTTTAATAGACGGAGTTAATAACTCCCCGGGTTCGATAATATATGTAAAGAGTCGATAAGACGTTTGGATCTTAATTATTTGTATCTGTAAGTCAGGATTTACCCATCGTTAATGCCAGTACTGTTCACTTCTTCACGCGTTTTATATGAGAAAACCGTGGCTGTCAAATGGTTAAAAGAATTCAGGAAATGAGGTTAGAACAAATACTACGGTTGCTTACAGGGGGACAATAAGCATCTAGGTCTCAATGAAATATACTTCAGTATGAATGTCTTTACATTTTACAATAAAATTAGCCGTGAACATAGACAATATTGCCTATTTACAGTCAGGAAACAGCGAATGTTGTATGTATGTCCGCGGTAAAGTAACCAATGACATTAGTGGGAAATGTAAGCAAACCTCGTAACACAGTCGTTTTCTATTACACGTATTCTTGTTACATCATAACATTCATAACCCAATCGTAAAATTGATCTGGTCTTAAAATCCCTCGATATTTCAGAGAACGTACCTAGTACCCATATTATCCAAAATGTATCTTCTGAAGATTAGCCTACCGACGTTCAGATTTGTAGAAAACGGTATAATTAGGTAGGGTCAATGCAATAAGTATCCCAAAGCGCAATTGGAGACGATATTTCCCATCAAATGTAAGTATAACTATATAATTAATGAAGAACCTAAATCATAGCTTGGCCTTTCTTTGCTTTTCGTTGGTGAATGACTAAGTCACGTGATTTTTTTGGGTTACACTTTTTTAATAAATTAAATAAACAATTGGTGTACATGGTGCCAAATCGGCTGTGGCATGGCATGGTGCCACTTCATACCTTTCTCATATGTCTAGGCACTTTTTCTGTGGTTAAGGGTAGCATGGCAACTTTATCAAATAATAATCAGTTAAAGCGAAAACAAAGTGGAATTTTCATACGTTATGGAAGACGATACAAACATTTTCTAAATCCAGTGTACTAATAATTCCTTAATTAATAAATTCACTAGCTTATTTTTAGAATACTAAAACCGAAGTAACATAAAATTGTATAACAAAGCGGGTGTGAAAACTTTAAATCAAACAAATTCACTAAATCAAATAGTTAATACATTTGTTATATTTTCATTATGATTCGCTATCTAATAATTTTCAAATTGTTAATCGGAACTCTAATAACATTTCAAACTAAATGATAACACTTCATAATAGATTTGCATGTGTATAAAATGATTTCTCTGGCTTTTCAGAAAATGTTACAGCGTTATCATTTAGATGAATTATTTTGCTATATATTTTTATTAATTTCACTAATAGTTAACGCGATATCGTAAAATTTATGAATTTCCCTGGGAAACAAACAATATCACTTCAATTTATTTTCTAAGATATGAATAGTCTTAGTTATATATACATCGTTTACAATACAATAGGATATTTCATGAATTACCATATTAGGTTTTCTACGTTATGAATTATTTTTCAAGATTGTTGTTATAATTGGAATATTTGTAGATACAGTAAATGTCATTTGAACAATACTAAACATCCAAAAAATAATTGCAAAATCAAATAAGTCGGAAATAAATTCTAGAATATTCATTATAACCACAAGAACAATATTTTATAAGTATAAAAATGGCAGTTTTATATCACGTATACAAATACTAATAAAGTTATTTAGAACACAGGGTATGACTTCGATTGCCCAATCAAGCAACATTCAATGAAATTATTGCCGTAACGATATCATATTATTTCTAAACCACAGATAAATACATCAGGGGGTCTAGTGAAGATGCCAATCGATTGTAGAATTGGAATCGAAATGATAAAATAATAAACTGAAATCACAAATAGAACGATAAGTCTCGTGAACTTGTCGATACATTATTTTTCATTTCTATTGCGCTTCTGCAATCGGTTCCCATCCTGGCTAGGCCTCTAGATATTCAGCTCGTTTGTTTGCCAGAGAACTAGTTTGTTTTAGCGACTAAAATAATGTTAAGTATGTCCCCGATGTGTTATCTGTGCCTACAATAACGATTGAGAACAGTACTCGCTACAAATTCACTATTTATGTACAAATGTTGCAATGATCACAATAACTCGTAACTCAAATTGTGCCAGAGTCGATCGGTCAATCACCAGAACCATACATTGTGCGTTATCGCTTAAACAGGTCCACGTACGCCATTTTAATTTTTAATCTAATCGTTTATTAATAATAAAAAACAAAACACTGGAAATTAAAGATCTTACTTGCTTTCGTATGCCTTCAAAGGTATGTTGTAAACACAGCATTTTCTAAGGATTCAAAAAAAAACCAAAATGAACCGTTTAGAATATATAATTTATAGTTCGTATTTGATTAAAGTAGTTTTATAATTTCATATTTCCAATCCATATTTTTCCAGGTTTTGTGCCATGAATTTTCGTTGGCCTTTTTATTATATTCTTTGTTTAAATTGCTCAATTAACGAATACCTATGCGAAGTTTGAGCAGTAATTTCCAATTGCTTTTACATAACTTATAACAAGTTACAAAGACCTGAAACACCGATCGACTGCACTTGGTCCAAAATGTAAGAACATTCTCATGTCAAATCTCAACCATATCTATATATCTAAAATCTTCGATTAACCAGCTGTGAGGATTTACCACTTCATTATTAAAAACACTATCCAATATCATTACTATTACATATCAATTGAGATCGTCTATTATATAAAGAATACTCCAATAAAGATTGGCTGCATACCAAAAGTGCATAAAATGTGAACACTTTTTCACACAACCATTAATCCTATCAACAAGTTGAACCATACAATCGCTTCACACCTAATCCTCTAGAATATCAAAACTTTTATTGCATTAGCGGTTTATCTTTAATATTTTACTCGCATAAGGACCAGCAACGTTAAGTAACACAACCCAAAAGTAGAAAACGATACATAGGGTAATCAAAGCTGACAAAAGCATTTCTGAGCCGAGAAAGCGAGCGTTCACAGACTGTATAAAACCCTGATAATATAAGTGCTCAGATTATCGCATTATTGTAATAAAAAAAACTCTGATCTGTGTAACATATAAAGCTAATTCAAATACATCATATTAATATATATATTCTTTGGATTTGTGTGTTAATTGACCCAAATGCCAGTAAAAATTCTTAACAACAGTACATTTCCATCCTCAGAGCTGGCGCTTTGGAACGTAAAACATAAACATGTGTCCACAAGGACTCCGCGCTGGAAGCACGTCACACAGTGGTGACGCGGTCTACTTCCACGTATCGCACGGAGTCCTCGCTTGGTCAGCAAATCACTTCTTTTTCATCAAAGATGGCGGTGTCTGAGGAGAGGCTCTTCAGGCGCTGCTGGAGCGCGGAGCGGCGCCGTCGGCAGTTACGCGCTACAGCCAGCTGTAATTCACAGATTAAATGTTAATGGCTCAATCAAATATTCTTTGTCCCATTGCCATGGTTACGTTCCCCTGGGTCACTCTTCAAACCACAGTTTAATTGCACAAATACACAAAACATAGACATTTGTAGAAGCTATATGTTCCTTCCATAATGGGTCATCTACCAAGCGCGTTAGTAGTACGCAGGGCTACATCTCTTCTAACAAACTATGCTTCAGTTGTCCCGTGGCTCATGGGACAAAATAACAACAACAAATAGCTGATTCACTCTAATATGTATCATCCGATGGTAGAAAGTTCATATTTTACAGAATTGCATGTGATACAGACTCAGGTATTGTGATTAAACTGGGACCAAAAATAGCCGGAGGATTGGCAGCAGTAACTTTTTAGAGCAGCTGTAATACGCCTGCTGAGCGTTATTAACTATGGTATTATACTCCCATTCTCAGATATCGCTTACTGTGTTTCACGGCCTCACCATAGATGTCCGAAGCTAGTAGGTTGGGAGGATGTATGCACTGATGTAATTCATGTGTTACGAGCTACGACCTTATACAACTTATGTGAATCTTGCAACACATAATTTAAGATATATCATAAAAATATACCAATAAAATCATAGAGGGAATAAAGCTGTAGTTGACTTTGTTGTTTCAAATTGTCACGCCATATTTATTTTAGTCCGCCTCTGCTTCGGTAATTTAATTATTTATTTATTTTAAACTTTATTGTACAAAACACAAAAATTCATACAAATGGCGGACTTAATGATAAACGTATAAAGACTCACCACAGCGGTGCCCACCAACACCGCAAACGCCAACATTGCTGCTGCGTAGTGAGCTGGCACGCGTAGCAACGCGGAGCACTGAGACAGCCGCTCGTCCTCCCCGTACGGGCACTGGGCGATGCCGTCACACCACAGTGCGGGCTCTATGCATGCGTCAAGCGAAGGACAGCGGTACTCGCAGTCGCCGGATAAGGCAAACACGCCGCCACGTTCGCTAGCGTGTCTGGAATTAAAATAAATTATTTTTTAGGTTTACCGGAAATATATGCTGTATAAAAACTACATATATTTTTTTAATTATCAACAGAGCAAGTAATTAATCCGCTATATTTTCTACAGCACAGCCCATAGGTTGTAGCTGTGTGAATAACCCAACTTAGGCATAGACTAAATAAGTTTGCTTATTAGATGCTGCCCTATGCCCACTGAAATTAAGAACACTTACTTTATACTAAACCGCTACTTATAAAGTACTATATTTTTGCTAGTTTCATTTAAATTTGGAAACTAAACATACTCCGGTAGTCATTCTTCAATCTCGGTATAATAAATATCTTTCCACATTATAGGCACCAAAGCTTTTGATTAACATCTTACATTCGGGTAAGTATTAACTAGGAATAGTGGCAGGTAAGAGCCATCTTTATCGCAATCATTTCTACTGACAGAACTCGGCCAGCCCTAGTCAAGGCGGTTCGATTACTGAAGAAGGCCTGGCTTGAGACACGTTAAAGCGTCTTTTACCTTCAATCACCTGTAGATGGTGATTACAATTTTATTAACACGCAGGCGCGGGAACTTAACAATAACGATGGTGGAGGCCGAGCAGGCTGCCATACACCCTTCAGAGAATATCTTCTTTAAGGTCTCCAAAATGTTTGATTAATTTCTTACCTTCTAGATAGTTCCAACCAAGAAATGTAGTAAGAGCCATGTTCGACTGCAATGAGCTCCACCGACAAAGATCTTGGCCAGTCGAGGTCAAAACGGTCCGGTGACGGCGGAGGGCCTAACACATGGCGAGCCAAGCTGTCAACTTCCTTCGACCAGCCTTCAGAGAATATTTCAACGATGTCCTCCCACTGAAATTTAGTAACATTTATTTTAATAATAGATTTAAAGTACAAGTAAATTAAGTTCAAATTCAACTGCACTAAAATCAATAATGTGATTTAACCTCTCACATGATTGAAATTTATCAGTGACCTCTATTATTATAATAAAATAAGGGTGACAGCTGGTAACTACAGCTACCAAAACCACGTGAGTGGTTAATTGGACTATTTGTCGCTTATGTCATTTTCCTATTTGCGATTCTGCACAATAAAGGTATAAATGTCGAATGATTCCTTTATCTCTAAAGATATGGCGTTGTGGACAAAATTTTGGTATCATAATATATATATATTTTTTTTTATCGTAAGTTATTCTGAACCAGTCATTCCCAAATTAAAATCAGGTTTTTCATTACGGGTAGTTTTAAATAGGTTGTTATATTATTTTGTCGTATTATTTCAGTAAAAAAATATAAATTTACCTGTTCTTCAGGAGGTTGTGGGCATATAAAGATAGGTGACAATCCCCCAGCATACACAGCAATTCTATTCTGTGTCTTGCACAAATGTCTCAAGTCGGGAGCGACAGTGATATTGTTTAGTAGAGTGAAGTTGTCTAGTTCTGGCTCTTTTATGATGCTCCCTTGAATCTTGAGGTACAAGTAACGGCCTGGTGACGGGTCAATTAGCCATGGACGATGTTCACAGTGTTCCTGTAGTATAAAACAGTAGTTAGAAAAAACGCAATGGTCTGATAGACCTGTCTGATAAGTGGTGGCAGCAGAACGTCGGCCTTCAAATATTAGAAGATTATTATTTTAATTGAAGATTATTTAGGTCTACTAAACATGCGTATCCTCACATCAATTCAAATAATAATGTGTTTACTTATATGCATTATATGCCGTGTGGTGCATGACTAGAATAGAACCACCCCATGTCCTCCCGCGGGTGTCGTAAGAGGCGACAAAGGGAAAAAACTGACGGATGGGCAGCAGCGTCCGTCGCAACTCAATTTACAGATACTGCGGTCGCCAACCCGCCTGCCAAGCGTGGCTACTGTGGCAACTACCCCTCAAGATGATAATACAAATCATATCATTGGGGGAGGCATACGTCCAGCAGTGGACGATTTCCGGCTGAAGTGTGAGTTATATACAAATTTATAAATGTGACTGTACCGCTTCTGAATCAGGATGCATAGCCGCCAGTCTCAGCTCACCGCTAGCGCCATGGACTTTGTGCGAACTTTCGCACACCGTCTCCAGCCTGATGAACTCTACTGACGCCTCGAAACCGAAAGATCTGAAGTCGTCCACAGCTGACATGTTCACCACGTCGAATTTCAACTCTGCGATTGTGGAGGTCGATGTGAATTCGTAGTCGTTGATGTCACTGAAAATCACAAGCAAAGAACTTGTAACAAAAAGTTACATATGTACCGAGTTCTGTTCTGTACTGTTTTGTAAAAATTCGAATTATTATCATATTTTACTTAATTGTTTGATATACTTTTGAGAGAACCTGGGATTGCTTTTCATCGCCTCGATTATTTAAAGATCAACGAGTTTTTATACGCCACAATACCTGTTATCTCATGTAGATAGTATTTCCTAGTTTCATTTGAAAATAGTATTATTAATTTGAATAAAAGGCGTTATTTTATCCTCATTGAAATCCTAATAAAAGTTTTATTTACCTGCATAAGCAATCTCTTGGTACCCCTGGTCCACCGTCCCGCCACAGTCTATCGAAAATTCTGACGGCAGCAGTCGGATCTCCTGCACACCGGTACCACGGCGAATGTGCGGAATGAACAGAGCGACAAAGACGGCCGCCGCTGCGGACGCCCCAAACCCGTATCCTAATCACCTCTCCTGCATTGGCTTCAAAACGGTAGGTACAACTGAAACCGAATATAGAAGTGATTACCTTCAACTCGCATTTGTTCATTAGATTCATTTCGATGCTGTTATTAGTTAGAATGTAAATGGGGCTCAGAGCAGTAGATTAACTACAAACATTCGGAAAATAATTTAGTAGAAATAGAAATAGAAAACATTTATTCAAGGCAGTTTACAACAACAAAAAAATTAAAACTAAATAAAAAATTAAAACATATTCGGTTTGCCGTTTGCCTCGAAATGGCCCCGACTCAGCATGATGCTACCTCGGGTAGCCAGCGCTGGTCTTCCGTCGGGGTCATTAACGAGTGAGGTCACAAAGTGAACAGACTAACAACTAATATAAAAACAATACTATAACGTTAAGTTCTCAAAGTAACAAACAAAAAAAAAATATTATTCGCGTCATTAGGCCGAATCAGTCAGGAGATATCCTCATTCATACGAATCCATCTGAGCTCTGCTCTCTGTCATGAGTCATGATGGTTTTCAAAGATAATAAGTATGAAATACTGTCACAGTTTTTACACATTATTACAAATAAACGGGACATAATTTCAATCGGGACGTTGGTTTTCGGATCTCATCCTCATGAAATCCAGTCATTGCACACAGTAAATGCAGGTGCCAAAGACCACAAGTTAAAAATGCCGATATTGTTAGTATAGTGTGGCGACCGAGTGACATCCGCGCACGAAACGTTCAACTTGTTAAACAAGATTAAGTGCGGGTAGTTCGAAAAACTCACGCGGCAATAAGATGTTATTTAAGGTGATCTTTAACCAGTCTTTATCCGAGACCACGAGGACAATGTTGTTCTCAAGACGTTGGAGGTAATTTTTAAAGTTAATATACGTGGTTAATCTCCATATATGTGTAGTAATAAGTATGAAATCGTATACCTTATATTTCTTGATCCGCCGCGGCCATACAAAAAGACATCTCTAGGCGAAGAAAAAGTTACAGGTGGATCTGGAGGTGCCTCAGGGAAAGATCGGGAAGAAAATCTTCTGGAACATGGACCGCGTCCCCACGGCTCACCGTCTTGATGGAGGTCGACGAACTCGTACAAGGCTTTGAAAAATATTGGTCTGTAATAAATAAAATAATAATGACTATTAACTGACACGCGTAGTGAAAAATATATTAAAATGCCGTATGACAACAAGTAATAATCATTGGACTTCAATAAATTTTGCACGTATTTTACGATCACTGGTAATAATTAATAATTGTTCCGCAACGCAACGACAACGTGTCATGATTAGCATATTTTTTAGTGAACAGCAATTTATCTATCTTATCTATTTATTGTTAAACTGAACGAAGTTATTGGTTCAAGGGATTATATTAAACAATTTCACTTACTTAAGCGCTGTTCCTTGTGTCAACTTAAGCTCTAACGTGAGAGAGTCACCCTTCGACAGGAAGCTCTCTGTACGCGCGCAGGTCCTGGATCTTCTCAAGATGGCGTGTTCGCAGGTCCTCGGTGCCCGTTCTCGGCAGAACCGAGCTATGAGCGTAGCATTCGTCGGCGGTCGACCGACGATCACCGACTGAGCTGAAGTAGCGCGTGACATTTGGACTGAGCGCTCTTTGTCACTGAAATAGAGATATTTATTATGAAACATATAATCGACTTTAAAAATCATTATTTTTCATGCCAACACTTTTATCACCTGCTTATATAAATTCAGCATCTGCTTAAATAACAGATGAAGCAACGATGAGAGATCTGATGTACATTACTGTTTTATTAATAGCCCCGCTTCTTGCCGGTATTAGAATATCGCCATGGATAAAAAATGTGTCGATAAAACTAGTGGTAAGTACCTACTTTTCTTTTAAAGGACATCAGTATTCGCGTGACGTGACTAAACTTAAATAAAGATTTTTACCTCGTAGTAGGATGAAGGTGAATATGATTTCAACTTTTAAATTTATTTTACGTTCATTCATCCAATTTTACCTCAAATCAGAGCATCAAGCAATTTATTTCCAATTCATATTTATTTTGTATCAAAAATAGATTATGATTTTCTGGATAAATCCCGTAGGAGTCATTAGCAATTCCAACACATAAAGTAGGTCATAACTTACCAAAAAATATCGCTGCAACCGGGTGATATTCTCATAGGACCGTCCCAAATATTCAAATGACTTCCACAGTACTCGTCTTCAGGCAAATTAGGATTAAGCGCATTAATTACGTAGAATTTTAATACTGAGAACCACACTCTAAATCTAGGGGCAGAAAAAGACGGCCTTCTGTATATAAGGTTTCGCCCTGATGGCCCAGACGTATCGATTCCCTGCATGTGATAGAGACATGTCGTGTTTGGTGGCAGGGAATGTTGTGGGTGTTCCAAAATCCCCCTCCCTGTGCCTCTGATCCAAAATTCACAAGCTCTTTTGTTCTTAGCATACGTCGGTGACTGCTGATCGACGAATCTAACCTGAAATAGATTAATTACATGAGCACAAACAGAACACAATCGTTAATCAAAACCAATGAAACGGAATCGGTATCCGAGGAATCTAATTGTTTTCTGAGACGACATATTTGGTTTAGGTTTCCGTTAGGGTGGGATAACATTGCCACCAGTATTTGCTTTTAACTTTCAATGCAAAAAGGGGGCGCGTCCTAATTTCGTAGTTCAAACAATGTGCGGATACAGTTTGGTCGTTGCCCCATTATGTGCTCCGGCCTACGGTACTAATTACACTTTGGCTGGAGCCCAAGCGGGGTCTCTAGGGCACTTCTTGATTTATTACCATTCACCCAAAACAAAACACTGTAAATAACTCTACTTGATGATAATATTTTTAAATAAACTTGTCATTGTTTTTATGCAACTACCCACTTATTAGACTTATTAAACTATAGTTTTCTGCTCAAATATTATGTAGAAAAGGTATTATCTGTAGCGAAAGAACCGCCTGTTATTCTGCTTTTGTACGTTGTGTTATTAAAGTATTTAATAATTAATATTTGTATGTTATCATTACTCCTTACAGTGTAGATACACCTTTAAAAATTACGCATAATTTTACGTAACCGTATTGCATGTATGAAATTGAAAATAACTGTAATTTTAAATGAACTATTGCCATACCTACTGTTATCTTAGTTATTATATAAGGAATGGGTAAGCTATCAAAATCACCTAATATAAATAGTAGCATTACAAAAGAAGATACTCATCGCAGCTAATGATCATTAATAATGAATACTTATCCTGAAATAACTTTTCGCTTAATTGCAATTTGGCGAAGAGCCAAACCAGCTCCTGACACCGCTTTAAAATTGCTTAAAAACAAGTTACTATTAAAAGCGTTTTACAACGACGATAAAGTACATACCTTCTCGAAAATATATATTCAGAATAGAACATTAAAGCACAATTTGACTTACCCGTTGTATAAATTTCTGGTCTGATAACATTAAACTATTTCAAAGTATAATCTGCATTTACAGTAAATGGTTATAGTTTTGGAGGCACTGTCGGCGCTGCGACGTAATTTGCATTTATATGCGGCATAGAGCAAACGCTGACACTTGGATAACTTTTTCAGTCATTTTGCAAATTAAGTCTAAGATTTGTATAAAACAGTGATTCACTTTGTCATGATATTTTTAATCTTACCTCAACTTCAAGCTGAAATCCGTGCAGTGACTGCAAAGTTGCCGGTTGCAAAAATGTTCCAAAGGGTGATGTCGTGAATTCAACTAATAATTCAGGTCCGCTCGATATCGCTTCAGGGACGGCGACCCCGCCGCCACAAAACTTCAAAATAACAGGATCTCTAGTCGTATAACCGTCGTATACGGTAACATAGTCTTGCACTTCGTCGCATTGTTGCCAGACTTTCAACTCCCGCCCATTGTTTCCGCGCTCTTGTTGAGACGCGGAGTACAATGCCTTCTGACTTCTAATTGAGACGAGCTGACCATTCGGCTGTTTCACCACAATTAAAGCGTGTTTTCCTTGAGGCACTTCGTGTTGTCGCACAGCGTAGTAACAGGTCAAGTTTCTGGGGTAAACGCCTGGGAAATTTGGCGACTGTAGCCTACAGTTTTTACGATCGCAGTCGCTGAAGATCCGTGAGCAATAAGTTCCGGAGATCAAATCCCCGAGGTAATACTCGGTTTTTGTCGTTCTTGCGACGTTCGTATCTTCACCCCGTGATATGTTTACGGGATAAGGCATGGGCCTGAGCTTGAAAAAAGGGCGTTCTGGAACGAAAAATTGTTATGAGATTTGTGAACGCTTTTTGTAGCCTATTCTTTTGTTTCTCCGTAAGAAAATAAAATGTCTGTGTGACATTCTATTTATTACAAGATTTATGGTTTTATTAAGTGAACATTGTAACGAAAATAAGGATAATGAAATTATTATAAGTAAAATAAGATTAGGACGATGTTATGTTATGAGTAATTAAGAAATGTACCTGATGGAGGCATTCCTCCAAATCGTACTGTGGCATATTCTCTTCTTAAAACTTTATACGCCATGCGAAAATCAAAATTGTAATTGTTCTGTTCTTTGGATAAGTGAAGTAAGCGTATAATGAGCGTGATGGATTTTGTTTCGCTGTAGTATATTGACGGGCCCCATGAGGTTCCGCACCAGGATCCGCCGACTTGTGGTCTACTGGCCTCTTGGATCTGCATATAGCCATCGGGACATCCATCTTCAGTGAATGATGTGAAGCGGCCAAGGGTAAAACTGTCAAATAACACCTGCAAAGACACAAAAAAGTAAGTTTATTAGCGATATTCATTTAGGATTTACACATAAGTGTAAATATAATAATTTTATTTGGGGGCTAGTTGTATAATCATGTAACTTAACTACCAAGAAAATTATTCGTCTTCACCACTCAAATACAATATACTATTTAAAGGCAACCTTATACTCAAACCCAGATCTGTCAGAGTCGTTAACAAAGAAATTTAACCTGTTTACTGTAAGTCGGTTCGCCAAAATATATAAGCCGGTAAGGATTAAAGGTTTTCATATTAACATTTACTACATAACTCGTCAAAAGTGACCCCTAAAATCCTGGCATACTCAATCCATTCCGGCAAACTCAAATACTTGAAATAGCTACAATTCCGCATATGCCAGAATTATTTTTGTAACAAAAGCTCGCGCGGTTTGCGGCCAGTCGGGGATTGAGGAATTTACCTAAACAACGTTTTATATGATACTTGCACGCGAAACCAGGCACCGTTTTTATTAGTACGGCCCTAAAACAGAGGATTTAATTTTGCAAGGCACGCACGACAGAGGTACTAACAAAAAGAGCGTGTTTCTAACATGCATCTCACTTAGCTTGCTAACTAAAAATATATCGGTGGTCACTAACGATAAAAAGTATTTTCAGTGAGATTACCAGCATCAACTAAAGGACAAATTAGAAGTTGTCAATTCATGAGTGCTTCATATCAGCACCACATAATTATATTGCAATCTTATACCAGTAGATACATACTCTCAAATTTGAGGTTTTTAGATACCTAGTATTGAGTATCTTTTTAGTTGTGGTACCTACTTTATAATTATTATAAACAAAATTATTTTAAGTAATCCTATCATTCTACCCGTTACGCTTTTGTTAAAAGTAAATATTACAATTAGATGAAGTAGGTAAATATGAATGGTTTTTGCAAGAAAGATTAAATACATATTGAAGAAGAGAATCTTTTTCAATAGTAAATATTTACCTACTTTTCGGAGATAGCTCTGCATCAACATGTTAACTCATTTTAAATCTCAGTGTAAACCAGAGCTGCCTTAACGCAGAAAACCAACATCAGTCTTTCACCGTAAATAAATCCCCGCTGAAACCACAATTTACTAGAGTTGTTTTGCATTGAAGTTACAGTTTAATGTAGAAAGCTCAGAGGCAGTTGACCAAAATGTAACCAGGCAAAGCGGAAAACGCAATTTGAGGGTGCAAATTGCATCCCGCTGGTGTATCTGCTGGATAAAATGTCGATAAGGATTCGACTACGTTGAGGATTTATGCTTGGTTGTAACAAAGAGAGGACAAATTTTATTGCCGGCTCCTGAGGTTCGGGTCGATTGAATGTATTTTGGCGACGATTGCTCGCAGACTTTTTTACGGATTAAAGCAAAATTTTATGCAATAGCTACTTTTGGTTGGAAACAGAACTAAGTTGTGAATTAAGTAAATAAAAAGATTGACACATGTCATCAGTTAAGTATTGTTAGCACTTTATTTGAATACTAATAGTTATTGTTAAATAAATATTTTACTTGTAGTAGTTGTAGTGTTACAAGGTAACCTAACTAAATTGGTATAAGTCCTAATGTCAGAATTTTACGTGCCTATTTAGTAGAAATATGTATGTGACTTTTCAAGTATGACGTAAGGTACGTGTATTAACATAGTATTCTTAAGCCCGATAGAATCAAATTAATACCGAAGCAAGCGCGGTAAAGAAAAAGGAAGTGACATTTATAAACACAACGTGAAGAGAAACGAAATTCTATCCGACTCCTAGCGACATATACGCTTTATTCGCGTGGAAAATACAATTTTATGTCGCGAGACATGGTTCTCGCGAGTCTTTGATGAAATTTAAATGTTCTACCTCCAACGCAAACGCGTCGTGGCATTTCAATTTCCGTGCCGAGTGTACACACGTGGGTGTAAACAGGTTACTACCTAAGCTGGATTGCAGTCTAGACTTCAATTTGCCATATCAAGGTGGATATTTATTACAAGTTTACTAGACGAAAAGAGTAATATATTAAAGTTATTTTTGAAGACTTTAGACACACCTACATATTTTGATATTAAGCAGAAACGTCTGCTAACGAAACTATAATTCAGGTACACATGTTTATATGATACTAGCTATGCCCCGCGATGTTACCGGCGGTTTATTAGTGACAAAACGTAGCCTATGGGTTAATCCAGGGTGTCAGCTAACTCCAGACAAATTTTTATTAAAATCGCTCTAGTCGTTCAGACGTGAAGAAGTAACAAACGTACTCACAAACTTTCGCCTTTATATTAGTGTAGAAGTGTAGATTATTGTAAGATCACATAATCTATGTTTCAGTTAATACATAAATCATTCCAGGGATTTCCGAGCTCTGCGCCTATATGAAACGAATATTTCTTACAGCTTGGTCATGTTTATAATTACACTTTGTTTCTTTTGATTTACTGAGATCAGGGAGATTCTGAGGTAATACTTCTGAATCCTTTGAGCCCTAAGTGTAAGTTTTTAACGTAACTTTACGTCACGAATGCGTTTGCGTTTCCCATATAAATAACATTATCACTTACGCGTTCGTAAACGTTTTCTTACCTCTTAAGAAACTTACACTAGAGCCTCTAGACACTTTGAGTGGCTAATGTATTGCGCTTTATTTTCAAAAGCAATTTTTCTTACTCCGTTTATTGTTTATTTTCTTGCTTGCGGGTACTTTGCCAGTCTTTTCCTTCTAGGTATATTATGGATATCCCTACCCTTCTAGGTATTATGGGCCTATGGGCTCGGAATCATTGCTCGCAACAATTACTTAATTGTCCATAGGTATAGTGACAAAGAGGTTAAAATTGTTATGTGAATGAGATCAATGATGGCAACTTTAATTTTATGTGGGTGGGCTATGTCGGTGACTTTAGTTCGCCTACGGATCTCCTCATTTCTGAGTCGATCTCGTAGTGAAACTCCGAGCATAGCTCTCTCCATAGCTCGTTGAGCGACTTTGAGCCTTGAGATGAGGCCGATAGTGAAAGACCACGTTTCGGAGCCGTAAGTCATCACTGGTAACACACATTGGTTAAAGACTTTCGTCTTGAGGCACTGAGGTATGTCGGACGAAAAGACATTACGTAGTTTCCCGAACGCTGCCCAACCGAGTTGGATTCGGCGGTTTACCTCTTTCTCGAAGTTGGACCTACCTAATTGGACTACTTGTCCTAGGTAGATATACGAGTCAACAACTTCGAGTACCGAGTTCCCAACAAAGACTGGGGTGGGCACAACATTGGCATTTGACATTATTTTCGTCTTGTCCATGTTCATTTTCAAGCCCACCCGTTGTGAAACTCGGTTGAGGTCATCGAGCATCATGCTGAGTTCCTCCATCGACTTTGCCATGACTACGATATCGTCGGCAAATCGAAGGTGAGTGATGTATTCGCCGTTGATGTTGATGCCACGCCCTTGCCATTCCAGGAGCTTGAAGGCGTCTTCCATTACGGCAGTAAACAGTTTTGGAGAGATCACGTCTCCCTGCCTTACGCCTCTTCGCAATGGAATCGCCTTCGTGCTCTGCTCCTGTAATCGGACTGACATGGTGGCGTTACTATACAAACACTTCAACACTTCGATGTACCGATAGTCAATGTGGCATCGCTGAAGAGACTCAAGCACCGCCCATGTTTCCACCGAATCGAAGGCTTTCTCATAGTCCACAAAGTTATATTACGTCCACAAGCTTATATTACGATACCATATCCACCCATTACATGCTGCTATCAGAGAGCTACAAGAAGATGAAGCCTTAAATTAAGTTATATTTTAATATGAATAATAAAATACGTAATAAAATAAAATATTAATAAATGACGTGCAACATGCATGTGACAGTTTAATGTTTCAAGTTTTGATAAGCTACTGTTAGTACCGACTAAAACTGTGCCAACGGTATCGATCGGTTAAATACCCGGTCAGAAATTAGAGTTTAGTACAGAATATACATTTAACGCTTCGATAAATCCTTAGTCGATAACTTCGAACTTTAGCAAGTTGTGCACGCGGAACTATTAATAGACTACGAGTTGCTATTGAAGTTAACAACTGCGACACACAAAGTTTACCTAACTTTGCTTGCATCTTCACTAAACTAGATGGGGAAAAATCAACAAGGTTTTCTATATGAATAAATGTCAACTTCTGTGAGCAAACATCTTGTTTTCGTTTGAAGAAAACGTATGTATGAGTTTCCAATATAAGATTTAAAATCCGATTCCATATTTGACTGGCATCGAATATTAAAAACGATTTGTTATTTTTCCCTTCGTTATGCAGAGATCACGGAGAGAGTACATGTAATGAGTATGGGTTTGCTTTTGGTTTCTGGTTTATAAACGAATATTCTCTATCATCATCATCATTATTATTATCATGTCAGCCGAAAGACGTCCACTGCTGGACCTAACCTAACCCACTTTCGGACATTCGGCCTCAATAGTATGCCAATATATTTTCGGACAAAATAGTATTCGGCTAAAAAGAGGCTAAATAAAAATCGGCAACATTAACATTCGGCGTAAATAAATTATGGCAAATAAAGTGAACCCGATTGAATCCAACACTTTTGGATTATGAATGATGAACTAATATAGTTCGATAAACTATAAAGGCGTAGGGATGTGACGACCCCATCGCCCACTGGTTTTCTCCAGTGCAATCAGTCAACGCAGGGCAACTTGTGGCGAGCTGTTGGAGAGTAGCGACTCCACGTACCTGGGTGCCCCTGGGGTGCCGGACAGGTGGGACAGGTCCCCTGCCTCTGGCTTGCCTTCACCGACCGTCCAGAGTGGGGTCGCTAGAGCTGTGTGATGTGTTATATAGGTAGCAATAGCCTTCAAAACCCTCGACCGTTTGTTATCTCTACTCACCCCATTTTACGGTACCTACACAAACGCAGATGTTGTATACTTTACACTGTCTACGTGTCTACTAAGTCCATAAACGAACAGGGTATTCTGTTTACATAAGCAAGTAACAAACATCAGTTTACTCATTAGCCTCACAAGCCTGCGAATGAACTCAGTGAAACTAGACCAATCAACGAGGCTTTTGACCTTAATGAAACGGTCATTTATTTGATCTGCACCTATTTGTAATTAGTGTCTCAAATCTTAAAAAGCTGAAGGAAATTAAAGACAATTTTTTTGAACCATTTTTTTTAACCTAAGTAATGCTTCTTTTATATTGAACTTAGTAAAAAGGGATGTGATGTAAAAGCCGATAAAAGTATAAACCGATAAAAACTTTTATCGGTTTATACTTTTTATTTTTTATTTTTTGTAGGCAATAGACGACGATAAATTAAACAGGTGTAAACAAACATTTAAGACAAAGAAATCATTCATTATTAAAGAACTAAGCGTTATAAGTAAAAGTTGTGGCTTTACATAGCTGTATTCTTTTGACTGCTTTGGCTTCGAAGTTTTTTACAGTTCCAAGGGGCAGGGTCAATATTTGATATGAATTTCAGATTAATATCTTCGAGCGTTCATGAGAAATAGGAAGGTCTTGACAGACATACAGTCGGGACAACAAAGTGATCCCGTTTTTCCTTTTGGGGTATGGAACCCTAAATAATATGGCCCCATGCATTGGGGTACACTGCGGTTGCCACGGCCGCATTCCAACTGAAGTGGCCGCCTTTGTCTACATGCTGGAATTATTCTACTTATTTCGCGCGTTTCTCGTTAATAATATAACAGTGAAGCTTAAAATGAGCAGACGTGGATTTTTAGTCCATTCTGCTTGTTTTGAATTAGAATTGTTGTATAAAATTGTTTTATCTACGTACATGTCATAAGTGCTCTAAAATGCGTCCAGAAACCGTAGGCAATGACCAGCATTACCAACCATCAGAAAGATTTCAGTAGGTAATGTTAACATTACCTACTGAAATCAGTAGGTTATGAATTTAAATTTGGAACAGCTGTCAAATTCAAAGGGGGTGTCTAATCTAGTATCTATAGATATTAAAACAGCCATTGATACGAAACGCCAATTCGTTATGTTTTTTTAATATAAATCGAACGACATTTGAACTCGAGTGACAGTAGAATAAGGAGTTCATTCGCTTGTCTGTGGTTTAAAAAAAATTGACTGAGATACGAAATACGCAACGCCGTCGTTCCAAGCTGTCATTTGTTTTGTTCGTTGACTTTTTAATGTTTACAAGTAACCCTAGTAATAAGTCATTCGTAGGGAAATGAACCCATCTTAAAACACTTAATGATATGTGTGTAGATAAAGTAGTGTATGTAACTATACATAATTAGGCATTACAACAATCGTGTGATATTATTATGAAACTCGCCTTCGGCTCGTTTCATAAACCCACACTCTTGTTGTAATGCCCTTCATTATGCATAGATACATAAACTACTATTATATTCTCATTATTATGGAGTCCGTCTTACTGGTGGAATGCGACTGGTTTAAACTGATTCAATATAAGACTTATTATTTTCGTCGACTCGGGTATAGTCCAGTCGCCGTCAGATATATCGGAGCTGTGAAGGTGTGTGACCAAATATCGGAACATGCACTTTATAGCCTTGACAATAGAGGCGTTGTTCCGATATTTGTGACCACCTCCACAGCTCCTATATATCTGATGGCGACTAACCCTATCCTGCGACCAGAAACCACCGGAGAATGGGCAGCAGCGTCCATTTAAAGCAGTGGAACATATATAGCATAGAACTCTCTATACCCAGATGTTGCTTTTTGTAGAGATCTATGGGAGAGGCTTATGTTCGGCAATGGACCTTTGTTTGATAAGTATTTTCATCGCAATTGGAGTGGCAGTAAATGTTTTTGCATACACATTACGCGCTTGTGTTTACCAACTCTCGCCTAGCAGCTCGGAACGTTAAATGAGATGTGTTACTTTACGCTTCCGTAGCAAAATATAGTAATAAAGCGTTAATAGCTTCACTCCACTTCTCCATAAAGGCGGATATTTTTATCCCAGACGTCCATTGTGCTATTCAGGCTTTTTTTTAAATCACTTCACGCCTCTATGGCCACCCTTCAGTGCCCTCACGCAATTTTCCATGGCTTTAATACGAGTAAAACCCTGTCTACATACCACTTACTTGTAGACTACGCAGTAATAATCACGTAGAAAGCATAATACATAATTATTAAATAACCTAGTAGTGACTCCATTCTTTTCACCCCATGATTTAGTACGTACCTTTTAGATAGTTCTTAACACAAGGGTAGGCAGTGTCGGCTTGTGTATTTCTTATATTTTCTTTTATTTGTGTTCTTATTAGGTTGATGTCTTTTAAGCTGTCCCTTATATCTAGTTATCCAAAATATGATATGTGAATGAAACCTAATACACGCTAAAGGCCACAATATAAAAAGTCACGTTTTTGAAGAAGAGACACGTATGGAAAGACTCGTATGAAGTAACTTAGCATTCCAATTTTATTTCTGACATTACATTTTCTAGCGAGATTTTATGCATTACTGTTTGATAGAGAATCCGTACGTACTCGCCTTCGGCTCGTTTCATAAACCCACACTCTTGTTGTAATGCCCTTCATTATGCATAGATACATAAACTACTATTATATTCTGATTATTATGGAGGTCGTCTTACTGGTGGAATGAAACTGGTTTAAACTGATTCAATATAAGACATATTATTTTCGTCGACTAGGGTATAGTCCAGTCGCCGTCAGATATATCGGAGCTGTGAAGCTGCTGAGCAAATATCGGAACATGCACTTTATAGCCTTCACAATAGAGGCGTTGTTCCAATATTTGTGACCACCTCCACAGCTCCTATATATCTGATGACGACTGTCCCTATCCTGCGACCAGAAACCACCGGATAATGGGCAGTAGCGTCCATTTAAAGCAGTGGAACATACTGCGCTCGTTAACCCGCCTGCTAAGCGTGCCGGCTATAGCATGAAACTCTCTATACTCATATATTGCTTTTTGAAGAAATCTATGGGAGAGGCTTATGTTCGGCAATGGTCGTTTGTTTAATAAGTATTTTCATCGCAATTGGAGTGGCAGTAAATGTTTTTGCATACACATTACGCGCTTGTGTTTACCAACTCTCGCCTAGCAGCTCGGAACGTTAAATGAGATGTGTTACTTTACGCTTCCGTAGCAAAATATAGTAATAAAGCGTTAATAGCTTCACTCCACTTCTCCATAAAGGCGGATATTTTTATCCCAGACGTCCATTGTGCTATTCAGGCTTTTTTTTAAATCACTTCACGCCTCTATGGCCACCCTTCAGTGCCCTCACGCAATTTTCCATGGCTTTAATACGAGTAAAACCCTGTCTATATACCACTTACTTGTAGACTACGCAGTAATAATCACGTAGGAAACATAATACATAATTATTAAATAACCTGACTCCATTCTCTTCACCCCATAATTTAGTACGTACCTTTTAGATTCCATATTTACTGCCGATAGCTCTTAACACAAGGGTAGGCAGTGTCGGCTTGTGTATTTCTCATGTTTTCTTTTATTTGTGTTCTTATTAGGTTGATGCCTTTTAAGCTGTCCCTTATATCTAGTTATCCAAATGATATGTGAATGAAACCTAATACACTTACTTACTTACTTACTTACTTACACGCTAAAGGCCACAATATAAAAAGTCACGTTTTTGAAGAAGAGACACGTATGCCAAGAGTCGTATGAAGTAACTTAGCATTCCAATTTTATTTCTGACATTACATTTTCTAGCGAGATTTTATGCATTACTGTTTGATAGAGAATCCGTACGTATGATTTGAATTCATACGTTGGACATATTTTATCGTCACATTTTGTGACTAAACTATTTGCTGATATTACTAAAATATTTAATATTACTACGATATTACTACGATTGCTGATATTACTACGATATTAAACACTACTTTTTTCAATGTAGTGTTGATCTAATGGTAAATATTTCTACAGATTGTCTATGAAGTTACGAGTACATGTAAACATGTACTCATAACTTGATTAAACTTAATCATGATACGCTTCTTGTATTTTCTTACCCGGGATTATTTTATGAATGTTATTATGTAGATTTTACAGTGGTACGGCTCTAATTCGTGGTGTAGTAATGAATTTGTAATGTAGACTTATGATGTAACAATTTACTAAATTAGATTGCAGAATAGGACCCTAGCCACACCCTACCCAAAAGGCATCGTTATCCGCTCTATTAGACGTTATTGTTGCGTTCTGAATAGAGCACTTGACGTGCCGAGCCGCATCGCATCATGAGCGTCATCAAAAATATGTAGACATGTTTCGCCTTATTACAAAGGAATAAGGTATAAAGTTCTAAGCATTATTTGGGGCGTAAACGTCTCTCTCAGACCTGGTAAAGATCGCGAGAACCCACTGAATGCTGGTGGTGCAAAACTAGTCACTATGGGTCGCTTTGGGGGAGGGTTATGTACAGCAATGGACATCCTCTGTGTAAATGTTATAATTGTGTATGTATAGTCAACCGATTTGATTTCTAGACCACTTCGAACCTTGTCACAGTGACGTTAATAAGAGATCTTTTGTATCTTTCATGTAGATTTTCACTGTGACAAGGAACTAAGTGGCCTAATAAATCAAATTGGTTGACTGTACATATTGTAAGTATATTCGGGTTAAATCTTGCAACTCCATTTTGAAGCTGATATCTTTAACCGATTGAGCTGAAATTTTACACACTCATGTAAATTTAGTGACAATGCAATGTTATGGTACCAATAATCTGATCTGATGCTGAAGCAATAAGGTATACCAACTCCTAAAATACATAAGATACTCTCGTAGTGTTTAGGCTCGTTAGAATCCTCTTGATGGGTAGATGATGATTATATAAGAAAATACAGTCGACAATAAAATATGTAACCACAAATGTCTTATGTCAAAAATATATTATGTACCTAATATAACTCAACCTTATTGAGATTCCTGTGTAGGACTCGCTTGTGTTAGATTGTTCCAAAAATACATATCTACATTTATTTTAATGATGGCTGTTACTTAAATCAGAGCCCTGAGTGTAAGTTTTTAACTTAACTTTACGTCACGAACACGTTTGCGTTTTCCATATAAATAACATTATCACTTACGCGTTCGTAAACGTTTTTGTACGTCAAAAGAAACTTATACTAGAGCCTCTGAGTGTAAGTTTTTAACGTAACATAACGTCGCCATCGCGTTTCAGTTACCCATATAAATAACATTATCACTTACGCGTTCGAGACGTTTTTTAACCAAAAAAACTTACACTAGAGCCTCTGATGATAGATTAATCCGAATAGCCCCTACCCCCTATTTAAATATTCTGGAAGGTAGGATTAAAGCGGAAAACCTAGAAACTTATGTCAGCCAAGTTAAGAAGATCACGTCGTCTAAGCAGATTAAAATACTGGCTCTGAAATCAGCGACTGAATATATATAGACCACGTTTCCAGCACAAAATGGGTTCCAAAAATGATCCCAATTATTTTATTATTAGTTTCTCCTTACCCCCTTTCAAGGCTTTAGTTATTGCCCAATAAACAAATTCCAGTTATTAAGAATCAAGTAAAAAATGATGTTGAAAAATATACGGTAGAAAAAAAAAATTTTTGATAAAAAAAAATGTACACAAGAATTACAATATTGCCACGGCTCGAAGGAGCCAGGAGTCCGCTTGGCAACTAATCCCAGTTTGGCGTAGGCACTAGTTTTACGAAAGCGACTACTATCTAACCTTTCAACCAAGAGTCAACCAAGTATTTGGTCTAAAGACCGGTTTCCTCACGATGTTTTCCTTCACCGAAAAGCGACTGGTAAATAGCAAATGATATTTCGTACATAAAAGTTCCGAACAACTCATTGGTACAAGCCGGGGTTCGAACCTACGCACTACGGATTGCAAGTCGCACGCTATTGCCGCTAATCCACCACAAATTATTGTACAAACATACCTACGCAATTAAATTTATATTCCCTTAGACACATAACACGTGGGCGTTCTCATTACATTATACGCAACACAAACAAATGAAAGCTGCCATATTCTCCTCATGTCTAAAATCTTTGAGATGCCACCACAGATCCCGATCACTAGATCTAACTTTGTAGCAGTTCATAGCACAGCATGCTAATTTGGATCGGGATGATGATTGTGTAAATAAAACGAAATCCATCCGATTAAATTTTCTAAAACTATTGAAAACTTATTGTTCCCTTCAATAGAACAAAAAAAATATGAAGACGGCTACTTTGTAGTACGTCACGCTGAGTGTATAAAATAGCTAGGCTTGAGCGCATGTGACATTTGAACTCCAAAACATCCACTTTTTGTTGATTACGTATGTAAAAAAAAAAGTGTCCAATACCTCAAAAAAATTAAACAAAAATGTATGCCGTTACTCAGTGACGCTTGTCGAACCTAACATGTCATTAATAGCGTTTTCTCCCGTGAAATCCGTTGGAAATTTATGTTTGTCAGAAAGGAATGTGTTTAGACTTTTGCTCAGCTTTATGAATACGAGTAAAAAGGGTTCGTATCGACTTTACACAGGATTTACTACAATATAAATAAATAAATAAATAAAATAAATATTGCGGGACAATCTTACACAAATCGACCTAGTCCTACGGTAAGCTCAGTAAGGCTTGTGTTGTAGATACTAGACGACGATATATATAATAGATAGATACATATAAATACTTAAATACATAGAAAACACCCATGACTCAGGAACAAATATCTGCTCTCATCACACAATTAAATGCCCTGACTGGGATTTGAACCCAGGACCTTCGGCTTCACAGGCAGGGTCAGTAACCACTAGGCCAGACCGGTCGTCAAAAATGATAGAAGTCAATATAAAATGATAGAAGATACAATAAAAAATCACTTTAAATACCACCGCGAATATAGCTCTAAATACGAAGTCTGTGTGACGTAATCTAAGGATCCCGCATTATAACTTGAATCCAAGTTACCTTGGGGAGATGCTTTCAAAACAACAGAGGCTGTTGATTTAAGTAAGATCGCTCTAGACCTTAATGGCGTGATTCGTAAATGCTTGTCAAACCTAATATGTCATTTTAAAATTTATCTTTGTTAGAAAGAGATAAATTCTACCCAAACTTTTTAAGTTTTATGAATAGGGGGGAGGGGGTATAAAATTAAATATAGATTCACTTTTATAGTAATAATTTTTTGATATTATTAAATTTACGTTTTCATACTTAAAATATATTTGTATGTCTTTAAAATGTTTACATAATGTATGTATTAGAGGCATATTCAGAGACGGATTGAGCCCTTTCGAAAATTTAATAAAATGTGAAGTGTACACTAAGCGGATGTTGCCCCTGTCCGTACCATGAAACGCGTACAGAGACAGTACCCGGCATGATGACTATTGAGTTTTAATGGAATCCAAAATATACTTGACTATTGGGTGGAAAAGATGGACTAGTTTATGATAAGTATATACTTATTATAAACTAGTCCATCTTTTCCACGTGAATATTCACGTTGTATTTTATGGATATTATATGTATGTCAAAGTATGTTTAATTATGTAGATTTCTCAGCAATCAATATCACCAATTTCGATGTAGTTTTTTTTTTTGGGTACCTAATTAGTTAAAGGTATTATTATATTGAGAAAGAAATCATAAAATACTAATTTAAGACAGGGTTCATAACAAAAAAAATACTTTCAAAATATTACCAATTTATACACCTCTACTTTGACTCAGTTGTAAATTTTACGTAGATATTAATTAAGTCTTATGTTTTCAGAGAAATAGTTAGTAAATTTGAAAAATATGAATAATATCTATCTCTGCTTATCACTTGTGCAAACACAAATGTGACATTATTCTTAACCATTTCACTTAAATTGCTACCGCTTCACCTTTTATGATCCATCACATAAAACATATAAATGCATAAAATACCATTATCTTATCTATTTGAACTTGAATGTCTCGGCAACAGAGGCAACTGACTGATAAAAAGTGCCAACTGCGAATACAATGCTCATTACTGTTTATAGCCAGATTGTCCGAGAACTGCAGACGTAAAAGGCGGTGTAACGAGCCTTATCAAAAGATAATTCAATATCAGAGATATTATGCGCGAATAGGTTGCGATAAAATTTGCCAATCGCTCGTTCTATCGAGTTATCTATAAACAGTAGAATTTAATAGTTGTTTGCCGAAAATTGTGAATAATGGCCGCTAGTGTAATCAAGTTCTCGGAAAATATTAAGGATAAAATATTTGTTGTGACCGGTGGGGCATGTGGAGTTGGTGCTGCGGTAGTTAGAGCCTTATTAGCAGAAAATGCGAGGGTAAGTTATTACAGAAAGGTTATAAATTTTTGGTATTTTTTTCTTATATATCGTAACTACGTCAAAACGTATTAACTATGCATACAGAGTTAATACGTTTTGACTCAGAGTTGACTCGTTTTGATAGTACCAATGTAAGATACAAGATTTTTTCAAAGAATCCGATATCCTTAAAGCACGTTAAAAAAAATCTTTATTTCCTGTATTTACGTATTTTGATCTCTATCTGATCATTTGCCTCATTTAACATATTCAGTTTATAAGCATTTATTACTTTGTTCATACTTATGTCTTTTATTTTTATTTTTTTAGTTTTTTAGTCCGTTTACATCACAATACATCACATTACATTGGCTTTGTCTTACAATTACCTATTGTGGCTTACTTTATAAAGTTGTCTTAAATTAACTACTATTTTGTTTGTATTGCTATATAAACATCAAATGTTAAAATCCGTTCTAAATAGGTACTGAAGAGAGTAAGTATTAATAAGTTTTTACTGTTGCGCTTTACACACCCATCTTTTACACAAAGTTAACCAACGTTCAAAACGTTCACATACTCGTAACTCCCACGTCCAACAGTTAATAAAACGAGTAATTTTCCCAATATTGCAGCACGTCGTTTACCTCGATATAAGAGAGCGCGAGGGTGCGGCACTGGAAGCTGAACTCTCCACCAACTTTGGCGCCCTAAGAGCCAAGTTCATAAGATGCGATATTGCCGATGAGCACCAACTCAACACGGCGTTTACGCAAGTTATAGACAAATATCGGCGACTAGACGGTGTCATTAATAATGCCGCTGTTTTGAACACTGACGAAACTAAGTACTTTAAGCAGATTATTGACATTAACTTTGTAAGTATTAGCCTATCTTCTTTTTGCAATTCAATTCTATCGTGTGTCTCATGTAATAATAATATTAGTTGATATCAATCGTTCGTATATAAATATCTGTGTATATTTGTGACAATATAATTTAGGTAAAGAACACATTTCTTGTTACATTAGATCTTTTTCTTGTTACAATCGTTTTTGTATGGATTGGCAAAAGCGGGTAGAACTCGCAACGAATATCACTATTTGGCCGTTCAAACACAGATTTCATTTCCCGTTTTTTTCCCTATGTAACGTCTTTACATATATATAGTTAACTAATAGTACTTAACTATAAGTATACCATTGGTTCCGTTCTAGTCGTTTTTGCTAAGCTAATTTATTCATATAATATTTTTTCCTTTTGTGTTTGGGTACTAATGTGCGTATTAGTAATATAGTGTGTTAATTTTATCATGCTGTTTCTATCCGTGAGTTCTTGTAATTGGCTCTGTTTTACCATATAAGCAGTATATTTTGTTATATATAGCTGTTAGAACTCCTTAAATAAATAAAATAAAAATAAAATAAAATTAGAAATAATTTAATATGGTGGTTACATATACTTCATATTTTTAATTTGCCGCATAATTGTTTTAATGTTTTCTATCATACTGTCGTAAGAACCTTTCCCTGACAACAACAAACACGTTAAAAAATAATTAGCGTAATCCGTACAGTCGTTCACGCGTGATGCCGTAACCAAGGACTTCAATCATTTATGTATATCTTATTATCTTAATTTGTTCACAATAATTCTTCTAGGTACGTACTTATTAATTCTTCCCTTGTGCAATACGAGTAATAACTTTCTTGTTTCTTGTTTAGACAGCTACAATCCAAAGTTCGTTAGTGGCATTAGAGTTAATGCGGGCAGACAAAGGTGGCGCGGGTGGCACAATCCTCAATATTTCTTCCTTAAGGGCTCTCAGATGTGACAGCCAGTTACCTGTGTACGCCGCCACAAAAACTGCGGTGCTTCATTTCAGCAATTCCATTGGGGTAATTTCAACAAAATGCAACTTTATATAATTTTCTCTTCGGTTACATTCAAAAGCAAAATTTGCTGTTTGCTACTAATCTTTTCTAGATTCTGCAGCAATCTACTAAGATGGACATGTTAACTTATGAAAACAATTTAGTAATGCAATTTTTATATGTCATTACAGGGAAACCAATACAACCAAAAAACAAAAGTGCGAGTCATGACAGTTTGCCTTGGTCCAACAGATACGGCAATTATTCTTAGAAACAATTTGAAAAAAGATGAAGATACTGAGATAAGAAGTCACGCTGATGAAAGACAAAGGTGATATAATCTGCTTCATTCAATCTTCAAGACAAAAGATACAGAACTTGGTAACTTGAGCAGCAACAGAGTGATACGATTAATTCAACATTAGTTTCGATGCGAATTTCACTGTTTTATGTATATTCCCTAAACGGAAATTCAACCAACCCTTAATTGTACATGTGCAACTTGCCAACGGCTTTCTCACAATTAGACAGTTGTTATTTCATTTCCTTCTTAGAACAAAGAAAATTTTTCCCCGAGGAAAATCGGATTTTTGCTGTAGCGTCTCCGCCAACGTAAGAGGGCTTCATAAACATTTTTTTACGAGTTTTTCTTTGTAGGGTTGGATCGGCTGTCACGGGAATAATAGACGTTATACGTGAAGGCCAAAGTGGGACCACGTGGATGGTTTCCAATGACAATCCAGGAGTGAATATCACAAAGAACGTCAACGAAAGCTTCGAGGTTCTTTCTAAAGGAGTCAACAATCTATTACTGGGGCCGTAAAATATGTTTTATAACACCCACTCTACTTTGTCATTATTAACCGATCCGTGGGTTGTTTACGTATAAATTTGCTTCATTTTTATCATATTTTTATTGCAGGCGGTTTGTATTTTTCAGAAAAAATAAAATCACACAACGTATCAATGAATGAAAGGATATTTAATGTTTCTTGAATGATAATATTGGTCCTCTTTTGAAAGAGCGATCGACGTCATCAATAAGACGTTAAATTCTATTTAAATTTTACAATTTTCGTTTCTATTTATTTTTTGTTATTGGGGATGGCCGATTGTTAAAATGTCAGAGTTTGATTATAGCTCCCTATTTTGGGTCTTTTATTATATTTTATTAAAAGAATTCATTTATTTTAGATTTCTTGACGCGTAAAATTTGAGTTATTTCTTTCCCTTGAAATATTTCTCTGTATCAATTTTGAGTGAAATTCATGGACTCTCAATTATTTCTAATTATGTGCTGATGAGATATAAATTCGCTGCAAACAATTTTGCGGGATATAACTTATAAAACCAAATACCTAAAGGTTTTGGAATACCAAACTCAAACACGCATCGCAATGAGGCATATCGCAATCGTCAAAGCAATTAAGCAACGGTGTTCTAATCGGGGACGTGAAGTTGGCAGCAAAGTGCAGTCGTTGCTGTCTCTTCCCAGGATCTGGCTAATTTATGATCTAGAATTAGCCTTAATCTGCACCGCTCCGCTTCCACGCGGAACGACACATTTAAAGACAGACTCGTTATCTATATGCTGCAAATTAGCGTAAAAGATCCGTGTTTATATTTCACGATCAACATCATCATATCCACTCCCCTTGGAAATAGGCCTTCCCCAAAACGATCCACAGTGACCGGTTTTGGGTTCTCTACGTCCAGTAGATTCCGTGCAGAGATCTTTACCAAGTTGCCGGTCCACCTTGTGGGTCTGCCCAGATTGCGCCGTCCGAGGTGGTGGTCACTCGAGAACCTTTACACCCCAACGGCCAACGGTTCTGCGTGCAATGTGTGTAATTAACTATATGTTTTAAATTTAACTGTGAAACCAAAATAACGAGAAACTTCTTTAGAATACGTCAACGAAGTTAATTGATGAAATATGAATTGAAAAAATAATTTTCACTGTTACTTCACTTCTTTTAAGTTGATCTCTAGTAGGGCTTCTAAAATACAGTAATTCATTAATAACTTCTTAACCTTTTAGATTCATATTATCGAGGTGTTAACATTTGGAAAGTTTGTTAAGTACAATTTTTAACTAAACTTTTAAACCGGCAACTAGATTTACCCGCTTGCACTTTCAGAGTGCTCTTACAATCAATTGTTTCGGGCTCTCGAACAAATAGAACAAAGTAAGGATGAGCGAATCTATTGCTTTGTGCCTTGTACGCTAAATTCATTGTGTCGAAATTGCAGAAATTTCCAATATAGCGTCAGGAAAAACGATAAGCAATTAGCAATTTAAGCAACAAGTTTCACTAGATTTATTGTTGTAACCACACACACTTCTGCCGCACACGTAGATATTTTTAAATACCTTTTTTACAGACAAATATGGTTTACGAAAACAGAGATAAGGTGTACGCTCCTATAATAAAATATAAATAGTTTATCGAGAGATTTTTATAACTAAGAACATAAACAGATATAATTATACCACTTTCTTTTATGTTACTTCATTACCAAGAATAAAGAGATAAGTATACTACCTTTCTTGTTCAACTATTCGTAGCTTTAGTTTGCCAGCCCACTATCATTATTTACTTACAGCGGAGCTGCTAGTCAAAGGTAATCAACGTAATAGTTGAACATTTGCCAAAACCTAAATTATTAGTTAGCGATGGTTTAACAATAAGACAGTTTTTAGAGTAATCCTTTCCTCTAGATGAAAAAAATCGTTTGAGCCAGATGTAAATGATATAATAAGCAAGGCATAAAAAAATCATATTATTGGAGCAAATTAAATTCATATATTAAAGAGACAAATATATATTTATTTACAGAAACTAAAATCGTATAATGATAACTACAAGTACTTAACTATTTATAGTATATATTTTAAATATTTTAATTTGCGTTGGTTTTAAATAGTATATCCATGAATTATAAATTAAAACAGATATAATTTATTTAATGGAATAAACCAATTAGATCGTTTTACTTCCTGTATTAAAACAGTTTTTTTAATAATACTTAAAAGTACATAAATCTGCCGTAATTTTTTTTGACGTTATAGTGATTATTTAGTCATTCAATTAAATTTTCGGCAGTCATATTTCTGATTCTACCAACAATCAAACAGTTATAATACTTTTTCATACTAATATACTATTTTTGATACTAATATTGAATGTTACGTCTCAAAAATTATAAATAATCGTATAGTTTATTACTTATATTTAAGTATTTGAATATGTTTTCATATTTGGGCTAAACCGGTATTTTTGTGTTTATTTTTACATTATTAAAGAATTATTAAGATTGAGACTTATTGTGAACTGAAATGATGTGAGGGTCATCACAAGTATGATAGCTATAATATAGTCAGGTCTATCGTGTATTTGTTTTTTAGTCAAATACCGTCAAATGTCAGCGTATTTCTTATACATATGCGACAAATACATATATACAAATATTTCATGGTTAAAATTCACTACCACGTCTGTGACATATCACACTGTTCTTTCAGCAGTGTGAACATCAATAGCAGCGGTAATGGCACTGGTCTAATGAGTCCGGCCTGAATAGCACTGTATCAATGGGTGACGCAAACGACGATTGACCTAGTTCCAGATTCGAGGAACCCACGACAGGTTTAGTGTTCTTGCTCAGGCTTTGTGAGTGTTACTTATTAGAATAGGTTTAGTTTGCTCAACGACTATTTTGTTCATTTTATTTTCGTAAAGTACTCAGGGGCTGTTATAAACAAATGAAAAGCTATGACAGTATACGAGTTCACATATGCACTGGCTTTGTGACGCTTATTACGTGAAAATGGTTTATTTTCACATGTGACATGAATATGACTATATGTCACATACGAGTACCATTCAATTTGTATATTTTTAAATTTAAATTTAATACTGTTGAAGGTAGCATAATATTTTACGTCTGTTACTCAATTCAAAAATATTTTTTAAATAAGTTACTATAGAATTTCATCCCATTATCCAATATTTTTTTAAAGAGAAACTATCAATCTATTCCAATCTATTTATTTTTGGTACTAAATACCAAATTAAATTCGGTCTTCCATTATACCAGCGGTATCAGCCTAAAAGAAAGGTAGACGAATATACAATCAACATGTAATATTATTGCGTCTTTTGCCCTCGACTTTGTAATGGATGAAAGATGAAGTAACGAATTGTCAACCTTAAAAAATCTGACATAAGATTTTACAATGAGATGATATAAACCAATCGCCATTCCCCAATCAAGCACATTATAAAATGTTTGAAGTGCTTATTGAAGCAGAACCTAACTGGGAGAAACAAACACAATTTCCGGTCACTGCGTGAACGCCTGACCTGTTTTCTGGGGTGGCTCACTTTTATGTAACTTTCTACCAGCGATATGGAGCCGGGCCGCTGTTCGATAGTGCACGGGTTCGAGGATTTACTGACACTGTTAGTGAGCTATACGGCCTTATTGGTTTAACTGATTTAAATGTAAAAATCTCACCATAGTCTAAGTCAAGGTAATTTACAGTTTACCTACATTCTGCCTATGCCATATGAGGATTTTAATAATGACGTCATAAATAAAATTAATCTAACGTAACATAAAACTAAGTAAAACTTAATAAATATAAACGCCCGGGCAAAGAGTACCATTTTGTACCGTTTGGCGTAGAGACGGTAAGCTCATAGGGTCCCAGCGCGCACAAACTGTTTGCAGAAATCGCGAAGAGTCTGGTTGATGTGACTGGTGACCGAAGAGCTGGCGACTTCCTCGCACAACGTATCACCATTGCGATACGAGGAAATGTTGCCAGCATTCTGGGTACAATGTAATCGGTACAATACAACTTTTTTAGTTAAGTACTCGTTTTTTAATTAATGTAATTATTGTAAATAAAGAATTTTGATTAAAAAAAAATGTTGTAATATATGGTAAAGTGAAACTAATATAATATAAAATCTAAAAATGGTCCTTGCGACATTGGTAGCATTTCTCTGTAAATGGAAAGATCCACAAACCTTTTCGGTCTACTTTGGTATCAAAGACCTGAAGTTAAGTTAAAATAAATCTAAAAACTTGAAAAAAGGAATCTAAAGTTACCTCATAAAAATTCATGAACTGAATAAAAGGAAATGACAAAAAGTAAACAGTTGAGACAATGTTGTGTACAAAGGCTGCCTTAATCCTTAAATCGCTACATCCATTCAAATGTACATCAAATAAAAGTAGAAGGACAAAGACGTGAAAGAAAAGTTTTCAGGAGTTACTGGAATGTCTGCCTAATTGCATGCAAATTAAAGGATACAGCTCTAACAGACTCAGTGGAAATTTAACAGGGAAATAGGTAATGAACGAGAAACGAACTTGGAAACAAAACGTTGTTTGAACAGTAATTAAACAAATTGGTTACCTTAAGCTGGACATACTCTCTAATTACCTGCAAATTATAATGTATATAACCTCGATGGGATTTCAGCCTTTGGCAAGGAATGTAAAGTAACTGTTAGGATTTTATATTAATCGAACAGTTTGTAGCGCCAAAATAAGCAAAAGCATGGCATGTCATGCTTAAAAAATAATTTTATTAAATGAAACGTCCTGCACTTAAATCTTCTTAGAACGGATTGCAACCAATTTGAACATTGACACGTAATTTATTTTAAACAACAGAATAACAAAAATAAATAATAATATATATGAAACAAACTCATCAATCAAAAAATTAATAACATTCATACGATTTCATGAATCGCGCCAAAAAGGAGTCAATGAATTATTTATTGATAATATGGGTTAAGAATTCGTTTGTATTGGATGCTTTTAATATTTGACGACTGTTATTTTTTTTAAGCAAATCTATTGCAATGACAAAATATTTTGATTTGTGAAACACCGATATTCCGCTTGGATTCAAATCATCCGGGTGCTTACTTATTCTACTATGACAACATTCAAAACGTGAATGCAAACGATATCTGTTGTGAGTTCGTGTCTCTCCACGTGGAAACTACAGAACCAATCGACCTGAAACGTTGCATGCCAAACGTGTAAAGGCAAAAAGATGGATTCTAGCATTTTTGCAACTTGCACAAAGAGAATATACAAGTATTTATCCATTATATCTATTTGTACTGTTCGTTGATACTTAAGTATCAACTAACGAACGTTGTATCTATGTTGTTTGTATTTCTTTGAAAATTGTAGATTCACCTCATTTATATTTTGCCATTGATGTTTTATTTGACTATCTAAAAATCATGTGTCATTACATGTTCGTAGTTGAAACTTTACTTTTTTTTTTAAATATATTTTAAAAATGTATATTCCTTTTACCCCAAAACACTCTGAAAGTATTTTTGTATTCCAATATACTTTAGAAACAATAATCTTAAGCCCACTGAGGAAAACCAAGGATAACCAGTTAGTTCCGTACATAGAAGAACCTTCAACTAAGTTAGTTGGCTAACACTTACCCTCTGAGGCCCCCTCTGGCGCAAAATGTACAAAACCTACCGCATTAGAGGGCAAGGGTTAAGATTACAATATTAAGGGGGATCCAAACGATACATCTAAAGCCAAAACCTTAATACTATTCTAATATAAAATTTGATTCTTGAGTAAGGAAGCACACGCAGCCATTTCAATATCAATAACATTTTCATACATCAAACATGATTCAAAAATAGAGACTTTGGCCGGAAACACCGAACAGAAATTCACAAATCTAACAAGATTAAATTTGGATGGTTTCATTAGTTTTGGTTCTCTGTGCCTCTTGTCTTTCCGCCACGATATTAAATTAAATTTCCGTCAGTATAATTAAATGAACATCATACTCGTCTATAAATTTTATTCAATTATAGCGTTTACTACATTGTGTAAAGCTCAGAATAGTGATTTATGATTGAATTTTTGGTACAAACCAAAAGACATTTAGATCTTGCGAAATGCCGGCGATTATTATACTTATGGTCGCCAGAGAGCTCAGAGCCTTAACGGGTGGGCATCGTGCGTGTGAATCCTATGGAATGGTAGGCATCTAGCGCAGGTGACTGCTCGCCATCAGGGGGGTCGTGTGCTTGTTTGCCACCGTTATAGTATTAAAAAATAGTAACATCTGTATAATATATAAACAATGATAACAAATTTTAGTCGTAGGTTGTAGATCAATTAGTTACTTACTCGTACCTAATACTTAGAACAAAGCGTAGTTTTACGTCACGATTTCATGTAAAAGTACCAACAGTAAAACCAACTCATGGTCCCCAACTTCTTAACCACTTTTTTTAGTTTTTTTTTTCTTTGCGTACAAGTAGTTACATAGTTGGGTTATCGTGTTACACGCTATTTCTGCACAGGGCCAGTAAAATGCACATTTTAGAGCACTACATTTTGAATTTGTATTACGCTGAATTTGTAGATGATTTAAATAACTTTACGACCAATCTTTTCGTTCGGCTCATAGATAAACATTTGAGTTACTTACTTTGTTATACAAGATTTACATGAGGATAAGATCAGCTAGTGTACTGAATATAATTTAACATTATACTGAGGCGTACTTTAGCCATGACATAGTTATTTGTTATACAAGGGGGCAAAGTTAGTGTTTACCTGCACGTGCCAATATTGAAACCCGAGCTAGCGAAAGATTCCAAAATTGAACCACGAGCATAGTGAGCGAGTTTCAAAGCACGAGAGGGGATCACACTTTGCTACCGAGTGAAACACACAATTTTTCACCTCACTACCGCGAGGAAAAAATAACCTTATAACTTTAATAACGTAGGTAATCAAAATTATCGGCATCCATCATTTATCATTCAAAAACATTAAATAAAAGAACATCCAACCAGCTCAAGTAAAAAAAAAAAACACTCGATGAGTAATAAACAAGTTGTATGAACTTGCTTTTTTTATGATATAGGAGGCAAACGAGCAGACGGATTGCCTGATAGTAAGCAACTACCGCCGCCCATGGACACTCGCAACACCAGAGGAGTCACAAGCACGTTGCTTTGCACTCTTGTAAATAAAATGCAACTTTGCTATCTGTTTTTAAAGTATAAAACAGTTCTTTCCGAGCTAGTGAGGTGTATTATTGTCTACCGTTTCGGGTTCTGGGTCATCTTGAATTTTTAATGTGTGAAAACAAAGAGGTAACAAAAACTTGAAAATTAATAAATATTGAATAGAGCTCTTACTTAAGCATTGGTTAAATAATGTCCTTTCAATATTATTGGTATTTCATTATATTGTAATTGTAAGCTATTGTTCAGTCACAGTTCAAAGAAATACCAATTGTTCGCTCACTATGTCCAATATTGATTTACTTCGAACATTTTAATACAAAGCATCATCGGAGGACCGGCGGCATAATATCCGGATATTATGTCAAAGGGTTGAATTGAAACAAGTCCGTTGCCCGAGGCCATTCCAGACGGCTTCGTACTACATACAGTTATACAAACTTTAAGTCCGTTATACACAAACGAATGTATTTTTCGGCAATACCCTTACTGAATTTTTTAAATTTTCAACTTTTGCGGAAAGGATTCATCATCATTCATTTCTTTATTAATATTATAATAAATTATGAAATAAAACAACTGAAACGGATTACATCGCGTATACTAATTTAAACTTCATCCCGACATTTCGAATCCTTTAGCAGCATTCGTGGTCATCGGGTGGACTGAGGCAAAACAAGAATTTACATCCATCCAAAACAAAATAAAACATGCAGGAAACTAAAACTTTAGCTATCAATATCCTAATAAAAAACGACGTATGTATTTGTTGTTTCCATTGTAGTTTGTTTCATGTTCATTTTGCTCTGACAGTTACAGTATTCATTCAATTTGACTTCAAAATCCCCGGAACACCGCATAAGGGAATAATTGTTTAGATCATCTTAATTTTGGTACCGTCTGCAAACTTTTGTACAAGTAACAAATAGCGGTTAAAAATGAGTATTCAAATATCACTTCATTTGTGAGTGCCAGCCCTAAGTGCGGTAAGAAATGACTTTTCTGACAGCACATTTTTCATACTCCTCCATTTGGTGCCCGAGAGCGTTCCACTATATTTCCCCTCATATTCCCGATCCCGGAAAGATTTACTCAACGGCGGATTTGACTTGCCGATAGTTTTATCTATTTTTGTTTTACTGTTTAAAATAACATTCTTAAAAAGGAGATAAATTATACTTGTAGGTTACCGACATTAATAAAATATTTATTAAGTTTTACAAAATCTATTATTATACAAACTAAGGGGATCATAATACTTTGATATCACTGACTTAATCAAATTATCTTATCTCACGCTTCCGATAAACTGTATTAAGATAGTGGAGTAATAAAAATAGGATTATTTGTTTTTCAAAAACTAGCCTAATCCTTTCCCAATATCTAGATCGTAGCTCCAAGCTACAAATAGGTGGTTGCTTGACAAATGAAGCCCAAACGTTTATTCATTAGTGTCTAAGGTCGCCTGCGTGGCAATCAATAACAGCTGAAAAGCAATTTGCTGGATATTCTTGACTTTTCTGTACACAAGCTTGCATTCTATGAGGACAATGAGATATTTGGGACTAATGACCAGGGACAAGAGATTAATGATGTTACTACATGCACAAATACTCAATTGAAGGCGAATCTTATAAAGCTAACTAATAATTTGAAGCTTCTGCAGTGATTGTTAGAACATTTTCCTAAAGTGATAAGTTAAAGAACAACGAGTATCAAAAATTTTTAAAAACAAAAATTTAATAAAGGTTTTTATGCGAAACGGCCTATATGAGTAAATTATATGCCTTAATATTGAAGCAATAAGGTCCATGTATATTGTCTTCATATTTTGGCACTTCTATCGTATCGGTACATTTTACCTTGGTCGTTTAGAAATATTTATTTGCCTTGTCGGTAGCCTGCTGACGAAGTCAGTGGTCTTGTTTCTAACTCATTTAAATAAATTCATGTGGTGAACACGAACATATTTATGTCCTAAAGCTTAAACTGTATAAAAAATATGTAAGTTTTAGTTTGTTTGACTAACATCGTTAAAATTACAACGATTACTTAAAACTGGATAGTTAAATCTCGAAGACATTTTGGGAAGATGAACAATGCCGAAATATCGGAAACTTAGGTTAAGAAACATATATGGCAACTATCCCCTTTTAAGAAAAAGTTATAATAGTTTGTCAGACGTTTGTGATGGGGTCAATATATCTAACTTACCTGAACTAAGTCTCCGTGAACGCCTCCGGGAGCAGTGATGGTAAGAAGACATACATATGGCACCAGATCTTCGCGGGGCCGATGGAGCTCCAGCTCATAAGTGCGTCCGATGTCTCCGTAATAAGTTTTGTTGCAACCTGGTGACAAAAAAATATATACATTTTCTGGTATACAGAGCCGGCATATAAAATTTGCATGTTCATACCCTCGTAAGACCCAGTGTACATTACAATGTACACTCCCTTTCAATGGAATTTAAATCCTTTATTGAAGGAAATAAAATAGCATTTCATTTGTTTCATTATTTTTCGAACAAAAGAAAATTCAACCCAATTTAATGTACAATGAGATTGATTTTAACTGTATAAACTTTTAGTATGGTGGGTCTTACGAGGATACTCGATACGATTTTATCTAGTGTTGTGTATCTAATATGACTTTTATTTATACTGAGTCGACATTTGCTGCCATACCAATTAGAACTTAAAAGGTTAACATTATTCTTAAAAACGGGCACTTCATTTCAATTCAAGTTTTTTTTATTTTTATTATTTATATAACATGTAAAGTAACGCTGCTAAGCTGCTATAGTATAAGGGGTACCGCACCTGAAGAAAGACAAACATAAACTTCACTGTTAAGTAGTATCTCGGTTTGATAGAAAACTTTCAACAGCCGAATCAGGTAAAATCTTCTTAACCTATTGAACGCTTTTCCTCTCCCGTCAAAATGTGAAGTTTACGCCATGGTATGACTTGTGAAGAACAAATATAAACCTTATCTGTCAGCAGGACAATTGCTTTGACAGCGACCGCCATAGCCACTTTAGTGGTGCTTGTCGTTCAAAAGGTTAAACTGTGTATAAATTACGTGCACTTTTTGTGACAAATGAAGTATTTTCTCGAAAACTTTCACATTTATAAACGTCCAAATAAATATAACGATTGTTTATTCCATATCCAATTATTTGGGCTGTACTAGCACATGTTGTACTATATTTCGAAGCAATTAATCATTCGTTCCATGACATCTTTATCTTTCTCCGAATGGTTCGGGGCCATTTACATCATTTTGTCGTTTGGACTGAAATTGACGTAGAAATACGAGCAATATTTTGTACAAAAAAAGGTAATTTATATAAAATAAATATCGACGGCAGCAATTTCAAAAATGTTCCGATTAGTACATTATTTGGCTGTTTATAAAAAAAAACCTAACTAAATAAATATTTCGAGTTAGTAGGCATTAAGTGAACATAAATCTCGTCTCTGATATTTGAATAATTTTCGAAATGACACCTGAGTCGTCTTTGTCTGGTTCTTATTTTATTTTTAACCGTCTCTGTCGAGCTCTTGTCAATAACTGCTCAATTAAAGTTGTCTGTCTATCCTGTCAGTCTATAAATTTAGTTTCGGTCATTCCAAAACATGTCAGTCAGCCAGTATCGGTCAGCGTCTAGTCAGTACAGGAGGTCGGAAGCCCCGACAGACACCTCTTTTCAATTCAATCGGAATTATCCAAATAGACCAAAATTTGTGATAGATATCACAAATTTTGAATTTTAAGGTTTTTACTTCATTTTACAACTAAATGGAACTTGACCGCATATATGTATAACTTTTAAGAATTACCACCGACGTTTTGAAAATTGTAATGGTTCCACCTGGACTCAACTTTAGGAAATCTACGTTGACATCAAAATTTTCTAGCCGTCGTCGATATTCTCGAAATGACGGAGGTAACTTTATGTTTAAGCTTAAGTTGTATTTATTTGCAAATATTCTAACAATAATTATAACGTCAATGTAGTATTCCACATACCACTGGAATTATTTACTGGTACTTAATGGGAGCAGTATAACAAACTCATTCCTTGCACGAATAAAATCCAATGAAAATATTTGCAACGCCGGCTTCCAAAACAAACGACCTGCATCTCCAGACAAAGCAAAGTTCTCTTTAGGAGCGGAACTGTTACTAGTACTACAGTGAACATATTTTAAACAGTAGATTTTTTCCACAGATTTTTTTAAAGTCATTACAGATCTCTATAAATTTGGCAAATAAAAAAATTTTTTTTTTTTTTACTGATTCGGTAGGCTTAAAGAAATAAAAATTACAAGTGCCAACAATAGCCATATTAAAATACATACATACAGATTTTTCCACTAGATCGATCAAATCGGAAAATTTATGCCTAATTTCCGCTTTCTACTCTTTGGTATTTTATATATTTTAGTCATTATGTAATTATTAGTACGTTTTTGGGATTGTTTTAGAAATTAAAAAGATACGACTTAAGAATTATATCCCTTTTTATTCTTGATGATATTTCAATATACCACACAGTGGCAGCGAAAAAGACATTTCAATGGCCTTATTTTGGGTCTGATTGGTAATTTTTTTGTAAATAATACTATCTATGCCAAATCATGTGACAAAATTGAAACACTAACATATCTTTAAACCCGTTATATACTAAAGGCGATATAATGCATGAAGCTAGGAAGATTATATTTAGCTTTATAACTTAGTTATATATCTATTCAATCGACATTATGATAGCTTTATTAGAGACAATTTTCTACACAGTGTATTTTAACCATAGCTTTAGTCAATTGACGGCAATCATACTGACAATGGTATATGCACTGTGGCTATACTTTACTTACGCATATATTTCAAAGTATACAGTGTAAAGTTGTTCTTGCCTCTTCTTCGCCGCTTTAGAGTGCTCTCAAGCTGATTGGCCGAACAATAAATAAGTGTCTGTTGGCTGCATGAATCTTATTTTTCTTCACACATTTTACCTGCGTGTACCTTTTACGTGTTTTATACATATGAGTAGTGTTTTATTCCACGTACGTGACATTGTATTTGTACAAATATGTCAGACAAAAAAAACTGAATCGGACTATATTTTATTTGTATATTTTTTTAAGTACTCGTACCTATTATGTGTAAGATTACGTTATTGCACGATTTGTTTTGAATATTTCGACGTATATGCTACTTTTAAAAAGCGAATTGAGTCAAAATATTTCATATCTGTGTTTAAATGCGCGCGCTAAAATGATATTCTAATTTTTACGCTTGCACAAGAACATAATTTTGATCCAATGAATAAAAATCTACACACAGATAATTCAAGGTATATCCCTGAGTGACATGAATGTAAAGGAGCCACAAATCATTAATGTTACGATGTGACAGATCACACTTTTTTCCCTATGTCGATTATCATTTGCAAGTACGAAGTCTGTCGATCCTTATTTCAATAGCTAAAAACTTTTTTTGATCTACTACGGTGATTCAAAGTATATAGTTAGATGTACAAATATCTTTTTGATTTATTAAATTTAGAATGAAGAAATCTTTATTGTTATATTTATAGACCATTTTCAACATCAATAATATGGACGAATACAAACTTATTTCAATCGCCGCACCATATATTTGCTTCATAATCTGACGGTGCCAAATATTTTGCTTTGTTCATTTTGCCTGATAATATTTTTGCTCGTGTGCAGCAAATATTCCGAGTTATTACTTTAGATTAAAAATGGAAGGTTTTTCAGTGCACATTGCTTCAATTTACTACTTCAAAAAATCATGCGTTGCTATTTTTATTTTTACACATTTATTTATTTGTTCATTATCAAGTAGTAGATACTAATCTACGGACGCTTCAAACCAAGATTTCGTAATAAACCGATGAAAATATATGAAGTTATTTGTTCACATAGATAGATCATAACGAAAATAAAAATGTAAATTGTAAGTTAATACTATAAACGTAAAATTTTGGGTTCGCTAAGTAATGTTTTCGTTGTTTAACTATCTGCCGTATACTGTCACTGTCATGTATCTTAGTCTGATGTAAGTTTTCAAAAGGTCTGCGTCCTACACATGCGGGTCATTATGTCGGTATGTTAGTCACGATGTTTTTAAGTCTATTAAAATAATGAATCGAAAAATTTACGCAACTTGATTAATCAATAATGTATCTGACAAGCTTATCACAACATATACGTTTTTATCACCGAAACTACACAATCACAGTGAAAGTTAACTTTTTATTATACAACTCCATGTCATATTCAAATAGATAGTTTTGTTTATCTATAGTAAACAAAACGATCTATTTGAATGTATTGAACGTTTGACCAACGCACTAGTCTAATAAAACCCCTGATAGTTCGACTCGTTTGCATTGGGGAATCGTGTAGGACTTGTCTGCAAACACTTCGTATGCAGTCCAATGGCACTGTAATAGATGGCCGAAGCGCAAACAGCCCACACATGGAACACACTCTGCTCTTTCAAGCATATTATTAGTTGGCTAACTTTGGCGGAAGCGGGTTAATTTTGTGCATGAAAACTCGCTAAATATTAAGCAGCTTTGTTGAAACAGTTTTAGTAAAAGCGTCGAGCATTATGTCTAGGTTTAAATTGAGGTTGCTTGTTCAACACTGATTGAATTTTTATTTTATTTTATTACAACAAAGTTCGTAAATAAATGTATTACTTATAATATCTCATATGGCCCCATTTAGACCAGGCAACAACTTGTATACGATTTTTATTACATTGCGGGCTATCGGCATACGGCGAATTTGGTCGCTTTATATAACCCCGCAATTTAATGAAAATCATATACAAGTTCTTGTTCGTAAATAAATGTATTACTTATAATATCTCATATCGGACTTAGCGTATAAACGTACAAGTTGACATAGAATAAAATGCGGGTAGTTCGAAAAAAAAAATCAAAATTTTTGTTTTATACATATAAAGGAACTTACATATTTTAATATTACACAGTTGTGATTTTTCTCAGGGTCTATACTCTATACTGAAAATGAGTACTTATAATGTTTGCGACGACATATTTAACAATACATCCTATTGTTAATTTGTTATCAATCTGCCTTTTTGAATATTGCCTAGGTAATAATTAACTAATAAAAAACATTAGTGATAAATAAATAGGTAAATTTAATTTATGAAAAAATATAAAACTGGACAAGACCCGCATCGTATATCGAAATAAATAATATTACACATTACGAGTATTTTCCCTATTACCTATTTCCGCAGTTAAAATCCTATTACAATCGTGTAGTTAATGTACACTCAAAGGCAAAGCCTCCATATCAGGACGCACGTTGCTTTTCCGAGCTCCCAAATGCATCAACTGGAGGGCTCTTTCCTGCCAAGTGGCTGCGACGCGTCCCATATACTCATACGCTCTGGGGTCTTAGTAACCTCATGTTTGCTAGAACATCACATCACAGGGCATCCTGGTTCAAAAATAACTTCATTATATGTACAGTGATTTGGTGTTCTGTATTGTTAAAAAAATATAAATAAAAAGATAATGAAAACCCTGATTGAAGATAGCTGGGCAAAAATGTCATGGTTTGCTTTCTGGTTTACAACTATTCTAAGCAGTCTATTAAGAATGCAGCACAAAGTTGAGTTTCGACAAAGAACTCAAGTTTTTGAAGGGACTAGAGTTTTAAAAAAATCTGAATACTGTACCAAATTTCCTATAAAATTTAAAAGGACAGGGCATAATTTTAATAAAGAGGAAGACGGATAACCGCAAATATTTTATCTTTAGGCTAAAGGTAGTGGTAGTTATGAAACTAATACACTTTGTTGGTTGTGTCCTCTCTATTCGTCTTGCAGTTCTTAAAAAGCATCGTGTCCTAAGTATTAGTATTGTAGCAATCAAAGAGAGAGCTCTCAGTGGGGCATCCTAAAAGTTATGTGTGTCGCCGCTTTGTTCCAAGGAGTTTGAATCGGGCCAGTGGAATTGAGATAGCGGGCTTTAGAATGCTGAGTGTAACGATATAGAACGAAGGCTTTTGGTTTGAGTATTGAGAAGCTAAATAAGTTTCGAATACAAAAAATCTTTGTAGTCTTAGTCCGCAATGACATTGTATCGAAAAAACACTTTTGACTCAAACCTACTAAAAACTGCTTCTTGCCGTGCCTGCGTGGAATCTGAAGGTAAAACTTATCTGTAGATAAGTAAATTCAAAATATAAGTCTAAGAAAATAAATTTTCGCTTATTTTTCAAGCTTATGAAACAAAATAAAATGTGTTCATTTCTGGTAGCCAGCAATCCGTCTTATTTGTAAAGCAACCCTGTTTACTCCAAAAAAGTAGGTAAGCCTTCTTCTCAATTTCCAAAATAAAAAGGGTTTCAATCTTCTAATCTGGCAATATCCGTTTTCGCCCCAAGGTTCCCTATTAAAACCCCTATTCAAAGCCTTGGCGAAAAACCAATTGCATTTTATCGCAACAATACTGAAATGATATCGTTGAACTCTGCGAGTATAAGCTTCGCGATGAAATAACAACGCACATTATGGTAGTTGGTCTGGAGGCACTCGCAAGAAAATTATGAAAAGTACCGACGTTACGTGCATGGCTGAGCTCCTCTGCGTGACCTGAAAACTAATATATCTAGAGTTGGTCAAAATCGAATTATGTAGGTTTGTTATTTTTTATGGCAACAGATCTATTGTTTTATCAATGATCTATTTTGAATGAAACGAATTGAAATTAAACAGATGATAATTTATAATTATGTCTTGTGACAAATTTATTAACCAAATGAATGTGAAATGTGTGTTTAGATAGTTTTCAAATGGATTCTAATTACTAAGTACTCGTATAGGTACAGTCAACCAATTTGTTTATGAGCCACTTCGTTCCTTGTCACAGTGAAAATCTATATTCTGAAAGACAAAAAAAGATCTCATATTAAAGTCACTGTGACAAGTTTCGAAGTGGCCTAGAAATCAAATTGGCTGACCGTACAGACTGATCAAAATAATAAAATTTAAAGTTCTTTTACTCTCACGAATCTGTAAACTACCATTAGTACAGCACCATATTAGCATAATTCAAGGAAACCCCGTCTTTCTGGTTGAAATGAAGGCACCGACATTCGGAAGTACCAGGGTGACATGAATGTAAAGGAGCCACAAATCATTAACGTTAGGACGTGACACATCACACTTCCTTCCTGGGATGTCGTTAATCATGTGCAGGCACAAAGTCGGTCGATTTCTCATTTAAATAGCTGTTATGAAGATTAAATGGACATACCCAAAAAAATCCAAAGGATTTATTAGAAGGTATAGTAGGACACGGTACTTATAGCCCTGCAATACTATGAGTGACTGTAAAAATAATCTATAATCGTTCTTTTCTGAGGTTATAGAATTAAGTATGATTCTCTACGTCTAGTATAATATGTAGTCACAGACTGGCTTACCTATGTGTGTATTGGTTATATAATAACATGTATTTGTATACAGATAACTGGAAAACTTCTCAAAGTGCATTATATAATAGTTCCATATTGTCAGAGCCTTAATTGCGGCTCTGACAATATGGCACCATGGATCATCCGCAAATTGATAAATGCGTATTGCGTAAGTCTCGAAATGTTTTACAGCATAAAGTACGAGTTTATGCGACCACGCAAAGTAAAACTCTCGATATACATTTTACGTCCCCGGCAGCTATACATCTTATCTTGGGCGGTTTATTACCGAACCCCGGTAATGGTGTTTGCGAACGAACGTTGTTATCCAACGGTTCGGGATTTTTATTTATTTTTACAAAGTATATTTCACCATTCGTCTGTTTGTTTGTGTGAAAACCTTGAACGATTAATTACATTATTGTTATTTTCTTCCCTATAAACTTAATCTGATATTTGGGTCTGCAGTTTTTCTTTATAAAGAAAAAAGAGAATGTTAATTAAAGGAAATAAGTACCCTCGGTGGCCATGTGCAAACTACCTTGTATTTTTTTATATGAGCCAATGTCGCTTGGTTGTGGGTTAGTAAGGCCAAGATACTAAAGCAATCGGTGTACTCGCAAACTTTTATTTTGTGAAAAAACACGGAATAAATATCGTAATTTTGTACATTACTCTTGTTTATAGTACCATCTTGTAAGCAATGACAGGAATTATGTAGCGTATCCCTATTCTAATATACTAAGAAAACAATACCCAGCATAAGAGTCCTTTAATGTATGTCAACCCCACTTGAGCCCGCGGCTATTCAGCGAAACAAAATGCTTAAATCTATCTTTTATTTCGGGATAATGTTACGTAAATATTGCTATTTTATTATTGTTTGGGCTTAACAATATCCTATATTTCAGTAAACATTGGAAGGGATCGTGCTATTCAGATTATAAATACTCGTATATGTATGATGATACCTAAGCTGTAAAGAATTGAACTTTAAACATAAAAATATTACATAGCCCATAGCTTACAAGTATTAGACATATACATTATTGATGTAAGGGATTTATTAAGTGACAAAAAACAACTACATACGCAGATAAACAATTAATAATTATAAATAACAAAAAAACTCAACTAAACTATCATAACTAAATTCAAAAAATGAACCTGCGGTATGGTACCAATGACGCTGGCAACATTTCCTCGCTGAATTGATGGCTGATACGCTGAGCGAAGTATTACATAATATTTACGAGTATTAGTTCCATAGGTGACTCTTGTGGTGGTACAAAATTACAAATCCTCCTAAAAATATTTTACGCCGAAGTTATCGAGTATATTTTTGCAGAGTCATGGTAATGCCGCTGAATGCATCTGCAGTTAGCAGTTTCTATTCTGCAAACCTTACAGGTCGCAGTTATGCGGTAGAATTAAATGGATTTATGTTGCTTAATGCCTTAGCTTGCTACCATAAACCATGTTTAGTGAATGTACTTTTGTCCTAACAGCATCGACTTTTGTTTGTGTTTGAGTTGTAATGTTTACAAGGGAACTTAAGAGACTTTGTCTACGAACTAATAGTATATGTACCGGATTTAAGAAATGGCTTGTGTTCAAATTTTATACTTTATTATGTATGTTTAAAGCCTAGAACTTTAATGTTGGTGCAACAAAAGTAAACAAAACAAGCTGACCGCCACCAATGTTGGGATATGGAAAGCAGTGTTGGCAGTGAGCGTTAAGGTCGTTTGATGTAGCCAAACAGAGTTGTGGATTTCCGGTCGAAATTGGCTGTCTATGAAAATTTTATTTTTAGATGTAAAGTTGACGGAGGCTCGTGTAAGCGTAGATTAGGATGATTAAACACCGGGGTTCCGAAAATCAGCAAGTTAAAATTTTTACCATTACGGCCCGGCCACGATAGTCAGCGACTTGCGGCGCGGCAAGCGTTTTATCTGTTTGTTGCGCGGTCATGACGCGCAATGCATTGCGGTTAGTTGGGATCACGCGCAATGAACAGATAAAACGCTTGCCGCGCAATGCGCGCAATGTCGTGGCTTTCGTGTCGTGGATTTCCATTTATATCCCAATTATGATATTTAAATTTTGCTAAGTCTCTGCTGAGTACCAAATAAATATTGGTGGATTTAATAAAATATTTCGGCACTAAATACGTACCAGGTGTTACTGAAAAGATGTTCGACATTTTTGTTTTTACGCTAATGATAAAATCCTTTTAAAAACTGGTATCTTTATTTGTATTTTTTAACAATTGTTGTATGTAATATTTTAACAAATATTCAGTACTTTATTTTCTTTGTAAAACACCACAACCATTTTTGTGTACAATAAGAATATTTTCAAGGACCGCAACAAACGAGGGCTGAGGGCACACTAAAAGAAAGAAGCCGACTTCAAATAACAAAACCTCGTTACCCACCCTTAACGACGCGATGAGTTTCCACCCTGCACCTATGTAAAGTTCAGTAGGCACAGTAAAAACGTTCCTCTTTCATCCCGGAACAAACACAATTGGCGAAACATGGCTCGCAAAATGTACGCCAAAAGTTGGCACAACTGTACTTTTTCGTCTTAAATATTCTCGTGTTCTGTACCTATCGGCATAGGTCTTTCGGAATTTCAATTTAACTTATAATAAGTTTGGCAAGTTGTCGAAATTAGAGCGGCAAAGTTTACAATTCGCCTATAATGTAGGATTGCTCGATATTAGACAGAATTTAAGTAGATTTTTAGACGTAGGCTGTTAAATGGTTATAAGTATCAATGTTTTTTGAAACATCATTGTAATTTCCTAGACTTGTTTATGTCTACTATATGGCAGACTTTAACTTTGTATTATTTTGTTCAACGGTGGTCTATGAACGTAGTGATGCCGGCGTAATAGAAAACTACACTGGTTTTATTTAAACTAAATTGAATTTCACTTCTCATCTACATAATATTACTCAATTGTAATAAACAAAACAAAAATTCAATCCTAAACCCGATCATAAAGCACAGTTTTCAAAACGTCCGTGTCTAAGAATAATTTAAATGCTTTTAACCAGTCCGCAAACTTTGCACTTCTCTAAATTATACTTAAAAGAAAGAAATGAAGTTTGGCAAATACAGTAAACGCTCGAGCATTTGTGTGAGCCAGCCAGCTGCTCATACAAGCCCGTTGTTTTAGGTGCTCCATCTGAATTCTCAAGTGCCGCTAAAAATATGGGGACCTGCTGAAACAAGACGAATTACTTTTACTATTTTTAAAAGTAAGGTAGTAAAGAAAAAAAAAATTGACCATATTATACAAAAATGAATACTATTATCTGAATACAACATAAATTTTCTTTCTTTTTATGTTTATGAGTTATGAGCAAACAATATTCGAACCATTTCTGCATTGATATTATTTAATCGCAATCAAAACTTTATGTTGCGCTGATGGATCTTATGACTTGGTAAAAGTTTATTGCAATCCAAGGAAACTCATACCATTTTTATGGATTCATATATTAATACCTTACTTTCCAATATTTTCAAAGAAGACACCAGTTGAGAAGAATCCGACATTTCTTTTGGTATAGGTCTCGAAGCGGTGGAGCTAAAAACTTACCAATTAAATAATTGACTCAGGTATAAAAGAGTATTTAAAAAATGATTGAAAGTTGCATATGTACCAGAATTCAATAGAAGAAGAAAATATTGATTATGTACATACATACAACATACATCATTAACAGTGATTTCTTCATTTCTACCATCATTGTTTTAATTTACATCGGATAATATACCTATTCAATTCCTTGTTTTATTTACTTACAACTGCCTTTTAGTTGAAAAGAATATTGAATTCCGATCGCATTCCAATTTGAGTTGGATGATAGGAGGGCGGCCTATAGTTGTAAATATGCGTACCGGACAAATATTTCTAAAAATAGTTCTTCTTTATGAGCTCAAGTATTTTTTCGGGCATTGCGTTTTGGAAACACGAGTAACATTGTTATATATTTCTCTTGCTTACGTTGAGTTGAGCAAGCAAAAAATTCTTTAGCCCTAGTGAAAAAGGATATAAGTCAAATTAACACAGCAAAAAAGGGTACAAGTACCGTACATTTTAAAGGACTTGTGCCTTTTTACTTAGCCAATTTTACTTATACCCTTTTTCATTAAGGTCACAGAATTAAACGGATAAACTAATTTTGCTACAGTGTGCCATATTTACATGACACCATTACGAGAGAAACAAGCTGTAAACTAAACGAACTCTAATCTTTATTTATTAATTGTTACTATTTTTCATTTAATATCTTCACTCCAATTAACTCCAACATACCGTATTTACGTATAATACACGTTACGTAGCGTACGTTACGATTGGCATACAATGGTAATTTCTACATTATTACCCGTAAATAAATGAATGAAAAGCGCTTCTTGGGTATGGTATATAACATAAATTTTAAGTTGTTATAATAAATTAATATAGTCCAGTCTTACAGATTTGCTTACTAAAGAGAAAACTTCTCAGTAATTTTGCGAAACATTTAATAACGCTACTTAAATTAAGACTTTTAATTTTCTCTCTCTCCAATCTGGAGTCAAGTTAGTAGTAAGTACCTCCCACGTTTTACCTCAAATCACATTAACCATAAAGACTGTATCGATAATTATAGGGACAACAGTTTCGGGTCACATTTTATTTTTTATTTGTTTTACGCTATAAACGTCCCATGTAGGTCTCAGATGGCACATTGTAGAGCACATATTTTAACATTTTTTTCTTTGCTTTATTTTAATTTTGCAAAATGAGGGGTCTCACACCAAAACAACGAAAACGGATCGCGGACAAATATATACATGAGAAAGGCATTTCCATGAGAAAAATCGCGCAAATTGAAAATGTAAGTAGTTCCGCTGCCTTTAATGCAATCAAAAAGTATGTCCGGGATCTGTCCTTCAAAGATAAGCCACATAGCGGTAGAAAAGTTGGTTCATATGGTCGCAATGGGGAGTCAAAGATATTCCAAATAATCAAAAAATTACCTAATGCTACAATTAAAGACGTGGCCAAAAAGTGTAGGACATTGGTAGGCATAGTTTAGAGGGCAAAGAAGAGAAACAATTTAAGGACATATCGGAAGCAACTAAAGCTTAAACGATCTCAAAAGCAAGCCTTAAGCGTAAAAACTCGCCTTAGAAAATTTTACGACAGCATATTGACGAAAAATAATCAATGTATAATACAAGATGACGAGACCTATGTGAAACTAGATTATTCAGTACTACCGGGGCCTCAATACTTCACTGTCCGCAAAGGAGAAAATCTGGACGAGGGTAAAACGTCAATATACGCCGAAAAATTCGGGTCGAAGGCCATGGTATGGCAGGCGATATGTGAATGCGGTATGAAATTCACAGGGTTCATTAGTACTTCCATAATGACTACTGACGTTTACATCAGGGAGTGTTTAAAGAAGCGGATTTTGCCCATGATTTGACAGCATAGAGAGCCTACTTTATTTTGGCCTGATTTGGCGAGTTGCCACTATGCTGCTCGCACCAGGGAGTGGATGTAATCCAATGATGTCCAATATGTAGACAAGTCTATGAATCCGCCCAACTACCCTGTTAACAACTACCAATAGAAGAATATTGGGCTAATATGAAGAGGATACTACGCCAACGCTTCTCGGCAGCAGATTCCGTAGACAGATTTAAAAAAACTAGGGTAAAACGGCCAAAACTGTCACCGTTAGTGTTGTCCGCACCTTGATGAAGCATGTACGAATCCAAGTTCGCAAAATTGCCAGGGCTCAGGAGCAACTTACTTGAAAACTTAATAATTATGCTTTAAATATGTTTAAGGTACATCTCATAACGACATTAATGTTCAAATATACAAAATGTGTAAAATATGTCACTTTTCATGTGTCCCTATAATTATCGATACAGTCTTTAATGAAAATTTAAGTTAAATTTCCACATAGGCTTCCGTTCTGCTCGTAATTTAGTGTAATGTAATTTTATACATTTCAGCTACGTCCACCTTTCACTTATGTTATAGATACGCCTGTAAAATAAAAATCATATATTATACATATTCAAATTAAGTTAACCTGAGCTACTCGTATTTTATTTATCAAGAAATGGTGATATTGTTCGATAGTGATGATACTGTTTCATACGGTCATACATACCAATGTATTTTGTGTGCCTTTCCTTTTTACAGATAACCACAATATTTTTACTATGATTTCGATTTCGGGTATGGACTTTCATGTTTTTTATACAAAATAATCCTACATACTAACCATATGTCAGTTCATTTCTCAGATATGGGCGGAGCATAAAAAAATGATTGAGCGTCAGAGGATTTCGAAAACACAAAGTGACTACATTATTTACTACAAATCTATATTGTTTCATAATGATATAAACATAAATAAATTATACTACTCGTATTTAATTTAGCATTGTAAGACAAGTCATATAGTGATTTCTTCGTTAAACTTCACCGGGTAATATTTAAACTGCTTGCTGTAAAAAATGGTATGACACCTTTAGCGTGTTTGCTCACCTATGCTAGTTTTTACAAGCGCAGCGCCGCATGAAAATGGGGTCAGGTTAGATTTAGTGGAGCAGTTTTTTGTTTCTGCACTGACAGCTTGTTACCGGACCCTAGATAAATCATGAAATGGGGACTTATTTTTGATGAATATATAAAGATTTTCAGAAAAAAAAACTTTATTCTGTTCAATTAGACAGACACTAAAACCTGCACATATTCTACATAAATTTGTGTCACAGAATCATGGTGGTTGGCTATTAAGAAGCCGTTGATTATATTTCCTGGCTGGCTTAATGACTTTCTGTTACTACGCCTATTAATAACAATGATATTTTTTTGTTAAATTTTGCATTTTACTTAGCAAGTTTACTTTAAGAATGTCTAAAAATAAAACTTTAATTTCTTGGTGTTTTATTTTTAATTATTGTATTGCATGTTTGAGAAAACGATTACGAAATGGTGTTGCAATTGCCTTCATTTACCCGACCAGCAACCGATTCCCGGCCTCTGTAGTAATGTACAATTAGACGATCCTCTGCTCGCAAATGTTAAACTCTGAATTCATTTGGCATCTAACCAATTAATCAATTCTAATAAAATTTAATTATATAATCCCAGCTAGTGAAACCAAATATTCAATAAACTATTTAATGACGCATTTTATCGCAGCAACGAAATCTATGAATTTTAACACGCTACTATATCCTGTTTAATATAACTGGGGATCAATATAAGAGGATAACGATACACGGGATGATTAAAACTGAATGCGCGATTAAACCCTCCATTACTAGTTATAACCAGAGATATTCTACTTTCTGAAAGGCACAGCGAGGCAACGGCCAACCAGTATACAATTGACCTTAGAGATTATGTGATATCGCAAAACTATGGAGATAGTGGTTCATTATAATAGTCTATAAGTTTGACGACAAGTCTGGCTTAGTGAGTGGCAACGTTGCATGTGACACGGACGATCCTGGATTCAAATCACAGGAATTTATATGTGTAATGAACACAAATATTTGTTCCTGAGTCATGGGTGTTATTTTTACAGATATTGTGACAAATGAAAAAAAACTTCACTTCTATAAGGCTAGCTAGTTCGACTCAACGTCGCATAGCAGAAATTACGGTCATAAAAGCCAAAAATAAAAACATTTAAGCTGATACTTTATTTTGTAACCTATATGTCTTTCTATAATTTTTGTTTAATTTTGTGTGATAAATTATTGAATTATTCTTTAGATTATAATTGCTGTGAATAAAATCCTTCCTTTAGTCTTTTCTGTTCCTAAGTCACAGTTTTTATTTCTTTGGTATGTTGGCATGATACGAGTAGGATTTGTTTTAAAACTGTGTAGGTAGTTGTTTAACATACGTTGTTTAAAACATAAATCATTATGTAACTTCTGATATCTACTTGGTGATTTTAGAATTAAGACATTTGTTCATTATCTGAATTCTATGACAAAAAGACTGAAATTATGTTCAATTTATTCAAAGTAACTATTCATCTGATTCCAATACAATGTACATAATTACAATAAAATGCAGTGCATTTAATTTCTCACTATTTACTATGATTCATAACCGATATTTTAAAAATAAATATCGATAAAGGCTAATACTTACTATTACTAACTGCTTCTTATCTAGGTCTCATTATTGTATTTACATTATTTCTCCGAAAATTAGCATTTCATATATAAAATAGTAAAGTAAAGGACGAAAATGTACAAAATAATAAATACCGTATTTTTGTATAAATAAAATACAGTTTCCGAGCCCAGATATAATGTTCCATACTTGCCTTGAATTTCCTTTGTCTCCGGTTTATGCCGTAAGACACATGCAGGGCATTACGTAATACATACGTCATTCGGGAGCCAAGATGTAACAGTCGTGTAATCTGATAACTTATGGCTCCGAACATTACCTGAAGAGCCAGCATCGATCCAGGTCACGGGTTCACATCCCGAGAGTAATTGGATTGATGCGAGAGCGTCGAAAGGTGAACGCAGAGCACTTTGTTGCTCGCTCCGTCGCGTGTCCTGAACTAATTCAATTATGATCAGCAAATGACCTAATGAGCCCGTAGCCCCATTGTGGAGGACAGTTTTACTGGAGAAATAAACGTTTTGCATGATGCAAAAATGATTCCTACAGAGATTTTTTTGTATCAATTTCTGATGATAAAATTATATTTAAAATTTGGCTTATGTACGGGCATGATAGTTTAGAGCTAAATTTAATGACAAAGTCAATCAATTTAAGGAATATTTGTGTTAATACTTCATTTAGTAATTCCAGTACTTTCCAGGATCATGGTTACGACGGTATAAGTGTGAGAAATGAAATATCGTTCTCAAATTCTTGGGTTCGACGTTCCGGAGCGCTGTGGCCTTAAGCGGTGGCACTTTCAACATCTCTAAGTAACGTCCTACCATCCTTTACAGGTCTGGTTATTTTATGACTATAAACTTTAATTACACGCGGCTTAATCAGCAATTTACTGCTCATACGTTGATTGGGCTAGTGGTGTGAACTAAGTGAGCTCTGATGAGCGGCCGCAGCGCGCGGCTAAGCGACCCATCGGACGTGCTTAAACTGCCGTAATGGCCGATGTTCCTAGGCAATTTGCGTGCATGGTTCGGTAATTTGCCCCGCCATTTTATATTTCAACCGGGCGTTTGATCGGATCTCTGTAGTGGAAAATTGTTGATGAATAGGAAATGGATATTTCTACATGCTTACATGTTCAGAAGTACATTTTATATGTATTATGTTACATTATAGTATTATACAGTAAGTTCTTTGATTTAAAGGAACTAAGTATTACGTAAGTTTTGGACGCGGGTATGTCCTTGCATGCAGAGCGCTGCATGATTCGCTAATCGTCACCACGCTTGAATCTGGAGTGACCGGTGGACCGACTGGAGTAATACCTCCTCGTTACAGAAGACTACACCCATAATCCAACAGGAGCTCATTAAAGGTCAGCGGTACCGATTTTTTTATCTTTGGTGTTGCAGGCGTCCATAGGCGGCGGTAATTCCTTACCATCAGGCGTTTCGTCTATTGGTTTGCAAGAATTTCATTAAAAAAAAACATAGCACTCTGTCATCCCTGCTCAGTCCGCTTATAAGAACATTTTTACATCATGTTCTCCTGTAATAAGACCTGTGACCTGTATACATAACATTTGACGTTACGTTTATTACCTCTGCACGCCGTAACTAAAGCTAATGGGCTCTAAGAGCTCCCTGTTAAGAATATACAAATGGGCCGGAAGTGATCCGTTTTATACGAGGGATTTAATGGACCTTTATGGCTTTAAGACTTATACGGCCTCGGATATTAAGTAGTTCTGTTTTAATCGTGGCAATTTCACGTAAAAAATAGTATAATAAACAAAAACCTGCATTATAAGAGATTTTCAAATAAAATTTGATAAAATTATATTTGCATCTAATTCACTAATTAGGCTACTACGACTATAGGTAGTTTTATACCAGGCACATAAAACTTTACTATCCCAATATTGCTAGTTACACGAAAACATGCGGGTTACGTAAGATCCAAACATATAATGTAGTAATAACGAAGCTCACCAAGATAAGGAAACAGATCAGTAGTCAGCAGAAGAAAGTTTTGTTACATAAATTAGGGGTATCTCGTGTTTACGCGTGAGAACACACGTGTGCCCGGATTCTGCGCGTGAGATGAATAGAATCTTTGTTCCAGGTATCTTGTGGCAAATAATGAAATATTGTCAAGTGATTTTACTTAACTAATTTGTTTCAAAGTAAATTCAAGTAAATTTTATATAAAAATTACGGCTTTACTCATATTTATTTAGTTGCGCGAGACTCGCGTTTAACGTGCGTAAGGCTGTCACTTTCATATACCGGGTGTTTCCTGTAATAGGAGCAATAATTCTAGGGATCGAACTACACCACGAACCTAGCAACATTTGTTCAACAACTTAAAAAAATTGTGTAATTTATTATTTACTTATGATTTTTTCAAATAAACTAAATAGTATTTTCAATGAACAGCATCCAATAGTCTAGTTGACATTTACTGTCAACCTACAAACTTCATAGTTTTCGCAATACATTGCTTATTTAAAAAATCTCTTCTTATTAATATTTAGTAAACTATAAGTTATTTTCAAAAGTCGTAGAACAAATGTTGCTACGTTTGTGGTGTAGAAACGTGGTGTAGAAACGAAGCCTAAAGTTATTGCTAAAAATATTACAATGACTAATGATAATTTACATATTATAGTGTACCCCTTACATTTCATTAAATTGTCGAAAGGGCCTCTGCGCGTTGGTTCGATCTGGCTCCGCGTACGCCTCCCAAATGTCCGGAACACCATTGTTCCGTGTACGGAAGAGATTTACATATTTATATTAAGTTTGGCAATTATTTTGCTTATATGATGATTTTTCATTGATAAACTATTAACTTTTAATACAAAAACCATTTTATAAAACTATAATAAGAGAACAAATAACTAATCCCTTAACACCAGAGGTTACAGATAAATATGAGGTAGGTAAGTAAATATATAAATTGCCTCCTATCCAAGTCCGTAGCAATTCTACGGAGCTGAAAGTAAGGCCTGGATTCGAATCCTGTCAAACGCTTACTAGTAGGACTAGATCGATTTCCGCAAGATTAACTCACACTTTTTCTAATATTAATGTGTCATGAGCTCATGAGAGAACTAACTACTTAGATGCCTTTAAACAACTAAGAAAACGTAAGTTTGGCTTTTAAAAGTAGAAATAAAAAAATGTGTAATAACAAATTTTTGCAAGCCTTTTTTATGTTACAATTAATTGTAAAAGAGGTCTGATAAGTGATGATTTGTAACAAAGGTAACTAACGAGACATAACTAATAAAAAAAATACCATCTAGTATCATTTTAGTTTCCCCGTTTCACAATAGGTACCTTTGTAAAATGTAGCTTAATTTAATGACGGCAAAACAGTAAGGCGCCGAGCCATAAAGTGGTGGTTTTATCGAAGGCTTCCCAGCTTCCCGCCGGAGCCTGGGATAAGGTTGTCACTGATAATACCTCGTTACTGAGGTTAAAGAATAATGTATAAATTTGTACGTTCAGTTTGTTACTAAATGTGGTGGTTAGTTATTGATTTTAAGTACAAAGTTTATATAAACACTACAGTACTTCAGAAATATTCTTAAGTTAGGTATAATTAATAAAGTCACGTACATGTACATGTAACTGAGAGCGGCGTGCCCTGACTTGACTTAAAATCTTGCATTTCTTTTTTGCTACATCCATCTTATATTGATAAATAATGTTATTTGTTATGATCATATTCAGTTTAACCATTAACGTAGAATATTATTGACTTAAATCTATAAGTTTTTTTTATATTTTCCTATGTTCTTAATCACAATGGAGTAAAAAATATAACTTGAAGTCGTAAAACCCTCGTAAGAACCATTTGATAGGCCGTAGAGTAATAAAATGTAAAATGAAATTTCTCTTATTTTTTTCGCTGTTAGGTAGCGAATACGGTCGGTCGTAAAATAAGTGATGTTGGATACAGGCGATAGTGAGATAGTCAAGTGTAGAAGTATATGTGTTAACACATAACAAAGTTTATTTTTCCTTACATTTTATGTTAAATATTTATTAGGATATTTCAAATTCGGTCAACGAATTTAAGAGCTGATGCCCATCCGTGTATTTTAATTTATTTCCAATAGTAAGATTTCTTGGCTTATAATCATTTTCGCAAACAGGTGAAGACAAAGGATGACAGTAAAACTATAGACAAGTACGATTTATTTTTTGAAATAACCATTTTTTTTTTTGTTGAAACAACATAAAGGAAAAACGTCTGATATTTCTAAATAGTTGTATATCTTTACTACAATAAAAAAATGCAATGTCAAAACGTCAACAACGCGGTCAATATTCTTGTCTTAAAATATTACAGAGTAGCTATTATTTTCAACACTACTCCAACTCTCAACTTTAATATTGAGTTGAAAGAAGTTCTTAAATACTTCATTTTTCAATAAAACTCTTGACTATCGCTGTGAACTGGCTTTTTTCTTAAACAACGATTTATGAATAAAGTTGATGATGAAAATCTGAAGAATAAATGCTCTTGGATCACTGGCAGCGAGCCAGCGGCGATTACTCTAGTCCTGGACAGTTCCCATCGTAGGGCGAGCATGCAAGTCAAAAAGTTCAAGTAATTAAATAGTATAGAATCTAAGTAAATATCAATAAAATGCAAGCTGCAGGGATCCCTTGACCCTGCTCGATACTGAGAGGTTCGGAAACAAATTTTCACTGTGGGTTGCCTCAGCATCCACCTATCTATGCTCGGTAAGTAACGCGCCTTAACCGCGCGACTATAAGTATTATCCCATGCTATCATTCCATGTATGAAACTTTTTTCAGCAAACCGATACGGTGGATTCTTGAGACATTAGCGTTTCTGACCAGAACTTTTCGGCGTTTCCAAATAAAAAAAATTGCACGCTGCGCTGCGGAGACGCTATGGAATCACCAGGAAAATGTCGCGCCCTATACCTCACTACTACCATAAACCGCGGTCACATATAAATACACCTTTATGAAATAGAAAACAGAAATATTTTGTTTACTTTTTTTCGTAAAAAGGAAATTGAAGTTCACCAATTTGTTAATTATACATTTTCTTTTAAACACAATATATTTGCAAATAAATTTAGTAAAAAAAAAACACACCTAAAACAAAAATAATGTTTCATAATATAATTAGGTCACACTTCTATAATCTTATAAAGGTTGTCTTAGATCAAAGAGCATAATTATTTCATTCTGCAACTTTAAAAAAACACGTTAATTACTGTAATTTTTTATTTGTATCTCGGTCCATGGCTCGGTTGAGTCAACAATTTTGATAAAGTATGAATATACAATGTAATATTTCATTAATATTGTTATAGTAAAGGTAAACCTCAATTTATTTCGTGTGTTTAATATGGCTTTAAATATCACACTTTCCAATAAATTGAAGTGAAATAACCACAGCCGAAAACAATAACTGTTATTACAAATAAAACAGATCAATACAACCGCAAACCTAAGATTACAATCACTAATTTCAAAGTGAAAAGCATTTGGAATACCGCAAAAATAAAATGTTTTCTTTCATTAATTAACGTAATATATTACATAACAAACCGTAAAATAAATCATCTAAACTTACAATACTTACTCGAGTCCCCTTTCCCATTGTTCCTTATTCAAAAAGTAACTCTTATTCAAAAGACCGTAGTAATTGTGAAGTTATGACGACCACTCTGGCCTAGTGGTTAGTGACCCTGGCTATGAAGGTGATGGTACTGTGTTCAAATCCCAATCATGGCATTTATTTGTGTCATGAGCACAGATATTTGTTCCTGAGTCATGGGTGTTTTCTATGTATTTAAGTATTTATATGTATATATCTATTATGTTTACCGTCGTCTAGTATCTACAACACAAACTTTAATGAGCTAACCGTAGGACTAGGACGATTTGTGTAAGATTGTCCCGAAAAAAAAAATTGTACCAGTAACAATTACAACTTCCCAGAATTTTCAGTAAGAGTTCGTTTTACATAAGAATGACGAAGAGACTTTTTGTATGCAGGTATAGGAATAAATTGTATCTATCCCTTTTCTAGGTCACTTGAATAAGACAAGTAACTACATTGATACATAGGTACATTCAAGAACAAAACCCTACTCTATAGTCCCAGGAGTTGATGGCTAAAGTTGTTTCACAAACAACTTTAGTATACCTGCAGACACCTCTAAAGGAAATTGAACATGGGAACTTTGCTTTTATCTGCACGCTACAGTATGAATTCTAATCAACGATAACCTACACCTTAAGTGAGTGTTGTTGTTCTTCCTTAACACTCTTGCGCCTTGTTTTAGTAACTTTTTCCTAGCGATCTAATATACGAGTTCATCCATACTATTTTTACATAAAAGTTAAGATTTTTTTTTTTATTAATACATAAGAAACAATAATTGTTATTTGTTATCAAGTGAGCAAAGTTATAGTTTACAAACTCGTGTGTGACACTAGCTAGGGAAAGATTCCAAAATTAAAATTTTCAACAAGAAATCTTGAGCTTTAGGGGGATTTCAAGACACGAGAGGGGGAAAAACTTTGCTGCCACGTAATACACTATATTTTTTACCTCACCACAACGAGGAAAGTACTAACACTTTAACACCATAGTTTTACTCCTAATTATTGTTATCCATCATTTAAAATCCAAGCAGCTCAAAAAATATTCAACTTACATTTCTCAATTTGTATTGAATTATTTGCGCTCTAGTGAATAGAATGTGACTATGTCTATCAGTTCTCTTATTAAAATAATACAGAAGAAGTTTCCGAGCTAGTGTGATGAAAATTCGACTATCATGTTTAGGTCTCGAAGCTTGTCGAGAGCTGCCAGATTTAAATTAAGTCTGTCACTTTATTTAATTGTTTATATACTAGTAGTAATAATTACTGGAGCACGCGTACGCCAGTAAGAGACAAAGATAAGCGCTTGCAACCCATAATGTAACAGTTCACTATAGTTTTTCTTTACAGGACACTCTTAAATATAAGCTTATTCTGTACTCATTACCGCAACTTCGGTTGAAAAAACAAGAAAACTCCAATTATATTTGTTAATATCACCCAGGGTAACAAAAAGTTGTGAGACTATGACAAGGATGGACGAAAATAGTGCCGTCTTTTCCCTATTTCGATCGTGGTATTGTATATTAATTGGCACGCCTCGCTTATTTAAATGGTATGTTTATGTATTACCTTAAGTATCAAGGTTTTTTTATAACTGTGTTTTGGAGTATTAGGGTAAAGAATGTGAGTGTTAATTAAACATTCCTAAAAGATTTTTTTTTATTGCCTAATATTTTTTCTTCAGCTATGTAATATAAAAAAAGTGTTTTTTTTTTAAACAAGCAACGAAGGGCATTTTTTTCATTAATATAATTTGCAATTTTTATAGTTGCTTGTTATACACCAGAAGTAGCGATTCCTTTGTCTTGTATTTCATAAAGTTAACAGAAAAGTTACATAAATTCTAGTATTGTTTCACTGAAGCAATTGCAAATTAACCTTTGACTGAGAATTTTTCCTCCATTTTATGAATGATTGCAGAGTTTCTCTTTACATTTTTAATTAACTTACTTACACCCTAACTAGGGGCACCTTAGAATATCGTAGTAGCTTCTAAGTCCATTTATCTCTATTATTTTTAACATTACATTTATAATAAAACATTATTAATCATTATTATAGCTATTATAATGAAATTAAATAGGTACAGTTGAAGCTAAAAGTATGTATGTACAGACGCCATTAGATATATCGGAGCTGTGGAGGTGGTCACTAATATCTGAACATGCACTTTATCACCTTGAGGCGATCATCAAATATATGTGACCACCTCCAAAGCTGATGATGACTGTACGATAGGTCTAGCATAGTGGGTAGTGACCCTATCTAATAAACGAAGCCAATTGTTCTGGGTTCAAATCCCAGTTAGGGCTTTTTTCTGTGTGATGGGCTATTGTTGGCTGAGTATATACCCACAACACAAGCCTTCTTGCGCTAACCGTAGGGCTCTGTCAATTTGTGTAAGGATGTCCGGTAATATTTAATTATATATTATAATATATGTAAGGTGTAAAATTGTAAAATTCTTTATTCCCGTGACTCTACAACCGCCACGGACTTTACAAGTGATTAAATAAGTGTGGAAAAAGAGGATGATGTTCATTAAAACTCACTTCATTTCATATTTTGTCTTTGCACGAGTTACATATATAAGTAAACTTTCTAACTCTATCTACTTTGATTCCGTACCGTAGTATGCTACGCGCTACGCGCGTAGCTGGTCTCAGCGATTTGCGCTTATTAATCGATACCAGAAACGAAGCTAACGCGACTTTCTTGTTCAGGGTGGAATGGGAATGTGAACTAAACTCGCACCTTGCTTATCGGGGAATATCTTGTCTTGGAGTTACAAAGACCAAATATATCCTCTAAATCTTCTTTTAAAACTCCACGATGTCCACCGCGTATCAACTTCCATGCTATATAACATAAAATAAATAAATATTTCGGGACAACCTTACACAAATCGACCTAGTCCTACGGTAATCCTAGTAAAGCTTGTGTACTAGACGACGATATATATAGAGATACATATAAGTACTTAAATACATAGAAAACACCCATGACTGAAAAACAAATATTTGTGTTCATCACACAAATTAACCACGAATGCGTTTATAACTATGTATGCATATCATTAGGAGCTTGTGTTACTGACGGTCTTAAAGTAGATCTTAACTATTTAAAAAGCAAATAAATTATGTTATACCTAAATATTATATCTAGAAGTTTGAACTGTATAGATATTGAGCTCTTTTTAAAGATTAAAATCGTTTAAAATCATCGTTAAGATCAAATGCTTTATTTCTAGTCTATATCTTGCCCAACGACATTTTTGTCACATTATGAAATCAGTGTCGTTACCGTATCCGATATGCTGTCTTTATCTGAAAGACTTACAGTCTTAAACTTGTTACTATTTAGCATATACGAGTATCTTACAGCGGCTGTGTCTATGTGTAAGTAATTCATACATTCATTCATTATGATAAGTAAGAATGTACTAGGCAAGATTCCTTAAACAGACATGGTATCTAGCTGCTTCATATTAAGTTTAGGTATCTACGTACGAGGCTGCACTTCGGATGCCAGGTCCCGACTAGTTTGCATACACTGTTAGTCCCTATTAGTAAACCATCCGCCGTCGAGTTTACATTCATTTACAATGGAGATGGGATTTAAGAATTCCTCCAATTTGCACGTTACAATTGCTAAGGAAGACGAAAGGCATTAATAAGTAAATTTGTATAGTCATAGAAATATACTATTTATATAGTGGGACTTTTAATGTTCAGGCAAAGATTTTCAAATTCAGTGTTATAGTTATATAATTCACACATACGAAGGATAGTTTACGGCTTTGCCTAACAAATGTCATTTCAAAAATCGAACTAACCTATTGCTTAACTGAACCAATTAAATCTACGGCGTTTCGTAAAAACTTATTATTATTTATTAACATCTAACCAGTTAAGCAGCAACTACCTTTACATATGTAATAGTAAATAGTAGACAGTCTCGTAGAACATAAATTTCAAGGCAGGTCTATCTTAATAAATGTAGAAAAAATTACCAGTGGTTATCTGAACAGATTTCAAATAACCAGTTGAAGTAAAGGGTGAAATAAGTGAGGGATAAACCATGTTTAAGCGTCAAAATTAATTAAGGCAGTGTGAAATAAATGAGGGCTTATAAATTAATCCCTGAAGGAGATTTCAAATCTGAAGACCGTTTATCTTGATAACATCCTGCCCCAATTCGTTATAGAACTTTAATAGATACGAACGTGGATAGATATATATCACTAGTTGATAATAAATAGATGATGTAAACTTCATGAATAATGCAATACTCATATACATGGTAACCCCTTTTGCACTGATCTAAAATATTTCTAAGTAAATCCCAAACAGTATTATATAATTTTTGTGATTCATATCTTATCTGTGATTTAAATCAACAGATGAATCGTACTATGGGTTAAAAATGGATTGAGACAGTTAACATTATAAGATAACCATTCTTACATGAATTATCTAATGAACATAAAAAAAAAAATATACCAATTTAGAATACCACTTTCCCGCCTGTGTTCCGTAAATGTTTAGGTACGCATAGTGTTTTTTATTCTGCTGCGCTTCTAGTTAAAAAATGCAATCTTAAATTGCAAAATGTAATAACGAAATACAAACTCAAAATTTTGGCTTCTAGCTAAAAATGAGACTGAACGGCGAAGCCCTGCAATGTTTAAATAACTCTAGTTACAACGTCAGTTATGCAATATTGTTAATTGCAATACTTTTCCTTTGCCATCCTAACTGTTATAAATCCAAAACGCTTTATATACATACAAGTATAAAAGTGACTTAAGACTTTATTACAATACTGGGTTAGACAGGAATATTTGATTCTATCTGTATACAGCTCGAACACGCATAGTCTCTTTCTCTTTCAGGGTACGAATTGGTGCTTTTGTAAACAAGTAGAGAGCTCCCGCTGATAAAGTTCTAAATTAACTCCGTGCCATACAACTAGCACGGTGGGTACCTATTTAGTTCACTGAAATTATATTACGGTGAGGGCTTGGTGTGACAGAGTGCGCGGGGAAGAGCGACTAATGTAGGCGGTAGTTCTAAGTGCTGACATAATTTGATGAAAATCATAATAATGTTACAGTTATCACGGATTTGGCGGATCTGATTTGTAAAATAATTTACTAGACGCAATCCGCACTCTGTTAGTTTCATTATAAGATATGCCTCATCAATTTAATTTCATAAGTTGTAATTTTGTACATGTAAATTTTTAGTTAAAGCGACAATGGCTGGGCACAAAAAGACTCTGTAAGAAAAATAAATAAGGCTAAATCTTGTCAAGTAAACAGTTAAACACCTTTTGTACGAGTATAGGTACAGATCTTGGAAGCCAAAGCTCATTGAAAAATGTATTTCGTGCTCAAAATTCGTGTACGGGGATTTAAATTATGAAAAAAAAAACAATTAAAGTTTCTACTCTAACCTCTTTGCCTTTTACTATGTTCGCTACCTATTTCAAAGTAGAACGTACGTTGCGACACATTTTCGTTCGTTCTTTGAGAGTTCACGAGATGTTATTAGTTGTGTTATGTGTACGTTACTTCGATTTAATCGAGTTTCGAGTCTTAGGTAACTTTCGTGCGTCGGGTGGTAGTTTAATGTGGAAATGATTAGCTACGTTGATGTAGTTATTTCTGAGTGTTTCGAATAAAGGTAAGAGAGTTAATTTATAAATAACTATATGTGTAATAGTTATGTTTACAGATGTTGCCAGATTGAAATGTATATGATTACAATTTATTTTTGATACTTACTTCCCATCCTGTGTTACACAAAAGATCCAAATGGGTTGAAGTGTATCCGAAAGGGTCCCTATAACATACCTCCCATCCTACGCAAATCATAAACAGGATGGCGGACGGTTGTAATATTAGCGTATTTTTCTGCATTTTGTGATAAATAACATTACGTGTGAAATCTAATGGTATTAAAGTTATAAGTAGACTTTAATGGCAGCGGGGTAGTTTACTAAAACATACGCTTTGTCTTTTTTTAAAGATTCCAATAAAAACTGTTGAACTGTGAGAATGTAATATTGTCTTCGGTTGCCGCGATAATTACTCATGAAATAAAACAACTTGAACGGAGCGTATACTAATTTAAACTTCATCCTGACTTTTCTAACCCGTTACCACCCGATGACCACAAACGCTGCTAAAGGGTTCGAAACTTCGGGATGAAGTTTAAATTAGTATACGCGATTTAATCCGTTTTAGTTGTTTTATTTCATTTTGTGAGAATGTTACTTTAACCGGTGTATATTTATTGGTTTATTTTGACGGCCCGCCAAATTTTACGGATGGTGTTTGTAGAATCTCATTTAGAATTTTGGTTATAAGTATTACGATCGAATATAAAAACATGTTATTACAAAATGTCATCATCATTATCAGATTAACCGAAGGACGTCAACTGCTGGACATCAATCTCCCGCATATTACCATTTCGTCGGTCCACATTGTGGAGGATCTGCCCACTCTAGGCCTTCCGGTACGGGGTCGCCACTCGAGAACCTTTACACCTTCAGCCTTCGGTTCTACGTGCAATGTGCCCCGCTCTATTCCACTTAAGTTTAGCGATCCGGAAGGCTATATCAAAAGGTATGTAACAAATCCAATTTAAACTATAGTGGCCGAAGAGTTGGAGAATTTACAGAAACATACAATATAAATTACTTTGTAGCTCGTAAATACAACGAGCATTTATTGAACCCGATTGCTTTTTAATCTCACTAGAAAAGTATGGACATTAGTAAACATTGCAGCAGGCGCAGTTTAACTGTAATTTATAGAGCTCGGTAAGGCACAGAAATAGCTCGATTGAAAACTAATAATTGTCGATTCAACGGCTGCCTGGCACGTTGGACGTTAATGTTGAACATTGGGAGTTACTGCAACCCAATCGGTTTGTATTGATACTTTAAAGTACTAATGTGAATGCAGTCAGTATAGTTAGTAGCAGTTCTTAATGCTATACTCATACAATACAAAACTTTGAACCGATATATTACTTTGGTAGGTACATTGGGTGCTACTTACTGTTTAAAGCGGACCATACAATATACAAATAAGTGCGAGATCTGAAAAAAAACATACAGATACCCTTTCGCAAATTAATTAAATATGTTTTACCCACAAGTTTGATAACTATAAGTAATGATAACTTTTTTATTTCCTTCCATTCCTAAATTTTATTTTGCATTTCGTAGCACGAGCAATTACAGTATCAATCTATCCCAAAAGCACCCATTAAGATTTATTGTCCAATCTTTTGTTGTATTGTACCTTCATTCATTTCAATTTTATTCATGTTTAATTTCAGTCTTTTCGAGATAACATTGCCCTCGCCGGGCCAGATTGCGACCGATATATGTATTACTTTGGTAGGTACATTGGGTGCTACTTACTGTTTAAAGCGGACCATACAATATACAAATAAGTGCGAGATCTGAAAAAAAAAACATACAGATACCCTTTCGTAAATTAATTAAATAATTCTTACTTACAATTTTGATAACTATAAGTAATGATCACTTTTTTATTTCCTTCCATTCCAAAATTTTATTTTGCATTTCGTAGCACGAGCAATTACAGTATCAATCTATCCCAAAAGCACCCATTAAGATTTATTGTCCAATCTTTTGTTGTATTGTACCTTCATTCATTTCAATTTTATTCATGTTTAATTTCAGTCTTTTCGAGATAACATTGCCCTCGCCGGGCCAGATTGCGATTGCTGTTATATATCTTAACACAAGCGACACAGAACCCATTATCCTTTGTTTATCGCCTCGAGGCCTGGCATTGTGGCCGACGTCATTAAAACTTAATAATGGTGGATTGAATCCGTTGTAGCCCGGATTATTCCCACGACACATAAAACGCAATCAAAAATTCGCCATATTCAAACCAGTGTAAAATATAATTATTAATACGCATATTTAGTACGAATTTGAACGTAGTCCTTAGGCTGGTTGACTTATGGTTGATCACTGGATGGACATGGACACTCTGCTCTGCTTGATAATACAGGTCCTGGGTTTGCCGTGCAACGACCATGTGTTTATTGTAAAAAGAGGAGGAAAAACTCTTCTTGATTAGAGATTGGAGTTTTAGACGGATCGATTTTTTACTCATGTAATTCTTAATAAGGATTTTATATAGTCACTGAATTAATTTTTCCATGGAAGCAGTATCTGTACAGTTTGGTGTAATACTATACTTTTTATTATTTTTATTAGTTTTTTTTTTTACTTATTTTGATAAGATCATTATGTTTCTTTAAAAAATAAAATTATCAATATTATTATATTGTAGGTATACTTCTATACTGTATATTTGCCGTGTGATGCCGGCTGACTAGAATAGCACCACCCCATCTCCTCCCGCGGGTTTTGTAAGAGGCGACAATTGGAAAAATCCTACGGACGGGCAGCAGCGTCCGTCGAAACCCAATCTACAGCTACTGCGGTCGCCAACCCGCCTGCCAAGCGTGGCGACTATGGCAACTACCCCCAAGATGATACAAGTCATACTTGTGGGAGGCCTATGTCTAGCAGTCAACTGCATGAGGCTGAAATGTATGTATACTTCTATACTTCATGAATTGTACCTAATGACATCAAAACTTCAGCTATAGGAAGCGTATTGATTATAGAAATATTAACACCAAATTTCAACTTTCCAATCGAAATTTTCACCAACGTACCTAGTAAAGTATAATGTGCAAATGGCGTACCTCGTAATTTAAGTTAAACTTTACAAATAGCGTTACAAAATCGAAAATGGCTTGCAACTCAAGCTTTTTGAAAATTAGCAACACGACGCAGAAGGCAAATTAACGAACCACGTAATCATATTAGGCACCTCTGTAGCCATTAGCCCCGAGCCGAGTAGTGATGCACCAGACTATAATTCAAGTATTACAATTATTTTATTCTACTTTTGGGATCGAGCATACTAAAATGTCAGTCATTTTCAAAGAATTTTATCTACTTATAGATTATTATGCTCATATAAAATAAGTTGTAATCGAAATGTCTCATATTTTTTATACGATAAAATTATTGTAAGGTTTTAATTTTATTATTTTGTTTCATTTATTGAAAAACTCAACAGCGATACAGAGATTATAACTTTTTATAATGCTAATTTGCAAAGTAATATGGCCAATTACACGTTTCCCTAAATAAATTGTATTGTATAAACGACATCAAATGGACTAGACATTTTAACTTATGTAAGTTATGTACATTATGTGATATTATATAAGTTTTCATATTTTGCCTTTAAACATACAAAAAAATAAGTTTGCTCGAGATGAAGCATTTGACACACAAAAAAAAAAACAACATCATACATAATGCCATCTCTTGCCACAGAAAAGTAATAAAAGGCAATAAATAAAAAATATCATGAAATAAATCCTAACATATAAAATACACTGCTCAATTTATATAAAACACTAAGAAGATAAATCGCAATTCAACATTGCAAAAACTCTTTCAGTGTTTTGTTTTCTTATAACCACAATCATTAAGGCTCTTATGCCTTAAAAAATGAAAATGTTACTTCATGTTAAATGGAAGTAAGTACTTATGAAGATCCTAAAAAACTCCAGCTCATCCCTACTTTGAGCTGGCAGCATTGTGCTTCGCCATTACAAATTTAATAACAGCAACCTCAATATAACTACATTTTGCTGGATGTACGAATTTTAAACCGGAATTCCGGTAAATGGGTGTTATAATTTTAGATTTAATAGCTTGTAAAGTAAATTAAGATTTTAATTTGGCTTTGAGCGGCGTGAACCTTGGTGTTTTATTAAGGGAAACGGGATCGTTAATTAGGGAAGATGAAAATAGCCTGGTATCACAAAAAATATATAATAAAAATTCCGTCATTCAGTGCTCGATCAAAACGCTTACTATATATACCCTAAGCTGCGACGACGGGCAGATGCGTCCGTCGAAACCGTATCAACTGCTACTGTGGTCGCCAATCCACCTGCCGTCAAGCGTGACTCTGGCAAAGAACATCCCTACCCCACCAAATTGATAGAAGTATTTTTTTTTCATCATTTCAGACTCCGATGCCGCTAAAAAACTGTCATTATTTTTACGGTAGATGTCGCTAGGAGCTTCCTAAGGATATGGTAGAGAATTTCGCAGTTTGGGCAAGCCTCTGTAGCTCAGTTGGTAGAGCGATGGCCATGTATCCCAGAGTCGCGAGTTTGAGTCTCGCCGGGGGCAGTTGATTTTTCCTTTACTTCTAAGAATTATTATACAAGTCATATTTGGCGGAGACCTATTTCCAGCAGTGAACATCTTACGGCTAAAATGATGAATGATGATTAAACTTGCGCTGTCAGTTTATGTGTGTGCGTCAAAGTGGTATAAAAACGTATACCCGAACACAAATCAAACAAGCCTCAGTGTTACTTATTTATTGAGGACTAGTTGGCATAATCTTAATACGTTAAACCCGCTGTTAATCTGTAGCGCCCTATAGCAGAAAATAATAGCAGTTGTGAAAAAAATATGTCTAAAGAAAATACTATTGATAAGAACAATGCAACACTGCATTTCATCTTAAAACTTAACTGGTGAGCACAATATATCATTAACCTACATTTCTACTTATCAGGATAAATTATAATCATCATTTAAAATAAGCTAATTTTATCTACACTATGAAGTAATCGGTATTTTCACTATATATTTCTTTCTCATTTATAGTTGAAAGAAAACAGATTTTATAATAAACTAACTTCAGAAAACTAAGTTGCTGAAAATATTATAAAATAAACATCCTGGCAATAGATTGATATAAAAACTTAGAAAATGAGATAAGACACAATAGCCATAAATATGGAGCAGCATTCGAAACTTTCTTCATAAACACGTCACCGGGCAAGTTAAAATTAGTTCCTAGGTACTCTATAGACGGAATCTGGGTCAACATCAGAACTTTGCACTATAACTATAAAAGAAATTACTTCTAAATAGCCAATGGTCAGGCGAACTGTTGTTTTGGGACATGAAAACAACTGATATTGTTGCCCAGAACTTTTGTCAGTAAACAACTTGTTCTAATGTCGTTTCATTGTAAGTTACTGTTACAAACAACATGAATGAAATTACTAAGTAAGTCAAGTAAAAGATTTTATAGGAAAAGGTATTTCGGTTGGTTTTACCTGTTTTTAAGAAATACATTATATCATATATATCTTCCACAATAAATATATTCTGAAATAAGTTAATCTAAATTTATTCCTCTTTAAAAAAAACTGAAAGCGAATCTTCTTTTTAAAAATACAGAACAGCATAGTATTTTAAAAGTAATATAACGTTATAAAAATATCATCAAGAATGTCAGTAGTAAAAAAATGGCGAACGGAGGACGGGACGGGACCAAGAATGAGAAATTGCATTTTTGCTACGTTTAACCTCGCACCTGTGCGCCGGGAGCATATGGAAGATTGAAGAAAAATCTTGAGAATACAACGGGATTTACTTTCCCAACAAATTGGAGAGTTTTGAGTTATCTTCATGAGGGTATAGTGGCGTAGGCGTATGTCTAACAGCGGACGTCATTGGTAAGTAGTTAGGGTCGCTAACAAGACTCAAGTTCTCAAGTTATGGATTCAAGCAAACTAGAACTCTTTGTAATAGGTAAAGTTACAACATTGACATAGATAATTATCCTCGCTTCGTTTGACGTAATTACTGCCTGGAGCATTATAAAATAGAATACTATACTAGACTTATTTCAGCCTTAATTTTTGGTTTACTTCGCCTTTGGTAATTGAAATATTTATTTATTATACGACGGTGGCAAACAAACATACGGCCTGGAAGCATACCATACGATAAGCAATTACCGTAGCCTATGAATGAACGCCTGTAACTCTATAGGATTCACATGCGCGTTGCCTGCCTCTTAAGAACCTATACACTCCTTTTAAATGAATAAGAATCATATTATTGATGAATAAGAATGTTTAAGAAAAAAATATATTTTCTTTTATTAAGAATAAATCTATCTTTAAAACTCAAAAGAGTCAATTATTCCTACAAACCAAATAGGTAAATACATAAGGATTATAATTTGTAGTAAGATATTTACACAATAATAAGATTTCTCTTATTATTTTATAAAAAGAATACCGCGTATAGCAGTTCCGCTTGTGGCAGAGTGCCCATTATTCTAGCGTGTTTCCTCTTTGTATGGCGATAGGTAGTATTTCAATCATGAAATGAAAACAATCGTTTCATTCCTCTGTGCTGATACCTTATCTAAAAATAGCTCTTCAGTAATACAATTTACAATTAATCCAATCCCACTGTCAGAAGACGGAAGAGCGATCAGAGAATAAATCCACTTTTCTGAGATGGAGACTGAATCCAATTGGACCGAGCTCGTGTCCTCGCATTGTCTAACTTGATTATTATCAGTTTTCTATATTATTGTTGGTATTATAAATCATAGTCACAATTCCTACTAGATCCGTAGAATAGAAATTGTATTAACACTCTAGGTGAAAACTAAGCTAAAGGACTTGGTGTATGTAGGGGTAGCGTGTCTGTACACGCATTTAGGTGTTCTATATTCAAATTTTGACGGAGGATTTTGATGGCCATTACTCTCCATATCAATTCTCTGCACAACTACATCAGACATGTTCCTTCAGTTAAGTTTCTCACCTATATAGATTTATTCTGATGTTTTTTGAAAATCATTGTTATTTTGCTATCATAATCGAAAATTACGACATAAAAAGATAATTATTTTTCTTTTATCCGTACGCTAATACGCTTATATAATTTATTTTCTGCCTATACTAGACATTATTAGGCATTATTCCTCATAATCACGTACAAGACTTGGGCTAGGGAAAGTAAATGTTTGCTAACGAACAATGGCTGTGAGTAATCTTATCATACGAGAATATATTCCCAATATTAGCAAACCAGTATAACATGACCACTTGATCCGTGAAATTATACCTATTTTTATAATGCACGTGTTAATAATATTTAACTAGATTCTTCGACATACCGGTACTGAGTAAGGTATTGGTGTAATTCTTAGACTAAGCAATGTAACTTCACTTCTAAGTCAATGGAATTAGTTCGTAGCCTCAATTTTCCCAGCAGCATAAAGCTTGGCTTCTACGCTGCACGCTAGCCCATTACCAAATTAATGGTTTTTGCCTTGCGTTTTGAACCCTGGAAATGTAGCAGAAATTTCTGGACCATGTTTAATTATATCAGCTTGAAATTTTGCATAAAAATCTATAGTACTTTGAACATACACACGGAAATGGAATATAAGACTTAATAGAAAGAATATATGATTAGTAAGGAACTGATTTCATTTGATTTAATATACGAGTGACTATAAAAGTAAAAACTAAACTTTCTATAAATGTACAAAAAAATCCATGTTTGTTCTCCATTATTTTACTTATTTTTATCTGTGGAAACAGATACCATCGTTCACATCTCTTTGCATTTATATGTATAATGCCCAACGAAAGTTAAACAGGATTACATTGTCCAAAAAAACCACCATTAATTGTTTTACGGCATAATGCATAGTTCAAGAGAAATGCTATTTGTTTTATTAAATAAAAAAATCTCAGATTTCGTTAAAAATTCGTTTCCACTTAGAGAAGAGAACTCACTGCCTGCTAAATCACACGCTCGCAGTTAAGTAGCGCTAAGCAGTAACGTTCCGGCTTCCTCATTTAGAGCATCTGTCGCTGGCGCCCGAAGATCTACGA